>JAWDJD010000006.1:17061251-18548751 GCA_035047305.1 Bradypodion pumilum | reverse complement strand
CAATATACAATTTTTAACAAAATACCAGAGATTATTCAGAAAATACATGAGAAAATACATGAGGGCTAAATTACGGGGGGTTTCCTGGGGAATACGGGATACTTGACAGGTATGAAATGTACCAGTCAAGAACAAATTATATCCACTATGCAAAATAGGCTCATGTAATAATTTATTATTGATCAATCTCCTCCCCAGATCATTCTGTTACCTTTTTGCCTAATGAGATAATGATGAAAGTTCTTGAGTGTTTCCCCTGAACAATAACAAAAAGTTGTTCACTCCAAGCAGCCAATTTTTATGCCATTTGAAATGGCCATTCCAGCACATAGCTTGTCTTTCCTTTATTTTGAATGCATAATGTAACTTTTTGCCTGGAAATATGTCAAGAGGAGGCAAGAAGAGAGGAAGAGGCTCACATCAGGTCAAGTTAGAGTGTTCTGGGATGTAGCACTCCATAAACCAAATCCCCAGACTATAAAGATGGTGTTGTGATAACTGCAAAAACCTTCTTATTCCTTGTCATGGGTGAACAACCCCCCACCCAAAATCAAAAGATTGTCATCTACCAAATTTATCTAGGGGAAAGGTTGAACAGGGAGAGGGTGAGAGAAGATTGTGAAATTACAAATACCCCAAGTAATATAACATTCTTAGTCTTCTTCTTTGGTGTCTAGGCCAGACGTGAAACTGCCAAAATGAAGGCACCTTTTGGTGAGTTTATTCTGCAGTTCCTTTCGCCTGAAGCCTTATTGCTAATGTTGTATTGATATGGGGAAAGTTTAAAATAAGGAAAGTTTAATAAATTATTGAAAAACTTGCAAAGGGACAAAAATGAGAAAATACATTATTATAAAAATAAACAATAAGGCAACTCTTTGTTCCCAGGAGGAGGCAGATTGCTAGAATCTAATTATGTAGTGCAATGTAATTTCTGGCTAAGCTAACTAAATCTCCTATGATTCCCTGGACTCTTAATATATCGCGCAGAAATAGGTCTGTAGTGTATTTGGTGCTGCATTATTAAGATCATTAGTCTGTTGGATTCTAAACAAAGCTGGCATTTAGATGCTAATCCAAATGTTGGCGGTCATTCAAAACTCATTCAACAATGGATCTCTCCTCATATGAGAGAACTTTACAGGCACTGCCTCATTGATCCTCACAACAGCCTTATAAAGTAGGTCACAGTTATTCTAATTTTACAGACAGAGGAACTGAGGCAAAAGAATGGGGAACTTAAGCAAACAGAGCATGTATATTACCTTTTTGAGTATGTTCATGAGGTGACTGGAGAAGGTTTAAAAAGTGGCTACCAGCCAGAAAAATGGGCAGTAAACCATTTCCCCTTCACACTAAAAATTGGACTTAAGACAAAAATGTAAAAAAAAAATTGGAGGGAGTTTCATTTCATTTCCTTTGTTGCCAACCCTCCCAAATTCAGGCTCAGCATTTGGTCTTTCCAAAGTTCAACACAGCTGAAGAAGTATATATCCCATACAAATCTGCTACAGGTAGCTGGCTAACCTTATCTAAGAGACAAATGAGTTGTAGATTTCCTGCATTGGCAGAAGGTTGTATTGGCAGCACTCTCTTCTATCCTTTCACACGTAAATCTTGCTATGTCTTTCAGTTATACATTTTAAGCCCCATTTAGTCTTTAGTTCCCGGATTCTGTCCAACACCTTGGTGCTTAACCCTTCAACAATTCTTCTCCACATGGAGAACAGTATTTCTTCAAGGGGAGTTTCCTACTCAGGTATAAGCTCTCCATGCAAGCAAAAACCCACATTTTTAGGCTTCCTGCTTTTTTTGAAACCCCTCCTGTGAAAAAAAAATCCTCTCCTCTGTGGATAGATTACTTTCCATATGGAATTTTTTGAAATGGTAGCCTTGTTAGCTTGTGTTTCAAGCAAATCAGAGAGTAAACAAAACAAAACAAAAAGGCAAAAAATGCTGTGGCACTTTAAAGACTTCTTCTTCTGCCGTATCCGAATCCGAATATAGGTGACCATCATGGCGATCAGCCATGAAGATTGTCTTGAGAATATAATGCAGTGGCCTTTCATTTTCCTTCTGCAGTGCAGCGTGACACCCATACCACTGATCCAGTTCCATGAGTCACTTTCTGGCCCTGAGCCCTTTTGACATGCAAAGTCCTCATTAGCCCCAGGCCAATATTGATGAAGCTTCTGCCCTCCATCAAGATGGATTCAATTGGGTTTTAATCCACTCGGGGACCATCACCCTTCCCACCCATAGACTTCACCATCCAAGGACATTAGTCCTCAGGGTTGTTAGGTTAGTTAACAACCACCTGACACTCGGCATTGATGTCATTGGTGCCATTGGTGGTATGGTCTACTCTATTCTACTCTAGTATGGAGTAAGTGATGAACGTGGAAGGAGAAGCACTCCTGTTTGTATGCTGATAAGAATCAAGTAAATATTGCTCAAATAGAGCTAAATGGATATGATTCTATGCAGCCACATTTTGGATTCCCACTGCAGCTTGGGAACTCTGTAATCTAGTTTGCCACTGCAATCCTAGTTCAAGGTGGAGGAAGAGAAACAATAGTGTATCCCATTCTATACTGAGATCCAGCAAGCTTGTTTTGGTGATGGGAGGAGGGAGAGAGGAAAGCTTAGTAATCTTGAACAATCTTGGCAGTTCATTCCCAGGCTCTTAAATCATGGGGTTAGGGCCGGAGCGCTCCGCCACCATCGTCCCTCCAGCAGCTAAAGATGAAAGTCAGACAAAATAATCCAAAGAAGTGCTTAACTGTGACTATTAAGTCCTGAGGGATTTAGCGGAGTTTACTTTCCTCAAACTGCTAGGAGGAATTTCGGCTGAAGTCCATTAAGCAAATTTTTAAAAAGCAGAAGGAAAATAAACATTGGTTAATGGAGATAGGCATTTTACGAGGGAAAGGAAATAGTTACTCCATCTAACAAAGCTCCCGAACTGATATTTGGGTTTTAGGGGCCTCTGGATCTTATAAATTTTATCCCACTGATCATCATAAAAAGAAGTGAATAGATTCCACTACCACCCACAACACTGACAAAGTGTAGACAGAACCTGGAGCGGCAATACAATCTTTAATGTTTCAGTTTATAGCTATGATGATGAACCTTGGCGCTCCATATGTCCTTGGACTTCAATACCCAGAAGCCCCCATGAATCCACACAAATGGGTTTACTGCAATTCATCCGGCCCACGCCACCCTTGTCGCTCCTGGAAGCGGAGGTAAAACGCGCCTGTAGGTTTGGCAGCACATATGGACAGCAGAAATGATGAGATCATTTCTGACCATATTTCAGAGGTGCACAAAGTCTCCCGCTAAGCTATGAACCAGTTACGCATAAAGCACCATCCTGTTCCTATTCAAGTTAAAGGGGAGCCTGACAGGTGATTTGCCAACATTGTAACTTACACATCATGTCACTTCATGGCAGTTGGGTTTCTCTCCCCCGCCCCCCTATATACACCCTCATTTTAATGCCTTATAACTTGGACATAAATAGACCATTGGCAAAACATCCTGAGCCCACAAGCAACCATCATAGATAGTGTCTTAACATTTTCCCCCCATGCACACAAGGCAAAAGCTAAAATCTTTCTGGATGTTTTTATGCTTTTTAAAAAAGACATTAAACATAGATGTTTACCAGTTGATTGATTTTTTTTAAAAAAACCTGTATTCAATTTAAAACTGGCTTTACTTTTTGCATATAGAGATTAAATATCAGAATTACTGTTGTGGAAACCAAAAAAAGCACCAAGCAGGGTACAGGCTGTTTTCTTAAAAAGCTATTAATGTGTATTGTCACAAACCTACAGTTTTTGTGTCATCTAAAATTGCCACTGGCCATGGTGCCTGGGATATTCCGGGAGCTAGAGTTTAAAAGTAGTAATTTTCCCCATCTCTGCTCCTTAAAATACAGAAGCAGGGTCAACTGTTAGAATATTGCAGGCTGTAGGCTGCATTTGGCACCATGAAATACAGCTTTCCCAGAACTGTGGTAGCTTTAGAATCTTCTGCTGTATCTCTGGATGGTTTTCCAGTTCAGCATAGAAAGAAGAGTTCTCTCAAGAGAAACACAAAAGCAAAGCCAATGACCTGAAGACTCAAAATACAAAATTATAAATAAGCAAACTAGATTTACTTGGAAATACCAACTACTGTATTTGTTTGGGCAAATACATATATAGTAAGGTAAAAGTCACCCTTGCTCGAAAGCCGGTTGTATCTGACTCTAGGTGGTGCTGCTCATCTCCGTTACAGCCAAAGAGCCAGCACTGTTTGCAGATGTTTCTGTGGTCATGTGGCAGGCATGACTAGATGCCATAGTGCATGGAACACTGTTGCCATCCCACCAAAGTGGTACCTATTTATCTACTTGCAATGTCTTGCTTTTGAACTGCTAGGTTGGCAGGAGCTGGGACAGAGACGGGAGCTCATTCCATCAGGCAGCACTCAGGTCTCAAACTGCTGACCTGCAACCTTCCATTTGTCAAATTCATCATCTTAACCACTAAGCCAGTGCAGTCCCTGTATGTTTACCTATGAGTGCACAGTGTAGTGTAACAGCTTGAAGGACAGACTAAGACACAGTGACAGGACACTTGGTTTCTATTCCCCAGCTCAGTCATGGAAACTTGTTGAGACGTAGAACTAGTAAAACTATGCCTTTCTTGCCTCACTTATGTTGGAAGTCCTATCTTATAAGTTCTGACTTGGCAACAAATAACAACTTGTACTCTACATATACTGTGGAACCTCATACAACAATCGCCCCGTATAGCAACAAAATCACATAACAATTAGGTTTTGGGGAAAATGTCGTCTCGCATAACAATTTTCCCTATGGAAAAAAATCACATAACAATTTTTCAATGGGAAAAACCACTTAGCAAAAAAAAATAAGCGTTGTACGATGCATCCCATAGGGAAAATCACTATACGATGCATGTATCGTATAGCAATTGTTTCATACAACAACGAGTCCCGTGGAATGGATTAAAGTCGTTGTATGAGGTACCACTCTGTGCGTATAATGGGGGGACTCAAAATATAAATGTTACAAATAATGACAATTTTTATGAGACACCCCCACGCCCATAATCCTACCCTGGATTAATTGGGAATCTCAACGGATTCCCTTGGTCTGAGAGTTAGTTAGTCTATAAATATTTGCAATACTATACAGAGCTTACATTTTGAATGCCATTCATCTAAATTACATACCTTAGCTTATCCATAATTTTATATTATGGGTTTCTGTTTATGGTTTTCCTTGCATTTTTCTGTGATTTATTTCCAACTGATCAGCAAGAGTTTCTGCTTTCAAATGTCTAATAATAACAGAAACAAACTCACTCAGGTTTCTCCACAATTACCTGCCACGCTCACCATAAATTGTACCACTGAAATAAAGAATTCATAAAATAATTGGGAGCTGACAGGGCAGAGTAGAGGTTATGTATAGAAAGACAGGGAGTTCTGCTTAGTTTGGATACTCTAAACAAACACTTCTTCTGCCGTATCTGAATCCAAATATAGGCAATCATCATGGCAATCAGCCATGAAGATTGTCCTGGGGACAATATAATACAGTGGCCTTCCATCTACCTTCCGCATTGCAGCATGACACCTGTACCACTGATCCAGTTCCGCAATTCACTTTCTGGTCCTGAGCCCTTTTGGCACAGAAAGTCCTCCAGCCCCAGGCCAGTATTGATGAAGCTGCTGCCTTCTATCAAGATGGATTCAAGTGGGATTTAAATCATTTGAGGATCATTACCCTTCCCTGTGGACTTTGGCACCCAAGCCATTAGTCCACAGAGTTGTCAGGATAGTTAAATGCCCCCTGACACTCGGCATTGAGTCGAGACCATTTTCTTACAGTAGATATGGGGGAAATGACATTTGGTTCATTCTGTGACATAAGCATTCTAAAATTTACAAATTGTTTCATTAATTCAGTGGAAATATAATTCAAATTTAATTTAATTGATCTTTAAATACTGTAATAATTTGTTGTATTTTTAGCCTTTAATGATGCTTATTTTAATATTATAATATGCACTGAGTCATCTTTTGGAAAAAGATGGCATTTTAATGATTAAATTAAATGTATAGAACATATGATTTATTGGGGGGAAACTAAATGTGGATGAAAATGAAATAGAAAGTTTTACAGTTCAAGCCTTAGGATGTTGAATGCTTAAGTCTTAAATACTGAATAATCTGTCTGGCCAGACATCCTGCTACGGTAATGGAGTAGACTGTACAGCCATCGACTCAATGCCAAATGTTGGGCGGTGGTAAATAACCTGACTCCCTAAAGGGGCTAACAGCTATGGGCAGATGAGCCCCTTTAGGTGGGGTGATGGTCCCCTCAGTAGAGGAAATGTCACTGGAAACCATCATATTGGGCCCAATGGCAAAATGAGTGAAGGAGGAACTCTGATTCCCAATAGTCATGGAGGTGGAAGAGGCCATGTCAGATGGACTGGCTGTCAAGGTGCACCTTGTCCATATTCTCAAGGCTGCAGCAGCCCATTGCATTCCTGGTGTTAAATCCTGCATGTCTCATTTCATATGTACCACAGGAGATGGCTCCGTGATCACAGTGTGTTGGTCACTTCATGGCAAGCTGGAACCACCTTAAACAAATTCATGCCAATTGCATTTTTCCTGCTTCTTGGGGGAAAATGCATTCTCGGATATGAATTGCAGCTGACGATGAATCCTAGTACAGTAAAACCTTGCATAAAGAGTGCCTCGCTTAGAGACTAACTCATTTAAAGAGCAGAATTTCCTCTGAATGGTCACCTCGCTTAACAACTAAAACCAACCAAAAACTCACTTAACAACTAAATCGGGGTTCACAGTCTCCCCCGCCAGAAGTCACAATTGGTCACTTACAATGGTGTTTCGTTTAAAGAGCAAACTCGCTTAAAGAGCAATCCCGTGGAACGCATTATGCTCTTTAAGTGAGGTACCACTGTATATGTAGCCATGTTGATGATGGTAAACTGGATAACTCACTGGTTTGGGTATTTGGCTGTGGAGCCAAAAGTTGGGAATTTGATTCCTCACTGTGCCTCCTAGGAAAAAATCCTGTGTGACCTTGGACAAGCTGCACAGTCTCAGGATGTCCTCAGAAGAAGAGAATGGTAAAACACTTCTGTGTATTCTCTACCTAGAAACCCTGGAAAGGATTCCCATAAGTTGGAATTGACTTGATGGCATACAGTTATTATTTTATTTGGGAGACTTCCCATCTTTATGGCCCCATGGTAGAAAAAGCAGCCTGGTTCTTTTCATGCTAGGGATAGTTGTGTCTACTGAAATGGTAGAAATTTTCATAGTCTGTTTTTGATACAGACTTTTCAAAATTTGTAAATGTCTTCATAATTCCAGTAGAAGGAATTTACATTTAAAACAAATCCAATTGGGTGGGGGTGGGGGGTGGGGTAGGAATGTAAAGGCTAATTGCACAATATGTCGGTCTGGGCAAGATAGAATGTATAGTATCTAGCTTTCTGAGTCACTTTGTCAAAAAAAATTGCCAACCCACATGTAAGTTTACATCTCTAACATGAGGAAAAGGCAATAAACACTTTTTATTATCTAGGGTTCTGTGATTTGTACAATGTGTCTCTGTACAAATTACTGATCTCCCTCCTCTGTGAAGCAAAGCTGGCATATGCATGCCAACCAAGTAGTTCAAAAGCAAGAAATTGCAAGTACAGTGGTACTTTATGCGAGGTTTATGCAAGGTTTTACTGTAGATAATTAGGTACCACTTTGGTGGGAAGGTAACAGCGTTCCGTGCGCTCTGGTGTCTAGTCATGCCTGCCACATGTCCACAGAAATGTCTGCAAACTCAGACAGCACCGGCCTTTTGGCTATATACAGAGATGAGCACTGAACCCTAGATTTGGATACTTCTGGCTTTCGAGCAAGGGTGACCTTTACCTTATGTCAACACAATTTAGACCAGGGCTGAGAGAGTCATAAGTAATTTCTACCCTTCCCAAGCGAATAGTGGTTTCAACTTAGCATGGCTCCATTTGCCTGCTGGCAGTTCAGCCTTCATACATCTTGGCAAAGATAGAATTGCTTTCTGGGACTGCTACCTGACACCTGGGGCCTAAGGAGTAACTGTTCAAGGTAACCAGTTAAGATCTAGATATAAAATAAATAAGAGCATTTCATGTGACTATATCGTCTTCTGAAAGCAAAGGCAGGTAATCAGTTCTGTTGAATAACCTGTTTATCTTTCTGAACTCCAGTGAAGATTTAAAGTTTTTAAGTTTTGGTTTTAGTCATGTTTTTAATCAGCAAATAGGGGCTCAGATCTCCAATATAGGCAATTTCTTATGCTTTTTTGGGACTAATAGTCATAAAATCCAGGAAAAACTGCTCACAGATAGATTCTCTCAGCATAGTGTCAATGAAATGCAGCTGCAAAATTCTTCAACGATTGCTGCTGGATTTATACAGAGCAAGGCCAAGGCTATTCATAATTGTTTTACCATGATGGCCACAGTTGGCAATAGGTCTATAGCCTCTCTAAAATGTATTGTGTCAAATTCAGATTGTAATCAGGATAAACATCCACCGATTGCAATCTCCTTCCACCCAGGCTGGTCATCCTGTACTATATGAACACATCGCTATTGCATTAGTCACACAAAACTTTATGATATCATGATGTGGATCCCAAAAGACTGAATCATGATGCCTGAAGCTAGCTCCTTATCCATTATGATCTGAGTGCTCATAAGAAATGAGAGATCCAAACATATGACAAAGAGAATTGAATGCATTCCCCTATTAGACAAAAGATGTACAATCCACGGCACTGCAAACACATCTCATACTTTCCCCTTAAAAGCTTTAGGCCCCGGACACAGAAGAGACATGGCAAAAAGTGTTACTCTATGAAAAATGGAACAGCAATTATGCCCTGAATTTTTATTTTAACCACAAAAAGACAAACTATGAGAAACCTGGGGAATATAGCAAAAAGCAGAGACATCACCTTGAAAACAAAAATTTGCATAGTCAAAGCAAAGGTATTCCTGGTGGTAATGTATGGGTGTGAGAGCTGGACCATTAGGAAAGCTGAGAGCAGAAGAATAGATGCCTTTGAAATGTGGTGTTGGGGGAGAGTTTTGAGAATCCCCTGGACAGCGAGGAGAACAAATAGATCAATCTTAGAAGAAATCAACCCTGACTGCTCCTTAGAAGATCAAATAGTAAAGATGAAGCTAAAGTACTTTGGACATCAAATGAGAAGGGAGGATTCACTTGAGAAGACCTTGATGCTGGGAAAGGTGGAAGGCAACAGAAGAAGGGGGCATCCAAAGACGAGATGAATAGATGGTATTGTGGACGCAATGGGCACAGAGTTGGGCGGGCTGAGGCAGATGGTGGAGGACAGAGGTGCCTGGAGGGAAATGATCCATAGGGTTGCAAAGGGTCAGAATCGACTGTACGACTGAACAAATATCTAATTTGATTTTGTAAGTGAAGCAGGGTTAGATCTGGTGACTACTTGGATGAGAGATCACCGGGGAGTATTAAGAATTTCCAAGTAGAGTTAGAAAAGGAAATACATCAGAAGTCCTGAGAGCCACTGCTCATCATAGTCCACCTTATTGGGTTCTGGCCATGTATTCCTAGTGGTTTCAGCTTATAGCTCAATCCTGTAGCTCTCCAATTCACTTTCTGAAACCCCTGTCTGATTTGTTAGAAAGCCACAATCTGGCACACAGAGCTCCGATCATTCCCACCTACACCCACCTACACCCTCATAGAGCCAAAATGTTCTTAATGGGAAGTGAACGGGAACTACGGCTGACCTGAAAAACAAGCATACAAAACAGAACATGAATTATGTCATCCGATTTTATCTGATTTTACATTTTTCCATAACTTTCCACACAGTCTCTAGTTACAAGATACAGCACGGCACTCATGGGAATTCATAGGAAATCCATGGGAAAAGAGAGAGAAAGAAGGAAGAGAGAAAAGAAGGTGTGAGAGGTTGATATATGTTTTGTTTTTTAATTCATCAGCTGGAGTGCATGAAGAGTTTACATTCAGCCATTATAAATAAACAGAGGCACACAAATTATTCCAGGAAAGAGATAGTCCGCTCTGTTCATCTCACCAGGTCCAGATTCATTTGTTTTGGCCTTCTCATAATAAACAGTCTATTGGGTTAATTGTAAGAAGCACCTTGGAGTTTCAATACCCTTCGGTTTTGAGGCATTTCACATTGAAACAAACTTGTATTCCCTATGAAGGAAAACTACAAATGGGAAGGACATTTTACTATCCAAATGGTGTGAATATAGATTTGTAGCAATTATCTCCTGAATTGATGAATTTGATTGTTAGTGGCACTAAAATAGAGTCACTGAGTCAATGGGATTTACACAAGTATTGATTCAGGAGTTGGATAAAAGGATTCGCTTGAATTAACAATAGCAATGGGATGTAGACCATTGACTTTTGAGGAAGAAATGGTCTATCTGAAATTTATTTTGTTATGTTCCAGTATAGAGCTTGAAAAAATTATTTTTAAAACTACTAACTGCTAGAATACCTAAACTAGCCTACCAACAGCCATGCTAACTAGGACACAGCGGGAACTTCAGTTCAAAAAGTAATGTTTCCAAACTATACCTCAGAATTCTGCAATATTTTAGGGTTTTAGGGTTTTAGAGTTTTTAGAGTTTTAGAGCTTTTAGGGGTTAAATGTGTATATATGGGGTGGGAGTATGTTGATAATTTTGTATAGTTGTGTTTTGTTTGGGTTTTGTTGGGTTGTTAAGTGCCCCCCCCCAATCTCGTTGTTCTGTGCAGGACAATGACAATAAAGATTTATCTATCTATCTTATCTATCTAATATAATTTCTGCATAACTTGCATGTTTTAATGCTCAGCCTAAAACACTGACCACTAGAGTATCCGAAGGTCTTCCCATATAACCCCAAAACTGCTCACATTGTAAGTTTAATCCTGACCAGGCTCAAGGTTGACTCATCCTTCCATTTTTCCAAAGTCAGTAAGATAAGTACCTAGCACGTTGGGGACAAAATGCTAATTATCTTGTGAACCACACAAAGAGTGCACTAAGTGCTTTTGGGCGTATAAGTGTTATTGCTTATTGCTATTGTTACCGAAATCACCCATAGTTTGCACCTTGCGAGGCAGAGAGGGGCTTTTGTAGGGTCATAAATGAACAGCAACCAGCACTTTGAACTGGACATGGAAACTGATAACCACTAGTGAAGCTGTTGTGATGAGAATATGATATGCTCCCTAAAATGGCAGTGATCAGGGTACCATAAGCAGTTACCCCAAAGGACAGGCTCTCATGGCCTGTTTGCTGAAGTGCTAGTGTGGAGGGTAGGGGTGGGGGTGGATAAGAAGATGTTTATGGATCAAACCCAAGTTTAAGGACAAGACAAGGGATAATGTTCAACCTTAGCAAGAGCTAATGTGGAACTTTTTCTTCCTGAAAAGTAACCACACATTAGCTTTTAAAAATAACATTCCAAGCTGTGAACAAAAAGCAGAGGAAGGGAGAGCTGCCTGGTCCTAGCCAGGAACATTAAGGCTTGTTGCAGAAAGGAAATTAAAAAGTCCATCAGAAGAGGAGGCCTAGAGGCCTTTCAGGGTAGAGCTGCTGTCACCAGCCTCATAAGGCTGCACTTTTGAACTTGTGTTGTTAAGTCAGGCCCAGGGGAAGATGGAAAGAGGGATGGCTGGAGCTTTGAAGTTGCCAGGGCATAATAGCGAAGTGAGACTAGAGATTTCGATGACTCTCACAGTAACCCACTGTCTCCCGTCAACAGCAGAGTATTAATTCTGCTGCACATCTGAGGATCGTGTGGGAGGAAAGAAGGGCCTTGTTGGGGGGGGGGGGGGCAGGACACAGGGAGGAGATCCTAGAAAATTGTTGAAAATTACAGTATTCATCTTTTGCTGACAGTATATCAAAGCCCAGCTCTGGCCTTTATGATATCTAAGTCCCTGCCGCTTCCACAGAGAAACAACATTCCTGTACAATAGAAACATTATTAGAGAGATCAGGGGGTGGAAGGAGGAGAGAAAGGCTGACGAGAGGGGAATCATTTGAGGTATTAGGATTTTGACGTGGACCTTTTTTGAGGGTAATAGCTCCACCGCAGAGATGAACAAAGTGTCAGTCTACAGTGATAGTCTCCTGAGGAGACACTTTGAATCCATCTCTTATTTCAGTCTTTGGGGGGGGGGAGGGAGAAAATAAAACAGCCGCTCAGAAAACTTCCCTCCCCTAGGTAACTTAGCTGTTCTAATGGGTTACATGGCTGAAGTCTGTGTCATTATCATTTTATGAGAAGGGGGGATGCAAAACAAATCATAATTGACAACACAGTACAAAGATCAGAACTCCTGCTAGGAATCTGTGTTTCAGTTTTGTTTTATTCACTTTCTTATTTTGCCCATTTGATGCATACAAACTACTCAAAACAGTTTATAACAGTTAAGACAAATGATACTATTAAATATGTGTAAATAAGAGTGTAATGCAGATAGGAATATATATATATATATAGAGTGTTTGTTTGTATGTGCTCCAAAGGTTCCCACACCCCTGGACAGATGTCACTGAAATTTGGCACATACGTTCCTTGGGCTTGGGAGAGCAGCACTGCGAGGGTCACAAGCCCCATATGCCCCCCAAATTGGGAAGCAATTGATCTATATAATGTGTATGTTTCCCAGTGATGTAACTGAGCTGATGTCATAGTCCCAGGTAGGTTGAGATCTGACTAGCTCAGCTGTAGCCCTCTGAGCTCAACTGTAGTTTTCACAGTTGGTGGAAGGCAAATGGGGTGCCTGGTCAGTCTGGCACTGCGATGGCAACAGAGGCCCTTGAGAGGACCAGGAGGGTGCAGGAGCTGCAGAGGAGGCCGGCCCCCTCTGGAAATGGCCACCCAGCCTACGCGGTGGAGGTGGTGACCATGGCGGGTAAAGCCAACGAGGGAGGGAAGGTCTGAGGGCTCCTCAACGGCTGCGTGACTCTCTCACCAGGTGGCTGGACATATGGATAAGTGCAGTAAGTGACCATCGAAAGAGAAGTGGGACGGGTGAGGGAAGAGAGAGATGGAGGAAGGGAGGCAGGGTTGACCCACATACACCCCACAAGGTTTCCAAGAGGGAAAGGCTGGCCTATGCTAAAGAAATGAAAAACCCGAGAGAAGGCAGGTAACCAGCTAGTAACAGATAAAATATGATGGCAACATCATCTGCTTAACAAGAGTTGGACAGAATTAAATTATCATTACTAACCGATTACTACTAGAGACGTGGGCCGTTGAAGATTTAATGTTGGCCAACGACAAAGCTAAGAAAGTTGCTTCATTTTGGCAGTCCAAAGTTTGATCTGGACACGAAAGAAGAGCATTACTAGCAAAAATTCTGCAGTTTTGGTGCAACCACGGTGAAGACCCTGTCCGTGGTTGCCCTTAAATATGATTCTTCCCCAAACAGGCACATAGAAGGGATTTCCTGTTATCTTGGGTAATGATCAGGTTGGCATAGCAGAGTTAGTTCCTCAATCCTCAGGGCATCTGGATCCAAACCATTAAGGCTTTAAACATCATAATCAACACTCGATCCAAAAGCAAATTCATAAGCAACTAGACTAGATTTAGATGAAGGAGGTGTGAAAATTGGTTGAAGAAACACTAATAAAGTAAGATATGTAGATGACACCATCTTACCAGCAAAAAGCAGTAATGATTTGAACTGACTTTTAGTGAAAGTGAAAGAAGAAAATGCCAAAGTGAGACTTCAGTTGAACATTAAGAATACAACAATCTTGACTACAGAATAACTACACAACTTTAATGTTGACATGAAGAAACTGAAATAATGAAAGGTTTTGTACACCTTGCTTTCATCGTCAATTCAAATGGAGACTGCAGCCAAAAAATTCTCTGAGACTTAGAAGTAAGGAATTAGGAAGATCATCAAGTTTAAGTATGTGTCACTGGAGACCATGACCAAGATCTTTCATACTATTGCATTCTTGATTGCCATGTTTAGATGAAAAAGCTGGATAGTAAAGAATGCTGACAAGAAAAAATATCTTCTGGACTGTCAGAAAGACAAACAAACAAGTGGGCCCTAGAGCAAAATTAGCCTGAATTATCTATGGAAGCAAAGATGATGAGAATGAGGCTGTCATGTTTTTGGCATATCGTGCATACCTGTCAACCATCCCGATTTGGCCGGGATTACCCCGTAATGTGGCACCGATTTGCGCTATTTCCCGACCCGTGCTGCCAAAACCCCGTAATTTGATAGCGGGGGAAAGGAGGCACTGCGCAGCCCATCTACACAGGTCGCGATGCACGCTTGTGTGGAAGGGCTCTACACTTCCGTAGCTCCCTTCCACGCATGCGCAGAAGGCTATGCCGCCTGCGTACAAGGCTATGCAAGTGGCGTAGCCCTCCACGCGCATGCGTACAACGCGACCCACACAGACCTGGTCTGCGCAGGTCCCGGATTCGCCGGAGCCACGGTTGACAGGTATGATATCGTGAGAAGACAAGATTTTCTGGAAAAGACAATAATGCTGGGAAAGATAGTAGGCAGCAGGAAAAGAGGAAGATCAAACATGAGATGAATTTACTCTGTAAGGCAGGGGTGCCCAAACTATGACCCAGGAGCCAGATCTGGCCCCAGATGCCAATTCATTCAGCCCACGAAGCCCTCGTTGCTCTTTTACTTCTGATTCTGGGAACGACGATGACTTTGTGGGCTGGATGAATTAGCATTGGGGGGCTGGACCCAGCCCCCGGGCCATAGTGACCGACCCCTGAACCATGTGACTAGCCCACGGCCTGAAAGGTTTGGGCACTCCTGCTGTAAGGGAAGCCACCTGTTTTAGTTTACAGGAGTTAAACAGTGTTGTTTTGGAGATCCCTCATTCACAGGGTCACCATAAACCAGAGATGACTTGATGGCATGTAACAACAATAACAGTCACATGAGTGAGCATCCACTAACATATGTGCTGTTATATTCTGAAATAACTGAAGCTTCTGAACATTCTTCAAAAGTAGCCCTGTGAAGAGCACATGAGAGAAATTAAGTGTCAAAATAACCTCTGAGTCTTGTCTTTTTCAAAGATGTTCTAGATTTTGTCATAGTAAAGGTAAAGGTCACCCTTGCTCAAAAGCCAGTCATATCCAACTCTAGGGTTCAGTGCTCATCTCTGTTTATAAGCAAAGAGTCAGCGCTGTCTGCATCTGCAGACGTTTCTGTGGACATGTGGCAGGCATGCCTTTGTCATAAACAGCCTTAAAGACATAAGACAGAAGCCCTGGGAACACAAACAGACAAACCACACTTGAAGGCAACAAAAGGGTGGAGTGAGGTATTTTAGCTTCCTACAAAGGAATTCTGCTAATGGTAGATGGTGGAAGAATACTGCCAATTCTGCAGGATTCCTGATTGTCTTGCATGCAACCCCAAGAGGGCAGGGTTTGAGTTGTTTTGTTTCCATGACAGCTCCCAGAATCCTACAAGTAGCAAATGTTAGCTATGGATTTCTGGGAGCTGTGGTCCCAAAAACCAAATATTTCCATCTCTAGCCATAGAACTACAGTTTGCAGAGTTCTGTCAGGGAGAAATGATCAACTCAAACCTTAAAGTAAAAATAATATCAGAGTAGTCTGTGCCAACCATTGGGAAAAGCCAGTTCTTTTCATGTGATTTGTTGATTCATCATGTGCAAATCATGTCCCAAGGAAAGCCTGAAAAGCCAAAACAGTAATCTCAATAGTTCATATAAAATATTGCAATAAACTCTATAATTAACTGGATTTCTTTTTGTTTCTATTTTATATATAGGTTGACCTAAATGCAACATGATGCTAACATAGCAATAGCTGTATTTTATATTTTAATGTGAGTTTTCATGGAAAAAGTAGCAATAGTGATTAGTGCACTCTCTGGGCAGTTCACAAGTTAATTAGCATTTTGCCCCCAACATGCTGGGTACTCATTTTATCGACCTCAGAAGGATGGAAGACTGAGTCAACTTTGTTTTCACTAATGATTGAACTCACAACATTTTTGGCTGCAGTACAGCAGTATAACCAGGTTAATTCAGCAGGTTCACACCAGTTCGCCAGAACCAGTAGCAGAAAATTCTGGCTGGCCCCGCCCATCCAGGTTTTGAAATAAAGTAGTCCTAATTCGGGTGCAATGCAGGGCTTTCCCCCTGGCCATGCTACCATACTTTAGTGTATGGGACCAAGGACACCAGGACAGCCGAAGAGCTGGCTTAACACAACTTTATTACATGCTGGTCAGAGGGAACATGAGGTAATGGCGGACGAACAGCTCAATATATACAGTGGCTATACATTTGAATGTGGCTCCTTGATAGCCTATTGGCTACAGGCTGCGTGACGTCATTGCAGGTCACGCCCTTCTTGTCCAGGTGAAGGTAGTGGCGGGAATCTTCCCGCGCTGTTGTTCTAGGTGAGTCTTGGACCAATGAGCTTGGACGCTCGCTATTGCCATCTAGTGGTCACTAGCTCGCGTCCTATTAAGGTTACAGTGATGCAGCTGGAGGTTACAATGTTACACATAGAAAAGGTTACATTGGATACACATGGATAGGTACATTGTTTAAAGGCACAGGCTTTAGAACACAACACCCCTCCCCCCTAGGATGAGACGAAGTCTCTTAGCCAAGATGGTTTATTGCACTCGCGTTTGGGCCGCGATGTGGGTTGGCCCACCCGGGGGCCGCTCCCGCTTCCTTGTTCCCTGGACCCTTGTCCTGTAATGGGAGAGGGAGACTTGTTAGAGGCTTGCTGCGATTTTGCAGCTTTAGGGGAAAGGGTAGATTCCGTTGTGGTTGAACCGGGGGCACCAGGGGCTAACATAAAACCCCTCTTCTCGCTTGGATGGGTGGGGGACCACTCCGAAAAAAACCCCCAGTTCTGAAAATCAAAATAAAACTCTGTTGGGGGATCCCGCGGGATATCTACGAGGACAAATTCCTTCTCCTCCCCCCTTGGTGGGGACTCTCGACCCCCCTCTCCTCCCCCTTGGGCTAAATGGGTGGGGGAGAACCCTAACGCTGAATTTGTATCCGTGTTTCCGGCGCCCTGATTCCCTGGGACCCGGCTCCGGAGCTGGTCCGCGTGCCGCCGCCACAGTAGACCTGTGTTGGTCTCCACGCGGTACGATACGGGACCGGTCTGTTCCACAACCACCCCCGGCACCCAGGCTGGCCCCGCGCTGGCGTAGTTCCTGCAATGTACCGGGGCACCCACGCTGAAACTCTTGGTGGCTTCTAACCCTATGTTCCTCCCCTTGTCCTCAACTCTCGTGGGATCTAGTCTAGTGAGTATGGTGGTCAGCTTCCTGCGCATTAAAAGCTCCGCAGGGGAGTAGCCTGACGCTAGCGGGGTCACCCTGTACCCTAGCAGAAACTGACATACTTGCAGGTTGAGGTCCCCGGGGCCCATGCGCCGCAGCGCGTCCTTCGTGGTGCGTACGAGGCGCTCCACTTGGCCATTGTTGTCCGGATGGAAAGGGGCGGAGGTGATGTGCCGGATGGCGTTAATCTCTGTGAATGCCCTGAACTCAGCGGACGTGAAGCAACTAGCGTTATCGCTAATTAGAGTGTCGGGTATGCCGAACGTGGAAAAATTCTCCGCAAATGCTTAATTGTCGCGGCCGAGGAGGTGCTCGTGACTGGGATGACCTCCAACCACTTGGAGAAAGCGTCCACAACAAGGAGAAACAGGGTTCCTCGGAACGGGCCCGCGAAATCTATGTGCACCCGGGACCACGGCCCCTTAGCCGCGTCCCACTCCCTGTGAGGAAGGCGGGCCTCCTCCGGTCTGGAGCATTGGCAGCTCTCGCAAGTGCCGACCATGTGCTCGATGTCGGCGTCTAACTGGGGCCACCAGAAGTAACTCCGGGCCAGCGCTTTGGAGCGCACAATTCCGGGGTGGCTGACGTGCAGCAGTTTAAGCACCCGCGGTCGAAGGGATGTGGGGATCACCACCCGCTGCCCCCACAAGAGGCACCCCCTCTCTAGGGACAATTCCAGCTTCTTCCTAAAAAATGGGGCGAATTCCTCTGCCGGGGAAGACGCCGGCCACCCTTTCTGTACCCAGGAGCAAACCGCCGCCAACGTTTTGTCCTTCCTTGTCGCTGTGGCAATGTCGGCGGGCACTATGGGGGGCGAATCCAAAACCTCTATCATGAGCACCTGGCGGTCACGCCCCTCTCCGCCCATCTGGCTCTGCGTTAGGGGAAGGGGGGACCTTGATAGGGCGTCCGCATGGCTGATCTCTTTCCCGGGCCGGTACACCAACGCGTGCTGGTAGGCATTGAGAAAAATGGCCCACCTAAGCATTCTCGGGGACAGGATCTGTGGCGTGGGCTTATCTGCGGTAAAAATGCCTAGTAGGGGCTTGTGGTCAGTCACGATGGTGAAAGGGCGGCCATACAGAAAGCCGTGAAATTTTTTGGTCCCCGCAACTATCGCCAGCGCCTCCCTGTCTGTCTGGGCGTAGTTTCTCTCCGCTTGGGACAGGGACCTGGAGTAAAACGCTATTGGGGCCTCCCTCCCGTTTTCCAACACGTGGCATAACACTGCCCCCACCGCCACCGGGGATGCATCACAGACCAGTACCACCGGCCGTTTGGGGTCGAAATGGGTCAGAATGGCGTCAGACGCCAGGAGTTGTTTCAGTTCCGTGAATGCCCTCTCCTGGTCATCGCCCCACTTCCATGCCGCATCTTTCTTGAGCAACTTGTGAAGCGGCTCAGCCACCGCAGCCTTCCGTGGAAGGAAGGAGTGGTAGAAATTTAAGAGCCCTAGGAACGACTGCAACTCGGGCTTGGATGTGGGGCGAGGAGCTTTCTTGATGGCGGCCACCTTGGATTTGGACGGTTTGATCCCCTCGGGTGTTACTCGGAACCCTAAGAACTCAACCTCCTTCGTGAAGAAGACGCATTTGTCTTTTCGCAACCTCAACCCCGCCTGTTCGAACGCCGCCAGGACCTTGTTTAGCCTTTCAGCCAACTCAACCTCACTCCCCCCCGTTATCAATACGTCATCAAAATATGGTAAAACGCCGTCCAGCCCTTTGAGGAGGCGTTCCACGAGCGACTGGAAAATTCCAGGCGCCGAGTTCACGCCGAATTGGAGGCGCGTCACCTGGAACGCCCCCTTATGCGTGATTATGGTCTGTGCAGCAGCTGCGGCAGGGGTCACCATGAGTTGCTGATAGGCCTGTGCCAGGTCGAGCTTAGCGAAACACTTTCTCCCATGTAACCTGGCTAGCAAATGGCTGACCACCGGCACCGGGTACGCATTAGGGCGGATTGCCTTATTAATGGTGCACTTATAGTCGGCGCAAATGCGAACCTCCCCATTGGCCTTCAATGCTGTGACAATTGGAGTTTCCCACTCCGCGGAATCAACAGGAACAAGAATCCCCTGGCCCACTGTCGTCGGAGATGCGGCCCACGCCGTCCTGCTTCCTCGTGGGCCGGACGCCATCCTTTGGTCTCGTTGAGCGGTCTGGCCTCGCTGGGCGGTCGGGCGAGCTCCTCCGGTCCTTGCGCCGTTGTCTGCAGACTTTGGCGATGTGCCCGCGTCGCCCGCAGTTGTGGCACTCGGCCTTTCTGAACGGGCACCTGGCACGGTCGTGAGCCGCCCCGCAGCCGTCGCAACGCCGGCCCTCCTTCCGGACCCTCCGGACGTCCTCGTCGTCGCTGCTTTTGGCGGACGATTTCGAAATTCGCCGGGCTGCGTGCACCGAACTCTCTGCTTTGTCGGCCTTCGGCCGCCAGTCCTGGAGCTCTTGCACCCCGGCCTTCGTGGCTTCCGCGGCCTGTGCCGCTTTCAGGACCTCCTGCAACGTGGGGGGCGGCTCCTGATTCATTAGCGTGCGCTGAATCTCGGCGTCCTTCAGGCCGCATAGCACGCAGTCCCTGAGGGTGACTTCCAAATTCTCCCATTTGCATGGGCCGGCAGCCAAACGCAGGGCCGCTACAAAAGCGGCGACCGACTCACCAGGCGCTTGGACTCGCCTCCAAAACGCGCTCCGAGTGGGAAACATCGCTACCGAGGGCCGGAAATGGTCTCGCAGCACCTTCAGGAGCTCCTTTGCCTTGAATTCATCTGCCTTTTTGGGTGCAATGAGGTCGATTAATACCCTCTTGCCGTCGTGCCCGAGCATTCTGGTGAGGATGGCTCTCTTCTTTGCCTCGTCCGTCACCTCGAACTCCACCAGCGCGCCTTGGAAGTCCATTTCGAAGAGTTCCCAATCTTGCGGTTTCTTGATGTCGAAACTGGCGTATGTCTTGGTCCCGTGGGCAGCCATGATCCCACCTTCGTCGCCAATTTAGTGTATGGGACCAAGGACACCAGGACAGCCGAAGAGCTGGCTTAACACAACTTTATTACATGCTGGTCAGAGGGAACATGAGGTAATGGCGGACGAACAGCTCAATATATACAGTGGCTATACATTTGAATGTGGCTCCTTGATAGCCTATTGGCTACAGGCTGCGTGACGTCATTGCAGGTCACGCCCTTCTTGTCCAGGTGAAGGTAGTGGCGGGAATCTTCCCGCGCTGTTGTTCTAGGTGAGTCTTGGACCAATGAGCTTGGACGCTCGCTATTGCCATCTAGTGGTCACTAGCTCGCGTCCTATTAAGGTTACAGTGATACAGCTGGAGGTTACAATGTTACACATAGAAAAGGTTACATTGGATACACATGGATAGGTACATTGTTTAAAGGCACAGGCTTTAGAACACAACACATACCATGCCCACAGAGTAGGTAGTAAAAAAAAAATGAATCCCACCACTGAGTTTAACCACTGCACCACAAGGTCTCTATATTGTGGTGCTATCATGGCAGAACTTTGAACTCCCCAAAGGTGGCTTCATTTTGGCAGTATCACATCTGGCCTAGACACAGAAGAAGAAGAATAGCAAAATTTTATCTCCCCACTGGAGCAGGTTCACAGGATGCTGCAGTAGGAAAAGAAATTTCTTTTCCTTCCTTCCTCCTGGCCATTTGTTATGTATGTACAATGTTGCTTTAAGAAATGTATGAATGTAACCTGACCACAATTACAATGTAGCCCAGCTGTTAAAGGAACACGAGTAAGCTGCCCATAGAGGGCAGCTGCGAGCGTTCAACTCACATGGTTCTCATTCCTCAAATCACCAACAGCCGCGGGAACACTCCCGCACTAGCAAACAACTCCGGAAGAGGGGCGTGACTTTGACGACGTCACGCCGGTAGCAGCCAATAAGCTACCGTGCAACAAGATTCAAATGTATTGCACTACTGTATATAATGTGATGTACCTCCGCCATTACCATATGTTCATCCTGATCATCAACCAATAAACCTGTGTTAGTCCTCACTGCGACTCCTTCTTTGTCTTCCATGCAAGACACCAAATTGGCAACGAGGATGGGATAATGGCGAATCCCAAGGTCAAGCCTTACCAGTTCGATGTCAGCGAGCCCGAACAATGGGAGCTCTACGAGTGCCAGTTCCGGCACGCGATGGAAGCCGTGGGCGTCGACGACGACGCGAGGATGCGCTCCTACTTCCTGGCCCAGGTGGGGCCGGCCACGCTGCGCATCCTGATGAACCTGGTGGCCCCCAAGAAGGTAGAAGAGGTGCCCATCGACCGCATGCTGGGGCTGCTGGGCGAGCATTTCCAGCCTCCCGTGTCGATCTTCCCGGCCCGGGTCGCGTTCCACAGGCGAGACCAGCGACCGGGCGAATCCGTGTCCGCCTACGCGGCGGCCCTCAGGCTTGCAGCGGTGCACTGCCAGTGGGACGACCTGGACCAGGCCCTCCGAGACCGCATGCTGTGTGGCCTGAGGGACGAGGAGCTTCAGCGGAAGCTCATGACCCGCAACTACCACCTCACGTTCAACGAGGTACTGCGGGAGGCCCAAGCGACCGAAGCGGCCAGAAGCGGGGTCAGAGTGTTCAAGTCCCGAGGGGCCATGTCCGAAAGGGCCAAGTCACCAGTACAGGCGGCCCGGCGGACACCAGCGAAAATGGCCTGGTGGGCCCCCAAGCCGCCCGCCGGCACACCAACGGCGTCTGAGGAGTTGTCCACTACGGCAGACCCCTGCTCCAGCGAGGACGACGACGTCCAGTGGGTCAAGAAGCGAGGAGAGAAGCGACAGACCCGCGAGTGGCAAGACCGCCGCTGCGACGGTTGTGGGGCGTCCCACGACCGCACGAGGTGTCCGTTCCGAAAGGCCGAGTGTCACAACTGCGGCCGAAAGGGGCACATCGCCCGAGTGTGCAGGCGTGGGCGAGTCGAGGACAAGGGCAATTCGAACCCTTCCCAGATGCACCAACGGAAGGTGGCCGGCACCAGGAAGGTCTCAGACGAGCACAGCATGGCAGGCGTGAACCGCGTGGGCCTGGAGCACCGGCATTTTTTCGTAGAGGTACAGTTACAGGGGGTCCCAGTGAGGATGGAGATAGACTCGGGGTCGTCCTATTCCATCCTGTCCCAAAAGGAGTTTATGCGCATTCCCCCAGATGCGCGGCCCAAGTTGCGGGCCATGAGGTCACACCTACGGGACGTGCAAGGGAACGGGATCCCAGTGCTGGGGGTGGGGAACTTCAAGGTGAAGTTCAAGAATTACTCCGAGAAACTGCCCCTAGTGGTCCTCAAGGGGGGGAGGTGCTGCCTTTTGGGAACGCAGTGGTTCGCTCCCCTAGGAATCGAACTGTCCGGCATTAACGCCATAGAGACTGACCCAATGCGGGACATGTGCAACGCACACCCGGACGTTTTCAAGAAGGGGCTCGGGACTTACAAGGGGCCCCCAGTCTCATTTGACTTGGATCCAGAAATCCGACCCATACGCCTCAAGCCAAGAAGAGTGCCGTTCGCCCTCAAGGACAAGATCGAGGCGGAACTGGACAAATTGGTGGGGCAGGGGATTTTGGTTCCAGTTGATTTGGCGGAGTGGGAAATGCCGATTGTGACAGCCCTTAAATCAAACGGGTGGTTAGGATTTGTACGGACTATAAATGTATGATTAATAAGGCCATTCGGCCAAATGCATATCCGGTACCCGTGGTCAGCCATTTACTGGCCACGCTTCATGGGGGGAGGTGTTTTGCCAAGCTAGATCTGGCGCAGGCATATCAGCAGCTCTCTGTAACCCCGGCTGCTGCCGCTGCGCAAACGATCGTAATGCACAAGGGGGCATTTAAGGTAACGCACCTTCAGTTTGGCGTGAATTCGGCCCCCGGAATTTTCCAGTCCCTTGTGGAACGCCTTTTAAAGGGGCTTCCAGGCGTCCTCCCATACTTCGACGATGTGTTGATAACAGCGGGGGGCGAGTCAGAATTAGCGCAAAGGCTAGACAGGGTCCTTTCAATATTCGAGAAAGCGGGCCTCCGACTGAGACGGGACAAATGTGTTTTCTTTGTGAGGGAGGTCGAGTTCCTTGGGTTCAAGGTAACCCCGGAAGGCATCAAGCCCTCCGAGTCCAAGGTTGCGGCTGTGCAAAACGCCCCTCGCCCCACCGCGAAACTGGAGCTGCAGTCGTTTCTAGGGCTCTTAAATTTTTACCATTCCTTCCTGCCGAGGAAGGCATCCGTTGCTGAGCCACTGCACGCACTATTGAAGAAAGAGGCGGTTTGGCGGTGGGGAGATAGGCAAGATAAAGCTTTTAGGGAACTGAAGGCACTCCTATCCTCGAGTGCTGTCCTGACCACTTTCACCCTAGGAGACCAGTAGTTCTAGTCTGTGATGCGTCCCCAGTGGGGGTGGGGGCGGTTCTATGCCACGTGTTGGAGAGCGGGAGGGAAGCCCTGGTAGCGTACTACTCAAGGTCCCTCTCGAAGGCCAAGCGCAATTACACGCAAACTGATAGGGAGGCCCTAGCCATCATCGTGGGAACGAAAAAGTTCCATGACTTTTTATACGGCCGCGAGTTTACGGTAGTGACTGATCACAAGCCACTTCTGGGGATCTTCACTACCGGCAAACCCACACCGCAAATTCTCTCCCCCAGGATGCTGCATTGGGCCATCTTCCTCAACGCCTACCAGTACGAGCTGGTCTATCGCCCAGGGAAGGAGATCTCCCATGCGGACGCACTGTCTCGATCTCCCCTCCCAAGTGTAGGGGACCCCACATGCGAGGTAGAGCAGGACCACCAAGTCCTACTGATCGAGTCTCTCGACTCACCCCCCATTCTCTCGGCCGACCTCGCCAAAGCCACGGCGGCCGACAAGATGCTGGCCCAAGTTAGTTCCTGGGTGAGGAAAGGGTGGCCCACTACTCCCCCCGAGGAACAGTTCAAGCCATTTGTCAGGCGGAGAGTAGAGCTTTCCCTGGAAAGGGGCTGCTTACTCTGGGGCCAGTGGGTAGTTATCCCAGAGAAACTGAGGGCCAAGGTACTGAAGCTACTGCATACCAGTCACCCGGGGATCGTGCGCTCCAAGGCTCTGGCCAGGAGTTTTTTCTGGTGGCCCCAGATAGACGCGGATATAGAACGTTTAGTGGGCATGTGTGAGAGCTGCCAGAGCTCTCAGCCCGAGGAGTCCCGGTTACCCCATAGGGAATGGGACACGGCCCGCGGGCCATGGTCCCGGATTCATGTTGACTTCGCTGGCCCTTTCCGTGGGGCCATGTTTCTGCTGGTAGTCGACTCCTACTCCAAGTGGTTGGAGGTAATCCCCATGAGCAGCACCTCCTCTGCGGCAACCATTAAACAGTTGCGCAAGCTGTTTGCCTGTTTTGGCCTGCCAGACGTCCTTGTTAGCGATAACGCTAGTACCTTCACGTCTGCAGAGTTCAAGACGTTTATTGAGCGGAACGCCATCAGGCACATTACTGCTGCCCCGTTTCACCCCGCCACAAATGGTCAGGTAGAGCGCCAAGTGCGCACTACGAAAGAGGCGCTGCGGCGCATGGGTCCCGGTGAGTTGAACCTTCATCTTTGTCAGTTCCTCATCTGTTACAGGACAACCCCCCCTAGCCTCAGGGTTTTCCCCAGCCGAACTCCTCATGAGGAGGTGTCCGGTAACACTTTTTGACCGAATGGATCCGTCCAGGGTGGAGGATGAAGGAAGGAATATAAACATAGGGGGAGAGAGCTCCAAAAGTTTTTCGGTAGGGGACCCGGTTCACTGCAGGAACTACGCGGCCTTGGGGCCAGCGTGGGTTCCAGGGACAATCATTGAGCAGACGGGGCCAGTATCCTACAGGGTCGAGACTAGCTCGGGTCTACTCTGGAGAAGGCACGCCGACCAACTCAGAAGGCGAGTCACCAGGGAAGGGGAATCAGCGTTAGGGTCCTCCCCCACCCGCATTACCCAAGGGGGAGACACGGCGGAACCCGCGGATTCAAATGCATATCCTGGGTTCCCGACCACAGAGGAGGATACTTTGAAAGAGAGGGATCAGCTTGATTATGATTATGAGTTGCAGTACCAGGGGGGTGTAGCGGAGTGGTCCCCCACCCGTCCTAGCGAGAAGAGGGGTTTCAGTTCAGCCCCTGGTATCTCCAGTCCCCCCAGTCCCTTTGTTTTAGAATATTCCATAGCGCCAGCTCCCCGGAGACAAACACCCCCAAGACAGGCAACGGGGGGGAGTCCGCCCACCACAGTCTCTAGAACTCCCGGGCAGGTAACGGGGGGTGGCGAGGCCATGAGGGCCTCTTCGTCGGTCCCGAGATTCGTACTGGGGGGGACCCCAAGCTCCTCAAACGGTAGGCAGGGGTTCACTTCCCAACTGTTCATTCCATTCCCGTCCCCCAATGCAAGGTTACCGCAGAGCCCACACCGAGCCACTAATGAGTCCCCCCTTTCCGTTGCAGGACAGGACTCCGCAGAACCAGGCTCCCCAGTGTTAAGTCAAGCAGCCGCACGCCCCAGGCGCACGTGCGGCAAGCCACAATGGTTGAGGGACTTCGTCCCATCCTAGGGGGGAGGGATGTTATGTATGTACAATGTTGCTTTAGGAAATGTATGAATGTAACCTGACCACAATTACAATGTAGCCCAGCTGTTAAAGGAACGCGAGTAAGCTGCCCATAGAGGGCAGCTGCAAGCATTCAACTCACATGGTTCTCATTCCTAAAATCATCAACAGCCGCGGGAACTCTCCCGCACTAGCAAACAACTACGGAAGAGGGGCGTGACTTGGACGACGTCACGCCGGTAGCAGCCAACAAGCTACCGTGCAACAAGATTCAAATGTATTGCACTACTGTATATAATGTGATGTACCTCCGCCATTACCACATGTTCATCCTGATCATCAACCAATAAACCTGTGTTAGTCCTCACTGCGACTCCTTCTTTGTCTTCCGTGCAAGACACCAAACCATTTAAGTCTCGTGTTAGATCCTGCCTTGTTTCTTTTCTTGTATTCACATGGTTTAGTTATAAAGCTGATCCAGAACAGTAACATCTGCAAACCTTCAGTTTGTGTTTGGTTTCAGTAGCAATATTTTTTTTATTAGAATTGTCAAACCTCTTGACCTTTTAAATGATGAAATGCAGGATTTGAAGTCTTTTACAAAAAAAAAAAAATTTAGTGAGCCCACAGTCATATTGGATTTATGCAATCCTGTGATGAGATGAATGAGGAGAGATTTTCCACAAGCATTTTCAGTAGCATTAAAAAGTGTTCTACCGTTTTGGTCATTTGTGTGTGTGTGTGTGTGTGTGTGTGTGTGTGTGTGTGTGTGTGTGTGTGTGTGTGATTGCTTTGAAAAAGGTTGAAAAGGGATCCTGTCAAGATCACTGGCCCAGAAGTACTGTCTCCAGGTTTCATCCCTTCCACAAAAGTAGGAAGTCTTAAAGAAAGGGTGAGCATCTCATGAAATCTGGGTACCATCTATATAGGTTTTTAGTTTATCTTGATCTAACTGCAACATGATGCTAACATAGCATATTTCTCCCCGCCCCCCCACCTGAACTGAGTTGTTATGCTCTTTTAAAATTGAAATAGCTCCCTGAACCTTCTTATGGCCAACTTTTTTTAAAAAAAATTGAAGGGGATCATAGAATATTTAGAGGTAGATTGAGATAGGATTGGACTCTAGAGGACATAAATGGACTTTTAGACCCATTCTCCCCGGGGGAAAATATTTAAAACTATAGGAAGTTTTGGGTTGTTGATGGCTCCTGGGTGGTACAGTTGGACCTCTTTGGGGTCATGAACAATGAATATGCAGCTTCTGGAGGAGGGTGTCCTGTAGTTGAGTGTGGACAATGGAACATAAAAATGTCCCTAAGATTAGAAAAGCGAGATAGAATACAAAATTAATTAAATATTTTAAATCTTCGAGACAGAGCAAAATTTCCACCATTACCCATTTCTCACTTGGCCATGAAACACAGTGGCGTTCGAAAGCAAGAAATTGCAAGTAGATAAATAAGGACCACTTCAGTGGGAAAGGTTCTAGTCATGCCTGCCACATGACCACGAAAACGTCTGCAGAAGCAGACAGCGCTGTCTCTTCGGCTTTGAAACAGAGATGAGCACTGAACCCTAGAGTCGGATATGACTAGCTTTCGAGCAAGGGAAACCTTTACCTAAGCCAAATTTGTGTGATTCAGCATGCAAAGTATAGCTTGCCAATACAATTCTGGCCATCAGCTTCAAACAGGTAGTGTGATAGTACTTAACTTTGTTCCTTGTACAAACTTACACTAAAACTAATTTTTCCTGCATTGGGCAAAGTCGGAGGTTATAGACAGGACAAAGTCACTGTGCTAAGTGAGACAAGAGGAATGTCATATAAATAGAAGAAAAATTTGTGATAACATTAGTGAAGACCCAGTCCAGAATAAATACTCCATTGAAAGAGCCATGCACAGCTGTTATCGCCTTCTGCCTTTCCATGAAACATCCAAAATCAGCTCCATGAAGCGGCTGCCTCACCCTTCAGAAGCCAAACCTGAAATGTCTTTTTCCTGCTCCCAACTCATTGTGCAAATTGTGGGGAGGCTGATATTTTATAGTTTGTTTGTAAGGCTCATGAAAGGCACCAAGGGAATAGCATAAAATTGGCTACAGCAGGAGGGAATCTGAGGAAGAGCTTATAGATTTCATTAAGAGCCCCCACCTTTCCTGGCATGATTTGAACAGTGTTTTTACATCATTTTCAACTTTTATTTTCTTGTTTCTCAAAATACATCCAGGTTATATTCTCTCTTGAAGTCCCTGCATGAACAACAGATTAGTCTAAATCAGTGGTGGCAAACTTTGGCACTCCAAGTGTTCTTGAATTTCAAATCACAGAAGCCCTGCCCAGCAGGAGTGCTGACTGGGGCTTCTGGTAATTGAAGTCCAAGAACACCTGGAGTGCCAAGGTTGGCCACCATTGGTCTAAATTGTCACCTGTTAAAAACAGAGGAGTTGACAAGTTACAGATCAAGATGTTTAAGATCTACCCTGTATTTATCCATCAGCTCCATTGTTGCCAAGGGATCCAGTCAAGATCATTAAACAAAGATGTCCTCTGTTTTTATCTATTTATCTATCTATCTATCTATCTATCTATCTACAGTAAAACCTCACAAAAGAGTGCCTCGCTTAGAGACTAACTCACTTAAAGAGCAGAATTTTCTCTGAATGGTTGCCTCACTTAACAACTAAATCAGGGTTTGCAATTCCCCCCAGAAGTCACAATTTGTCACTTAAAATAGTGTTTCAGTTAAAGAGCAAACTCACTTAAAGAGCAATCCCGTGGAACACATTATGCACTTTAAGCAAGGTACCACTGTATCTATCTCTCTATCTCTCTCTCTGTCTATCTATCTATCTATCATCTGCCCATTTAATGGAGATTTGTTGTTGTTGTTCAGTCACACAGTCGATTCTGACCCTTTGCGACCCCATGGACCATTGTCCTCCAAGCACCTCTGTCCTCCACCATCCTCCTCAACCCGCCCACCTCTGTGCCCATTGCGTCTACAATACCATCTAGCCATCTCATTTTTGCTGGGGGGAGGGGAGAGAGTTTCTTCTTCATTACCCTGGGTGGTATACAGCACTAGCAAGTGCTACTGGAAAGGCAATTCAACCATTTAGAATGGGGGAAGAAAAGAACA
The DNA here is from genome assembly GCA_035047305.1 of Bradypodion pumilum. Classification (NCBI taxonomy): domain Eukaryota; kingdom Metazoa; phylum Chordata; class Lepidosauria; order Squamata; family Chamaeleonidae; genus Bradypodion; species Bradypodion pumilum. The sequence goes on along the minus strand of JAWDJD010000006.1, from coordinate 18,519,548 downwards.
TTAGATTATACAAAATCTGGGACTACACCAAAACATGGGCTGAAATCCTGTTGCTCAGCATAAGGAAATCCATAACTTTCAGTACATTCTTAGCAGGCAAATAAGGATCCCTTTGCTGGCTTGGTATATGAACATGTGCCCACAAGAACTATAGCAGGAACTTTTTATTGGGTGATTAGGAATGGAGTGAAAACTACAAATTTGCTGACACTATGAGGTCACGGGAAAATAGACTTATTAGACCCAAGAAGGGCCAGATTCACTCCCCGACTCCAAAGTTCTTTGTTTCTGGATTATTATTTTTTTGCTCTTCTAATAAGTAAGTTCTTGAGATCTGTTGTTAGCCATGAGCCTGGCTGCCAAAAGGCGGCTTTCTGGGGACTGCTGTCAGGTTTCAATCTTGAGTGCATGTTAAATCCTGCTTTAGAAAATACAACCTACATTTCCCAGTATGTTAATAACTTGACCCCCCTAAAGAGGTCCTGGTTTGTGTAGTTAAACTGTCTATTAACTCCCTCTTATACTGCTGGTTTTGGTATTTAATCTCTGGCAAGAATTTTACAAGGTCAAAGTCCCTTTCTTTGAGGAATTCCATGCAAGCAATAAAATAAGAGCTATCTGCCAACAGCTTTTTTTAACAGGTATTTTGAGTTGAGAGAGAATGTCTTTGTTGAAGAATGAAATAGGCGAGAGCTGCATAAATAGAGCACAGACAGAAGCAAAAGTAGATGTCCTGGGAAATCAGTTATTTGTCCCAATGGTGAGCTGTGATCAGAGTTTTAGGATTTTTGAATTAAGATTATGCCCTGAGGTCCAAATACTAGAATCTGTGCTACCAATAGATGCCAGAGAACTAGATTAAAATACAACACTGCACAATCAAAAATCCTATAGGAACTATCTTCCTAATTTATACTAGTTTGTATAAATGGACGTGCTGGCAATATGGTCCCAGTTCTCCCCATCATGGTTAAATGTGTGGATTTCTGTTTAAATTATAGCCTTCTACTCCATGTATGCAGCTATACGTAGAAACTTAATATATATATTTTTTGTGCAAATCTGCACTCTTTTGTCTTCATTTTTGGCAACACATACCCTCCTGTTTGATCTGTAAACAAATCTCTTCTCTATTTTAACTTCTTTTTAGGAGGATAGCCTTTTATCCTTTATTGGACTTGTTTGGATGATGCCTAAGTAGCCACCTTGCTGTCTGTAGGTGAGCAGCTAATACTCCTGTATATTAAGATCCTTCAAAAAGTATGGTTTTGAAAAAAAGCATTAGAATGTAGAGACTACAAAAATGTGCTGCTGGTAGGACATAAATCCACCCATTCCATATGCAGGTACCACCTCCAGCCATTCCTACCCAGACAGAAGAAAGTACTAAACAGTATGCCGGCTTGAAACTAGTAAGGCTGTTGGTGTTCCTCCCCATTGGTTGCTTCATTTTCTTGCCATGTTTAATAATCTCACATCAGCAAAAGGGTAATGAAGGCCCCAAACTGCTAATTATGGCTCTAGTAACCAGCATAGTTAATGATAGTAGATGGTGTGTGATACCTTCAGCTTTTCTGCCAGGAAATAAATGTAGCTCTAGATAAGGCAAGAGCAACCCAGAAAGACCAGCTGCCGGTGTATCCTTACTCTAGGAAGGGAGACCATATAGATGTTTTTTATAGCTAGGCCTGGCCAGGTTATCCTGCTATGGTAATAGAGTAGACCATACCACCAGCGAGTCAATGCCGAGTATCAGGCGGTTGTTAACTAACCTAACAACCCTGAAGACTACTGGCCGTGGGTGGCGAAATCCACAGGGAAGGGTGATGGTCCCCAAGTGGATTAAATCCCACTTGAATTTAATGCAACGGTTGGGCCTCTTCACTCTTGAACGACAACGTCTAAGAGGTGACCTGATTGAAGTTTATAAAATCATGCATGGTGTGGACAAAGTAGATAAGGAAAAACTGTTTTCCCTATTGCATAACACTAGAACTAGGGAACACTCCATGAAACTTTTGGGTACTAGTTCTCAAACAAATAAGAGAAAGTACTTTTTCACCCAGAGGATTACTGGTCTATGGAACTCCCTGCCAGAAGAAGTGGTGACAGCTGTCAGTCTTGACAGCTTTAAGAAAGGATTAGACAAGTTCATGGAGGACAAGGGTATCAATGGCTATAATTATGGATACTTAAGGATAACCTCTGGGTTGGAGAGATAGGCAGGATATCTCTCAATGCCATTTCCAGGGAATCCTAAGCAGATGAAGGCATCTGCTTGGGAATACCCTGAAGGAAATGGTGAGCCACTGTGTGAGACAGAATGCTGTACTGGATGGGCTGTGGCCTGTTCCAGCAAGGCTGTTCTTATGTTCTTATGAATCCATCTTGATGGAGGGCAGCAGCTTTATCAAGAGTGGCCCGGGGCTGATGAGGACTTTGTGTGCCAATCACCATGAGGGTCACCAATATTTGGATTCGGATACAGCAGAACAACAACAAGAAGAAGGCTTCCATATTTCCCTCATATGTACAGGACTATTGCCTCTCTGCTTTACTGCTAATTTTATGAGAGAGGGGCTAAATATTTCTGCCTTTCCCTCTTTTGCAGACACAGGAGAGACAATGGACCATATTTCTCTTCTTGGGTTTTTTTTTAAAATGCTTTCTTCTGTTTTATCTGCAGCAAGATACCATCGGTGGCAAGTCAAGTGTTGGGAGATTTCTTTGACAGACTCCCCAAACATCCATTACCAATGGCCTTCTCTTGTTCTCCACTTCAAAGGAACTGCCTCTCCCTTACACTGTTTCCCCTCCCTGAGTGCTTTTGATTCTAGCCCTTAAGAGTAGCAGTATGTATTTCTAGCTGGATTTAAGAAGACACTACAGTATTTCTGTTACTGAGTGCACAGGACTCAACTTGATGTGGAATCTGGGCTAATGGCCTGACAAACATAAACTCCAAGATGGGAAGGTCTTGTGGAATTTTGTGGGTTTTATAAATCCTTCAAATCATTATATTTTCATCTGCCAGGTTCACAAAAAGTAGTCTGAGTTCATGAACCTGTTTTCTCCCCTGTGTGATTCATTCTATTAGTAAGAACATTTTTTCCAATGAAAGGAGAACTGTGTGCTATTTTATGTCCAGCACCAAAAAGAATAAACTTAAATTATGCCTGCCAGAATTAAATGGTTTGTAAGAGGTGTTTATTTATTTCAATATTTTTATTTTAAAAATTGAGCTTCTTGAAGCATATACACTCTAACATTTTTTTTTTTACAGTGGGCCATCCCAGTAAAATAGTACTTATTTCCAGACAATCTGTGCTCCTATTTTCCCTCCCTTTTGCTTTTGGAGACTGTTTCCTTTTAAAATATTTTGTGATTTGCTGTAGTTTCTATTCTGTAAAAGTTGTGTCCCCATAGTAGCTTCAATGGAGGGGTACACAGAAAGATCCTCCTCAAAGAGTATTTTTGAACCACAATCGGGTGTACTACAGGCAAGGACAATTTTGTGGCAGCTAATCTTTCTCAGATTAGGCCAGGCGAAAGGAATTTAGGAAGTAATTCTCCAAAATGTGGCTTCATTTTGGCAATTCAACATCTAGCCTAGACACGGAAGAAGAAGAAGCTTCTCTGGAAGATAAATGTCTGGCTCCATTCACTAGAGCTTAGAAAAGTTAATAATTTGGAGCTGCAGATCCTAGAATCCACCACATCCAGTGGAAATTACATCTCAAAGAAGTGCAGTTTCTGTTTGTCTGTCCCTGGCTCTTCCTATCACCCCAGATCCCTTGGATACTTTGCAGTCATTATTCAGTGAGGAGTCCTTGTATGAGTAGACGTCTCTGTGACAACAATCTGCACAATTTCTCTCCATAGCAATCAGTCCCTGGCAGTTCTTCTCCATGTTGGTCCAACATTTGTTTATTTTTTTTGCAAAAATCTTCCCATTTTGAGGTGGTCTTCCCCAACTCTTTTGCAATCTCTCACATACTAATTCAATGTTCTGGTGCTCCATCTATTGTGACTTGTGTGTGTAACATGTCCAACCCACCTTAATTTGTTCATCAGGCATTCTGTTACTACATCTTTTAGCAGTGATCTCTCCATTGCTCATTGTGTTACTTGCAGCCATTTTTCTTCCGTAGCTATTAAAGCCCACGTTTCGCTGCTGTATGTAATTGCTTTCAAGACCATAGAATTGAACAAATTTGCCTTTGTTTCTGGTTTAGCTTTTGAGTTCAAGATGACTGACACTTCGCTGAATTTACCCCACTCTGTCTTCTAGATATTTCTTCTTTTAAATCATTATTCATCCTGACTGCTTGACCCCAGATATGCCAACCATTATCTGCTCTGCTTCCGCCCAGCCCATAATGGGGCACCAGGCACACCTTCTGCTGGAAGAATTTAATGCAAACAAAGTGTCTGAGTTTTTTTTAAAAAAAGAAAGCTTATCTCCCCAAGTTGATCAGATAATAAATGTAGTATGCCTCAAACCATGTTCTAGTCATGCTTGTTTCGAGAACCGAGGTCAGCTAGACACAAACACTACCTTCTTAAATAGCATTGGAATGTCTGGTGCTGCAGAATATCACTGTCATGTTTCAAGCTAAGAAGGATCTGGCTGATAATTCTCGTCTCTTAAACCCACTGGGAAAGCGGTAAGGATAAAGGAGCACATTCACCATGATCCTAAAGACCCCTCTCAGGAAGACCTGAGGTCATGTTCTTTCTACCTCTCAGCTTTGTTACGTGAAAGGCTAAGTCTTTAGACTCTGTGAAAACAGGTTGGAGGAGAACTAGAGGCATTTGGGTTAATGTACAAGAACAGGAGGGATTAAGAGGCCCAGTCAATTAAGGTGATCCCTTTAAGACTTTGCCCTTTCACCTTCCTGAGCTTGGCTTTAATTCCTCTTCAGACTGATGTGACTAAACTCATTCTAACCTGACAGCTGACACAGGTCAAAAAGTTAACTGTGCTGAAGCATTAAAAGACAAAATTCTCATGGTCCCATAAGAATCCCAAAGATAAGTTACAGTGTTAAAAAAATCTACAGTAGCTACAAAAACATTTATTTCTTTATCTAAGCTCAGTACAGATACTTGTTGGCAAAGGGCCACATTTGTTGTCGCTGATGGTATTATACAGTATGTTGTCAAATTGCTTCTAAGTTTTGGCAACACTATGAATAAGTGACTTCTAAAATGTCCCATGGTTAACAGCCCTGCTTATGTCTTGCAAATTGAAAGCTTTGGTTTCCTTTTTGAAGTCAAACAGGCCACTACCTGCACAATTTGGTATCATACCTGTCAAGTTTCGGGAAATTTATGTCAAACCCCTGTATTTTACACTCATTCCCGCCATCATCTCGTATTAGTTAGACTGTGGTTAGACTGGAGTTAGACTGGAGGCCAGCACAGGATAAGCATAGCTGTCCAGTTTCCTGTTTTGGCTGGGAAATTTCCCTTATTTCACAGAAATTTCCCAAAACTTGACAGGTATGTTTGGTATACTGAGTAAGATCACTAATGTATCTCGCTCAGCAGTGCTGTACACAGCACAGTTGAGGAACTTCTGGTCAGCTGGCCAGATAGACCACTAGGCTGTTTTTCCAGTCATATCTGACTCTAGGGTTCAGTGCTCATCTCTGTTTCAAAGCCGAAGAGCCAGCGCTGTCTGCTTCTGCAGACATTTTTGTGGTCACGTGGCAGGCATGACTAGACACTGGAGTGCATGGAATGCTGTTTACCTTCCCACCGAAGTGGTCCCTATTTATCTACTTGCAATTTCTTGCTTTCGAACTGCCAAGTTAGCAGGAGCTGGGACAGAGATGGGAGCTCATTCTGTCATGCATTACTCAGGAATCGAACTGCTGATCTCCCACCTTCTAGTCAGTGTTTTAGGCAGTTGCAAAAGTTTTGCATGGAACATAAAAGTTTTGCATGGATTTACAAACTAGAAGGCTCTTGCATGGGACTAAAGCCATAGGTGGAGCTGAATTGTGTGTGGCATATCTGAACACAGTTGTACTGGACCTTCTCCTGAACAAACAGGGTAGGGTTTGCATACTTAGTGAAAAAACTGGTAAGATTCATACCTGGCCCTACCAGTTAGGTATACTCCCAATCTGAGCCTTTTGCTCCAACTACTGGTATATTACATTCTAGTAGAGCAAAACCAAACCAAAAGTAGATCCTAGAAATCTGATGTCTTCTCACTCTAGTATGGCTGGTTGTGTGTTCTTTGACAGAATACAGCTTAAAGCTTTGCATTTAAAGAGGCTTTTACGGATATTCTCCCTACTGTCAATTTAGTTAGTTGTTTGTACTTGCTTTTGCCCGCCTTGGACACCGTCAGTTTTAAATGATCAGTTATTGCTGTTGTTGTTCTTGTTGAATGTTATTATTGTTATGTTGCTTTAACTGTTGTACAGATGGGTGGTATATAAATGGAATTAATGAATGAATGAAATCCCCCTTATTAGCCAGTAGACCACCTTCTTTTTCAAGCTATCTCAATGTCTATCCAGCCCAATTTATAAATAAAGAAAAGATGGAGAAAGATCAGGAACCTAGAGGTTGCCCACCAATTGCACCTGGGGAAAATTAGTGTACCTCTATAAGTGCTCTCTCTTCAATTGTCCATTCACAATCTGTCCAACATTCATCCAGCTGGCTGCACAGGGGACCTGCAACTGAAACAGATGAAGAAACCTCAAGAGACAGGCAGGCACAGAGGTCACCTGCTTAAAGTCTGCCTTATCTGGCTGAAATGTTTCATAATTCTGTTTACATTATAAATTTTGCATCTGTAAAGGTAAAGGTAACTTGCTCAAAAGCCAGTCGTATCAGACTCGAGGGTTCATGGTCTTTTATGGGTGTGTGTTAGTGGTGCCTGTTACAGAACATGGAACATGAGGAGCGAACATGGAACATGAGGAGCGAACATGGAGCATGAGTCATAGATATTGCAGACATATGCCATCTCAAATACAGGTCAAAACAGCTGTAAGAACTGTAAACCAGTCTCAAGCCTTGAAGAGGTATGGCTCCATTCCACAAAACATTTTATTGCCAGTATTCTTAAAGGGCAGTAGAATAGCAGTGCAGAAACATTTTTACTGCAAAAGCTTTGTGGAAAATGACTTTTAAAAAGATGTTAACTGAGGTTAAGTTTCCTGTGAAAACATTTTCTTATGCAAGATCATTTTAATTTTTTTTTTAAAAAAATGGATTCATTGGACTAACATAAATACTCTGTGTGCCCCCCCCCCTTGATATCTTTCGTTTAACTGCTTCAAAGGCCTGTGGCTTAGTAAATTTACTCAGAATTTTGCTACTTACATGTAGGAACATTTTGGAATTCTGGCTTCTTTCCTGTTGTGTGCCAAATTGACCAGTTTTGAATTTTATTCTTCCTTATCTCCTGTGGAATCATGGAATAGTAGGATGCATTTTTACTTAATCGAACAGGTCATCAACAAAATGCTTATTATTGAATACAGCTACAAAATTGGAACCTTTTTAAAGCAAATCTAAGGGATAAACCATACATTTATAACATGTTTATATAATACCAGCAGGGGTGCCCGCTTTGCCCGAGTGGTCCAACCCGGCTAGCTGAGTACCAGTGTTGCCTGGGAAACCCACTGGCCGGGGTGAGCCTGTGATGTGAGCTCAGTGATGACATCACAATCCCCCCTTGTTGGCCTAGCACTGGGGCAGACACAAACCCTCCTGTTGAATATACCCCCTTTTGCAGATCAATTTAGGGGGCAAACCCCCTGGGCTTTGGGACCCTGACAGTGACCTGCTCACATGCACAAGGTACCCACACCTCTGCTTACAGATGTCACTGCTAGTAGTGAAAAATATTTGTTTGTGATACAGTATACCTTGCATATGTGATTGATCAATAGAAGGATAAAATGGGCTTCATTTGCAACTCTGGTTAGGGAAGCATTTTGCATTTGTAGCAATCTTGTGGGCAGGAAAATGGGTTAAGCATGTTAAGAACATGCTTTTTCTTTAACATTTGTTTTAGTCAAAGATAATATATAAAAGCAAATGAGAAGAAGTCACGGTTTTGGCAAAAGAAAAGGGGAAAGGGAGGCCAAATATTGTAGCGCTATATGTTTTACTACTGCTCACAGAAGACCTCACCTAAAACAGTCAGTGGACATAGTGTCTGGGGTATTCTGAAAGTAGAAGTCCTGAAAAGTAACTTTCAATATTTCATATTAAACAGTAAAAGTCCTCATTCTCATTCAAATTCATCATCGTAATAGTCATTCTAAGATAAGAATTCTCATGTGGACATGGGGTAGTTCTGTAGCGTCTCTGACTTCACTTGTCCATTCATAATCTATCCAACTGGCTGCACAAGGGACATGGAAATCCAACAGATAAAGAAACCTCAAGAGACATTTCTCCAAACTAGCCATTTCTCTGTTCCCCTAACTTGTTCAAACACTTTTAAACAGAACAGACAGTGTTTCTGTCAGCCTCTTGTATTCTAAAGATCAAGGTTTCTTAGTGCACTACAAATTAGTAAGCCAGTTGTTGTGTTCCCGTCTGGCCAGGTTATCCTGCTATGGTAATAGAGTAAACCTACTGCCAACAACTCAATACTGATTGTCAGGCAGTGGTTAACTAACTTGACAACCCTAAGGATGAATGGCATTGAGTGGCAAATTCTACAGGGAAGGGTGAAGTCCCCAAGTGGATTAAACACCACTTGAATCCATCTTGATGAAGGACAGCAGCTTCATCAATAATAATCTGGGGCTGATGGGGACCTTGTGTGCCAAAAGGGCTCAGGACCAGAAAGTGACTTGCAGAACTGGATCAGTGGTATGTCACGCTGCGATGTGGAAGGCAAATGGAAGATCACTGCATTATATACTCAGAACAATTTTCTTGGCTGATTGCCATGATGAAAGCCAATGTTTGGAATTGGATATGGCAATTGAAGAAGAAGATTTTGTGTAATATCCTATGAACCTAAGATAGTTATCTACTTTGACATATCCGAACCTCTACTCTAGAAAAATCTCATAGAATTTCTATGACAGCCAGATCTACCTGGCAGATCAGCCCATCTATGAAGTACAGTTTTAAGTAATGTGTTTTCACTTGGTCCATTTTCCACTGTTTTCACCACCATGTGAATACAGTAAAACCCCAGGCTACAACCGCTTTGGTTTAAGTTTGCTGCGGTTTATAACGGCAAAATCTATGAAAATGCCGTCATGGTTTACAAATTTTTAATGTATTATTTTACAGTAGACCCTCACATAATGATGTTGCTTGGTTCCCCGAGTAGCGTCACTATATGGGAAACGTCGTTGTGCAGTTTTCAATGGCAGCTGCGACGTCTAGCGGCAAAAAGCTGTCATTATCCACACAACAACATTAAAAAAAACATCGTTAATCCGCACGACAACAGTTTTTCGTTGTTGTGCGGATAGTCACGTGGCGAGTGATGACACGTCGTTAATCGGAAATGACGCTATTCGAATGCGTCGTTAATCGAGGGTCCACTGTATTACAATGATCAATTGAGGACCATTTTTTATTTTTCAATGCATCCCTATGGATGTTTCAGTTTACAATTTTTTGGGTTACAACGGATGCTGTTAGAACAGACCTCCATCGTAACCCGAGGTTTTACTGTACATAGAAATTAAGGAATTTTTTCAGCTTCAGAATTTAAAAGTGAAGCAGGGAGATTTGTCTGTTTCCAAACTGATGAGAGGCAAATGGGGGAAGCCCAGAGAAGCACACAAACTGAAGTAACTTCTCCAAAGCACTTTTGGGGTTAAAATAGCAGAGAATTTGTTTGCTTTTCAAAACTCATTTTGGAAAATGAAAGAGATAATGTGAGAGAACTCAAAGCAGAATGAAATTAACAGCTGCTTCTTCTTCCATGTCCTGATCAAATTTCGAACTGCCAAAACAAAACCACCATCTTGGCTTTGTTGTTGACCAAAATTTAATCCTTATTGTTAATCCCACTCTCCAAGAAGTAAACAGCTTTTAAGTAAATAAATCAGCCAGAGAGGTTTGAAATGGAAAAAGAGAATTTTATCTAAGAAAGTCAATCATAACATAGCATAACACAATATTACATTATCATGATATATCATAATGTATGCATACATGGTCTTGGATCCATTAGATACAAGGACCCCCATCACAGATCTAACCAGACTTTTATAGTTTTCATGAAGCTCCGCACATGTGTCTTCAGTCCAGATGGTCACCCCTGGGCAGTAGGCGTTTCACACTTATCTTGAGGTTACATATTCTAATTTACATATGCAATGATGTACATTTACCGTGTCCTCTTTGCTTGCCATGTACATTCTAACATGTACAGTAGTAAACATGTTCTGTTCACTTTAGATAAGACCCTTTTGGGTGTGTTCCTCAGCAAACTAGCAGTAAACAACTTTTAACTAGAGAAGCTTTCAAGATGGCTCTGCTTATGTTACAACCTTATTCTAATGTGCATACATTGTATACATTACTTTGTGAAGGAATATGTCAAGACATGTAAAAATATATTAACTAACACTAGAGTGTCATTATCAGTACATTAACAACTGAAACACTATTGAGAAGCTCATGCTGTCCTTAGAACTTTCAATCTGGAAGGGAATTCCTCTGTCCATGTGATCAGTGGCCATTTTAGAAAGGCAAAATAGACCATCCCACTTGCCTTTTTCAGAAGGAATGGAGAATTGGAGGATTCTTTGTTCATAGATTTCAGGTCTCAGTCCAATCAACTGTGGGTATAAATTTGCATCATCATGTAGGAAGTTCACAGGAGATTAGGAATAGTTAGTAATATGGCTTCTGGGGAAGGAAGCTAGGAAACTAGGAGCTTTGCCCACCCCATATCAGAGATCCTTATTTTCCCTGTGTGTGTGTTTATTTTATATATATATAAAAGAGCGGGCGAGAAGCCCCGGTGGCGTTCTATTCGAGATCCCTGTCCAAGGCAGAGGGCAACTACGTGCAAACAGATAGGGAAGCCCTGGCAATTGTTGCGGGAACCAAAAAGTTCCATGACTTCCTTTATGGTAGACCATTCACAGTCGTGACCGACCATAAACCCCTGTTAGGAATCTTTACCACTAACAAGCCAACCCCGCAGATCTTGTCCCCAAGGATGCTGCGATGGGCCATTTTCCTCAACGCGTACCAGTATGCGTTGACCTACCGTCCCGGCAAGGAGATCAGCCATGCCGACGCCCTTTCCAGGTCACCCCTCCCACAGGCAGGGGACCCAGAGTGCGAGGTAGAGCAGGACCACCAGGTGCTCCTGATCGAGGCCCTAGAGTCGCCCCTGATATTGCCAGCTGAGATTGCTAAAGCTACAGCAAAAGACAAGTCATCAGAATTACCTCCAACCACTTGGAGTAAGCGTCCACTATTATGAGGAATAGGGTGCCCCTGAAGAAACCCGTGAAGTCTACATGCAGAGGCGACCACGGCCCCCGGGATGTGCCCCATTCTCTGTGATGAAGTCGGGACTCCTCGGGGTGGGTGCTTTGGCAGCTCTCGCACGTGCCAATCAAGTGTTCTATGTCTGCATCCAACTTGGGCCACCAGACGTAACTCCTAGCTAGCGCCTTGGAGCGCACGATCCCCGGGTGGCTGATATGCAACATCTTCAGCACTCGAGGCCTCAAAACTTCGGGGATTATTACCCGCTGCCCCCAGAGTAGGCAGCCCCTTTCTAAGGAGAGTTTGTCTCTCCTCCTGCCATAAACCCTGAACTCCTCTGTAGGGGAGGTTGCCGGCCACCCTTTTTGTACCCATGAACTGACTAAGGCCAATGACTTGTCTTTTGCTGTAGCTTTAGCAATCTCAGCTGGCAATATCAGGGGCGACTCTAGGGCCTCGATCAGGAGCACCTGGTGGTCCTGCTCTACCTCGCACTCTGGGTCCCCTGCCTGTGGGAGGGGTGACCTGGAAAGGGCGTCGGCATGGCTGATCTCCTTGCCGGGACGGTAGGTCAACGCATACTGGTACGCGTTGAGGAAAATGGCCCATCGCAGCATCCTTGGGGACAAGATCTGCGGGGTTTGCTTGTTAGTGGTAAAGATTCCTAACAGGGGTTTATGGTCGGTCACGACTGTGAATGGTCTACCATAAAGGAAGTCATGGAACTTTTTGGTTCCCGCAACAATTGCCAGGGCTTCCCTATCTGTTTGCACGTAGTTGCCCTCTGCCTTGGACAGGGATCTCGAATAGAACGCCACCGGGGCTTCTCGCCCGCTCTCTAGCACGTGGCAGAGGACTGCCCCCACCCCCACCGGTGAGGCATCACATACTAACACAACGGGTTTCTTGGGATCAAAGTGGGTCAAGACAGCCTTGGAGGATAGAAGCTGCTTGAGCTCTTGGAATTCCCGTTCCTGGCTGTCCCCCCCACCGCCAAGCCGCATCTTTCTTGAATAGTTTGTGCAGCGGCTCTGCTACCGATGCCTTTCCCGGCAGGAAAGAGTGGTAAAAATTTATGAGTCCCAGGAAGGACTGTAGTTTGGCCTTGGTGGTGGGACAAGGGGCATCCTGCACTGCCGACACCTTTGACTCTGCTGGTTTGATGCCCTCAGGGGTTATCCAGAAACCCAGAAACTCTACCTCCTCAGCGAAAAACACACACTTATCCTTTCTCAACCTGAGCCCCGCTTTCTCGAACACGGTTAGTACCCGGTCTAAGCAGGAAGGTTTCCGCTCTGCAAGTATTTGGAGAATCTGTACCATGTGAGCCGGATGCTCGCTACTGCCACCTGTGGCCACTTAGCTCGCATCCTTATACAGCTTGCTACAATGTGTCTCTGATTAGATACAATTGGATACATTGACTGGATACATTCTGTTAAAGGGAACCTTCAACATTCATTCAATACATAACAATGCCCCTCGACTAAGCCCCCTGAAAGTTGGCGCATGCCTACCTTTGGCATCACAGATTGCATAGCCAAGAAAACTACATGCCCCAGGAATCACTGCGGCATGCTGCAGCCAATTGGCGAGGCCAGCACGGGTGTGGGCGTGTAAGAACAATGGCCATGCACAGAAGGCAGGAGGACAGGGGAGACATCTAGGCCGGGTAAAATGGCCGTCGGCCACAAATCCCACGGGTGCCGGATGCCATCGCCCGGGCGGAGCCAGGCACCCATGCTAGTGTTTAAATATATTCAGATACAAATCAAAGCAGTGGGCCTACAAACTGAAACAAATAAGTTGTGATTTGTAAGACAAATATTTTGAACCAAGCTAAATCAGATGGTAAATTCAGACCACTCTGTCTGCGGAAGTGAATTTTGATCTAGGAAAGCTCACACAAAAACAAATAGTTAACCTTCAAAATGCCACAATCTTTTGTACTTTAATGGGCTATTTTCACCTCTCCTTTTTGCCAACATCCTAAAATGAAACTCTCTCTTGCTCCAGTGCAACTAGGATTTGTTTCCTCACCTGAAGCCAGGAGAAGCATTACATTTCTTGGGAACTTTAGCCACTACCCTTAAACTTGGCAACTCTACTGTCAGATTAAAAACCCTTAGCAACTAGAAGGACAGCACTAAATGCAACTCATTAGGTTGGTTTCTATAGTTACCCACTATTGAGTCAAAAGTGTGTGTGTGTGTGTGTGTGTGTGTGTGTGTGTGTGTGTGTGTGTGTGTGTGTGTGAGAATACCTTTCCAACCTTAATGTTGTGGCATGGTTCCCCCTGGAGTTAACAAAAATGTACAAATGGCTGGACAGTGTACCTCCTTACTATAGAATAAACAGGAGATAGAATATCCAGTTATTTTGGCCAAAGTCCAAAGAACCGTGTGACTAGCTTCATGTTCAGCCTCAGAAAGCTTCTTAGAAGTCTTGTTGTTTTTTAAGTGTAGCTCTTTTATGTTGCTTCCAAAACTTATTTTTAAACTCAAAGGAACTATGAGAAACGTTGCACTGAGCTTGGACAAATGCCCCCCCCCCTGCAATTTTTGGACTACAGTTCCCAGAGTATCTTGGTTAGCATGGTGTTGTGCAGGATGAGATACAAAAAAAATTGTTCCCATTGGACTTTGTAGTAATAGGCCTGGGTGAACGCAGGTCACTTGGAGGAGAAGGGTGGTAACCTACACTCCAGCAGGCCATTTCCAGTTTCCCACATTCATTTCAGGGGCTCACAAAACCATTGGGTTTATAATAAATTTATATATAATCCCAACTGGGATGTTTTCCACTCTGAGTGGTGTACAAACTAATCCTCCATGCATCCACCCAATCCTCCACATTCCTTCAAGGAATCTTGTGGATGTCAGCATTTATTTTTACATGTCATTTTCTTCCCATAAAAAAAGAAAAGAAAGAAACCACTTTTTGGGCTTCTTCTTCCTCTGTTTCTAGGCCAGACGTGAAACTGCCAAAATGAAGGCACCTTTTGTTGAGTTCATTCTGCAGTTCTTTTCACCTGACCTAGGTTGAGAAAGATTAGCTGGCAACACAAGATGGCCATTACCAAGGTACAGCACACCCGATTGTGGTTCAAAAATACCACAATCTTCGAGGAAGCTCTTTCTGTGTACTAAGAGGTAGATACTTCATTTTAAAGAACGTAAAGAAACAATTATTTACCGTTTTCAGTAATCCAGTGAAAACAAAACTGAAGGTCAAAAATAATTGGCGAAGAACACACTGGAAAGACATGTTGTTGTTGTTCAGTCGCACAGTCGACTGAACAACAACAACAACAACATGTCTTTCCAGTGTGTTCTTCGCCAATTATTTTTGACCTTCAGTTTTGTTTTCACATGTAGGCTCTATAAATAGATCCAAATGGTGCACACTTTGTTTAATTTTAAAAAATACAATCTGGAAATTAGACTTGCACAGACAAGAAACAATTGAGGCTCTTAACAAAGCCGTTGATATCAAGAAATCTCTTTCATAATTGGGAGGGGGAAATGCTATACAGTATCTGTAAACAGAATGTAATCTGTTGAACATAACTGAAAATGGATCTAACTTGCACATGGACACAAAATGAAGCCTGCCCTTTTTACTGCATCCAGCTTTCTCAATGAGGTCAGAGTTTGCTATTTGCACTCAGTGGATGAAGAAGATGGAAAATAGTGCCTCATCAACTGCGATTGTAAGTACAGTATAGTGCTTTAGTATAAAATGATGGGGGACATGAAAGGAATCTCATATGGGCGTCCCCTGCAAAAATCCTTTCAACCCAAAGTAATCTCTGACACGAAAACACACAGTCTTTAGAGCAGTGTTTCCTAACCTTTGGCAGCTCCCCCAGTGTTGTAGTTGTTAAGGCACTAGGTTTGGAGATTGGAAACACGGGTTTGATTCCCGAGAGCCGTACGATGGGGGACATGAAAGGAGCCACATTTCGGCATCCCCTGCAACAATCCTTTCAATCCAGAGTAATTTCTGACATGAAAAATGAAGAAAACTACTTTCATGCAACAGTTCCAGGTAGAAGGAAGATAAGAAGGCATCAAGTCTTTAGGCCAAATCCTAAATCTGTACACACATGTTTCTTTCTTTATTATTTACATCAAATCTTTATATACTGCAGCCTGGAAAAAGCTCTCTTGCGATCTTCTTCTTCAAGTGCCGTATCCATTCCGAATATTGGCTATCATCATGGCGACAGTCTTCCTGTTCTTAATTCCTCGAAGCAGTTCTCCTGAGGACATTCCATACCAGTCTCTCAGATTCTTTAGCCACTTAGTCCATCTATGTCCAACATTGCCTCTCTTCCCATGGCTCTTCCCTTGCATAACCAGTTGGAGTATTCTATACTTCATGTCATTCCTCATGATATGCCCAAGATATTGGAGCTTTCTTTGTTTGATGGTCTTAAACAGTTCTTGTTCTTTATCCATCTGGCACAAAACTTCTACATTAGCCACATAGTCAACCTGTAATCTACAGTCTTGTAATCTACAAATATTAAAAGGATAGTAAACAAAAGCCATATCTCAAAAGCACAAATCACAAACACTACAACAGAACCGAGCAAAACAGAATCACAATGTGAAAAGGAAGTCAAGGGTCAGCAATAAAAAACAAAACAGTAGCACAGCAATGAAGTAAAGAACTGAAATGCCTGCCATAAAGTGTGGTCTTAGCTGCTACAAAAAGCCCTACACTCATACAGGTTGTATGTGTCTAGACTCAGGTTTTGATCTTGCATCAAGAGCTGGAACAGACCCATTGTGATTGATTCTGCTCCTTTCACCCCATGTTCATTTTACACAGAATTGTGGTCTGCAGAATGCTGAGAGATTACCCATAGTGCTATTCAGTGTATGTTTCAGCACCAGCAGTACTAAGCAAATTGGTCAGGGAAGCAGACAGAAAGTTAAATTCACTGATACAGAAAGGTAGACACAGGTTGAGGAAACAACAATTCAGATGTGACTCTACCACTGGACAAAGAGAGAGAAACTAGCATTGGGAAATAACAACTTACAAGAGAAAAAGTTAAGAGAAATAGGCACACAGTTCCTCCAGACTATAGCTATGATGTGCATTGTTAGGATGGGGGAAAAATAAACTAATATGCCCCAAACTCTATGTGCAAAAAAAATTACAGTGGACCCTCGCTTAACAAGCAGATCTCTTAATACAAAATTCACATAACAATAGGAAATCCATAGAAAATGGTGGCTCGGTTAACAAAAATTTCTGGAACCGATTAATTGGTTTTCAATGCATTCCTATGGGAAACCATGTTTCGGTTAACGTTTTTTTGGTTTTCAATGCAATTGTATGTAAAATTGCATTCAATGTATTCTTATGGGAAATTCGCTTTACAAATTTTTCATAGTAAGTACAAGCGGTGCCGGAGAACACATTAAATTTGTTAAGCGAGGGTCCACTGTATAGTAAAACCCCTGTTTAACTTGTCTTTAAAGGCCACAGTAGCTTAGTAGTTAAGACACTGAGCTTGACAGCCAGAAGGTCAGCAGCCTGAGACCTGAGTGTTGCATGACGGATTGAGCTCCTATTATCTGTCCCAGCTCCTGTCAAACTAGCAATTCACTAGCAAGAAATTACAAGTAGATTAATAGGTATTACTTTGACAGGAAAGGTAACAGCATTCCAGGTACTCTGTCACATGGCCATGGAAATGTCTGCAGACGCAGACAGCACTAGTTCTTTGGCTGTAAATGGGTTTGGGTCAGTGTCACTGTTTTCCCATTCTCCTAAGGTAGAGCCATATATATGAACAAGCTGTTTAGAGCAGTAATAGTAAATCTGGATTTCTGTCCAGAACCGTTGACATCACTGCTTTCCTCAAAATAGCATCAGGTTAGACTGGAAGAAAGTGAGGTATATTTTCAGTGATCTCCACATGAAAACGTTTTCTCAGCAGGGATGCCTCCATGTTCCTTCTTGTGTTTTCTTGGAGTCTCCTCCTAGTAGTCACAGTTTTCTTTCGTTTCCTAGGAAGCTGAATCACTTCTTCCTGAGAATATTTTTGTAGCCCCTCATCATTGGGAATTCGCAATTAAATGTGGCCAGTATTCCCTTTGGCTTGGCATCCCCACACCCTAACTTTAACCAGGACAAGTAATGCCATAATAATTTAACGTGCTTTCAGAGTCACCAAAGACTCTTTCTCAGCTGCAAGATGGACATTCCCCCTGCCCTTCTCAGCTTGTAGTTCTGGCAGATTCTGGAATTATGAGACACATGAACTGTTAATATAGTTCTTTTCCCAGCCTGCCTGTGGAGAAAGCATTTTGTGCCAAAGCAAATGGGACTCAAATTAAATTTTAAACAGAGAAAAGAAATTGCCAAAAAAAAAAGTTTGACAGAAATGCTTCCAGCTAGAAATCATATCTTAAAGAATGGACTCCTTGTTTTGATGTTGGTATCTTCACTGGGACACATATTTCTGCTTTTAATTTCTACCAGCCTGTTTCTTTTCTGTCAACATAGAGTGATGATAAGGTCTTTGGTATGCCATGCTAAGATTTTTTTTTTTTTAAAAAAAGACCTGACTTCAGCTGTTTGCTACACAAAGCATCCATTGTTACAACATTGCCATGGAAATGAAGTTCAGGTCTACCGTTGGCTTCTACGTCACACCCAAACCATTTCATACAGAATATGTTCACATAAAACACTATTTTGTCATGCCATAAGGATTTCTACAAGTACAAAAACTCTGGAGGATCAGATCCTTTTGAAACAATGATTTTAAAAAATTGAAACATATGCTTTTGTTTTTACAATTCAGCTAGGAAGAGCCTAGTACCGTGATGGCTAACCTTGGCACTCCAGATGTTCTTGGTCTTCAATTCCCAGAAGCCCAAGCCCACATGAATCTGCACAAATGGGTTTCTTGCAGTTCATCCAGCCCGGGGGTTTACTTCTTTTTACTCGTGTTTTTCGCGCGCCGGCTGGCCCTTCGAACGGAAGGGCAGCGGCGGAGGGGGTGGGTGGGTGGGTGGGTTATTTTTTTCCCCACAGGCCATGCTGGCTCGCCTGTGGGGATGAATTGCAGCAGCGGCGGGCTTTTTTTTTACTTTTTTTTTCGCGCACCGGCCGCCTCAGCGTTCTGCGCGCTCATGGTGCGCAGGATGCTGGGGCTTGTAGTTTTGGCTGCGCGTGCTTTCTTTCTGCGGCGGTTTTTCTTTTGCGGCTTTTTTTTTTTGATTGGCTGCAGCGCGTTTCCAAACGTTCCTTTTGCCACGCTGCTCAGCCTGATTGGCTCTGGTGTGGCACGGTGAAAGGAACTTTGGGAATTGAAGTTCCCTTTTTTGTTTGCGACTGGGGGGCTCCTGCCCCTGGGTTGAAAATTTCAACCCAACAGTTACCTGCGAACCCCGTTCGGGCGAGTGAACGGAGGCTGGGACGGGGCTAGTGGGGCCTGGTGCAACATCCTTTGTCACATTCCAACGGTTAACGCACCATTTTATAGGTATAGATGTGAGGGAATTTTCTATCCCTTATCTTGCAAGCTAGATATCCTGCTAGGGTAATCGAGTAGACCATACTGCTAGTGACTCAACGCTGAGTGTCAGACAGCAGTTAACTAATCTGACAACCCTGAGGACTAGTGGCTTGAGTTCCGAAGTCAACAGAGAAGGGTGATGGTCCCCAAGTGGATTCAATCCCATTTGAATCCATCTTGATGGAGGGTTTAGTGTATGGGACCAAAGACAACAGGACAACCGAAGGGTTGGTTTAACGCAGGTTTATTGCATGGTGTTCCGGTGAAGCATGAGGTAATGGCGGTGATACATCTCAATATATACAGTAGCCCTCTACATTTGAATCTTGTAGCACGGTAGCTCATTGGCTGCTACCGGCGTGGCCTCGCCTAGGCACGCCTCTTTTCCTGCTGCTGAATACAGATCTTTCTTCTGCTGCTGAATGCGGGGAAGGTTTTCCCGCGGCTGTCCGTGATTGAGCAATGTGAACCATGTGAGACTGAACGCTCGCAGCTGCCCTCTATGGGCTGTCTGCTCGCGTTCCTTTACAGCTGAGATCGTTTGTATCTGGAGTGGTTACATTCTTGCCTTTACAGTACAATGAAGATGCACACATACATACATAACATCCCTCCCCCCTAGGATGGGACGAAGTCCCGCAACCATTGTGGCTTGCCGCACGTGCGCTTGGGGCGTGCCTGCGTCTGACCTAGTACTGGAGAGCCTGTGATCCCTGACTCCGCGGGTGCTTGTCCTGCAACGGGAAACGGGGATTCGTTAGTGGCTCTGTGGGGCGTCCGTGCCTGCCTTGCCCCCGGGGATGGGAATGGAATGAACAGTTGGGAGGTGAACCCCTGCCTGTTGCTCTCGGACCCCGGGGACCCTCCTATTGTGAACCGCGGAACCGATGAGGTCGCCCTTGTGGTTCTGCTACCTTCTGATCCCCGCTCGGGGGACCTTGAGACTGTGGTGGGCGGACTCGCTGCTGCCTCCCGTCTTGGGGGTGTTGGTCTCTGGGAAATTGGCGCTATATTGCATTCTAACTCACAGGGGCTACTGGGACTGGAAGTACCAGGGGCTGAACTGAAACCCCTCTTTTCGCTAGGACGGGTGGGGGACCACTCCGCTAACTCCCCCTGGTACTGTAAATCAACGTCTAAACTTCTATGGGCATCTGTGTTTCGGGGAAACTTCCAAGGGGTATGTGTGTGGTTGGGGCTCTTCCTTTCCGCCGCGGACTCCCGCAAAAGATCTCTGTGGATCGATTCCCTTTCCTCCCCCCTTGGTGGGGACCCATGTTCCCCTTTTCCTCCCCCTTGGGCTAAGCGGGTGGGGGAGTACCCTAACGCTGATTCGATGCTATTTTCGTCTCCGTCCTGCTCTCCGGGGACCCTGCGCCTGAGTTGGTCCACGTGTCGCCTCCACAGGAAGCCTGTACTGGTCTCCACGCGGTATGAGACGGGGCCGGTTTGTGCTATTACGGTGCCGGGCACCCAGGCTGGCCCCGCGTTGGCGTAGTTCCTGCAGTGCACCGGGGCGCCTACGCTGAAACTCTTTGTGGGTTCCACCCCTATGTTCCACCCTTTGTCCTCTACTCTCGTGGGGTCTAGCTTGGAGATTCCCGTGGCCAGCTTCCTGCGCATCAACAGCTCTGCGGGGGAGTACCCTGACGCCAATGGGGTGACCCTGTACCTTAGCAGGAATTGGCACAATTTCAGGTCGAGGTCTCCGGGGCCCATGCGCAGCAGCGCGTCTTTCGTGGTGCGCACGAGGCGCTCTACTTGGCCGTTGGTGGCCGGGTGAAAGGGGGCGGAGGTGATGTGCCGAATGGCGTTGCGCTCCATGAATGCCCCGAACTCGGCGGACGTGAAACAGCTAGCGTTATCGCTGACGAGGGTGTCGGGTAAACCGAACGTGGAAAAGACCCTCCGTAACTGTTTAATTGTTGTGGCCGAGGAGGTGCTCGAGACTGGAATGACCTCCAACCACTTGGAGAACGCGTCCACTACAAGGAGGAAGAGCGTTCCCCTGAACGGGCCAGCAAAATCTACGTGTACCCGGGACCAGGGCCCCCTTGCTGCGTCCCACTCCCTATGTGGCGAGCGGGCCTCTTCTGGCCTGGAGCTTTGGCACGCTTCGCAAGTGCCGACCATGTGTTCGATGTCGGCGTCTAGCTGGGGCCACCAAAAGTAACTGCGGGCCAGTGCCTTAGAGCGGACGATCCCCGGGTGGCTGACGTGCAGCAGTTTAAGCACCCTCGGCCGGAGAGACGTGGGGATCACTACCCGCTGTCCCCACAAAAGGCAACCCCTCTCTAGGGACAACTCTAGTTTCTTTTTGAAAAATGTGTCGAATTCCGCTGCTGGGGAAGACACGGGCCACCCTTTCTGTACCCAGGAGCAAACTGTGGCCAGCGTTTTGTCCTTGCCGGTCGCTTTAGCGATGTCGGCCGGTACTACTGGAGGGGAGTCTAGGACCTCTATCATTAAGACCTGGTGGTCCCTCTCTACCTCGCCCACGTGGCAGCAATCCCGGGGAATGGGGGACCTCGACAGGGCATCCGCATGGCTGATCTCCTTCCCGGGCCGGTATACCAACGCGTGCTGATACGCGTTGAGAAAAATGGCCCACCTGAGCATTCTCGGGGACAGGATTTGGGGTGTGGGCTTATCTGCGGTGAAAATGCCTAGCAAGGGCTTATGGTCAGTCACTATGGTGAAGGGGCGGCCGTACACAAAATCATGAAATTTCTTAGTCCCCGCAATTATCGCTAGTGCTTCCCTGTCTGTCTGGGCATAGTTTCTCTCTGCTTGGGACAAGGACCTAGAGTAGAACGCTATCGGGGCCTCCCTCCCGTTCTCCAGCACGTGGCATAACACCGCCCCCACCCCCACCGGGGATGCATCGCATATCAGGACCACTGGGCGTTTGGGATTGAAATGGGTCAGTACCGCATCTGATGCCAGGAGTCGCTTCAGGTCATTGAAAGCCCTCTCCTGGTCGTCGCCCCACTTCCATGCCTCGTCCTTTTTTAACAATTTGTGTAGCGGTTCCGCTACTGCTGCCTTCCGCGGAAGGAAGGAGTGGTAAAAGTTGAGCAGTCCAAGGAACGACTGCAACTCGGGCTTGGAGGTGGGGCGAGGGGCCTTCTTGATGGCGGCCACCTTGGATTGGGATGGCCTGATTCCCTCAGGAGTAACACGGAACCCTAGGAACTCAACCTCAGTTGCGAAGAAAACGCATTTGTCTTTCCGCAACCGCAACCCCGCTTTTTCGAATATTGTCAGGACCTTTCCCAACCTCCTTGCTAATTCGGCCCGGCTCCCCCCTGTAATCAATACGTCATCAAAGTAGGGTAACACCCCCTCTAACCCCTTCAGGAGGCGTTCCACGAGTGACTGGAAGATCCCGGGCGCCGAATTCACGCCGAATTGGAGGCGCGATACCTGGAACGCCCCTTTGTGGGTGACTATGGTCTGTGCGGCAGCTGCGGCGGGGGTCACCGGGAGTTGCTGGTAGGCTTGGGCCAGGTCGAGTTTAGCGAAACACCTCCCCCCGTGTAACCTGGCCAACAAGTGGCTGACTACCGGCACCGGATACGCATTAGGGCGGATCGCCTTATTGATGGTGCACTTGTAATCAGCGCATATGCGGACCTCCCCGTTGGCCTTGAGCGCTGTTACAATTGGAGTTTCCCACTCCGCAGAATCAACAGGAACAAGAATCCCCTGGCCCACCAATTTGTCCAACTCCGCCTCTATTTTGTCCTTTAGTGTGAAAGGCACTCTGCGCGGTTTAAGTCTGATTGGACGTACTCCAGGGTCCAGGTCGAAAGTCACTGGGGGGCCCTTGAATTTTCCGAGCCCCTTTTTGAAAACCTCGGGGTGCGCGTCGCACACGCTCTGTATTGGATCAGTCCCGGTGGCGTGTGCTCCCACGGCGTGCACCCCCCCCGATGAACAACCCCAGGGGCTGGAACCATTGAGTCCCGAGGAGGCTGCATTTACCTCCCTTGAGGACGACTAGGGGAAGCGTTGCGGTGTGCTTTTTAAACTGGACCTGGAACTTCCCAACCCCCAACACTGGGATGCGGTTCCCTTGCACGTCCTTCAGTGTGGCCCTCAACGCTTTGAGCTTGGGCCGCACACGGGGGGCGATTTTCATGAACTCTCCCTGGGAAATAATAGAGTATGACGAACCCGAGTCCACCTCCATTCTAACAGGGGCCCCTTGTATTACTACCTCAACGAAGTAACGGGGGTGCTCCGTGGAAACGCTGCAAACCGGAGCGTCGTCCTCGCTGTCGTCGGAGATGCGCCCTACGCCGTCCCGCGTCCTCGTGGTCCGGGCGCCGTCCTTTGGCCTCGTGGTGCGGTCCTGCCTCGCCGAGCGGTCTGGAGAATTCCTTGTGGCCTCGCGCCGTTTCCGGCAGACCTTGGTGATGTGCCCGCGCCGGCCACAGTTGTGGCACTCGGCCTTGCGGAATGGGCATTTGGCGCGGGCGTGGGCGGCGCCGCAGCCGTCGCAGCGCCGGCCCTCTCTCTGGACCCTCCGGACGTCCTCGTCGTCGCCGCTCTCCGCAGACGAGTTCGAAGCTCGCCGGGCCGCACGCACCGAGCTCTCTGCCTTGGCGGGCTTCGGGCGCCAGTCCTGAAGCTCTTGCACCCCGGCAGTCGTGGCCTCCGCGGCCTGCGCCGTGTCGAGGACTTGTTGCCACGTGGGAGGTGGCTCCCTTTTCATCAGCGCGCGCTGAGTCTCTGTGTCCCTCAGACCGCAGAGCAGGCAGTCCCGGAGGGTGACGTCTGGAGTCTCCCACTTGCATGGGCCGGCGGCCAGCCGCAGGGCCGCAGCGAACTCAGCGACCGATTCCCCGGGCGCCTGGACTCGCCTCCAGAACGCGCTCCGAGCGGGGAACATCGCTATTGCTGGCCGGAGATGGGCGCGCAGCGCCGCCAGGAGCTCTGTGGCTTTGAGGTCGCCCACCTTCCTCGGCGCGATCAGGTCCACCAAGGTCCTCTTGGTCTCGTGTCCGAGCATGCGGACGAAAATGGCCCTCTTCTTGGCCTCATCTGAGACTTCGAGCTCCACCAGC
The DNA here is from genome assembly GCA_035047305.1 of Bradypodion pumilum. Classification (NCBI taxonomy): domain Eukaryota; kingdom Metazoa; phylum Chordata; class Lepidosauria; order Squamata; family Chamaeleonidae; genus Bradypodion; species Bradypodion pumilum. Next base: position 18,495,470 of record JAWDJD010000006.1, on the reverse strand, counting down.
GCTGCGTTGAAGTCTATCTCAAACAGCTCCAAGTCTCCCGGCTTCCTGATCTCGTAGCCGGCGCATGTCTTGGTCCCGTGGGCAGCCATATCCCACCTTCGTCGCCAATTTAGTATATGGGACCAAAGACAACAGGACAACCGAAGGGTTGGTTTAACGCAGGTTTATTGCATGGTGTTCCGGTGAAGCATGAGGTAATGGCGGTGATACATCTCAATATATACAGTAGCCCTCTACATTTGAATCTTGTAGCACGGTAGCTCATTGGCTGCTACCGGCGTGGCCTCGCCTAGGCACGCCTCTTTTCCTGCTGCTGAATGCAGATCTTTCTTCTGCTGCTGAATGCGGGGAAGGTTTTCCCGCGGCTGTCCGTGATTGAGCAATGTGAACCATGTGAGACTGAACGCTCGCAGCTGCCCTCTATGGGCTGTCTGCTCGCGTTCCTTTACAGCTGAGATCGTTTGTATCTGGAGTGGTTACATTCTTGCCTTTACAGTACAATGAAGATGCACACATACATACATAACAGAGGGCAGCAGCTTCATCAAGCTTGGCCTGGAGCTGAGGAGGACTTTGTGTGCCAAAAGGGCTCAGGACCAGAAAATGATACACGGAACTAGATCAGTGGTCAATGCTGCAATGCGGAAGGCAGATGAAAGGCCACTGCATTATATTCTCAGGACAGTCTTCATGGCTGATCGCCATGAGGATTGCCAATACAGTACTGCACTGTACAGTATTTGGATTCTGAAGAAGAATAAAGCACATTACCAGACCTGGCCACTAGAGGCCACTATTTACAATGTAATGTTTAGAAGGAGCAGTTTGCATTTTAGGGCAACCATTTAGCACACCTGTATAATGACACAAATATCTGCACCTCCTACGCCCGTCAATGACTTAGGTATGTGTGCTTAAATATGGGGTTTGCAGTTTTCCACAGTTTCAGGTATCCATGGAATATCTTGGAACACATTTCCCATGAAGATGGGGTGATGGTGATTTGTAAATCTTTTAATTTAGGCGAGGGAAAGGTTGCCCTTGCTCTAGAGCCAATCATATACAACTCTACGGTGTGGTGTACATTTCCGTTTACAGCCAAAGAGCCAGTGCTGTCTGCGTCTGCAGATGTTTCCACAGTCATGTGGCAGAATGCCTAGACACCAGAGTGCATGGAAAGCTATTACCTTCCCACCCAAGCGGTACCAGTTTATCGCAATTTCTTGCTTTTGAACTGCTATGTTGGTTGGAGCTAGGGCAGAGACAGGAGCTCACTCCGTTGTACAGCACTCAGGTCTCAAACTGCTGACCTGCCAGCCTTTGGTCATCAAGTTCAGTGTCTTAACCACCAAGACACCGCAAACCGTACTAAGCATAGTTACACAGACATAAATGTCCTCCTACCTCAGTTAAGCTCACTGCCACATGCAACACCATTTTTACCATTAGGCAGACTGGCTATCTCAAGCAGTAAATGTTTGGAGCACTGAAAGGCCAGCAGATTATGAGCCCTATACTTTATATTTCTATCACTGGCACGGAAAGGTAATTATGAGATGTTATGTTTCTGCCGAGTTTCATTGCTCTCTGGATGAGTTGGAGCAAAACATTTGCTGCTTTCACTGAAGCAGGAAAATGACCTAATACAGCCCTGGTGTAAGAACTGGTGAGGATAGGAGTGTTAAAAAGCCCCAGGAGCATGGATGTTCACTACCCCCACCCCCGTGGCCCTGACTCTCCTCCCTTTTATCCCTTCTGCCTCATGGTATCCTCGCTCTGACCCCTGATCTGATTCCCTTGGGTATCTTAAATTAGCAGCAAGCGATTCCTCCTTTATTACATCTGCCACCAAACAAGGGACTAAGTCCTTCTACCTGAGGCCTTGAGGGCATCTGGCCATGTACCATGGAAGGGGCAAGGGCTGGTTTGACTCCACTGAGCCCATCACACCTGGGCAGCTAAATCTGTTAAGGATTGTGGTCTGATGAAATTATTCTGATAGAGAGCTGTTTTGGTGTGAACAGCTTGTATGGATCTTGGTACTTGGGGGTGATGTGGTCCTCCTGGCATTTCTCTGTTCCCAAATTTGGCAAATTGTTTGGAATTAGGAACCGTTTATTAAAGCTTGACCAATGATAATAGCAGATTGGCATGCCTAGGGGAGATTATTCTGATAGAGAGCTATTTTTGTGTGAACAGCTTGTATGAATAAGTGGTTCTGTTCAAATTACTGTGGATATAGTTCCAGAGATCTGCAACACATAAAATAGCACATCTTGTCATATCACCTACCGCACATTTCATCCTCTCACCCCAAGCAGAGGATCAATTCACAAGAGTACAAAGCAAAAGTAGATGGTCACCCACATGCCATTTTCTCACTGAAAGCCAGAATGCCTTGGAGGTAAAAGTAACACATTCATGGCAAAAATGTTCTAAGGAGTCACTTGGAAATCAAACTATTGACAACAAGGACTCAGTATTTCCATTCAGGCACTCAGGCGTGTCTGTGTGTGAGTGTGAGAGAGAGAGTGATGTGGTCTTCCTGGCATTTCTCTGTTCCTAAATTTGGCAGATTGTTTGGAATTAGGAATCGTTTATTAAAGCTCGGCCAATGATAGTAGCAGGTTTCCATGCCAGGGGGAAGATAGCGAACCTCTTTGCCAAGAGCAGTTAATGGACCAAGGGAAGGGTAATTACATTAACATTCTGAATATATATCAAAATAAACATTACTAATTGCAGGAAATATGTTTAAATTATTCCACTTAATGTTTTGTGTTTTCTTTAGCAGTACATTAATGGCTATAAAAGTGTATTCTCTCATATTCTTTCCAGGGCAAAGGATAGCATGGCAAAGCCCGGCTTTTGCCACTCTACCTCAAGAATGTGTAAGGAGACATCCATTTCATATCTCAAGGAAACATCAATATCCTTGCATTTCTTGGACAGATTGATAGTAATTAAGCCCAGCCTCTTTCAGCCACAGAGATCTTCCAGCTAGGATTCTTGTCAGTGTTTTTTTTAATGCTGGACCTGGGTGCCTTAAGAACATCCTACTGTATAAAAACTGAACTAGTGTTAGTTTGGTATACTCTAGTGGTTAGGTTGTCAGACTAAGATGGAGGAGACCCAGGTTCAAACCCTCTCTCAGGTTATTAGGTTTACCCATATGTCTATCTCTTTGCCACTCCACTCAGCAAAACTAACAAAAGGAGGGGAGTGAGTTAAATCTAGACAAAGGGGGGAAATAATTAAACTACTGTTTCTCCTTTACCACCCCTAATCTGAAATTTAAATCAGTCCACTGGGAAAGAACTCATTTTACTTCTGCTTCCAGGAGCGACGAGGGTGGCGCGAGTTGGATGAATTGGCATTGAGGGCCAGATCTGTCCCCATAGGCCGTAGTTTGTGCACATCTTACTTCTGCTTCTGGAAGCGATGAGGGTGGTGCAGGCTGGATGAAGCTGTGTTGGGGGCAGGATCTGGCCCGCAGGCCATTGTTTGGGCACCCCTGATCTAAATTATGCCGACACAGAAAACCTGATTTTGTTACTCAGCAAATGTCTATGGGAAAAGCAGTTGGCCTTAAAGAAATCAGCTTGTGTCACTGATTTTGGGGGGATTCAACATCAATATTCTGTGCCTGGCTGCCATCTACTGGCCAGTCAGAAATTTAATCAGCAATAGCAGTTGTCAAGGAATATCTATTACAGGGGTTCCCAACCTTTTTAAGCCGGGGGCCGGATCACGCCTCCTCAGACTGTTTGCAGGCTGGACTGGCGTCCCCCCCCGCTGCCACCCCTGTCACCCTGACTCAAGCTTAATGAATACGGCAACAAAAACCCAGTCTTAAAAATTGCTAGTTACTGTTCTAATTGTCTTCTCAGCGGCTTCTTCGCTTTAAGGCCAATAATCTCAACTTTGTCCTCCCTCCCTTACTCACACTTCCTCCTTCTCTTTGTGCCATGGAGCCAAGGGTAGCAGACTGCATCTTTTCTGGGAACAGACCCATTCCCGCTGTCTGAAGTAGCAGGAAAAAAGCAACTGAGAAACCAGCTATGCTTTACCTCTTTCTGTTTTTCACTCTCCTTGCATTTGAGGTGGTCTTTGCAAGAACTGGAAGACCTAAGGCTTGCTTGTTTTCCTTCTCCATCCACATTACTTTTTCCTTTCATGTCATGTCTTTTAGCATCTAAACCTATAAACCAGGAGTTCTCAACCTTTTAAAGCCAGGGCCTGGGTCACGCTCCCTCAGACAGCTTTGGGGCCCAGATGGCCATTTTGCCCTTTCTCCACCACATGGCACTTCCGTGTATGGTGGAGGCGTTGGGGGGCCACATGAAATGGTGCTGCAGGCCGCATCTGGCCCATGGGCCACAGGTTGAGAATCCATGCTATAAACAGAGACTGTCTTGCTATAATTTCTATTGTTTTTAATTAAGCCATTGTTGGAGATTTTTTGGTTAAGGCGCTGAGCTTGGAGGACAGAAGGTTGGGTTTTGATACCTAAGGGCTGTACTTGGGAACATGAAAGGAGCCTTATTCAGGCATCCCCTGAGCAGAGTTTCTCCAGCAAAAATCCTTTCAACCCAGAGTAATCTCTGACATGATATTATTAATACTAGATTGAATGAAAATGAGTAGAAAACCACATTCTGTCACTAGATGGCAGACTGGACTCATTCATGCTTTGCTAAACATTTAAAAAGATTGTGTACTCCTCTCAGAGCAAACTAGTTGAAATTTTCCTGCTTTTAAATCTTGAGGTTCAGGCAAGTGCAACATGGAGGGATTTCTTTCATTCTGTCCTTCAGGGGGCTGTGGTGGCTAAGTGGTTAAGAAGTTTGTCTTGTTAGCTGGAAGGCCAGCAAGTCGGCAGTTCGAGAGACCTGGGTACTGCATGAACGAGTGAGCGCCTGTCTCTGTCCCATCTCTTGGGGACATGAAAGGAGCCTCATTTGGGCATCCCCTGAGCGGAGTTTCTCCAGCAAAAATCCTTTCTACCCAGAATAATTTCTGACACGAAATTGTTATTATAGACCCATTCCCACACAAAGGTCATAGCATCTGGGAGGCAGAAAAGCAGACTGAGGTCACAATACCTCCACCCCAGGTACGTCCTGATCTGAATTTCTATTAGCCACAGAGGATGGAAGAAATATACAAGTACAAGATGAGCTCTCCCTTTAGGTTGCTTAAAATAACGTCTCGTTGGTAAGCATCCTTATAAACTATACTGAAAATGGGAGGATTTCACAACAAGGAATGAGAAGATAGGTATAGTTTTTTCATTTTAGGAAACTACAAATAATTAGTCCATGAGAAGGATTGGAAGTTTAAAGGTGATCCTCAATTTTTAACCACCTAGTGTTATCATAATGAATTCAAGTTGCCTCTTCTTCTTCTTTTTCTTCTTCATCATCATCATCATCATCATCATCATCATCATCATCATCATCATCATCATCATCATCCTGCCTTTATTGAATGCTTCATAGACCCTAACTATGCCTGCTTCTATCAACAATTTTTTCTCTCTCTTGAGCAAATATTATGAGAAAGACAAAAAAACTCTGGTGGGAAGAATCCCATCATTACATTATTCAGAGTAAATTCATCAAAGAGGAAGTCATTTGCTTAATTTTCTGGGTGTTAGTCCATTTTCAAGGTTGGCAAATGCTTCTGTCACATGCCGTAAACAAATTTAAACTCGTTTTTCCACATAGCAGCACTCTCTGTTCTTCTAAACAATGGCCTCTCAGTGAAGTGGCATGGAAAAGTGGTTCCCGGCGTACATGTGATTTTCATCCAAACTACCAATCAAAAAACTGACAGACTAACCTTGGAAAAAAATGAATTATGTCAGGGAAGATACAGGTGGAAATTGTTTGATACCTGTAGTTACAAAACAGGGATTTCAATTTGAAAAAGTGATTAATTACTTTTGCAAGTTATACTGAACATGTTTCCTTCAACCTTCTCTGCATCTAATTCCACAGCATCAGCTATTATTGATCACAGTTTGGCTGTATTTGCATCTTGTCTTTTCTCTCTCCTTCCAGTGAGTTTTCATTCTCTTTGGTTTGTTCTCAAAACAACACTGTGCGGATTGTCACATTAAGAGATAGGCTGACCCAAAGTCCCTATGAAGCGCCCCAGGCTCAAGGGGCTAAGATGCTAACTGGGAGGCGGAAAACCAGCAGTTCGATTCTTGAATACTGCAGGACGGAATGAGCTCCCATCTTTTCCCAGCTCCTGCCAACCTAGCATTCGAAAGCAAGAAATTGCAAGTAGATAAATAGGGACCACTTCGGTGGGGAGGTAAACAGCATTCTGTGCACTCCGGTGTCTAGTCATGCCTGCCGCATGACCACGGAAAAGTCTGCAGAAGCAGACAGAGCTGGCTCTTCAGCTATGAAACAGAGATGATTACTGAACCCTAGAGTCGGATATGACTGGTTTTCGAGTAAGGGTGACCTTTACCTTTAGAAAAAGACACACACACACACCAAACACGCACGCCACACCACCATATCTTTGGATTTAAACAGAAAAACCCTTTAAAACAAACAACAAATGGTATTTTCACAGGTAACAAACTGGGAAAATACCTTTCCAAGTAATATTTCTAGCTTGTTTTGAAAACTTTACCCTTCAATTGCCACTAAAGGCAAAGGTAAAGGTCGCCCTTGCTCAAAAGCCAGTCATATCTGACTCTAGGATTCAGTGCTCATCTGTTTCAAAGGCGAAGAGCCAGGGCGGTCTGCATCTGCAGACATTTCCGTGGTCATGTGGCAGGCATGCCTAGAAACTGGAGTGCACAAAATGCTGTTTGCATTCCCACCGAAGTGGTCCCTATTTATCTACTTGCAATTTCTTCCTTTCAAACTGCTGGGGTAGCAGGAGCTGGGACAGAGATGGGAGCTCATTCCGTCATGCAGTATTCAGGTCTCGAACTGCTGACTTGCCGACTTTCCAGTCAGCATCTTAACTACTTGAGCCACCACAGTCCCTTTTGCTGTCAAAAGGTAATGGCACAAATTGCCACCTCATTTTGGTTTTGGGTGGGTTTGGTGGCAGCCTGCAATGAGCCACTGAGGAACAAAACAAGCCCCTTGCTAGGCCAAGCTTGTGTATCCCTGTTGTAGTGATACCAATCCGAAAGCATTATGAATCTGCGGGTAACCAACCTGGTGAACCCTGTTAATAGGTTGGCAGGGAGTCACTGGCAGAGTTTTTTTAAAAAAACTTCCTTATGTATCCAGTATTGATTTCTTTGGTGGTTCAAGTGACTGAGCTTTGTAAAGGAAGTTAATGTAAAGGTTGCCCTTGCACGAAAGCCAGTCATATCCAACTCTAGGGTTCAGTGTTCATCTCTGCTTCATAGCTGAAGAGCCAGTTCTGTCTTCATCTGCAGACGTTTCCGTGGACATGTGGCATGGAATTTCTTGCTTTCAAACTGCTAGGTTGACAGAAGCTGGTGCAGAGATGGGAAAAGAAATAAAAAGAGAACCATCAAGAATCATCTTTTGCAAGAAGAATCATATAGGAAACTGTTGTGTCTGTAAAGCTGTGCCTTTAACAATGTACCTTTGCCATGTGTTACCAATGTAACCTTTCTGTGTGCAACATTATAACCATCAGCTGTATCAATGTAACCTAATAAGGGGACGCGAGCTAGTGACCACCAGAGGGCAGTAGCGAGCGTCCAGCTCTCATGGATCATAGTCACCTGGTTCAGCAGCGCAGGAAGATTCCCCGCGACCTCCTCACCTGGTCAAGAAGGGCGTGACCTCCCACGACGTCACGCAGGCAGCAACCAATAGTCTGTCGACGAGCCACATTCAAATGCATAGCCAGCTGTATATATTGAGCTCCCCATCCGCCATTACCACATGTTCCTCCGGATCATCATGCAATAAACCTGTGTTAAGCCAACCCTTCGGCTGTTTCATTGTCTTTGGTCCCTTACACTAAACTGGCGACGAAGGTGGGATCATGGCAGCCCACGGGACCAAGACATGCGCCGGTTTCGAAATCAGGAAACTGGGCGACTGGGAGATCTTCGAGATGGACTTCCAGGCCGCACTGATCGAGTCCGAAGTCACGGAAGAGGCGAAGAAAAGAGCCATCTTCACCAGAATGCTCGGACAAGAAACAAAAAGGACCTTGGTGGACCTGATTGCACCGAGAAGGGTGAGCGAATTCAAGGCCAAGGAACTCATGCAGATGCTGCGTGAGCACGTCCGGCCCGCCACAGCGATGTTTCCCGCTCGGAGTGTGTTTTGGAGGCGAGTCCAAGCGCCCGGGGAGACGGTCGCCGCATTCGTGGCGGCCCTGCGGCTGGCGGCCGGCCCGTGCAAATGGGAGAATGCCGAAATCACCCTCCGAGACTGTGTGCTGTGCGGCCTGAACGACGCCGAAACCCAGCGCACGTTAATGAACCAGGAGCCGCCTCCCACGTTCCAGGAGGTCGTAAGAGCGGCCCAGGCCGCAGAAGCTACGAAGGCCGGGGTCCAAGAACTGCAGGACTGGCGGCCAAAGGCGAGCAAAGCAGAGGCTTCGGTACAGGCGGCCCGGCGAACTTCGAGGTCGTCCACAGAGAGCAGCGACGACGAGGACGTCCAGAGGGTCCGGAAGGAGAGCCGGCGATGCGACGGCTGTGGAGCGGCCCACGACCACGTGAAATGCCCTTTCCGGAAGGCCGAGTGCCACAACTGCGGCCGCCGCGGGCACATCGCCAAGGTGTGCAGAAGGAAGCGCGAGACCCGGAGGAGCTCCGCAGACCGTTCCACGGGGCAAGACCGCCCAACGAAACCCAAGGACAGCGCCCAGGCCACGCGGAAGCAGGACGGCGTGGGCCGCATCGCCGACGGCAGCGAGGACGACGCCCCAGTGTTCAGCGTGTCTACTAGACACCCCCGCTACTTTGTTGAGGTACTAGTCCAAGGGGTCCCCATTAGGATGGAAATTGACTCGGGGTCCTCATTTTCAATCATTTCCCAGAGGGAGTTCTTGGGAATTGCCCCCCATAAGCGACCCAAGCTCAAAGCATTGAGGTCCACACTACGGGACGTGCAAGGGAACAGTATTCCAGTGTTGGGGGTTGGAGAATTTCAGGTCAAATTCAAGGAGCACGCCGCGTCCCTTCCCCTAGTCGTGCTCAAAGGAGGAAATTGCAGCCTCCTCGGGACTCAATGGTTCCAGTCCCTGGGGTTGTTTAATGGGGGGTGCACGCCGTTGGGATGCACGCTGTGGGGGCTGATCCAATTCAGGAGGTGTGCGAGGCGCACCCCGAAGTTTTCAAAAAGGGACTGGGAAAATTCAAGGGGCCCCCAGTGACTTTCGACCTGGACCCGGAGGTCCGCCCAATTCGCCTAAAACCACGCCGGGTGCCGTTTGCACTCAAGGACAAGATAGAGGCGGAACTGGACAAGTTGGTGGGCCAGGGGATCCTCGTGCCTGTAGATTCTGCGGAGTGGGAAACTCCAATTGTAACCGCTCTAAAGGCCAATGGGGAGGTCCGCATATGCGCCGACTACAAGTGCACCATCAACAAGGCGATCCGCCCGAATGCATATCCGGTGCCGGTAGTCAGCCATCTGCTGGCCAGGTTACACGGGGGAAAGTGTTTCGCTAAGCTCGACTTAGCACAGGCCTACCAGCAGCTCACGGTGTCCCCTGCCGCCGCTGCTGCGCAGACCATAGTCACCCATAAGGGGGTGTTCCAGGTGACGCGCCTCCAGTTCGGCGTGAATTCGGCGCCTGGAATTTTCCAGTCACTCGTGGAACGCCTCCTGAAGGGATTGGAGGGGGTGTTGCCTTATTTTGATGACGTGTTAATAACGGGGGGGAGTCGGGCTGAATTGGCAAAAAGGTTGGGGAAGGTCCTGACGATATTCGAAAAGGCGGGGCTGAGGTTGCGAAAGGATAAATGCGTCTTCTTCGCAACCGAGGTTGAGTTCCTAGGGTTTTGTGTGACTCCTGAGGGAATAAAACCATCCATGTCCAAAGTGGCAGCCATTAAAAAAGCCCCCCGCCCCACCTCCAAGCCCGAGTTACAGTCGTTCCTAGGACTGCTCAACTTCTACCACTCCTTCCTTCCCCGAAAGGCAGCGGTGGCTGAGCCGCTACACAAACTGCTAAAGAAAGACCAGGCATGGAAGTGGGGCGATGACCAAGAAAGGGCATTTAGCGAGCTAAAAAGCCTCCTGGCGTCCGACGCTATACTGACCCATTTCAACCCCAAGCGCTCAGTAGTTCTGATCTGTGATGCATCTCCAGTGGGGGTGGGGGCGGTGCTGTGCCACGTGTTGGAAAACGGAAGGGAGGCCCCGATAGCATTTTACTCCAGGTCCCTGTCCCAAGCAGAGAGGAACTACGCACAGACGGACAGGGAGGCACTAGCAATAGTTGCGGGGATGAAAAAATTTCACGATTTTCTGTATGGCCGCCCCTTCACCATTGTAACAGACCACAAGCCCTTGCTAGGCAAATTTTACCGCTGATAAGCCCACCCCACAGATCCTGTCTCCGAGGATGCTCAGGTGGGCCATTTTTCTCAACGCTTATCAGCACGCGTTGATCTACCGGCCCGGGAAAGAGATCAGCCATGCGGACGCCCTATCTAGGTCTCCCCTCCCCCTAACGCCCAGCCAGGTGAGCATGGGGGAGCGGGACCATCAGGTTCTCATGATAGAGGTGCTGGATTCGCCCCCCGTAGTGCCCGCCGACATTGCCAAAGCAACAGAGAAGGACAAAACGTTAGCGACCGTCAGCTCCTGGCTGCAGAAAGGGTGGCCCGCGTCCTCCCCAGCGGAGGAGTTCGCTCCATTTTTCAGAAAAAAGCTAGAACTGTCCCTAGAGAGGGGGTGTCTCTTGTGGGGGCAGCGGGTGGTGATTCCCACTTCCCTTCGGCCGCGGGTGCTCAAACTGCTGCACGTCAGCCACCCTGGCATCGTGCGATCCAAGGCGCTGGCCCGGAGTTACTTCTGGTGGCCCCAGCTAGACGCCGACATCGAGCACATGGTCGGCACTTGTGAAAGTTGCCAATGCTCCAGGCCAGAGGAGGCCCGCCTTCCCCACAGGGAATGGGACGCGGCTAAGGGGCCGTGGTCCCGGGTGCACGTAGATTTCGCGGGCCCGTTCAGAGGCACCCTGTTCCTCCTCGTAGTGGATGCTTTCTCCAAATGGTTGGAGGTTATCCCAGTCACGAGCACCTCCTCGGCCCAGACCATTAGGCATTTGCGGAGGCTCTTTTCCACGTTCGGCATACCCGACACGTTAATTAGCGACAACGCTAGTTGTTTCACGTCTTCCGAGTTTAGGGCATTCATGGAGATTAACGCCGTTCGGCATATCACCTCCGCCCCTTTTCACCCGGCCACCAACGGCCAAGTAGAGCGCCTCGTCCGCACCACGAAGGATGCGTTGCGGCGCATGGGCCCAGGGGATCTGAACCTACAAGTGTGTCAGTTTCTGCTAGGGTACAGGGTGACCCCATTGGCGTCGGGATACTCCCCCGCGGAACTCTTAATGCGCAGGAAGCTGACCACCATCCTTACTAGGCTAGACCCCACGAGGGTAGAGGACAAAGGAAGGAACATCGGGCTAGAGGCTACAAAGAGTTTCAGTATAGGCGCCCCCGTGCATTGCAGGAATTACGCCAGCACGGGCCCAGCCTGGGTGCCGGGCGTAGTTGTGGAGCAAACCGGCCCCGTGTCGTACCGAGTGGAAACCAGCACAGGGCTCCTGTGGAGGCGGCACGCGGACCAGCTCCGACGCAGGGTCTCCGATGAGCAGGGCACAGATCAAGCAGGGAGTCAGTCAACGTTAGGGTTCTCCCCCACCCGTTCAGCCCAAGGGGGAGGGAAAGGGGACCGCAGGCCCCCACCAAGGGGGGAGGAGGATGTTCTCGTAGATATCCTAGGGGATCTTTCCGAGGAGGAGGAACCCGACCCCATACATATCTCGCGGAAAGTCCCCACAAATGCGGGTACCCCTACCAAGTTAGATTTTGATTTTCAGAACCGGGGGGGTTTTTCGGAGTGGTCCCCCACCCGTCCAAGCGAGAAGAGGGGTTTTTCGTTAGCCCCGACGGCCCCCGGTCTGCCCACAATGGAGTTTTTCCCTTCCCCTAAGGCCGCCAGACAGCGGCAAGCCACTAACAAGTCTCCCTCTCCCATTTCAGGACAAGGGACCAGGGAACAAAGAAGCAATAACGCCCCCGGGGGGGCAGCCCGCTTCACGGCCCAAACGCACATGCAACAAGCCATCTTGGCTGAGAGACTTCGTCTCATCCTAGGGGGGAGGGATGTTGTGTCTGTAAAGCTGTGCCTTTAACAATGTACCTTTGCCATGTGTTACCAATGTAACCTTTCTGTGTGCAACATTATAACCATCAGCTGTATCAATGTAACCTAATAAGGGGACGCGAGCTAGTGACCACCAGAGGGCAGTAGCAAGCGTCCAGCTCTCATGGATCATAGTCACCTGGTTCAGCAGCGCGGGAAGATTCCCCGCAACCTCCTCACCTGGTCAAGAAGGGCGTGACCTCCCACGACGTCACGCAGGCAGCAACCAATAGTCTGTCGACGAGCCACATTCAAATGCATAGCCAGCTGTATATATTGAGCTCCCCATCCGCCATTACCACATGTTCCTCCGGATCATCATGCAATAAACCTGTGTTAAGCCAACCCTTCGGCTGTTTCATTGTTCACTAAAGAAACAACCTCTTGACTACAGCGTTTTTTAAACTGATGGTGGCTGCCTGCCCTGGACGGGGATTCTGTAGGGTCTTAGACCTGCGGTCTCTGTGATACATGCACAGTTTGAAGAATGCAATGATGTCACATGGCTGTCCCAGTTTGGTGGGAGAGAATTATGGCCACCCTAGTTGGAGTCCCTAAATGCAAGACCAACATGCTCAAGTGGGGACTTCTGGTGGACAACAACACCTGGTGTGAATGTGGAGAGACACAGAATCCGGCCCATGTGCTGGTCTGCAGGTTTCTGCCAGAGACATGCACCGATGAAGACTTATGTCTGGGCAACGACAAAGCGAAGAAAGTGACTTCATTTTGGCAGTCCAGAGTCTGATCAGGACACGGAAGAAGAATCAATTTTTCTGCAAAATCTTGTATTTTGCACTAGAAAAATCACAGTATTTTGGGTCCAAAAAATGTAATGTGAACAAAACCTTTTATAGTTTTTGCAAGTTATTGAGGAGTGCATAAAGCCTATAGTTTCTTCCCTTTCCTTTTCTGATGCCATTGCTAATGGAAAAAAACCTACAGGTCTTTTCACCTCATGCAGGGATGAAAAAATGTCACAATAGTTGACAGTTACTTTATTGGGATGTCAATGCATGAAGGCACAATTTTTCATTGAGGTCAAAAAGTTGCATCCCTAGAGGCCATGGGAAAATTCCTGTCAGAGCAGAGCTGAGATACATTTCTGGCCACATGTTCATGGGAAAGTATCCATACCTGGTTAACATGCATAATTTGCAAAATGTGCCTCACAAATTTGTATAATTTAGGATGTTTAAGTTCAGTTACTGTTTGGCTGTTGAGTTTATTTTTCTTCAAGCCGAGAACAAAACTCAAAATGTTCTCCACAGAGTTTCAGTTCCTCTACTTATTTGTTCTGATAGGTGAAGTATTCAAAGGGATAAAACCACGCATGGATACTTTTTGGAAATGGGGGATAAGAATAAGGAAGTGAAATTCTTGTTTAGCTTACATGGTAAGATAATAAGGTTCCATTGGTGGTGGGTGCAAATATTTGTAGAGGTAAAGTTGTTGTTTTTTTGTTAATTTTAGTGTAGTATTTTTTGTTTATATGTATTGTTTTTCCTGTTCATATTATCAATAAGATTTGTTTTTTTTAAAAAAGCAAGAAATTGCAAGTACATAAATAGGTACTGCTTTGGTAGGAAGGTAACAGCACTCTGTGCGCTCCGGTGTCTAATCATGCCTGTCACATGACTATGGAAATTTTTGCAGATGCAGACATCGCTGGCTCTTTGGCTGTTAACTGAAACAAGCACCACCTCCTAGAGGTGGACATCACTGGCTTTCAAGCAAGGGAGACCTTTATATTTACCTAATCACATGCCTGAACACACTTGATCTCATTTCATTTTAGGGGCTAAACACAACCAATCTCATCTGATGTTGATTAGTACTTTGGTGTATGCAAACCAAGACACAGGACACAGCCTCGGGCTGGGTTAACTCAGGTTTATTGCATCGTGGACAGAGGGAACATGAGGTAATGGCGGATCGATAGCTCTTTATATACAGTAGTAATACATTTGAACGTGGTGCCATGGTAGCCCATTGGCTACTGTCTGCGTGACGTCATTGCGGGTCACGCCCTTCTTGTCCAGGTGTAGGTGGTGGCGGGAAAACTTCCCGCGCTGTTGCCTTTGATGAGTTCGGACCAAGAGAGCTTGGACGCTCGCTGCTGCCAGCTGGTGGTCATTAGCTCGCGTCCTATTACAGGGTTTATATGATACATCTGAAGGTTACATTGTTGCTATAGGCAAGGTTACATTGGCTCAGATACATTGTAATCCATGTGTAAGATAAAACCATCAGAACACAACACCCCTCCCCCCTAGGACGAGACAAAGTCTCGAGCCCACACTTAAACACACTCCCCCCCCTTAGGAGACAAAGTCTCTCAGCCAAGATGGCTTATTTCGAACACGCTGGGGTCTCGATGCGGGCTGCCTCTCCCCGGGTTTGCTACCTTCTCTTTGTCCCCTGGTTTCCTGTCCTGTAATTGGAGAGGGAGACTCGTTAGTGACTTGCCGCGGCTCCGCGGCGTTGTTGGGAGGTGTGCTCTTTCTTAGGGAGGAACCGGGGGCACTGGGGGCTAACGAAAAACCCCTCTTCTCGCTTGGATGGGTGGGGGAACACTCCTGAAAACCCCCCCGGCTCGCAAAATCAAAATCAAAATTACAATCGGGGGCAGCGGTCGCGAACTCCTCTCCCCCTTCCCCGGCCCCTGATAGGACTGGCGTATCAAAAGGGTATGAGTCGGGGCCGCTGCTTCTGCCTTCCCCCCTTGCTTGGGACTGTTGTCCACTGCTGTCTCCCCCTTGGGTTAAGCGGGTGGGGGAGAACCCTAACGCTGAATCCTGTTGCTGAGCCCCACTGACTGGCCCACTCACTCGGTGCCTCAGTTGGTCCGCGTGCCTCCTCCAGAGGAGGCCGGTGTTAGTCTCGACCCGGTACGACACTGGCCCCGTCTGTTCTACAACCGTCCCTGGTACCCAGGCTGGCCCTGCGCTGGAATAGTTCCTGCAGTGAACCGGGTCACCGGCGGCGAAACCTTTCGAGACTGCCAACCCTATGTTTTTCCCTTTATCCT
Organism: Bradypodion pumilum; assembly: GCA_035047305.1. Lineage (NCBI taxonomy): Eukaryota > Metazoa > Chordata > Lepidosauria > Squamata > Chamaeleonidae > Bradypodion > Bradypodion pumilum. The sequence goes on along the minus strand of JAWDJD010000006.1, from coordinate 18,480,083 downwards.
CGACCCTCGTCGGGTCTAGCCTGGACAGGATCGTGGTCAGTTTTCGCCGCATCAAGAGCTCTGCCGGCGAGTAGCCTGACGCTAAGGGGGTTACCCTATACGCTAAGAGGAACTGGCATACTTGGTGATTCAGGTCCCCCGGGCCCATGCGCCGCAGCGCCTCCTTTGTTGTACGCACCAGCCGTTCCACTTGGCCATTCGTGGCCGGGTGAAACGGTGCGGATGTGACATGCCGAATGGCGTTTGCCTCCATGAATGCTCCGAACTCAGCGGAGGTGAAACAACTAGCGTTATCGCTGACTAAAGTGTCGGGTAAACCGAACGTGGAAAAGACTCTCCTTAGCTGGCTAATTGTCGTGGCGGAGGACGTGCTCTTTACTGGGATAACCTCCAGCCACTTGGAGAACGCATCCACCACCAGGAGAAACATGGTTCCTCGGAATGGGCCAGCGAAATCTACGTGCACTCTGGACCATGGCCCCCTTGCTGTGTCCCATTCCCTATGCGGAAGACGGGCCGCCTCAGGTCGGGATCCCTGGCATGCCTCGCAAGTGCCGACCATGTGCTCAATGTCCGCGTCCAGCTGTGGCCACCAGAAGTAACTCCGGGCCAGCGCCTTTGAACGAACTATGCCCGGGTGGCTGACGTGCAGCAGTTCGAGCACCCTCGTCCGCAGGGGCGTAGGGACCACCACCCGTTGGCCCCACAAAAGGCACCCCCTTTCTAGGGACAACTCTAGCTTTTTCCGAAAGAATGGGTCGAACTCTGTACTCGGGGACGATGCCGGCCACCCCTTCTGTACCCATGAACTAACTTTCCCCAGCGTTCTGTCCTTGCCTGTCGCCCTAGCAATGTCGGCTGGTACTATTGGGGGTGCGTCTAAAACCTCAATTAGCAACACCTGGCGGTCTCTTTCTACTCTCGCCTTTTGGTCGTCCGACAAGGGCAAAGGGGATCTCGAAAGTGCATCAGCATGGCTGATCTCCTTTCCGGGCCGGTACTCCAACTCATGTTGGTATGCGTTGAGGAAAATAGCCCATCGCAGCATTCTCGGGGACAGGATCTGCGGCGTGGGCTTGCTTGCCGTGAAAATCCCTAACAGTGGCTTGTGATCGGTCACGATTTTGAACGGGCGGCCATACAAAAAATCGTGAAATTTTTTGGTTCCCGCTACTATTGCTAACGCCTCCCTGTCGGTTTGTGCGTAATTTCGCTCCGCTTGGGACAGGGACCTTGAGTAAAACGCTACCGGGGCCTCCCTTCCGTCCTCCAACACGTGGCAAAGCACCGCCCCCACCCCCACCGGGGATGCATCACAGACTAGGACCACTGGCCGTTTGGGGTCGAAGTGCGTCAGGATTGCCTCAGATGTTAGGAGTTGCTTTAGCTCTTTGAACGCCCTCTCGTGCTCGTCACCCCACATCCATGTCTCCTCCTTTTTAAGTAACCGATGGAGCGGTTCGGCCACGGACGCCTTCCGCGGGAGGAATGTATGGTAAAAATTGAGGAGCCCCAGGAAGGACTGTAGCTCGGTTTTGGATGTGGGGCGAGGGGCCTTTTTAATGGCTGCTACTTTGGATTTAGACGGCTTAATCCCCTCGGGTGTGATCCGGAACCCTAAAAACTCGACCTCGGTTTCGAAAAAAACACATTTGTCCTTCCTCAATCTCAGCCCCGCTTTCTCGAACACGGTCAGTACTTTGTCCAACCTCTTTGCCAGTTCAGCCTCACTCCCCCCTGTTATCAACACGTCATCAAAATAAGGCAACACCCCCTCCAGACCCTTCAGGAGGCGTTCCACAAGCGACTGAAAAAGGCCGGGTGCCGAGTTCACGCCAAACTGTAACCGCGACACCTGGAACGCTCCTTTATGTGTAACTATCGTTTGTGCCGCGGCCGTGGCGGGGGTCACAGGAAGTTGCTGATAGGCTTGTGCCAAATCGAGTTTAGCGAAACACTTTCCCCCATTCAGCCTGGCCAAAAGGTGGCTGATCACTGGCACCGGGTATGCATTAGGGCGGATCGCCTTGTTAATTGTACACTTATAATCAGCGCAAATGCGCACCTCCCCGTTAGCCTTTAGAGCCGTTACAATTGGAGTTTCCCACTCCGCGGAATCAACAGGAATAAGAATCCCCTGGCCCACCAGTTTGTCCAGTTCCGCCTCTATCTTGTCCTTGAGTGCGAACGGCACCCTGCGCGGTTTGAGTCTTATCGGGCGGACCTCCGGGTCTATGTCGAAAGCTACAGGGGGTCCCTTGAACTTTCCGAGTCCTTTCTTAAAAACGGCGGGATGCACATCGCAAACCGCTTGTATTGGGTCCCCCCCCCACGGTATGCACTCCCCCTATGAACAAACCTAAGGGCTGAAACCACTGTGTCCCTAGGAGGCTACAGCTTCCCCCCTTGAGGACAACCAGGGGCAGTTCCGCAGAATGTCTCTTAAAATTGACCCGAAATTTCCCGACCCCCAACACCGGAATGCTGTTTCCCTGTACGTCTCGTAGCGTGGACCTCAACGCTTTAAGTTTGGGCCGCACGTGGGGGTCGATTTTCAAGAACTCTTTCTGGGGAATTATAGAATAGGAGGACCCCGAGTCAATTTCCATCTTAATAGGGGCCCCTTGTACTAATACCTCAACGAAGTAATGGGACTGTCCCGCGGACACGCTGAACACTGGGGCGTCGTCCTCGCTGTCGTCCGAGACGCGGCCCACGCCATCCTGCTTCCTCGTGGTCTGGGCGCCATCTTTGGGCCTCGCTGGACGGTCCGGTCTGGCCGCACGGTCTTGTGACTGCCTCCGGCCCTCCTTCCGTTTTCTGCATGCCTTGGCGATGTGCCCCCGACGGCCGCAGGTGTAACACTCGGCCTTCCTGAACGGGCATCTCGCGCGCTCATGGGCCGCTCCGCAACCCTCGCAGCGTCGACCACCCTTTCGGACCTTCTGGACCTCCTCGCCGTCGCTGCCTTCCGTAGACGACTTTGAGGCCCGTCGAGTTGCGTGCACCGACTGTCCGGACTTCCCGTGCACCGAATTTTCCGCCTTGCCGGCTCTAGGACGCCACTCACGCCACTGGTGCATCTCGTCCACTCCAGCATTCGTGGACTCTGCGGCTTCCGCGGCCTCTACGACCTCTGCCAGCGTGGGTGGCGGCTCCTTGTTCATCAAGCTGCGCTGTACCTCCTTGTCTTTCAGGCCACACAACACGCCGTCCCTGAGGGCCATCTCTAGGATGTCGCCCCATTTACAGGGGGCGGCGGCTATCCTCATGGCGGCCACGAATGCCTCAACCGACTCATCCGGCGCTTGGACTCGCCTCCAAAACGCGCTCCGAGCGGGAAACATTGCCCTCGAGGGACAGAAGCGCTCTCGCAGCAGCTTCATGATGTCGTCCGCCTTAAATTCGCTCACCTTCTTCGGAGCGATGATGCCCACCAGCGTCCGCTTGGTTTCCATCCCGAGCATTCTGGTGAGGATGGCCCTCTTCCTCTCCTCGTCGTCTCCTTTGACTCTGAGTTCCACCAGTGCCGCCTGGAAGTCCATCTCAAGCAGCTCCCAGTCTTGCGGTTTGGTGATGTTGAACCCGCTCTGTGCCCTGGCTGTTCCGTGGGGATCCATGATCCCACCTTCGTCGCCAATTTGGTGTATGCAAACCAAGACACAGGACACAGCCTCGGGCTGGGTTAACTCAGGTTTATTGCATCGTGGACAGAGGGAACATGAGGTAATGGCGGATCGATAGCTCTTTATATACAGTAGTAATACATTTGAACGTGGTGCCATGGTAGCCCATTGGCTACTGTCTGCGTGACGTCATTGCGGGTCACGCCCTTCTTGTCCAGGTGTAGGTGGTGGCGGGAAAACTTCCCGCGCTGTTGCCTTTGATGAGTTCGGACCAAGAGAGCTTGGACGCTCGCTGCTGCCAGCTGGTGGTCATTAGCTCGCGTCCTATTACAGGGTTTATATGATACATCTGAAGGTTACATTGTTGCTATAGGCAAGGTTACATTGGCTCAGATACATTGTAATCCATGTGTAAGATAAAACCATCAGAACACAACAAGTACTTAGATGACGGATGACAAAGAAATGCGAAGGTTGTCTTCTAGGGCTGAGAGCTTGATGTGAAACCCTGAGAAGTTCTCCTAGTCAGAGTTGACACTAGACTAAATGAGCCAATAGCCTGACTTAGTTTAGGTCTATGCCCTCTGATTGTTCTATAGGTTTTAAACAGACTATAGCATTAACAATCATAATAAATGTATCTGTCTTGTCAGGTAACTCACCGCCGGCTCCCCACCCTGACTTGCCTTGGTCAGGAGTGGGTGGGAGCATGCCGCAGCTGCCCTGAGTTCCTGTCGCGGGGCTAGAAGAGCCGCCACCGCAACACCGCCGGCTCCCCACCCTGACTCGCCTTGGTCAGGGGTGGATGGGAGCACAGCTGTTCCCTGAGTACAGCTGCCATGTGGTGGGACACCCCCTTTCTTTTCAGATGAGACATTTTTAGGGGCTCCATCATAGACTTATAGTAGCTGAGGGTACTAGTTGGTATTAAATTATAAATTGTATTGTGTCAGGATCAGTATTAGACTTTGTAATTTTGTATCTTTAACATTGTAGAAATTGCCATATTGTGGAGAGTTCTAGTGTAACTTATGTGCTTTCCCCCCTTTACTTATATTATGTTTTTCCTGACTTGTAATCTTGTAATTTGATGACATTATTGCTTTATTATTGTATTGTTGATTTATTGTGTTATGTTTACCTGTATAATTGTACTATCTTATTGTTACTATGTACACCGCTTTGAGTTGCCCGCTGGGTGAGTAAAACGGTATAGAAATTAAACTTGAAATGAAAAAAAAAATGAAATGGTTGTTATTCCCAAGAAATTAATTGTATATGCTCTACTGTTATTTTTAATACAGTAAAACCCCTACTTACTTGTCGCAATGGTTTTATCTTTATTTGTTTTTACTTTTGTTTTGTTTCTTGTCTCAAATTGGATTTCATCCCATAACAAAGAGATACAGCACCCCCATGTTTATAACCCCAGATCTGCCTCTGGATATGAAACACCAAGTCACAAACCATCACTCAGTAGACTAGGGACTATCAACCTGTGGCCTGTGGGCCGTATGTGGCCCACAGAACCATTTCATGTGGCTCCCTACCACCTCCACCACACCAGGAAGTGCCATGTAGTGTAGGAAGGGCATAATGGCCGTCTGTCCCCCGAAGCTGTCTGAGGGAGCGTGACCCGGCCCCTGGCTTTAAAAGGTTGAGAACTCATGCTGTAAACAGCTTGCAACTGTAATTTTGAGAAGAAGCTTCTGGTTTTCCTGCTCACAAGGAAGCAGAAAGGCTGATTACAAACAGTGGTCTGTAGTGTGCCTTTGCTACAGCTACATGGGGTCATGAAACAAAGATGCACATTTTTTAAATATGTGCTGACAATAACTGAATGAGGATGAGGCAGAGTGTGGAGAGATATTTTTCTAACTGTCTGAAGGAGAAGCAAGCTGTGAGTCACGTCTCAGTGATGAAACTCAAGTGGTACAGGATCAAAGTTAATTTTAGCACAACATGGGTGACGTCATGTTTGGGAGTTGCCAGTCTCAGAGGGAAGCTCCACCAGACAAACAAGAAATTGGGTTTCTGCTACCAAAAACTGGCAGGGAAAGGTATTAGTATACTAACTTAACCATGGCTGGTTGGTAATAACCCATGCAACTTACCAAGCAATCACTTGGAGCAGTTACAAAGTTGTGGCCCAATATGCTCAGCAAGGTTTCTGTGTCATCAGCATTTGAAGGAGACATGTTAGAGATAAGGGCTGACCCCTTTCCCCATTCCACACAGGAAAACCTAGGAAATTTTCTTTCTGGGCCACAAAACCCATAATTCCCAGTTACTATGGCCATACTGAGTAGGATTTTGACCATTATACTCCCCAAAAGAAAGGAGCTTTCTGGATCTTCTGATAATCAGATATTTATGCAGTTCAAAAGAAAGCATCCTTTCCACCACACCTAGAGACACTAGCACTATTTAAGGGATTAGAACAGAACATGTGGCGTTCCTTGCTCTTTCCTCCAGTAAAAATGAGTGGGCTGGGAGTGCAGGTCCATGCCTACAAAATTATGACTTATTCTAATGTCTGAACCCAGCCATTCGGTTACTTGATCTTGAAACAGTAAAGGAGCTGTGGGATCGCAATCATCCTTCTAAAAATGTTTACCAGTAGTATCAGCTATTAAAATAAGTAATAAGCTATGAATCTATTAAGTAAGAACAACAATATGTGATTTATTAACAGATTATATGGACAGTGCACCTACAGCTTTAGCTTCAATGTCTGCTTTCATGCAGCCCCAACAGATGACACCTGGAAATAAAAGTGACCTTTGACCAGTCCAATGATGCATGGCATCATTGTGTAAGACAGAAGTGACACTCTTCCATCTCAAGTGTTTCTGTTATTTTCCAAAGCAGAACTCAGGACTTATCTCCACAGGCTCAACTGGAGCAAGCTGGATTGGTCTAAATAGGATTGCTTGAGGTTGTGGAGAGGTCTGGTAAACTGTTTGGTGTAATCCTTGCACCCAAACAGCATGTGTACCTCAGGTGACCCTGTTTGGTCCTTCTGCCAATATTCTGAAGTGGCTCTTTTTTAAAAAGCAGATCAAACTGCAGGCTAAATGCCCCTCTAATCATAAACACCAGATACTGAGTGCAAGTAACAGCAGCCAGACGTTCCATATGGAGCCATGATGGTCCTGTGACTTACTCAGCATTAAGTCATGAAGTGGAAGAGTTAAGCGGAATTGCAAGTTGGGCAAAAGGCTAAGAGAACACATGACTGCATGAGCACATGTCTGATCTCACTCATGTGCATCACTCTTCACTTTGCCACTGTTCCCACGCATCCAACACCTGCCCAACTAGTTGTGTTGCTCTGGAACTGTAGGGTATTTGCAACTTTCTGTTGAGTTGTGTAGCCATCCAGCTTTACCAACACAGCTGGTCACATGACTCTCTTAGAAAAATAAAAAGAACCTCTCTAGGAAGACTAACTTGTTTGTTTGTTTGTTCTATATCAGCCAATAAACACACCTCTTGTCTTCTTGCCTTTTTTAGATGCTTAAACTTCATTCTGTTTTTAAAATGTTGATTCTCTACTCCAAGGGTTTTCAACCTTTTTAAGCCGAGGTCTTGGTCATGCTCCCTCAGACAGCTTCGGGGGCCGGATGGCAATTTTGCCCTGCCTGTCACACATGGCACTTCCGGGTGTGGTGGAGGTAGTGGGGTGCCACATGAAATGGTGTCATGGGCCACATTCGGCTCCCAGGCCGTAGTTTGAGAAACCCTGCTCTAGCCCATCACTAGTTTTCCACTTGTGAGACACATGATCTCTGGTCCTCCCTCCTTAGTAGAGAGCAAAAACATTATTTTACCATCTATTAGACTAAACAATTCTTTTTTTCTCTCCTAACAATACTCCAGCTTCATGTCAAGATTCTGAAAACAATTTTTGTCAATAGATATTGTTTCATTTTACTATTGTCTGACTGGTGATTTGGCTCTTCTTCTTAGATTAAAGGGTATTATTTGGGAACTTGTTTATAATTCTTTGGTGTATGCAAACCAAGACACAGGACACAGCCTCGGGCTGGGTTAACTCAGGTTTATTGCATCGTGGACAGAGGGAACATGAGGTAATGGCGGATCGATAGCTCTTTATATACAGTAGTAATACATTTGAACGTGGTGCCATGGTAGCCCATTGGCTACTGTCTGCGTGACGTCATTGCGGGTCACGCCCTTCTTGTCCAGGTGTAGGTGGTGGCGGGAAAACTTCCCGCGCTGTTGCCTTTGATGAGTTCGGACCAAGAGAGCTTGGACGCTCGCTGCTGCCAGCTGGTGGTCATTAGCTCGCGTCCTATTACAGGGTTTATATGATACATCTGAAGGTTACATTGTTGCTATAGGCAAGGTTACATTGGCTCAGATACATTGTAATCCATGTGTAAGATAAAACCATCAGAACACAACACCCCTCCCCCCTAGGACGAGACAAAGTCTCGAGCCCACACTTAAACACACTCCCCCCCCCCTTAGGAGACAAAGTCTCTCAGCCAAGATGGCTTATATCGAACACGCTGGGGTCTCGATGCGGGCTGCCTCTCCCCGGGTTTGCTACCTTCTCTTTGTCCCCTGGTTTCCTGTCCTGTAATTGGAGAGGGAGACTCGTTAGTGACTTGCCGCGGCTCCGCGGCGTTGTTGGGAGGTGTGCTCTTTCTTAGGGAGGAACCGGGGGCACTGGGGGCTAACGAAAAACCCCTCTTCTCGCTTGGATGGGTGGGGGAACACTCCTGAAAACCCCCCCGGCTCGCAAAATCAAAATCAAAATTACAATCGGGGGCAGCGGTCGCGAACTCCTCTCCCCCTTCCCCGGCCCCTGATAGGACTGGCGTATCAAAAGGGTATGAGTCGGGGCCGCTGCTTCTGCCTTCCCCCCTTGCTTGGGACTGTTGTCCACTGCTGTCTCCCCCTTGGGTTAAGCGGGTGGGGGAGAACCCTAACGCTGAATCCTGTTGCTGAGCCCCACTGACTGGCCCACTCACTCGGTGCCTCAGTTGGTCCGCGTGCCTCCTCCAGAGGAGGCCGGTGTTAGTCTCGACCCGGTACGACACTGGCCCCGTCTGTTCTACAACCGTCCCTGGTACCCAGGCTGGCCCTGCGCTGGAATAGTTCCTGCAGTGAACCGGGTCACCGGCGGCGAAACCTTTCGAGACTGCCAACCCTATGTTTTTCCCTTTATCCTCGACCCTCGTCGGGTCTAGCCTGGACAGGATCGTGGTCAGTTTTCGCCGCATCAAGAGCTCTGCCGGCGAGTAGCCTGACGCTAAGGGGGTTACCCTATACGCTAAGAGGAACTGGCATACTTGGTGATTCAGGTCCCCCGGGCCCATGCGCCGCAGCGCCTCCTTTGTTGTACGCACCAGCCGTTCCACTTGGCCATTCGTGGCCGGGTGAAACGGTGCGGATGTGACATGCCGAATGGCGTTTGCCTCCATGAATGCTCCGAACTCAGCGGAGGTGAAACAACTAGCGTTATCGCTGACTAAAGTGTCGGGTAAACCGAACGTGGAAAAGACTCTCCTTAGCTGGCTAATTGTCGTGGCGGAGGACGTGCTCTTTACTGGGATAACCTCCAGCCACTTGGAGAACGCATCCACCACCAGGAGAAACATGGTTCCTCGGAATGGGCCAGCGAAATCTACGTGCACTCTGGACCATGGCCCCCTTGCTGTGTCCCATTCCCTATGCGGAAGACGGGCCGCCTCAGGTCGGGATCCCTGGCATGCCTCGCAAGTGCCGACCATGTGCTCAATGTCCGCGTCCAGCTGTGGCCACCAGAAGTAACTCCGGGCCAGCGCCTTTGAACGAACTATGCCCGGGTGGCTGACGTGCAGCAGTTCGAGCACCCTCGTCCGCAGGGGCGTAGGGACCACCACCCGTTGGCCCCACAAAAGGCACCCCCTTTCTAGGGACAACTCTAGCTTTTTCCGAAAGAATGGGTCGAACTCTGTACTCGGGGACGATGCCGGCCACCCCTTCTGTACCCATGAACTAACTTTCCCCAGCGTTCTGTCCTTGCCTGTCGCCCTAGCAATGTCGGCTGGTACTATTGGGGGTGCGTCTAAAACCTCAATTAGCAACACCTGGCGGTCTCTTTCTACTCTCGCCTTTTGGTCGTCCGACAAGGGCAAAGGGGATCTCGAAAGTGCATCAGCATGGCTGATCTCCTTTCCGGGCCGGTACTCCAACTCATGTTGGTATGCGTTGAGGAAAATAGCCCATCGCAGCATTCTCGGGGACAGGATCTGCGGCGTGGGCTTGCTTGCCGTGAAAATCCCTAACAGTGGCTTGTGATCGGTCACGATTTTGAACGGGTGGGACAGGGACCTTGAGTAATACGCTACCGGGGCCTCCCTTCCGTCCTCCAACACGTGGCAAAGCACCGCCCCCACCCCCACCGGGGATGCATCACAGACTAGGACCACTGGCCGTTTGGGGTCGAAGTGCGTCAGGATTGCCTCAGATGTTAGGAGTTGCTTTAGCTCTTTGAACGCCCTCTCGTGCTCGTCACCCCACATCCATGTCTCCTCCTTTTTAAGTAACCGATGGAGCGGTTCGGCCACGGACGCCTTCCGCGGGAGGAATGTATGGTAAAAATTGAGGAGCCCCAGGAAGGACTGTAGCTCGGTTTTGGATGTGGGGCGAGGGGCCTTTTTAATGGCTGCTACTTTGGATTTAGACGGCTTAATCCCCTCGGGTGTGATCCGGAACCCTAAAAACTCGACCTCGGTTTCGAAAAAAACACATTTGTCCTTCCTCAATCTCAGCCCCGCTTTCTCGAACACGGTCAGTACTTTGTCCAACCTCTTTGCCAGTTCAGCCTCACTCCCCCCTGTTATCAACACGTCATCAAAATAAGGCAACACCCCCTCCAGACCCTTCAGGAGGCGTTCCACAAGCGACTGAAAAAGGCCGGGTGCCGAGTTCACGCCAAACTGTAACCGCGACACCTGGAACGCTCCTTTATGTGTAACTATCGTTTGTGCCGCGGCCGTGGCGGGGGTCACAGGAAGTTGCTGATAGGCTTGTGCCAAATCGAGTTTAGCGAAACACTTTCCCCCATTCAGCCTGGCCAAAAGGTGGCTGATCACTGGCACCGGGTATGCATTAGGGCGGATCGCCTTGTTAATTGTACACTTATAATCAGCGCAAATGCGCACCTCCCCGTTAGCCTTTAGAGCCGTTACAATTGGAGTTTCCCACTCCGCGGAATCAACAGGAATAAGAATCCCCTGGCCCACCAGTTTGTCCAGTTCCGCCTCTATCTTGTCCTTGAGTGCGAACGGCACCCTGCGCGGTTTGAGTCTTATCGGGCGGACCTCCGGGTCTATGTCGAAAGCTACAGGGGGTCCCTTGAACTTTCCGAGTCCTTTCTTAAAAACGGCGGGATGCGCATCGCAAACCGCTTGTATTGGGTCCCCCCCCACGGTATGCACTCCCCCTATGAACAAACCTAAGGGCTGAAACCACTGTGTCCCTAGGAGGCTACAGCTTCCCCCCTTGAGGACAACCAGGGGCAGTTCCGCAGAATGTCTCTTAAAATTGACCCGAAATTTCCCGACCCCCAACACCGGAATGCTGTTTCCCTGTACGTCTCGTAGCGTGGACCTCAACGCTTTAAGTTTGGGCCGCACGTGGGGGTCGATTTTCAAGAACTCTTTCTGGGGAATTATAGAATAGGAGGACCCCGAGTCAATTTCCATCTTAATAGGGGCCCCTTGTACTAATACCTCAACGAAGTAATGGGACTGTCCCGCGGACACGCTGAACACTGGGGCGTCGTCCTCGCTGTCGTCCGAGACGCGGCCCACGCCATCCTGCTTCCTCGTGGTCTGGGCGCCATCTTTGGGCCTCGCTGGACGGTCCGGTCTGGCCGCACGGTCTTGTGACTGCCTCCGGCCCTCCTTCCGTTTTCTGCATGCCTTGGCGATGTGCCCCCGACGGCCGCAGGTGTAACACTCGGCCTTCCTGAACGGGCATCTCGCGCGCTCATGGGCCGCTCCGCAACCCTCGCAGCGTCGACCACCCTTTCGGACCTTCTGGACCTCCTCGCCGTCGCTGCCTTCCGTAGACGACTTTGAGGCCCGTCGAGTTGCGTGCACCGACTGTCCGGACTTCCCGTGCACCGAATTTTCCGCCTTGCCGGCTCTAGGACGCCACTCACGCCACTGGTGCATCTCGTCCACTCCAGCATTCGTGGACTCTGCGGCTTCCGCGGCCTCTACGACCTCTGCCAGCGTGGGTGGCGGCTCCTTGTTCATCAAGCTGCGCTGTACCTCCTTGTCTTTCAGGCCACACAACACGCCGTCCCTGAGGGCCATCTCTAGGATGTCGCCCCATTTACAGGGGGCGGCGGCTATCCTCATGGCGGCCACGAATGCCTCAACCGACTCATCCGGCGCTTGGACTCGCCTCCAAAACGCGCTCCGAGCGGGAAACATTGCCCTCGAGGGACAGAAGCACTCTCGCAGCAGCTTCATGATGTCGTCCGCCTTAAATTCGCTCACCTTCTTCGGAGCGATGATGCCCACCAGCGTCCGCTTGGTTTCCATCCCGAGCATTCTGGTGAGGATGGCCCTCTTCCTCTCCTCGTCGTCTCCTTTGACTCTGAGTTCCACCAGTGCCGCCTGGAAGTCCATCTCAAGCAGCTCCCAGTCTTGCGGTTTGGTGATGTTGAACCCGCTCTGTGCCCTGGCTGTTCCGTGGGGATCCATTATCCCATCCTCGTCGCCAATTTGGTGTATGCAAACCAAGACACAGGACACAGCCTCAGGCTGGGTTAACTCAGGTTTATTGCATCGTGGACAGAGGGAACATGAGGTAATGGCGGATCGATAGCTCTTTATATACAGTAGTAATACATTTGAACGTGGTGCCATGGTAGCCCATTGGCTACTGTCTGCGTGACGTCATTGCGGGTCACGCCCTTCTTGTCCAGGTGTAGGTGGTGGCGGGAAAACTTCCCGCGCTGTTGCCTTTGATGAGTTCGGACCAAGAGAGCTTGGACGCTCGCTGCTGCCAGCTGGTGGTCATTAGCTCGCGTCCTATTACAGGGTTTATATGATACATCTGAAGGTTACATTGTTGCTATAGGCAAGGTTACATTGGCTCAGATACATTGTAATCCATGTGTAAGATAAAACCATCAGAACACAACAAATTCTAAGCCTGAAACCTATTCTGCTATTTGCTATGAAATCATGAAACTCAACTCTTTCAGCCAAAATGTGAGAACAGTGCCTTTTTTTTCATGGGGAAAGAGTGCATCAGGAAGAACAGTTGCAACCCACCTGAGCATCAGCTCAGCTTGTAGGTTCTCCAGAGGGATACTGGAACCATCTTGAAGACAGGGAATACAGAATATTCTTTCTTATCTTTTCTGATCACCATCTCATTATCACAGCTGTGAATATAAGCAAAAAAGAGCCACAGAGCCACTGGAAGCACATGTATCTTCTCTCCTTGAATGCATTTCAGACCCAAACAGGTGGATCCTGTGGTTTGTGGAGTTCATTATGCTTGTTGCTGAACATAGTGACTCGGGTTTTGTTTCAAGGTTGTTGAAGTCAGATGGCAATCACACCTCAGAAACCATCTAGAAGAACAACTGTCAAGCAGTGTTAACCCCAAATGTGTGAGAAACAAGAAGCTTTCTGTCTCTGTAAACCTATCAATTTCTCTTCCTTTCTCATAGTGGTAGCCATGTTAGTCTGTGCAATCATAACAGAGAGTAAACAAAACAAAACAACAAAAAAGACAAAAAAGTTGTGTCACCTTAAAGACTAACTCCTGTCAGGGCCATAGCCAGGACTCCAGGTTTTTTTGGGGTTTTTTTGTGTATGTGTGTGTGTGTATATGTGGTTGGTTTTGGTTTTGTTTTGTTTTTGTGGGGTTTTTTTGGGGGGGGGGAATTTCAGGAGGGGCAAAAATTTTCAGGAGGGACAACAATGTCACAAACACATATACAGTGGTACCTCGGAGAAAGTCTGATTCAGATAAAGTCCAATTCGGATAAAGTTGTGGTTTTCATGCACACGTGATGCACCGCATAAAGTCCAAAACCGCTAAAAAACGGACGTTATTCGAGGTAATATGATATAGGAACCTCAGATAAAGTCCATTTTTGGACGTTATCCAATGCATTGCCCAAAATCAGATAAAGTCCAAACTTGTGGAATGGAGTTTGGACTTTATCCGAGGTTCTACTGTATAACATTGGCTTTTCGGGGTGGGTTGCAGGGGGGCGAGCTGTTAGTTCAGAAGGGTCCCCCCCCGGGTCCCCTCTGGCTACAGCCCTGACTCCTGTATTTAAATGTGAACTTTTGTGGATCAAGTCCTCTTCGTCAGACTTCTCTCTCTCTCTCTTTCTCATTTATTATTGCTGTTGTATTTGTTCTTGATATTGGGAAAGAAGATACTCATAAATCATCATCAGACTTCATTAAGGTCTGCTTTCACCAATACTTAGCGATTGCCTGAGTCACCTCTGTACAACATTAAAGAGATTTTAGGTCCAAATGTGTGTATTATGATGTATTTACTTTGTACATTGGTGATTTATGTCAAGATTATTGTGAGCTGCCCTGAGTCGGCGTATGCTGAGTGGGCGGCATGCAAATTGAATAAATCAAATCAATCAATCAATTGCCTATAATGTCTGATTCTGTCTCCGGTTCGTATTAATTGCATTGTTCTATATGAGCGGTCAGCAAATATGGCTCTCCAGATGTTCTTGCCGGACTTCAATTCTCAGAAGCCCTGATCTGGTAATTGAAATCCAAGAACACCTGGATTGTCAAGTTTGCTGACCCCTGTTCTATATTAATGCATTGTCTTGTTCCCAACAAAATATAGGACTATACTTTCTATTGTCTTCTAATGGCCAGTTCCAATAATGATACAGTATTTGCAAAAAACACAAGCAAACAATTCTTCTCCTGTCTCTTTGAATTGTTAAGTGAACAGCAATGAAGCTTGGAAGACTTCTGTCAAAATACTTCTGGAATGTTTTTGAATGCCCTTTAAAAGTATCATTTGAAAGCAACCATGTCTTACTCATTACACATAAAAGTATTCTTGCAACTATTAGGACTGATTTTTAATGAAAAGTAACTAGTTACATGCTCCTAAATTATTTGTAAGTAGTTACTTCCCAGCTGTCAATGTGGCACACATTAATGATGTTAGCAGGCATGGTCTATACTCAGTGTTTCTTACATGCTTTGCTGGATGTGTCAGTGGGGTAACTTCATAGACTCACAGATGGCACACTGAACCACTCCCTATATCCATGATTACAAGGTGGCCACCCCCAAAAATTAGGCCTGCACCTTTTAAAAAATATATATTACAGTTTCCAGGATCTTCCTGACAATAAGATCACAGGATACTCAGAAAATTAGAATTCAAAGAAATAATTTCAAGTATCATCTTTTTTGCAAAATGGTTCCTGGAATGCTCATACAAGGTTTATATTTTTCTAGTGAATATAGATTTGAATTTAAATTAACAGAAGCTGAGATTTCTAAAAAAAAGAAAAACAATTGGCTACAGACTCAATTTCTTAACTTAGATTATAACATCCCTTAATTCAGATTGCTTTCTGATCTCAGCATTTAGTTCACAGTTTGCTTGTTTATTTTTTGTTGCTGTTCAGTCACACAGTCAATTCCAACTCTTCGTGACCTCATGGACCACTGCACACCAGGCACCCCTATCCTCCACCTTCTTCCTCAGTCCATCCAGCTTTGTGCCCATTGCGTCAACAATGCCATCTAGCCATCTCATCCTCTGCTGCCCCCTTCTTCTTTTGCCTTCGACTTTTCCCAGCATCAAGGCTTTCTCAAGTGAATCCTCTCTTCTCATTTGATGTCCAAAGTACTTTAATTTCATCTTCAATATTTGACCTTCCAAGGAGCAGCTGGGGTTGATTTCTTTTAAGATCGATCTATTTGTTTTCTTAGCTGTCCACGCCACTCTCAAAATTCTCCTCCAGCACCACATCTCAAAGGCGTCTATTCTTCTATGCTATTTTTGAAGAGAGTTATTAAGGGCAAGTTACACAATAAGAAATGGTGTGATGTAAGTTTCTATTAATGCTACCTTGGACACACCTTGGTTGGCCCCTATAAAAAAATTTGGGGCTTGCCTGCTAGCATTTCGACATTTTACATGGACCTGTTCCACAAGAGACCTTGTGATTCAGGTATGTAATGAAGCCCATCTTCTGCCTCAGCTCTTGCTTCACATGCACATCACCAGTGTGTCACAGTTAGCCAAATGACTGTCATGCACTGGCCTTTGCAAACCGGCTTCACTTCAAACTATGTCATGATGGGTTAGATGAGGAACAGGTTTGGTGAGCCTGAGTTTTCTCTTGCTTGAGGCTGAAGCCAATGGAGCATGAAGCTTGTCTAGCCAGTGTTTGTCAACATAATTGTTTGTTTGTTTTGGCATGTCCATGCCTAGCCATGTTTTCTCCTATCTCAGATGTGCTGTGCTCTAAAACTATCCTGACATGCAAAAATTTAACAGATACAGTAACTGCTTCTTTCTGCATAGAGATGAATGCTCTGGGGAAAGTTTTACCAACTTCATTTTTTTTGCATGGCAGATGTTTGGTATAGGAATGTGGCCCGTAGACACAGTACAAAACTCAGAAGAATTACTTTGTAGAATACAACCATCAGAGTCCTCTCTCTGCCCTCTAGAAATGTCCATCCCCAATTCATGTAGGAGTCTAGAAAGTGTTATGTATGCATGTTCATTATACTGTAAAGGCAAGATTGTAACCACTCCAGATACAAACGATATCAGCTGTAAAGGAACGCGAGCAGACAGCCTATAGAGGGCAGCTGCGAGCGTTCACTCTCACATGGTTCACATTGCTCAATCACGGACAGCCGCGGGAAAACCTTCCCCGCATTCAGCAGCTGAAGAAAGACCTGCATTCAGCAGCAGGAAAGGAGGCGTGCCTGGGCGAGGCCACGCCGGTAGCAGCCAATCAGCTACCGTGCTACAAGATTCAAATGTAGAGAGCTACTGTATATATTGAGATGTATCACCGCCATTACCTCATGCTTAACTGGAACCTCATGCAATAAACCTGTGTTAAACCAACCCTTCGGTTGTCCGGTCGTCTTTGGTCCCATACACTAAATTGGCGACGAAGGTGGGATAGATGGCTGCCCACGGGACCAAGACATGCGCCGGCTACGAGATCAGGAAGCCGGGAGACTTGGAGCTGTTTGAGATAGACTTCAACGCAGTGCTGGTGGAGCTCGAAGTCTCAGATGAGGCCAAAAAGAGGGCCATTTTCGTCCGCATGCTCGGACACGAGACCAAGAGGACCTTGGTGGACCTGATCGCCCCGAGGAAGGTGAGCGACCTCAAAGCCACAGAGCTCCTGGCGGCGCTGCGCGC
Organism: Bradypodion pumilum; assembly: GCA_035047305.1. Taxonomy (NCBI): domain Eukaryota; kingdom Metazoa; phylum Chordata; class Lepidosauria; order Squamata; family Chamaeleonidae; genus Bradypodion; species Bradypodion pumilum. The sequence goes on along the minus strand of JAWDJD010000006.1, from coordinate 18,463,014 downwards.
CCATCTCCGGCCAGCAATAGCGATGTTCCCCGCTCGGAGCGCGTTCTGGAGGCGAGTCCAGGCACCCGGGGAATCGGTCGATGAGTTCGCCGCGGCCCTGCGGTTGGCCGCCGGCCCATGCAAGTGGGAACTCCCCGACGTCACCCTCCGAGACTGCCTGCTCTGCGGTCTGAGGGACACAGAGACTCAGCGCGCGCTGATGAAAAGGGAGCCGCCTCCCACGTGGCAACAAGTCCTCGACGCGGCACAAGCCGCTGAGGCCACGTCGGCCGGGGTGCACGAACTTCAGGACTGGCGCCCGAAGACCGCCAAGGCAGAGAGTTCGGTACGCGCGGCCCGGCGGACTTCGAACTCGTCTGCAGAGAGCAGCGACGACGAGGACGTCCGGAGGGTCCAGAGAGAGGGCCGGCGCTGCGATGGCTGCGGCGCCGCCCACGCCCGCACCAAATGCCCGTTCCGCAAGGCCGAGTGCCACAACTGCGGCCGGCGCGGGCACATCGCCAAGGTCTGCCGGAAACGACGCGAGGCCACCCGGAGTTCTCCAGACCGCTCGGCGAGGCAGGACCGCACCACGAGGCAGGACCGCACCGCGAGGCCGAAGGACGGCACCCGGACCACGAGGACGCGGGACGGAGTAGGGCGAGTCTCCGACGACAGCGAGGACGACGCGCCGGTTTGCAGCGTTTCCACGGAGCACCCCCGTTACTTCGTTGAGGTAGTAATACAAGGGGCCCCTGTTAGAATGGAGGTGGACTCAGGTTCTTCATACTCCATTATTTCCCAGGGGGAGTTCATGAAAATCGCCCCCCGCGTGCGGCCCAAGCTCAAGGCGTTGAGGGCCACGCTAAAGGACGTGCAAGGGAACCGCATCCCAGTGTTGGGGGTTGGGAAGTTCCAGGTCCAGTTCAAAAAGTACACCGCAACGCTTCCCTTAGTCGTCCTCAAGGGGGGTAAATGCAGCCTCCTCGGGACTCAATGGTTCCAGCCCCTGGGGTTGTTCATTGGGGGGGTGCACGCCGTGGGAGCACACGCCGCCGGGACTGATCCAATACAGAGCATGTGCGACGCGCACCCCGAGGTTTTTAAAAAGGGGCTCGGAAAATTCAAGGGCCCCCCAGTGACCTTCGACCTGGACCCTGGAGTACGTCCAATCAGACTTAAACCGCGCAGAGTGCCTTTCGCACTAAAGGACAAAATAGAGGCGGAATTGGACAAATTAGTGGGCCAGGGGATTCTTGTTCCTGTTGATTCTGCGGAGTGGGAAACTCCAATTGTAACAGCGCTCAAGGCCAACGGGGAAGTCCGAATATGCGCTGATTACAAGTGCACCATCAATAAGGCGATCCGCCCTAATGCGTATCCGGTGCCGGTAGTCAGCCACTTGTTGGCCAGGTTACACGGGGGGAGGTGTTTCGCCAAACTCGACCTGGCCCAAGCCTACCAGCAACTCCCGGTGACCCCCGCCGCAGCTGCTGCACAAACCATAGTCACCCACAAAGGGGCGTTCCAGGTTTCGCGCCTCCAATTCGGCGTGAATTCGGCGCCCGGGATTTTCCAGTCATTGGTGGAACGCCTCCTGAAGGGGTTGGAGGGGGTGTTACCCTATTTTGATGACGTATTAATTACAGGGGGGAGCCGGGCCGAATTAGCAACAAGGTTGGGAAAGGTCCTGACAATATTCGAAAAGGCGGGGTTGAGGTTGCGGAAAGACAAATGCGTCTTCTTCGCTACGGAGGTTGAGTTCCTAGGGTTCCGTGTTACTCCCGAGGGAATTAGGCCAGCCCAATCCAAGGTAGCCGCCATCAAAAAGGCCCCTCGCCCCACCTCCAAGCCCGAATTGCAGTCGTTCCTCGGACTGCTCAACTTCTACCACTCCTTCCTCCCGCGGAAGGCAGCCGTGGCAGAACCGCTACACAAATTGTTAAAAAAGGACGAGGCATGGAAGTGGGGCGACGACCAGGAAAAGGCTTTCAATGACCTGAAGCGACTCCTGGCATCAGATGCTGTACTGACCCACTTCAATCCCAAACGCCCGGTGGTCCTGATATGCGATGCATCCCCGGTGGGGGTGGGGGCGGTGCTTTGCCACGTGCTGGAGAACGGTAGGGAGGCCCCGATAGCTTTCTACTCTAGATCCCTGTCCCAAGCGGAGAGGAATTATGCTCAGACAGACAGGGAGGCGCTAGCAATAATTGCGGGGACCAAGAAATTTCATGATTTCGTGTACGGCCGCCCCTTCACCATAGTGACTGACCACAAGCCTTTGCTGGGCATCTTCACCGCAGACAAGCCCACACCCCAGATCCTGTCCCCGAGAATGCTCAGATGGGCCATTTTTCTCAACGCGTATCAGCACGCGTTGGTATACCGGCCCGGGAGGGAGATAAGCCATGCCGACGCTCTGTCAAGGTCCCCCATTCCCCGGGATTGCTGCCACGTGGGCGGAGTAGAGAGGGACCACCAGGTCTTAATGATAGAGGTCCTAGACTCCCCTCCAGTAGTACCGGCCGACATCGCCAAAGCGACAGGCAAGGACAAAACGCTGGCCACAGTTTGCTCCTGGGTGCAGAAAGGGTGGCCCGTGTCGTCCCCAGCAGCGGAGTTCGACACATTTTTCAAAAAGAGATTAGAGTTGTCCCTAGAGAGGGGTTGCCTCTTGTGGGGACAGCGGGTAGTGATCCCCACGTCTCTCCGGCCGAGGGTGCTTAAACTGCTGCACGTCAGCCACCCGGGGATCGTACGCTCTAAGGCACTAGCCCGCAGTTACTTTTGGTGGCCCCAGTTAGACGCCGACATCGAACACATGGTCGGCACTTGCGAGGCGTGCCAAAGCTCAAGGCCAGAAGAGGCTCGCTCGCCACCTAGGGAGTGGGACGCTGCAAGGGGGCCCTGGTCCCGAATACACGTAGACTTTGCTGGCCCGTTCAGGGGAACGCTTTTCCTCCTCGTGGTGGACGCGTTCTCTAAGTGGTTGGAGGTCATTCCAGTCTCGAGCACCTCCTCGGCCACAACAATTAAACAGTTAAGGAGGGTCTTTTCCACGTTCGGTTTACCCGACACCCTCGTCAGCGATAACGCTAGCTGTTTCACGTCCGCCGAGTTCAGGGCATTCATGGAGCGCAACGCCATTCGGCACGTCACCTCCGCCCCCTTTCACCCGGCCACCAATGGCCAAGTAGAGCGCCTCGTGCGCACCACGAAAGACGCGCTACTGCGCATGGGTCCCGGAGACCTCGACCTGAAATTGTGCCAATTCCTGCTGAGATACAGGGTCACCCCATTAGCGTCAGGGTACTCCCCCGCGGAGCTGTTGATGCGCAGGAAGCTGGCCACGGGGATCTCCAAGCTAGACCCCACGAGAGTAGAGGACAAAGGGCGGAACATAGGGGTGGAACCCACAAAGAGTTTCAGCATAGGCGCCCCGGTGCACTGCAGGAACTACGCCAGCGCGGGGCCAGCCTGGGTGCCGGGCACCGTAGTAGATCAAACCGGCCCCGTCTCATACCGCGTAGAGACCAGTACAGGTTTCCTGTGGAGGCGACACGTAGACCAACTCCGGCGTAGGGTCCCCGGAGAGCAGGACGCGGACGAGGACAGCATCGAATCAGCGTTAGGGTACTCCCCCACCCGTTTAGCCCAAGGGGGAGGAAAAGGGGAGCATGGGTCCCCACCAAGGGGGGAGGAAAGGCAATCGATCCACAGAAATCTTTTGCGGGAGTCCCCGTCAGAGAGGAGGAGCCCCAACCGCACTCATACCCCGCGGAAGCCGCGGAAGTCTCCCCGAAATTCAGATGCCCATAGAAGTTTAGACGTTGATTTACAGTACCAGGGGGAGTTAGCGGAGTGGTCCCCCACCCGTCCTAGCGAAAAGAGGGGTTTCAGTTCAGCCCCTGGTACTTCCAGTCCCAGTAGCCCCTGTGAGTTAGAATGCAATATAGCGCCAATGTCCCGGAGACCGACACCCCCAAGACCGGAGGCATCAGCGAGTCCGCCCACCACAGTCTTAAGGTCCCCCGAGCAGGGATCAGAAGGTAGCCGTTCCACAAGGGCGACCTCATCGGTTCCGCGGTTCACATTAGGTGGGTCCCCGGGGTCCGAGAGCAATAGGCAGGGGTTTACCTCCCAACTATTCATTCCATTCCCATCCCCGAGCGCAAGGCAGGCACAGACGCCCCACAGAGCCACTAACGAATCCCCGTTTCCCGTTGCAGGACAAGCACCCGCGGAGTCAGGGATCACAGGCTCTCCAGAATTAGGGCAGGCGCAAGCACGCCCCAAGCGAACGTGCGGCAAGCCACAATGGTTGCGGGACTTCGTCCCATCCTAGGGGGGAGGGATGTTATGTATGCATGTTCATTATACTGTAAAGGCAAGATTGTAACCACTCCAGATACAAACGATATCAGCTGTAAAGGAACGCGAGCAGACAGCCTATAGAGGGCAGCTGCGAGCGTTCACTCTCACATGGTTCACATTGCTCAATCACGGACAGCCGCGGGAAAACCTTCCCCGCATTCAGCAGCTGAAGAAAGACCTGCATTCAGCAGCAGGAAAGGAGGCGTGCCTGGGCGAGGCCACGCCGGTAGCAGCCAATCAGCTACCGTGCTACAAGATTCAAATGTAGAGAGCTACTGTATATATTGAGATGTATCACCGCCATTACCTCATGCTTAACTGGAACCTCATGCAATAAACCTGTGTTAAACCAACCCTTCGGTTGTCCGGTCGTCTTTGGTCCCATACACTAAAGAAAGTAACTCTGATATTTGGTAAGAACAGGTCTGAAATAGTGAGCTAAACTCGGATTTAGGCATTATCCTTTTTTGTTGATAAATCATGCCTTTCTTCTTTTGAGTGAAACATGGCATATATCAGTGATGGCAAACCTTTTAGAGACCGAGTGCCCAAACTGCAACCCAAAACCCACCTGTTTTTTGCAAAGTGCCAACACAGCAACAGGGGAGGAAGGAAACGCTCCCATTGGGCTGCTGGGTGAACTCTGTGCTGGGAGGGGAGGAAGTGTTCCCATTGGGCTGCTGGGCAGAGGGGTGGGGCAAACTCTGTGCTGGGTGAGTGCACGGGTGCCCACAGAGAGGGCTCTGAGTACTACCTCTGGCATGCCTGCCATAGGTTCACCACCACTGGCATATATGATTTTACTCTTCCCCATTTTGTTAGGTTGATCAAGTTGCGATCGTCCCAAGGTCACCCAGAGAGCTTTATGACTCAATGGAGATTTGAACCAAGGTCTCCAACTAAGCTGGTAGAAGAATTATGTTTCTTCTCCACAGTGGAATAATGTGCAAGGTATGCATGAATGTATGCATAAAGGTACGTATTCATTAAAACTGGGATATACAATCTCCCGAGCATGTTGAAAAGCTCACTTAGGGAATCACAGAGCACTTCCTGCTTCCTTCTTTAACATGTCTGTGGTCCTGCAGCTATAGCATATTTCTAGAAATTATGGGAGAAGTGAGACAGAGAGGCTGGGCTAAAGTCATTAGGTTCAAGTATACCAAATGGCAGATAACAGTAAGCCAGAACCTAGGGTTGGAAAATGGTCATAAGGCGATTGGGTATATCATCTGTGGAAATTACCTAGGTCTGAGAATAAATGTGCTGTTATGAGCTCATCACTGCCCTCAGTGAACTATAATGGAAAAGCTGGTGTTCGGAAGTATAAACTTCCTCAAGGAGAAAACCCAGACACTTGGGATTCAGTAGTAACTAAGCACAACAGGTCACTGAGGACAGTATGAATGGTACACTGTTGGAAGCAGCAGATCGTTAGAGATTCCTACAGAAGAGAGCAAAGTGGGAACAAACTGGGAGCACCCATCTATTCAGAAATGCTAGGACAGTGGTGGCAAACCTATGGCATGGGAGCACTCAGAGCCCTCTCTGTTGACATGCACGCTGTCGCCCCATCACAGAGTTCTCCCTGCCCCTCTGCCCAGTAGCCCAATGGGAGTGCTTCCTTCCCAAGCAGTTTGTTTCGCCCCTCTGCCCAGCAGCCCAATGGGAGCATCTCCTCCCTCCCCCAGCACAGAGTTCAGCCCACCCTTCTGCCCAGCAGCTCAATGGGAGTGCTTCCTCCCTCTGCCCAGCACAGAGTTTGCCCTGCCCCTCTGTTTGGGCACTCAGTCTGTAAAAGGTTCGCCATCCTGTGCTAGGTTCCCCAATTCACCAGCTCAATTTCATTAATGGGAAACACTGGTTTTTAGATGTCAATCCCCCACAATCCTACTACTTTAGTTGTAGTTCCCAAAAAGCCATGTGTCTCATCTTTGCTATATTCAGACTATTGGGTGGCACAATACATTTTGTTGCCTGAGGCAAATGTAGCGAACAGCAGTCTGCCCTCACAAAGTTGAGGTAGTCTAAACCAGACAAGTTATTTTGACATCTAAGATAGGGAAGTCTCACAACTACCTCTTTTTACCTTCCTGAAAATAAAAAAAACCCAGAGATTTGAAATTTAAAATTTTATTTCTGCTTTTTTTAAGCACGAAAGGCTATTGCAGGCACACCCCCCAATAAAGGACTCAGACACTGATAAAAGTGGATAACGGCATTGGGCCACATTTATTGATTCATGCCCTAGTCCGAATTATAAATTTCTATTGGTAATTGACCAATCATAATTCTTAAGGCAAGCAGGCCGAAGTAACACTGGTAAGGTACCACCCAAAATTGCCAACGGCAATTGCTACAATGTATCCATTTGTATCAATTTGTTTGTTGACAACAAACAAATTGTTGACCGTAGTCAATATCTAACTAATGACCCCACCCTCTGACGCGTATCCGTAAAATCACGTGGTGATGCATGCTGTCTAGCTATAGCCATCACCCTGTCGCCTAGTTCGTCGTTGACCGGACAACGTTTAACCAACTTATGCCTGTCTAGTGTTGTCCAGTCAATTGCGAACTTGCCGGATACCTGTGGGTCATAATGTTTACCTTACCAGTGCTACCCGCCATGTGACCAAAGTCAACAGCAGCAACAGAAAAAAACCCTATGTCAAACCATAGCAATAGTGTGGGATGTGCGAAAAAACCAGGACCCGGAAGCCAATATGGGTCCCAGCCAAAAATTCCCACCCGGCCCCGAAGCGACCAAAACATCACACTGTTAACTAGGGAGGGGGTGGAGGGGAAAAACTTCTCCGCTCCGTCGCTTCGCAGGCGACCCGTGCCTGCCCAGGCCGGTGGCCACCCACCATAGGCCCACTTCCCATTGAAGTACATCCCATAACCGAGGGATCCCGAGGCATCAGACTGAATCTGAAATTGAGGGGAAGCCAGGAGGTCACACCTCCAAAATGAGACCCCATTGAACTCCCTCAGGAACTGTAACCAGACAAGCATGTCCGCCCTGATACCCCGGGTAAGCCGAACCCTATGGTGAGGCCTGGATAATCCCGCCATGGCGTCGCACAAGCGCCGGGCAAAAGCCCTGCCCGGTGCGACCACTCTGCAGGCGAAATTAAGGTGACCATGCAGCACCTGCAGTTCTCTCAGTGATGCCTTGCGCTTGGCCAGCAAATCCGAGATAAGGGCCACAATCCTTGACACCTTCTCCCCCGGTAACCTAGAAGCCTGCGCTATCGTGTCAATCTCCACCCCCAGGAAGACTAGCTGAGTAGATGGGCCCTCGGTCTTTTCGGGCGCTAAAGGGACACCGAGTTCCTCCATTAGCGTCTGAAATGTGTTGAGGAGACGTGTAGACGTGTCCCAGCCCCATTCACCCCCGAATAAAAAGTCATCCAGGTAATGGGCTACAGACCGGGACCCTGACCTGCGGACGAAAGCCCACTCTAGGAAGGTACTGAAACGCTCGAAAGCCGAGCATGATATGGAACAGCCAAACGGCATGGCCTTATCAAAGTAATATTCTCCCCGAAATTTGAAACCCAGCAATTCAAAGTCACCCGGGTGCACCGGCAAGAGGCGAAAAGCCGACTTAATGTCGCACTTAGCCAGCAGCGCACCCGGGCCACATGAGCGCACCATGCACAGCGCGTGGTCAAAAGATGTATACCTGACTGAGCAAAGGTCATCAGGGATAGCATCGTTGACCGATCGGCCAGCTGGGTAGGACAAGTGATGGATAAGGCGAAACTCGCCTGGAGACTTCTTGGGAACCAAGCCCAGGGGCGATACCTTAAGGTTGGGGAACGGGGGTGCAGGGAAAGGGCCAGCGACCCTGCCCGCATCGACCTCCTTATTAATGCTGGCAGCAGCCACCTCCTCCCTCCCCCTAAGGGACAAAAGGTTGGGGGCATCCTGAGGGGACCTATCACCCATGAAAGGGATACGAAACCCCTGCCTAAAGCCCTAAAGGAGATAATCCGCATCCTCCCCTTTCGGGTACAATGTGAGCCAACGCTCCAACATGTCCACATTAATTGGGGAGGGAGCCTTTCGGTGAACCAGCTCCATCTGCGGCAATCTTGCCAGCCCACTGTCCGCCCCTCCCTCTGCCCCGCGTCCCTCCAAGCCTGGGACAGGCAGAGGCTGCATGGGGGCCCGCACAGGTGGGACACTCATGTCTGTACTTGCAATTCTTCTTATTGCAGGAACCATTAGACGAGAAAGTCCAGCACAGCAGGCGGGCTGGAACCCCCTGCCCCGCCACCTGGCGGGGAACCTGTGCTGGAGCCGCTCGCTGGACCGCATGTCCACAATGGTATCTTTCCCCTGGCGCGGGGCGCGTGGGCGTCAGGTACAGAAGCCAAAGCCTCTGGCATGGCTCATCCCACCTCATCTCAGGGTGCAGGGGAATCCGCATATGGAATTCCTCGTCATAAGCCAACCACGACGGGCCCGGAAAGTCAACCATCGCCCGATAGATGTTGTCCAAATACTGGACCATCGGAATTGGCAAATCCGGCCGGGCCCTCAGGTACACCGCCATGTAGATGAGGTAAGCCGGCAGCCAGTTGGCCCACGTACGTGGTGGCTTGCGATGACGTGCCTGTTCCTTATCCTTCTCATCCTGCCCCTCCCTCTCTTCCTTGGTGGGCTCCCTATTTAGGAGTGAGAAGATATCTACATACTCCCCCCGCCATATTTTCTCTTTGGTGGCCTGTGCCAAGTGGTCGCCCAGTGGCAAGGAATACCCCGCTGTCAGCAAGGCCGAGACAGGCACCGCAGAAACTGCGGGCATCTGGAAAGGGGCTTGGACTAGCCCAGCCACCCCCAAAACATTCCCCACAGGGTAGGAAACACCCCCCACCCCGGGGCCCTGGGTGGTAGTCGTCGCCGCCGGGTGGGGCGTCAGTGGCTGTACCGCCGCACCACCCACGCGAGGCCAGGGCCATTGGAAAGCCCCCCCCCCACGTGGCCACGTGTGTAGGTGCACTAGTTTGGACCGCATACTCACATGCTGCACCCCCGCGGGCCGCCCCCACCGGGGGTTCCGGCCCACTGGGGGTGTCGGAGCTCACGACCACCGTTGAGCTCGTCGCTGGGGCCTGACCCGCACTGGTCTGTTGGCTGGGGAGCTGCGAGGCAGTGGCCAAAGACGCGCCACGCGCCTCAAGCAGCTCGACCCGTCCCGTCGCCTGCCGCTGCCCAGCAGACGACGCTTCAAAATGAACCCCAAAGGGAGCCCCAGCGTGGCTGGCCCGAGCCAGGGAAGCCTCAAGGGCCGCAACGCGGGCCAGTAAGGCCTCCACACTGACGAGGGGCCAAGGGCCAGCCGGCCCGCCTGCTACAGGCGTGGGTACAGGCCCTTGTACTCCGGGGCCCGAATAAGGCCATGACCCCACACCCAGGCCCGGTAGGGCCGGTGTAGGCACCTGCCAGGGAAGGGGACCACACCACCCCCCAAGGCTGGAAGGCCCCGGGGTGAGCTGCGCCCCTATAGAAGAAGGCCCAGTAGAATGGGAAGCACCAGAAGCGGTGTCCACCGCTTGCGGGCCGTGGGCCGCAGCCCTTGCTGGACCCATGCTTGGGTCCCCCGCCTCCGGCCAAGGGGGAATAGACCCCATCCCACCGATCCCGGTAGGTGCAGGCAAAGGCGGCAGCTGGGGAGGCGCAGCCGCGGTCCTCCGACCCGGATTGCGCCTCCGAACCGCTCAAGCCGCGCTCGCGGCCGCCTTCTTCTTCGAAGGCATCTCAGTCCAACCTATGGGAAGCCGAAGGAAGAAAATCAGCAGCCAAAAGGCTTCCCAGTCAAGGCAAAAGCGACGGAGGTAAGAGGGAAAAACTTCTCCGCTCCGTCGCTTCGCAAAATGGCAGCTCAGCTGCCTCGTGGCCACCCCTTTTATAAGGGAGCTGGCCACGCCCCTAACTACCCGGATGCCTTCGTCCGGTGGGGGGGGGGGGCCCGCAAAGAGCGCGGCGGCCATTTTGGCGCCGCGCTTGCAATATTGATGTTTTCAAATACTACAACACAAACACATGCATTTTACAGGTTTTTGCATAAGGTGTAACATCTGTTAGTGTAGTCTTGTTATTTGGGGTGAGATTTGTAGGTTTGAATATTTGAGACTATTTTTAGTGGGAAAACACCCCCCCCCCCCCAATACTAATGTTCCTGTTACTGATTACTCACAAGAATAGATGAGTAACAAGTAACATGTTGCTTTTTTAAAGGAACAATTCCAAGTTCTGGTAAAAATGTACTTCTTTGCTTCCTTTACATGATAGCCAAAATCTAGCGTCTGAGGTAACTGCCTGTGAGTATCTTCTTGTGAGAAAAATCAGTTTTTAGGTTTCCAAAACAAAGAAGCTATCTCTACACTGAGGATGTTTATTTTATGCAGTAAAAAAAACTAAAAGTTTTTTTTCCCTGACCAATCTCCCTCAGAAATATCAGATCAATTAAGAAATAGGGCAGGGGAAGACTATGGCAGCCATGGTGGCTAAAAAGAGGCATTAAAATCATTACTGTATCAATCTACGCTAATACTTTGATTGAGTCACATCCCCACCACAAAAAAATACGATTCCTCATCAAAAGGAGAAGTGAAAATATTTTTTTTATGAAAAACCTGATGGCTGTTTGTATCTGGCCAGTTTCACCATTAGCCGTAAGAGCCCTGGTGGCAGTGGCTAAACTTCTGTACTGCAGCCAGAATGTTGTGAGTTCAATCCTGACCAGACAGGTTTGACTCAGCCTATCCTTCTGAGGTCAATAAAATGAGTACCCAGCATATTGGAGGCAAAATGCTAATTAACTTGTGAACTGCCCAGACTACACTAAGCACTATGGGGTGGTATAAAAGTGTAACTGCTATAGTCAGAGTGAGGGCAGTCTCTACAGGCAGATATGTGGGATGATAGCCCCATAGCTATCCTTCCTGAGGCTCTGTTGGAAGGTGGTGGTGCTGTGTTTGACACATTATCTATCTATATCTATTTATTTATTTATTTATTTTACAGTACTTATATGCTGCCTTTCTTCCCACAGAGGAAACAAAATGGCTTGCAGCTAAATTATGAAACAATAGTTTTAGTAAGTAAGCAATATAAATATTAGTATTAAAATATGCATTTACCTCCGATTACAGCCCCAGCTATTGGAAACAGGAGGAGCTGGAGACATTCAAATCAGGCTCTATTACAAACTGGAATTATTTCAGTTTAAACAATGGACCCTCCTAAGTGTTGCTGGGAATGTGAGACACCAAAATTGTATGGCTGACTATACCGCAGCAATTGCTACAGTAGTAGTACTACTGTTGTTATAATATAGGGGTCGCCAACCTTTTTAAGTCAGGGGCCGGGTCACACTCCCTCAGACAATTGAGAGGCCCGGACTGGTGGTCCTCCCACTGTTTATGGCTGCTGTAAACAAATCCGTAGCTGCCATAAACACGTTTACAGCTGTCATAAACCAGTCTGCGTCTAATTCTGGCAGCTGCAGCGGCTGGAGTGAGGCCACAAGCTGGATCTGGCTCACAGGCTGTAGGTTGCCAATCCCTGTTATAATACAACAGTCATTGTTTTGGCTACTTTATTGTTTATATAGTAGTAGTTCCTTCTCACGCTGCATGGCGCCATCTCCACCACTTTATTGCTTCTTCAGCAATCAAGATTTATGGGGTTGGGGAGCTAACCCAATGACCAACCCTTCTCCTTTCTCATCCAGAAGGGCTGTTTTTTTTAACGTATCATTTCCACCCAAATTCTGGGATACACAGAAAGAGCCTCTCGAAGACTGGTATTTTTGAACAATCGGGCATACCTTGGTGATGGCAACTTTGTGTTGCTGGCTAATCTTTCTTTCACTAGGTCAGGCCAAAGGAACTGCAGAATGAACTCACCAGAAGGTGCCTTCATTTTGGCAGTTTCACGTCTGGTCTAGACATGGAAGAAGAACCCAATTTTTTTGCATGTCTACAGATGCACACACACAAGCATACACAAAGACAGAAAACATGTACACGAGAAATATATGGATTTATTCCTTCAAATGGGTCCAGTCACATCAGAAAGAGAGCTAGACTGCAAAAAATTAATAATTATATTGTGTGTATAAAGATCCTTAAGTATAAACTTTAAAACAGATATATTATTTTACTTATAGTGTTATTTACAACATACATAGTATGCCACCTTACATAAATCTTAAACATTTAATAAAATATAGACCTGTTTCATAAATGTTTACATATTCATCCCATGGGATGTACCAAAATCTGTTCTTGAAACAGTTTTACTACCATCCAAAACATTATGTTTTAAATGTATTCAACATTTTCAAGGACAAAGGAAATTGTTTTTCCATAGGAACATAAAATTATCATTCATGACAGTCGATCACATGTTTATTTTATTTTTTAAACATGTAGTCTTATAGTCATAAATTAACCCAACCTTCAGAACTGGACTTAATCCCCAAAGACTATATACCATTTTAACAGAATTATATATATGCAGAATTATATATATGCAGAAGCAGACAGCGCTGGCTCTTCGGCTTAGAAACAGAGATGAGCACTGCACCCTAGAGTCGGATACGACTGGCTTTCGAGCAAGGGAAACCTTTACCTTTACCTTTACACATTAGCTACTACTTGTGATCTACAAATGACTAACATTAACATTCCAAAAGCTCATTCTGTGTCATCTCATAATTCCATATTTGCAAGACAACATTCTGGAAAACAGAACCCAATATGTCAGACTCCATCTAAAACTGGGGTTATCAACCTTTTCAAGTCGGGGGCCGGGTCATGCTCCCTCAAACAGTTGAGCGGGCCGAACTGGTTGTCCCCCTGCTGTTTGTGGCTGCCATAAATGAGTCCGCAGCTGTCATAAATGTGTTTATGATGGCTGCAAATGAGTCTGTAGCCAAATCTGGCAGTGGCTGGAGTGATGGTGGGGGCTGGATTATTGGCACCACAGGCCAGATCCGGCCCATGGGATTAGGTTGAAAACTCCTGATCTAAACGTAAGCATGCCAGTTACACATTCTTTCTAAACAACAGTTTAACATGTACATCTAGAATTGTAATTTTTTTTACAAGTTTGTAAGTATTTTTTGTAATTGCCTGATCGATTGCTGCTGGACTCAGCCATCAATGAAAATCATTAAGAAAAACCTCTTGTGGCATAGAGACTCCATCGTTCACTTTTGACCTATAGAACCTGTATTCTCAAGACCTTGTTAGAGTTCTTTTTGTGGTTGAGTGGAAAGTAGAACCAAACCCTGAGGATTCCTGTGTGTCTTTAGGATTTCTCAAGATCTGTAGCCACCTCCAAATAGCAGCACAAAGGAAAGAAAAGCCTGGGAAATACAGTGAAGAATCCAAGAAAAGAAAAGTGAGAGATGGAGTTGAAGCAGACTTTGAGAGCAAACTAAGTGGGACCATGTGTACAGATGAGCAGTGATAGTCTTGCTACGGTACACAGATTAGGCCAGTACTGATGTTGAACCTTGGTGCTCCAAGGTTCAAACTTCAATTCCCAGAAGCCCTGATCAGCAGGAGTGCTAACTTGTGCTTCTGGTGTGTGTATGTGTGTGTGAGCGTGTGCATGTTTTCGTGTCAGAGATTACATGAAATCTCTGAAAGGATTTTTGCAGGGGATGCCTTAATGAGGCTCCTTTCATGTCCCCCATCATGTAGCTCTCGGGGAAATCGAACCCCGTCCTTCTGGTCTCCAAGCACATCTGGTAATTGAATTCCAAGAACACATGGAGTGCCAAGGTTCGCCATCACTGGATTAGGGGGTCACTTAGTTGCCTCCTGGCCTGAACAATAATTAGGGAGTTGGGATGGGACAGAGGAGAATTTGCACCCCAACTCACAAAGTACTGACCCTTCTTATGGAAGGCAAAATAACATGAGAATCCGAAAACCTGCAGAGTGGTTGTGCTGGTAGCAATACATGGCTTTCGGTATCGGATTTAGTTTAAAAGCAGAACTGAATTAGAGAGTTCTGAGTAGGAAAGGTTGTTTCAGTTTAGCTTAATTCAGATCCATTAATCAGCTCCCCTTCCACCATTTTAATGCAAATTCTGTGAATATATACACACATATATACACCACACAGACACTAAATGCTATTCAAATAATACATTGATATAAGACAGAAGCCATATACCACATGGGAATAGGCTCCTTAGGATAAATGTCCTTCTTAAAGTTAAAGGGTTCATTTTACAAATTCCTTCAAGTGATAATAATCATTGCACCATCTCCTTAAAAAAAAGAAGCATCCAAGAGAAATTACTGCCTCCTGCTCAGCACAAGGAACCCCCAGCTGCATTAATAATTAAGTGGTCTTGGTCCTCAGACTATGTTAAAATAACCAGCTAATGCTCCAAGATCGATGTAGAGCGACCGTTGCCTCTTGAGCAGTTCTGATTCCTCAGTAATTGCAAGGCTTGAAGAATCTGAAGGAAAAGAAGAGGGTCAGTATATTGGGATATGTGACAGATGTGTTTAAAATGATATGTGGTGTCCAGAACCCCCTTCTTTCTATTAGAACAAAAGGCTGTCTAATGAAATTGAATGAGGGTCTTGACATCTGTCAGGCAGTGATGCCAAACAGCAAGTGAGCTTGTCACTCACCCTTTGGTGTGCATCCGCGGGGACCACGAAGGAGGACAGGTTGCTTATTTGTAACTGTAGTCCTTTGAGTGATCACCTGTGAATTCACATGTCCCGCCCACCTGCCCCTTGGTTTCATCACACTTGGTTAATTCTCTGCGTGGCATAATCAAAACTGAGGGATCACTGGCCAGGAATCACATGGAGGGTAGGTGGAGCCTGGGGCTCCATCACAGCGCTGGGACATTTTAAGTTGTCTACACATGTGCAGTATTTAAACCATTGGTGAGCATTCACAGGGACAATGAAGAAGACATCTTTCTTCACATAGTGCATCAAGTATGATATTTGGGATTACAAACTGTGGTGAAAGTAGTCCACTTAGTTGGAATTAAAGAGGTCAGAAAAATGTACCGAAGAAAAACCTATAAATTATGACTAGCACAGGTCATGAAGGTTATATATGTAGTCCTGAGGGCCAAATGCTAGAGAATGACTCCTGGAAATGGCTCTTGATGTCACAGCTTTGCTAATGCTATAAGCAATGGGTTTGCCAATGTAAGGAACAGGATTTTGGAGCTAGGACCGAAAGTTGCTGGTGTCTACTGGTGAACCTCACCAAGATATAAAATATTAGGTTGCAATCCTAACATATTTAGTGGAAAGAAAGCTCCATTGAATGAAGTGTGGGACCTGATTCCAGCCTTGTATTGCACTAATAAACTTCTGCAATTAGTCATCCAAAAATATTTTAGCCAAAAAAATTGGCATATTTGCTGAATGCGAATATTCCTACAGCTGTGGCTCACATTTTTTAAAAATTATGTCAAATATTTAAAAGTGTATGTACAACACAGCATTGTTTTAATTCTGATTGTTGTCTTTCCACAGAGTGTACCTCAAAATGTACCTTCAGGGAAGGGGGCAAAGCTGAATAACAGAGATAAATTATTTCACAACTCTGGATGCTCCAACATATTACAAAGTGCTTCCTGCATGACTATCTGGATTTGTCCTGGAACTTATTTCACAGGAATTACTGAAACTAACTGGATTGCTTCCAAATACTTCATTGTGAGCCTTGACTGCCTTCGGCCCTATTAAACTCTGTCCACTCTTGCAGCAGAAAGCCTTAAATGGGAAAGTTTTCCCCATTGAAAGCTGTTTGGAAAACCCTTCAGTGGGGCTAGCAGTGGTGGCGAACCTATGACACGCATGCCAGAGGGGGACGCAGAGCCCTTTTTGTTGGCACACATGCCGTCTCTCCAGCACAGTTTGCCCCGCCCTTCTGGCCAGCAGGCCAATGGGAGCAATTCCTCCTTACCCCCAGCATAGAGTTTGCCCTGCCTCTCTGTCTGGGCATCCTTTGGATGCTGATGGGTTGCAACCCTCACAAAGTAGGATGACTAGGGCTTCTGGGAGCTGAAGCCCAACCCATCCAGCAAGCCAAAGGATTCCTATCTCTACTTGAGAGGTAAGACAGTCAGTGTTATACCATCAATGTTCTCAGGCAGTTCAAGTTCCTTCCGTGCCAGCAACCGTTTCCTTTCAAAGAGAGCTGAGTCCAGGCTCTGACACCGAGGCTGTTCCTCTGGAGGTGGGTGCAAAGCCTCATGTTTGAGCAGTTCTGTTGCAGAGGGTCTCTGGTTTGGATTCCGTTCCAGAGCAGCTTCCAGGAACCTTCTCATACTAGTGCTGCAATCTTCTGAGATGTCTTCTAGTGGCGGAGCTTGTTTGTGGATCTAAAGATAAAAAAAGATCAAAAGAATCAGCTTTGAATGTAATGTGGACTAAAAGTGAGAAGAACGGTTTGGAGGAGAGGAAGATTGTTTTTGTTTTGATTAAGTTACCGCCCTAGGAAGTTCCTTGCCCTGACTCATAGTTTGGAAGGCGGCCATTCTTATAG
Organism: Bradypodion pumilum; assembly: GCA_035047305.1. Taxonomy (NCBI): domain Eukaryota; kingdom Metazoa; phylum Chordata; class Lepidosauria; order Squamata; family Chamaeleonidae; genus Bradypodion; species Bradypodion pumilum. Next base: position 18,446,094 of record JAWDJD010000006.1, on the reverse strand, counting down.
CTGCTCTGAAGGGTCACGGGACAACTGGAAGCTGAGCTACTTCTGCACTGAAATTATAAACCCGAAAATCAGCTTTCAAGTTCATCCAAAGGTCTGCAATGCTAGCTATGTAGTTTGGGGAAATGAAAATGCAGCAACAATTGTGGTGGGTGGCAATTTGGAGAGGCAGGAGCTGCAACAGCAAGCAAGCAACTCATTTGTGCAAATTTGTCTTTTGTAGATCACCCATGTGGAACAGCCTCCACTGAAACTATTCTACATCTCAGGTTTACCATGCAGCTATCTAATCTACTTTGGAGAATTAAAAAAATCACCATAGGATTTTGCTTTGTTTTGTGTGAAGTCCTCTACTCATGTATACAACGAATTCTTATGAAAAACCTGGAACAATTCTTTTTTCCTATATAATCATGCTTTGGGATGGTTCTTGCTTTATTACAAAAATGTACTAGCTCCGGTTTGCAAAACATAATATCTTGGGACACCACAAACATGCATTTGAGCTTGTGGCATCGAAGTCCCTTCTTTAAAAGTTCCCTTTCTGACCATAAAGTTTTCTGCTTGCAGTCTCCATTTCCTTCCCTGTTCCTCTTTCCCAGAGATTTAGCAATATTATTCTTTTGGGTTATAACTAACAGAATCCCCCACCAAGCAATGCTGTCTAATAGATTCTGACAGTTGTTGACACCATCATCATCGTCATCACGATAACTGATGCTACCACAATTCCATGGAGGTTTAACCAGGTAGAAAAACATGGAAAAGATAAGGCGTGAGAGTAAGAATACCAAGATTTCTTGGTAGTTGGGAGGAGGAGGAGAAGGTACCTGAGCAGGAAAGGCAAGACTGAAGAGTAAGAAATGAAGTAGATAAAGTCAAAAACAGTGACAGACAATTCCACCAGCCTCCTGACCCTAAAGGTTATGCTTACTATGTAGAGGTAGGATGGGTAGGCTGCACGAGGATATCGATTGACCCAAGGTGGGATGCCCGTCTGCATGTGAATGATGGTTGCCCCCAGGCTATAGATGTCAGCTTTGGTTGTGTGTCCCCTGCAAAGGATCACTTCTGGGCTCATGTAAATCTGCAATGGGAATCCAGAGGGAAATAAGCTTTCACATAAAACCTACTCTTCTTACACATTGAACATCTAAATTGCAACAAAGGACCCCTGGCACCTAGGAGAGATATGTTATTATGGGGTACAATTCTCTGAAAAAGTTTTTAAAGGCAATTTTTCACATACTGTACATGAATTGGAGGAGTAGGCTTTCCACTTTAATAATAAATAAATAATAAATAATAAATAATAAATAAATAATAAATAATAAATAAATAAATAATAAATAAATAAATAATAAATAAATAAATAAATAATAATAATAATAATAATAATAATAATAATAATAGACGTTGGGGGAAAGAGGCAGCTTTTACATCTGCGCCGCCCCTCCCCCCATCCCCAGGACTCTCGCCCACCCAAGGCCTGGGTGGGCAGAAGAGGAGCTGTTAGGGCCCTATGTATAACTTATGACATGTAAACCGACTTGAGTCACCCCAGGGCGAGGAAGGCAGTATATAAACAAACAAACAAACAAACAAACAAATTATTATTATTATTATTAATCGACCTCAATGCTATAATAATAATAATAATAATAATAATAATAATAATAATAATAATAATAATAATAATAATAATAATAATAATAATAATAATAATAATAATAATAATAATAATAATAATAATAATAATAATAATAATAATAATATTCAAGCATTGAAGTCGAGCGTCTATGGCAGAAGAAATCTGTTGTTGTTCCCATAGTGATACAAGCCCTTGGAGCAGTACCTAAAGAACTCCCTAGATATTTGGAAATTTTGGACATATCTGATTTGAACATCCTAACTCTCCCAAAACAACTCTACTGGGGACTGCATATATACTCAGACATTACCTTAACAGTTCATAGGTCCTTGGTTAGGGCTTGAACTACTACTACTACTACTACTACTACTACTACTACTACTACTACTACTACTACTACTACTATTATTATTATTATTATTATTATTATTATTATTATTATTATTATTATTATTATTATTATTATTATCATCATCATCATCATCATCATCATTATCATCATTTCAGGTCAGAAATTATTCTGGGTTGAAAGGATTTTTGCTGGAGAAACTGCTCAGGGAACGCCCGAAGGAGGCTCCTTTCATGTCCCCAAGATCTTTCCCCACTGAAGTGGTCCCTAGTTATCTACTTGCAATTTATTGCGTTCAATCTGCTAGGTTAGCAGGAGCTGGGACAGAGACAGGTGCTCAATCCGGCATGTAGTACCTGGGTCTTGAACTGCCGTCTTGCCGGCCTTCCAGCTAACAAGGCAAGCTTCTTAACCACAGAGCCATCACATACTATTTATCTATCACTGTGATGTTTGGAAGAGGGGAAAATCAGCCAAGTTTTCTCCCCATTCACCAGCTTGCTTACCTCTGTCCCTCTGAGTTCTTTGGGATAATAAATATCTTCCGTCATGTGAACGCTCAGACCAAAATCCACCAGAACTGCTTTAGTTGACATGAAGACAATATTGCTTGCTAAGGGGAGGGAAGCAGACAGGAAAGAAGGATTTAAATTCTGGAAGGAAAAGTGTCAACATTTACTTTAACATAAAAGCATGCCAGGGCATTGAGAAGTAAGCACAGGGTTGCACAGAAATGACCACAGAGCTCTTAGGGAAATTTAGGCCCCATCTGGGAGTTTACCCTCATGCAAATGACAGAAACATGAAAAAAGGGGGACCTAAAGTGGCCAGATACTCTCTTTACAGAGGATGGTCTTCTATTTGAAGGGCATACAGAACAGTTCACTCTCTATTTTTGGTGATGTGTATCCTCTTTTTGGGGTGATATGTAAGGGGACACCCTTGAAAGAGTAGAGCCTAAATTGTTCAGCCTGCTCTGCTCCCATCACCACGAAGGCCACAAGCTCTGTCTACTCATGCTATAGGACAGGGGTTCCCAATCTAAGGCGCACAGGCCAGATCTGGCCTGTGGCACCATTTCATGTGGTTTCCCACCCCTCCAAGGGCACTCAAGAAACAAAATATAAATCGGATTTTTTTTTTCAGTCACACAGTCGACTTTGCAACTCCATGAACCATTGCCCGCCAGGCACCTCTGTCCTCCACCATCCTCCTCAACCTGCCCAGCTCTGTGCCCACTGCTTCTACAATACCATCTAGCCATCTCATTTTTGGCCGCCCCATTCTTCTTTTGTCCTCCACCTTTTCCAGCATCAAGGCTTTCTCAAGTGAATCCTCTCTTCTCATTTGATGTCCAAAGTACTTTATCTTTACTATTTGACCTTCTAAGGAGCAGTCAGGGTTGATTTCTTCTAAGATCGACCTATTTGTTCTCCTCACTGTCCAGGGGACTCTCAAAACTCTCCTCCATCACCACATTTCAAGGGCATCTATTCTTCTGCGCTCAGCTTCCTTATGGTCCAGCTCTCACAACCATACATTACCACTGGGAATACCATTGCCTTGACTATGTGATTTTTTTTGTTTGCAAGGTGATGTCTCTACTTTTCACTATGTTCCCCAGGTTTCTCATAGCTTGCCTCCCAAGAATTATGGCCACCCCTTTGAAGCTATTGGGACAAAATGGCCACCCCAATTGTGCAGGCAGGGCAAAATGGCCATCAAACCCTCGAAGCTGACTGAGAGAGCATGACCTGGCCCCCGGCTTGAAAAGGTTGGGAACCCTTGCTATAGGATGTCTAGTAAGGTAGACTTATTCTCCTTAGCAGAGCTTACATCAAGAGGAGGTGGATACAGAAAAACATCAGATTCACCTCCTCAAACAGACACCATCTGCATACGGGAGGATTCAGAATTATCTCAATAATAATAGATCAGAAAGCTTGGCCCTGTTCTCATATGAGAATCTGGGTCAGCTTTGCTGGGATAAACTATACTCTTGACTTAAAATGTTGGTTCAAAGCAATACCTAACTAGTGGATATTGAGGTTCTAATAGAAAAACAAAGCCTGCCATCTGTCTGCTAAAAAAATCATGTTATAAATACTGAATAACTATTTAAATAACTAAATACTGTACTTTTAACAGCTACGGTTTCTATTACTGTACTTTTCTTTCTGCCATGCTAAAAGAAGTATTACTTGAAGAATTCTGCATGTCCGTGCAACAGTTCCAAGGGCAGGAGTGCATGGACAGATCATTTAAGTTAAATGAACCCATTATTTCAAATGCTTTGTCAAAATCCTGCTGCGTAATTACGCTGCCATAAGGCAACAGCATAACTTGCCGCAGCAAATTGCTAGTATTCAATGAGTCCTAGCTTGAGTTACTCATTGTGAGCCAGTCATGTGGCTTGGCGTGTAACCAAGAATCCAAACAAGGACTTGTTAATTAGCAGCAATTTGCTGTTGTGAGTTTCACCACTGTCCCTTCTACCAGAATAACCTATTCAACAAGATCTGTGCCATTATTTTCAAAAACAAACTCCCACATATTTAAATTTGACAGAATAACATGACAGCTTTTCAGAGCCAGCAATAAGGCCTGGGTGGGCAGAAGAGAAGCCGTTGGGGGGAAAGAGCCGGCTTTTCCATCAGCGCCCCCCCCCCTCGCCCACCTAAGGCCTGGGTGGGCAGAAGAGGAGCAGGAAAGAGGCGGCTTTCCCATCTGTGCTGCCCCCCCCCCCGGGACTTTTGTCCACCTAAGGGTCTTCGCCGCGTCTCTCCTGGGCTCATTCCACCGGCCCAGGATGGGAGACGAGCGACAGCTGAAGCCGCCGGCAGTCCGTTCCCTCCTGGCCCCACCCGCCAGGAGGGCTTCAAAAGAGAGCAGGAGCAGCTGCAGCTGCAGCTGTGTAAGGGCCAGGTGTTCCCTGGCTTTGCTGTGGTTACGGACATTCAGCCTTTGGCTATGTTGCGGACTTTGGCAGCTGAAGACACTCTTAGGCTTGTTAAGGTCGTTGAGCTTGGGCTCCGACCTCCCCCCCCCCGATCTTTTTGCTTATTCTGATTTAACTTGTACTGTATGATTCCTGACTTTGTTTTTCCTTCCCCCATTGTATTTATGCATTATGTTTTACTGTAATTGATATGTTGTATCATTGACATTTTGTATCTTATTTGTATATTGCTTTGTATTATTTGTATCGTATTTTGTATTGTTTAGCATTATTATTGTAAACCGCTTCGAGTTCCCTTTTCGGGGAGTAAAGCGGTATAGAAATCTAAACAATAAATAAATAAATAAATAAATGTTGTAAACCCGAAAGACATAACCTGATTACTACTTCCATTATCCAAGCCCATTGATTGTTTTGGTAGGGGCTGATGGAAGTTGTAGTAGAACCTTTGCAAATCCCGTTGAGTTCTGTGGAACTTCCATCTGAGTAAAAAAAAAAACTAAGGGCTCTAATAGCACCTTCTTAAAGATTTTGTTTGGCACATGTTTTCCTGAATTGCAGCCCAGGTAATCTGTTAACTCAGGCCACATGCCATACATCTGTGGGAACAGGCTTTAATCTATGAAACCTAAACTGACTAAAACCTTTAAATCTTTACAAACTACTATGTTAGTATATGAGGTCAAACTAATCTTTCACAATTTGGTACCTTCTAGATCAGTGATGACCAACCTTGGCACTCCAGATGCTCTTGAACTTCAATTCCCAGAAGCCCTGATCAGCAGGAGTGCTGACTTGAGCTTCTGGTAATTGAAGTCCAAGAATACCTGGAGGGCCAAAGTTTGCCATTGCTGCTCTAGATATACTGGACTAAAACTCCGTCCTAGTTGGGGAAGATGGAAATAATAGTCTAGCGTACATACAGGATAACAACTTTGAGAAGGACGCTCTAAATCAGTGGTTCCCAACATGGGGGCCAGGCCCCACAGGGGGAATTCAATTCTCAGAAGCCTAAGTCAGTACATTGGCTGATCAGTGCTTTGGGGATTTGAAGTACAAAATCCAAAGGTTGGGGAAACACTGCTCTAAACAAAACACTTTCAACATTGGACATTATCACTGATATAAGGACAGGAACAGCCCTTTAGAAGAATATGCCAACCTACGTTTTATGTCCTGATGTATCACTCTCTTTGAGTGAAGAAACTCAAGCCCTTTGAGGATGTGCTTTGTTACCCAGATGATCTCAAATTCTCTCAGGGGCCCGCAGCTTTCCACCTTCTCTAAGACGGAGCCTCCTTCGCCTGCCTCCATGAAGAGGTGGATCGTCTCATCCCATAGGATGGCTCCATAAAGTTCTGCGATATTTTCATGGCGGAAGCAGGCCTGGATTTCAACATCCGATGGCTTAAACTGCTCCACTGGGACCTAGGACACCAAAACAGAGGCACATGTTGTCAAGTACTGCAGCTGGAATAGAAGTTATGATTCGTGTGGGGCAGCATCTCCTCACTTGGCTGTGCTCTTAAGGTAACAAGTTCATGGGATTGAATGAAAAATAAGTGCAAAGAAGGCTAGAAGGGAAGTATGGGGGAAAGGTGGTGGTTGCACAATGGTGGTGGCACTGCTGAAATGAAATGGGGTAAGAAATTGCTAGAGTAGTGCAGATGTCTGGACAGTATATGGACAGGCTCCATGCAAGCAGAGGCTCCAAGGATCTCAAGCTAGCATACAACAGATTTTCAAGTAGTTTTGCATCCAGGAACTAAGCAGCTTCAAATCAAATTAGTTTAAACAATGTTGCTGTACCACATGCCTTCTGTCCACTCAACGTACCCAACCTTCAATTATCTAATGTATAATTTGGAATGTCTTAATGGATCCCTTGATGTACATCTTGTTCTTCTGTCCAAGAAACAACTAGCCATGTTCACATGGAGCTCCATATACATACTGAAATTTGCTGTGCATATTGTGGAGGAAAATGTGATATGCTATCAGGCTATTTCCTTAGTGACTCTAATAGGGTTTGCAAAGTGTATTTGTTTAGTTAGTTAGATTTATACCCTGCCCATCTGGGTGAAACAGCCACCTTGGGTGTCTAAATACAAAGAAGATAAAAAAATAACATATGAAAGAAAACAAGCTCAAAATTAAAGACGACAATGACTACTGAAAGACGACTTAAGGTTTGACATTGAGGGGGAGGTAACAGATCCCTAAATACTTCCCAAAATTATTCTGACTTCACCGGCTTGTGGAAAAGCTACATAGAAGGGGCTAAGTACACAGTTGATAGCAAGCATTCTACGTTGAAAGGGTCACCCATATAAGATGTTCAAGGAGTAATTAACCATTGTTACTCTCCTGTGGATTTCCATGGCCAAGTAGATTTGAACCCAGATCTTACATGCATAAACTCCAGGATTTTATGTACTACACCACACTGGCTTTCTTTGAAGGAATGACATTTATATTTTCCACCATGACAAAAGTGGTTAAAGACTGCCTCCCTCATTACTATCCCATTAAGAAAAGCAGAAAGGAAATCAAATGAGCCACCATGACCCAACATATAAGAAACACTCAGAAAGGCAATTCTAAAGGTAAAGGTTCTAGAAACTTACTAGTTTGCATGCCATTCGCTTCTTTGTTTCTGTGTCTTGTGCCAAGTAGACTTTCCCAAAAGCTCCCCGAGGTATAAAGTCAGTCCCAATATTTCTGTAAGTTAGCTTCCATGGAAACAGGAGGACATCTGAGTCAATCTGGTAGCGCCCATTTTTGGGAGTGATCTGTTATCAAGAAGAAGAAGTGAAATAACCTAAAGCAGGAATACTTTTAATCAACAGCCCAAACTGTGAAACAGACAGATCTGTTTACTGAACTTCATGTAAACTCAGAACTCCTCAGATCTCTTAGTCAGGATGGCTAGTGGTCATGCTGGTAGAAAGGGATGCCTGAGAACCATAGTTCAAAAAAGTAACTTTTCCAAATTGACATTTCTGTAAGAGAAGGATATCTTTGTTTTGATACTCTCTCAAAAAAACAAGGAAGCTTTACAATCTAAGAAATGCTCCTTACACAGTCAAATGGGAACAGAATGTGAAACATTCAACGCGCCCTGGAAATATTTCCAATTCCAGGCAGTGGTTATCCTCCCGTAAAGCATTAAGTTGCATTTGATTATCTGGTAATAAGAGCTCAGCTTTGTGTAATGAGTCCACTTGTGGTTTGTCTGTTCATTCATGTAACGTGCCAGCTGTTTGTTTCGGGAAGCTGAGGGTTCAAGCAGGAGAGGATAAGCAAAGTTATTGCCACATTTACCATCACCATAGGCTACACAGAGGATGCACAGTAGGGTAAGGAGAACCACTTTTCTGAAATAGATTGTGCAAGCAAGGATGACCAAATGATGTCCAATTACATCATCTGTCTCAAGATGGGTTTATACTGTATTTTGACATTGCCAGATCCTTTCACTGCACCGTTTGAACACAGTAAAAAAGCAAAACTGGATGGAATTTTGAGAGTAGAAGGAAAGCTATAGTGGATACTCCAATTAGCATATTAGCATCTTCTTCTTCTTGTTGTGCAGTATCTTATTCCAAATACTGGCAATCACCATGGTGATCAGCCATAAAGATTGTCCTGGGAATAATATAATGTCCTGGGAATAATATAATGCAGTGGCCTTCTGTTTGGATTCTGCATCCGCATCACAGTGTGACACCTGTACCACTGATCCAGTTCTGTGAGTCACTTTCTGGTCCTGAGCCCTTTTGGCACACAAAGTCTTCCTCAGCCCCTAGCTGGAATTGATGAAGCTGCTGCTCTCCATCAAAATGGATTCAAGTGGGATTTAATCCACTTGTGGACCACCACCCTTCCCTGTGGACTTCTCCACTCAAGGCCATTAGTCCTCGGGGTTGTCAGTATAGTTAGCCGCTACCTGATGATCTGCGTTGACTCACTGGCAGTAGGGTCTACTCTATTACTATAGCAGGATAACCTGGCCAGACTGCTAAATTAGCATCAGATGCTATGTAGTGGACTGAGTATCTTGCTGCGGAGCCAGAAGTTGGAAGTTTAAATCTCATACTGCGCTTTCCAGAAGAACCAGCCTATGTGGCCGTGAGCAAGCTGCAAAGTCCCAGTGTGCCCCAGAAGAGGGGAATAGTAAACCACTCTCAACCCAGAAAACCCTGCATTTTGTTGCATACGCAAAAGGCCTTTGGTCAAATCACAGCATCTCTAGGAAGGGTTAAACTACTGCCAGTTGGTGTAGATAATATTCAGCAAGATGGACCAATGGTTACTCAGTCTAAAGCAGCTCTCTATGTGCCTACAGGAGAGATATAGGTCAATAGGATCATCCCATAACATGCAGTTCAGCCCTCAGCCAATCCTGGACTCCTAATAACATTCCCTGTTAAGTGTTTACCTAAAACATTTCTGCATAATTGAAGAGGCAATGTATAAACTGATTCTTAGCTATGATAATGCCAGATGGGGTGATAGCCACATGTAACATGAAAAAGGAATTAAGAGAAATCAGAACCACAGCATGCTTCACTTCTCATGACACAAATCTGTAAAACAAACAAATCTCAAACTTGTGAAGCCTTGACCCACTAACATCCATCATAACCAATACAACCAAAAGAAATGGGTCACATAGTACCACTTAGCTCAAAGTATCCTTCAGGAGGTCTAATTATAGTTTGGGGTGATGACAAATCCAACAGTTAATTACAACTAAAGTAGGCCCATTGAATCAGTGCAGATTTGATGAGTCAAGTTCTATATACATTTCACTGTTTCAATGGGCCTGCTCTAGCTTGGACTACTGAACTCAACCGGTGGGCACTTAGAATTGGAAAATGTAGTATTAAATTGCTTTGCTAACACCATGGTTTGTGCTAAATTTGCCCCGGCCTGATTTCTGAACGCATAAACATTCACTGGCAAACGTGCCTAGGCAAGATGTCCTGAATTGAAGGAGGTAGGTATTGACAGGCAGTTGTAAACAATACTTTCATGGCTGCTTGGAAGTTCCATGTAGGGGTTTGACTTCCAAACCACTGGTAGCACAAACCATGGTTTGGTGTTATGTCTCAGTTAATTGAAGCTTACACAGCTGAAATCTCATGATGAATTTTCCTCAGGAAAATCTAGTGACCAACAAAACTTTGCAGAAGGACAAACAGTGAGAAGATGTGTGGTCTACATGTCAAAGGTCGCCAAGATTCAATTTCTGGCAACTTCAGTTACTGCTGAGAAAGATTCCAGACCAAAACCAGGGAAATGCTACCCGCCAACACAAAAGGCCAATGGAGTAAGCCAGCTTCCTGTATTTCTGTGATCCCCCCCTAACAATAGCTGCATGCTGTTAAGTCAATTCTGATTATAGTGACCTCTTCCTGGATTTTGTAGGTAGGAAGTAATGAAAGTGATCAATCATTCCCTTCTTCTGAAGACATTCTAGAATTATACAGCTTGCCCAAGGCTACATATGTTGGCTCTTTTCCCAGGAGGTACGGTGTGAACTCGAACTCTCAACTTCTGACTCTGCAGCCAGATACTTAGGTCACTGAGCACATTGCCTATACACATAGAATTTTAAGCAAGTAGGCCACATGTGAACATTACAGCTCCATATGGGCATCCAGGACTATCGCAGACAGACCAAAAGAGTTTTTAACTCTTCTCCATACAATAGCTTGGACTGGAGAGACTATCTCATCCAACTTTAGAATCAGTGTGGTCCATTTGGATGTACACCTTTGAGACAGAATCTGTCGATTAACTTGTTAGCAAATCCCTTGAGGTCCAGGAAGGGCATTTAAAAGGACGCAGGAACCAGCTTTTCCAGAAAGCAACATACCATATTTAATATGACTCCTGATTCTTGTCTTCTATGCCTGCAAATTTGGTTTGCCATGTTGGACACTTGGTTTGCAAATGAAAGTAATTCTTCCACAGTGCCATACTTGACAGATGATAACAGAGAGATGTCTCGTCTGCTGAACAGCACTGACTCTTCACGTTCCTCGTTATTGTTCTTTTCTGGGCACAGAGTAAGGACACTGTCTTCATAACCTGCCAGGTCTTCACTGGGGTAAAGGTTTTCCATGATGTCAATCACTTCAGACATATTTAGGTCTGTCAGCAATAGATCAATATCCCCTTTATCGTCATTGTCCACACTCATGTACTCCATCACGGTCTGTCCTCTTCCTCTATCTATAACAAGACACAAACAACACAAAAATAAAACGTTTCACAGTTGGCTAAAGAGGAACACAGCAGATGTCAACACAGGAAGTATTTTTACGTGCAACTGGAAAAGACTTATTTATCTATACCAGGAATTCTCAACCTGTGGCCCATGGGCCGGGTGTGTCCCATGGCACCATTTCATGTGCCCCCCACCGCCTCCACCACACCTGGAAGTGCTATGTGGTGGAGGAAGGGCAAAATCGCTGTCGAGTCCCTGAAGCTGTCTGAGGGGGGGTGACCCCGCCCCTGGCTTTAAAAGGTTGAGAACTCCTGGTCTATACCCTGATCAAGACACACTTATCTATACAATGGAGGAAGTTACAGAAAGTAGAGTGTGGCAGTTTACACACAGACAAAATGTAACCATTCACTCGTTTTCATGGGTTTGCTGTTACAATCTACACACGTATGGCAGATTTACCATAATGAGAAGGACTTCCCAATTGAAGTACAGTGGAACCACGATTTATAAAAGGGTCGGTTAACATAAAAAATTGCATAACAAAAGGAAATCCATAGAAAATAGTGGCTCGGTTTACGGAAGTTTTTTCGGAATAGATTAATTGGTTTTCAATGCATTCCTATGAGAAACCGCGTTTGGTTAATGTATTTTGGTTTTCAATGCATTCCTATGGGAAATTCAGTTAAAGTAATTTTCACTATAAGAAATGTCCCGGAGAACGCATGACATCCATAGCCACCAGCAGAGCTCGAATGAGTGGAGCCATTGGCAGCTGTGCTAAAGAAGAGACTATAGACTGGATGTGGTAATGGGCCATTTGAAGTTCCCAGACCAGATATTTTTAAAAACTGCCTGTACAACTATTGGTGATGGGGAAACCCCATGCCATCATCTTTACTCTTGGGCAAAATTCAAAAAATCTCCACTTATTTTGGCCCTCCTAGCCAGCTTGCTCAATGGTCAAGCAGGCAGGGGGAATTTTGGAAGGGTGTAATTTTTTAAAAAGGAACTCTCCCACATTCTGACTCAGTCTTTTCTTTCTGTCTCTTAGTTGTCTGCATTCCTGTTCCAAAATGCTTTTGAATGCAGTGAAGTTTTAAATACAGGAGCAGTCCATTGAAAAAACACTTTCCCAGCAAAGGTTCACAAACACCCACTCCTTGCACGAAAGCCAGGAGTATCCGACTCTAGGGTGCGGTGCTCATCTCAGTTTACAGTCAAAGAACCAACGTTGCTTGCATCTACAGAAGATGTTTCTGTGGTTATGTGGCAGGCATGACTAGGCACCAGAGTGTACGGAATTATTATTATTATTATTATTTATTGATTTCTACCCCGCCCTCCTAGTGCAATGCACCACTTAGAGCGGCAACAACAGAAAATATATATATGTACAATACAAGAAAGAATGAAGCCATTACCAATAAAACATTACACTGTTACTGTTATGCCAAAGCGGTACCTATTTATCTACTTGCAATTTCTTGCCTTCAAACTGCTTGATTGGCAGGAGCTGGGACAGAGACAAAAGCTCACTCCGTCGTGCAGCACAGGCTGCAGAGAGACACATGTATCTTTAGCAGTACACCACTTCAGGTACACTAATCAATGAGTACCTATGGTATTGCAGCTGCTACAATCCCTTTCTTTGGTCACTGTAGGCAATCTTTGCACATTTGGCAGGGGGATTACACTTATATATTGTTTACTTTGAGGGCTGAAAAAATCTAAACAATAGAAGCATCCTCTGAGGAGAAGGTACCTGGGAAGTCTTGTATCCTTACTCATGCATCACAAGAAGTGAAACTAAAACACAAGGCGACAGCTCATACTGAATTGTGTTCAAAAAGTATGTTCAAAGTCACACTCACCATACAGTCTTCTCCATGATGCCAATCAAAGGAGCAATGCAGTGAATTTAACTCTACAGGTCACCTTTGCTCGAAAGCCAGTAATATCCGACTCTAGGGTTCAGTGTTCATCTGTTTATAGCCAAAGAGCCAGTGTTGTCTGTGTCTGTAGACCTTTCTGTGGACATGTGGCAGGCAAGACTAGACACTGGAGTGCACAGAACGCTTTTTACCTTCCCACCGAAGTGGTACCTATTTATCTACTTGCAAATTCTTGCTTTCGAACTGCTAGGTTGGCAGAAGCTGGGACAGAGATGGATGCTCACTCCATCATCCAGAAGGAAACAGCCAACCTTCAGGTCATGAATTTCAGCATCTTAACCACTAAGCCACCAATGTCCCTCTATACACGGTGCAAACTTAACGTGTAAACTTTGTTTTCAGCAATGTATCATATGACAAAGGGGGGGGGGATACAGTACCTGCAGAAAGGCATAATACAGGAATCTACTCAAAATATTCTATAACTGTACAAGGAATGCCATGTCTGTCTCCCCTAGGCTAATGGCCTCTGTTTTGTTTTCTTCTTTCTGTTTCTATCAGATTCTTAGCACTATTTAAATTAGGGGATCAGGGAGGAAAAGGGAACTTACAGGAATCCAAAACTGACATGTCAACTAAAAGCACTTTCCAGGCTTCAATCAGAATCAGAAGGAAACTTCCTATTCACCACACCCTCTTTAAAACCCTGGAAAAACAAGGATTGCATTATTTTACATAATCAGTTGGACTGGAAATCCCCCCCCCCCCGCAAACACTTGCATCTCTCCACAGAAGAGAGTGTCCAAGTCGGTAAGGGCAGCTGGGTTTGAGCAATCCCTGGCTGCAAAAATACCACACCCATTGACCGAAGTTGTTTTTCAAAAGCACAGTTTGACTCAGGATGCCACTTCGTACCAGCCCACAGAAGGGGCACTGCTTTCCAGTTGTTGTTGTTTTGTCAAGTTTTATGATCTCATTTGTTTAGAAAAGCAACAAGAAAAATAGGTGTGCTTTTCGATTGAACTATCCATAGTCATTGGTTTATTTGGGCATGGTTTTCAGAGGAAGAAATTTAGAAATTCCCCTGAAAAGGGGAGTTCCTGCTGTAAAGATGACACATCCAGGACAAATTGAGACTTCCTTGCCTTCTGAAATTTATAGAATGTGATTAAAATCTTCAGGAAAGGCCTTTTGTTCCATCCCACCACCATAGCAATTACCCTTATAGACCGCCCCATAGAGCTTAGTGCACTCTCTGGCCAACACACACACAAACACACACACACCTGTGTGTGTGTGCGCGCGCATGTGTGTGCATGTGTTTGTGTGTGTTTGCGTAGGCGCGCACGCAAGACCAGACTAGCCCTTCCAGAAGCAGGTAATGTCTTTTCTTTTTAGGCAAGCTTTCCCTCAGTGACTGGCTGTCTAAGAGGTATTCTTAACATGGGGTTGCTTGTGCCTTTTCACTTTTAAAGGTATTTTTGGTAGTTTTTATTTACCTTAAATATGATATTTGTTTAATTCTCTCTCACACTAAGTCAGGCAAAAGGAGCTGCTGAATGAGATCACCAAAAGGTGCCTTCATTTTGGTAGTTTCACATCTAGCCTAGACATGGGAAAAGAAGAATTCTCTTTTAATGTTATAATAATTGTAGTGGGTTTGTTGTTGTTGTTTGCTTTTAGATTGTCTTTTTGTTTTTTTAATGATGTAAGCCACCTTGAGAACTTTATAGGAACAAGATGAAGTGACACTATCTTAAATAAATAAATGAATAAACAAACTAATATGGCCCTTAATTGGTTTAAATTGTATCCTGTCCACCCATTATTTTCCAACACAATGGGGAAAAAAATGATGCCTACTTTTCTTCCAACTGAAGACAAGTGTCTCTTGCTTCAGCTGGCTTGCTTAACACACTCACATGTACCTCCATAGATGACAGGAATGACAAACTGGACAATGACACATATGGAGAGGAAGAAAATGTGTCACTCCCCCCCTGAAAGCATGGCACGTGACACCTGATCCCTTGAAGCTGTCAGGCTGTGTAACGTGCATGCCAAGCTATCATTGCTGGAGAAGATGGTTATCTCCATTCTACTCTTCACAAGGTTTTTGTACAGGACATGTGGACAACAGAATCTACACCAAAGGGACGTATTTTTGGGTAAGAGCTGGAGACTCACCTTAACAAAAACACTGGGGCCATCTGTGCCTGTGCTTCAGTGGACAGCAGAGCTCTGGAATTGTGCTAAAGCAAAAATGAAGGAACAAAGCTGTTGGGAATAGATGACAGATGTTTTGAGGCACACTGCTCTGTTGGTTTACATTATAGTTTCATCTGGTGGACATTAATGTACTTGTTTCTTTTCTTAGTTAACTGATAATATTTCTAAATGCTTCTCTCCTTGAGTCCACTATTCACTCCTTTCCAACTTTATACCAAATACAAATTTGTCTGTATAAAAACAGGACAACTGGTTTAGGATTTTCATCTTTTAAGAAAACCAGTGGGATATGCCCTCTTTTTAATTTTTGAGATGTCCAGGTTCATGGGGTGGAGTGGCCAGGATCCCAAAAAATATATGTTAAAAATGAGTTAATTGTGTTCATGATTGCTTCTGAAAGTAATATGGCCTTCTGTAGCTGTTCTTGTCATTTCAATATACTGTATAGCTCTTTCTATGTGTTTGCTTTCCAGTTACTTCCACATCCTATTCAAAGATGAAAATTCCTGAATTTTCAAAATGGAACTTCCATATCGTTTGTATTTTGGCAGCATTCTGGTATTTCTTTCTTTTCAAACTTTTGCACATTAGCGCTCTAGTCCCAAATCTGAGGTTTCACAGTGTGTAACATCACATCTCCACAACATACAGCTTAAATCTATGCCAAATCAGTGTTCATTAACTTCAAAAGTTAGACACAAACTATCACAACTTTAAGCAGGCTGGTTCAGGCGAGCTGCCAGTCTCTATCTGAAATACAACATAGCGGTTCCAAAAATTAGGGCCACAGATGTGTCTGAACCTGCAACTTCCAGAAGCCCTCTTCATTTGAAACTGTAGTCCAGGAACAGCTGTGCCCAGTTTAGGTAGTCTTTCTTCCAGGTGATTCACATTTAGTTGTGTGTCTGTCTATTAGGTTGAACTCCCAGAATGGAGGATTATGGGATTTGTAATTTTAAAAATCCTAACATCCCATCCCAGTGCAAAACCTCTAGCCACTCCCTTTTTGGTCCCCAAAGCTGCAAGAACTTTGAACTTTTCTTTGCCAGGTAGGCAAAGGCTACTGCAAAATAGGTAATCTCCAAGAACCCACAGCCCAACTTTTACCCTAAGATGGTGACCACATAGGTTCTTTAAAACATAATGGGAAGGGAAGATCACAGGTTCCATAAAGGTTGACCAATGGGCCATTAAGAGAGGCATAAGCAAACATTCCTTTATCTGGGACAAAAACACCCATGTGTGGCATGTGTCCCCACTGTGCAGAAATGTGACCTCGCTTGGAAGCAAGTGTTTTTCCATAACAGTTCTCCACTAACCTGATTCATCCAACACACTCTGATCATCAGGTTAATAGCACTACAGATGATTCAGGATTGGAGCATCCAGACAGACATGCTACTGGAGAGACTGAGATTGGCAGCATATTTTTACCTACTCCACCCAAAATAGTACGGCAATGGTTTTTAGAAGATGCCAACCCTTCTTTCCAGCTGGGGAATTGTACAACAGAAGTCCCCTTTTAAAAAGGTCAACTCTTTCCCCAGCTATTCTAGTATTGTCATTGTACTTTCAGAATGCATGCAGAGTTGTGCCAGATCAGACTATAGGTGTAGTTCAGCACTATGTTCACAACATGGCCAACTAATTATCTTTGAGTAGCTGATCAACAAAATATCAGCATAAAAGCTTAATATAGAAGTGTTGTGCTAGATGGATAAAGAACAAGAACTGTTTAAGATCATTAAGCAAAAAAAGCTGCAATACCTTGGCCATAGCATGAGGAACAACATAAAGTATAGAATACTCCAACTCACTCTGCAAGTAAAGACCTCTGGGAAGAGAGGCCCTGGACGTAGATGTAAACCAGAGGTTTCCAACCTTTTTACGCCGTGGGCCTGACCACGCCCCCTGGACAGCTGAGTGGGCCGGACCACACTCCTGGAAGCGGGTGCATTTACGGCTGTTCAAAATGTGTCCACTTCCATACTTACAACAGCCGTGGGGGCATTTATGCATGTGTGGGTGCATTTTACGGCTGACATAAACGCGTCCACTTCCACTTCTAGGTGTGGCGGTGGGCCACATGAAATGGTGCCATGGGTGGTGTCTGGCCTGCGAGCCATAGGTTGGGAACCCCTGACACAGACCGACTACATGGCTGAAGAACCTGAGAGACTAGTGTGGCATGTCCTCAGAAGAACTGTTCCTAAGGGTTAAGAACAGGCAGACTATCGCCATGATGATAGACAATGTCCGGAACGGATGCAGCACCTGAAGAAGAAGAGCCCAAATCTTGCATTCCTCAGCAAATGATATACAGAGGCATTCCATCTCTAACAATGGAAGTGGTGTTTAGCCATTCTTATTTGTAGCCACTGGTAGCTTTGACTTCCATGAATTTATCTCAACCTGTCATAGATCTCAGAAAGCTGCTGAGATCCATTTAAACTATAGCTCAACAATGCAAAGGCCCACAGATGATGTAGGACTACAGTTTCTGTCATTTAACACCTCTAAATATGCTGCCTAGGGCTGACAGCAACCCAATAGCATCTTTTGGGACACAAGTTGCCTTATCTGTGATTTTTTTTTAAATTTGTTGCATTTATATCCCACCCATTTGGGATATTTTCCCACTCTGGCTGGCTAACAGCACATTTTTTAAAAAAACTATAAAATAAGAAATTAAACAAAAAGAATAAATGAACTGAATAAATTATAAATAACAACAAAACAAGTACGATACCCCCAATTTAAAAACAATAACAACAAAAACACATATTGGCAACGGAAACGGTTAATCAAAATGAAGTTAACTTAAATGAAGATGCCAAAAAACAAACCTGGCAACTTCAGCACACAACAGCAGATATGCCTATACTGAGCTTCCCTGACAGAACAAAGATATTCAGGGTATACAGTTCATACACATCTTAGAGTCAAACTAGATATTAAAGCAAATATGTATTACCTGCAATTAACATGTGTATATTCAGAGCAATTCACACACATGGGATGTCCTCAGAATGGCAAGTCTCAGCAACCAGACTTGCAAAGCAAGCATATGTTCACCTAGCCATTCTCAAAACAAAGCATAACTGCATGCAAAGTATGAAGGAAAGGAAAAGCATGCTCTATGACAAAGGCCACATCAGATTCCATGTAAAGTGCATCCCCTAGTATGAGCCCTAGAAACACTCCTTGCTTTGATTTGGCATGATTTGATATGATTTTCCAAAGAAAGAAAGAGGGAGGTGCTACCACCTGGCATGCTTTCCCAAACATCTGAGAATTCCCCCGTGAAATTTCCATAGGATGACTTCCAAAAATTGAGATTCATTTTCTGGTTGACTCAAGAAAGCTGCTACCTGAAATTTCCTCTTCACTCTTTGCAATGTCTCTCATACTACCACTGACCAAAGAATGACACATGAAAGAAAAGTAGAAAAGGAGGAACTGTAACTTCTGCATACTATATTTACAGATTTGGCCGCAACTGAAGCATCACACAAACTTTAATTCAACAAGTCTGACCGCTACACAGAGAAGATGCAAAATAAACATGGTGGCATTACACTCTCTGATATGCTTGGGATTAACCTTGGCTAAACCAGACTCAGCTTCCCATCCGCATATAGGTGAACCCTCTCCCCATCCACTGTTCCTGAGAAGAAGCAGAAAACACTTTCCAAAGGAAGATGTCCATCCAGCAGGATCTTATATCCCGACATATGCTGAAGGTGCAGGGCAGGAGGTCGCAGCCATCTAAAACAGGTCAGTCGTATTGTCCCTACGAAACAAAACTGCCGTGCAGGGGGGAAATGAGGACGGCAAAGAGAACAAATAGGTCGATATTAGAAGAAATCAACCCTGACTGTTCATTGGAGGAACAAATAGTGGAGATGAAGCTAAAGTACTTTGGACATCAAATGAGAAGGGAGGACTCACTTGAGAAGGCCTTGATGCTGGGAAAGGTGGAGGGCAAGAGAAGAAGGGGATAGATGGTATTGTGGACACAATGGGCACAGAGCTGGGTGGGTTGAGGAGGATGGTGGAGGACAGAGATGCCTGGAGGAAAATGGTCCATGGGGTCGCAAAGGGTCGGAATCGACTGTGCGACTGAACAACAACAACAACAGGGGGGGGGGGATGACAAATCAAGGCTACCCTCCCCAAGTGTTTCATTCCCTACGGGGATTTTGAGATGCTTCCTTACTTACTTCCTCTCTTCTTTCCTTTCTCTGGAAGGATCGAGGCCGTGGCTCCCACCCTGTCCGGCCTGAGATCCAGCAAAGTGCGCGTCACTTGTCACTCCCGGCAGGTGAGAGAGAGCTGGGCAGGTAAGCAAGGGCTCCAGGTGAGAGAGAGCCAGACAGGTAAAACCAAGGCTTCCAGGTGAGAGAGAGCCAGCCAGGTAAGCAAACGAATAAACTCCGACTGGTTGCAGCCAAGTCCAACAGAGCTCCCTCCCGAAAGCCCGGGCGAGGAGCAGGGAGGAGTCCCCGCTTGGGAATGAGCCGCCTGAAGCCGATAGAACCCGGTGCGTAGCCACCGAGAGACTGACGCACACGACTCAACTGAATGGGTCCTCCCCCTGATTCACTGGCTGTCTGGGCCTGGCTGGCGACCGGCTCGACTGCCGCTTTCGATTTCGCTTTGCCCCCCTCCCTTCCCCTCCCCGCCCCATCTGATCTCCTGCCTGCCACTGGCGGGGGGAGGCCCAGCTGGTTACTTAGGAAATAAACCCCTTCCTCTGCGCCCTTAAGTTGCATGAAAGGAGGTCCCCCTTCTCCCTTCCATTTGGTCCTCCGAGGAGTTCGAAAAGCTTCCTTGGTTTCTGGACTTGGAGGGAGTCCCGTTCCCAGAGCCTGCTTCATTTTATTTTATTTTGCAAATTGGGCTTGCTTTTTCACCCTTCCTGCTTGCCTGGCGAATAGTTGCGCGGTGCGTTTCCTGCAGCTGAAATGCAGATTTATTTTTCATCCCCTTTTTAAGAAGGCTATCAGAGAGTAAACAAAACAAAAAGACTGGGGAAAAATACGAACAAACTGCTGTATTTTAATGTTAGCTTTCGTGGATCAAGTCCACTTCGTCTGACATAAAGGAATTTGTTATTTTAATTTAATTCATCCTTTGTACGTTTTTATGTGTTTTATTATTTGAGGCAGGGAGGATGGAGAACTAAGAAACAAATAATGAGGTGGTAAAAAAAAAACCCCCCGAACAAATGAGGTGGTCAAAACAAACAAAGAAAATCACCACAAAACAGTAGATTGCCAGGAACTAAGTTGTAAAAGAAACCCACACCAAATCTACAAGGTTTTGTTTATCAACACGTTCTTCATCCTTGCTATTTGTAGTAGGGTCCCAATTTAGAAAAATTACTTTCTTGGACTATAGAAGGCCCAACCACTGTAATCCAGATAAGCAACTTCTGGAATGTAGGAGAACAAGTTGCTTGTTAAATTACCTAACTCTGACCTGCTTGTCCAACTAGTGAGGAAACTTATGCAAAAGCAAATGTGTTGTGAATGACCTTGACAACACTGCATCTGTTAATCCAGGTTGATCTACTATTTAAAATATTGTACTCCCTTGAGGTTAGAAATTTATTCTTTCAATTACAACAATTGGGATGGATCAGGTGATAGAATGGCTCCCACTAAATGGCTACTGAAGATGAGCCAAAAGAAGTTGGTCTTTCACAATAAATAACTCAGGTCCCTCTCTCAGTACCAGCCTGTTCATGTTTCACTAACTGATCCTCTTACTTTCTTTGGAAAACACCCCTCATTTTATCCTCATAATAACCCATTAGCAGAGAAGCTGAGATAGAATGATTTACCTTAGTGGTTACGTAGACGCTTCCCCAGAAATAATAGAATGATTTACCTTAGTGGTTACGTAGACGCTTCCCCAGAAATAAGTCCCTTTCAGTTCAGTGTATCGACTTCTGAATATAAATATATGTATGATTGGGTTATCAGTGGTACTCATGAATTATAGTCCTATGCATAGCTACTCAGAAGGAAGCCAACTGGATATCATGGGACTTACTCCTGAGAAAATGTGTATAGTAGCTTTCCCAGAATTATACCCTCTATGTAGCTTGGACCTACAAGTCCCCTCATTCCAGGACATAATGCAAAAATTCAAACCAAGCATTTTCTGGTTTTCATCCAAAACGAACTATTCACAGCTTATTTTCCACAAGAAGTTCTACTGAGGGAGCCTCTTCAAGCCACTGCTGAAAGAGGTAGCATGGAGGGATGCAGGAAATGAAGGGAGAATTCATGAAAACAGCTATGGAGCTTTTCTCATCAGAAAAAAAGCTGATGAGAAAATTAATCTCTTTCAACACCCTCCTTCAGGAACTACACCTGAAAACTAATTTCAGTGCCAGTTTCAGAAAAATCTTCCCTCCAAGGTAAGACATGCATTCCGTCTTTGTCACTGAACTAATCTGTCACAGATTAGCTTTATCATATAGTATTGGAACTTCACACAGTACTGTATGTTACTTATATTGTACACCACCCTGACATTTCACATAACAGGAGAGTATAAAATTTAGTTATTGGTCCAGTACTAAATTTCATTATTCAAAAAGTCATAATGTAAAATAAACATGCTCTTCTTCAGTTCCTAGCAAAGGCTTGTTAACAGGGCTCTTCTCTCTCCCAAAAAGCATCTCATTTTATCTCTCTCCCCATTTTACCATTGTCATTACAACAGACCTACCTTCATGTTCAAGTGGATCATCTCTCAGAGTCTCACTCTCTCAGCTGGTTTGTTCCACAAGAGATGCATGTAAAGGAACTATAAAAACTAAAATGAGCCAAAGTAATATATCAGATATGGAGCAGTGGTTCTTGAGAAGAATATAGGAGGATGAAAGGTGAGGAATGGCCATTCAGGTATCCAGAAAGTGGAACTAAGCTCACTTCAAGGAACTCCTCTTTGTTCAAAGCTCATGTGGCAGCTAGAACTTGAAGTGTGATTATTTTCAAAAACCTTCTGGAGTTATTAGCATGTTCCAGCTCATCATTAAATCTAATTGCTCTTGCTCTTATTGGCCAACCTCACAGGAAGAAGAGGTGGCTTTTTCTCAGGTTGCCTGCCTTTGGTGGATTTAGAAAGGAGTGCCATGTGGTTCCATGGGAAAAGTATGCAGTTACTCCAGAGAAAAAGGGCCAATGGAAAAATTTACAACACCATGGCATGTGTTTGGAAGGAATCAGTTGTGGAGATTCCCCTGGCCTGCTTTGCGTCTTTTAGCTCACCTTGAGAAAAGGATGGGTCGATGGTAAAATTATAATATCCACTGACAACTGTCACTGTTTGCCACCCATTTTGACTGATCATATTGCAAGATGTATCATTGCCATCCTAAAAAAACGGATCAGATTCTAACTAAAGAGCTTTATCCACCTCGTGCCTTCCAGATGGATTGTTGTGTTATGATATGCCATCGAGTTGTTTTCGGCTTATAGCAACCCTATGAATTAGTGCTTTTCAAAATATTCAGTAATTTATAGTTGGACTTGACTATGTGACTGAACAACAACAACAGCTCTTGGAAACAAACATCTGTGGCTTCATTTATCGAGTCAATTCATCTTATATTTGGTCTTCTTCTTTCTCTGCTGCCTTCCAGTTTTCACA
Organism: Bradypodion pumilum; assembly: GCA_035047305.1. NCBI lineage: Eukaryota > Metazoa > Chordata > Lepidosauria > Squamata > Chamaeleonidae > Bradypodion > Bradypodion pumilum. Next base: position 18,423,108 of record JAWDJD010000006.1, on the reverse strand, counting down.
GCATTATTATCTTTTCCAGAGAGTTTTGCTGTCTCATAATATATCCAAAGTATTATAGCCTCAGTTTGATCCTTTTTTCTGCTTCTAGACAGAATTCAGGCTTGAGTTGATCTAGAACTCACTTATTTTGTCTTTCTGGCATTCCATGGCCTGTTGAACTGTTAATCCTATAACACCTCATCTAGCTATGCTTGTAGGGCTACCTATCTGGAAGGTATGAGGTTAGGGAAGAAGCCTGGGTTTGACATTTTTAAAGTGCTAGTTGGAAATCTCGGAACCAAAAAATCTCACCATTTTTGTTTTTGTTCCAGGTGCCGACAAATAAAATGGCTGTGCTGGCATAAGTAAAATGAGGAGCAGATCATGGATGACTGAAAAAATAAATAGACAATTGACAGTACTGTCAAAGGGCTTGTGCAGAAACTCGAAATAAGACATGTCAAAGGGTTTGTGCAGAAACTCCAAATAAGCCAAAGGTGGGCAATCTGCACTTGTGTCCTTGACCCTATTTCAGCAGTTCTCTGCAAAACATCATTTCTGAACCAAGTAATCATTCATCCTTTTCGGGTGGGGAAGGAGACAATGGGAGGTAGTAAGTGAAGAGGGTGGCAACACTGGGAGAAAAAATGGGGCACATTCATCTGCTCTTCCATTGGTATGAGGTCTCCAGATAAGAATGTGTCCTTTGATAGGAAGAAAATGTTTCCCACTCCTCAAATAGATAGCAGTGATGCTTTTATTTTTTAAAAAACCTCCTTTGGGATTATGGGTCACATACATGTAGAGTTGATGCATATTTTATACTTTGCAGGAGGTCTCATTGCATTTTGTTTGCTTGATTATTGATATTTTATATAGGCATGATGCTGAAGCTGAAGTACTTTGACCACCAAATGAGAAGAGAGGACTCACTGGAGAAGTCCCAGATGTTATGAAAGATTAAAAGCAAAAGGAGAAGGGGGTAGCAGAGGATGAGATGGTTAGACAACATCAGTGACGCAGTGGACAGACTGTAGAGGATGGCAGATGATAGAGGAGTCTGGCATGTTGTGGTCCATGGGATCACAAAGGGCCGGACTCGACTGTGCGACTGAACAAAAACATAGGCATGATAAAATTCAGTATGGTAGCATCCACATAGAGAGAGATGGCTGTATTACATCTTGTCTCTGCGTGAATTTCATTTCATCCACTTGGACTTCCAGAATCATGGGGTTAATACTGGAGATTCTGTAATCCTAGATGGGAAGAAAATAGATCAGGCAGGCAGAGACCTCTGTGTGTTCTGCAGTAGATTGGCAAGCATTTATGTTTTTCATCTCATTAACAAGAGCAAATATAATGCCATTCATTTGCACATCCAATCAGGTTGCTAAAAAAGAATACTTGAGGGAGTGGATTTGTGTGTTATGTGTGATTGTGGTTTTAACAAGCTCTCTTTGCATATTCGAAATTTTGCTTGCTCACAAGAGTGCCGCACAAAGGACGTTGCACTCTACCTGTCTGTATTTTCACAGGTGTCTTGAACAGAGTTTGAAGGAATACCTCAGCTGTATGGTTCTGGGAACTGTAGTTTAGAAAAGAAACATTTCGAAGCTCTGGTCCTTGAATCTATGAAGAAGAGAAGACTTTATGTACCATTCCCATTTCCTTGATTAAATAAGTAAAAATTTGAAAATGCAAATAGGGCTATAATGTGTACTGATGTTTGCATGTTCTTCAAATGAACATGTTGTCCAAGAAGGTAACTTAATCCTTAATTTTTAGCACATGTTCTTCCACCTGATCCACTGTTTTGCATCAGGTTCCAGTTAAATGCTCCTCCGGTGAAAAATAAAATTGACATTCATTATGACTGTGAATTCTATCCCAAAGCTGCAGCAGCTCTGGGATAGAATTCACAGTCATAATGAATGTCAATTTCATTTTTCACCTGAGGAGCATTTAACTGGAACCTGGTGCAAAACAGTGGATCAGGTGGAAGAACATGTGCTAAAAATTATATATCCAGCAGCTCTGGGATAGAAATCACAGTGATAATGAAAAGTTTGGATGTGAATTCAAGTCATCGCAAATTATAACTATCCAGGCAGAAGTTTTAACAAAAAACATATTGAGTAGCATGGGATAGATATGGGTTTAATTTTCATTGTGGCAACACAGTGACACGTGTTATCACTTGATCGCTTACCTAAATACCAATGGCTTGACACTGCAGGTATCAAAGGAGCAGGTGTGGCTGAGCTTGGCTTTACAAAGTCGCACTCCAAGGTGCAGTACAACTTGCAATTGTGAAGTCTCCCAGACAACCGTGTGAGCTGGTACAAGTGGAACTGATGTTTTGTTGCAAGCAAAGTGATGACACTTTGTGTTGGACTTTCCCCCCAGTTGTTTTCTTTACCTGTTTATACTACCAGTTATCCCAGCATTGCAATTCTAACAGTCATTACAACCTCTAATTGTATTACAAATTTAAGGGGTGGATCAAGGAGAGAAGAGAGCTGAGAGTTGGAAACCTCTAGTGTGATCATCTCTTCCTGACTCATCATAGTTTCTGCCACAGAATAACTTAGAAGAAGAGCTACTATCTCAGATGGATAGGTGGTTCTTAGAACGATACCGTGACAAGTGATTGACCTAAGATAACAAGTGGGTGTGAATGGAACATCTGAAAACTGGTTGTGCCTACAAGTAGGCACAAATTTTTTTTTTATGGTGGGAATGAACTCCCAGCTCAGAGCTTCATGAAGCAGTAGTCCAAACAGTACACTTTCCAAGCTCTGGAGTTTGGCAGAAGGTAGGCTGGGATCTGTTAATAAATTTCTGAATGGTTTGTAAGAGCTCAGCAAAAACTTTCCACTTCTGATTGTTTAATGAGAATTGTTAAAAACAAGACAACTCTTTCAGCCCCTCAAACCAAATTAGGTAAAGGTAAAGATCACCCTTGCTCAAAAGCCGGTCTTATCCAACTCTGGGAGGTCACCTCCATTTACAGTCAAAGCCAGCGCTATCTGCATCTGTAGACATTTCCGTGGTCATGTTCAACGACTGAAAGTACCCTAGATTCCTCCACAGAACCAATTGACAGGATGAAGGGCTTGGGAATGCTACTCATTTTTGCTACAATTTGCGAAAGCATGTCTGTTAGCCATTTTGTTTTTCATTGTTGTTTTTAAACTATTTTTATTAAATTTTTAAAACAAATTACATACACAATAAACAAACAAAAAATCAAAATAAGATAAAAATAGGGGGGGGGAGCATAAAAGAGAATTGACAAGTTCAAATTCTTATCCATATACTGTTATCTTAAGATTCAGTTTCTCATTTTTTATTTGCACTTGCATATCATTAATCATATCTTATTACCATAAACTTCAAATCTCCATTTTTATTAAGTAAACATCTTAATTTTTATCCCCGTTTTCAATACCTGATGTAAATTACTTTCTCTTATTTTATGTTACTACTGTTGAAATAAACAAAACAAAACAAGAAATCAAGATAACCACCCCTGTGCTATTTACCATGTCCAGAATTCACTATTTATTTTCAAAATCTTTTTACTTTTCCCAAAAGTTCAATTTGTCTGGTGCTGGTTTATTCCCTTTATTATTCTTCAATGAATACACCAAAAAGGTTTCCAAATGTCACAAAATTTGTTTTCTTTGGTTATTCAATTTTTCAAATTCAATTTGCAGGTGAGTTTATCATTTAGAGCTGTTTCCCAAATTTCTTTATACCAGTTATCTACCTCTAAATTCGTTGTTAGCCATTTTGGCTGGAAGCAAAGGTAGTCTGAGATTTGCAGCCCTACACTATTTTTCTCCTAAGCTCTGCACCTGAGCTATGATCACAAACCTTCATGCAAATGCATCAGTTCAGAGATGTTTATGAGCATTCTTATCAAACCCACAAACCGTTGTGAAAGCCACAGACACAAGCTTATCCATCTGAGGAGCCTATGAGTCATATACCTCGGTTTTATCATTTCAAATTTGTTGTGTTCTAATAGCGTAACCTTCTACATGTGATATCAATGTATCTGAACCAATGTAACCTTGCCTATGAGTAACAATGTAACCTTCAGCTGTATCACATAAACCCTGTAATAGGACGCAAGCTAATGACCACCAGCTGGCAGCAGCGAGCGTCCAAGCTCTCTTGGTTCAAACCCATCAAAGACCGCAGCGCGGGAAGTTTCCCGCCGCTACCTACACCTGGACAAGAAGGGCGTGACCAGCCATGACGTCACGCGGACCAGTAGCCAACGGGCTACCGTGGAGCCACATTCAAATACGCTACTACCATATATATAGAGCTGTTCGTCCGCCATTACCTCATGTTCCCTCTGTCCACCATGCAATAAACCTGAGTTAACCCAGCCTTTGGCTGTGCCTTGTGTCTTGACTCTCATACACCAAATTGGCAACGAAGGTGGGATTATGGATCCCCACGGAGCCAGGACACAGAGCGGGTTCAACATCACCAAACCGCAAGACTGGGAGCTTTTTGAGATGGACTTCCAGGCGGCACTGGTGGAGCTCAAAGTCAAAGAAGACGACGAGGAAAGGAAGAGGGCCATCCTCACCCGCATGCTTGGGATGGAAACCAAGCGGACGCTGGTGGGCATTCTTGCACCGAAGAAGATGAGCGATTTCAAAGCCGGTGACATCATGAAAATGCTGCGTGAGCGTTTCCGACCCTCGAGGGCAATGTTTCCCGCTCGGAGTGCGTTTTGGAGGCGAGTTCAAGCGCCGGACGAGTCGGTAGAAGCCTTCGTAACGGCTATGAGGGTAGCCGCCGCCCCCTGCAAATGGGACCACGTCCTAGAGATGGCCCTCAGGGACGGAGTGCTGTGTGGCCTGAAGGACAAGGAAGTACAGCGCAGCCTGATGAACAAGGAGCCACCACCCACACTGGAAGAAGTTGTAGAGGCCGCGGAAGCCGCGGAATCCACGAATGCTGGAGTAGATGAGATGCACAAGTGGCGTGAGTGGCGTCCGAGGGCCGGCAAAGCGGAAAACTCGTCGCACGGGAGGTCCGGTCAGTCGGTGCATGCAACCCGACCGACCTCGAAATCGTCTTCAGAAAGCAGCGATGGCGAGGAGGTCCAGAAGGTCCGGAGAGGCGGGCGCCGCTGCGATGGTTGCGGAGCGGCCCATGAGCGCGTGAAGTGCCCATTCAGGAAAGCCGAGTGTTTCAACTGTGGACGTCGGGGGCACATCGCCAAGGCGTGCAGGAAATGGAAAGAGGGCCGGAGACAGTCGCAAGACCGTTCAGCCAGACCGGACCGTCCAGCGAGGTCCAAAGATGGCGCCCGGGCCACGAGGAAGCAGGACGGCGTGGGCCGCATCTCGGACGACAGCGAGGGCGACGCTCCTGTGTTCAACGTGTCTGCGGGACAGCCCCATTACTTTGTTGAGGTACTAGTACAAGGGACCCCTATTAGGATGGAAGTTGACTCGGGGTCCTCCTATTCTATAATTCCCCAGAGAGAGTTCTTGAAAATCGACCCCCACGTGCGGCCCAAACTTAAAGCGTTGAGGGCCACACTACGGGACGTTCAGGGGAACAGCATTCCAGTGTTGGGGGTCGGAACGTTCCGGGTTCGTTTTAAGAGACATTCTGCGGAACTTCCCCTAGTGGTGCTAAAAGGGGGGAGTTGTAGCCTCCTCGGAACGCAGTGGTTTCAGCCCTTAGGCCTGTTCATAGGGGGGGTGCATGCCGTAGGCGAGGACCCAATACAAGCGGTGTGTGACGCACACCCCGCCGTTTTTAAAAGTGGACTGGGAAAGTTCAAGGGACCCCCTGTAGCCTTCGACTTAGACCCGGAGGTCCGCCCGATAAGACTTAAACCGCGCAGGGTACCGTTCGCGCTAAAGGACAAAATAGAGGCGGAACTGGACAAACTGGTGGGTCAAGGAATTCTCGTTCCTGTGGATTCCGTGGAGTGGGAGACTCCAATTGTAACAGCACTGAAGGCTAACGGGGAGGTGCGCATTTGCGCTGATTATAAGTGTACCATTAATAAGGCAATCCGCCCTAATGCATACCCGGTGCCAGTGGTCAGCCACCTTCTGGCCAGGCTGAATGGGGGAAAGTGTTTCGCTAAACTCGATTTAGCACAGGCCTACCAGCAACTCCCGGTAACCCCCGCCACAGCGGCGGCACAAACAATAGTCACACATAAGGGGGCGTTCCAGGTGTCGAGGTTACAGTTCGGCGTGAACTCGGCACCTGGCATTTTTCAGTCGCTAGTGGAACGCCTCCTGAAGGGGCTGGAGGGGGTGTTGCCATATTTTGATGACGTATTGATAACGGGGGGGAGTAAGGCCGAGCTGGCTCACAGATTGGATAAGGTCCTGACCGTGTTCGAGAAAGCGGGGCTGCGACTGAGAAAAGACAAATGTGTATTTTTCGAAACAGAGGTTGAGTTTTTAGGGTTCCGGGTCACGCCCGAGGGAATTAGGCCGTCCAAATCTAAGGTAGCCGCCATTAAGAAAGCCCCTCGCCCCACTTCCAAAACCGAGCTACAGTCGTTTCTGGGGCTTCTCAATTTCTACCATACCTTCCTTCCGCGGAAGGCGTCTGTTGCCGAGCCGCTCCATCGGTTACTTAAAAAAGAGGAAAAATGGCTGTGGGGTGACGAGCAAGAAAGAGCGTTCACAGAGTTAAAGCAACTCCTCACATCCGAGGCAATCCTGACTCATTTCGACCCCAAACGGCCCATAGTTTTAGTCTGCGATGCATCCCCGGTGGGGGTGGGGGCGGTGCTTTGCCACGTGTTAAACGACGGAAGGGAGGCCCCGATAGCGTTTTATTCAAGGTCCCTGTCCCAAGCAGAGCGGAATTACGCACAGACCGATAGGGAGGCACTAGCGATAGTAGCGGGAACCAAGAAATTTCACGATTTTCTGTATGGTCGGCCGTTCAAGATCGTTACTGATCACAAGCCCCTGTTAGGAATATTCACTGCAAATAAGCCCACGCCACAGATCCTGTCCCCGAGGATGCTGCGGTGGGCTATTTTTCTTAACGCATATCAACATGAGTTAGAATACCGGCCAGGGAAGGAAATCAGCCATGCAGACGCGCTCTCACGGTCGCCGTTACCCTTGTCGGACGACCAGAAGGCAGGGGTAAGAAGAGACCGCCAGGTATTGCTAATAGAGGTCTTGGAGTCACCCCCGATAGTACCGGCCGACATTGCCAGGGCGACCGGAAAGGATAGAACACTAGAGAAGGTATGCTCGTGGGTGCAGAAGGGGTGGCCGGCGTCATCCCCAGGCACGGAATTCGACCCATTTTTCCGAAAGCGAGTGGAGTTGTCTTTAGAGAGGGGGTGCCTTTTGTGGGGCCAACGGGTGGTGGTTCCTACGTCCCTGCGGCCGAAGGTGCTAAAGCTGTTGCACGTCAGCCACCCGGGAATCGTCCGTTCCAAGGCGTTGGCCCGGAGTTACTTCTGGTGGCCCCAGCTGGACGCCGACATAGAGCAGATGGTTGGCACTTGTGAGGCATGTCAGTGCTCCCGACCGGAGGTGGCCCGCCTCCCGCATAGGGAATGGGACGCAGCAAGGGGACCGTGGTCCAGGGTGCACGTAGATTTTGCTGGCCCATTCCGGGGAACCATGTTTCTCCTGGTGGTGGATGCATACTCAAAGTGGCTGGAGGTCATCCCGGTAAAGAGCACATCCTCCGCCACTACCATTCGCCAGCTAAGGAGGGTCTTTTCCACGTTCGGCTTACCCGACACTTTGGTCAGCGATAACGCCAGTTGTTTCACGTCCGCTGAGTTCGCAGCATTCATGGAGGCAAATGCAATTCGGCATGTCACATCCGCGCCGTTTCACCCGGCCACGAATGGCCAAGTGGAACGGTTGGTGCGCACCACAAAAGATGCGCTGCGGCGCATGGGCTCGGGAGATCTAAATCACCAAGTCTGTCAATTTCTATTAGCGTACAGAGTGACCCCCTTAGCGTCTGGATACTCGCCGGCTGAGCTGCTGATGCGGAGGAAACTGACCACGCTTTTGTCCAGGCTAGACCCGTCGAGGGTCGAGGACAAAGGGAAGAACATAGGGTTAGCGGTCTCGAAAGGTTTCGGCGTAGGCGATCCTGTACACTGCAGGAACTATGCCAACGCAGGCCCAGCCTGGGTGCCAGGGACGATAATAGAACAGACGGGGCCAGTGTCCTATCGGGTGGAAACTAGCACCGGCCTCCTCTGGAGGAGGCACGCTGACCAACTGAGGCACCGAGTGAGCGAGGGGCCGACCAGTGGGGCTCAGCGACAGGATTCAGCGATAGGGTTCTCCCCCACCCGTTTAGCCCAAGGGGGAGACAGGGAGGGACACCAGTCCGAGGCCAGGGGGGAAAGCAGCGAGCCCGACTCATATCCTTTTGATACCCCAGTTCTATCCGAGCCCGGGGGGAGGGAAAAGGAGTGTGCGGCCGCCGCTGCCGCTTCCCCCGAATCCGATTTTGATTTTGATTTTGCTAGCCGGGGGGGGTTTTCGGAGTGTTCCCCCACCCATCCAAGCGAGAAGAGGGGTTTTTCGTTAGCCCCCAGTGCCCCCGGTTCTTCCCAAACAAAGCACACACCTCCCAACAAAGCCGCAGAGCCGCGGCAAACCACTAACAAGTCATCCTCTCCGATTGCAGGGCAGGAAGCCAGGGAGCAAGGAGGAGGGAGCGAAGCCGGGGCAGGGCAGCCCGCGCCGAGACCCCAGCGTGTTCGAAATAAGCCATCTTGGCTGAGAGACTTCGTCTCATCCTAGGGGGGAGGAGTGTTGTGTTCTAATAGCGTAACCTTCTACATGTGATATCAATGTATCTGAACCAATGTAACCTTGCCTATGAGTAACAATGTAACCTTCAGCTGTATCACATAAACCCTGTAATAGGACGCGAGCTAATGACCACCAGCTGGCAGCAGCGAGCGTCCAAGCTCTCTTGGTTCAAACCCATCAAAGACCGCAGCGCGGGAAGTTTCCCGCCGCTACCTACACCTGGACAAGAAGGGCGTGACCAGCCATGACGTCACGCGGACCAGTAGCCAACGGGCTACCGTGGAGCCACATTCAAATACGCTACTACCATATATATAGAGCTGTTCGTCCGCCATTACCTCATGTTCCCTCTGTCCACCATGCAATAAACCTGAGTTAACCCAGCCTTTGGCTGTGCCTTGTGTCTTGACTCTCATACACCAAAAAATTGCATCACAGTCTACCTTTAAAAATAAACAAAAAAGAGTTGTGACACACTGGCAAGAGACTAAATCATCATTTGCATACTCTAGATTCTTAGGTGGCTCAAATCAATGGTGGGTGGTTTGTGGCACTCTGGGCAGTTTTGGATTACAATTCACAATAAAAACATCAGTGTTTTGCGACTAACATGCAGTAGCTGATTGTGTGTAATGCTGTAAATTCTCATGCAGGAACACACAATATCCACGGGGCCACAGGTGGCCTGCCACAAAAAAAGCCCTTCTTATGGCACCAATGTGAGTTTGACGAGTTCTTGCTTTCTAGTAGCTTATGAAACCACTCTGGGGTATCCTTCTTCTCACCCCAATTACTTTGCACTGCCCTACATGAGATGTAAGTTTGTATTGTGAGTGTTGTATACATTTAAATGCCAGGCTATTTAACAACCATCACCAATTACATTGTTAGTTGTTCATGACCTCACAGCAAGAGTTGTAAGAACATTCAGTTCATGTGCAGTTGGAGTGTTATGAACAATTTATCTTTATCATCTCTTTGACAAGGCAGAAAAAAAACCCATTTCTGACAAATTAGACGGTGGCTTGATAATCATTTACACATATTTATGCTATTTACAGCAAGAGTGAGGAACATGCTGATTGCCATAGGTCACAGAGCTACAAATCCCATCATCTATCACCATCAGCCAAGCTGTCTAAGGCTGATAGGGACAGGAATTTAGTAGCATCTGGAGGGTGACAAATTTTCTTGCCTGATTTAGACTGTGCATTGGTATAAATAACCAGCCAAAATAGGTGGTATTTTATTTTATCTTAGCAAATAGTTGATTAGATGGAGGAAGATACAGACTGATTGCTTCCAGGCCCAGTTACAAGGTGACATAGGATTGATCTCCTAACAGGAACTTTCCTAGGAGGCGATTAAAAATGGACAGCAAACTAGCAAAAGCTTTGTCCTCAATTATCCACCCTTCAGCCGGGCCTTCTCTGACTTAAATCTCTTACAGCAAAGCAGTAGCATTAAGAAACAAGTACAACGCAAACATGCTTTGGATAATACACTCAGAAATGTTGTCTCACACCATTGCTGTAAAATTGGAAAGCTGATGGGCTGAGAGAAGACATGGTTAGGAGACAAGGTGCAGAATTAAAGGAACAACCACCCGTTGTGGCAAATGCCCTATCTGTGACCCCTCTGCTGAATTTCCAGCCTCACCTCTCTCTGCGCGTATACAATTAATGACAATGAGAGAGATTTTTAGAGTGAATGAATAGGGTGGGACAGGGTGTTATATGGGCGAATGCCTGCGTTCTGCGTATGCATATATGCAATCTTGCTTATATATCTGCTTGCTTGCGTGCATGTGTTTCCTGTTAATATGAATTTATCATTCTTGCCCTGATTCTGCTCATCAGTTGCAACTCTGAATTCTGACCCACCAACCACCATGGGCACCAATGTTCATCGACAGCTTCAGTTTGGACAGCAAAAAGATAATTCAGGCCATAAAGTGGCACTTCCATCACTACAGTGTATCTACATACAGTATTTACCTATTCAATGAGTTTCATGAATCTCCCAATTCCAAATGGAATACTCTAGCCACTATACTACACATTGGCATATTATGTCATGAACAACGATCACAAGCTGTTTTAAGAGACCAGGTGGGTCAAAAATGATCAAGAACTTGGGCATATAATTCAAATTTTACTCCACCCATTTATTCTCCAGATGCCAAGGCATTGCTTCCATAGCCCTCCATTTCCATTATGGAGCAAACTGCAATTGCATAAGTTGCATATGCTAACATATTAAAAGTGCACTTGGAAGCAAATGACACCAGTGTTAGGACCATGTACTGTACATTAATGATTGACTGGAGTAACCGTGGATATTAGCCATGACTGGAGAAATTGCCCTTTTCCAAAACTATGGCTAAAATCCAATGGTCCAGATCTACTGGAGTAGGCCAATTGAAACCATTAGGATTTTGGTTATAATTTACTACTGGCTTTCAGCAATACAGAGGGTGACAAAAACATATATACTTTCTAAGAAAGGATATTTTGATTTTTCAAGAACAAACCCAGCCAGAGTAATCTTATCTCTTCTTATGATCATATAACCACAATGGGGTACTTTGTCAAATGCTTTGCTGAGGTCAATTCAACTTTGAAAAGTAATACATAGGTATCATCTCTTTAAAGGCAAAAGGAACTGAAGAATGAACTCATAAAACAAAACAACAAAAAAGACAAAAAAGTTGTAGCATCTTAAAGACGAACTCCTGTATTTAAATGTGAGCTTTTGTGGATCAAGTTCACTTCATCAGATAAAAGCTCACATTTAAATACAGGAGTTAGTCTTTAAGGTAAAGGTTTCCCTTGCTCGAAAGCTAGTCGTATCCGACTCTACAGTACAGTGCTCATCTCTGTTTCAAAGCCGAAGAGCCAACACTGTCTGCTTCTGCAGATGTTTCCATGGTCATGTGGCTGGCATGACTAGACACTGGAGCACACGGAATGCTGTTTACCACAACTTTTTTGTTGTTTTATTTAATCTCGCTATGCTTGCATAGACTAACATGGCTACCGCTTCAAAAATTTCATTTTTTTTTTCAGTTTCACATCTGGCCTAGACACAGAAGAATCTCTTTAAATGTGTATACGTTGTCCGGCAAACCGGGGAGGAATGGGCAACACCTGCTCCACCCCAGTGAGGCTTAAAAGGACCTTTCGAGGCCATTGTCCTCTGTCGTGTTTAATGTGTCTGCTATTGTATTATGTGGGGATTGAACATTGTTTTTTGGGTCCTTTTGATATTCTATTGTTATATTGATTGTATAGATTATGCTGTATAGCTATGTATTTATTTATCTTGTAACTACTGTATTGCTATTGCTGCTGTTGCTTGTTTAGATTTTGTTTTTTGTTCCATGCCTTGTTTATGCTGTGAACCGCCTTGAGTTGCCCGCTGGGTAAGAAAGGCGGTATCGAAATAAACTTAATAATACATTTTACACCCTCTGTAAATCTACACTCAACAGAAGGGAAATAGCAAGGGATACAGATATAGATATTTCCATCGTGGTTCCCTTTGTGGAAAAAGTTGGGGACTTAATTCCGCCTGATCTAGCAAGCTCAGTTTTTGATGTGTGTAGTGAATTTTTATTGGTTTGGGTTTTGGGTTGTTTTTGTTTTGTTTTACTATAATGTTAATTTTCTAACTGATTCTGTGAAAGGAAGCCAGAAACAGGAAATCTTCCAAGATCTCCAGTTTCTTAAGTGAAGCCTGGAGCTTCGCGCGACACCAGCAAGAAAGCCTTTTAATCCGCCGGTCGGATTAAAAGGATTTCCGCCCCATCCAACTCCGACTCAGTCGAGGACTTCTCCTTCCCAAAAGAGCGTTCGCCGCTCTCCTTTACGAGCTAAGCTATTTTGACTCATGAGCCTTTCCGTAGGCTCTCGTCACGTGACGCGCGGCCGCCGCGGCCGCTTCCCTTCCTCCTGCCCAACATGGCGGCCCCCATGGGGCGAGTGCCGCTACCTTTCCTATGCCGGGGTCTGCCGTTCTCCCGGCGGTCTGAGAAACATTTACGGGTCGCCAAGGTCCGATTCAACTCCACGAAGCTCGCCGCCGCCACTCCTCCTCCTTTGGTGGCGGGAGAGCCGCAGGTCCCGGTCAGCGACGTGCCGGCGGGTAAAACTAAAACAAAACATTTTCCTTGTACACAACAGAGAGTTCGAAGCTGTGCATTATATGGGGCTTTCTGAGCGATGAGCCAATGGAGAATTTAGAAGTAGCTATAAATTTGAGAAGCGGCTTTGTCTTTTGTTCCCTCTCTTCGCCCTCTTCCAGCCACGTGCTGTGCATGGGGAGAATGGCCAAGGCAGAGGAGGTGAGGGATCACATCAGTGGAGCCATGCAAGCATTAAAAGTCATGGTTTCCCCTTGCTCGACTCTAGGGGCCGGTGCTCATCTCCATTTGCAGCCAGATAGCGAGCTCTGTTTGTGACCGCAATTTATTGCTTTCGGACTTTTAGGCTAGCAGGAGCTGGGACAGACGATGGGAACTCACTCCGTCACACAGCAGCACTCGGGTCTCGAACCGCTGACTTGCCCACCTTCTGGTTGCCAAGCTCAGCATTTTAACCACTAAAGCCATGGCAGCCCTTATTATGCAAGCATTGGGTCTGAGCTTATTTAATCTCATTATTTAACACACACATGCACACGCACACACTTCAAGTTACCTTCAATGAATTTTCTAGACAGCCGGGGTGCTGCTTCTCAGTGCTTTATCCTCACAACAATCGTGTGTGAGGGAAGTTTGGTTGTTGTTCAGTCGCACAGTTGATTCCGACCCTTTGCAATGCCTTTTCAGAGAATGTGCATAAAGATTATTCAAGGAATTGGTGCTCACATCAAGATTACTGTTGTACGAAGAGGAGTTCTGGTATGTCCATTGCAAGTCCCCATTCTTGAACATCACAAGCGCTGTTCATTTGGCTTCCCTTCATTCATTTGTTGTCATTTAATTTCTGCGGAGTGGCTTTTTTTGTTTTTAACTCAAGCAGGTTCTTGGGTGGATATCCAGTGTGGTATATAGAAACTCACTGAGGGAATGGTATTGGTAAAACCACTCCTTAAACATTATGCTTATCTTGAAAGCCCTACAGCAGCATTTCCCAAACTATGTTCCGCAGAATACTGCTGGACTTCAATTCCTAGAAGCATAAGTCAGTACATTGGCTGAGCAGTACTTCTGGGAATTGAAGTCCAAAAACTAAATGTTGGGAAATGTTGCCTTATAGGGTCACTATAAATCAATTCCAGTTGGCACATAACAACAACTTAGAGCCCCAGTTCCCAGTGCATCAGAAGGGGAAGGAGCCAGTGGGCGGTTTCTACCCAACGTTTTCCCTTTTTTTGCTCTTTCTGTGATGGCTGAATAGAAATATTTTTAAACAGTCTTCGAAATGTTTTTAAATTCATTTCCCCTTACAAAACAGTAATTTTTGTTACAAATTTGTTATCCCTTCTGTTGTTTAACAATGCTGTATTCCACATTTGTTATGTTATCTTGATTATATCTGAAGAAATTGAAGTCAGTTTAATCTCAAGTCATGTAAAAATAGGATATACAAATAAGAGTGAGACAAGTTTTTGTCTATCTGAGGAAGTGACAATTTAGGGAAAACCCGATACTAGGTAAGTTGATGTTTCAAGTTTCTATTACCCATCTGGTTTAGTTTAGTTGAGGCAAACATATTTTAAAATTTTATATGTCATTGTATTTGCTCTTCATGGTCTGTTGCAGAATCTGCTGGTGAAAATTAAAATTTTAATGTCAACTTTTTATATTTCTTCCTTCTAGACTCTGTGATTGGCATCAGAAAGAAAACATTTAGTGAGATACTGGCAGAAAGACAAGAACAAGCAAAAAGGAGTGTTCTAATTAATTGTCCATCCAAAGTCAGTGAGAAAAAAATTCTCAAATATTTATCATCTCATGGAAATCTAAAGAGTCACTTCTTCTATGAAACTTATGTAAGTATTTGAAGGATTAACAAAACCTTGGCCTAAAGAACATCTCATGCCTAGGTTTAAACAAAACTGTGCAGAGATTTCCCACCCACCCCTGTAAGATGCTGAAATAAATCCAGTTAGGTATGCCCGATGTAATTGACTTGATTACCTGTACATGTAAATGGTAGGTTTGATTATCAGTTTCTCATTCCATAAGATTTTGGCTACAATCCAAAAGTAATTTGGAATTAGACTGGACCCATTGAGTCAACAGAACAACCATAGGTGTTGACTTATCAAATCACCATTGATTCAGTGGCCTATTCTAGTTGCAACTTACCACTGGATTTCAATGAATGTTCCCATAGGTGTCTTAGTTAATCAAAAAAGCTGTCTGTTATTTTAATGATGGCAATGATAATGATTTGCAAAATTATGTGTGAAAGTGTTTAAAAGGTTCTAATTAATGACAAACCATGACAGAACATGTAATCTTTCCACTTTCTCAGCATAAAATTAGGTTTGATTGTTGGCTTTTCTGTGCTGACTAGCAATAGATTTCTCAAAGCAGATATAATATGCTTGTTCCTCCAGTTGAGAAATTCCATTTATAACCTGCTGTTACGTTGAGAAAATAATTTTCCAGTTTGTTGTGCTGCATCATATTGCAGCAGAAACAAAAGTAAAGTTACTTGGCTAAAGAAGGAAGAGTATAAAGAAGCAATCTATTTTTAAATTTCAAAAAAGGGTACCAGTGTTCCATGTTGTAGGGGAGAATAGTCAGATTGAAGATTGTCTAGGTCAGGGGTTCTCAGCCTTTTAAAGCCAGGGGCCGAATCACGCCCCCCCGACTCTTGGCAGGCCAGACTGGTGCCCCCCCCTTGGTAGTGGCGGCGGGGCCAGCCTGAGCCCCCACCATTCCTCCCCACTGCCACCACCGCCAACACTCCTGCACACCGCTACCAACCTCTGCCGCCAACACCCCACACACGCTGCTGCCACCAACACACACACACACACCCCACATGTCACTAGTCTGGCCTGCCAACACCCCCATGCCGCCACCGCTTCCCTGCTTACCAGCCTGTCGTGGGTGAAGGAGGGGTCATGCCTGTCCTTGCCCACGCTCGGTCAGAGCGGCCCCCAAGAGAGACGTGATCGGCCGCATGTGTCTTCTGCTTCCACCACCACCTCAATCCTTGTCCCCTCCACATGGATTGGTGTGTCTCTAACACCACTCCGTAGCAGGGCGGATGTTGTGAGTCTTTTTACAACATCCACCCTGCTGTGGAGCGGTGTTAGGGACATGCCAAGCCAAGTGGAGGGGATGAGGGTGCGGGCTGGATATGGGCTGTGGGCCATAGGTTGAGAACCCTTGGTCTAGGTTTTGGTGACAATGTTTCCCCCTGTGCATTTTAAAGAAAATCTTACTTAATCCCAAATAAACGAATGTGCCATTGTGAAAAGCTGCTCTTGCAAACGGGTGTGAGATGTTCCTGTCAGAGAAGCCATTGTGCATGTACTTATACTTCCCAGCTAAGAATAAACCTTCTGTTCCATGTAACTGCATAATTCCTAATACAGTACATTGATTATTTGTCTGGGATACTTTAACACTACTTTTCGATAAGTGTTGCACTCATCAGGCAACCTGTAAAAAGCCAATGTAATGGATTATATCAACCATATATCCTTGGGGAAAGCCCACAGTTATTTACACAAGAGGGCTACACATAATGCCCACAAAATCATTGAGTATATGCTGCTCTGAGCTCCTTACAAGAAGTTGAATGATACAGATGTGTTTGTATGTATTGTTAACCTTTTCCAGCAATTTCTGATTACAGTTGAGTTTTTCAAAATCTTTAATAGCTTGCATATGTTTTCACATGCAATCTCTAGTACAACATGTAAATGTTACTGTTTCTTCTCTTCTGTTGTTTCAGGGTTTGTATGCACTTGTAGAATTTTCTGAGACCGAGAGTATAGCTTCGATGCAAGATGCCACTTGTACACCACAGCTTGAGAATGAATCTTCTGTTCCATTTAAATCTAGGATTTTCACCTTGACACTCAGAAATCCTCCCAGTAATGTTGCTGAAGTGCCATCAGTTCCTTGTCATGCACAGACTACCATTCCAATTAGAGAGTTGACGAAGAAACTTTGCAAAGCTAACAGTGTATGTTAATATGGGGAATGTCTTTCCCTGTTCATTTTATAAGATGAGCAGCTTTGTTTTCTGTTGAACATGAAACTGAAAAATGGAGATAAACATAATGAATCAGCAATACTAGTTGGGAAAGGGGCTAAAAGTCTTTAAGTGGATTTGGTGCAGTGAATGATTCATTATGATTCCCACCAGATGGAAACATCCCTCCATTGAAATCCAGTGGGTTTCAAGTATAGAATACTTCCTTCTCCAATTGAAGATTTGTTGGTTGCTTAGTATGGGCCATCAGGCCAGTTTAATTTTTTGATTTTAATGAATTTTTCTGGTAAGGTTTTACTACTTAATTTCATTGATGTTTTAGGGTTTCATGCTGAAATAGCATTAGCATTACTGTATCTGCTTTCAAACTTAAAAAAATTAACCAGTACAATATTGAAAAACTAAGTAAATCATAGAATCCCAGAATAACAAAGTTGGAAGGAGCCTTTAAGCCAGGGATTCTCAACCTACGGCCCATGGCAGCATTTCATATGGCCCCCCCACTGCCTCTACCACACCAGGAAATGGCATGTAGTGGAGGAAGGGCAAAAATAGCCTTCCGGCCCCTGAAGCTATCTGAGGGAGTGTGACCCATCCCCCAGCATTAAAAGGTTAAGAACTGCTTTAAGCCATCGGGTCCAACCCCCTGCTCAATGCAGGCTGTCCAATTTTCTCCTGAATGCTTCTAGTGTTGGAGCGCTCACCACCTCCCGAGGCAATTTGGTTCCACTGCTCTAAACGTTAATACTTTTTTCTAATATTCAGCCTATAGTTTCAGTCGTTCCCCTCCCCCCAGAACTTTTAAATTTAGTCTTTTCTTTACCTACACACTCCAGAAGGAATTATCATCACTTAAAGAAACTATTCAATGCAATCCTGAAGATTTTAATAGGGCATCTAAAAATTTTCAACATTATATCATGTTGGGAGGGAATGGCCAGTGATAATCCTAATCCAGCATCAAGACCGCTGATGGCAATTCTCTGTTGAAGGATCCCTCCCCACACCCAAGAACAAAGGGGATCTCTAGGAAGCCTTGGAACCCCTAAATGGGGATAGGAAGTTCTTAATTAAATTTATGACATCAGCTAGTGTTTGCAGTGTAAATTTAGGCCAACAGGATTTAAGACCATGTGAAATCCTATTTTGTAGATCAGTGGTGGCGAACCTATGGCACGCGTGCCAGAGGTGGTACTCAGAGCACACTCTGGGTACCCCTGCAGTCATCCCAGCACAGAGTTGGCTCCACCCCTCTGCCCAGCAGCCCAATGGGAGCACTTCCTCAGCAGAGTTTGCCCAGTAGCCCAATGGGTGCGTTTCCTCACTCCCCTGTTGTTGTATTGGCACTTTGTGAAAAATAAGTGGGTTTTGGGTTGCAGTTTGGACACTTGGTTTCTAAAAGGTTCACCATCACTGTTGTAGATGAATAGTTGTTTTAATAGTTCTTACACAAGTCCTAAGTAGTTCAAATATTAATTGTTTAAAATCTATTTTTGAGACTATCCCCCCCTCTCTTTCTCTTTGCTTTTATTCTCCAGGTGAATGAACAGCTGAGCATGCTCACAGAGATGTACCAACTAACAGAAGAGAACATTCAGCTCCGCTATTTAGTTTGTTCTCTTGTTCAAGACATTGCAGAGGCTTATATTCCAGACTGCACTGTGAAACCATTTGGTTCGTCTGTGAACACCTTTGGTAAACTTGGGTGTGACTTAGACATGCTTCTGGACCTGGATGCCGTCAGGAAGAACATGATTGGAAGGGTAAAATATTTTTAACCCAATCTGTAGTAAGAGCAATGGACATTGTCTTCCCTTCCAGATATTACTGGCTTGCAATTTACATTTTTACTACCCAGCATAGTTGTGGATGAGGTATGATTGGAGTTTTAGTCCAGTAGCATCTGGAGGCACATGTGTTTGTTGTAGAACGACTATGGACATGGCTCTTAGCTAGTGAGCAGCAGAAAAAATACTATTGTAGTAGCAGTGCTGTTGTGTAGTCACCACATCCCCAGACAGCTTTCCATTCATTCTATGCTTTTTCTGTGTCTTGGTCAGAAGTGAAACTGCCAAAATGAAAAACACCTTTTGGTGAATTCATTCTGCAATTCCTTTCACCTGACTCAGTACACCTGATTATGGTTCAAAAATTCCACAATCTTCAAGACTTTTTTCTGTGTACCCCAGTCATTCTGTTGATATGCCTTTATTCTTAATCTTTTTTGGTGGGGTGGGGGAATGGATCCTTGTGTAGTAGAGAAATTGCTTAATAATTTAGAACCCCTAAGTCTGCTGGGCAGAGGGGCAGGGTGAACTCTGTGCTGGAGGGAAGGGAGTTAAAGACAAAAGGAGATGGTTCTGCGTGCTCCTTCTGGCAGGTGTGCCATAGGTTCACCACTACTGCACTAACCAGGCACTTCTATCAGCACTTCTGGTTAGGAGAGCTGCGTTAAGACCCAGGCTTAAAGTGAGCCAACTTGATTGATGGAGGGATTAAAATGGCCTGGCGAAAGCTTGGAGTTTCCCCACTTGTGGTGAAAGGGTTTCTAGCTCACAGCTTCTGTTTACATGAGTGAAACATGATTGCGTTGTTCGGTGCTCTCAGCCCAAAAAAAGTGTGTCAATAGAGGAAGTGGTCTCCCTTGGGTTGCTTTGTGCTACTTGCTGCTATTTCTTGCTATAAGAAGATGAGGATGTGCCCCACAAAGGCATGCTTTGTGTACATGACCTTCTGAGATAAGATTGTCTAATTCGTATAGAGGAAATCTATAGTGTTGTGGGTGCCTGCTTTCTTGTGCTTAACCTGTTCTGTGTTTCCATATGCTTTATATATACAGTGATACCACATACAACCATTTTAATCTGTTCCACAGGGCTCGTTGTACGAAACAATTGCTATATGATGCATGCATCGTATAGCGATTTTCCCTATGGGATGCATCATACAATGATTATTATTTTTATGCTAAGTGGTTTTTCCCATTGAAAAATTGTCATACGATTTTTTCCATAGGGAAATTGTTATGCGGGACACCATCCCCCCCAAAACAACAACAACACCTAATTGTTATGCGAACTTGTTGCTATATGGGGCGATTGTTGTATGAGGTTCCACTGTACATGTGTTTTCTAAACATGGCTACTGAAGTCAGAATGACACATTGTGGAGCCAACCATGCCCTGCTATGTTGCTTTCGGGATCCCCAGCCAGCAGGGATGATTAGATGAAGAATAGACGGGAGAAAAACCAATATATCTTTTTGCTAGCTAGCTTTCAGGGAAATCTGCTTGCCTCCCCTCTACCAACAGCTATTTTATTAGTCATACAACAGGAGAGAAGTAAACAAATGGCACACAGGGAGGGGAAAGGGCATAAAGCAGAGGGGTAATAAACTTTTATAATCCCTCCATTCCTGTGTTGTTGTGCCATCCAGCTTTAGAATTCCAAGCCTGGAGAATTTTTCCTCGACAGATCAGGAAATAAAAAGTATCAAGGAATGCCACATCTTCTCTTTTCTTATTATTTTTAAAAGGAAGATTCTTCCATTAAGGACTCATCTTCGCTCAGGTAATGACGGTCATTAAATCTCTCCCAGTAAGCGTGGAGTAATTGCATTTTATGAGGCAGTGACCACCCATCCTCATCAGACATTGAATGCAACAGCAGACACTAATAACATAATTATGTACACAAACAAAGTCTTCAACCAGGAGAAATCTGGAAGCCAGGATATGATCCAACCAATCAGTAAGCTTCTTCTTGGCTTGACTACACCAAATAGCAAAATGATTGATTTTGGTTTCAACAAGACCCACTTTGCAGAATTAAACTAATATTCTAATATGACAACATTACTTAAAATTGTAAGGGGACTGCAGTGGCTCAAGTGGCTAAGATGCTGATTGGAAGGTGGGAGATCAACAGTTTGATTCCCAAGTACTGCAGGACAGAATGAGCTTCCGTCTTCGTCCCAGTTCCTGCCAACCTAGCAGTTCAAAAGCAAGTAATTGCAAGTAGATAAATAGGTACCGCTTCAGTGGGAAGGTAAGAGCGTTTCATGCACTCCAACATCTAGTCATGCCTGCCACATGACCATGGAAACGTTTGCAGAAACAGGCAGCACTGGCTCTTTGGCTTTGAAACAGAGATGAGCACTGGACCCTAGAGTCGGATACGACTGGCTTTCGAGCAAGGAAAACCTTTACTAGAATTGTTTAGGTATTAATTTTACTTGCTTTGCCTGCTATAATAGAATATTTGTTTCACTAGTAACAGAATTTTAAGAGGTGCCTCCTATATGGAAGAAGTAATAAGCTGTCTTAACAATTATGAGTAAAGTAAAGGTAAAGGTTTCCCTTGCTTGAAAGCCAGTTGTATCCAACTCTAGGGTTCAGTGCTCATCTCTGTTTCAAAGCCAAAGAGCCAGTGCTGCCTGTTTCTGCAGACGTTTCCATGGTCATGTGGCAGGCACACGGAACACTGTTACCTTCCCACCGAAGTTGTCCCTATTTATCTATTTGCAATTTCTTGCTTTCGAACTGCTAGGTTGGCAAGAGCTGGGACACAGACGGGAGCTCATTCCGTCCTGCAGTACTCGGGAATTGAACTGCTGACTTTCTGCCTCCCAGTCAGCGTCTTAGCCGCTCGAGCCAATTCTAAGCATTAACAATTCTAAGCATAGCAAAGCGTGCACACACACACTTAAAATATCTAGGCTTGCTTATATGGAGGCCTAGACTTTACAGCGATCAAAGCCATTTAGAAGTAAGGGTTTCTCTTGAAATGGAATAATGTCCAAAAATGTTATTTTGCGTATTAATAATGGAGAAATTCCCTCTTCACTTATCGTCAGAGCAGTCCTAGATGTTTTGCTGTCTGGCAATCAGCGGTCTTGCAAAGTCTTGTTTCTCAAAGTCAATGTTTATCTTCAGCAACAGGACTTTCAAAAAAGAAGTAGAATAAGCAAACCCACCCACCCCAAGTATATTTGTTAAATGAATCCACAAGGCATATTTTTTCTTGGCAATTTCAGTCAGGCTTGGGGCAAACCAGGAACGGGGTTGCAACATCTGAGGAATTCACAGACGACCTGTAGAGGAAGAAAGCACATGGTGTCGCCACATCCCTGAGGGACCTGACCTAACCAGTTAAAGTCTGGAAGCTGTTTAAAATATGCCAAGACAATGTATTTTGAGTATCAAAACAGCACTGAACAGTGTCTGAGTTTGTCAAGTTAAATCAAATAAGATCACTGTCATAATGGCAAGAATCTATGGCCTTGATGGCGAACCGTGGCACTCCAGATGTTCTTGGACTTCAATTCCCAGAAGCCCAAGCCCCCTGTGAATCCATACGAATGGGTTTACTGCGATTCATCTGGCCCGCGCTGCCCTCGTCATTCCCGGAAGCGAAAGTAAAACGCGTCCGTCTTCATCTAATCATCCTGCTGGGTAGGGATCCCAAGAGTAACACTGCTAGCTATAAAATTTGGTACCAAACCAGTGGATGGACTATTTACTTCTATGAGGATATTGCTTATTAAATGAGCTTCTGATGTTAACTGTAAAGGAAAACCTTTAATTATCTTAGTTACAAGCTTCCTACCCAGATTTCTCTTGCTTTGTAATCAGTCGGTCTTTCTTTGCTTTTAAACACCTTTTGTAAACTTGTATTATCAAAACAGCTGCTTTTTCTTCTACTGTGTCTATATTTAAAATGCATGGTTCTCAAAGCTGATCCAAATGTATTCTTCAATGAATTCAGTGTATTCCTCTTTAATTTAGTCTTAGTGGGTCTATGGAGAGGAAAGGGTGAACTATAGAGATGTGAAATTTCCGGACATTTTGAAGCTCAGAAAAAAAAACCGGGGTGTTTTTTTTTCCCGGTGGTGGTGGGGGACTGAAATTTTCGGGAAAATTGAAAATAATCTGATACCATACATATTTTTTTAGAAATGATTTATAAAATATTTGAACCAGGCCTTATTTTAAGATATTTTATTCATCATGTTAAAATAAAACATTCCATAATATATATTTTATTTTTTCAGTTTTTCGGGAAAAAACATAAAAGGCTTCAGGAAAAAAAATGGGGGGGGGGGGACGACGACGGGGTTTTGTTTTGTTTTGTTTTTTGAATTTTTCAGGTTTTTTCTGGCCCTTCACATCTCTAGTGAACTACTGTCCATTAAGCCTAAATAATTAAAGTCAAATTGGCCTTGTTGCCACTGATCCCAAGAAATTTCATTTAATAAAAAGTAATGTTAGAAAATGAAATCATGATTCATGAATCTGACATGCAGCCAACTATGTAATACAAATATACACACATATGTATAACTTTTTTATACAGTTTGTAAACCACCTTCCGCACTGCTTTGTATTGGAAAGTCAGGGTATAAATGTAATAAATGAATAAATAATGACTTTAAAGGCATGACTGCACTGTGGTCAAGTAAGATTGTAAGAGAATTGTGGAAACTGCAATAAACCTAAGAAGCATACAGGTATAGCTAATATGATTAAAAGGTTAAATTCATATTTTTTTTGCAAGATTATTTTTTTTGTCATGGTAACTGGGTGTTTTTGAGCTAATTACTTTCTTGGTTTACTTGGTCTGTATTATACAGTCGTTATTAAAAGTGGGTGAGATAGAGAGTTGCATGTGCCATCTTCAAACCATTGGACAAAAACAGGATATAAATGTAGTAAATGAAAAATAGCCTGAGGCCACATTGGTCTTGGTCCGTGATGGCGAATCTTGGCACTCCAGCTGTTCTTGGACTTCAGTTCCCAGAAGCCCAAGTCCCTGTGAATCCACACAGATGGGTTTACTGCACGTACGTGTGTGGATTCACAAGGACTTGGGCTTCTGGGAACTGTAGTCCAAGAACAGCTGGAGTGCCAAGATTTGCCATTACTGGTCTAGGTGGAGGGGGCCTATCCCTCAAATCCTCCATTTCAATTCTGGGGGAACCACTTTATGGAAGGCTGCAGGCTTGACAAATGCATGAATTAGTGACTTACTCCTATATGTTTTGTGTTAGAAAACAGGTCCTTTTCGCCTTGAGTACCTAATGAGGAGAGTACCTACTCAGCGGGTAGCGACACAGAGGATCCTTTCGGCAATTGGAGAATGTATTGACAACTGTGGCCCTGGATGTGTTGGTGTGCAAAAGATCCTTAATGCTCGTTGTCCATTGGTGAAATTTTCCCACCACCCTTCTGGGTTTCAGTGTGACCTGACAGCAAACAATAGGTAAGCTTTTGAAAACTTCATGTAAAAAAACCCATCTCACTCTGTACACGGCTCCATTGTATTTTCAGGTACAACAGAAAATAGATGCAGAACCACAGCGTACAATGGCACACTAGAACAGAAGTAAGCAAAAGAACCTACTCATGGATTGTTGGATTATTTGTGACAAGGCAATAATCAGTATCTACAATGAACAAAATACTTATTCTCTATAATATTGTGCAATAAAATCCCTCACAGATGTAGTATTTATTCACATGAGTCCCTTCTGCATATTCTGGGGCCATGGTGGCTTAGTGGTTAAAACGCTGATCTTGACAACCGGAGGGTTGGCAGATCTGCAGTTCGAGACCCACGTGCTGCACAACGGAATGAGAAACCATCTCTGTCTTAGCTCCTTCCAACTTAGCAGTTCAAAAGCAAGAAATTGCAAGTAGATAAATAGGTGCCGCTTCAGTGGGAAGGTAACAGCCTTTTGTGTGCACCTAGTCATGCCTGCCACATGTCCACGGAAATGTCTGCACACACAGACAGTGCTGGCTCTTTGGCTGTACACAGAGATGAGCACTGAACCCTAGAGTCAGATAGGACAGGCTTTCGAGAAAGAAAGCGGTATAGAAATTAAACATGAAATGAAATGAAAAGACATTTACATTTTACTTTCCGCATATTCTCGGATACGAGTTGCAGCCGAGGCATCTGCATATAGGAAATCTTGATGGAAGGCTGGCCTAGGGCTGAGGATGACTGCGTGCCAAAAGGGCTCGGGACCCGAAAGTGACTCGCGGAACTGGGTCAGTGGTATGGATGTCATGCTACGATGCGGAAGGCAAATGGAAGGCCACTGGTATTATATTCTCAGGACAATCTTCATGGCTGATCACCAGGAGTATAGCCAATATTCAGAATCAGATATGGCACTTAAAAAAAAGAAGAATATAGGAAATAGGTAGAGCTGCAGAAGGTTATATTTTTGATTACAGTTCTCAGAATGGCAAATGGTTGTGCTTGCCAGGGATTTTTCAACCATTGCCATACATTGCAGTGACTCACTCAGGTAAATAAACATCTAACGTGTGGTGCTTTGTGGTGTGTCAGCCAGGCTTTGGTTTGAGTGGAGGCACTCCCAAGCAGAATTCTGGGAGTTCTTGCCTATAGATACCTACATTTCACTCACTTGGAGTAGGAGCCTATTTTCCATCTCTCTCGGACCTACTCCCTGTATGAAAGAAGCAGAAGCTGCCCCATTGCTTTCTGGAAGGCCTAGGTCTCTTAGATCAGCAGGAGGTTTGCTTCTTGTTAGGCTTTATTAGAGCTTCACCCTTAATAGCATTTATGGGAGATGTAGACCAAAAAAAAAATCCCCACTACCTTTTCCAACTACTCATTGACTATAATAGGTTATTTGCCTTGCCACCTAGTTTGCATTTAGCACTGCTTTACTCTCTGTGGCCATTATTAACCGGGGCATCCTGCATGACTGTTCTGTCCATAATAAATTTCAAAAACATTAACAGCAGCTAGAATGGTGGTGGGATTGTGGTGGCTTAGTGGTTAAGATGCTGAACTTGATGACAAAGATAGGCAGGTGAACAGTTTGATACATGAGTGCTGAATGACGGAGTGAGCTTCCGTCTCTGCCCCAGCTCCTGTCAACCTAGCAGTATGAAAGCAAGAAATTGCAAGTAGATAAATAGGAACCACTTTGGTGGGAAAAGGTAAACAGTGTTCCATGCAGTCTAGGCATGCCTGCCACATGTCCACAGAAACATCTGCAGATACAAACAGCTATAAACTGAGACCCTAGAGTTAGACATGACTGGCTTTCGAGCAAGGGTGGACCTTTACCTAGAATGCTGGTGTTTTATCATTGAACTTTATCTGAGTCTTTGCCTCTCAAGTCCAGTTTGCACATGAATTCAGGCAAATTTCATTTTGTAACAACCTGAGGGATAATTGAGTAATAGGGGCAATACATTGCAGACACTGAGCCATAATTTGCTGAAATTTGTTCTCAGCCTTTCAAATTATGCAGCTTTGATGTTACATATAGTTTAGCAAATGCTGGATTAAGTATATGCTGTTTGTTCCTGACATGTGCTAGAGAGCATATTGTGACTGATCTCTAGGTTTGGGATAGCAAGGAAAAGTCTGCAATTTTTATCAGAGTGGCCAGAAGGTGGCATTAGTTTTTCAGGAATAGCCATCTCTTCAGGTACAATGTACTGTAGTTGGTTTTATTTCTGTTACTCCATACATAAGAAAATTAAGAATGGCATAAAAATATTAAACCTTTATCATTAATCACATGTAAAAAGGCAAAAACGCACCCCTTGTGGTTGAGATCATTTTTATAATAGAGGCTCTGCAAAATTGAAACAATTGCGGTCTCTTTGGGCCAGTTTTGCTGGCACTGGGAATTTAAAATTAATGATTTGTTTCAGTGTTGACTATGTTTTAAGTATGGCAGCAAAACAAAATTATACGACTGGAAGAGGAGCCCTCCCTGCATTATTTAGTTCACATTGCATTCTGTCCTGAATGGTGAACTTCTATCATCCTTGTCCAATGCTTGTGACTGGATCTAAAACGGTTAACTGAATTTCAGACTCTTCACCAAATCAGTGCTTATCGAATTAACTGTCCAAAATGGAAACCCTGAAATTGATTCATGATGCCAGCCTTATCCACAATGCAGAAATAAACCTTGGCTGTCCTATTCTTCACAACGTAGACTGAAGGAGACATCTGTAAACATCAAGGTTGCTTTTTTGTGCTAATTCTTTGTCTGACTTCTAGCAAGACTCCCAGCAAGCGGTCCTTGTTTTTCTAGCATGCCTATCTTACCCTAACTCTTTTCACATGAGCTCATTACGCAGTTCCTAGGGGATATCTGATCTCCCCTGGGTTGAAAAATGTGTGAGATTGAGAGAATTAAAAGCAGAGAAGATGAACCATGTGATGTGTAAATTCCAATTCTTCCAGTTGCTTTTAAAGAGGCCCTTGGAAATTTGGTGATTGTAGAGAGTGGAGTTGTAACTATTCTTGAATTTCTTTATTTTTCCAAGAGTTTTCTGCCATTTGGAGGGCTCAGCTCAATTCAGATTAACCTGCAAAAGCTAAAATATTCTTGAAGTTTTTACTGCAGATTATCCTGCTATGGTACTAGAGAAAACCATACTGCCAGCGACTCAACGGCCTTGTGTGCTGAAGTCCACAAGGAAGGGTGATAGTCCCCAAATGGATTAAATCCACCTTGATGGATGGCATCAGCTTCCTGGGGCTGACGAGGACTCTGCATGTCAAAAGGGCTCAGGGCCAGAAAGTGACTCGTGGAATTGGATAAGTGTTACGGGTGTCACGCGATGCCGAAGGCAGATGAAAGGTCAATACATTATATTCTCCGGACAGTCTTCATGGCTGATTGCCATGATGATCACAAATATTTGGATTCCGATGCTGCAGAAGAAGATGATTTTACTGCATTGTGTTATTGTAGTTTCAGTTACCACGGGTCTGTAATGCCTCCCGTTTTAGTCTTGAACTCTCTTCTGTTCCAACAGAATTGCCCTTAGAAGTTCTGAACTTCTGTACTTGTATGGAAGTCTTGACCCACGTGTGAGAGCACTTGTGTTCAGTGTTCGGTGCTGGGCAAGAAGCCATGGAATCACAAGTAGCATTCCTGGTGCCTGGATTACCAATTTCTCCCTAACTCTTATGGTCCTGTTTTTCCTGCAAAAAAGAAAACCTTGCATCATTCCAACTTTGGATGAGCTGAAGCAGCTCGCTGGTAAGAGAGACCTGGGTTTTGCAGAGGTGGGGAAAATCCTGTTCATGCTGGCATAATGTACGGTTGCATGGGTGTAAAAGTGACGTTGAAATGGCACAAAATTTTGCAGTTGGCTGCATGTCCATCCCTGGCCCTACCAGTTGTGCATTATGCCGGCAGAAGATTGAACATGTAATTGACACTTGATTAGAACAATAAAGGCAGCAGAAAATTATGATTGAACTAGTCAGTATTTTCTATCTCAGTATTTCAAGAGGACATAGGAAAGAGCTAAGATAGTCTTCTCAAGCATGGTTACCCTGTCTATGGGCTGAAATAAGATTGCCATTATCTTCAGGAAGCACACCTATTTGATTTGCTGTTTGGATATGTGTAGGACTACAACTCACCATCTCCAAACGTAGTTGAATTTTTTTGGAATAGTAGCCATGTTAGTCTGTGTTTCAAGCATATCAGAGAATAAACAAAAAATGTTGTAGCACTTTGAAGACTAAATGTTATATTTAAATGTTAACCTTCGTCGATCAAGTCCGCTTTGTCAGACAGTGGATCAAGTGGACTTGATCCATGAAAGCTAACATTAAAATACAGTAAAGGTATAGGTTTCCCTTGCTTTGAAAGCCAGTCGTATCCGACTCTAGGGTTCCGTGCTCATCTGTTTTTCAAAGCCGAAGAGCCAGCGCTGTCTGCTTCTGCAGACGTTTCCATGGTCATGTGGCAGGCATGACTATACACCGGAGCGCACGGAACGCTGTTACCTTCCCACCGAAGTGGTCCCTATTTATCTACTTGCAATTTCTTGCTTTTGAACTGCTAGGTTGGCAGGAGCTGGGACAAAGATGGGAGCTTACTCCATCCTGCAGTGTTTGGTTATCAAACTGCTGACCTCCCGCCTTCCAGTCAACGTTTTAGCCACTTGAGCCCCATTCTTCAAAGTGCTACAGTGTTTCTGTTTTGTTTTGTTTATTCTCTGATATGTTTGAAACACAGACTAACATGGCTGCTATTCCAAAAAAAATCAACTATGTTTGGAGATGGTGAGAGTTGTAGTCCTACACATCCAAAAGCCTGGACTGAGACCATTTACATTTAGTTCTTCAGGCATTTAATAGCCATCTTACTAAGTTAGAACTAATTCAACGCAGAAGTGTTCGTACTATGATCTTTAGCATTGGTCACAAATGATAACTTCCTGTTGTATCAGGAAGTGAAACTGTAACATAGATAACTTCATTTTATGGAATTTGTAGAATGATGTTTTATTTCTTTATGTTATAAATGAAATGATCTTTGTTTTTGCATCTGCAGAAGATAAGCAAATCATTGAAGATAATGACTGTACCTTTGTTAGTGACTTGAACAAAATTCAACCCACAACAAACACAGAAGCAGTGGGTAAGAAGACGTATTGTAAATATTTTCACCAGTTGAGTGAAATCTTTGTTTTTTTCTTTCTTTCTAAATGTATCATTTCTCCCACTTCTAGATGTGCTATTAGGTGACTTCTTCGAATACTATGGAAATTTTGATTTCAATAAGTATTCACTAAATATCCGAAAGGTAAAAATATTTTATTCTCTTTCTTTCAATATGTTATTGGCCAGTTTCCAAGTTGTTGATTGAATAGTCTTAATTCTGGAGGCAGGGACAGTAGATTTGGCATCTGTAACTCTGCCCTTATTAGGCAAAGAAGCCTCCTTTGCAGTGACTGCCATATAGCAAGCTAATGCTGCAAGATCTAACGAAGCCACTTCCAGATACATTTATAGGTGCAAGATTACTTGCTGATGGATTGGGCCATTTGTGCTTGGCAATGGAAGGATAAAATGTTAATACTTCACTGGCTTCTTCATATATTGTTTAAATAGTTGTTGTGGCCTCTTTGTATTCTCTGTGCTGCCAGTTCACAGGGGAGAAGTTTAGGTAGAAGTTGGTTGTATAAATCAAGAGTGGAAAGGAGCCGGAGCAGGGTGATCGCATACTACACCTTGAGGGGGGGCTGTTAGCTCGGAGGGGGGGGTTAGCCCCTCTGCCCCCCTCTCCCCCAGCTACAGCCCTGACTCCAGCTCCCATCAGAACTTAGCAGCAGGTCTGGTAGGCATTGTAGCCAATAACTTTTGGAAGCCAAGTTTTGACCACCCCTATCATAAAGTATGCAGGGCCCGTGGTGGCTTAATGATTAAAACACTGAGTTTGATGACAGGAAGGTTGGCAGGTCAGCAGTTCGAGACTCAAGTGCTTTGGGATGGGACGAGCTCCGTTGTCTGTTCCATCTCCTGCCAATTTGGCAGTATGTAAGCAAGAAATTGCAAGTAGATAAATAGGTACCACTTTGGCAGGAAAGGTAGCAGCATTCTGTGTTTCGGTGTCTAATCATGCCTGCCACATGTCCACAGAAACATCTGCAGATGACAGTGCTGGCTTTTTGGCTGTAAACGGAGATGAACACCATCCCCTAGAGTCGGACACAATTGGTTTTCGAACAAGGGAGACCTTTACCTTTACCATTATAAAGTATAAATCCCTATCAGCCACCATGGATGAAATGTTTCTTTCCACATTAAGTCTGGAAATTGCCTTTGTCATCTTGTTTTAGCAATGGACTCTCCTTGTTCAACTCAGTTCATTGCTCAGATCTTACTTGTCCCCAGCTCCCAAACAATCCTGACCTGCACATAAAGCCCTTATGGCTGTGATGGCGAACCTTGGCACTCCAGATGTTCTTGGACTTCAGTTCCCAGAAG
The DNA here is from genome assembly GCA_035047305.1 of Bradypodion pumilum. Taxonomy (NCBI): domain Eukaryota; kingdom Metazoa; phylum Chordata; class Lepidosauria; order Squamata; family Chamaeleonidae; genus Bradypodion; species Bradypodion pumilum. The sequence goes on along the minus strand of JAWDJD010000006.1, from coordinate 18,392,336 downwards.
CCCAAGCCCCCGTAAAGCCACACGAATCGGTTTGCTGCAATTCATCCGGCCCGCACCACCCTCGTCGCTCCCGGAAGCATTTTACTTCAGCTTCTGGGAGCAACGAGGGCGGCGTGGGCCGGATGAATCGCAGCAAACCCATTCATGTGGATTCACGGGGGCTTGGGCTTCTGAGAACTGAAGTCCAAGAACATCTGGGGTGCCAAGGTTCGCCATCACGACTTTATGGTATGTATAATACAACTTCAGGATTCTGTCTAACACCTAGCTTGATGTCAAATGATCACTTATGAAACAGGTTATAGAACAAATTCCATATTTTGGGTTTTCAGGGATGAGTGTTCATTTACACTCACATGGTGGCAGTTCATAATGCAGAAGGCATATAATAAATGGCTTCCCCCTTCTCCTCCAACACTCTTTGAAACCTGCAGGGGAAAGAGGAAAACAAACCAGAAACATCTGCACTCCACATACAGAATCCCTTTGAAAAGAACCTGAACGTCAGCAAGAACGTCAACGCAACTCATCTTGAACGGTTTGTCAGGTTGGCCCAAGAGAGTGCCTGGGTTCTGCAGAAGAAATGGACTGCCTCTTCATCAACAAAATCTGAGCTCTGGGGACTGGCCGCCCTTCTTGCAGCCTCAGGAGCACCAAACGCCCAAGCAGGGGGCAAAAGGAATAAGATGCAAACCTTACAAAAAGTCAAAAGCTTGCTGGAGTCTTTAAGTTTTGACGCCAAAAACGGGAAAAGGTCCTTTGGTACACAGGTGTAGTAGCTACTACAGAAGCATCAAAACTCACCAAGATGATTGACTATAGCTGAACGTCCTTCGAGTGGCCTGATTTCTTCCAGATATGAATGGCCGCATATTTGGATTTTTTGACAACTGGTCAAACCATTATGTTAATCTCACTTTGCCTTTACTGACTTGCTGTGCTGTTTTTTTTTTTGATGGGAAATATCCTGGTTTTTAATGGACAAATTGGTATTTGGTATAAAGTCGGAGAAAAGTGACCGGTGGACCTGAGGAGAAAAGCATCTAGAAAATATTATCAGTTAACTAGGGGGAAAGTACATTAATGTCCACCAGGCAAAACTGTAATGTAAACCAACAGAACTGTGTGCCTCAAAACACTTTTGTCTGTGGGACTCGTGTCCATTTCTGTAAACTATTCCCAACACCACTAAACGACTCAACGGTGAAATAAAGTGAACAAACCAAAGTGGCGGCATGTAGTAGTTTGGAACCTCTCAGAGGTTTGCCTGAACAACTGTTTCTCTGGTTTTAGATTGACAAATATTGCTAATCTCATTTGCATTGCTGCCTTCATACAGTAGACCCTCAGATAACGACGTTGCTGGGTTCCCCAAGTAGCGTCGCTATAGGGGAAACGTGCGGTTTTTAATGGCAGCTGAGCCATCTACTGGCAAAAAACTCATTATCCGCACAATAACGTTAAAAAACCGTTAATCTGCACAATGATGGTTTTTCGTTGTTATGCGGATAGTCACATGGCGAGTTACAACGCATCAGTAATCAGAAATGACGCTATTCAAACGCGTCGTCAATCAAAGGTCCACTGTACTTCAAAGACAGATTTTTTTAAAAAAAGAGAATGCTACCTGCTGATTGTGATGCACCTGCCCTTGAGGTTTTTCAAAAAATTATGGAAAGTTACAGAGCTGTGTTCTAAATTCTGAACTTGATGACTGGAAGGTCAGCAGTTCACGACCCTAGAGTTGGATATGACTGGCTTTCTAGCCAGGGCAACCTTTACCTATATGAAACTAACACAAATTTTTAATGGCAGGTTATAACCAGTGGTGGGCTCCAAAACATTTTACTACCACACTGGGTGTGGTATATGGTGCGCCGTGGCCAGGGGGAAAGCCCTGCATTGCATCCTAATTAGGACTATTTCAAAACTTGGATGGGCGGGGCCAGCCAGAATTTCTGCTACCGGTTCTGGCAAACTGGTGCGAACCTGCTGAATGCCCACCACTGGTTATAACCTTCCATCTTTGGAGTCTGAAGTTTTCAGATCCAGGGAGTCCTTATGTACAGCAGCCTAACATAAATTACACAATGCAAATGAAAGATCTCCACCGCTCCATGTTGTGCAGATGTATGTGTACATATTTGGAGAAATTTTATTGTTATTATTAACCTTGGGCTCCCCCCGAGCCATACTTTACATTTGACTTTTGCTACCTGTTACTGCAGGGGTTTTCAACCTATTCAAGTTGAGGGCTGGGCCACGCTCCCTCAGACAGTTTCGGGGGCCAGACGGCCATTTCGCCCTGCCTGCAACACATGGCACTTCCGGGTGTGGCGGAGGCAGTGGGGAGCCACATGAAATGGCATTGCGGGCTGCATCTGACCCCGGGCCATAGGTTAAGAACCCCTGTGTTACTGTATCCCTTTTACTGTGGAGAACTGTCACTTTATTTTTGTCATTCAGCCAAGAAGCTGTAAACAGGGTAACTAAGAGAGCAGTTATTTTTGCCATCCCAAAACAAATGGATGGTGACTTAGCCTTCTAGGTTCTTTTAGGCAGCTTGTCCATATAAATGTGGAAATCGTACTGTGGAATAATGTATAAAATATATATTTTGCTACTCTTCTGAAAAAGTGCCTGATTTGACTTTAAATATTGACCACATATCTGACCTTCTCTGTCATCACCTCCAAGCCATGGAACCTCCTCTTTCCTGTTCATCACACAAGCTCTTTCTTGGTCACTGGTTGCCTAAGAGAGGGCCTGCTATTTTTCTTTTATTCCCCCCATTTCCCAGTTTTTATATTGCTTTTAATATTGTAAGCCACCTTGGGTCCTATTGAGAAAGGCAGAGAACAGTTATTTTAAACAATAAACATTTAATGATATCATTAATTCCTATCCCACTCTAGACGTTCACCGTGTGACCGTCGTCAGGTGGAACTCGCTATATTGGCCATCCAGATTGCTATTAGGAGAGACAGATATGCTTGGGGGGCAGCATTATTCTTCAAGTGAAAAAGTAGGTAGGTTTAGTTTGTTATAACCTGGTGGCTTGGTGAAAAGTTAGTGGGTTATGAAGCATAACAACACAAGCCTATTGCATGATGTGGGAAGGTTTGGAGTTGACACTTCTACAAGATTCTCTACCTGCAGCTTGTTTTAGTTTATTATCATAGTTCACCACACAAATGTCTAGTTTCAGGTGCTTTGTTTGATTAATGTTAAATGTTTCTATATAGGATTTTCTCTCAATTCCATTTTCCATTTTTATAGGTTTTAATGTCTCTATAGGGAACAGCAGTATTAAAGGGATTTATGCACAAAGTGTCAGTTTTACAGTCTTGCCTTTATATTCCATATTAGGAACTGGCTTTTCCTAATGAAGGCAGCATGTGTATTCCCAGTTTATCTTGAGGATTACATTTACAGCCATATATAGACTAACTTCCAGAAAGTATTTGTTAAACATTATCTTCATGGTTTTTCCTGATAAAATAGAGAGCCACTATAAATCTTGAAGATACATATGAGTGTTTCTATTTAATAACTGTCACAACATTATTAGCTCTTTTCTTAGCTGAAACAAAGTCTTTGCTGAAGACTTTTCAGGAACATTTAAGATGATATGATCTTCTCAGAATGGTGTTTGAAATCAACGATAGGTTGGCAACCTTCAATCTCTTGATGTTGGATAATCTTTGGAAAATATTGCTTAATATACAGTACATAGAATTTGCCTTTGACAGCCTGAATATATAATGGTAGGGAGAACATGTTTTGATTTTTTGTAGCAAAAGAAATTTTCAAATGTGTGTCTCCGATTTGTCTTAATTGATCATTTTGTCAAGAGGACTGGTTTTCAGCATCTAGTCATGTTCTGGAGATGTGGGCTTTTCATAAAATTATTATAAATTCACTCCTTCCTGCAGTTGTAAGTGCATAGAATTATTCATCAAAGTTCTCTTGTCATGCTGTGAATAACTTTGGATACCGTTATTCCTAATTATTTCACTCACCCCCAGCTCTCCAACACCACAACTGATTAATAACAGAATGGCTACAAACGAAACAGATGATATCCAGAGGTCTGGCGCACTGCACATTGCCCGTCCCTGGGAGGGCTGTCCTGTTTTCCAAAAACATTCACTACTTAAGGAGAATGTTTTTGAAAAGTGCCTTTTGTATCACCTGGTGACCAAAAAATATAAAGCAATTACTAATTTGCAAGTACAGGGATAGTTGCAGGTTAGAAGCCCCTCAGAATATGGCAAAATTGCTTCCAAGCTCCGTAAGGTACGTACTTCCAGAACTGGTTTTTCTCCCCAAAATACCTTGAGGTATAGAGGACATCTGATACAGTGATCCAAGTCCATGAGTCACTTTCTGAGCCCTTTTGGCATGCAAAGTCCTCATTGGTCCCAGGCCAGTATTGATGAAGCTGCTGTCATCCATCAAGATGGAGGCAAGTGGGATTTAATGCATTTGGGGACCATCTCTTCCCTGTTGGACTTCAACACCCAAGGCCATTAGTCTTCAGGGTTGCCAGGTTATTTGAGTCACTGGCAGGAGGGTCTATTCCAGTGATGGCCAACCTTTGCACTCCGGGTGTTTATTTATTATTTCATTACTGTATTTGTATTGCCGCCTCCCTTGCCAAAGCGACTCCAGGCGGCTCACAAAAGTATCAAAAGTTCAAAATACAAAACGTCCTCATCATACAAGACTAAACAATTAAAACTTTAAAACCAGATTAGAACACCCTCCCTATAAAATTGAAAAAACCCAGACAGACTAATATAAACCAGAATTTTTTTTTTGCGGGGGTGGGGGATGCGGGACCTACCACACCAGCAGTGTCCCACATCCACTGTGCTGACCAGATTTTAAGGCCCTTTCTGAAGGCCAGCAGCTCTGCTTGGAGGCACAACTCATTTGGCAAGAAGTTCCACAAGGCCGGAGCAGATACGGAGAAGGCCCTCCTTCTAGTGCCAGAGAGATGAGCCTCTCTGGCAAATGGAACTACTAGGGAGCCCCTCCGGTCTTATCTTGTAGGACAGGCAGATGATCTTGGGGTGACACGGTCCACTTGGGGTGATCCTGGTCCACTACCATGAAGGGCTTTAAAGGTCATTACCAGCACCTTGAATTGCACATCGGCAACCAATGCAGCTCCCGTAATAGGGGTGAGGCATGGTCATAGCGACCCCACCCCATCACCACGTGGGCAGCCACATTTTACGCCAGTTGTAGCCTCCGAATGGTCATCAAGGGCAGCCCCATGTAGTGTGGGTTATAATAATCTAGTCTGGAGGTGACTAGAGTGTGAGTGACCATTAGTAAGGAGTCCTGGTCCAGGAGCTGGCATGATTGGCGAGTGGGCAGTGATATAAATCTAATAAATTGGTGAATAATGCAAAATTGCGCAAAAGCCCTCCTGGTCATAACTGCCACCTGCTCTTCAAGCAAAAATCATGAGTCCAGGAGAACGCCCAAATTATGCACAGGTTCTGTCTGAGGCAAAAGAGCCCCATCCAGTACCGAAGATTGTAGCTCCGAGGACAACGTGCCCCCCTTAACCCACAGCCACTCAGTCTTGCCAGGATTCAGTTGTAGCCCGTTGTCCCCCATCCAGACCCCTACAGCCTCCAGACACCTGGATAGGATGTCAACCGCATCGCTTGGATCATCACGGGCTGAGATGTACAACTGAGTATCATCAGCATATTGATGATACTTCACCCTGTGGGAATGGATGATCTCACCCAGTGGCCTCATGTGGATATTAAATAGGAGAGGCGAGAGCCCTGAGCCCTGTGGCACCCCATATTGGAGGGGCCTAGGACTGGACATCTCGCCTTCCAACAACACCGACTAGGTCTGGCCTCTAAGAAATGAGGAAAACCAGGATCCCAGAAAGCCCTGGTCAGCAGGTTTGTTGACTTAGGCTTCTGGTAATTGAAGTCCAAGAACATCTGGAGTGCCATGGTTGGCCATCACTGGTCTATTCTATTACCACAGCAGGATAACCTGGCCAGATTACCAGGAGTTTTTGGGAGGGGCACATTTAGGTTTCTGGCAAGCCACATGTTTTCCAAAGACTACTTATTATCCAGGGACCACTATGGCTCAAGCAGTTAAGCCGCTGACTGGAAGGCCGGCAGGTCAGCAGTTCAAAACTCAGGTACTACATGACGGAAAGAGCGCCTTTCTCTGAGGTCCTGCCAACCTAGCAGTTCAAAAGCAAGAAATTGCAAGTAGATAAATAGGTACCACTTCGGTGGCGAAGGTAAACAGCATTCCGTGCACTCCAGTGTCTAGGCATGCCTGCCACATGTCCACAGAAACATCTACAGATGCATACAGCACTGGCTCTTTGGCTATAAACAGAGATGAGCACTGAATCCTGGAGTTGGATACGACTGGCTTTCAAGCAAGGGCAACCTTTACCTTTTACTTATTACCCACCGTTCTATGAACATGAAAATATCTTTCTGGAAAGGAAGAGTGGACTTTTGGTTTATCATTAGAGTTCTTTGGTAGTATGTCAGAGATGTGTTGTATAAGAGGTTGAGAACCATGATTGTTTGGGAGGAGCAGAAGATATACTTGGCCAGACATATCTCAAATGTATACAGTATATTGTTTTAATGTACACAAAAAGCCTATTGTTGTAGTATTTGTACAGATATTAACACACCACTATGAAGCTCCCCTTCTCTAAGAAATAATACTTCAGACACTCAGATTGAAAGCCACTGGTTTGAAGGAATGCTGAACTGTCCTCAATGTGTAACCTTGGCCAGGAACTACAGCTCTAATATGCATTAATGTATATTGTCATATTGAGTTAAGAGAGGAGGGAACTACTTGCTTCGAGTTACTCAGGTTCTATTTTACTTACACAGGGTTACTTGGATGTGACAGTTAGGCAGAAATGATAGGATTTTCTGCTCCAAATACCGGTAAGAGAGACGCTTCCGATCACGTGGGCCAAGGAGAACTTAATTCAAGGACACCTAGTCTCTCTGAATTTCCTATATTGCTTAAAATATTTCCACACATCTCACAAAAAAACCACAAATATCCACTACTACCACCAGTTCCAGCTGTTAAATGTTCAGGGTTTTCTCTCTAGTTTGCTACGTACAATTAAGCATTGCTATTCCCCCTCCCCATTTTTAAAAAAGGTTGAATGGGGAAATTCAGTTCTCTGGTTTGTTTATAAATACTAAGTTGGTTTTGGATTTTTCAAGTGAGTGGGCTGACTCAGCCATTGGTGATTCCCAAGGGATGAATGTACGTGTCTCTGTTTATTTGATATGTGCATGCCATGCGTGGAGTTCTGTGGCTAAGGTTAATGGGCATCAGTTCAGGCTTCAAACTTGAGAAGATATCTACAAGCATAGATGCATGGCTTGTCAGGGTATGGAGCAAGGGAGATGTTCCAGCTGGCACTGTGTTCTCTACATAAAGACCAATATATCTGTGATCCCGATTGCTTCTTATTTTTGAATGTTCCATTAGAAAACAGAAGGGAATAGACAGTTCTCTCTTTTTTTGGGAAGGGACCATTTTACTCTCTGCCTCATATTCCAGGCAGACATATGGGAAAATGTGGACTTTCAGATAGCTGGGTCATATAGGACCGTGATGGCGAACCTTGGCGCTCCAGATGTTCTTGGACTTCAATTCCCAGAAGCCCAAAGAACCCTGTGAACCCACACGAATGGGTTTACTGCGATTCATCCAGCCCGCGCTGCCCTCGTCGCTCCCGGAAGCGGAAGTAAAATACACCCATACGGGCGCATTTTACTTCCGCTTCCCGGAGCAACGAGAGCAGCGCGGGCTGGATGAATCACAGTAAACCCACTTGTGTGGGTTCACAGGGTGCTTGGGCTTCTGGGAATTGAAGTCCAAGAACATCTGGAGTGCCAAGGTTCGCCATCACGTATATAGTACTTTATAGGTGGATTATGCTTGCAATCAGATGGGTAACCCATTAAACTTATTTCATCCTGCATCTCCCATGATAGCTGGAGGATTCTGGGAATTATAATTAAAAGTCTCCCATCTTTGCATATGTTATCCTGTGTAAGTATTTTTCTCTTCACACATTTTTTGACCTGAGAGACGGAAGTTACCAGCAGTTGTCAAGTCACATACTAGCCAATTTTTTTCTCCTGGGTGAAGCAAATATAACTTTTCATCACTGGAACACATAGTTATGTAACAAGCCTGCTTTTCTTGACACTTTAATTAAACATTGAGACACTTTGCTCTGAAGTATAGTGAAACTGCAAAATGTGCCTCAGGAACGGCTGGGCTGAATTCCTACCAGCAAAGACATCAGCCTGAGAAAAAAGAAATATTGCCAAGAACAGGTTGGTTTTATTAGATAATCTTGTTCTAGTCGAAAGGTGTCAAGACAGTGTGTAGACTAGAGCAGTTTGTAAAAAAAGCAAAACGTTGAACTCTTCACTCATCTTTGGATTCTGCTTGGACTTTCTCCTTCTGTGGTTTTGGTTTTCATTGGTGGCACCTCTCCAAAAAAAGTTCCTTTGGACCCTATATTACAATGTTCAGAAATGTTACTGTTTTAAAACATCCTGTGTTGAGTTTTAACTCAAATAAAAACCCAAAACATCTAAACACAGTTTAAAAACATTTAATGTAAAAAAACATGTACTTTCACATTTTAAAAAATATTACCTACGGCACAACTATTAACAAAAAAACAAAAACCCACAAACTAAAACATTATTTGGGTAAATAAAACAATTTGAAACAATTATATCATCCTTTGTTCTTTATTTTAATCCACAAAAAAAAAACTGATTACAGTTTATAACTGCTCGGCATCACCGGGCAACCTATGCTAGTAGTTAATAAAACTGAGGCTCAAACCAGACAAAATAGAGATACCATTAGTGAGTGGTTTATTTGTCTATTTGAATAGCATTCAATGGTTCTAGAAAGGACTGCATTGCACTGAGGGTCACCTTGAGTAGTCCTGCTCTGTGATATGACCCTCAGCTGTGAAACGTCCTTCTCAAACATTATAAGACCTTTCCATGTTCAATTTTATTGTTGAATCTGTAATGTGCTATGTTTTATACAGTATAGTAATTGTATCATCATTGTTTGTGTGGTAGTTCAACCATTTTATCTAGGCCACACAGAAAACTTTGGCAGAGACATACCATTAATAAGAACTAATTTTTATTAGCGAGACAAAATCCAACTCCACTGACCCTGAAAAAAGGCATGAATGTGGGAGAAATGGGCTTGGAAAGAAATGCTTATGAAATTGTTCAGTTAATGCCCAGCTTCCTGTTTTTCAAGTCTATACAGGCGTTTTCTCAGGCATTAAGAAAGCCAAGACCAGGGTTGGCTTGATTTTACAAGCACTGTGGGCATTTCCTTGGAGTAGTTTTGCACTGTTGTTCCTTACACAATCTCTGTGTTGGAAAACAAAATATTTTTACACATGTGGGCAGAATTTTTTCCCACACCAACTGTATTGAGATGATTATGTGAAGCAGTCCTACAAAAGTTATTGCAAGCAGAACCATAGCTATGCCTAGAAATACCAATTTATTTCTTGGGTGAGTCATCCCGTACCATCAAGGAACCATGCAGCTTGGTACCTTCAGTCTACATCTCTGCCACTCCCAGCCCTAAAAGTATGTCTTCTGCACCCCATCTCTTTTCTTCCATCCCTTCTTCCCATCCACATTATTCCCAGGAAAACTTTATTCAGTCCATGGTATTGCAGGCATGTTTATGACGTTATGGCACCAAATAGAGGTAGACAAATAGCAGAACAGAGGAGATTGTATAACCCCACCACATTGCCAGAAATGCAACAGTGAGAAGAGGAAGATTGCTCCTTTGCTTGCAATATGGGCCTTGTGCTGGTTAGAGGAGGTGCCTACTGGAAGTAAGCAAGACCTGGGAGAGGTTGGCATTGGAGGCAGGGAGAGTATATGTTAGGGACTTTTTGCTGATTGCTTCAGGTGTCAAACTGACTACTTACGGCTTCCCTTATTCTTCTATTTCTTCTTCCGTGTCCAGGTCAGATTTTTAACTTCAAAAATGGAACTCCATTCTTGGCTTTGTTGTTGACCAACTTTAAATCCTTCCTCATCAGTACATGTTTCCATCAGTAGTCAGCAGTGATGCACTGCAGCAGGTTCTGTCAGGTTCTGCAGAACCGGTAGCGGAAATTCCCACAGGCCACGCCCACTTGGTTGGCCATGCCCACCTCCATAGCCCATAATGCAGGATGTTTGGCCACGCCCACAGATTTGGCCCCGGTCACAGATTTGGCCTGCCCACAGAGTAGGTAGTAAAAAAATTTGCAGTGCATCACTGGTAATCAGCAGACCAGCAATGAGCAGGGCTATGTGTCTCTCTATATTCACACAGTGGGTTGTTGTTCACTAGTAACCCCCACTAGAGCATGTGTTGATCTTACATTTAGGCACTCCAACATAGGGGAGATTGAGTTCCTCAGCCATATCCTCCTTTAATGTTATTCCTTATCCAGCACCTCCCCCGGTGGCATAGTGGGTAAGGCGCTGAGCTTGGAGACCAGAAGGATGGGGTTCAATACCTGAGAGTTGCACGATGGTAGATTTGCCATAATTCTCTCCTACAAAACCAGGACAGAAGTATACTTGACAAAAATGGGTGGGTTATCTACAAAATAGCCTTTTTAAAAACAAACATAATATAAAGACAGCTCTAAAACACTTTCACATTAAATATATCAATACATAAATACATGTTGCTCCATGGCAGGAGGACATTTTCCGCCTTTGTCCCTGCCACAGAGCCCCCTTGGCTCCTCCCCTCAGCCAGTTGGAGGGGAGTGGGAGTGACCATTGCTCCATGGCAGGAGGACATTTTCCACCTTCGTCCCTGAAGAGTCCCCTAAGCTCCTCCCCTCAGTCGGTTGCAGGGGAGTGGAAGCGGCTGTTACCCATGACATGGGCCTTAAGTTTTATGTAATTTACCATCTTTGTCTGTAAACCGCTTTGGGTCACCAATAGGTGAGGAAAGCGGTATAAAAATATACTAAATAAATAAATAAAATTTATTTACAGCAGTTAATTCTTACTGTAAGATGATCTGTTGTACTTCTGAGAAGTCACATCACGGTCAACTCTTAATGTCCTCAGTTCCAGGAAACACACTGGTCACACTTATTGGATGGTGGTGTGAGATGAGGACATTAAGATTTGTCTCCAGGTATATTCCAACTCCAATGTGGCTCGTTTGATGGCAAGAGTTCGAATTTACAGTTAATCCCCTACTTACGTAAAAAGTCTGTTCCGCAGGCTTTTATGTAAATCGTTTTTTTTTTACTTAACTCGAAGCAAACCCATAGGAAAAATGAATCTTTACTTAAATCGAAGCAAACATATAGGAAAATGATTTTATGTAAATCGAAGCAACCCCATAGGAAAAATGGTTTTTTAAAGTAACTTGAAGCAAACCCATAGGAAATTGTGTTATGTAAATCGGGACATGGTTTTAGTGCAAAAATCATTATGTAAGTCAAATTTTATGTAACTCAAGGTATATATAAGTCGGGAGTTTACTGTATTTTAATGGTGTGTTACAATACACAATCAGTACATTTTTAAAATCCGGGACTTTACCATGATTTTTCTTGAACTGGCCGGGACAATTTTTCTGACCTTGAATCTGGGACAATCCCAGTTTTCCAGGACGTATGGCAACCTTACATGATGGGGATATGAAAGACGTCCCTGCAAAAATCCTTTCAACCCAGAGTAACCTTTGACGCGAAAACACGCACACATTCCTTCCTCCATCTTCTAATTTCATTTGGCTCTTCCGTACCCTCAATAGTGTGTGTTCATGCCATGGCTCTGCTCACAAGACGCTATATATGAGAGTTACATGTTCCAATTTAAAACATTAAGCTCTTAGTCTGCAATCTACAAGAAGAAGCAAATGTATACATCTCTTTAACAATGGGGTTTTGAAAACCCCAAGAGCAGGAATAAGACACGTTTGTTTTCAATTCTCTTATTTTAAACAATTTAATGTTGCATTTCTGGACTTCTCTGTATTCCAATGCTGGAGACAGAAAATGCGTAGAGAATTTGCAGGTGGCTTGAAACAAATAGCATTGCTTACAGTGGATCTACAGCTCATTCTTTCAGAATTGCCTCTTGTGAACAGGTTTTACAGGTTCTACATGGGTCCCATATCTCTAAAACCTGTTTTACCAGTGGATTAAAATAATCCCAAAAAAAGCCAAACCTCACCAAAACTACTTTTTGGACTGTTTCCAGCCCAAGAATTGAAACAAAGCTGATTTACCAAATGTAGGTTATCTGTAATAAAATATTTCATTTCACTCTTCTTGACAAAGGTGGACTTGACACAGTTCTAACCCCAGATGTGCAGCATGGCAGAATATAGACTTATTCCATTCCTGTCTTCTCATGCGCTAACTTAACAGCAAGTGCGGTTTTTGAAAAGGCCTCTATTATTTCCTCAAGAGCTTGATATATCTAAAGAGACATCCATTACGGTGGAATACTAAGGGTTTGTCGTGATATCTAAACCTCCCACTGCTTTTTCAATAAGCCCAATGATGCCATTTCATATTAGCTGTGAGTACATAGTAAATGGGAGACTAAAGTTGCTTCAATTCCCTTGGAGAAGAGTTATAAAACTGAACAAATTGCCTTGATTATTGCAAAATAGAACTTCTCCTTGCTCTTTTGGTTGAAAAAAACCCCCTGCTTGATGAACCTTATCCAAGTGTATTTATCCATATTCATAATGAGCTCATGACCTGCTTTTTAGGTAAAGGTCTCGCTTGCTTGAAAGCCAGTCATGTACAACTCTAGGGGGTGGTGTTCATCTCCGTTTACAGCCAAAGAGCCTGTGCTGTACTGTATGTGTCTGCAGACATTTCCGAGATCATGTGGCAGGCATGACTAGAGCCCGAAGCACACAGAATGCTGTTACCTTTCCTGCCAACGTAGTACCTATTTACCTACTTACAATTGCTTGCTTTTGAACTGCTAGGTTGGCAGGAGCGGGGACAGATGATGCTTAAGCAACTATAAGTGTAGGATGTGAAAGTGGGTGTGAATGCACAAGCACATACTAAGGACGTCTGTCCATCCGACCGGAGGGGCTCTCTAATAGTACCATCAGCTAGAGGGGCTCACCTCTCTAGCACAAGGAAGAGGGCCTTCTCCGTGTCCGCACTGGCCCTCTGGAACCTCCTGCCAATAGAGTTACATCTCCAGACGGAATTGCTGCCCTTCAGAAAAGAACTCAAAACTTGGCTGGCGGGCCAAGTATGGGATGCAGGTGGAAGGGTGACCCCCCGTTGGGTGGTTGGTGTAGTGGATGAGTCCTTCCCCTTCGGCCCCTTCGGTCCCTGCACCTTTTTTTAGGGGGTGGGTAGTTTTTAATTAGTTTTAATTATGTTGGTTTTATCTGTGATTGTGAACCTCCCTGAGGACCACGGCCACTTGGCCAACCACGCCCACCTCCCTACCCCAGACCATGGTGTAGGGAAGTCAAGTGGGCATGACCCACAGAGTTAGCCACGCACACAGCCATGGCCATGGTGGGGGTAGTAATTTTTTTTGCAGAGCATCACTGCCTGAGTTGCCTTAGGCCGAGTGGGCGGTGTAGAAATTGAACAAATAATACTGTATGTATATCTTCATCTTGATGAAGACTCCAGCTCCAACAAACTAAAGTACAATTTCACTTTCTCAAACATGTGCTTACTGGTTAATGCTAGTACAGAGCTAGAGGGGCGTTGTCAGAGCAAAGGAGAATCAGTGAAAGCAGAAACAGAACTTGGAAAAGCTTGGCACAGTCCTTCAGGCCAGAGAATTCTGGGATTTTTAATTTTTAAAAAACTAACTTCCCCCTACATGTTGGCATGTATCTCTTTTCTGAACATCTGTCTTACATCTTTCCTTCTTCGCCCTGCCTTCCCATCCAGAGACGTGTGTGCTTCTGGTCCTGGAAATATATTTTGTTTGATTGTTTGATGAATTACTTCATCCATCCTCAAGCTGATGTCTTCCAAATGTATGGGCCTACAACTTTCGTAAAATATGGGGGGGGGGAGGGGGGAGAAGTGCCAGCAGGTTAGTTTTAGAGCCAGGCAGCTGGCTACATGGCATACCTTCAGCAGAAGGAAAAATCCAGGGGACTGAGGAAGAGCTAAGAGGGCAAGGCTGCAGATGGTCCCGTTACATCCATATTTTTTTTTGTTACTTACAGCGGCCACATCATTCTACCTAATGGCGGAGCTGGCTGTGCAACATGGTTTTGCATTTGTATTCTTATCCTTGATGGTTGTAGAAGCAGACTGTAGTTCCATAGCGTAAGCAGTGCTGCAGTTACCTGGTATGGTCAAGAGATGACATCAAGGCCACCGTTTTCTCCACCTGTTTTTCACACATCAATACAGTAAATAAGAATGAATCTAGGGCAGTGTGTGTTTCCCAACCTTTGGTTTTGGGACTTCAATTCCCAGAAGCCTAAGTCAATTCCCCAAAGCATTGATCAGCCAATGTACTGACTTAGGCTTCTGGAAATGGAATTCCCCCTGTGGGGCGTGTGCCTCACAGTGGGAAACACTGGTCTAGTTGTTGCATTGTTATTGTTTTGTTGTTTGACCAGACACACTGACTCTGTCTTAAAACCTTTGGGACTTTCGTGTTGCTGAAACACCACAGCCTCCCCTTGCTAAATAATATCTCCTTTAAAAGAAAGGGTAGCAACCAAAATGAAAGGATCAGAAGCACAAAACAGAAGGTGATCTCCCTGGAGACTATAGGGCAGGGGTGCCCAAACTTTTCAGGCTGTGGGCCAGTCAGCGGGCGCATTTTACTTCCGCTTCTGGGAGCATCGAGGGCGACATGGGCCAGATGAATTGGCATCAGAGGCCAGATCCGAACCATGGGCTGTACTTTGGCACCCCTGCTTTAGGGCAACAGAAAGGCTGGAGCACTAGATTTTATTTATTTATGTACAGCCACTGGCCGTGTTTGTCCTCCTTATGCCCTTACCCTTTCAGACATGTTTATGAGGAGGCAGGTTTGCTTTTGGAAAAGGTCTGGCTGTTGTCCAAGGCAAAAGAGAACTGGGGCCAGCAAAATAGCCTCCTGCACACCAACAAACCCAAACAAATAGTGCAGTAGCTCATCTGAAGCCAAGAAGCCAAGAGTCCCACCACCACAATAAAATCTCTCATTCTTGGGAGCGTGTATTTCATTTTGAAATATGTACTTCCTGCACTTTGCATAGAATTTCCTTCACCCTTTTAAAACCATGGATTGTTACAGAGATGCCAGTGAAATTGCTTTCTGTATATAATAGTGGCTAATAGAGAGTGGGATTGCAGTGGCTTAGTGGTTAAGACGCTGAACTTAATGACTGGAAGGTTGGCAGGTCAGCAGTTCAAGACCCTTCAATGGAGGGTGCATGACGGAGTGAGTGTCCATCATCTCTCCCAGCTCCTGTCAACCTAGCAATCTGAAAGCAAGAAATGGTACGTACCGTATTTTCCGGTGTATAAGACAACTTTTTAACCCCGAAAAATCTGTGCCAAAATTGGGGGTCATCTTATAAACTGGGTACTTACCTGCAACTTGCTTCATATGTCCTGCAGGGAGATAAAGGGAGCCGTCTCTGGCCCAGGAGGCCCCGAAGACGCCGCTGCCACCGCAGTCGCACTTTCCCCGCCCCCTCCACCGGCGGGGAGATAAAGGGAGCCGTCCATGGCCCGGGAGGCCCCAAAGACGACGACACCACCGCAGTCGCGCTTTCCCCGCCCCCTCCACCGGTGGGGAGATAAAGGGAGCCGTCCCCGGCCCGGGAGGCCCCAAAGACGACGACGCCACCACAGCCGTGCTCTCCCCACCCCCTCCACCGGCGGGGAGATAAAGGGAACCGGCCCCGCCCCTGGAGGCTCTGAAGACGCCACCGTTGGAAGAGGGGTAGTCTTATACGGCAAATATATTGCAAACTCTACATTTTAACTAGAAAAGTTGGGGGTCATCTTATATGCCCAGTCGCCTTATAAGCCGGAAAATACGGTAGATAAATAGGTACCACTTCAGTGGGAAAGATAACATTTTCCATGCGCTACATGACCACGGAAACATCAGCAGATGCAGACAGTGCTGGCTCTTTGGCTGTAAACAGAGATGAGTACTGAACCCTAGAAATGACTGGTTTTCAAGCAAGTGAGACCTTTGTTACAAAGCGACCTTTACCTAATAGAAAGTAGGCAAATCTTGCCTTTACCTGCTCTGGCTTCACCAGGCAGTCAACAGCTGCATTAGTTTCCTATCTGTAATCTGGGGATATTTAGTTAGGTCTTTGTAAAGATTACTAACATATCTATGAAGAACAATCAGAATCCATAGAAATGCTGTCTGATAGCTGAGAAGTCATATATGTAGATTTGCTAAATTAACTCTCTTTAAATCCCCTAAGCGTTTTATGTTGAATTTCAGCAGGGGAGTATGAAGATAATTGCTAACCTGAAGCAGAGACTTGAACCATTTTATAGGCTTCTCTTTTTACAAGCATCTTTAAACCTTGTGAAACAAAAGTACAAAGAACAAAAGATCAAAGTCTTGACCTGTCTAATGATGTAGCCAGGCATAATCTGAGGCACGCTAAAGAGCAATATTAGTAACCCCCACAAAAAATAAGCCTTTCGCTAGAAAGATAAATTTTCAGCTGTTGGGAAATGAAGATTTGTTGAATGCAATGGATATGTGCTAGAAAGTTCTATTGCCTATTGCCAGGAAAGCAGGTGAAAGATTAAACAGGGAATGGGGTGCTGTCAATTGAATGAAAGGGTCATTTTATGTAAAACTAGCAAGGGTTGCCCGGCGTTGCCGGGCTTTTCCCCCCGTGTTTTTTAATTAAAAATGAGCCAATTTTATTTTTGCAATAGTTTTACATTGTGTTGGAAGGTTAAATTGTGTTGTTTTTTTAAAAAAAAAATTGCTTAGTCTGTAATTTTAATTTTTTAAATGTTTATTTATGTTAAATTTGTTTGGCTTGGCTGTTATTAACTGTGATCTGCTTTTTTGGGTTTTTTTGAGGATTAATAAAAGAAGAAAGTATGATATAATAACTCAGCACAGGATTTTTTAAAGTTTCTATTGTATTTTATTGACATATATTTGTGATTTGTGTGAAAGTGTGTTTAGTGTAATTTTTTTACTTGTTTTTGTTTGTGTGACCTTTTGTGTAAAATTGTGAATTTGTGTTTTGTTTGGGGCTGTTGTGTGTTTTTGAATTGTTTTTACTATTGTGGCCAGCAGGTGGTGCTGGTAGGGGTTATTGTATTTTGACTTTTGTTTCTCTCCTGGCCTCTGGGTGGAGCTTCTTCTGGTAAGTAGGGTCTTTCTGTATTCATTTCTTTTCCAGTCCTGGTGGAGGTAGCACCTGTTTTGGTAAGTTTGCTTGTTTTCTTTCTTTTGTGTGTGTGTGTGGGAGGGGGGGTTGGAATTTGTATTTTTTGTCTTTTTCTTTTGTTTTTGATTGTGTCTTTGTTTACTTCGTATTGTTTTTGGTGTTTTTGTTTTTGTGTATTTTTGGCTGTGTTTGAGTGTTTTTAGTAATTTTTAAAAAATTATTTATTTGGTGGTGGGGAAGGTATGTGGTCATTGGGGGTTTGGAAGGGTGGGCTAGGTGGTGGGGAGGGGGGCATGGTCGTTGGGGGTTAGGAAGGGTGGGCTAGGTGGTGGGGAGGGGGCATGGTCGTTGGGGGTTAGGAAGGGTGGACTAGGTGGTGGGGAGGGGGCATGGTCGTTGGGGGTTAGTAAGGGTGGGTTAGGTGGTGGGGAGGAGGGCATGGTCGTTGGGGGTTAGGAAGGGTGGGCTAGGTGGTAGGGAGGGGGCTTTATTGTTTTATGGTGCTTTGTTTGTGTGTAGTTGTGAAAGTAGATCGGGGTTTCCCCTTTAATATCAGTGGGTGGGGCTTGCGACCCCCCTCTCTGCTTGCTCCCCTGGGGTTGGGAGGTTTGTGGGGACAAAAGAGGTATGTCCCCCTAACTCTTCTGGACCCAGTAGACCAGGCACAGTGGATCGATTCCCTCCCCCCCTCCTTAAAACAACTCCGTTTTTAAAGAGTAGAAAAGACGGAGTTTTTTTAAGGAGGGGGGTGGGAATCGATCCCCTCTCCCTGGTGTCCTGAGTCCAGAAGGGTTTGGGAAACATTCCCCTTTTGTTCCCACAAACCTCCCAACCCTAGGGTAGCCAGCGGAGAGGGGGATCGCAACCCCCACCCACTGATATTAAAGGGGAAACTCCAGTCGGGTCCTTCAGGCGCCGTGGGTGAGGGATAGAAAGCCGGCTGGTGTGTGTTTGGCTGTGACGCGGTGATTTGTTTTTCTTTTTAATTTTTCAGGCGCCGTTTTCCTCAGCGTTCTGCGTGCTCATGGCGCACAGGACGCTGGGGCTTGTAGTAATGGGTTGGTGCTTTCTGTTTGTGCTGCGTTTTTTTAAAATGGTTTTATTTTGATTGGCTGCGGCGCGTTTCCGAACGCTGCGCCATGCAAGAGCCTCTCAGCCTGATTGGCTCTGGCGCGGCGCTGCGCAAGGAATGTTGGGAAGTGAAGTTGTTTCCCTTTCTTTGCGTTGCCCCACTGCCGGTTTTTTCAATCCTTCGTTGACCTGCGTACCCAGATCGGCCGTGTGCACGAAGGGTGAGTGCAGGCAAGTAGGGCGAGGCATAGCAACCTATAGCCAGTTCCAACGGTTAACCCTTGGATTTATAGGTTAAGATGAAATGCAAGCATATGAATGTCTTCAATGTGGACTTTGATCCCACTGCTGTATGTTTGAAAACACAGCACAGGAAAAGGAAGGAGTGAACCAAGAATTATAAAGAGAAAGAAAGAGGCATGCCTAAATTCAGCTCAGGATCAATTATCTGCATTTGCTGCATTCCTTGTCATACACACCTTTTTTTTAAAAAAAAAGTTGTCCAATGCTGCTGTAAACGACAGCCGCAGGTCATTTACGGCAGCATTCTGTGCAAGCGCGGTTGCGTTCTGCGCATGCATGTTTTACTCCTGCTTCTGGGTGGGAGGAACCATGTGACCAGCACTCTCGGCCATGTGACCGGCCCGCAGCCTGAAAAGTTTGGGCACCCCAGTTGCTCAAGAGCACGAATGGGGAGGTGTTCTTGCACTCATGTCTTCCTTGTAAGCTTATAGTTGGCTACCATGAGGACAGAATGCTGGGCTAGGTGGGGCTTCTTAGGCTTTCAGATTAGAAACAAGACTGGTACCCTAACTGTGGGGGCAGCCAAAGGTCTGACTGTTTCTAAAACAGGAAGAAGCGTCAACTTTCCACGTGCAAAGGCACATGCAAAGACACTTTTCCACGAAGCTATCTTGGTATAGTTCCTTACAGCTGCCTCCTGAGAACAAAGCCTTGTTTACCGTGACTTCCTGAACTAATAACGACCATCCTGTGCTGATTGATTTGGGAGCGTATGGGTGTTTTGCTGCAATTTGGAAAAGCTTTGAAACTCAAAGTGTTCGATGACCTGGCTTTGGGGCAGGTCTTCTACACGGGTTGAAAGGGCTTTGATGGCTTTCTCCCAGGAGGGGCCATGCTCAGAGAAAAAAATGCTTCTAAGCTGAGCAAGTCACAGCAGCAGCTGTGAGATGCCAGCTGTTTATTCAAATCCAAGATGGAGTATGGATTTCAAAAATGGAACTGGAGAGACTTGGGTTAACGGAGTCTGTCTAACATGCCACATCCTGTGAGGTCTCAGTGCAGGCCAACAATAGGTTGGAGAACAAAGTGTTTCATGAACAAACGCTCCGCCCATTGGCAAGAGTGCATTGAATCAGTTGCAGTGAGAGACTGTTTTTAACTGAAAACAAGATATTCAGTGAGATGTTGAAGTACTCATTTTATGAAGGGAAGATAATGCTTAGTATTCTCTTTAAAGGTGAAAAGGTCATTTGAAGTACCTTTTGAGAAAAAACCAATGTGATTCCAGTCAAAAACAAGTATGTGCTGGAAATCTTTTTAATTTTCCTCAACTTACTCCTAGTTTAAATAATAATGGAAGGAAAAGTTTCTCACCCTACTTCTAATATTTCCTAGAATTTGTGCATGTTTTGATCTGCCTGCTGGTGTGTTAAGCTAATGGTTCTTCTTTAGTCATTTTGTGTCTGGCCAGACATTCCACTACCGTAATGGAGTAGACCGTACAGCCAGTGACTTAATGCCAAGTGTTGGACGATAGTAAATCACCTGACCCCCTAAAGGGGCCAATGGCTCCAGGCGGATGATGAGCCCCTTTAGGTGGGGTGATGGTCCTTCCCAGTGGAGGAAATGCCACTAGAAACCATCATTTTGGGCCCAACGGCAAAATGAGCAGAGGAGGAACCACTTCACTATTCTGATTCCCAACGGACATGGAGGCGGAAGAGGCCATGCCAGGTGGACTGGCTGTGAAGGCGCACCTTGTTAATATCCTCAAGGCTGTGGCAGTCCATTGCAGTCCCGGTGTTAAATCCTGCATGTCTCATTTCTTGTGTGCTGCAGGAGATGGCTCCGTGATCACAGTGTGTGGGTCACTTCATGGCAAGCTGGGATCCACCTTAAACAAATTCACAACAATAGCATTTTTCCTGAAAATGATTTTCAGGAGAGAGAAAAATGTATACTCAGACATGAGTAGCAGCCAATGACAATGAAAAGTCACTTTGTGGTTTTATAATAAACGTGCTTTCCTTTGAATATTTTTTGTCATCATTGTTTCTTATTTAGCATGCACATTTCCTTCTGAGGGGGCAGGCTGAAATCAATGCTTCCTCCTCACGAGGACAGCCTAGATGAGGAACAAAGTGCAGGAAGTGATGAGCTACTCCTTTATATTCCTGACAGAAAGCAACTGTAATATAGACAAACCTATACGAAAACATAGAAGAGTCCCCCAGGAAGGCCAACATCCCAACCTCTCAAACATACTGAAAGACCAATCATTTCCTGACAGAAGGCGAAGTACTGTACATAGCAAGTGGACTCTGGAGGCCCACCGCCTTCCTTTGGTCTGAAACTTGAAAGGGGTTTTGCCTGAGCTTTCCATTGTGTTTCTGAAGTGATGGAGATGACCTGTCAGAGTGAGCACAAAGATAAAAGAAGATAGTATATTAAAAATTTGAAAGTGCAAGTCTTGCTTGGAACACTATGTGACAGATGCTGATAAACAATGACAGCCCTGCCAATGTATATGTGATAGAACTGGTGATTGAGAGCCTCCACCCAGAGGTCTGCGCCATTCTGATATAATCCACATGTGAGGAAAAGGTTCATTATTGACTTTCCTGTTAGCTATGGGCCTATAAATATCGAAACCTGTTGCCTTCTTCTCGGTTTTACAAGAATAACTGTCAGGAACAGTGTCTAGTTTCTCCTAACTGAACAGCTTCAGAATGCTGTCACACAGTAGAATAACCTGCTTGATTTCTCCTCCATGTCAATGTTCTCTAACATGAAAGATCAAAATTTATGCCAGAACACTCATTCCTCAGAAGCTAGCTTCTCACCTGCAGACATTTCCAGGGGAGCAGCAGCCTTAGTCTGTCATAGCAAAAACAACAAAGGATTTTTCCCATCAAAAGACCAACAGGTTTGATCTGGCGTATGTTTTTGTGGGCCGCAGTCCATTTCATCAAATGCAAAAAGTGAACTCTGAACTTAGTTTTGGCAGCCTTTAAGATGTCACAAGGCTCTTTGTTGTTTTCACATGAAAGAAGTTATTGCATTGGTTGTTTATATACTGGAAGAATATAATGTCACTTTTTCCACATTACAGTGAATGCATAGAATATGGGTAGGGAGAGAGGTTACATAGGCAACTTCTGTTCTTTACCTCCACAAGTTCAGTTCAACTCAATATATGCAGAGATTCTATAGGATGGTAAATATAGTGTAATGCAGGGGTTCTCAACCTACGGCCTGTGGATTAGCCCTGGCCTGTGGCACCATTTCATGTGGCCCACGCCACCGCTGCCAATGGAAACAGAAGCAGAAGCGGATGCTTTACGACAGCCGTAAATGCGGCTGTAGTTGTGGTACAGTGCATGTATTTACAACAGCTGCAGACACATTTTATGGCAGCTTTTATGGTAGGGTGAACCACCAGTCTGGCCCGCTCAACAGTCTGAGGGGGCATGGTCCGGCCGGCCCATGGCTTAAAAAGATTGAGAACCCTGGTGTATTGGATAGAGTATCAGCCTAAGACTCAGGAGGTAAAGGTCTCCCTTGGTCAAAAGCAAGTTGTGTCCAACTCTAGGGGTCATTGCTCATCCTTGTTTACAACGAAATCATTTCCCTGGTCATGTGGCAGGCACAACTAGATGCTGGAGCACATGGAACTCTGTTACCTTTCCCACCAAAGTGGCACCTATTTATCTGCTTGCAATATCTTGCTTTTGAACTGCTAGGTTGACAGGAGCTGGGACAGATGACAATCACACATTCCATTGTTTAGCATATGGGTCTCGAACTGCAGATCTGCCGACCTTACGGTCATCAAGCTTGGCATCTTAACCACTAAGCCACTGCAGCCCTTAAGACTCAGGAGACCTGAGTTGAAGTTGCTACTCAGCCATGAAAATTCACTGTGTGTGTGTGAGACACTCTTTAAATATCTCACCTATTTATCTTTATCATTGCATCTTCAGACGGAGTTGCTGCCCTTCAGGAAAGATTTGAAGCTGTTGGGACAAAATGGACGCTCCCATCATGCAGGCAGAGCAAAATGGCCATCCGCTCCTCGAAGCTGACTGAGAGAGCGTGACTCAGCCTCCCACTTGAAAAGGTTGAGAACCCCTGTGTTAGGCCATAACTGTATATATTTAAAATAAATTATGTTGGGAAGAAAAACAGCAGCATACCTGTTGAGGCAGGAAAAGCTTATCAATATTTTGGTGGCACCCATTTTGAAGGGCTAAATTTTAATGGATGCCCCTAGTTCTGTGGAAGAAGCTAGGCTGCTGGTAAGATGCAATGACCTTCATATGCACCACATCTAGAAGCTGGGAGAAAGTTGTTTTCTGGACTACGATCCCAGAATCCAATCCTGGCTGCCGGATTTAGAGGGGTCCCCCTCGACCAAGCCCCAATCTTGCTAAAAGTTTACTCTGAACCTTCTAGTTGAAATCTGAGGAAACATTGTCTTTCATATAAATCTTATGGTTTTCTTTGTCATATCTTTATTTATTTAGAGTCACTGTGTGCTTTATATCAACTCTCTCTGCTTTTTGCAAAGGATCACTGCAGCAAATCATAATACAGTGGTACCTCGCTTAAAGAGCATAATGCGTTCCACGGGATTGCTCTTTAAGCAAGTTTGCTCTTTAAGCGAAACACCATTGTAAGTGATCGATTGTGACTTCTGGCAGTGGGGGTGGTGGTGGTTACGAACCCCAATTTAGTTGTTAAGTGAATTTTTGGTTGGTTTAAGTTGTTAAGCGAGGTGACCATTCAGAGAAAATCCTGCTCTTTAAGCGGGTTAGTCTCTAAGCGAGGTGCTCTTTATGCAAGGTTTTACTGTATAATGATCTTCTATAGAGGAAAGTCATAGCAGGTCTGCCTTTTATCTTGTAAATTCTGGGCTTCAGCATATTTTCTTGTTTAATAAACTGCTCTTCAAACATTGCCTAATAAATGTTTTTCAGCACAGTTGGGTAGTTTGAGTTCCAGCTTTTGACAGCCAGAACAAACAATGATTTTGTAGTAATAACCACCAGGTAACCTCCTTTACTGAGAACGCTAACTTTTCCTAATGAGTCCAGAGAAAACTAGGTACTTCAAACCTGATTTGGATCCCAAACATTAGTTCCAGAATCCAAACTTCTATGCCTTATTTCACTCTGAGCTGTTGGTAAAGGTAAAAGTAAAGGTAAATGTAAAGGTCTCCCTTGCTCGAAAGTCAGTGGTATCCCACTGAAGCAATACCTATTTATCTACTTGCAATTTATTGCTTTCGAACTGCTAGGGTGGCAGGAGCTGGGACACAGACTGGAGCTTATTCCATCTTGCAGCACTCAGGTCTCAAACTGCTTACCTACTGACTTTCCAGTTGTCAAGTTCCATATCTTAACCACTAAGCCACCGCAGTCCCGAGCTATTAGTACATGTATGCAAAAAAAAATAAGGAAAACATCAAAGTCAAGGCTAGGTGACAGGAGACAAATAAATATTTCTTACTTAAAGAGCAAGAGAATCCTTCAAACTTTCCAGAGCCAGCCCAAACAGCTGCAAAGCACATAAATTCCACCAACTGAAGATAAATCCCTTAGGTAGTTTTGGTGACTTCCACGTTAGCCCTGTTCTCTGAAACTGCCATCTTTCCTTCTCTCTCTTTTTTGACTTAGGGGAGAAATTGTATACCTGTCATTGACAGCCCATGGTACCCTCACACTTTCTATTAACTAATTTCCCTTTTTTTTCTTTCTTAGATTCTGGCTTGAGTTTTTCTTTTTTTGCTCTGAAATACAACTGTGGCACCACCCAGTCCAATGTCAGAGGCAGATAAGATGTCACTATTGCTTTATTTCAGATGTTTATTTATTTGTTTATAGCATTTCCTTGTCAGGTTTCATCCTAAGGTGGTAGAAAGAGAGAGAGATTAAAATGACTAAAAATATTATATAATGAAAAAATTATACAAAAGCAGATTTTGTCTAGGGAAGGAGAGGATACGAATTGTCTCCTCCTCACCTATACAATGCAATAAAAGGCAAACAAGGGGTAGGGAAGTTTTTCATCAGATCCACAGAGGAAGGAAGAAGGATACATGCAATTCCCTGAAGCTTTTAGAATTGCATTCATACAATTATCAGACATTTAATAGTCACCAAATCAGATAAGTTGGAAGTGTGATGGTTAGACAGACTTTTGCATGTGAAAAATCAGAATAATAGAATAACTGAGTTGGAAGGAGTCATCATCTATGCAGGAACAGGGGTAGTGGAAAAAGAAAATCTCCTGAGAAACTTTCTCTTTTTTAACAATATCAATTACACTCATATTATCTGGGCAGTTCACAGAGTACTTAGCATTTTGCCTCCAACATGCTGGCTATTCATTTTGCCAACCTCGGAAGGATGGAAGGCTGAGTCAACCTTGTGTCCCATAAGGATCGAACTCACAAGGTTCTGGGTGCAGTACCCCAGTTTAACCACTGCACCACAAGGCTTTTCTTTATTTCTTTCCTCTTTTCCCTCCGCAGCTGCTTCTGCTGCCTCTTCAATACAGCCTTCTCTGCGTGCATCTTCCTTTCCTCTTCAACTTCCTTCTAATACTGCTGCTTTTCCCTCACCCATGCTAGACTGCACTGAATCACATAGATTAAATTTATTTTTAAAATTATTTAATCTAAACAATGAATGCATCAAAAATAATAATTTCATCCCTTGCTCCTCTGAAGAGGAACAGGAGAAGAAGTGTTCAACTTGCCCATATTTTGAAGTGGCTTATTTATTAAGCCACTTTAGGATACTGGAGGGTGACCGCAGAAGGAACCAAATTTGGGAAGCTAAAAACTGCAAAGAAATGGATTAAAGTAGAGCTCACCAATTTACACTGAAATAGAACCCCTGGACAGGGCTTAGAAAGGTGTAGGTTGGGGGAAATTAGCCCACTCCAGCAAAAAGCAGGTGTGGAAACCCCATCGACACACCAAACAGTGAGACAACTGCCCCTCTGGACAGGCTTTTTCTCAAATTCCCAGCCAAACCAAAATTAACACTTGTTCCAATTCATCAGAAGACACAAGCATTTGCTCCATTCTTAAATGCTTGGAATCAGTAGGAACCAAACATGCCAAACTTATCTAACTGATTTCCTATAACAACATGGAACAAAAACCACCATTAAAGATGAATAACACTTAGGCAGAGAAAACTGAACTTTTTAAAGTATCTCTTCAAAAGCCTTGTGCCTCAAAATCTGTAATGGTACCTCTTCCCCCCTTTTTTTCAGGAGTTAATCAGTTAGATAAGGGGTGCCCTAACTATTGCCTGGGTGCCGGATCTGGCCCATGGGCTGTAGTTTGGGCACCCCTGGGTTAAGCAGAGAAAATGGCAGTATACAGATCTATCTCATCCTGTTGCAAAACAGATTGCAAGGCACATTTTACTTCCATATCTGGTGGGAGGAACCATGTGACTGGCCTGCTGAACCACGTGGCCGGCCCACGGCCCGAAAAGTTTGGGCACCCCTGAGTTAGATGTTTCAAAGCTGAACAGTTAATGACCTCTAAAAACATTTCATGAAGTGACAGCACCAATTAGAGCGAGTCAAACAGCCCTTGCTGGAAAACAATTACTGTGTGGAAAGGAGCCCCAAAGCAGTCTCCGGGAAATGTTCAAAAGGAAGGCAATTTCCTACCAGGGAAGCAAAACCCTGCTTTGGCAGAAGCATAAAGTCATCCTATGGAAGCAATTTGTGACAGCAGGACTGAGCCTAAGTGAAAAGCTCAGCTGTTCCTAAAAGACAGATAGACATGTGTTAGTATATACGTTTTGCTTTCATGAATGTAAACCTGGCTGCATTCAGTTCACTCCTGCAAGGTCTGTCACTACCATTAGACACAAAGACTTAAGAGGGGCAGGACTGTGTACTTTCCCCTGGTTTCTCTTTTTGCATTTTCTAGAGTATCTAAAACTCCACAAGCTACAGGGTGGCCGGTAAGTCCCTACTGTATTGTGACACGTACGTTGGTACATGAGCACAAGAATACTGGTGACACCCTGGATACAATAAGTGGCAAATTTAGAGAAAGATTCAATAGTGACTTACAGGCCACCCTGTAAGTGGACAAGGACAACTAATCCAGTTAAGTTTATCAGACAGGGAGTAAACAAAACAAAAACATTGTAGCATTTTAAAGACTAACTGCTGTGTTTTAATATTAGCTTTTGTGGATCAAGTCCACTTCATCAGACATTGGAGTGAGACTTCATAGCATCAATTTATACACATCAGGTACAGAGGTACAGAGTGATTGGTTAGCATGACAGATAAGTATACAAATCAATATGGCTTTTTACAACTGATAAAAGCAGATGATCTCTGGTTGTAAATCTCTGCCCTGTTGAAATGCAAATAGTGGGACTAGAAGATCTGGCATTAGCATCTGCTAATGAGTTTAATCTTCAGCATCTATTGACAATTGTGTGAGTTTATCTTTTGTTTTGTGAGACAGCCTATGTTGTGAATGAGAATTGTAGTGAAATGTTTATGTGAAGGTGGTATAATATAACAACATATAACATACAAAATATATAGCAGCATATAACAACCAGTGTATCAAATTTGATAATTTCCCAGAAACCCTTGACTAATATTCAAACCTTTGAGATGGGTGTCCATCATATGGATGTATTTTATTTCTGCTGTCTCTCTCTGGATCCTTGTCTTGTAATTACAAGACACCCCTGTACCTGATGTGTATAAATTGATGCCATGAAGTCTCACTCCAAGGTCTGATGAAATGGACTTGATCCATGAAAACTAACATTAAAACACAACAGTCTTTTAAGTGCTACAACGTTTTTGTTTTGTTGACTTTCTGATATGCTTGAAACAAACAGCTACTATTTTTAAAAAATCCAGTGAACAATACTTTTCTTTAGGAGTTGACTGATGAGGTCAATGATCTTATATCATATGATCTGCTCTGCTCTCTACAGAATAGCTAGTGAAGACAGAGTTCTAAGTTTCATGTAGTACTCTCTTTATGTAATAGGGCTGTTTGACTTCAGCTCCCCACTTATCAGACTTTTGTCTATGTTGGCTGGAGCCGATGGCTATTCAATAACATCTGGAGATCCACACATTCTGCCATCTCTATTGCAGAGGATACAAGAATAATATGAGTGCAGTAAAGGAAGGACATTTGGTTGCTGTTCGACATGGATGGGGACAAATATAACATGGAAAGAAGCTCCCAAGTATTTGCCTGGCCCTCTGGCTCATCACATGAAACATTTGGTAGATGCAGAAAAAGGGACAAACAACACAAATATCTTTTTTCTTTGCAGTTCTCTTCAGCGTACAGAGAAATAATACATTTGCAATCTCTACTGGGATTGTAAATCCTCAAATATTTTGTTGCCATATATAATAACTAGAAAATGTATTGTCTTTCTCCTCACCTGTGAGATGTTTTCTACTGGAATCTAAGAGTTCTTCTATTTGTGAGAATGACCGTTGTATATATTTCTGCGTACCTTGTGCAAAACAATTGCTGCTGCCTTGTTGTGTGGGCTTCTAAAAGTTAGAAGCATCAGTTGGGTTGTTTGTATCTTTTTGCCTCATCATCCAGTACTTTTGCATTTGCATTGTGCGTCCTTTGCAAAGAAAGAAATAGCTAGCTGAGAGCAGAGACATCATGCACAAATTGTAGAAACTTCAGTACCAAAAAAAGAGAGAGAGAGAGGAGAAAAATACTCCTGGCTGCCTACCACTAAAATCTGCTTATGAAATGTGACAGTGGGGGCGGAGAGGCTCTCCCGGCCACACCACCGGCTGGCGTTTCTCAGGCCCCGCCCCCTCACCCTCGAACTTCAAAAGGCGAGGGGGCATCTGGTCAGGCACGGCCGCGTCATGCTTTCCGGCCCCAGTGGAGGCAAAGAGGCTCTCCCGGCCACACCACCGGCCGGCATTTCTCATGCCCCACCCTCCTCCTCCGGACTCAAAAGACTCTAGAGGCTGGGGATTACTTGGGTGATCTTGTCTAATTTTGTTATTCATTATTATTGGGTTTATTTCTGATGTTATATTTTGTGTTGTAATTTAACTTTTTAAAATTGCTTTTGAATTGTACTGGATTTACTTTTTTGCTTCTTTACTATTGTATTATTGTTTTTGTATGGTATATATTTGTTGTAATGGCCGCCTTGATTGGCTTCGGCTGAGAAAGTGCGGGATATAAATTAAAATTTATTATTATTATTATTATTATTATTATTATTATTATTATTATTATTATTATTATTATTATTATTATTATTATTATTATTATTATTATTATTATTATTATTATTATTATTATTATTATTATTATTATTATTATTATTAAGTCATATTTTGGGAAAGTGGAGGGAAATGGTGATTTCTCTCTCTCTCTCAGTGCAGCACTCTTCCACTCCCCACCCAATATACTGTGGAACCTCGTATAACAAATGTCCTCTATAGCGAAAAAATCTCATAGTGAAAAGAAATTGAAAAAACATGGCACTCTGTACAACAAAAATTTTCGCTATGTGATTCAGCGTCCCTTGGGGAAAACTGTACAATGAAAATCTCTATGGGGAAAATCGCATAGTGAAATTTTTTTGTTGTACGATTTTTCCCATAGGGATTTTTGTTAGTATAGGGGGGAAATCGCACAACGAAAGAAATCACATAGCCAACAGCCCCGTAGAACGATTTTTTTTTGTTATACGAGGTTCCACTGTACTTGTTTTCAGAACCTTTGTAGCCTTTTTGTGT
This sequence comes from Bradypodion pumilum, assembly GCA_035047305.1. Classification (NCBI taxonomy): domain Eukaryota; kingdom Metazoa; phylum Chordata; class Lepidosauria; order Squamata; family Chamaeleonidae; genus Bradypodion; species Bradypodion pumilum. The sequence continues at coordinate 18,362,756 of JAWDJD010000006.1, read as the reverse complement.
GTGGGATAAACCTAACCAAACTGCCAAGGGATTAAGAAGGATCAGAAAGTCTTTAATAGCTGTGGCTGCTGATTGGGGCCAATGCATTTATTCCGCTTTTCCGCTTGCTGCTGTAAGGTTGCAATGTTATAACAGGTACCCAAATGGGAATGTGTAGAGCACACTTCGGATATCCTATTTAAACCTGAAGGCTTCAGCTTAAATAGACTGCATCATTGAAGTCAAGGGGACTTCTATGCTTAACTGGGTTAAGGATCAGAGCCAGATAATCACAATGTCGTTGAAGTACGAACAAGGCAGGGATGAAACAAAGTTTTTAAAACAAGGAGCAGGTCATACCCTCTGCAGCAAGCCATGTATGAATCTCACATTCTGTTTTAATACTGTTTTCAGGAAATACTGTGTAGCATATGAGAACATTTAACTCTACAGAGGTCTGGACCCAATTCAAATGCTTCGAGTGAGGAGATCAAAGCCAATAATATTCATTTATGTTTTATATAGAAAGAAACTTTTTTTGTGGAGGGGGGAGGCAGAGCGAGCAGGGAACATGTTTAAAGTCTAGCTAGCTGGAGGGAAGGGCTGTATTATGGGTCCCCGTGAAACAGAGTAATAAACAATACTTTGATTTTGTTTTTACTGGAAGTCTTGTTTGTTACAACACATGTGTTAAGATAAACTCAGCAAAGTTGTGTTCTCTCTGTGTAAATATCTTTGTCTTCTTTGAAGAGTGGGCTGAAAAGGGCGTGATAAGAAACATTTATGTTTGGAGATGTATTGATTTCTTAACTGAGGGAATGAGCTCAAAAGTCTTGTGGCCACACAGAGGCTGGATTTCTGAATTAAATCTGAAAGACTAGTAGGAAGACTCGGCTAAAGAGAATGGTTTGAACTTGTCTCTTTTAGAAGACTATTTATATTGCAGTGGAGTTGTGCCACAAATGAAGCTGCTCCTATAACATATAAGAGAAAAGCTTTTTGTTGGTGTTGTTGGTACAGTCTTGTCAAAATATTTTGGATCTTAGTGCACAAAATAGTGCTTGATCTTTCTTACGTATCACCACCTTTGATGAAGACACACCAGTCTGGCCAGGTTATCCTGTTATGGTACTAGAGTAGACCATAGTGCCAGTGATTCAATGCCAAAGTGTCAGGCAGCGGTTAACTAACCAGACCACCTTGCGGACTAGCAGCCTTGGGTGCCAAAGTCCACAGGGAAGGGTGATGGTCCCCAAGTGGACTAAATCCCACTTGAATCCATCTTGATGGAGGGCATCAGGTTCAACAATACTGGCCTGGGGCCAATGAGGACTTTGTGTGCCAAAAGAGCTCGGGACCAGAAAGTGACTCATGGAACTGGATCAGTGGTACAGGTGTCATGCTGCGATGTGGAAGGCAGATGAAAAGCCACTGCATTATATTCTCAGGACAGTCTTCATGGCTGATCGCCATGATGATTGCCAATATTTGGATTCGGATACGGCAGAAGAAGAAGAAGAAGAAGGAAGACACGTGGGCCAAACATAAGATTTCAGATTCTGCAATATAGATGTAGAGTCACAGTGAGATGCAAAGACTATGGTCTGTTAGCTGTGTAGGTCCTTAATAGAGGCATATCAGATGAGTGAGAATGAAGCTGCATGCACATATGATTCCAAGCAGTCACAGAGTCTGGTAGCCCAATAAAAACTTATGATGAAGATATATAAAAATATTTCCTTGATTCCTTTCTATCTTTCCCCAGCTGTTTGCACTGCCCCAGGCAACTCTTCCTGCAGTGATTGTCTCCAAATGTGAGTGCAAAGTAGCTGCTGGGCACAGATGGGGAAAAGATTTCGGTCTTTTTTTCTTCTTCTCCCATGGCTAGGCCAGATGTGAAACTGCCAAAATGAAGCCACCTTTTGGGTGAGTTCATTCTGCAGTTCTTTTTGCCTGACCTAGTGTAAGAAAGATTATCTGGCACAAGGTGGCTGTTTCCCGGGATACGTCCGATTGTGATTCAAAAATACCACAATCTTTGATGGAGGCTCTTTCTGTGTAGCTATGACTCTCAGAATACCCCCATTAATTATAAAAAATAACTTTTCCTGTATCTGCTGCTGCGTGTGGACCTTTAGCAAACGCACCCTTTTCGGTTACACAGCCTCCTGCCATCATTAGCCTGAGCTTCTACCCATTTGGAGGAAGGCAGAGACTGGGGTATTCAGCTACACAACTCAGAAGTTTTCTTGTAGCACACAGTCGCAATACATAGCTGGAGTAAGAGAACTCCCCAGAGATTGGAGACAAGCCTATCGTATCGTCGTCGTCGTCGTCAACCATGTCATCTGTCAACAAGCGAATTCTGATTTATGGTAATGACTCTTTCCAGTGTTTTCTAGGTAGGAAATGCCTAAATGTAGTTTACCATTCTCTTCTTCTTGGGGGTGCTTTAGGACTGTGTAGCTTGCCCAAGGCCATATTTTAATTTTTAATTATTATTTTTTTTGGGGGGGGGGAGTTTGCACAGTGGAAAATTAAACACCCAGCTTCTGGCTCTGCACTCAGATGCCTAGCTCACTTAAGTAGCCAGCCAGCATAATGGTTGAAAAAACTTTCCACGTGTCACATGTATGTAGGTACAGTAGCTGAGTGAGATGCACGTCCTAGCAACCACTGTGGCTGCCTGTCCAGATGCCTCCACCACCAAAACAAAAGAAAGCCACCTCTCTCTTGCTTCCAGGTTGCCCTATGACTTGGTTGTCCAGGTTTTTAGCAAGATTAGATTCTCTGTCTGCCTTTTCCCATGATCATTTGAACAAGAATCAGTTTCAAACTGGTGTACACAGAAAAAGCCTCCTCAAAGATTGAGGTATTTTTCAACCACAATTGGGCATACCCCGGATAATGGCAACCTTGTGCCAGCTAATCTTTCTCACACTAGGTCAGGCGAAAGGAACTGTGGAATAAATTCACCAAAAGGTGCTTTCATTTTGGCAGTCTCATGTCTGATCTAGACACAGAAGAAGATGTTCCAGACTCCTCTCCACCCTACCTGTCCTGCTTTGTGATATCACAGAGATCTCTCCGTGGTCTTGCTTTTGGCCCTGAAATCTTATAGAACGGAATGTGATTAACCAGGCAATCCTGGCCAGCACAACATATGATAAAGAAGAAACAAGACCATTGCTAACTCTGGAGTGTTAGGGAAGCCTAAATCTACACTAAAGAATTGTGAAAACTATGTTTGTACTTTACTACCCTTCCCCCCCCCTTCCGAACCTGGCCTTTTATTTATTCCTTGCTTATTTAAAGAGCCTGAAGCAATGACCCTCAGGGATATTTTGAGCATTTCCTTTAGAAGGTTCCTGCTATTGTCTGGCTAGTATTGTATGAGTCACAAAGTCACCAAGCCACATTTCCTCTAGTGCTCAGCCACAGCTGGGAAAATGGTCTTCTGCTTGTTTCTCTTTGTTCACCAAAGCACCCTAAAGCAATATAAGCTTTGCCTGCTATCAAAAAATGCCTGCCACGCAGAAATTTCTCTTATTAATTATCAAAAGCAGGGGTTCTCAACCTGCGGCCCATGGGCCGAATGTGGCCTGCAGCACCATTTCATGTGGCCCCCCACTGCCTCCACCTGACCAGGAAGTGCCATGTGGTGGAAGAAGGGCAAAATGGTGGTCTGGACCCCGAAGCTGTCTGAGGGAACGTGACCCAACCCCCAGCTTAAAAAGGTTGAGAACTCCTGATCAAGAGCATACAGGTGTCTCAGTCTTGCAACCAGGCAACATCCCAAGAAGTGGACTAGACTTTCCTGTTCTAGGAAGGACCCCTTTCAGCGAGCCCAACTTCCACTGATGAGATTTCTGGAAATCTGGCCAGAGCTTTCTATTAAGAACTTCTTCATAAGAATTTAGAGAAGCTACTTTTGGATCATTGGCCTCACTGATTGTGAGTTTCTAGTAAAGGTAAAGGTAAAGGTTTCCCTTGCTCGAAAGCTAGTCGTATCTGACTCTAGGGTGCAGTGCTCATTTCTGTTTCCAAGCCAAAGAGCCCAGCACTGTCTGCTTCTGCAGACGTTTCCGTGGTCATGTGGCAGGCAAGACTAGACACCGGAGCGCACAGAACGCTGTTTCCTTCCCACCAAAGTGGTCCCTATTTATCTACTTGCAATTTCTTGCTTTCGAACTGCTAGGTTGGCAGGAGCTGAGACGAAGACGGGAGCTCATTCCGTCCTGCAGTACTCGGGAATCGAACTGCTGACCTTCCGCTTCCCAGTCAGCGTCTTACTTACTTGAGCCACTGCAGTCCCTCACTGCAGTTTCTAAGGGGTGTAAAATTCTGAGACTGGATACATCAGTCTGGCACATTTAGTAGCAACAAATATCTCTGTCTTTCATGTTTGCAACCTTATCTCAAAGGGTGACAATCATTCTATCCATAATCCTAATGAAATCATCCGCAGCCCCACACTGCTAACATGACCCAGGAGAGAAGCTCTCCAAAATGATTCAGTTAGGCAAGTAAGATAAACCATTACCCAAAAGGCCTTGTTCATCTCAATTATGGGCAGTGATGCACTGCAAAAAAAAAATTACTACCCCCACCCTGGACGTGGCTAACTCTGTGCGTGTGGCTAACTCTGTGGGCCATGCCCACTTGGCCAGCCACACCGTGACCTGGGGTAGGGAGGTGGGTGTGGCCGGCCAAGTGGGTGTGGCCTGGGGAAATTTCTGCTACCGGTTCCCGGGATCCGGTAAGAACCTGGAGCAGTACACCACTGCTTATGGATGTTAGAAACACCAGAGCCAGATATTAAAAGGTATGGTAATCTCAACAGTGGATAGAAGACAGTAGGAAGGGTTTTCCCCCACAGCTTTGTCTTGATGTGGTGTTCAGATAAGAAGGAGAGAGCTTCTGGAGGAAAGCTCTCTTATATTTTGTGCTGGTTCCCTAACCTCCTATTTTCAGAAATCTAAGGAGCCAGGATTTTGCTAAAACTGGGAAAATTCTGGGATCTCCCTACACTTTCCTTCTGCAATCCAAGTATCCTTGACTTCTTTTTTCCTTAAAGTAATGGAATTTCTACTCTGAGAGAACTCTAGGGATAATGTGGACTTGCTGGTAGCGAGTGCATTTGTGAAAAACCCAATGCCTCATACAAAGTCGCATGACTTTGTACGAGGCAACTTTTTTCAAGGAATTAGGCGATGTTGTATGAATCCGATGTTGTATGAAGCGGACTTTGTATGAGGTATTACTGTATTTACAGTTGGTCTCTTGCTTGGGATTTAGAAAATATCAAAACTGACTCTTTCCAGAAATAGGTATACCATTGGCTTCACCAAGTATTACGTTCAACATTTTTATTGCTGTTAGAATAATCAGCAATGTTGACCTTAATATTCTTTCCTAAGTACAGTATCAGAATCCTCTAAAACTCACAACAATAGGTAGAATTGCACATGCTATCTATTCTAGGTGACTAAACTAAAAATAATGTCATCAATAGGAACAAAAGTTGAATTCTCAACCAAACGGCCAGATTGTTAGTTAATTACTTGGTAACATATGACACCATACAGGAGGCAGCAAAGAAAACCATACCAAAAGAAAAGAAGCATAAGAAATAAAAAGTGGTTCTCTGATGAAGCCCTTAAAATAGCAGAGAAAAGAAGAAATGCAAAAGGCAAAGGAGAAAGGGAAAAATTCAATCAATTGAATACAGACTTTCAAAGAAAAGCAAGTAGAGATAAGGAAACCTTCCTAAATGAACACTGCAAAGAAATAGAGGAAACAACATAAAGGGTAGGACTAGATATCTTTTCAAAAAAAATTGGGGAAATCAAGGGAACGTTTAAAGCAAAAATGACCATGATAAGGGACAAAGATGGCAAGGAGTTAGCTGATGCAGAAGAGATTAAGAAAAGATGGAAAGAGTACACAGAGGAACTCTACAAAAAAGACCTCCACACCACGGATAATCACAATGATGAGGACTTTGAACTTAAGCCAGACATCCTAGAGAGTGAAGTCAGGAAAGCCCTAAAAAGCACTGCTAACAACAAAGCCATTGGAGATGATGGTATCCCAGCTGAATTTTTCAAAGCCCTAAAAGATGATGGAATCGAATTATTGCATTCAATATGCCAGCAGATTTCGAAAACACAACAATGGCCACAGGATTTGAAAAGATCAGTAAACATTCTAATCCCAAAAAAGGGCAATGCCAAAGAATGTTCAAATTACTGAACAATTGCGCTCATCCCGCATGCTAGCAAGGTCATGCTCAAGATAATACAGGATAGACTTCAGCAGCACATGGAAAAAGAGTTGCCAGAAGTGCAGGCTGGGTTCTGAAGAGGCAAGGGGAACTAGAGACCACATTGCCAACATATGTTGGATCATGGAGAAAACAAAGGAATATCAGAAACAAGTCTACTTCTGTTTCATTGACTACACGAAGGCCTTTGACTGTGTGGATCACAACAAAATGTGGAAAGTAATTTAAGAGATGGGAATACCAGAACACCTTATAGGCCTCATGAGAAATCTGTACATGAGTCAGGAAGCAACAGTTAGGACAGAATACGGAATGACGGAGTGGTTTGGAATAGGAAAAGGAGTAAGACAAAGCTGCATTTTGTCACCCTGCTTATTCAACTTATACACAGAGCACATAATGTACAATGCAGGGATGGAGGGATCACAATTTGGGATTTTATTTTTATTTATTTATTGTTAAATTTTTATACCCTCCACTCAGCCAAAGCCAACTCCGGGCGGTTCACAACAGTGGGTAAAAACAGATAAAAACAAATAAAACAGATAAAAACCAGCAATAAGAACCCACCCGTAAAAAGAGAGGGGTGCAGAAACTGAAGAAACCATGGGGCAGGCATCCTCCCCTATATTAACCACCCAACGGAAGCCACCCCTCCACCTGCACCCCAAACTTGGCCCGCCAGCCAGGTTTTTAGTTCTTTTCTAAAGGGCAACAACTCCGTCTGGAGATGCAGTTCCACAGGCAGGAGGTTCCAAAGTGCAGGTGCGGACACAGAGAAGGCTCTCCACCTTGTGCCAGAGAGGCGAGCCCCCCTGGCCGATGGCACTATTAGAGAGCCCCTCCGGTCCGCTCTGGTTGGACAGACAGACGTCCTTAGGGCGAAGTGGTCTCTAAGGTAACCTGGCCCACTACCATATAGGGCTTTAAAGGTCAAAACCAGCACCTTGCCGGAGGCAAACGGGTAACCAGTGCAGCTCCCGCAGCAGTGGTGAGGCATGGGCATAACGTCCACACCCCATCACCACCTGGGCCGCCACATTCTGGACCAGCTGCAGCCTCTGAATGGTCATCAAGGGCAGCCCCATGTAGAGCGCATTACAATAATCTAGTCTGGAGGTCACCAGAGCATGAGTGACCATGAGCAAAGAGTCCCAGTCCAGAAGCGTGCGCAAGTGGGAATCACCCGAAGTTGGGCGAAGGCCCTCCTGGCCACAGCCGCCACCTGTTCTTCTAGCAGCAGCCGCGAATCCAGGAGGACCCCCAAGTTGCGCATCGGGTCGGTCTGGGGCAAAATAGCCCCATCCAAAACCAAAGATGGTAGCTCCCAGGATAACACAGGACCCGCCATCCACAGCCACTCAGTCTTACTAGGATTCAGCTGTAACCCATTTGCCCCCATCCAGACCCCAACCGCCTCCAGACAACAGGAAAGGACTTTGACTGCATCACTGGGGTCCCCACGGGCCAAGATGTACAACTGTGTATCATCCGCGTACTGATGGTACCGCACCCTGTGGGAACGGTTGATCTCATCCAGCGGCTTCATGTAGATGTTAAATAGGAGAGAGTACCGAGCCCTGAGGCACCCCATATTTTAGGGACCTAGGACTGGACTTCTCGCTCTCCAACCACACCGACTGGGTCCGGCCCCTCAGAAATGAGGAAAACCACACAGTGCCCTGGATCCCCAATCCTCGGAGCCGTTCCAGAAGGATACCGTGGTTGACGGTATCGAAAGCCGCTGAGAGGTCAAGAAGAGCAAGGACGGACGGATGACCGCCATCCCGCTCTCGCCAGAGATCATCCATTAGCGCAACCAATGCAGTCTCAGTACCATATCCAGGTCTGAATCCTGACTGGAAGGGGTCCAGATATTCCGCTTCATCCAGTACTCCCTGCAACTGATGCGCCACTGCCTTTTCCAATATTTTCCCCAAAAAGGGGAAGTTGGAAACAGGTCTGTAGTTGGTTATGACTGCTGGATCGAGGGATGGCTTCTACAGGAGGGGGTGCACCAAAGCATGTTTCAACGGTGCAGGAAATATCCCCTCCCAAAAAGACGGATTAATTATAGCCCCGACCCAGCCACCTGTCACCGTCTTGGAGGCTTTTACCAACCAGGCGGGACAGGGATCCAATGGACAATTAGTGGCACGGACCGCCGCAAGGAGCCTGTCCACTTCATCTGGGGCAACAGGATTAAACCGATCCCAGATAACACAGCAAGACTGTGCACTGGCTCCCCCCTGACCCTCCCCATCCATGCCAAGATTAAACCCTGAGCGAATCCGATCGATTTTCTCCACCAGATGGTCAGCAAAGTCCTCAGCCGATGCCTGCCAACCAGGCAGAGCCCCCCCCCACCAAGGAGGGACCTGGTCACCTGAAACAGGGTGGCTGGGCGATTATCAGCGGAGGCAATAAGGGAGGTGAAGTATTGCCTCCTCACCACCCCCATCGCCACTAGGTAGGCCCTAATAGCAGCTCTAGCTAGTGTCCAATCGGAATCGTTCCTGGTCTTCACCCAGCGGTGCTCAAGGCGTCTCTTTGCCCGTTTGAGCTCCCGTAGTTCTTCCGTGGACCACGGGGATGACCTAGCTCCGCGGGCTCTGAGAGGCCGTAGTGGAGCGATTACATCCAAGGCAGCTGTCGTTGACCCACACCACAGGTCAACAAGTGCCTCGGGCGAATCGTGTTGCTGATCCAGGGGAAAATCCCCCAGTTCCCTCTGGAATCCATCCAGATCCATCAGTTGCCGGGGGCGGGCCACTTTAATAGACCCTGCCTCCCTATGATGAAGTGTCGCCCCCAGAAAGTCTAGAGCCACCAGATAGTGATCTGACCATGGCACAGGTGTTATGTCTAGCTTCTGTAAACTCAGATCACTCTGCCACCGCTCTGACAAAAATACTAAATCTGGTGTGTGGCCACTGTCACTGTTAGGGCCTCGAATTACCTGAGCCAGGTCCATAGTTGCCATGGAAGCCATGAACTCCTGAGCCACCCCGGAACCGGACCCCAGCGAAGGCAAATTGAAGTCCCCCAGAACCATCAGCCTAGGGAACTCCAACGCCAACGCTGAGACAGCCTCGAGGAGCCCAGGCAGGGAGTCCCTTACCCTGCAAGGGGGCAGGTACAGGAGTAGGATCCCCAACTGACCCTTTGGGCCCAGCCGCAGGAGCAGGGCCTCACAACCCAGAATTTGTGGAGCAGTGGCCCTGGTAACTCCCAGTGACTCCCTGGCTATAATGGCAACACCACCGCCCTTGCCCTCATCCCTAGGCTGGGAGAAACATCAATAATTTGAGATACGCAGATGTACTCTCATGGCAGAAAGTGAGGAAGACCTAAAGAAGCTCCTACTTAGGTTGAAAGAAGAGAGTGCAGAAGCTGGCTTGAGACTCAACATCAAGAAAACAAAGATAACGACAACATGCCCTATCAGTCCCTGGAAAATAGATGGGGAAGAAGTAGAAGCAGTGACAGATTTTACTTTTTTAGGATCAAAGATCACTGCAGATGGGGATTGTAGCCATGAAATAAAAAGGCAACTGATTCTTGGGAGACAAGCGATGAGAAACCTGGGGAACATAGTGAAAAGTAGAGACATCACCTTGCAAACTAAAATTCGCATAGTCAAAGCAATGGTATTCCTGGTGGTGATGTATGGTTGTGAGAGCTGGACAATGAGGAAAGCTGAGCGCAGAAGAATAGATGCCTTTGAGATGTGGTGTTGGAGGAGAGTTTTGAGAGTCCCCTGGATAGGTCGATCTTAGAAGAAATCAATACTGACTGCTCCCTAGAAGCTCAAATAGTAAAGATGAAGTTAAAGTACTTTGTGCATCAAATGAGAAGAGAAGATTCACTTGAGAAAGCCTTGATGCTGGGAAAGGTGAGGGCAAAAGAAGAAGGGGTGGCCAAAAATGAGATGGCTAGATGGTACTGAAGATGCAATGGCCACGGTTAAGGAAGATGGTGGAGGACAGAGGTGGCTGGCAGTCAATGGTCCATGGGTTCATAAAGGGTTGGAATCAACTGTGCGACTGAACAACAAAAATGACAGTAGAAAACATGTGTTTTGAAATCACACCTCATTTCCCCTAAGAGGTTACATATGGTGAAAAATTGAAGCATCAGTACTAAGATTCAAGGGAAAAGTTGGAATACGTGTATGCAGAAAGTTTAACTGTACCTGTTTCTCTTTGTTTCGGGGGGGGGGGGGATCAAATATGGACCATTTCGATGGATCACCCGTAGATTAAATGCATTGCCAACTTTTCACTAAAGTCCATGCACTCAGCACATCTGTTTGATATATATAATCTGCCCATATGGTTTGAATGCACTTACCTGAACCATATGTTTTTATATGCAATGAAACTGTATTTCTGATGGGCTGCTATGGTACATATGAACAATAAAGATACCCCAAAAATACTACCACAGCTCTTATTTCATATATTCTTTTAAAACTGGGACAAGAAAAAAATTCATTTTTTTAAAGCAAAGAAAATAAAAATATGTTTCTTATTGTCAAGTCTAATGTCTTTCCTATGTATACTACTGTTGTGGCCCCAGGCACACAGCAGGGCAAGTTGGCTTGCAGCCACTGCACAAGAGGTAAGGAGGAAAGTCTTATGGGAGTCCAAAGGGTCAAGCAAAGCCATTGATCAGGAATAGCCAGGTTCAAGAGCCAGTCGATGACAGAACTATAGACAAAGGGGTGATCTGAAGGCATGGTCAGGTTTATAGGCAACGGTCTGAAATCCAGCAAAAAGGCAAAGGTACAAGAAGCACAGTGTTGAGATCCAAAATGATTGCTCTGACAAAGGCTTTTGCCCGCACTTAAGAAGGTTCAGGACTCCCAGCTGGAGATGGTCTCTGGAGATGAGCCCTTGCCCGTCTCCTTTTCAGCTGCAGTGTGTTCCTTAATTGCGCCCTACATCTCTCAGACGTGCTGGGCTCCGCCTCATCCTCCTCATTGCAAGTTCTCCTGTCAAATCCTGATCAGTTTGATCAGCTTGACCAAGAGGAGTCAGCTCCGAGCTGACAGCAGGCTGTGGATCTTGGTCACAAGGAGGCAGATCTGAACTGGCAACAGGCTGAGGAGCCGGCAAAAGGTCTTCCTTCTCGCACTCAGTATCCAGGGCCACAACAACTATAAACACTGTTCAAGCATTCAAATCACATATCATACAATGTATTTTGGGAGAAGGGTGTTTGTCTCCCAATCCATGTGCCTTCACAAGAGTATCTGCAGCACATTTTCACAATTACACCAGTTACTTCCCTCATGGGCATTAATTGTACCTACTTCGAATGCTTGAGCAGGTCTTGGCCAAGTCTCTAATTATCTGCACATCCCATTCTCCTCTGAGGAGCTACCAAGTCATTCACAGGGATCCTAGAGCTCAGAAAAGCAACTAACAGGCATGGTGTCTGGAGGATTCTGGAAGTTGTAGTCTAAGTACCACCTTAGTTTTAACTTCAGTTTTACTCCATGGCAATTTAGTCAAAGTAAGAAATGTGTTCTCTTAAGTAAAAAAGGGGCAAGTTTTATTTTTATTTATTTTATTTTATTTACAGTATTTTTATACCGCTTTTCTCACCCAAGGGTGACCCAAAGCGGTCACCCTTGGGTGACCGCTTTGCTTGGGGATTTGAAAATCTGGAAATTCCAGATTCTTTGTGGACTCCGCCCTTAACCAGTTGAACGTTATACTGCCAGACTACCAATTATGTGGCTCGCAGGCTATCTGCACCATCCAGAGACCTTGCGAGCACTTTCTTTTCCAGTTTGAATCTCTCATGGGAGCATTATGTCTTCAGATGCATGATTTTCCTCTAAAAGAAACCTTCTGCATTTTATCAGAAACATTATTTATTGATTCAGAATATTTCTATCCCGCCCCACTGGCCTAACACCACTCTGGGTAACTTACAAGCAATGAAAGCATAGACTTTTACACAGAAAAAATTTGTTTCCATTGGTTTAAATCAGGGATTCTCAACCTACTACCTGTGGGCCATATCTGGCCAGCAACACCAAATCATCTGGCCCATGCCCTCACTCCAGCCACCGCTGCCACTGCCGCTGGAAGCAGCTGTGGGCATGTTCCTGGTGGCTGTGAGGGGTTTTCCGGCAGCCGTGGACACTTTTCCAGCAGCTGCAGCTGTGTTCCTGGCAGATGTGGAAGTGTTCCTGGCAGCTGTGGCTGCATCCTTGGTGGTTGGGGAGGGGGGTGTCCTTCACACATGCCACGCAGCTCAAACAGTCTGAGGGGGAGTAATCCGGCCCCTGACTTAAAAAGGTTGAGAACCCCTGGTTTAAATAGTTATTTAAGAAAAGCTGGGTGTGATATTCTGGTAACTTTCAGTTTCATTTGGGAAAGGCTGGTGTCCTTTCCAGAGTACCAGGTCTTTCCCACTCTTACTGCACAGGCATCAGGCATGTCTTGATTAGGATAATAAATATGTTTCTCTCTTCCACCAAAGTTTTGAGGTTAAGGCTTCCCTTGCTCAGTCCCTTGCTGCTTTTGACAGCAGGTTTTCCCTGCCCACGGATTTTCAGGGACCTTAGCACATTGGTAGTGGCAAGGTATTGCATCCAGATGATTCAAGGGTCATTCTGTGTTCTTTTCAGATGAATAAACTAAGTGACTGCTAGGAATAAAAAACTTTGTATAAAGATGTAGGTCGGCTTCTGTCCCTCAGGACTAAGCTAGAGAACATCTTACTGGCATCATTGGCAACGAGGTTCTTCTTCTTTTGTGCCCAGATCAAATTTTGGACTGCTGAAATGAAGCCACTTTCTTGGCTTTGTCAGTGGCAAAAATTAAATCTTCATCGGTACATGTTTCTGGTAGTAATCGGCAGACCAGCAAATGAGCCTAATTGTAAATGGCAGCTAGGTCCACATATGAAGATTCCCCGTGCCCGGTTGGGCATCGGTGGCCTCTGGCAGAGGTTAAACCAGCGAGCAAACTCCTGGCCTCTGGCCCTTGTCAGGGCGTAAGGGGGGTGAATTAATGATAGGGATTAATTCGGCCGCTTGTAGCCTGACCGACGATTCCGCCGAGCAAGCATCTCGCAGACCTCAGTTACCCATTAGAGTAATCACTCATCCCCTGGCCAAGGTAATCCCCGGTGTAAATATCGGCCATATTTACCCATGCCTAAACCCTAAACAATGGTCTCCCTCGCCCCGTGTTTGTCCAAGTTAATCAACTTCCCTTTGAGAGGTTCCCCATTAACCCGGGTACGTGGGTTAGGTAATTTTCCTGTCCGATGACGGTTTCGCCACCGTTGCGCTTTTTCCCCTATAAATGATGTTGCCTTTTTCCAATAAAGTACTGATCTGATCTCGCTCCATTTGCCTCGTGTCGTCACTTGATCAGTCTCCTCCGGGACCTTAAGGCCACCCCAGTGGCCCCGATTCCTACATCTGGTGACCCAGACGTGATCTACTCGTGAGTAAGCGACCCAGGAGTGGTCTACTCGCGAGTAGCGATCCACGCGGTCCGGTTCTCCGCTTGAACCGCGACCCGTCAGCCCGGAGGACAGCGCGGCGCTCTGGCCGGCAGCCAGCCGGTCAGAAGGACGGCCTGCGGCGAGGCATTCCAAGAGAGGCATTCCTGCACCTTGCTCCCGGCTTTCGGGGAGACTTGCGCCAAAGGGAAAAACGCGTTCCGCTCAGGGCAGCTGTGAGCCCCTGACAGCGCAGAGGCTGCCGAGGGCCCGTGGCAGGAGGCCACGCTCCGAGCTCCACCCAGACGATTGTCGCCAAAACCAGTTACCTTGCCCCCAGACGCGTCAACCCGTCCCGAGGAGGAAACTTCAGAGGACTACTCGCAGGTAATATGGGGACTTGTTCTCAGGGACAGAGTCCGTCCGCTAGCCAAAAAACTCATGAGGAGGAGTTTAAAATCCTGGCCAGGGTATTTAAGTTACGCTTTCACAGCAGGGAACTAGCGAGACTTTTGGCGTACCTTAGGGAACACTGCCTGCTTTACCCAGAAGTAGGTACGTTAACCCTACAGCTCTGGGATCGGATAGGAGACTGCATTCAGCAACCCCCGAAGGCCCCAGGAGGGATAGTTCGCACATGGAGGAAGGGTAGGAAACTCTTAGCTGAGATCGAACCAGTCCGGATAGAAGCGGAAGAAACCCCGTTAAATAAGTCATCAGTCCAGCCAGTCGAGCCGACTGCGCCCACCGCACTCTATCCGACATTTAAGTACCAGCAGAGTAGCGCAGGGAGCCTTCCCGCGGTGACAGCTGCAGACGTCGCCGAGGGAATGCAGGCCATGAGAAGCGCAGGCGCTCCTCTGACAGCTTCGGCTTCCCTAGTTACCAAGAGTGCCCTTCAGCGCACAGCTGAGGAAGAGCTTAGGAAGGGGGATCTGTCAGTAGAAGAGCTAGCTGAGCTCAGACAGATATGTCCAATCCGCATGGAAATGGACGCGCTCACGGGCGCACAGCAGATCGTTCATTCCCCAGTCCCGTATAAGCTCCTCATGGCTATGCGGAAGGCAATTGCAGAAACAGGGCTCCAAAGTCGTTTTACTAGGGGCACGCTTCAGCAAGTGTGCGAAACCACCATGTGGATTCCTCATGATTGGAAAGCCGTCATGAGGATGATGCTGACCCCTAGCCAGTACATGATCTGGGACAGCGAGTTCTGCCTTGAGGCTCAAACTCGGGCTGCCAGGATGGGAGGTGCGGTGCTTCCTGAGCAGCTGTATGGCTCCGGTAATTTCGAGTCAATCAATGCTCAGATCAACCTGCCTCTCGCCACTCTCGAGATGTCAGCCGAGGCGGCCTTTAGGGCCTACTTTAAGATCCCAGCCACTGGCAAAGCGGCTAAGAATTACACCTCCATCAAGCAGGGAGCCCAGGAGCCCTACATGGACTTCATCAATCGCCTGGAAGAAGCCATTAGCAGGCAGATTGATAATGAGCAAGCCCAGGAAGAGCTCATGATTAAGTTAGCCAAGGACAATGCCAACTTGGACTGCCGTAGAATCTTGCAGTCCCTAGGCAATCGTCCTGACTTGACCCTATCGGACATAATTAGAGCTTGCGCCGACGTTGGCACAGAATCCTATAAGATGGGTCTGCTAGCGGCAGCGGTGCAAGGAGGGAAAAGACCTAACGGTAAGAGCAAAGGAGCATGCCACAATTGTGGCAAGATCGGTCACTTCGCTAGGGAGTGCCGATCCAAGGGAGGCGGACAAAAGTCCGGCCGTCCCAAGGCTCCGAACACCCTCTGTCCGAAGTGCAAGAAAGGCTATCATTGGGCCAGGTATTGCCAGAATTCGGGAAACCGGAGCACGGGCATGTCTCTGGCCCCAGTCCAAATAGAGGCGTCCTTCACCCAGAACTCACCAGAGCTAGAGTAGAGTACAACCCCATCCCAGACATTGCGAGGGCGCAGGCCAGCCCCAAGGGCAGCACGGGACTAGAATTGACTTGCCAGGCGGACGTTACATGCGACCTGCCCGGCACAGTCTATCTGGTCGATTCCCAGTACATGGGACCCCTGCCCAGAGGCTTTATAGGTTTAGTTTTGCCCCGTAGTGTAGCTGGTGCACGCGGAATTTTTATAATTCCAGGAGTCATTGACTCAATTTTTTCAGGCGTTCTCCAAGTTCAGCTTTGGACACACCTGCCCCAAACAATCCCTAAAGGAGACACCTTAGCGCAACTGATCATGGTTCCTTGTCGCTCGCCAGCAGAGAGCCAGGGAGGGCTCAGTGACAGCTTCGAGTCCCGGTCAGAGGACCGTACGAGCGCCAGTGAGGCAGCGCAAGGATACCGGGTCTTAGCGACAGTGGAGACCAACATTGAGTGGAAACAGCGCCCGGTTATTGAGGTATTTCTGAATAATTGATCATTCTCAGGCCTGTTAGATACCGGAGCAGATGTCAGCGTGATAAGCAGAAGCCAGTGGCCAAGGGAGTGGGCCACTGAGCCAGTCTCCGATGTGTGGGGGGTAGGCGGTGTTCAGGAAGCGTTTAGGAGCCGAGAGTGGGTAGAAGTCACAATCCCAAGGGCTGAGGGCACGGCGGTGATTCGACCGCACATTCTTGACGTGCACATCAACCTTTGGGGGCGAGACATTCTGCAGCAGTACGGTGCCACGCTTACCTTTGGGTAATGGCGTTGCCACTTAAATGGCTCACCGATACTCCGGTCTGGGTAGAACAATGGCCGGTAGTGGGGGAGAAATTGGTTGCTCTCAAGCAGCTAGTTAAGGAACAGCTAGACGCAGGACATATAGAACAGTCCACAAGCCCTTGGAATTTGCCAATTTTTGTTATTAAGAAGAAGTCGGGGAAGTGGCGACTCCTCCACGATCTCAGAGAGATCAATAAATGCATACAGCCAATGGGTCCGCTTCAATGCGGCATCCCGAATCCGAACATGATTCCCGAGGGGTGGGAGATTCTCGTCGTAGATCTCAAGGATTGCTTTTATACTATCCCCTTAGACCCCAGGGACCGGGAGAGGTTTGCCTTTACGGTGCCGGTCGTGAACCACAGTGAGCCTACGCAGCGTTACGCGTGGAAATTTTTGCCACAGGGCATGCTCAATTCGCCCACCTTGTGCCAAATTTACGTTCACGACGCACTGGCAAAGTTCCGAAACCTCTACCCACAAGCCTTAGTGTGTCACTTTATGGATGATATTTTGGTAGCGTTGCCAAAGCTTGGCAGCGAAGTGTTTTCTGACCTCCAGGCCAGCCTGGGGGACAAAGGTTTACTCATTGCCCCAGAGAAAGTGCAGAGAACCGAGCCCTTCTCATACTTGGGCCATCGGCTTCTCCGCTCTTTCGCAGCACCAGTTTTGCCTCAGATCAATTTACAGGACTCAGTCACCTTGGTAGAATTACAGCAGGTTTTAGTGAATATTAATTGGGCCAGACCGTATTTTCGATTGGATACGGATCTTCTGAAACCGCTCTTCTCACTGCTAACGCTAGGTAAGCAGCCGGCAGACCGGATAAAAATTTCTCGAGACGCGCGCTTGGCGCTCGAGAAAGTTAACCAAGCTCTCAGCCAAAGATGGGTAGATAGGATCGCCCAGGGGCCATATGCCCCAATCCTGAATCTGTACATCGTACGGTCGGGATCCATGTTCACTGGGGCGCTAGGAGTAGACTCAGAGAAGGGAGCGAAAATTGTGGAGTGGGTGTACTTGCCTAACACCTCATCTCGGAACATTGTTCCGCCCCAAGAACTGGTCTCCGCGGTGATCTACCGCGGCAGGCTGAGAGCTAGGGACATTTCTGGGCACGATTTAGCCAAAATCGTGGTCCCGTTCACCAAGGAACAAATTCAGCAGTTGATGCAGCTAGGTGACTCGCTTCCGATAGCCTTGGAAGGGTTCACTGGAAGCTTGGCATACCACTTGCCTAAAGACCCCAGACTTGTCTCGCTTCAAACAGGAGCGGTCAGCTTGTTCGAATTGCTCTCGCTGGTCCCACTTCAGGGGGCCAGAACAGTTTTTTCTGATGGTGGACGCACCTATGGTGTCCTGACCTGGCAGGAGGGCGAAGCTTGACACACGCTGTTAACTCTCCCACAGAAGTCCGCGCAGCGGGCGGAGTTGGCAGCCGTGAACCTTGCTTTGCGCACCTTCACCAAGGAATGTTTAAATATCATAACCGACAGTCTGTATGTTAGGAATTTGCTTCACAGTCTACCGGGAGCATACATCACTCCCGCGATAGACAAGAATCTGCTTAGCCTGTTTCTCACTGCTCAATTTCATTTGCGAAACCGCACGGAGCCGCTCTATATTGCCCACATCCGAAGTCACCAAGACCTGCCGGGTCCGATTTCCGCGGGCAATAGCAGAGCGGATGCGGCGGCAAAGGAAATTCAGCAACGTTCAGTTTTGGGAGTTTTCACTACTCCAATTCAAAGTCATGCCTTTTTTCACCAAAACGCCAAGGCACTCGCCAGACAGTTCAATTTGCCACTTTCTCAAGCCCAGGGTATAGTACGCTCTTGCCAGCATTGCGCAGGGGCGCCGGGGGGGCCCTCGTGGGGGGTTAACCCACGGGGGACAGAGGCCAATCAGGTGTGGCAAATGGACGTCACGCATGTGCCGCAGTTTGGCAGATGGCAGTACATGCACGTCTGCATAGACACTTTTTCCCAGTTCGTTTGGGCGACGGCGCAGAAGGGGGAGACTGCCTCCCACGTGGAGCAGCATCTCCTGTCCTGCATTGCGGCAATGGCCAAGCCGCGGCACGTGAAAACGGACAATGCCCCGTCCTACTGCTCTAGGCAGTTGGCCGCCTTCATGGCCACCTGGGACATCAAGCATACATTTGGCATCCCCTACAATCCACAAGGGCAGGCGATTGTAGAGCGGGTCAATCGGACGCTAAAGTCCTATATTGACAAACAAACAGAAAGGGGGGAGCCACCAGCCCTCCCCACATCACAGGGACAAGCACAGTTTTGTCTGAATAAGGTATTGTTCACATACAATCACCTCAATGTTTTTTCGGACTGTACGCCGCAGGAGAAGCACTTCCGCCGTTCGGAAGCTCTCCCGCGACCTATGGTCCGGTACCGGGTGCCATTGGACCCTTCTTGGAGGGGCCCGGTGCCGCTCATAACCTGGGGGAGAGGGTATGCTGCAATTATGTCTCCTACAGGTGTCGTTTGGATTCCGGCTCGGTGCGTCAAGCCTCATTTGGAACCTCATGGCGTGGACCCAGACCGACCCGAGTCCGATCCCGGAGATGGAGGACCTTGCTCTGACCGAGGAGACCCACCGGGAGAGACGGCGGCTGCGGACCCCGGCACAGAGGATCACCTGGGGGATGGTCAAGACCCTTTGTAGTGAGGCCCAGGACGCCCTCCAGCGCGAGGAGAAGGAGCCAACACCGGAGAACTTCGTTGCAGCAGTCTTTGCCCAGATTAATGCCAACTCCGTGATCTTCACCATCATCCTGGCCCTCGCCCTGCTTCTGGCGGGAGGCGCTCAGGCCGCTTCGCTTCAGACCAACGGCCTGCCGCCCGGTGAAGACCTTTCAGCACGGATGCACTACAACTTGTGGGCAAGGTTGGCGGGTCTCGTCAACCAGTCCGATTTTTGCCTGAAGCAGGACATTGGTTCTGCCTCGATCCTCAGCACCTGTCTCATCCCAGTGTGCCACACTCTAGACGCACGTGCCCGGGATGGTGACTGGCTGTTAAAGAAGGTTTTTGGACTGCATCTCCCTGCGAGTTTTGCAGCTTACGCCCACTGGGGGGGATTACGGTTCACCATGACTTTGCCAGCTGACGCCGCCACTCTTCACACCCCGCGAGTGGTGGCCAGCCCGAACTCTACTTGTGCTCGAATGGTCGGCTGCGCTGCAGTCGGCCGAACTCAGCGCCGCTGCTTCGATACCGGCAGCAGCAACTGGACTTGTGATAAACCAGAGACACTTGGTTCTATGTATGCCCATGCTACATTACCATCTGGTTGGTTCTTTACATGTAATCAGTATACCTTTAACTACATTCCCGCAAATGTATCAGATTCCACATGTTGCCTTAGTCGGTTGACACTGTTGCTCCCCACTAAGGATATGGTTACCCCAAGCACAAATGTTCCCAATGTTTCAAATGTTTCTGCACCCATCAGGCACACTCGCACCACCCAGTTAGACAGCTCATGTGATAGCAGCTTTAGAGTCCTAAGTCCAGCCGAATACGTCTCACTATCAGTCAGTATAGTTGGCGTGCCAGGCTTAGCCGTCGGCAATGCACGGAGAATTGGTCGCTTGGCTTGCGGCTTGGCAAAAGCCATCAACCATACCTCCACAGCGATAGCGCTCCTCAATCAGGAGCAGGCGGAACTTCGCCATGCCATTCTCGATAATCGAGCGGCTATCGACTACCTCTTATTGTTGCACCACTTGGGTTGCGAATCCCCTCGCGGTATGTGCTGCTTCAATCTCACTGACAACTCCCGGAAAATCCAAAGCCAGATCACGGATCTCCACACCATAGTTGCAGGCATCACGGAAGGCTCCGCGTGGGGGGCCTGGTGGAGCTCCCTGTGGGACTGGATGTGGTCATGGATCCCCTGGGGGTGGCTCCAGACGGTACTCAAGGTGGCAGTGGGGGTGACTATACTAGGCATAGCGTTATGCTGCTTTGCGCAATGTATTCCCTCACTGATCTCGAGGTGCCGCCCCGAGAAGGAACCCCGAAGCGTCGTTCCCGATCCACAGCTGATGCCGCTTCTGCGCAGAGTCGCCAGTCAGGCTCTTAATATAAAAAAGTAAGGGGAGATGAAGATTCCCCGTGCCCGGTTGGGCATCGGTGGCCTCTGGCAGAGGTTAAACCAGCGAGCAAACTCCTGGCCTCTGGCCCTTGTCAGGGCGTAAGGGGGGTGAATTAATGATAGGGATTTATTCGGCCGCTTGTAGCCTGACCGACGATTCCGCCGAGCAAGCATCTCGCAGACCTCAGTTACCCATTAGAGTAATCACTCATCCCCTGGCCAAGGTAATCCCCGGTGTAAATATCGGCCATATTTACCCATGCCTAAACCCTAAACAATGGTCTCCCTCGCCCCGTGTTTGTCCAAGTTAATCAACTTCCCTTTGAGAGGTTCCCCATTAACCCGGGTACGTGGGTTAGGTAATTTTCCTGTCCGATGACGGTTTCGCCACCGTTGCGCTTTTTCCCCTATAAATGATGTTGCCTTTTTCCAATAAAGTACTGATCTGATCTCGCTCCATTTGCCTCGTGTCGTCACTTGATCAGTCTCCTCCAGGACCTTAAGGCCACCCCAGTGGCCCCGATTCCTACACACATAGAGAACAGGGCTGGCTCTATTATTAGGTAGAGTAAGGCAGCCGCTTCAGCCAACAGGTTTTGGCAATCATGAAAGGGTACAAAATACAGTATTTAGTTATTTGACTTAATTGGGTGGTATAAAAATGCAATAAATAAATTATTTCAAGGAAGGATGAGAGAAGCTTGTGAGTCTTATTGCCTAGGATGACATGGCTAGTACAGGGTATTACTACACACCATGATTGGAAGATGGATGTGTGTGAGAATGAACAATTTAATACTCTACCTTTGGGAATCTAATCACAATTAAGACTCCAGTCTAGGGGTTCTAAACAAAGGAGTTCCCCTTCCTTACTGCCATGATCCCAGGGCTCCATGCCTGCATTTTTGATTGTCACAGTTTAGTGAAGACAAACTTTAGCCACAAATAGCTTAGGACTCCTTTCTCTGACAGAAACATTATAACCAGCAGTCTTTCCACGACTACTGTCCATTCTCCGTATGAAGCCTGCAACTTCCCAAACAACAGCTTCTCCTTAAGGAACAATGATAATGCAAGAAAAAGCTAAGTGGCATTTCAAATAATCTTACAAAAAGGTTACATAAAGTTAAGAAGATCCCAACATGTCTGAAACATATGTGTTGGTGAACTAGATTGTTCACAACATAGTGCAGTGGTGGCCAGAGGTTGCACTCGGAGCCCTCTCTGTTGGCACCCGTGCCGTCACCCCATCACAGAGTTCACCGCACCCCTCTTCCCAGCAGCTGAATGGGAGCATTTCCTCCCCCCCCCCCTCATTGCTGTGTTGGCACTTTGCAATACATAAGTCGCTTTTGGGTTGGAGTTTGGATACTCGGTCTCTAAAAGTTTTACCATCACTGACATAGTGGAAGTGAAGTGATCTGAAACCAAGTTTTCCTTGGCCTGCATTCAGTTCTTTTGGTGATACTATTTCACTACCAAAGAGTTCTTACCATGGTTCAGCTACTCTGTACAAGTGGCCATTTTCACAGGGGGGAAATGTTTGTAGTTTCATTTCTGCTTCTGCTAGAGAAGTGAGTTATTGAGGCTGCTTCTGGCTGGAATTAGTCTTCATTAAACTATGAGACATTTACCTCTGGGAAGGTATTAAAATCTTCACAATCATTTCCTTTAAAGCAATCCAAATGTTTCTTGTTAGTGTCAACAATAGCCTTGTGGGAACCTGAATTTGAACTAAAGTAAATGGCAAAAACGTCTCTGGGGTGAAGTAGAATTTGGATGTGTTTGTAAGGCTATCTGTTGTGTTTCCGTATATACTCGATTACAAGTCATCCCGAATATAAGTCGAGGTACCTAATTTAGACCTCTAAAACTAGAAAAATAGATTGACCTGAGTATAAGTCGGGGTGGAAAATGCAGCATCTGCTAGTGAGTTTCATTAATTAAAATACATGAAAATACGGTAAAATTAATTAATTTAGACATTTGTGTGGCAATGTTTTTGAGTGTTTACATTGACCCAAGTATAAGTCAAGTCCCATTTTTGGACCTCATTAGGGGGGCTAAAACCCCCAACTTATACTCGAATATATACGGTAGTTATAAATAAACATGCCATCTACTCTCTGTACCTTCCATTATGACTGATATCCAAATGTAATGTTGGAGGGGGAAGGGGACTCGTGTTACTTTCTGATTACAGATCTCACTAGTTTTTGCTGACATTCTAATTGACTCAGAGCATTATCTACCAGGTGGGTCATCCCATGTGCTTGTGATTTTTTGCCAAGCACATTTAGGAGTAAATACACCTCTGAGCTATACTGTGTTGCACAACTCCTAACTTGTAGAAAACAAGAAAACAGAAACAGGAAGGATGGATCTGGTTCAAACAGAAGTCTAAGTACAAACCACAACCCATTCATTGTAAAAATTTGTCTTCCTAATTAGTGCTACAGCTGTCTCTCTCACTTATCACCAGTGGTTTTCAACCGTACAGGCGCGTTTTGCTTCCGGGAGCAACAAGGGCAGCTTGGGCCGGATGAATCGCAGTAAACCCATTTGTGTGGATTCATAGGGTGGTTGGGCTACTGGGAATTGAAGTCCAAGAACATCTGGAGTGTCAAGGTTCGCCATCACAGGTCTATTCAAATAAAATTTTGCAGCCATGTCTGTGAGAAGCTCAACTTATGAGGCACTCCTGCTTGCAGCAATTCACTAAAAATTTTTTTGTGTTTTTCAGACTTGTGTTGCCATCATTAGAAAATGCTAAATGGTCTTAGGAAGGCCATCACCAGAACTCATTTTCTCACTCTCTGTCTCAGCAAAGCACAGGAGCCTGTTGTCAGTTAATAATGGCTTGCTGTCAGTAAGTCTGGATCCTTTCACTACACAGCACCAAAGTGATTTTAACCAGGTACAAGGAATTAATTTGGGTTGAAAAGTTCGGCCAGCCACAACACTGCGAAATGTAGCCTCTTAACTCTCCCTGTTTGCCTTCCCTTTTGGAGTTAATTCCCTGATGTAATATGAAAGAAATATGAGTGATTCACTGATTGTAAGCTCATTCCCATAAGGACTGTTTAGTTTTCCCTTTCAGCTTTTCTATTATGAAGCAGGCTTGAAAGGCATATGGCACACCATATCATGAACTATCACATCCTGAAATGTACAAGAATACTAGGCACATCACCTGAGATGGCTCATGGACTGGGATAGGGTGGGAAATTTCACTCCAAAGTTTTAGAATGGTACCCCTTCCAGTGATGAGTCAGTTATGATCTCACCACATGAAAATGAAAGAAAGAAGCATGCTTTCAAGCATTTGCTCTCATCCTAGATGAGTAGAGACTTGGAAGAAGAACATTTCACCTCAGTTTGCATCTCTTGTTACTTCTCAGATTTCAGGACTGAGGTCTTGTTTTAAAAACATTTTGCTGTATTAAGCATTAACAACACTCACTCAAATTTAGCCTTGACTACACACAGAGGGTAGGTTTTCTTTCAGTACAAAGACTTCTTGTTTCACTGCTGCGCAACATCACAAAATAGGGTGAAGAAAGCAAAAAACAAGTGGAAAGTATCGTTGTTGGCTGCAACTTAATCTGAGTATATGTCTTTCCATGCCCCAGGGTGCCCAGAGGCCTGGTCTTGGATGCCAGCTTGTCCTGGGACACCTTTGCCCTCTGAGGCAGGCAGGAAAAAATGCCACTGGTGTGAATTTGTTTAAGGTGGATCCCAGCTTGCCATGAAGTGACCCACATACTGTACTATTTCTTGGAACCATCTCCTGCAGCACATATGAAATGAGACGTGCAGGAAAATATAAGCATTTATTTAAATTATCCTATCTACTTTTCATCAGAAGGCTCAGGGTATTCTCCCTGTTCTTCTCATCAGTTAGACCAGGGGTGGCCAACTTTGTTGCCCCAGCTGTTCTTGGACTTCAATTACCGGAATCCCAAGTCAGCACACCTGTTGAATGACAGTGAATGACCTAAGGGCACCAATGATTTTCACAGCAGAATAAGGATTTGAACTCAGTTCTGTATGGTCTAATCCAGGCATGGCCAAACTACGG
The DNA here is from genome assembly GCA_035047305.1 of Bradypodion pumilum. Classification (NCBI taxonomy): domain Eukaryota; kingdom Metazoa; phylum Chordata; class Lepidosauria; order Squamata; family Chamaeleonidae; genus Bradypodion; species Bradypodion pumilum. The sequence goes on along the minus strand of JAWDJD010000006.1, from coordinate 18,338,112 downwards.
CCCATGGGCCGGTCTCAGCCTGTGAAGCCATTTCATCTCCCTCCCCCCCCATGCCCTCTACCAAGAAGTAAATACAGATGCTTCCACGCATGTGTGAAAAGCGGCCATTTTGTGTCCTGGTTTGATGCAGGACATAAAATGGCCACTTTAGCGCCTGCGCAGAAGCAATTGTGCCAAACTGGGAAATAAAATGGCCGCTTTCACGCATATGCAGAAGTGGCCATTTCATTTCCTGGTTTGATGGAGATGCTTCTGCACATGTGTGAAAGCAGCCATTTTGTGTCCTGAACCAAACCACTTCGTGCATGTGCAGAAGCGTCCGCACTGCGCATGTGCAAACATGCCATGTTCTAGGGGTGTGGATGTGGTCAGGCCCCCAGTCTAAAAAGTTTGGACACCCCTGGTCTAATCCAATGCAGTGTTGGGAAAACTCAAAAGGTCTGGGGGCTGCACACTCCATGACCTTAGAAGACTGCATCCACTCTTGCAATGCCCAATCCTTTAAAAGATTGTGAAGAAAGGGCAATTACTGGAAACGTACCCTGTGCATCCTTGTTGTTCAGTCGCACAGTCGATTCTGACCCTTTGCAACCCCATGGACCATTTTCCTCCAGGCACCTCTGTCCTTCACCATTCTCCTCAGCCCACCAAGCTCTGTGCCCATTGTGTCCACAATACCATCTATCCATCTCATCTTTGGACGCCCCCTTCTTCTCTTGCCCTCCACCTTTCCCAGCATCAAGGCCTTCTCAAGTGAGTCCTCCCTTCTCATTTGATGTCCAAAGTACTTTAGCTTCATCTTCACTATTTGTCCCTCCAATGAACAGTCAGGATTGATTTCTTCCAGTATTGACCTGTTTGTTCTCTTTGCTGTCCAAGGGACTCTCAGGACTTTCCTCCAACACCACGTATCAAAGGCATCTATTCTACTGCACTCAGCCTTCCTAATGGTCCAGCTCTCACACCCATACATTACCACTGGGAATACCATTGATTTGACTATGAGAATTTTAGTTTTCAAGGTGATGTCTCTGCTTTTCACTATATTCCCCAGGTTTCTCATAGCTTGTCTCCCCATAATCAGTCATCTTTTTATTTCATGGCAACAGTCGCCATCTGCAGTGCCCTAGTGCATCCTAGTAGCCCCAAAATTAATTTTGTGGAGTTGAGGACCTCAGGTTTCTGTGGAGACCTGGAGGTGCTGGACCACATTTTGTCCATCCCTGATCTAGCTATATTGCTTCAGGGAAACCTTGTAGTTACTTCACATAACCAACTTACTTTGGTTTCAAGAAAAATGTGTTTTGAAGACTCATTTCAGGTCAGTCCCCTTGGCTCTCCTACTATAATATTCATAATGAGGTAGTATTTTCTATGCAAAGTACATATCTTTCCCTTATAAAATTATTCACGCATCAGAAATGATACATATTCTTCCTCACAAAACAAACCTGAGCTTAAGTTTACCAAACCCAAGACATGTGAAGGCTGAAATTGTATCTGTGGATCGTTTCTTGGTGTCACTAAATGGACTATTGTGCCATAATGCCAAGGATCTGGGAGGTGTATTTATTTCTTCTAAAATTCCACAAGACTTTAAGGGGATGGAAATAGGAGAGTGTTAGTTTATCATACCACAGCTAAATTTTTACTGGGCTTTCTGTATGCCTGTGGTAACCCGGATGGTCTCAAATAATGTACTGTGCTTCTTTGTGCATACTTCCCATCTATAGCTGTCATTCTTGCCAAATAATCAGTAGTTTTGAGAAGCACAACCAATTCTTTACAGTTAAATTATGCTGCACAACCAGTTATGAATAACAAATGTTTCATAGAGCAGTCCAAGAGCCATAGTCCAGCCTTTTAAAAGAGAAAGCTGATCCACCCATGAGTGAGGTAGATCATCTATCCATCTGGATGTTATCTCAACTTCCATGTCAACCAGAAGCTAGGTCAACTAAGTCTCAGGTAGACCTTTCCTCTTTTGTCCCAGTAGGGTCTGCTGTACTGTTTATCTGTCTTCTGCAGCCCATGGTGGCCTGCCAAAAATCAGTATCTGCCCCAGAAACCTGTCTTACCTTTTATTTTTCCTATGGGGTAGATAAATAAATGCAGCACAGATCACTGATGCTTGGTGGTTATATATATATACAGTACTGTAAAGTGGTTTTATTTATGTAATAGTTGTTTGTTGGTACTAAATGGCAATAAATGTATTAATTTGTTACCCCATTACATCCTTATACCTAAAACACATACTCAAAATAAGCGTCTAAGACGCTGACTGGGAGGCAGAAGGTCAGCAGTTCGATTCCCGAGTACTGCAGGATGGAATGAGCTCCTGTCTTTGTCCCTGCTCCTGCCAACCTCGCAGTTTAAAAGTAAGAAACTGCAAGTAGATTAATAGGGACCACTTCAGTGGGAAGGTAATAGCGTTCCGTGCGCTCCGGTGTCTAGTCATGCCTGTCACATGACTACGGAAACGTCTGCAGAAGCAGACAGCGCTGACTCTTTGGCTTTGAAACAGAGATGAGCACTGAACCCTAGAGTCAGATACGACTGGCTTTTGAGCAAAGGAAACTTTTACCTTTACCTAATAATTGAAACGTCAATACTTTATTTGAATATTTTTTTTAAAAAATGCCTAGACTGAGTCAAACTATTTGTTTTATGACTGATATTTTCTTCTTCTTCTTCTTCCGTGTCTAGGCCAGACAAGAAACTGCCAAAATGAAGCAATCTCTTGATGTATCCATTCTGCAGTTCCTTTGCCCTGACCTAGTGTGAGAAAGATTAGCTGGCAACACAAGGTTACTGTTACCAGGGTACGCCCAATTGTGGTTCAAAAACAACACAATCTTTGAGGAGGCTCTTTCTGTGTACCCATACCATGAAGACTGTCCTGAGAATATAATGCAGTGGCCTTCCATCTGCCTTCCACATTGTAGCATGACCCCCATACCACTGATCCAGTTCTGCAAATCACTCTCTGGTCCTGAGCCCTTTTGGCATACAAAGTCCTTGGGCTTCTGGGAATTGATGTCCAAGAACATCTGGATTCATGAAGATGGATTCAAGTGGGATTTAATCCACTTGGGGACCATCACCCTTCCCTGTGGACTTCGACACCCAAGGCCATTCATCTTCAGGGTTGTCAGGTTAGTTAACCACCTCCTGACATTCAGCGTTGAGTCGCTGGCAGTATGGTCTACTTTATTTCCATACAGGATAACCTGGCCAGACTGGTATCCTATAGCTGATATCCTACAGCTAGATGTGGGCCTACTTTGCAACTGTGATTGCTCAACCACATAGGTCTTCTGAATGTATGCCTATGGAACAGTAATGTATTTCACCTTCGAATGACAGCCTGCCTGTAATATATAGTTTGCTCCTTAATGTATCAGTTTGTAGATTATGCCACCATTTCCTTGTTAACCTCTGGCTTTTTCTCTAGCCCCTCGTGTCCGTCTTTCCTTTTAGAGGTGTGTGTGCTTATAGTCACAAATATCATTTGCACAAATGTTTGTTCTGTATTATTTCCCCTTTTGAATGTGTAAGTGTTTGTGGAGGCAAGATTGCTTTAGTTAGTGAAAATAATTGCTTGTAGTCATTTCTTTTTCGGTGAGGAAACTCTACACTCAACAACATTAAACCTTAATATTGTTCTGGAAAATGAAAAGCTGAGTGATGTGTGATCATTTCCCCACCACTTGAGTGCCCCCCCCCCCCGATCATTTATTTTATGCAGGTATTCAGAGCACAGGAACGTTTTCCTCCAAAATTAATCCTGAGATGGATCAGGTGCGAACTCCAGGCAGCTCATCTGTATTAATAAACATGCTGGTTCTACAACAGTTACAGACATGGCAGCTTTCCTAGTGAGAATAACGAAGTACCTTGACTGGCAAAGCATATGTTCATATTGCTGTTTCATGAAATTAGGCAGTGGTTTGCAAAGTTCCATAAATATTCTCCTTTAGCTAAACAGAGAGAATAATTTATATACTCATGTAGTTCACTTCCAGCCCAACCCATCCCTAGGGCTGGGAGTGGGTTACAGTTTTAAAATACTGCAACAGCAGATAAAAATCAGCCTAAAACACACCACAGTTTATTCTCAGTTGAAAACTCCATTCTGCTCACCCAGGGCCAAACAGAATGGTTTTATGCTGCTTCTGAAAAAAATTGCTCACATTAACTTTGGGCGCGTCCTACTTTAAACATTATTCACTTCCTACAAAGAAAGCATTCAGTGTCCAAAAATGATAGCATGTATGTGAGTAGACAAGGATCAGAACAGGAAGGGGAAAAGTTTCCCAGAGAACTGGAGGCAAACAGCTGGATTCTGATTTAGGGCTTGTCCATATAGTGTTGGTGTTCCTGGTCAATGTGAGTTGCTCTGAGTTGTTCTGGTATATTTTTGTCACAGATTTAAATGGACCATCCCAGTATTGCTGTCCACACATAGCGAGGACTTTGTGGCCGAGATTCACTTGAGTCATTTTATTACTGCCTGTTTACAGCTCTGAAATTGCTCCTTGAGGTCTCAATCTCAATACAGTTTGCCATTCTTTCTTCTCAATGCCTCCTTCATTTCTCTTGCCCTTCCTCGTTTTACCCACCCAACATTCCCAAACCTTCCTGTTTCCACTCAAATGTTTTTTTTATTATTATTTTCATTTTTGTCTTATGCACAATGTTAAACACAGGAACGGACTGAGGTTGTCTGGTTAAGACACTGAATTTGACGACTGGAAAGTTGGCAGGTTAGCAGTTCAAGACCCAAGTGCTGCATGATGGAGTGAGCTTCCCTCTCTGTCACAGCTCCTGCCAACATAGCAGTTCGAAAGCAAAAAAATAAAATAAAAATGCAAGTACCGTACATAAATAGGTACTACTTTGGTGGGAAGGTAAACAGATTTCTGTGCATTCTGGTGTCTAGTCATGCCTGCCACATGTTCATAGAAACATCTACAGACACAGACAGCACTGGATCTTTGGCTATGAACAGAGATGAGCCCTGAACCCTAGAGTTGGATAATAAATGGCTTTTGAGCAAGGGCGACCTTTACCTAAACATAGGAACAGCTAATATCTTCTCTGCTTATTTCACCCTCTTCTTCCTTCCCTCCTTTTTTTAATAACCAGCTTATCATTCTCAAACTTTCTTCTTTTGGTTACAATGCTCTCTATTTTTTTTAAAATGTTATCTTTTGCACTTGGTGCCCTTATTTATGAATAAGTGGGACATACATTGGCTATCGTTGGAAATCTTTGCAGGGTAGTGAAGCTAGCACATAGTCAAGGATTAAGGCAGAATACCTTGAAATGGAAAGCCTCTTCAATTCCCCTTTTATTTTCTCCTAATTCAACTACTGAAAAAGACTCAGGAACAGCTTTAGTGGAAGAGAAAAAAAAGAAATCTTTACTTCCAAGACTTGTGTTCAAATAAAATCATCAGGTAGCTGGCCCAAAACATAATACAGTAATTTACTTAAATTTAGCTGCAAAAAACAAGAAGAAAAAAAATATCTCGAGCAAACAATGGTTGCAAAAAGGAACCGAGTTACTGACTTTCTGAGATTAACACATTTTGAGTCAGAAAGAGGCTGAACTAGACTGAACAACTGAACCACTCAGATAGAATAGACAGAGTGAACTACCCAGTACAGTACTCATACACAGAGCTCAGCATGCATGCATTCAGAGTAGAGTGCAGTTGTTCTTGCAGAAAAAACATTTAGCCTGTTAATTGGCAGCTTAGATTCAAAAACAGCCAATGATTATGTATATTAAATGCTGGCCCTTCTTATTTCCATGTTAGTGTGCAAAATAAACAAATCAAGATGGGATTGCCTCCTGTAAACTCAACAGCTATTACTAACATGCCCAATTGATTTGGGTGAGCTTATTCTAAATGTGACAGAGTATGGATCCAGCTCAGTTTCCCTCCCACCAAACCAGAGCTAAAGTTTCTTAAAATATTATTCATAATTGGTTGTTCAGAACATAACAGTACCCTGCTGTACTACAAGTTGGTTTCCCCAATCTTCTTGAAATTTCTTAGTGGTGAGCATAAAGGACCATTCAAAAGAGCCCACAATTCTTTTTTTAAAGGTCTAATTTAAAATAAAAATAATTTCATTCTGCAGAAGAGAGGTACTGGATAGTGTATTTATCTGAACAGATATTTGAGCCTTCAAGCTATTGATTACATTAAACACTCAGGTTTCTTCTACTGTAAGGGTTTGGAATGTCTTCTGTTTTCATTTTCTCACATGGTTCCATTGCATCTATCTGCCCCTTTTCTAATGTGTGTGTGTGTGTGTGTGTGTGTGTGTGTGTGTGTGTGTGTGTGTGTGTGTGTAAAAGATACTGTATTATACCTCATGAAAGGGATCACAGTGGTCCAGCCCATGTTACCTTGATAAGGTTAGACAAGAAAGGCTGCTTGTCTAATGTCTATTGTTACCTTTTCTCTCCAGTGTGCTTCCAAAAGTGCATAAAGGACACCAAAAGCGCATAAAGATGTGGTTTGGACCACATCTACCACAGTGTTGTATATTCAGGCACATTTGCAAGTAGCGTGGTTTAGTGTATGGGACCAAAGACAACCGGACAACCGAAAGGTTGGTTTAACACAGGTTTATTGCATTGCATGAGGTTCCAGTGAAGCATGAGGAATGGCGGTGATACATCTCAATATATACAGTAGCTCTCTACATTTGAATCTTGTAGCACGGTAGCTGATTGGTTGCTACCGGCGTGGCCTCGCCCAGGCACGCCTCTTTCTTCAGCTGCTGAATGCAGGTCTTGCTTCAGCTGCTGAATGCAGGTCTTGCTTCAGCTGCTGAATGCAGGTCTTTCTTCAGCTGCTGAATGCAGGTCTTGCTTCAGCTGCTGAATGCAGGTCTTTCTTCAGCTGCTGAATGCGGGGAAGGTTTTCCCGCGGCTGTCCGTGATTGAGCAATGTGAACCATGTGAGAGTGAACGCTCGCAGCTGCCCTCTATAGGCTGTCTGCTCGCGTTCCTTCATAGCTGATATCGTTTGTATCTGGAGTGGTTACAATCTTGCCTTACAGTATAATGAACATGCATACATACATAACATCCCTCCCCCCTAGGATGGGACGAAGTCCCGCAACCATTGTGGCTTGCCGCACGTTCGCTTGGGGCGTGCTTGCGCCTGCCCTAATTCTGGAGAGCCTGTGATCCCTGACTCCGCGGGCGCTTGTCCTGCAACGGGAAACGGGGATTCGTTAGTGGCTCTGTGGGGCGTCCGTGCCTGCCTTGCGCTTGGGGAAGGGAATGGGATGAACAGTTGGGAGGTAAATCCCTGCCTATTGCCCTCGGACCCCGGGGACCCTCCTAGTGTGAACCGCGGCACCGATGAGGTCGCCCTTGGGGAATGGCTACCTTCTGATCCCTGCTCGGGGGACCTTAAGACTGTGGTGGTGGGCGGACTCGCTGATGCCTCTGGTCTTGGAGGTGTCGGTCTCCGGAACATGGGCGCTATATTGCATTCTAACTCACAGGGGCTACTGGGACTGGAGGTACCAGGGGCTGAACTGAAACCCCTCTTTTCGCTAGGACGGGTGGGGGACCACTCCGATAACTCCCCCTGGTACTGTAAATCAACGTCTAAACCTCTATGGGCCTCTGAGCCTCGGGGGGACTTCCGCGGCTTCCGCGGGGTATGAGTGTGGTTGGGGCTCCTCCTTTCTGACGGGGACTCCCGCAACCCGGGGCTCCTCCTCTCTGGCAGGGACTCCCGCAAAAGATTTCCGTGGATCGATTCCCTTTCCTCCCCCCTTGGTGGGGACCCATGCTCCCCTTTTCCTCCCCCTTGGGCTAAACGGGTGGGGGAGTACCCTAACGCTGAATCAATGCTGGCCTCATCCTCGTCTTGCTCTCCGGGGACCCTACGCCTGAGTTGGTCCACGTGTCGCCTCCACAGGAAACCTGTACTGGTCTCTACGCGGTATGAGACGGGGCCGGTTTGGTCTACTACGGTGCCCGGCACCCAGGCTGGCCCCGCGCTGGCGTAATTCCTGCAGTATACTGGGGCGCCTATGCCGAAACTCTTGGTGGGTTCCACCCCTATGTTCCGCCCCTTGTCCTCTACTCTCGTGGGGTCTAGCTTGGATATCCCCGTGGCCAGCTTCCTGCGCATCAACAGCTCTGCGGGGGAGTACCCTGACGCTAAGGGGGTGACCCTGTATCTCAGCAGGAATTGGCACAATTTCAGGTCGAGGTCTCCGGGACCCATGCGCAGTAGCGCGTCTTTCGTGGTGCGCACGAGGCGCTCTACTTGGCCATTGGTGGCCGGGTGAAAGGGGGCGGAGGTGACGTGCCGAATGGCGTTGCGTTCCATGAATGCCCTGAACTCGGCGGACGTGAAACAGCTAGCGTTATCGCTGACGAGGGTGTCGGGTAAACCGAACGTGGAAAAAACCCTCCTTAACTGTTTAATGGTTGTGGTCGAGGAGGTGCTCGAGACTGGAATGACCTCCAACCACTTAGAGAACGCGTCCACCACGAGGAGGAAAAGCGTTCCCCTGAATGGGCCAGCAAAGTCTACGTGAACTCGGGACCAGGGTCCCCTCGCAGCGTCCCATTCCCTAGGTGGCGAGCGAGCCTCTTCTGGCCTTGAGCTTTGGCACGCCTCACAAGTGCCGACCATGTGTTCGATGTCGGCGTCTAACTGGGGCCACCAAAAGTAACTGCGGGCTAGTGCCTTAGAGCGTACGATCCCCGGGTGGCTGACGTGCAGCAGTTTAAGCACCCTCGGCCGGAGAGACGTTGGGATCACTACCCGCTGTCCCCACAAGAGGCAACCCCTCTCCAGGGACAACTCTAATCTCTTTTTGAAGAATGTGTCGAATTCCGCTGCTGGGGAAGACACGGGCCACCCTTTCTGCACCCAGGAGCAAACTGTGGCCAGCGCTTTGTCCTTGCCTGTCGCTTTGGCGATTTCGGCCGGTACTACTGGAGGGGAGTCTAGGACCTCTATCATTAAGACCTGGTGGTCCCTCTCTACTCCGCCCACGTGGCAGCAATCCCGGGGAATGGGGGACCTCGACAGAGCGTCGGCATGGCTTATCTCCCTCCCGGGCCGGTATACCAACGCGTGCTGATACGCGTTGAGAAAAATGGCCCATCTGAGCATTCTCGGGGACAGGATCTGGGGTGTGGGCTTGTCTGCGGTGAAGATGCCCAGCAAAGGCTTGTGGTCAGTCACTATGGTGAAGGGGCGGCCGTACACGAAATCATGAAATTTCTTGGTCCCCGCAATTATTGCTAGCGCCTCTCTGTCTGTCTGAGCATAATTCCTCTCCGCTTGGGACAGGGATCTAGAGTAGAAAGCTATCGGGGCCTCCCTACCGTTCTCCAGCACGTGGCAAAGCACCGCCCCCACCCCCACCGGGGATGCATCGCATATCAGGACCACCGGGCGTTTGGGATTGAAGTGGGTCAGTACAGCATCTGATGCCAGGAGTCGCTTCAGGTCATTGAAAGCCTTTTCCTGGACGTCGCCCCACTTCCATGCCTCGTCCTTTTTTAACAATTTGTGTAGCGGTTCTGCCACGGCTGCCTTCCGCGGGAGGAAGGAGTGGTAGAAGTTGAGCAGTCCGAGGAACGACTGCAACTCGGGCTTGGAGGTGGGGCGAGGGGCCTTTTTGATGGCGGCTACCTTGGATTGGGCTGGCCTAATTCCCTCGGGAGTAACACGGAACCCTAGGAACTCAACCTCTGTAGCGAAGAAGACGCATTTGTCTTTCCGCAACCTCAACCCCGCTTTTTCGAATATTGTCAGGACCTTTCCCAACCTTGTTGCTAATTCGGCCCGGCTCCCCCCTGTAATTAATACGTCATCAAAATAGGGTAACACCCCCTCCAACCCCTTCAGGAGGCGTTCCACCAATGACTGGAAAATCCCGGGCGCCGAATTCACGCCGAATTGGAGGCGCGAAACCTGGAACGCCCCTTTGTGGGTGACTATGGTTTGTGCAGCAGCTGCGGCGGGGGTCACCGGGAGTTGCTGGTAGGCTTGGGCCAGGTCGAGTTTGGCGAAACACCTCCCCCCGTGTAACCTGGCCAATAAGTGGCTGACTACCGGCACCGGATACGCATTAGGGCGGATCGCCTTATTGATGGTGCACTTGTAATCAGCGCATATTCGGACTTCCCCGTTGGCCTTGAGCGCTGTTACAATTGGAGTTTCCCACTCCGCAGAATCAACAGGAACAAGAATCCCCTGGCCCACTAATTTGTCCAATTCCGCCTCAATTTTGTCCTTTAGTGCGAAAGGCACTCTGCGCGGTTTAAGTCTGATTGGACGCACTCCAGGGTCCAGGTCGAAAGTCACTGGGGGGCCCTTGAATTTTCCTAGCCCCTTTTTAAAAACCTCGGGGTGCGCGTCGCACACGCTCTGTATTGGATCAGTCCCGGCGGCGTGTGCTCCCACGGCGTGCACCCCCCCAATGAACAACCCCAGGGGCTGGAACCATTGAGTCCCGAGGAGGCTGCATTTACCCCCCTTGAGGACGACTAAGGGAAGCGTTGCGGTGTACTTTTTGAACTGGACCTGGAACTTCCCAACCCCCAACACTGGGATGCGGTTCCCCTGCACGTCCTTCAGCGTGGCCCTCAACGCCTTGAGCTTGGGCCGCACGCGGGGGGCGATTTTCATGAACTCCCCCTGGGAAATAATGGAGTATGAGGAACCCGAATCCACCTCCATCCTAACAGGGGCCCCTTGTATTACTACCTCAACGAAGTAACGGGGGTGCTCCGTGGAAACGCTGCAAACCGGCGCGTCGTCCTCACTGTCGTCGGAGACTCGTCCTACTCCGTCCCGCGTCCTCGTGGTCCGTGTGCCGTCCTTCGGCCTCGTGGTGCGGTCCTGCCTCGCCGAGCGGTCTGGAGAACTCCGGGTGGCCTCGCGTCGTTTCCGGCAGACCTTGGCGATGTGCCCGCGCCGGCCGCAGTTGTGGCACTCGGCCTTGCGGAATGGGCATTTGGTGCGGGCGTGGGCGGCGCCGCAGCCATCGCAGCGCCGGCCCTCTCTCTGGACCCTCCGGACGTCCTCGTCGTCGCTGCTCTCTGCAGAAGACGAGTTCGAAGTCCGCCGGGCCGCGCGCACCGAACTCTCTGCCTTGGCGGTCTTCGGGCGCCAGTCCTGAAGTTCGTGCACCCCGGCCGACGTGGCCTCTGCGGCCTGTGCCGCGTCGAGGACTTGTTGCCACGTGGGAGGCGGCTCCCTTTTCATCAGCGCGCGCTGAGTCTCTGTGTCCCTCAGACCGCAGAGCAGGCAGTCCCGGAGGGTGACGTCGGGGAGTTCCCACTTGCAAGGGCCGGCGGCCAACCGCAGGGCCGCGGCGAACTCATCGACCGATTCTCCGGGTGCCTGGACTCGCCTCCAGAACGCGCTCCGAGCGGGGAACATCGCTATTGCCGGCCGGAGATGGGCGCGCAACGCCGCCAGGAGCTCTGAAGCTTTGAAGTCGCCCACCTTCCTCGGGGCGATCAGGTCCACCAAGGTCCTCTTGGTCTCGTGTCCGAGCATGCGGACGAAAATGGCCCTCTTTTTGGCCTCATCGGAGACTTCGAGCTCCACCAGCGCTGCGTTGAAGTCTATCTCAAACAGCTCCAAGTCTCCCTGCTTCTTGATCTCGTAGCCGGCGCATGTCTTGGTCCCGTGGGCAGCCATATCCCACCTTCGTCGCCAATTTAGTGTATGGGACCAAAGACAACCGGACAACCGAAAGGTTGGTTTAACACAGGTTTATTGCATTGCATGAGGTTCCAGTGAAGCATGAGGAATGGCGGTGATACATCTCAATATATACAGTAGCTCTCTACATTTGAATCTTGTAGCACGGTAGCTGATTGGTTGCTACCGGCGTGGCCTCGCCCAGGCACGCCTCTTTCTTCAGCTGCTGAATGCAGGTTTTGCTTCAGCTGCTGAATGCAGGTCTTGCTTCAGCTGCTGAATGCAGGTCTTTCTTCAGCTGCTGAATGCAGGTCTTGCTTCAGCTGCTGAATGCAGGTCTTTCTTCAGCTGCTGAATGCGGGGAAGGTTTTCCCGCGGCTGTCCGTGATTGAGCAATGTGAACCATGTGAGAGTGAACGCTCGCAGCTGCCCTCTATAGGCTGTCTGCTCGCGTTCCTTCATAGCTGATATCGTTTGTATCTGGAGTGGTTACAATCTTGCCTTACAGTATAATGAACATGCATACATACATAACACGTGGGCAGCGCCTTTGCAAGAGGAAAATGGCAGTTTCCCGCCATCCAAATTAGGAACAGAAAGTGGCGTGAAAACCCCTGCACAGGGTGCGCTCATTATGCTAATCAAAGTCCTATGATTGGCTACAGTTTTGGATCCTGTTCTCCATTGGTTAAATACATATATGATTGGTTAGTTACAGTTGTCCAACTGGTCGCTACTTTGTATCAAGAAGCCATCGCCAGGGAGACACTATATAAACCCCACGGGTAAACAAGGTTGGGGCTGGACCAGATCTATACTTCCCTCTCCATACAGGTAGACAGCAACGTGCTAGCCTGGATCTCCTCCATTATGCTACAGTCCTAAAATAGGTAGGTATTGCCTCCTTCCTTGGCACACTCCTTTAGTGTCTTGCACAGAAGACAAAGAAGGAGCCGCAGTGAGGGCTAAAACACAGGTTTATTTCATGATGGTCAGGATGAACATGTGGTAATGGCGGAGGTACAGCTCATTTTATACTGCAGTAATACATTTGAAAAGGGTTGCACAGTAGCACATTGGCTGCTACTGCGTGACGTCATTCTGAGTCACGCCCATCTTCTCCAGGTGATCATTGCGCGGGAAGGTTCCCGCGGCTGCCAGTGATTGGGGGAATTTGAACCATGTGAGCTGAACGCTCGCAGCTGCCCTCTATGGGTAGCTAGCTCGCGTTCCTTAAACGGCTGGGTTACATTGTAATCATTGTCAGGTTACATTCATACATTCTTAAAGTAATACTGTTACATACACAACAACTCCAGAGGGACTGATTCCATGGGACTGTATAGCCATCTCCATGTCTGGAACGCCTTGTAAGCTCATCTTGAATAGACTGTTAAATAAAGACTATTGCTTGCAAGGGCCGGACATAACACACAGCTAGTCCTCACTCTGTTTGGAGGCACACTGAAGGACTTGCATAGTGTCACAGATGAAGCCTTTCAATGGCTTTCAAGCTTGGATGTGGATCTCTAGCTAGGAACTTGAAATGGTCAATTTGTGCTTGCTGCTATATCAACATTAATGTAGATAATCATACGATAAATACATAATCTTTCCTCTGGGTGCATTGAGTTAGGTAATTTATTTATGTGTTTGTTAATAGGCCACCTTTCTCCTAATGGGGGACTCATGATTTATGATCAGTTTCCCACTTTGATGTGCTGTGCACTCGAGAATACTTTCTCTATTTATACTGTAGATGAGTCAGTGCAGTAAGATTTCTTTGGAAGATGACATTTTGAAAAACATTGTGCTAAATGATCTCATGATGTATTTATATTATTTTCCAAAAATAGCTACCGCTGACTTGTGAAGACCCATACTGGGGAAGAACATTAGATGATGATATCTTGCAAAAAGATTACCCACCACGCAATAATCACAATAGCATGGTTATTAGAATTGGCCTCAACTCTGTGGATTATGTCACCTTTTACAAGACAGCGAGGAGATATGTATATACAGTATATGGAGAAGCATAGGGTTTTCTCTTCCAGCATCCACAGGGGTTGAACAATAGGGCATACGTAAACTACTTATCTGGAAGGTTAGGTGTTCGTCCATCCCAATCTCAGCATCATCTGTTCTTCCATCACTAGAACTCATGCCGCTGCACTGGAGGTAATGATATGAATTGGCTCCGAGAAAGAAATTTTTTAGATGTATCTTCATCTTAACACACATTTGTTTTTCCAAGTTCTTGGCACTAGCAAGATTATTTCCAGCTGCAGTTACTTTAGATTATCTGGAATCCTATGGTTAAGTGAATGCATTTTTCAGGAATGCTTCATCCCATCTGAGTCATATGGAAGGGAAAATAAGCTCTGAGTCTTTTGCTAAGTGTTCTGCCTTCAGTCTGATAGACACAAGCAGTGGTGGGCATCAGCAGGTTTGCAGCAATTGGACAGAACCGGTAGCAGAAATTCCAGATGGCCCCACCCATGCAAGTTTTGAAATAAAGTAGTCCTAATTTGGGTGCAACACAGGGCTTTTCCCCTGGCCATGCCCACCATACCACACCCACCATGTGGTAGTAAATTTTTTTGGAGCCCATCACTGGGCACAAGTATCATATTAACTTATTCCAGGAGTTATAAAACAACTTCCTTCATCTCTCTGAAAATGGTTGAATAACTGCAGGCTCTTTAGGGATCTGCACTGTCCTAGGAAGCTGGCTGGATAGCTCAGTTGTTTAGCTATCTGGCTGCAGAACCAGAGGTTGTGAGTTTGATTCCCCCCTGTGCCTCCTAGGAGAAAACCCAGCCTGTGTAGCTATGGGCAAGTAGCACAGTCCCAGGGTGTACCCAGAAGAAGGGAATGGGAAACTACTTCCCTGTATTCCTTGGATCTATTTATTTATTTTTTCTAATTTGTATTGTTGCCCAACTCCGAAGACTCTGGGCTGCTCACAGTAAATAAAACCAATGGCAGTTTTTAAAAAAGCAATAAAAACCCATTAAAAACTGACAAAAATTTCAAAAAGATAAAAAGCTTAAAAGAGACAGAGAGTGTTCTACTAAATTAGCCAGCAGGCCAGGGTTACCACATCGCTGGTTCCCCACACCTGCCCTGCCAGCCAGGTTTTTAACCCTTTCCTGAAGGGCAGCAACTCCGTCTGGAGACGCAGCTCAATTGGCAGGAGGTTCCATAGGGCCAGAGCAGATACTGAGAAGGCCCTCTTTCTTATGCTAGACGTGCCCCTCTAGCAGATGGAACAATGAGAGAGCCTCTCCGGTCTGCTCTGGTGGGACCGACAGGCTTTAAAGGTAATTACCAGCACCTTGAATTGCACCCGGAGGCACACTGGCAACCAGTGCAGCTCCCGAAGCAGTGACGAGAAACGGGCATACTGCCCTCACCCCATTCTGGACCAGTTGCAACCTCCGAATAGTCATCAAGGGCAGCCCCATGAAGAGCACATTATAATAGTCAAGTCTGGAGGTGACCAGAGCATGTGTGATACCTTGGAGTCATTATTCAGTGAAGAGTCCGCACATTGGTAGACATCTCTGCAACAACATTCCGCACATGCAAAATAACATTGCATACCCTCTTCTGATATGGATAGGAAAATGTATAGTGGAGGCAGAGTAGAAGTTGTCCCTGAGCAAGTAGATGCCATATAGGGATGTCCTTCCTTTCTCTATTGCTTGCTGTGAGTCTTCAGTTTCAGCCATTTGATATCTTGTACCTGAAGACTTTTCTTCTGGTCTACTGATACCTGAAATTCTCGGGGTGCCCCTTTGCAGGAGCACCCCACAAAAATGGGCTCTTTTGTTATTTTCATGTATCACTTCCAGTTCTCAGTTTTAATCAGTTGCTTTAACAGTTCATCTTGAAAACTATAGTTTATTCCTGAATACAGATGCACAAGACCTTAGTGTGATACTTGTTCCTTCAAACTATCTGGAATATGTTGATAGTCCATCATCAACTTCCAACTGAGGAAGTGCTAGTTTTCTTCCACCCCAAGTATTTCAATTCCTTGATACCACCCATCTCTGGGAGGCATTCCCTAATCTACTACCAGAGGAGGCACCCAAGAGGAGTCTAGCAACTCCACACGGGATTCCAACTTTATATCTAAATCAAATCAACTGCTGGATGTTGAGTAAACACATATGTAAATACCATTGACTATTGTATATTGTATATTCATACTCTGTCAAAATCGTATGCCTTTCCCCGGCTTTTATCCAAATCTTTGGTAGCGAGGAAAGTTCTTTTTGTTTATTTGTATCAGAACATTGCACAATTTTAAATTATCAATATATTTAAAATATAAATAAAATTCAAACAAATTAAAATAGAAGTAGCCTTCTTGAAGCATGGCTAATGGCATAGAGGCTGTTAATCCTTCCTATCCAGAAGCATTGCACTACAAACTTGCTGATGAGCAAGCAAAGGTAACAATCATTTCCAGTTGTGTCCTCTGTTACATAGTTTTGTACAGCAGTAACAATTTTCATTTAACTGACTAGAACTTACGTTCATTTTGGGCAGCAAATTATCAAAATACCACAATCAGACAGTCTATGTGTGACCTTTAGTTCCGTATCAGGGAAAGTGGAGCCTTCTAAATCAGCAAAGAATATATACAGTGTTTGTGTTAACATGCTTTTTTGGTCTAAGTTTGATTTGAAATGCTGATGTAGCAAATAATTTACTGGGTCAAGAAAAGGAAGGAAGGAAGCATAAAAATAAACTCCAGTGAACGGAAGGGAATAAAAGCATTTTGGATAAAAACCTGAGGAACTTATCCTGCTTCATTCTGTGGCTTCATTATTATATGTAATAACGACATGAATGTGTGAAAAAATTCACCAGTTCTTGGGACACCTCACATATGTCTAGAAAATAACATGATTGTAACTGTGGTGGTTAAGATGCTGAACTCAATGGAGTTGAGTTCAGCATCTCGAATGGAGAATGAGATCTGCTATAGAATGATAAGATTCACAGCTTCTTCTAGTTTTGTGGTTTTGGAGAAGAACATAAAAGATGTGGGTGGTTTCTCTATTGAACATCTGGAGGCTAACAAGGGTCGAGGGAGGGCTTTCTAAAGCAAAAGTAGCATACACCACAATTATAGCTTCCTCCCCATTGACCCATGAGCTGAACTCCCACTGTTTGTCTGCCTTCAGAAATGTTCTCTCTCTACCTCTTGATTCATTGTATTTCTTTGCTGCTGTATTTCAAGATACCTGGACAGAACCAATCTGAGGAGGCATCTACATAGTGTCCAAAAGTATGTTCTTCACCCAACTGTTCCTGGCCATGTAGGTAGTACTTTTTTAAAAAAAATTTGAAAACTGCAGAGAAAATATTCCATAACTGAATTCACAATTTGCATGCTAAAAAGACCAAGTGACTTTCTTCATATTCAGGCTCTCACCTGAATATGGGCATATACTCGGTAAGGTAAAGGGTTGCCCTTGCTTGAAAGCCAGTCATATCCAACTCTAGGGCCCAGTGCTCATCTCTGTTAATAGCCAAAAAGCCAGTGCTATCTGCATCTGCAAACACTGGAGAGCATAGAACACTGTTTACCTTCCCACCAAAGTAGCACAGTACCTATCTATCTACTTGCAATTTCTTGCTTTCGAAGTGCTAGGTTGGCAGGAGCTGGGACAGAAACGGAAGCTCACTCCATCATGCAGCACTCGTGTCTCGATCTGCTGACCTTCCAGTTGTCCAGTTCAGCGCCTCAACTACTAAGCCATTGCAGTGAGGTCTAACCAGTAGGTGGAATAAAATGGCAAAAGTGGCTTTGGACTGGGGGGAAAAGCATGATGGATAATGATAATCATTAAGGTGATTTGGAGTCTACCCTCTAATTTGGATATGTTGTCTGGTGCCACCAAGGCCTGCGTACTTAGAATGTTGTTCACTGAGATCTGGCTCGCCAACACTCTGTTATTTTCACAAGAGTAAGGGTATTAGCTGCCTTGACATTGCTGGGCTGGCCCACATCCAGGGTAGGTAATTACAGCCCATGCTGCCTTCCTTAAATCCTCCTTGTGGTTTGAATTGGATTTACTTTCCCCTGCTTATGACCCCAGGGTGCTGCATTTCCGCATCTGTGTATTGCTTGCCGTTGTAGGAGATGCTTACATTTCGGGAGTGGGTGAAATTATGCCTCTATCAGACAAGTGGTTTTTATATGACTTGGTTATATATAGATCCAGGCTTTGCTCTAAATTGAATGAAAGCCTAGTGCTTTTGTTTCAAAGAGTGGATTAAAGATTATTCTCGTTCTCATTTCCTTAGACTTGGTTTTGTTCTTAAAAATAGGAAATTTGTCTAAGGAAGACAAAAAGCGACTACAGACAGATTTTAACCCATCTTTCTGAGATGTACATAGAAACCTAAAGCCATATATCTGTGAGATGTGTGGCATTAGTAAAGGTCTCCCATGCCCGAAAACCAGTTGTATCTGACTCTATAGTTTGGTGCTCATCTGCATTTACAGCCAAAGAGCCAAGGCTGTCTGTGCCCGCAAGCAATGCATCTGACCCAAGCAATGCATCACCAGTACCACTAAAAATAGTTGCTACTCCAAGCAACCAGCAAGGTTGCCCATGCAGTCATGCCTATCCTATTGAGTAATAAATAGTCATGAGTAGTCACATCAGTTAAATTAAAAATTAAATACACAGTAGGAATGTGGGCAGCTGATATAATATCTTTATCTCTCAAGGGCATAGCAACATCCATCATGGGTGTAATTTTCTGGTTCTGCCTGTGATTTCGTTTGTTAGGATAGACAACTTACTATAATAAAATATAAGAACAGACTCAGTCCATTACCATACATTTGTTCTGTGAGGAGTAGGGACAGATGGAGCTGTCAGTTTTTCTTTCTCTCATTCTTTCTTTCTTTATTTCTTTTTCCTTTCCACTGAACTGGTGAATTTTGTAGAGTTTTAAACTAAAAACAAACAAGATTTTCAAGAATCTACAATGGTCACATTCAACAGATCCAGCAATTTTTACTATAAAGAGGATTGTGTCGTTCCTCTCAGCCATATTGTTTGTAAAGATGAGGGTCCTGCCAGAAAAAAACATCAGAGATGACAATTCAGATTTAGCTTCCTCATAAGCATGGCTGATAAGATTCACAGCCAGGCTTTTAATAAATAAACACTCAACTTTGATCCCCATCAGGATCGAACTCACGTCAGCAGTTTTGGTTGCAGTACAGCAGTTTAACCACTGCACAACTAGGGCCTAGGAAGTGGGCCTTTTCGGTGGTGGCTGCATCTTTGTAGAACTCACTTCCATTAGAGGTTTGGCAGGCCCCTTTCTTCAAAAATCTTTTCCAAGTGAATCAAAGCAGAGCTTTATAAAGAAGTCTTTAGTAGGCTATGAGAGATTTGAATTTGTGGCACCAGTACTTCACCTCTTGAACATGTCAGCACTGACTGGAGAATGCAGAAAATTTTGTGCAGATATTCCCCATGTATAACACACATGTATAAAACATTGAACAGATTAGTAAAGGTAAAGGTCGCCCTTGCTCGAAAGCCAGTCGTATCCGACTCTAGGGTTCAGTGCTCATCTCTGTTTATAGCCACAGAGCAGTCTGTGTCGGCAGAAATTTCCATGGACATGTGGCAGGCATGCCTCAACACCAGAGTGCATGGAACGCTGTTTACCTTACCACTGAAGTGGTAACTATTTGCAGTTGTTTCCCAACTGCTAGGTTGTCAGGAGCTGGAACAGAGGCGGGAACTCACTCTGTCATACAGTACCCGGGAATCAAACTCTGACCCTCCAGTCGATAAGTTCAGCGTCTTAACCACTTGAGCCAACCTCATGGCTGTTAAAACCACATGGCTGTTAGAACCTGTTTTGGAAAAAGCAGCTACTGGGGAGATGTTGCTCGTCTTCTATAAGGAAGACTTTAGGCTCCATATACAGGTTGGTTCACATGGAGTACCTCTGCTTAGCTCCCCTTGTGTAATTTTCTGGTGAGAAATTCCACACATGCTTTTTATTTAGGAAAGAACACAAGCATATGTTATCTTACTCCTCCGGAATTTTACGGTTCTTTAACGTCTTAGCTTAAGCACAGTTGGTCTTGTGAAACGTATCTTCCACCAAGCTCCTCTTTCCATCCAGCTCTGGGCTGCTCCTTCT
Organism: Bradypodion pumilum; assembly: GCA_035047305.1. Classification (NCBI taxonomy): domain Eukaryota; kingdom Metazoa; phylum Chordata; class Lepidosauria; order Squamata; family Chamaeleonidae; genus Bradypodion; species Bradypodion pumilum. Next base: position 18,318,191 of record JAWDJD010000006.1, on the reverse strand, counting down.
CATGAGTGCAAATCTTTAGACTGCAAAGACGTACCTAATCCATCTCTCCTCCCCCATGACTAGAAATGCTACAATTAAAATAACACTGCCTCCATTCAGAGCACAAACTTAAGAGCTGCCTGCTGCCTGTAAGGAAGACTGAAAGAAAGCTTTGCAGATATGTCTGTCGGGAGGGAAGCTTATCCCGCATCTTGAAGAGAAAGTGTCTCCTTCAAGGTAATGGTTTTCTTCTCTCTCGCTGACGCTATCTGTGTTTATGCATGCATCAAAGGGGCTGCAGATATATGGCTGTTCATATCCCGAGTAGTTGCACTTGTGAAGAACTGAGTCAGAAGGACTTTGAGCAGTTCAGCTAAGCTTATACCTCTTTCTCTCCATACAGTCTAAGTAAATGACAAAGTAAAGTCTATCAGTGCTTCCCTGTCACATGGAGGAAAAGGATGTGCATGTCCTTCCATGTGTACGTGTGCATGTTTGCTAATAGAAACTGTGGAGGAGCTGGAGAGGAAAGCAGCAAGACTAGATGCTGTCAGGACGCCAGGCAATGGTTCACTACATTTGGGCTGACTTTTTGGGTTGTAGATGAGGCATAGTTACTCTCTCTCTCTAGGTCTGTCTTTCTTGCTTGCTTGCTTGCTTGCCTGACTGGTGTAATCCTTCAGTGCCAGAAGCTAAAGCTCGATCATACTAGCTGTATTTACAATGTACGTCTTAAATTAATGCTGTTATAGTAACAAGACAGCCACTGTGTTTTGGAGTAATTCTGTAGTGCGTATAGCCTTGCAGGATATTTTAGATCTCTCTGTCTGCTGGGTTGCTTTGCAAGACACACTTTGGGTTGGCTTCTAATGAAAAACTTCTTTTAGATTGAAATGTAATAAATAACAAAGCCAAGTTACAAATGCAGCTAAAAGGAGCTCTATACATAGCAACCAGTACCTGCTCATGCAGATAATGAGACAGTAATTTTGAATCACTTTCTGGTTCATGAGTTCAATTAGTGTTGATTTTTAAAAAGCTGACAGAAAAAAAGAAGTTTTGAGGGAGGAATTTCCACAATTGCTAGAGCCTCCTATATTTCCATGAATGTTTTTGTCCAAATGATGTCCACATTGCGTTTTATAACACTGTTCCTGACAAAATATCACCTGTGATAGCCTGTGAATCCCCCCCCCCCAAAAAAACTTTGTAGAGATTATTGCCCCTGCTCCCAACATATTCAGACATCTCACTTTGAAATACAGCATTTCTTACTTCAAAATATAAGTGTATAATACTGGACATTTTGGCATTATATTATTGTATATTATATTATTTTGGATCATATTATTAGCTGCTGAGATAACGTGATTTCCTCTTCCAAATAAACTAACATTATTAATGTAAACATCACTTAAGGTATGACTGTGCAGGGAAAAAATGAAGAACAAATATCTAAGTGGACAGATGTGAATTATGTAATAGACATTAAATGGAATCCAGGAAAGATCTCATGTTTTCCCACACTTTCCACTTCTCAGTGCAAATGTAGGAGGGCTCTTTATTAGCATTTATGACAGCAGTTCTATTGTATAATCTAACTCAGTTGATGGAAATAATTTTTAATACCTTTGCAGAAGGAAGCCTCCCACTGCAGGAACAATTGTAAATGCATTATATTGTTGCTGGACAAATGAGACTATTACACTGCATTATATTTTTGATATATTATATCGCATTACTGTATATTGTTTTTAATATATGCATTATATTGTTGCTATATTATATTGACAAATGAAACTGAGATCATAAGATACTTGCTAAACTTTAAAATGCCACAATACTCTATTTTTTATTCACTTGTTTGGTGAGATTTGTAACTGCTGTGCAGGTTCATAAGAATATGCTTTCCACATTCCTCACATTTATAGGGTTTCTTTCCTGAGTGAATTTGTTGATGTACAATGAGGTTTGAACTTTGGGTGAACAGTTTTCCAAATTCTTTGCACTCAAAGGGTTTCTCTTCTGTATGAATTCACTGATATATACTAATACTGTATGTGAATGCCATCTAAAGGCCTTTCCACATTCCTCACATTTATAGGGTTTCTCTATGCATGTAATTTGATGTTCCTTAAGTTCTGAATTTCTCTCAATACTGTCTCTTTCTATGAATTTCTCTTCTGAGGGCATTGGTTGAGTTACTTCATAGGTTACATTCAAACATTTTTAAAGAACTAAACCATTTTTTCAGCTTTTTCCTCTGTGCGAAATTTAATATCATCTGGGCCCCCTCTGCAATTCTTTCTGCTCCAAGCAGGAACACAGTTTTCCTTGGTGTTGCATGTTCGGCATTTTACAGGGCTTTTTCTCAGAGCACCATTTTCTCCAAAATCTAAGCTTTCCAGAAAGCTGAAGAACCAGTCTAGTATCTCTCCTACATTCTTTTTAAAGAAAACTTCACCCAGATCTTGATGAGATTCATCTTTCCTCCCTTCTTCCTCATTTTCCTTTAGCCTCTGTGATCCATCTCAGTCACAATAGTTCTGCTATTCCTACTACTACACTCTTCCTGGGGGTGCCCCATAGAATCTTTCTTCATTCTTCATTGCTTTATCCAGATGACCTCAACAGCTCAGGAAAGATGAGAATCCAGTTCCAGAGAAGCAGCCAGTTTTTGGGGGGTGGGTGTGGGTGGATCAAGATTATTCATGAAGTGGGATAATAATTTCTAGGAAGGAAAACCTAGGACAGTGATGGTGAATCTTGACACTCCAGCTGTTCTTGAACTTCAATTCCCAGAAGCCCTGATCAGCAGGTGTGTTGACTTGGGCTTCTGGGAATTGAAGTCCAAGAACAGCTAGAGTGCCAAGGTTTGCCATCCCTGACCTAGGAGAAGCAAGCACTGAAATTTGCCAGTCTCTCATGGGGAGTCTCTTTTTCTTTCTTCTGGAGCCTCATGGTTAATTCAAAGATATGCTTTCATGCCATAGAGTGGGCATCAGAACTGGAGGCTGGCAGAGAGTACCAATAGCTTTAATGCTGCTGACAGTATTTCTGCCTTGAGAAAAATGCCGCTTTAGCATTTCTCACTTTTGCAGGACAGAAATCTGAGTTACTCTGAATACAGATGGCTGTGTGGTAATCATATCCTATATATGGTAAAGGCTGTATGAACGATGCAGCTCCAAGCCAGTGTATTCAGGACAAAGAAATGTGGTTGAATTTCAGCTCAGAAAGTCAAGCTGATGTCATTTTAACTCCACACAATAGTGCCAAGAATTTTCTAAGCTCCATATCTAGAGTTAGTTTAAAATACACACATATCCACGCATACTCAGAGTTTGATCATGTGGAAACATGAACTTTTGTGGAAAATATGCATGGGGACCTGCCAGAAAAGTATGTTAGCTCTTTAAAAATGAATTTGGATTGCCACATACAGTATAGGAAAAGCAAGGATGTTATGAGTTGTTGCTTGCTTTCCATTTTGTTTGCACACACTCCTTAAAAATAAAAACAGTTTTGCAATCTTAATTAGCATATTAGAGGGAAATTGCTCATGTAATTTGTGTCCCATGCAGTCATTCTCCTGAACACCATCATAATGAAAATCTCTCTTAGAATCTCCTGAGAGAGGGTCAGAGAAGTAAGGGCTGGAGTAAGTTAGGTGGGAGTAAAAGAGCATACCTCCTCGGAGGGGGATGAGGATCACCAATGATACTTCCCGTATCACCGATAACTAAGCAGAAAACTTCAGAGTCAATGTTTATTGTGAATTATTCCCATTCCCTCTCCATACCTAGGCATTAGTAAGGGGATGAGCTGTAGTCCAATGGGTAACACTTTCATGGCTTGTGAACTTTCAGCCTCTCTTCTCTAATGTCCCATACCAAATGGCATAACCACAAGAATTGTCTTTCTCAGTGCAAACAATGACATTGGTTTGGGTCAAGTCCTCCCAATTGCACACTTCTCATAGCTTTACTTTTGGAGGCTTCTTCAGGTCTTCCAGGCTGAGTTTGTCCAAATAGTCAGTGATATGACTGGCTCTTGGAGGGGTTTAAAGCCACAAAACCAGAATATACAGTTTATCTCCTCCCCACTTGAGGTCATCAGCCCAATCTTTTATATCACTCGCCTTCTTCACCTCATTCCCTCCAACTGCTCCCAGGTCTTTCTCTAGCTTCTTTATATTCTCTGTTTGGCAGGAACTTTACTTAGTGGCCTTCTCCCCTGCATCTTTTCTGTCCCTGCCCTTCCAGCTATTTCCAACCTTCAGCTTCACTAGCTGTCAGTCTTGGGTAATGACCTAGAGAAGCCACCTAGCTTTGGCAGGGACCTTTAAAAGGTTGATGATCCCAGAGGTAGACCTTTCATGAGCACCCAAGATCACCCACTCATAGAGGGTATTAAAGTGCTATCAAAAGGTGTCAGTGATTACCAGAATAATCTACCATTCCCAGGTACTGCTGTCCATACAATTTATTGATTGGGCTTCTTTATTACCCATTAATCAATCTTATCTAGCTGATTTACATTAAATGATTCCACTACTTTATATGATGCTATCTTTTATTTGGATCCTGCAGCCCTTGTTTTTAGGGGGTGGGTAGTTTTAACTGTTTTTAACATGTGTTTTTTAATTTTTATTGTGAACCGCCCTGAGTTGGCTTTGGCCGAGTGAGCGGTATATAAATGTGACAATTAAATTAAATTTAAATTAAATATGATGTAGTGGGTATAACTTTTTTTAATAATAAAAACAACGCATCAACCAAACACTGAATGAGATAAGAATTTTTTTAAAAAAATCATTATGGGTGGGTGAGTGAGCGAATATAATTCCCCGTGGAAGGGATTCCAAAAGCATGGGTTCACCACCTGCAAAAATATTTGGTTTCTGCCAGTATTTTAGTGTCAGAAACTATTCTGGGTTGAAAGGATTTTTGATGGGGAAACTCTGCTTAGGGGACTCCTGGATGAGGTTCCTTTCATGTCCCCAAGAGCTGGGACAGAGATGGGAGCTCAATCTGTTATGTAGTACCCGGGTCTCAAATTGCTGACTTGCCAGCCTTCCAGTTAACAAGGCAAGCTTCCTAACCACTGAGTCACCGCATCCCCTTAACCACTGACCCCCGCAGTCTTGATGTTATTGTTACAAGCAGAAGGCATAGATAACTAAGATCTGGTTAATGGATGTGCCTTGTTTTTGGAAATTGTAATAAAAGGGGGAGCAATTGGGATATTTATATAATTCTGAAATGAAACAAAGATTGCTACTTGCTCAGCGTGCCTGCAGATCCCTCACGTTCCCTTCTTCCTTATGTAGCTGGGTTTGTTTACTATATGTTTTACTATAACTGTATATATGTGCATATGACTGGATGATTGCCTGCATTTATGGACTTTAATGGAGTAGGACAAAACTGGGGACTAAGGTCTGTCTCTCTCCCCCCCCTCCCCAAACACCTCTGGGTTGTTTTTCATCTACTGTACTTTGTGGCACTAAATAATTTTACCACCTGCTCTGATCTTTGTTGATTGCTAGAGGACAGCCTGTGGCCAGAGGTACTGTACAATCCTTCTGTCCATTACATCCCTGAAAATGATTGTACTGTACCGTACTTTGTATCCACACCCCACACCAGCTCATTTGTATTTTCTTTTGCAGGAACCAGTTTTTTCACAGAATTCTGAAAGTGTTGAAATAGCATCCCAGAACAGGACAAGAATTAGGTTAAAGCAGGAGTGCCCAAACTATGGCCCATGGGCCAGATCCAGCCCCCAGTGCCAATTCATCCAGCCCATCGTGCGCTTTACTTCCGCTTCCGGGAGTGACGAGGGCTTTTCAGGCCAGGTGAATCGGTGTCAAAGGTTGGATCTGGCTCATGGCCCATAGTGACCAGCCCCCTGAACCGCATGACTGGCCTACGGCCCAAAAAGTTTGGGCAACCCTGGGTTAAAGACTCACCAAATGGACACAGGTTAGGTCTAGTACCTCTCTGTATGCTCATCTTCAGATATGGACCAAGGCAGGGGACTGGTAGCAGTAACAATCACACTTATCTCCTGGCTCATTGCACTCAATGCACTCTTCTGGGTGTTTCACAAGGTACAGAACATTTTGGCCCCAACGTGTTGGGTAATCATTTCACTAACTTCAGAAGGATGGAAAGCTCTGAGTCAAGCCTTGATCCCCATTGGGATGTTTAGTGTAAGGGACCAAAGACAATGAAACATTGTTAAAGGCACAGCTTTACAGAACACAACATCCCTCCCCCCTAGGATGAGACGAAGTCTCTCAGCCAAGATGGCTTGTTGCATGTGCGTTTGGGCCGTGAAGAGGGCTGCCCCCCCGGGGGCGTTATTGCTTCTTTGTTCCCTGGTCCCTTGTCCTCAACAAAGTAGCGGGGGTGTCTGGTAGACACGCTGAACACTGGGGCGTCGTCCTCGCTGCCGTCGGCGATGCGGCCCACGCCATCCTGCTTCCGCGTGGCCTGGGCGCCATCCTTGGGTTTCGTTGGGCGGTCCTGTCCGGCGGAACGGTCTGCGGAGCTCCTCCGGGTTTCGCGCTTCTTCCTGCACACCTTGGCGATGTGTCCGCGGCGGCCGCAGTTGTGGCACTCAGCCTTCCGGAAGGGGCATTTCACGCGGTCGTGGGCCGCTCCACAGCCGTCGCATCGCTGGCTCTCCTTCCGGACCCTCTGGATGTCCTCGTCGTCGCTGCTCTCTGCGGACGACCTCGAAGTTTGGCGGGCCGCCTGTACCGGAGCCTCTGCCTTGCTCGACTTTGGCCGCCAGTCCTGAAGTTCTTGGACCCCGGCCTTCGTAGCTTCTGCTGCCTGGGCCGCTCTGACGACCTCCTGCAACGTGGGAGGCGGCTCTTGGTTCATTAATGTGCGCTGGGTCTCGGCGTCGTTCAGGCCGCACAGCACACAGTCTCGGAGGGTGATTTCGGCATTTTCCCATTTGCACGGGCCGGCCGTAGTATTGGATGCAGTACATCAGGTTAATCACTGTGCCACCAGGGCTCTTCTACATATCTCTACCCTGAAGTAATATTTCAGATTATCTTCCTTCTGTTTTCTGATTCAGCTTTTGATGTGTTTTGCTCCAGTATTGTTCCTCCATGAAGGGGTTAACACAAAAATTGTTTAAACCAACTGGAATCGGTAGGGCACCCATCAGTTTAAATCTCAGCGCTTTAACCTTGAAGGAATCACAGGTTGGGCAGTTAGACAATTTTTCCCTAACAACTCAATTTCTGATTTAGAAAGAGTTCTTCCTTTGAACTGACTATGCAAGCATATTATCCCCACAGTGATGCTTGAAGCCATGGCCTAGTCATCCCCTGTGCTCAGCCGAGCATCCTGTGATTATGTCAGTGTTGATTAATTTTAGATTTTTGTCTCGCCACTTGCAGTATCCAGTGAAAGACTTGTCAGCTCAAACTCTTCTAGTCAAGCAAAGGGGATATCCTGGGTAAATTGCCTCAGGTTTTACACAGCGGTAATTGGATATTTTTCACTCTATATGTGCAGAAGAAGGCAATGAGGGTAAATACTTGGAAAATATACTGAAGAATCGTTTAGTATTAGTTTGCTTTTAGGCACTAAATAATTCACCCTGGGGCTCTTACATGCTTTGAATCAATTCTCTGCTCTCCACACCACCCAGCTGGTGAAAGCAACTGTGCATGGATTGTGCTGGAACACTAGCAATTGAAGCCAGAATTCTCCAGGAAATCAACATTAAATCTTCTGGTTTTCTTGGTCTCCTTCAGTCTGGACAGCTGTTCAGCAAGGGGGTTATTCTGAACACAGATGGGAAACATTGCATTTTGGAACTATTCTTCTAGAATCCCATAGCCCACCATGACAGTCTGCGTGCTAGCTGTGGGATTATGTCAACTATAGTCCAAAACAACAACAACAAAAAAAAAACAACACACCAACTTCTCAGTATTTCCCGTCTCTTTGTTTGTGCTGCTCGTCTACCTACCTGCTCACCTGCTTTAGGTGGGATTCCATTAATTCTCGGAACTTACTGCCTTATTTCTCATTGACTTTCCTCAGCATCAAAACAGTCAGCCTGTGATCCTAAACTAGACCATTAGAATGAGCAATAGTTGCACAGCTATTGTGCTGCACTTTCCTCTTTTTGTTCATATTTTTGTAACTCTTAAATCACAGAAAACGTCTGGATTTGTGAATTATTCATTAAACACTTTACCCTAGTAGTCGGTAGAAAATGAACTAGGCAAATGTTGTGTATGTACAATGTTGCTTGATATGTATGTACAATGTCGCTTTAAGAAATGTATGAATGTAACCTGGCCACAATCACAATGTAACCCAGCTGTTAAAGGAACGTGAGCAAGCTGCCCATAGAGGGCAGCTGCGAGTGTTCAACTCACATGGTTATCATTCCTCAAATCACCTGCAGCCGCAGGAACTCCCCGCAACAACAAACTACTACCGATCCACCACCGAAGATGGGCGTGACCCGGATGATGTCACGCCGGTAGCGGCCAATGAGCTACCATGCAGCCAGATTCAAATGTGTTGTACTACTGTATATAATGTGAGATATCTCCGCCATTACCACATGTTCGTTCTGATCATCAACCAATAAACCTGTGTTAGTCCTTATTGCGACTCCTTCTATGTCTCCTGGAAAAGACACTAAATTGGCGACGAAGGTGGGATCGATGGCGAATCCCAAGGTCAAGGCGTACCAGTTCGATGTGAGCGAGCCCGAACAATGGGAGCTCTACGAGTGCCAGTTTCGGCACGCGATGGAAGCCGCGGGCGTCGACGACGACGCAAAGATGCACTCCCACTTCCTGGCCCAAGTGGGGCCGGCCACGCTGCGGATCCTGATGACCCTGGTGGCCCCCCGGAAGGTAGACGAGGTCCCCATCGACCGTATCCTGGAGAGACTGGGTGAGCATTTCCAGCCGCCCGTATCGATCTTCCCAGCACGGGTCGCGTTCCACAGGCGAGACCAGCGACCGGGCGAATCCGTGTCCGCCTACGCGGCGGCCCTCAGGCTTGCGGCGGTCCACTGCCAGTGGGATGACCTGGACCAGGCCCTCCGTGACCGCATGTTGTGTGGTCTGAGGGACGAGGAGCTGCAGAGGAGGCTGATGACCCGCGACCAACGCCTCACGTTCAACGAGGTACTGCGGGAGGCCCAAGCAGCCGAGGAGGCCAGGAGTGGGGTGAGGCTGTTCAAGTCCCGAGGGCCCGCGTCCGAGAGGGCCAAGTCACCAGTACAAGCGGCCCGGTGGACACCAGCGAAGGCGGCCTGGCGGGCCCCCAAGCCGCCCGCCGGCACACCAACGTTGTCCGAGGAGTCATCCACCACAGCGGACCCCTACTCCAGCGAGGACGACGACGTCCAGAGGATCAAGAAGCGTGGTGAGAAGCAGCAGACCCGAGAACGGCAGGACCGCCGTTGCGACGGTTGTGGGCCGTCCCACGACCGCACGAGGTGCCCGTTTCGAAAGGCCGAGTGTCACAACTGCGGCCGAAAGGGGCACATCGCCCGAGTATGCAGGCGCGGGCGAGTCGAGGACAAGGGGAGTTCCAGCCATCCCCAAACGCACCAACGGAAGGCGGCCGGCACCAGGAAGGTCGCAGCCAGCTACAGTGAGGAAGGCGTGAACCGCGTGGGCCTGGAGCACCGGCGGTTTTTCGTAGAGGTACTGTTGCAAGGGGTCCCAGTGAGGATGGAGATAGACTCAGGGTCATCTTATTCCATCCTGTCCCAAAAGGAGTTTATGCGTATTCCCCCAGATAAGCGGGCCAAGCTCCGGGCCATGAGGTCACACCTACGGGACGTGCAGGGAAATGGGATCCCGGTGTTGGGGTGGGAAACTTCAAGGTGAAGTTTAAGAACTACTCCGAGAAACTGCCTTTAGTGGTCCTCAAAGGGGGGAGGTGCTGCCTTTTGGGAACGCAGTGGTTTTCTCCCCTGGGAATCGAACTGTCCGGCATTAACGTCATCGAGACTGACCCAATGCGGGACGTGTGCAACGCGCACCCGGACGTTTTCAAGAAGGGGCTCGGGAAATACAAGGGGCCCCCGGTTTCCTTCGAGCTGGACCCAGAAATCCGGCCCATTCGCCTCAAACCAAGGAGGGTGCCTTTCGCCCTAAAGGACAAGATCGAGGCGGAACTGGACAAATTGGTGGGGCAGGGGATTTTGGTTCCAGTTGACTCGGCGGAGTGGGAAACGCCGATTGTTACAGCCCTTAAGTCGAACGGGGAAGTCAGGATTTGTGCAGACTATAAATGTACCATTAACAAGGCCATCGGCCAAATGCATATCCAGTGCCCGTGGTCAGCCACTTGCTGGCCACGTTACATGGGGGGAAGTGTTTCGCCAAGTTAGATCTGGCTCAGGCGTACCAGCAGCTCTCTGTAACCCCGGCTGCTGCCGCCGCGCAAACGATAGTGACGCCTTCAGGTAATGCGCCTTCAGTTTGGCGTGAATTCAGCCCCCGGAATTTTCCAATCCCTCGTGGAACGCCTTTTAAAGGGGCTTCCAGGCGTCCTCCCATACTTCGACGACGTGTTGATAACGGCGGGGAGCGAATTAGAGTTGGCAAAGAGGCTAGATGGGGTCCTTTCAGTGTTCGAGAGGGCAGGCCTTCGACTGAGGAGGGACAAATGCGTATTCTTTGCGAGGGAGGTTGAGTTTCTAGGCTTTAAGGTAACCCCGGACGGGATCAAACCCTCTGAGTCAAAGGTTGCAGCTGTGAAGAACGCCCCTCGCCCCACCGCAAAACCGGAGCTACAGTCATTTCTAGGGCTCCTAAATTTTTATCATACCTTCCTGCCTCGGAAGGCATCGGTCGCGGAGCCACTGCACGCGCTGCTCAAAAAGGACGCGGCTTGGCGGTGGGGGGTCAGGCAGGAGAGAGCATTCAAGGAGCTTAAGTCACTCCTGTCTTCGGACGCTGTCCTGACCCATTTCCACCCGAAAAAACCAGTGGTTTTAGTCTGTGATGCGTCCCCAGTGGGGGTGGGGGCAGTCCTGTGCCACGTGTTGGAAAGCGGGAGGGAAGCCCCGGTAGCGTACTACTCTAGGTCCCTCTCAAAGGCCGAGCGCAATTACGCGCAAACCGATAGGGAGGCCCTAGCCATCATCGCCGGAACGAAAAAGTTCCATGACTTTTTATACGGCCGCGAGTTTACGGTAGTGACCGATCACAAACCACTTTTGGGGATCTTCACTACCGGTAAACCCACACCGCAAATACTATCCCCCAGAATGCTGCGTTGGGCCATTTTCCTCAACGCCTACCAGTATGAGCTGGTCTATCGCCCAGGGAAGGAGATCTCCCATGCGGACGCACTGTCCCGATCTCCCCTCCCAAGTGTAGGGGACCCCACATGCGAGGTAGAGCAGGATCACCAAGTCCTGCTGATCGAGTCTCTCGACTCACCCCCCATTGTCCCGGCCGACCTCGCCAAAGCCACGGCGGCCGACAAGATGCTGGCCCAAGTTAGTTCCTGGGTTCGGAAGGGCTGGCCCACGACTCCCCCCGATGAAGAGTTCAGGCCATTTTTTAGGCGCAGAGTAGAGCTGTCGCTGGAAAGGGGCTGCTTACTCTGGGGGCAGCGGGTAGTTATCCCAGAGAAGCTGAGGGCCAAGGTACTGAGACTACTGCACACCAGTTACCCCGGGATCGTGCGCTCCAAGGCTCTGGCCAGGAGTTTCTTTTGGTGGCCCCAGATAGACGGGGACATAGAGCGTTTAGTGGGCACGTGTGAGAGCTGCCAGAGCTCTCGGCCCGAGGAGTCCCGGTTACCCCATAGGGAATGGGATACGGCCCGTGGGCCATGGTCCCGGATCCATGTCGACTTCGCTGGCCCTTTCCGCGGGTCCATGTTTCTACTGGTAGTCGACTCCTACTCCAAGTGGTTGGAGGTAATCCCTATGAACAGCACCTCCTCCGCCGCAACCATCAAGCAGTTGCGCAAGCTTTTTGCCTGTTTCGGCCTGCCAGACGTCCTTGTAAGCGATAACGCTAGTACCTTCACGTCTGCAGAATTCAAGTCGTTCATTGAGCGGAACGCCATAAGGCACATTACCGCTGCCCTGTTTCACCCTGCCACAAACGGTCAGGTAGAGCGCCAAGTGCGCACTACGAAAGACGCACTGCGGCGCATGGGCCCCGGTGAGTTGAACCTTCATTGTGTCAGTTTCTCATCTGCTACAGGACAACCCCCCTAGCTTCAGGATTTTCCCCAGCCGAACTCCTCATGAGGAGGCTCCCGGTAACACTTTTTGACCGGATGGATCCATCCAGGGTGGAGGATGAAGGGAGAAACATAAACGTAGGGGGAGGGAGCTCCAAAGGTTTTTCGGCAGGGGACCCGGTTCACTGCAGGAATTACGCGGCGTCAGGGCCAGCGTGGGTCCCAGGGACAGTCATCGAGCAGACGGGACCAGTGTCCTACAGGGTCGAGACTAGCTCGGGCGTACTCTGGAGGAGGCACGCCGACCAACTCAGAAGGCGGGTCACTAGTGAAGGGGATTCAGCGTTAGGGTCCTCCCCCACCCGCATTACCCAAGGGGGAGACACGGCGGAACCCGGGGATACAAATGCATATCCTCGGTTCTCAGCCACAGAGGAGGAGACTTTGGAAGAGAGGGATCAGTTTGATGATGATTATGAGTTACGGTACCAGGGGGGTGTAGCGGAGTGGTCCCCCACCCGTCCTAGCGAAAAGAGGGGTTTCAGTTCAGCTCCTGGTACCTCCAGTCCCCCCAGTCCTTTTGTGTTAGAATATACCATAGCTCCAGCTCCCCGGAGACCAACACCCCCAAGGCAGGCATTGGGGGGAGTCCAACCACCACAGTCCCCGGAACTCCCAGGCAGGGAACGGGGGGTGGCGAGACCACGAGGGTCTCTTCGTCGGTCCCGAGATTCGTGCTGGGGGGGATCCCTAGCTCCTCAAGCGGTAGGCAGGAGTTCACTTCCCAACTGTTCATTCCATTCCCATCCCCCAATGCAAGGTTACCACAGAGCCCACACCGAGCCACTAACGAGTCCCCCCTTTCCGTTGCAGGACAGGACTCCGCAGAGCCAGGCTCCCCTGTGTTAGGCCAAGCGGCCGCTCGCCCCAGGCGCACGTGCGGCAAGCCACAATGGTTGAGGGACTTCGTCCCATCCTAGGGGGGAGGGATGTTGTGTATGTACAATGTTGCTTGATATGTATGTACAATGTCGCTTTAAGAAATGTATGAATGTAACCTGGTCACAATCACAATGTAACCCAGCTGTTAAAGGAACGCGATCAAGCTGCCCATAGAGGGCAGCTGCGAGTGTTCAACTCACATGGTTATCATTCCTCAAATCACCTGCAGCCGTGGGAACTCCCCGCAACAACAAACTACTACCGATCCACCACCGAAGATGGGCGTGACCCGGATGACGTCACGCCGGTAGCAGCCAATGAGCTACCATGCAGCCAGATTCAAATGTGTTGTACTACTGTATATAATGTGAGATATCTCCGCCATTACCACATGTTCGTTCTGATCATCAAACAAAAAACCTGTGTTAGTCCTTATTGCGACTCCTTCTATGTCTCCTGGAAAAGACACTAAAGCAAAGAATTTTACTCACATGTCTGATCTGATCTGATTCACTGTTTGTCCTCTCAAGGTTTTAGTTAGAAGAACAATAGCCATATCCAGATTTTACCAAATGAGAATTAAGAAAATACACGGAAAGGGGTCATAATAGGCTAATATTAGCCTTCTGAAATGCTGTGCTTGAAGGGCAAAGTCTGAAAAAGAGAACATCCTTGATGGTGGCAATTCTGCATGTGTTTTGAAACCCTGATCCTTCAGGTTTCTGGCTCTTGGGGAGATAAAATCTTCTCTGTAAAAAAAAAAAAAATCACTCTCCATTTGAGAAAAGTGACCAAACAACTGATGTAGATGAAAGATTAGTACACATCCTTGATCACTGCATTATCTCTGAAATGTAACCCTTATGAACTTCCTCTAACAACAACAGCAACAAAAGGAACTTGTTCAATGTAACTATGTTGCCTGTAATTCATTACTTCCTAGCTCTTTTTTAAAAAAGGGTTCTTCAAAAGGTATCAGCGAAACCGTTTCTTAAAGACACAATTCAGTACAAGGTCAAGCCTTTTCAATAGTTCAAAATGCTTTTAAACCAAGCACTTACTGGACACTACATTTGATGGGATTCACATATATCAGTAACTAAATTGGCCTGATCTGGACCAATTTGTATGAAGCCCATATGGAAGTAGAAAGGCCAGGTAAGGTTCTGAAGTGAGATGAAGTGAATTTATAGATTGCTGTGTTCAGGTCACAGACTGAATAGGATGTTCAAAAGGCTCACCCTTCCCCCAAACTTTGTTTTTACTGTTGGACTTGGCTGCTATTTTCAGATAATCTATTAGGCTTCTTTTTGTTGAGGGAGGGGGGACCTATTAAAGGTACAGTACCTCTGATACAAACCCCTAAGGTAACTTTTTAGCAAACTTTTTAAGCCTTTTTGTAAGCATCTATTAAGAGTGTAGGTTTCATATAAATTAGTAAAGACCAAAAAAGTTTAAACTGTTTTGGCTTTGCAATGTATTGGGTTTACAAATTTACAAAGCTGTTTCAGTCCAGGCAAAAGTTATTTCAAACTGACTCAGGACATATTTGGAAGCCCCAGTAACAAACCAACTCACTCATAGGACTATGGGTTTGCACTGGTATCCATCTACACAAACAAGGAATTGCTTGTGAATCTGCATATACATCTGTGTTTGCCTGTTTTCATGTGAGAGATTACTCTGGGTTGAAAGGATTTTTACAGGGGACACCCGAACGAGGCTCCTTTCATGTCCCCCATTTTGCAGCTCTCAGGGAATCGAGCCCCGTCCTTCTGATCTCCAAGCACAGTGCTTTTACCCACTGAGTCACTGGGGAGCTGCCTGTATGCCTGTTAGTCTGACAGCCATAATTTCTCTACCTGTAATTACACCTACCTTCCCAATCAACGGCACCAAAAATTTCACAGTTCCTCTAAAAAAAAAAAAGGGAAAACTCTTGTCTATTGTTCCAAGAACAGTTATGTCAAGACTAGCTTACCCTACTGCCCTGCCTGAATTTATCAGCAGGAGGTTTAAATAATCTGGGGTCAGATGACCTTTCTTATTCCCAAATGACCTCAATCAGTTTTCCAGCACCAAAGGAATAAACTGAGCTAATTTCCACCCTCTTAGAGTGGCTGGAGCAAAGGGCAGCTGGTGGACCTTTTGACCTTTGAAGGATTAGATGACCTGCTACATGACCATTCTCTCCACCACCCACCCAAGTATACTAAGATGCAGTTATTTACACATCCACTTATGTGCTACCACTCCCCACAAAAGCTCTGATCAGTTTATAATAAGCACATGAAATGTGTAAGAACAACAAGAAGTTCCAAAACAGTTTATAAACACAAACAGATTGAAAATGGGCATATTCATTGGACGTGAAATTTGTATTTAACCGGTAGTCATTAGACTAAATAAGAATAAGGAAGCGGAGGAGGAGAATGACGAAGACGTGTTGTCAAGTCAGTCTCAATTTATGGCACTCCTATTCTAGGTATACAGTACTGTACTCAGAAGTGGTAGTGCATCAGGACAGCTTGCACAAAGCTACACAGGCTGGCTTTTTCATGCAGCAGGTACAAAGCCAATTTAAAATGGTTACCATTAAAATGGAATTTCCTCATCCCAATCTGATGTGCTTTCTGGATCTGAAATTCCTTTATCTTGTAGGACACAATAGCTTTCTTCCCTCTTTGCTGCTTCATTAAATTGGTCTGGGGTTGAAAAGGCAAGTTTTTAAGTATATTTGAAAGTGCAGTGGAGAGAAATAAAAGATATTCTGACCATATGGCTACATCTCTTCCTTTTGGGAGGGTGTTTTCTTCTTTGGAGAGTGGGAAGAGGCAGTGCCCATTTGAATGATCACCAATTGAAAGGCTGTTCAGCCCCAATCTTAAAGTTGTCCATCTGTGGAGAGCAGCACTTAGCTGGTAGACTTAATAGGCACATAAGTTGCATGATTACAATGTTCCACATTCATGTGAGCTGTTCTGTACTTCTGTTTAAAGTCTAAACATCATTTCCAAGTTTGCATCTGTGCATATACAGTACTGTTCAAAAGTCTTAGGTCAGTGGTGGAGAACCTATGGCAAGTGTGCCAGAGGTGTCACTCAGAGCCCTCTCTGTGGGCACTCGTACAGTCACCCCAGCACAGAGTTTGCCCCGCTCCTCTGCTCAGCAGCCCAATGGGAGAACTTCCTCCCTCCCCAGCACAGAGTTTGCCCTGCCCCTCTGTCTAGTAGCCCAATGGGAGTGCTTCCTCCCTCCCCCCAGCACAAAGTTCACCCTGCCCTTCTGCCCAATGGGAGCATTTCCTCCCTCCCCTGTTGCCATGTTGGCACTTTGTAATAAATAAGTGGGTTTTGGATTGCAGTTTGGGCACTCGGTTTCTAAAAGGTTCGCCATCACTGTCTCGGGTCACCACTAGCTGGTTTGAGGGAAATTCAATGAGTGATTGTGGGGGGTATAACTGAGCCCCAAGGTCAACTAGACACACCAATTTGGACAGAGTTTAATGCTGACTCTCCTCTCAACCCTCTCCAAGATTGGTGTAGTTTGGAGTTAGGGTGTCCGAGTTATGTCCCCCAAAACCACTCGTTAAATTTCCCCAAAACTAGCCAGTGGTGGCCTAATAGTAAGCAAACCACTGCCTTCTTTTGAATTGTTCTTCTCTTTGGGAATGTGGCTTCCCTTCTGTTAATGTGCCCAGTGACCTCTCAGTGGATCTGCTTGACTCTTGGTTGGCCTGCTGCAGTATTGTCTTGAATTCTCCTGCCTGCTTGGTATCACCTGTCTATGAAGGGAGTCATAGGTCACAGAATGCCAAAGCAATCCATCTGGAAACTCCATTATCCTTCTTCCTTTGACAGACCTGTGTGCTTTATACAAGGTCTCTCTGAAATGGAGAAGGGTCCCAGGCAAGCCCACACGAGCTTCTTAGATCAGCAGACTTTAATCCTGGGTGTAGTTTGCAGTATTATGTCTCTCTAGTCTTTAATACCTCCTATAATTACTTGGTTTCTTTCACCTTTGAGGTTCACTTCACCGGGAAGGTGGGAATCATATTACAGTGAGAAAAGCTAAAGTAAACTTTAAACTAAGCTTTTCCAAATGCTGTTTGGTTCTTCTGAAATTGAATTGGGTGGCAGGGAGAGTCAAAAGACCAACACAATTCTTTTAACTTATATGATTTTTAAATTAATTAACCAACTGCTTGTGTGTGTGTGTGTGTGTGTAAACAAATACTTTAGCAATTAAACCATGTAAACATCTAACACAAACATGTTACAAATATATGTGGCCGATTAAACAAAAACAGTGGCATTTTTAATTAAATGTATTTCCATATATGTCCACCTTATGTGTGAAGCTTCAGAGGCTGTCTGGAGAATCTCACAGTGTATGTCCCCCTCCCCCTAGCATTGAAGACCTTGCACTGTGTCATTATTAATCAGTCTTACTTTTTCCAAGGCTCTAGGGCAGAGGTTTTACAACCTATGGCCCGTGGGCCGGATTTGGCCCATGGTACCATTTCATGTAGGCCCCACCCCTCCAAGGGCATTTGAGAAACAAAATGGGCACCCCCATCATGCAGGCAGGGCAAAATGGCTGTCCGGCCCTCAAAGCTGACTGAGAGAGCGTGACCAGTGGTGGGATTCAGCAGGTTTGCACCGGAACTGGTAGCAGAAATTCAGGTTGGCCCCACCCATCCAAGTTTTGAAATAAAGTAGTCCTAATTTGGGTGCAATGCAAAGCTTTCCCCCTGGCCATGACACCTCTCTCAATGCATGGGAGCTTTGAGGAAAACCAGCATGGCTTTCCAAAGTGCCGCTTTCCTTCCTTCCACCATCGGGTAACAATGACAATTCCATCATCACCACCACCCCTCAGCGAGGCCAAAAATGAATACACCTCTCTCTCTGTTGATAATTACAAAATATTAAATTCCAGGTGCTGATCTTACTGCTGTATGTTAGTGTCCACAACTCCCATTGTATTCTTATCCTGTACCACCAGAAAAATGAGTAGTTTCTTTTGTTCTGTATTGTAACCAAAGGGTGTGACTCTAGTGTGTGTGTGTGTGTAAGAGTGAGAGAGCGCTTCAAATAAAGGATTGTTGACTGTAAAATAGAATATCTGTCAGTATGATCATGATCTCAATTGCTCTGCAGCTGTTTTGTAAAAAAGTAGATGTAAAATTTAGTCATGAATTTCCAGTATGTCATCTGGCTTGATTCTGACCTCATGCATCAATAGACATGTATTTGCCATGCAGAAATAATCAGAGGACGATTTAACACATTAACATGCATAAACTTGGGTTTGGCACATTGTGCATTTTCAACAACCAGGCAGAGATACCAGACCATAGTTCCTGAATATACCTGCATGAAATGCAGGAAGACGTGTTGTACATGTAATATATGAAGTGATCCTCAGAAACCCTCATACTCTCAAATTCTGGATAATTCCATTCATGCAGAAAGTATAGTACACAATCTGGGTCTGATAAAACAACAACAACAACAACAACAACAACAACACATATACATAAATTTTAAAAATCGAGACCAAACAACCATATGAAAAATTTATTGTAAATTGCTATCTTATATATACAGCCGTAAAAATCACTGTTCTGTCCACAGCTGAAGGTTTTTTAAAAAAAATATTTTTATTGAATTTTTGACAGACATACAGAAAGAAAAAAACAATAACAATAACAACACAATATAATGATAAATCAAAAACAACATCAATACAATGTTGACTCAAATTCATAGGAGCTAGCACATAATAGTACTTAAACTGACTATTTATCATATAACCACCAATGCTAAATACCGCATTATAAATTATTACACAATCATAATAATAAAAGCTTTCTGTGCTACCACTATTATTATCTTTTGATAGTTACACATCACCCTGTGAATATATACAATGCCTGGAGAGTTTAGTTTCTATTTCAACTCCAAAAACCTCTTTGAGATGGTACAGGTCCTGAACTGTCGTTTACTATAAGAGAATGATCCACGAACGGTTTCCAAATATTCCAAAACCTATTCTCTTTTAATTTATCTCATTTTACTTTGATCACCCATGTCAATTTGTTGTTCAATGCTAAACTCCACATTTCTTTATACCACTCTCCAATCTGTATATCAACATCATTTTTCCAATTTCTAGCTATACATTGTCTACCCGTAGTTAATACAATTTCCAGTAATTCTTTTTCCTCCTTATTCAAACCCAAACCTTCCACATTTGTTAGAAGAATGGTACCTGACACCAACTTAACGCTTTTACCCACAATTTCACCAAACTCCCCTTCTATTCTTCCCCAAAAATCCCTTATTTTTTTACAACTCCACCACATGTGTTCATATGTTCCATCCGTTTCTTTGCATCTCCAACATAATTTGTCTCTTTTATTATCCATCTGATAAAGTCTTAGTGGTGTCAAGTACCATTGCCACAGCATTTTAAAATTGTGTTCTTTAATTCTTACAGACATTGTTCTCATAATCCTCTTTTTCCATTTATTTCTCCATTCAACCTCCCCAATTTTTATATTCAAATTTTCAGCTGAAGGTTTACAGCAGGCGTTCTCAACCTTTTTAAGCCTGGGGCTGGGTCATGCTCCCTCAGACAGCTTTGGTGGCTGGATGGCCATTTTGCCCTTCCTCCATCACATGGCACTTCCGGGTGTGGTGGAGGTGGTGGTGGGTCGCATGGAATGGCGCCATGGGCTGCAGGTTGAGAATCCCTGGTTTACAGCATTCCAACAACCGTCAACTGTCAGTTGTGTATTATCTCATCAATAATGAATGCAGAGAGAGAGAGAGAGAGAGAGAAGTGCATTGGCTGAAGTCATCCTTCCTTTCTGAAAAGGCGTGACTGTTACTACCAGTTTCTGCTGACATAAATTATCTGTTCAGCCTCATGCATGCATGCCGTGGGAGGTGTTGAGCAGAATATATGTTTCCAGGTAGAAACACAGATAGAGCCTACTTAATCAGGCATTTCAGTTATGTAACTGATCACGTTGCAGATCTAGCAATTCTTCAGAGTCTATTGACGTTCCTACCAGGATCTGGATCATGCATACACAGCTGTGAAAATGTTTAATGTTAGGCAAACTATACCTTATGTTTCTCAATTGCCACCCCACTGTTTATCTTCTTGTTCTGCCATATCCGAATCTGAATATTGGCTATCATCATGGCAATCAGCCACGAAGACTGTCCTCCTGAGAATATAATGCAGTGGCCTTTTATCTGCCTTCCACATCACAGCATGACGCCCGTACGTACCACTGATCCAGTCCCGCAAGTCATTTTCTGGTCCTGAGCCCTCTTGGCACACAAGGTCCTCATCAGCCCAGGCCAGTATTGATGAAGCTGCTGCCCTCCATCAAGATTGATTCAAGTGGGATTTAATCCACTTGGGGACCATCACCCTTCTCTGTGGACTTAGGCACCCAAGCCGTTAGTCCTCAGGATGGTCAGGTTAGTTAACCGCCACCTGACACTCGGCATTGAGTTGCTGGCAGTATGGTCTACTCTATTACCATAGCAGGATAACCTGGCCAGACCTGTTCATTGTTATGCCAAACAAAGCTGGAGAATTCTCTAAGCAATAGCTCTACCATGAGAAAGAAAGAGGTATCTGCTTGAAAGTGGCAATGGGTTGGGCAAAGCTGTGCAAGACACTATGTCTGCCCCAAAAAACCAACTGTTCCCTCTAAGCAACCTGCTGGTCAGTTTTCATGTACAGCGGAAGACCATAATTTGTTGCCAATCTTGCAGCAGAACCTATAAAACAGACTCTAACGTAATTAGTCACAATTATAGTTCTAAGCTGTTGTGTTCTGTAAAGCTGTGCCTTTAACAATGTACCTTAGCCATGTGTTAACAATGTAACCTTTCTGTGTGTAACATTATAACCTTCAGCTGTATCAATGTAAACCTGATAAGGGGACGCGAGCTAGTGACCACTAGATGGCAATAGCGAGCGTCCAGCTCTCATGGCTCAGATTCACCTGGATCAGCAGCGCGGGAAGATTCCCCGCCACCTCTTCACCTGGTCAAGAAGGGCGTGACCTTCTACGACGTCACGCAGGCAGCAACCAATAGTCTGTCGACGAGCCACATTCAAATGTATAGCCAGCTGTATATATTGAGCTACCCATCCGCCATTACCACATGTTCCTCCGGATCATCATGCAATAAACCTGTGTTAAGCCAACCCTTCGGCTGTTTCGTTGACTTTGGTCCCTTACACTAAATTGGCGACGAGGATGGGATTATGGCAGCCCACGGGACCAAGACATGCGGCGGTTTCAAAATCAGGAAACCGGGCGCCTGGGAGATCTTTGAAATGGACTTCCAGGCAGCACTGATTGAGTCCGAAGTCACGGAAGAGGCAAAGAAAAGGGCCATCTTCACCAGGATGCTCGGACAAGAAACCAAAAGGACCTTGGTGGACCTGATTGCACCGAGGAGGGTGAGCGAATTCAAGGCCAAGGAACTCATGCAGATGCTGTGTGAGCACGTCCGGCCCGCCACGGCGATGTTTCCCGCTCGGAGTGCGTTCTGGAGGCGAGTCCAAGCGCCCGGGGAGACGGTCGCCGCATTCGTGGCGGCCCTGCGGCTGGCGGCCGGCCCGTGCAAATGGGAGAATGCCGAAATCACCCTCCGGGACTGTGTGCTGTGCGGCCTGAACGACGCCGAGACCCAGCGCACATTAATGAACCAAGAGCCGCCTCCTACGTTGCAGGAGGTCGTCAGAGCGGCCCAGGCCGCGGAAGCTACGAAGGCTGGGGTCCAAGAACTCCAGGACTGGCGGCCGAAGTCGAGCAAGGCAGAGACTCCGGTGCAGGCGGCCCGGTGAGCTTCGAGGTCGTCCGCAGAGAGCAGCGACGACGAGGACGTCCGGAGGGTCCGGAAAGAGAGCCGGCGGTGCGACGGGTGTGGAGCGGCCCACGACCGCGTAAAGTGCCCGTTTCGGAAGGCCGAGTGCCACAACTGCGGCCGCCGCGGGCACATCGCCAAGGTGTGCAGGAAGAGGCGCGAGACCCGGAGAAGCTCAGCAGACCGTTCCGCGGGACAAGACCGCTCAACGAGACCCAAGGACGGCGCTCAGGCCACGCGGAAGCAGGACGGCGTGGGCCGCATCTCCGACGGCAGCGAGGATGACGCCCCAGTATTCAGCGTGTCCGTAGGACACCCCCGCTACTTTGTTGAGGTACTAGTCCAAGGGGTTCCCATTAGAATGGAAATTGACTCGGGGTCCTCATATTCAATCATTTCCCAGAGGGAGTTTTTGAGAATTGCCCCCCACAGGCGACCCAAGCTCAAAGCGTTGAGGTCCACACTACGGGACGTGCAAGGGAACAGCATTCCAGTGTTGGGGTTTGGAGAATTTCAGGTTAAATTCAAGAAGCATGCCGCGTCTCTCCCCCTAGTCGTGCTAAAAGGGGGGGGGGGATTGCAGCCTCCTCGGGACTCAATGGTTCCAGCCCCTGGGTTTGTTTATTGGGGGGGCACGCCGTTGGGATGCACGCCGTTGGGACTGATCCAATTCAGGAGATGTGCGAGGCGCACCCCGAAGTTTTCAAAAAAGGACTGGGGAAATTCAAGGGGCCCCCAGTGACATTCGACCTGGACCCGGAGGTCCGCCCAATTCGTCTTAAACCACGCCGGGTGCCGTTTGCACTTAAGGACAAGATAGAGGCGGAACTGGACAAATTGGTGGGCCAGGGAATCCTTGTGCCTGTTGATTCTGCGGAGTGGGAAACTCCAATTGTAACCGCACTAAAGGCCAATGGGGAGGTCCGCATATGCGCCGACTACAAGTGCACCATCAACAAGGCGATCCGTCCGAATGCGTATCCGGTGCCGGTAGTCAGCCATCTGCTGGCCAGGTTACACGGAGGAAAGTGTTTCGCTAAGCTCGACTTAGCACAGGCCTACCAGCAGCTTACGGTGTCCCCTGCCGCAGCTGCTGCGCAGACCATAGTCACCCATAAGGGGGCGTTCCAGGTGACGCGCCTCCAGTTCGGCGTAAATTCGGCGCCTGGAATTTTCCAGTCACTCGTGGAACGCCTCCTGAAGGAGCTGGAGGGGGTGTTGCCTTATTTTGATGACGTGTTAATAATGGGGGGAGTCGGGTCGAATTGGCCAAGAGGTTGGGGAAGGTCCTGACAATATTCGAAAAAGCGGGGCTGTGACTGCGAAAGGACAAATGCGTCTTCTTCGCAACCGAGGTTGAGTTCCTAGGGTTTGGTGTGACTCCTGAGGGGATAAAACCATCCAAATCCAAGGTGGCAGCCATTAAGAAAGCCCCCCGCCCCACCTCCAAGCCCGAGCTGCAGTCGTTCCTAGGGCTGCTCAACTTTTACCACTCCTTCCTCCCCCGGAAGGCAGCGGTGGCTGAACCGCTACACAAACTGCTAAAAAAAGACCAGGCATGGAAGTGGGGCGATGACCAAGAAAGGGCATTTAGTGAGCTAAAAAGTCTCCTAGCGTCCGATGCCATACTGACTTTAGTGTATGAAACTAAGACACAGGACGCAGCCTCGGGCTGGGTTAACTCAGGTTTATTGCATCGTGGACAGAGGGAACATGAGGTAATGGCGGATCAATAGCTCTTTATATACAGTAGGAATACATTTGAACGTGGTGCCATGGTAGCCCATTGGCTACTGTCTGCGTGACGTCATTGTGGGTCACGCCCTTCTTGTCCAGGTGTAGGTGGTGGCGGGAAAGCTTCCCGCGCTGTTGCCTTTGATGAGTTCGGACCAAGAGAGCTTGGACGCTCGCTGCTGCCAGCTGGTGGTCATTAGCTCGCGTCCTATTACAGGGTTTATATGATACAGCTGAAGGTTACATTGTTGCTATAGGCAAGGTTACATTGGCTCAGATACATTGTAATCCATGTGGAAGGTAAAACCATTAGAACACAACATCCCTCCCCCCTAGGACGAGACAATGTCTCGAGCCCACCTTCAACACACTCCCCCCCCTTAGGAGACAAAGTCCCTCAGCCAAGATGGCTTATTTCGAACACGCTGGGGTCTCGATGCGGGGTGCCTTTCCCCGGGTTTGCTACCTTCTCTTTGTCCCCTGGTTTCCTGCCCTGTAATTGGAGAGGGAGACTTGTTAGTGACTAGCCGCGGCTCCGCGGCGTTGTTGGGAGGTGTGCTCTTTCTCGGGGAAGAACCGGGGGCACTGGGGGCTAACGAAAAACCCCTCTTCTCGCTTGGAAGGGTGGGGGAACACTCCTGAAAACCCCCCCGGTTCGCAAAACCAAAATCAAAATCAAAATTACATTCGGGGGGCGCGGCGGCGGCCGCACATTCCTTTTCCCTCCCCCCGGGCCCTGATAGAACTGGGGTATCAAAAGGATATGAGTCGGGACCACCGCTTTCCCCCCCGGTTTCGGACTGCTGTCCTTCAATGTCTCCCCCTTGGGCTAAACGGGTGGGGGAGAACCCTATCGCTGAATCCTGTTGCTGAGCCCCACTGACCGGCCCTTCACTCACTCGGCGCCTCAGTTGGTCAGCGTGTCTCCTCCAGAGGAGGCCGGTGCTCGTTTCCACCCGATATGACACTGGCCCTGTTTGTTCTATTATTGTTCCTGGCACCCAGGCTGGCCCTGCGCTTGCATAGTTCCTGCAGTAAACAAGGTCGCCGGCGGCGAACCCTTTCGAGACTGCCAATCCTATGTTTTTTCCTTTATCCTCGACTCTCGTCGGGTCCAGCCTGGTCAGAAGCGTGGTCAGTTTTCGCCGCATCAAGAGTTCTGCCGGCGAGTAACCCGACGCTAAGGGGGTCACCCTATACGCTAACAAGAACTGACATACTTGGTGATTTAGGTCCCCCGGGCCCATGCGCCGCAGCGCATCCTTTGTTGTACGCACCAACCGTTCCACTTGGCCATTCGTGGCCGGGTGAAACGGCGCGGATGTGACATGCCGAATGGCGTTTGCTCCCATGAATGCCTCGAACTCCGAGGAGGTGAAGCAACTCGCGTTATCGCTGACTAAAGTGTCGGGTAAACCGAACGTGGAAAAGACTCTCCGTAGCTGGCTAATTGTTGTGGCGGAGGACGTGCTCTTTACTGGGATAACCTCCAGCCACTTGGAGAACGCATCCACCACCAGGAGAAACATGGTTCCTCGGAATGGGCCAGCGAAATCTACATGTACTCTGGACCACGGCCCCCTTGCTGTGTCCCATTCCCTATGCGGGAGGCGGGCCGCCTCTGGTCGGGATCCCTGGCATGCCTCACAAGTGCCGACCATATGCTCAATGTCCGCGTCCAGCTGTGGCCACCAAAAGTAACTGCGGGCCAGCGCTTTCGAACGAACGATGCCCGGGTGGCTGACGTGCAGCAGTTTGAGCACCCTCGGCCGCATGGCTGCAGGAACCACCACCCGTTGGCCCCACAATAGGCACCCCCTTTCTAGGGACAACTCTAGCTTTTTCCGAAAGAATGGGTCGAATTCCGTGCTTGGGGACGATGCCGGCCACCCCTTTTGTACCCATGAGCTGACTTTCTCGAGTGTCCTGTCCTTGCCTGTCGCCCTCGCAATATCGGCTGGTACTATTGGGGGTGCATCTAAAACCTCAATTAGTAACACCTGGCGGTCTCTTCCTACTCTAGCCTTCTGGTCGTCCGACAAGGGCAAAGGGGATCTCGAAAGTGCATCAGCATGGCTGATCTCTTTTCCGGGCCGGTACACCAACTCGTGTTGGTAAGCGTTGAGAAAAATGGCCCATCGCAGCATTCTCGGTGATAGGATCTGCGGGGTGGGCTTGCTTGCCGTGAAAATCCCTAACAGGGGCTTGTGATCCGTCACGATTTTGAACGGGCGACCATACAAAAAATCGTGAAACTTTTTGGTCCCCGCTACAATTGCCAATGCCTCCCTGTCGGTTTGTGCGTAATTTCGCTCTGCCTGGGACAGGGACCTTGAATAAAATGCAACCGGGGCCTCCCTTCCGTCATCCAGCACGTGGCAAAGTACCGCCCCCACCCCCACCGGTGATGCATCACAGACTAGGACCACCGGCCGTTTGGGGTCGAAATGTGTTAGAATTGCGTCAGAGGTCAAGAGCTGCTTTAATTCTTTGAACGCCCTCTCGTGCTCGTCACCCCACATCCAAGTCTCCTCTTTTTTAAGCAACCGATGAAGCGGTTCGGCCACGGACGCCTTCCGCGGAAGGAATGTATGGTAAAAATTGAGGAGCCCCAGGAATGACTGTAGCTCGGTTTTGGATGTGGGGCGAGGGGCCTTTTTGATGGCTACTACTTTGGATTTGGATGGCTTGATACCCTCGGGTGTAATCCTGAAACCTAAGAACTCGACCTCGGTTTCGAAAAAGACACATTTGTCCTTCCTCAGTCTCAGCCCCGCTTTCTCGAACACCGTTAGTACTTTGTCCAATCTCTTTGCCAGTTCGGCCTCACTTCCCCCTGTTATTAATACGTCATCAAAATAAGGCAACACCCCCTCCAGCCCTTTCAGGAGGCGTTCCACAAGTGACTGAAAAAGGCCGGGTGCCGAGTTCACGCCGAACTGTAAACGCGACACCTGGAACGCTCCTTTATGTGTGACTATCGTTTGTGCCGCGGCCGTGGCGGGTGTTACGGGAAGCTGCTGATAGGCTTGTGCCAGGTCGAGCTTAGCGAAACACTTTCCCCCATTTAGCCTGGCCAAAAGGTGGCTGACCACCGGCACCGGGTATGCGTTAGGGCGGATCGCCTTGTTAATTGTACACTTATAATCAGCGCAAATGCGCACCTCCCCGTTAGCCTTCAGAGCTGTTACAATTGGAGTTTCCCACTCCGCGGAATCAACAGGAATAAGAATCCCCTGGCCCACCAATTTGTCCAGTTCCGCCTCTATTTTGTCCTTTAGTGCGAAGGGCACCCTGCGCGGTTTGAGTCTTATCGGGCGGACCTCCGGGTCTAGGTCGAAAGCTACAGGGGGTCCCTTGAATTTCCCAAGTCCTTTTTCAAAAACGGCGGGATGCGCATCGCACACCGCTTGTATTGGGTCCACCCCCACTGCATGTACTCCCCCTATAAACAGGCCTAGGGGCTGGAACCACTGTGTCCCTAGGAGGCTACAACTCCCCCCCTTGAGGACAACTAAGGGCAGCTCCGCAGAGTGTCTCTTAAACTCAACCCGAAATTTCCCGACCCCCAACACCGGAATGCTGTTCCCCTGTACATCTCGTAGCGTGGACCTCAAAGTTTTAAGTTTGGGCCGCACGTGGGGGTCGATTTTTAGAAACTCTTTCTGGGGAATTATGGAATAGGAGGACCCCGAGTCAATTTCCATCCTGATGGGGGCCCCTTGTACTAGTACCTCAACGAAATAATGGGACTGTTCCGCGGACACACTGAGCACTGGGACGTCGTCCTCGCTGCTGTCCGAGACGCGGCCCACGCCGTCCTGCTTCCTCGTGGTCTGGACGCCATCTTTGGGCCTCGCTGAACGGTCCGGCCTGGTCGAACGGTCTGGTGACTGCCTCCGGCCCTCCTTCCGTTTTCTGCATGCCTTGGCGATGTGCCCCCGACGGCCGCAGGTGTAGCATTCGGCCTTTCTAAACGGGCACCTCGCACGCTCGTGGGCCGCTCCGCAACCATCGCAGCGGCGCCCCCCTTTTCGGACCTTCTGGACCTCCTCGCCGTCGCTGCTCTCTGAGGACGACTTTGAGGCCCGTTGAGTTGCGTGC
The DNA here is from genome assembly GCA_035047305.1 of Bradypodion pumilum. Lineage (NCBI taxonomy): Eukaryota > Metazoa > Chordata > Lepidosauria > Squamata > Chamaeleonidae > Bradypodion > Bradypodion pumilum. Next base: position 18,290,311 of record JAWDJD010000006.1, on the reverse strand, counting down.
ACCGACCTTTCCGCCTTGCCGGCTCTGGGACGCCACTCACGCCACTGGTGCATCTCGTCCACTCCAGCATTCGTGGACTCTGCGGCTTCTGCGGCCTCGACGACCTCTGCCAGCGTGGGTGGCGGCTCCTTGTTCATCAAGCTGCGCTGCACCTCCTTGTCTTTCAGGCCACACAGCACGCCGTCCCTGAGGGCAATTTCTAGGATGCTGCCCCATTTACAGGGGGCAGCGGCTACCCTCATGGCGGCCACGAATGCCTCGACCGACTCGTCCGGCGCTTGGACTCGCCTCCAGAACGCGCTCCGAGCGGGAAACATCGCCCTCGCGGGTTGGAAGCGCTCCCGTAGCAGCTTCATGATGTCGTCCGCCTTAAATTCGCTCACCTTCTTTGGAGCGATGATGCCCACCAGCGTCCGCTTGGTTTCCGTTCCAAGCATGCGGGTGAGGATGGCCCTCTTCCTCTCCTCATCGTCTTCCTTGACTTTAAGCTCCACCAGCGCCGCATGGAAGTCCATCTCAAGCAGCTCCCAGTCTTGCGGTTTGGTGATGTTGAACCCGCTCTGTGCCCTGGCTGCTCCTTGGGAATCCATTGATCCCACCTTCGTCGCCAATTTAGTGTATGAAACTAAGACACAGGACGCAGCCTCGGGCTGGGTTAACTCAGGTTTATTGCATCGTGGACAGAGGGAACATGAGGTAATGGCGGATCAATAGCTCTTTATATACAGTAGGAATACATTTGAACGTGGTGCCATGGTAGCCCATTGGCTACTGTCTGCGTGACGTCATTGTGGGTCACGCCCTTCTTGTCCAGGTGTAGGTGGTGGCGGGAAAGCTTCCCGCGCTGTTGCCTTTGATGAGTTCGGACCAAGAGAGCTTGGACGCTCGCTGCTGCCAGCTGGTGGTCATTAGCTCGCGTCCTATTACAGGGTTTATATGATACAGCTGAAGGTTACATTGTTGCTATAGGCAAGGTTACATTGGCTCAGATACATTGTAATCCATGTGGAAGGTAAAACCATTAGAACACAACACTGACCCATTTCAACCCCAAACGCCCGGTAGTTCTGACCTGTGATGCATCCCCGGTGGGGGTGGGGGCGGTGCTGTGCCACGTGCTGGAAGACGGAAGGGAGGCCCCGATAGCATTTTACTCCAGGTCCCTGTCCCAAGCGGAGAGAAACTACGCACAGACAGACAGGGAGGCACTTGCAATAGTTGCGGGGACGAAAAAATGTCACGATTTTCTGTATGGCCGCCCCTTCACCATTGTAACGGACCACAAGCCCCTGCTAGGCATTTTTACCGCAGATAAGCCCACCCCACAGATCCTGTCCCCGAGGATGCTCAGGTGGGCCATTTTTCTCAAAGCAGGAAATTGGTATTACATGTAATTGTTTCCTGCTGGAAAAGATCTAAACTAGGATTCAAGAACAGCTGCTATACCTTTCAGCAATCACCACCCCAGCTTAAACTGAAAATGAGTTTCACTCATTATGCACCTAGCATAGGGGCCACAATGTATATATTTCAGCAGAAAATCCATTTACTGTATTATATAACACTGGTGAACTAAAAATAAATGTGACTTGCTAAGTCACAAGGACACTGCATTTCCAATAAGCAAGGTGTTTCTTAACATTAACTAGAATGACCTGTTGCTTGGACTATTTGCTTTGAAAGGGGGAAGTATGAACTTCAGAATGAAAATCCAGTGATAGCTTTCAGAAGGATCATCATGATCCGTGATGGCGAACCTTGGCACTCCAGATGTTTTTGGGCTTCAATTCCCAGAAGCCCAGGCCCCTATGAATCCACACGAATGGGTTTACTGTGATTCATCCAGCCCGCACCGCCCTTGTTGCTCCTGGAAGTGGAAGTAAAACACGGACTCAGGACATAGTGATTTATAGCTCTGTCTCCAGGTCAACGTGTTGCAAAGAACTTTACATATGGAAGACATGATAATGCTTCACAGGTTGTTATGTAAGATCAACAACATAAAGGCTACTTAGGTTCCTAAGCCTGCTGCTCCGAAGTTGCACCTTGACATGTCAAGAAAATCTGTGTATCACTGGATCGAATTTCTAGCAAAAAGGCATCAGTCATCTTCTCCATGTCTGGGCCATAATGCCTTCCTACTTCCTTTTGCCATAGCTAAATATATTTGGATGCTGGTTGCTTCCTACCAAGTTATGGTTGGTTTCAGCTGTGCCACTGCTAAAATATTGGAGGGGAGCAATTTTAAGCAGAGACATGTCCAGGATTCTTCCACATCTCCTGGTAGATATGCAAAAGTAGGCCATTCCCAGTTGGCTGCAGGTTAGGATGCTCCCCCTCCCTTGTTGAGTGCTAACTTTGTATTATTTATCTATCTTTGTGAATGACTGGTCTAAAGTTGAAGACTTTGAACTTGAAAAAATTGGGGAAGTAGGAGATCAGTGCTATAATTACAGTACTGCAAACAACAGAATATCCCAAAACGTACCATAATTAAAAAGAAGAAAACACAACCTCCTTTTGTGCTTCAAACCAGTGCCAAATCAGGGCCCTCAGATCTCAACAAAAATTGCTACTTAGGCCTCTTTTTTGGATGCCAAGAGATATGTTTGCTCCCCTAAGTAGGTTTGCTGCCTCTACAATTCCTTGTAATTTTAGGAAGAATGATGGCCCCTTAGAAACAAGGAACTTAATGCTAGAGTAGTACAGTGGCCTTCAGCTATGGGAAATAAACTGTATGACAAGTACCGAAGACTACATACTATTCTTTAATCTTGGGAACGGTTCCCGGTCATGCTCATCCTTTTTATTCTGTTCCCAGTTATGTGCATGTCTACGTGCATATTTAAAGCAGAACGCATTTAACTGCTGGCTGGTCCGAGTCTGAGGAAGACCCTCCAGGATGGGAGGATATTCCCACCCATCTAGTGAGCATAGCCTCAAATTCTTCATCAACCCTCAACTGAATTACTGAGAGGCTTGTTTCCATTTAAAAATGAAAATGATTCTGCTTCTAAAAGGAGCCCACCCACCATTTCACAGACTCTTGGGCTGGCTAGGGAACCCTTTCTTGGGAAGAAGTTCAACAAGACTATAATAACACAGGCCTGTTTTGCTCCTATAAGTTTATACCAGAAGCAGGAAAAATATAAAGCCTGTGAAGAATATGACTTGAGTAGAGAATACATGTAATTGTAATCAAAGCTCTTACTATACCATTGCTCTACTGTCCTTTTCTACATTTCATGGTGACTTCCAATGACACCCTCATTCATGCATAATCCTTCTTTATATTTCCACCGTCTTCCTTCTTTTTCCTTTAAGAATCCATTCTTCTTCTTCAAGTGCCATATCTGAGCCCGAATATTGGCTATCCTCATATCAATCAGCCATGAAGATTGTCCTGAAAATATAATGCAGTGGCCTTCCATCTGCCTTCCACATTGTAGCGTGACACCCGTACCACTAATCCAGTTTTGCATGTAATTTTCTGGTCCTGAGCCCTTTTGGCACACAAAGTCCTTACCAGCCCCAGGCCAGTATTGATGAAGCTGCTGCCTTCCATCAAAATGGATTTGAGTGGGATTTTATCTAGGGTTGCCAGATGGTATCCTAAAGGAGGACATGTCCTCCTTTTCTATAATTTGTCCTCCCGTCCTCCCTTACCTACTGTATCATACAATAGGTAAGGGAGGACGGGAGGACAAATTATAGAAAAGGAGGACATGTCCTCCTTTAGGATACCATCTGGCAACCCTACTTGGGGATCATCACCCTTCACTATGGACTTCGCCACCCTGGACCGTTAGTCCTCAGGGTGGCCAGGTTAGTTAACTGCTAGATGAAACTCGGCATTGAGTTGCTGGCAGTATGGCATACTCTATTACCATAGCAGGATTACCTGGACAAACTGGAAGAATCCATTAAAAACAATGAAAAGACCAAACAAATGAACAGTACATTCTAACGAGAGTGAGGAACTTTACAGCTGGAAATGTTCACAATCATATTCAGAGGAGCCCCACTTAATTTAACTTTCACTAATTTCTGGGAATCTGACATTGGTCTGTGTCTTGGTGTGGCATGTAGCACAGCACTGCCACATTCCTCTGAGCTTTTTCTTCCACTTTTGCTGCTGTTGCTGTGTTCTGTATTCTCCTTTCTCTTGACCCACAGCACTTTGGTATGAGGACACTGCAGCCAGGCCAACCATGAAGATGTGGCTTGTGCCACTATAAAATAGGTGATTCCCCCCAATGAACTTTCATCCATAATGCCATGTTCTTAAGATGGAACTCCTCCAGACTAAAGAAGATAGGAGATGGCAGATTCTGTGAAGAGCCATGACCACTGCTTTCTCTCATGGCATTTTCCACAGAAGAAAGCACTTGACCCGCTCAGGAGCCTTCTGCAAAACCAGCAAATGCTGCAGGAGGAAAATGGGAGCTCACTACAGAGACAGCCATTTGCAGGCCCAGACCCATGCCACCATTTTCAGTCAGGTGGCTGGATCACAACAATAAAAATCATGCAATGATGACAAGTTAAAAGACCATGCAAAACTGTATATTAAAAAACAAATATAAAAAGGTAAAGGTTTCCCTTGCTCGAAAGCCAGTCGTATCCAACTCTAGGGTGCAGTGCTCTTATCTGTTTCAAAGCCAAATAGCCAGCGCTATCTGCTGCTGCAGACGTTTCTGTGGTCATGTGGCAGGCATGACTAGACACCAGAGCACACGGAACGCTGTTATAGATCAAGATTAAAAACAATTTTATTAAAAACAACAACAAAATATAACATCAACATAGAGTCTGTACTCTGTACTCATATTCAGAGGAGCCCCACTGAACTGTCACTGATTTCTATACACAGAAAGAGCCTTCTCGAACATTGTGGTATTTTTGAACCACAATCAGGTGTTTCCCAGGCAATGACGACCTTGTTTTGGCTAATCTCTCTCACACTAGATCAGGCAAAAGGAACTACAGAATGAACTCACCAAAAGTTAGCTTCATTTTGGCAGTTTCATGTCTGGCCAAGACACAGAAGAAGAAGAAGCAGTAGCCCACAAGCAAAGTCTGAAGACAATAATCCTATCCTGTGTAGCTTCCAACAAATGACACAGCATACTGTTCTGAATCTGGAAATTCTATTGGCCTTTGAAAATAAATAAAACAGTAAGAGAGAAGCTGAGATTAAGAATGAAGTGCTGTATCTCCATCACATCAAAGACAGACAGTTCACATATTCTGGTAGCACATCAAGTACAGTATAGAGAAATCATTTGTGCCACTTGCACAGAGTGTCTTTCTCTGGAAAAGATTTTGGAATATAAGTCTAAGATTCCACTTGCTATAATAAGTGGAGAGAGGACACAGCATATTTTGAGTTAAGTGGTGGGACACACATTGCCTTCTTGAAAAGTCCTCCCACTTTCAGCCTTTTGGTTCAGAAATTGCCGATCCAAACCACAGTATAGGTGTGTTTATGAACATGACTCAAGTATTGATTGGCCTAGTGATGAAAGAACTGCATGTGGGAATGAGCCCAGAACCATTAAATTTTCTTGGTTTTAATGCAGTCTAGACATTTATGCAGAGTGCATAGAAAGAGCCAAACATCATGAATTAATGAACAAAGCATATTGTTTGAAAGAGGCCTTAAAAGAGGAGAGAAGTGACAGAGTCCCTGTTTCATGTTTTAACTGCTTTATCATATGAGCAGACAAATCTGGCAGTTCTCAGGAGGCTGCTTATACAAATTCATTTGAAAAGGTTTCTGCCAGATCACCCAGCCAGATAGCCAAATTCCAACTAAGAAGTGTGGATGATAAATCAAACAAGCTCTACACATTAATTCTTCAACCATTCGTTCCTTCAGCCATTCGTTCACGTAAACTGAAATCATTTCCCCTCATTCAGTGTGATGAGGTTAGAGATTCTGTGACTTCCAGGAGAACAGGCATGCTCCTCTAACCAGAATGCTACAGATGTTTTCCAAGTTCAAATTATTAATTGAACACAAGGAACGAAAAGGAACATTGTTGTGTTACAGTAATACCCTACAGCTCTTTGCATCTGCTTGAGTCATAGTAGAAATTTTAATGACTTGATCTGAAGATAAGCATTCCTCTTAATATACCTGTAGAGGCGCTGCAGGTGGAAATTCACTTAGCCTAACATATGAACAGCAGTAAAAATCTCACCACTTTATTATGTCAGTCTATGACAAAAGGTTTGGCTGTTGTCATTTGAGATATTTGGTAATATTTATGGAAGGTTTCTCCTGATATTTGTGAGTGGCACTAACTGATTAGCTAATTTTGTTGTATAAATGTTAGGCTCATGTTCATCACCTTTGTGCTCCAATCTGAAGAGATGGTGCAGGTGTGAACAGGCAATTAAGGATACAGCAGCACCAATAGAATATTGATATTATCTGCTGAAATTTCAAATGGAATGCTGTTTGATGTATCAGTTTCCACAGTCCGCTACTAGTCTCCAGGAATGGGAATTCAAGTCATGTACATTCATGTCAGACTGGGACATTCTAAAATATTGCAAGATAGATAGATAGATAGATAGAGCAAAGTTTGGATGCAGATCCTGGTAAACGCTATGCTCCTTCAGCGCTGAGCAATAGATAGGAAGCAGGGTGGAACAAGGAGTTCATCTGGAAGAGCCCTTGGATGGAACTGGACCAGTTTAGATCAGCCTTCTCCAACACAGTGCCTGCCAGATGGATTGAAATACAATTTCTATACCCCCAGCCAGCACAGCCATTATTAGGTTTTTTGGACCTATAAACAAACAAGATCAGCCATTCAGCTCTGCTAAAAAGTTAAACATTTAGGTGCAGCAGAGATACAGAGTGTAGTGTGACTGTGGATATAGAGTGGGGCACTCAATTTATTAGTGTGGAGAAATTCTAGCCAGAAGGTGGCTACAGAAAAGGAGATCAGGTCAGAGATTGACCAAGCACTTGTTGAGAATCCAGCTCAACAAGGGTGTAAGCATAAAGTCAGAAGAAACTGAAACAGCAGTCAGAGTTACAGGTGCGCAAGAAAGAGAGCGAAGTGCTCCGGCACCGGGGAGCAAGTTTTTATTGAAAAATACACAGGTTCCACAGGATGTATTACGACAGCATACACAGGATGTATACGCAAACATAGGTGCAGTGGTATTCAGCCAATAATATGACATTCTCTATAGCATAACCATATATGGCATGACCTATATCTCTTACTAGTACATGCGCAGTAGCTTATATCCTGCCAGACTAGGCCAAAGCCTATTCTCTGTGGCGGTACCCTTGCAAAAGCTGTTACCTGTATATTCAGCAGTAGCTACGATCTAACTTCAGCTATGAATGGCTAATACCAAAAGCATTTATATGAAGGTTACATAGAGGCGCCTTTCTGCATCAAACCCGATTCTCTGCATAAAGGTTGAATCTCTGCAGAGGCAGGAAGCGCTTATTGATGCAGGAAGTAGCTAACCTCAGCTCTTTTTTGTGGTCAGCGCAAGAAATGCTAACCACAATTGCCAGCTATATGCCACACACATTTAAGCTAAAAGTTTCCAGCTAAAATGTTTTAAGCTAAAAGTATAATGAACTCCCACATTTCCACTTCTTAAATTTATTATTTTCTGCGGGACATCGTTTGCCAATTATACACACGCTGGAATTCAATCTCGCTATCAGATTCTGAGTTAACATCTTCATATTCCACGTTATTTGTTGGCAAACAATATACATATTCCCCATCATCACAGTTCTCCTCTGCCAAACGGGGAACGGCTCGATAATTACCCTGACAGATCTCATTCTGATAGCGAGCTTGATAGATTTGGTTTTGAGTAAACCCTGCGGATCTTCCTGATGCATGAAAACAGTTCTTACTCACAGCCATAAGATTTGGTACACATTGAATGCAACAACATAACATAATGCAGCTTACTATAAAAACACCTATGGCAATTAGTACTTGTCTTAACCACCTTGCTCCTGGCAAGCAGGACCATAATGCATCCTACCATGCTGGCAAGGCATTCTGTAAAACAGCACATATTCTGAACTGCTCACAACCTGAGGCTTCCTTTCTATTCAGTAGATACATCATTATGCACATTATTAGTCACAATCTCCTACAGATCCTGAAGTTCTTTCTCAATCTGGCCTAAAACCAACCAGGGTCAAAATTTATCTAAACAATATCTGGCTTTCAAATCAATTGACTATCTATGTCAGGTGATGAAAGATGAGCATCTTTATCCATAGTAGAAAACATTTTTAACACCATAAAGTTGCAAGAGGGAGTCAAGAGGCCCACCTACAGGGCAACCAGCTCCTCTAAGAAACATGAACATGCCATGTTTGATGACCAGTGCCATGTTATTACAACCCTCTCCACAAGAGATTGCACCATGGAACTAGACATGAAACATGCCTGACATATCGAATAACACCATTGCAATATAACAAACTCAATTACATATGTAGGGTTACAGTGAAAAACTCTTCCAGGCATTTTCATAATTGTATTACAAGTACAGCAAAGTCTCAAAATACATTCCAGTGAAAGATCAAAAGCACATAGTTAAAGCAGTCTGTTGTGGGGGGGAGGAAGAAGGCTGGTCGCCCCCCCCCCTTTCCAAGAGACTACATTTTGGCTGTTTGCCAGCCAGCTTTTCAAGAGCGACTCCTTGAATGTGTGAGGGTCTCCTCCTCTCGGACAAGACCCGTCCCATCAGGATCCTCCCTTCGACCCTCCTCCTTAGGGTTTACCCCCATGGACCTTCCAACAAGAAGACATGTCAATCACACACCAGGTTCCATCCCTTCTTCCCCAAGTCTGCCATGTGGCCATGGCTCCCAGGTGTTGCCATCTTGCAGAGGCATCTCCCCCCACCCTTCCAGGAGGCAGGAAACATGGAATGAGCAGGACCTTCATTCCACGACACCCCCCTCATTAGGGTGACAAAAGCCATGATCTTCTTGTAAAATCATGCTTTTTGTCATAGTTCACTGTATGCATTTTTAAAACAGGCCAGCACATTTCCTTTCTTCCTTACAAGGAAGTTTCTCTAACAATTCTAGCAAACAAACTACACATATCATTTTAACAACATTTCCCACCAGCAGAACATTTAGACAATTTTAAAGAGGTTTTCAGGTTTTATAATGCAAACAAGGGCAATTCATCTTTGGAGTCCAAACAAAATTTTTAGTCCAGAGTAAAATGTCCAAATTAAGAGTCCAAATGTTGATTGAAGATCTCTTCAGACTAGAATTTAAACACCATCTTCCCTCCAGCACAGTTCTTGGTCACAAAACAACCAGGCAACCCTCCGCCCTCCAAACAAGCACATCTTTCAGCTTTTCAGTTACTCACTCAGTCCTTCACTCTCCAGGCACATCCATCTGTATTTCAGCAGGTAGAAAATGTAAGAACCCAAAAGAACAGCTTCTCCAGAATTTGCAAGTAACTTAGCCAAAAACTGGAGTATATCTTCTCCCACCTTGTATTTTGGCAGAAACCTGCCATCCATAGAGGAAGGATCCATGCCACGTTTTCTCTGGGCTTCTTTCAGTTGCAGTATTTGAATCTTAACCAAGTGAAAAACTGTCATGTTGGATTTGCGAGAAGACCCCTTTCTGATTTTGGGTTTTCTGCTCTCCCCCTCTGGCTCATCCTTCCAATTCCTGCCCCCAAGTGAGGAATCAAGCTTATCACTCGGCTTCTCCTGCTTGGTCCTCTTCTCCACCTTTCGTGATGGGGGGCACTTCAGGGATGAGCCAAGGTCCTCTGTGCTGCCCTCAGAACCCTCTCTGCCTGCCATTCTGCATGCAGTAATAGCTTCTATCTGCGATGAGGTGGCAGGGAGGGCTAGAGCATTTGCAACTATTGAGGCACGGCTGATGATTGGAAATGTAGTAGCAGCCTCCAAGTCCAGAACAGCCGCAGTTAAAACAGCAGAGAACGGGGTAACAGTACTTGATTGCTGCAAAGCAGGATAAAACGTTCCACCTTCATCAGGGGGTTTCGGAGGCAATTGTGGCCCATATGGCGGGGGTGCTGTTGGGGATAGAGGATCTCCAGTAGCAGGTGGCAGTATTTGTGGCATGGAGGTGGTCAGGCTTTGGGCCAAAAAAATGTTCTTCGGTTGTTTATTATTCAGATCAGGAGGATCTGGTGGGGTGGCATATGGTGGTGGTGCCGTAGGATCAGAGTCCCGTTTTAAGTCCGGTCTTTGTAACGGACATGGCAGCAGAATCTGCGGCAGAGGCACTGTCACTACTTGCGCCAACAAAATATTTTTCGGGGTGAGATTTTGCAAGCAGATTCGTACTTTGCACCACAGGAGTTGTACGGTTACACTGACTCTGGGGTAGTTTTGAAATTGAGTCCCAATTTTGTCCCACACTTGTAACTCTAAAGTCCCGTTTTCTGGGACCCATGGACAAACATCGTAAATTGCCTTAACGAGTTGCTCTATTTCATTGATTGATACTGCATGTCCATTTTTCTGCAGGAGGTGTTTAAGATCCTGACAATACTTTTGTTGCAGAGAAGAGAGACCACTGCCCATGTTGTCTTATCTTGTCTTGTCTAAGTACTCTAACTTGACTGTGTCACTCACCCGGGATCCTTACACGGATGACGAGGGACGTCCTGGACCTAGCCGGTCGTGGGTGAGGACTGTGGGGCCGCAGCGCTGAAGTCGTGAGCGTGGTCGAAGTGAAGGGAGATTGTAATCTGGATCCGGTAGATTACAATCTGATTTGCCTCACACGGGGGGCACCAGATGTGGAGAAATTCTAGCCAGAAGGTGGCTACAGAAAAGGAGATCAGGTCAGAGATTGACCAAGCACTTGTTGAGAATCCAGCTCAACAAGGGTGTAAGCATAAAGTCAGAAGAAACTGAAACAGCAGTCAGAGTTACAGGTGCGCAAGAAAGAGAGCGAAGTGCTCCGGCACCGGGGAGCAAGTTTTTATTGAAAAATACACAGGTTCCACAGGATGTATTACGACAGCATACACAGGATGTATACGCAAACATAGGTGCAGTGGTATTCAGCCAATAATATGACATTCTCTATAGCATAACCATATATGGCATGACCTATATCTCTTACTAGTACATGCGCAGTAGCTTATATCCTGCCAGACTAGGCCAAAGCCTATTCTCTGTGGCGGTACCCTTGCAAAAGCTGTTACCTGTATATTCAGCAGTAGCTACGATCTAACTTCAGCTATGAATGGCTAATACCAAAAGCATTTATATGAAGGTTACATAGAGGCGCCTTTCTGCATCAAACCCGATTCTCTGCATAAAGGTTGAATCTCTGCAGAGGCAGGAAGCGCTTATTGATGCAGGAAGTAGCTAACCTCAGCTCTTTTTTGTGGTCAGCGCAAGAAATGCTAACCACAATTGCCAGCTATATGCCACACACATTTAAGCTAAAAGTTTCCAGCTAAAATGTTTTAAGCTAAAAGTATAATGAACTCCCACATATTAGGAAAGAGAAGGTTCAGATTATTGAAAAAGGCCAGATAAATTAATATGCTAAAACAGTTAATTTGAGAAAGACTGTTTCTTCTCCTGACCTATTGCAGCTATCAATGACCCCGTCCTCAAAAGTCTTTCGGGTCATTGATATTGTGGGGTAGGGCACATTCACTGTAAGGTGGAAGATAGGATGGAAAACATTTCTTCTGTTAACTCATTAACCTTCTCCTAGACTCCAGACTAATAGTTTCCAAACTAGGTTTTGCTCCACCAAGGGGACAGATCATTCTGCTATGGTAATAGAGTAGACCATACTGCCAGTGACTCAATGTCAGGAGGTGGTTAACTATATTAACAACCCTGAGGACTAATGGCCTTGGGTGCCAAAGTCCCCACAGGGAAGGATGATGGTCCCCAAGTGGATTAACTCCCACATGAATCCATCTTGGTGAAGGGGCTGATGAGGACTTTGCATGCCAAAAGAGCTCTGGACCAAAAAGTGACTTGCAGAACTGGATCAGTGGTACAGGTGTCATGCTGTGATGCGGAAGGCAGATGGAAGGCCACTGCATTATATTCTCAGGACAATCTTCATGGCAGGTTGTCATGAGGATCGCCACTATTCGGATTTGAATATGGCAGAAGAAGGGGACAGAAAGTCGTTCTAAGAAGGGATTGAGGCTGTGAGATTTCAATAAAGATAAAAAAAATTAAAATACATTTTTGTAAAAATACCTGTGATGTTCTGGATATTGTTACTATAATATAAGAAGTCCTGAGGAAAAATTATTTGTCCTTATTCTGATGTTTGATGATAACCCCCAGAGTACTAGATGGGTGGTATAGAAATCTAATAAACCAACCAACCAACTAAAAAAATCCCAAAATGATTGAAACTCTGGTTCTTTTAGCAGTCAAGGTGCAGTCTGACTCACAAAAACCAACATTCCTTTAGATTACCAAACAGTCTCATGTGAGCCATGAGTACATGACATAAGGAGTGAAAGATAAATACTGTATATATCTTGTTTCTTACGTGAATAAACTTGTGCAATATGTCAAGCAATGTGCTCTCAGAATAAGCTCTCTCTCTCTGTGTACCATCCATAGACCTTCATGTTTCACATGCGAAAGAATGTTTAGGAAGCTGTTAAAGTTGTTAAAAAAAATCACTGCATGGCTGGGTGAAAAGCTCTTTGAAAAGCTAGCATGGTAAAATATTAGGCCACTTCTTGCTTCAGGTGGGGTTGGAGGGGAAGGAGACACCAATTTTTACTAAACAGTTGGTGGGCCATCTAGGTACAGTATATTTTACTCGGGAAGCAACAATGACAACTGTTGAATATTGCAATATGGCAACAGCTTCTGGAATATGGCAACAGCTTCTGGAAAACCTGCCATATTGTGGTGCGTGGAGGATAATTATTCTTTTAATCTACACATGTGACCAGTTAGTTATGGTAGCATTTAGGTACAGTACTTGGTGGTTTCAGAATATGCTCTTAAAGGCAAGCCAAGCCGCAAGGGCTAACAGAGAACCCGGTAAAAAGAGTTGAATGAAAAATTAACACACTTATTAACTTTGCAAAGTGAAACCAGATGCTCAACTCAACACATATTGTCTAGACTGCAATTTTATGCTTGCCTTTTTGAGAATAAGACATACTGAATGTCAAGCTATATGTTTTTGGGTAGATATGTGCAAGGTTGTAGAATGCTAGTGTTTCTGAACATCAGCTTATTTGATGCATCTTAATGTGAAGTTATTTCTGGAAGTGGGATACAGTAGTCACTTAAGAGGTTACCCACCATTATGCTATTCATAAAAGGAACATAGCAAGGTCTTTTACATATTGCTCTTTGCCAAAGTCGCTTCTGTGAAGCTCATAGACTAAAAGACATGGCATTATGAAGAGAAAAAGAAGAAAGGGGTTATATAAAATCCTACTGGGCTTACTTCAGAAGAGAGAGGAAAATCACAGACCTGGGCCTAGTCAAACAAAGTTTAAGATGCAACTGCTCACAAATTTGGGTGTCTGCATTATGGGGATCAAATGTAAGGAACCAGGCCTTGATCTCACTGAAGATAATGACATGGCTTCTTTATTCTGGATTTCAACAGGCCCAGTTCTTCATAAACGAACTCATAAAAGCTAATGTGTTATAAAAGCATCTGATAAAAGTGACACTATTGTCTGATGCATAATAATAAAACCCAGCTTTAATCAGATACTGTATAAGTCTTCTGTGCCATTTTCCCAAGGAGCCATTTATTAAGTAACAATAGCAATAACAATGGTAACAGTAATTAAACTTATATACTACCCCCATAACACTTAGTGGGGGTACACAAAAAGAGCCTTCTCGAAGATTGTGGTATTTTTGAAACACAATCAGATATAACCTGTTAACACCAACCTTGTGTTGCCAGCTAATCTTTCTCATACTATGTCAGGCAAATGGAACTGCAGAATGAACTCACCAAAAGGTGCCTTCGTTTTGGCAGTCTGTTCTAGACATGGAAGAAGAAATGCTTAGTGCACTCTCTGGGTGATTCACAAGGTAATTAGCATTTTGCCCCTAACATTTTACCAACCTCAGAAGGATGGAAAACTGAGTCAGTCTTGAGCCCTGTCAGGTTTGAACTCACAATGTCAGCAGTTTTGGCTGCAGTACAGCAGTTTAACCACTGCGCAACCACGGCTCATAATTCCCTTTCCCCATACCCATAAGCCCCTCCATAAGTTCAGTTAAAACAATGGTCTGTCATGTGGCCACTTTTAAGTAATAAAAAAGGAAGATATGCATTATTAAAATGAGGGGAAAGAAGGTGCTGCATTGCCTAAAATAGTCTATGTTAAGGCAATGGATGCAAAACTAGATGAATTTAAACAGAACTGAAGAGGAAAGGACTGTTATTAGGTGGCCCATCAATACCTGCTACAATTGCTGTCCATGTGCTTTCTGAATATGGTGACTTCTGGACCCCAGACTTTCTTCCTTCTGTTTCTTTAGCCATCTGGGATTTATGGGCCAACAACATCTGGAAGATGGTGTTTCCATGTCCCTACTCTAGATCCTGGGACTGCGGAGGCTTAGTGGTTAAGATGTAGAATTTGACAACAGGAAGGTTGGCAGGTCAGGAGTTTGAGACCTGAGTGCTGCACAACGGAGTGACCGCCTGTTTCTACCTCTGCTTCTGCCAACCTAGCAGTTTGAAAGCAAGAAATTGCAAGTAGATAAATAGGTACCACTTCTGTGGGAAGATAAACTATTCTGTGCACACTGGTATCTAGTCATGCCTGCCACATGTCCACGGAAACGTCTGCAGATGCAGACAGTGCTGGCTCTTTGGCTATAAAAAGAGATGAGCACTGAACCCTAGAGTTGGATATGACTGGCTTTTGAGCAAGGGCGACCTTTACCTTTCGATCCAAATGTTTAATGGCAAAGGGAAAATATCATGTATTCTAAGCAAAATTGTCATGGCCAATTGGTCCATTTTTTGTCTACTTGGGTGTACTGGATAGCTACGCAATCGTGTATATACTACCTGTATATACTACCTGTATAAAGGAAACTAGCATGTTCTTCCACCAACATCTCATCTTCCAGGGAACCTCTTGAAGCAAGACCCTGAAACTCATTTACTGTAGTGTTCTGGATGTGGTCCCAAAATTATTAAGTAACTTAGCTCTCTTCTCTTTTTCTCACTCATTAGGTTGTAATGTCTGATATACTTTCCCCAGAAAAGTTGAATTAGAGAACTGCTCTCTTTCTCACTCTCTCGCTTACACACACACAAAACTTAGTCAATGTTACAGCCACCAGTATTTTTCCTCATATAATGTTTGCCTTGTCTCAAGCAGGTGAATGACAAAATCTGTGACTTTATGTGGGCTTTTGTCTTTTAAATCATAATACACGTTTTATTTTTAATCTTACTTTGTTCTAGCTGGCAGAGTTTAGTGTGACACATCATTTCCACAGTTGTGAGGCACCAGATGGAACTTTCAACTAGATTTAAATTAACTTTCAATGCCCCCCCCCCCCGCTAAGAAAAGAAGAACTTAAGGGAGCATGATTTTAAAAAAGTTTTCAGAGAATTGACTTTTTTAAAATAAAGTTTGGATGTGTATCTTGGTTAAGCTTCTCACTTCTTTGTAATTAATTGGGATTAAAAATACCAGCATCGGGAGGAGTCTTTAGTTGGCTTGTATTTCTCCTTGTGTGCGTATTTAGAACTGTGGCCAGATATTGAATCCCAATTTACATTTGCATATGAGAAACCATGTTAAGTCTTCACAGCAAATTGTTGCTAATTAAAAATGTGCTGGCTTCATTTTTGCACCAGCCCAGTCACTGAATGGAATTTAATGGTGGATTCAGTTGTAGGCAAGTTCCAGGAAGAAGTTTTCAATTTTTCTTTTTCTTTAATTAAACAATTCAGCACATTAACAATGCCCTAATACAGAGTATTTTTTCTCTCTTCCTCTGCCTCTCCATGAAGGGGCAGCAGAAGTGCTTAATTTCTCAATATTGTGGTGACAGGGGCTGGACTCGATGATCCAAAGGGCTTTGCAGTTCCATGATGAAGCGACTGACTTCTTAAACCACTTCACAAAAGGAGAAAGTCAAAGAAGGTGGCAAATTGACAGTGGAAGGTTCATTTTGGTTCCTTTCCAATGACTGGACATATTTGGAAAGAACCAAAATGGACAAACAGAAGCCCCTGTAGTTAGGAATGCTCTTGAAGTAGACTGAATTTTCTCTAGCATAGATTTCATTCGATAACTGGCTTTAGGAGCAAACCAGCCGGTCCCTGCAATAAGATTTATCTATTTTGTCCACTGCTAGTTAATTTGACAGGCAGTGGTTCTTAGGAGTCTCAATCAAAAGATCAGTTCCCATCAGCCGCTAATAGCAATTACTGCATACTTATATATCGCCCCACAGTGCTTAGTGAATTCTCTGGGCGGATTTCAGGTACAGTAAAACACTGGGTTACAACTGCCTCAGTTTAAGTTTGCTGTGGTTTACAACGGCAAATCCTATGGAAATGCTGTCCTGGCTTACAAAATTTTAATGCATTTTCCCCCCCGTTTACAACGATCAATTTAGAACCCTTTTTTATTTTTCAGTGTATCCCTATGGATGTTCCGGCTTACAATTTTTTCGGCTTTTGACGGAGGCTGTTGGAACAGACCTCAGGTGTAACCCAGGGTTTTACTGTAATTAATATTTTGCCCCCAACACGCTTGGTACTCATTTTACCGACCTTGGAAGGATGGAAGGCTGAGTCAACCTTGATCCATGTCAGGAATGAACTTGTGTTTTGGTTGCAGATTTTGTGCCACAAGGACTCTTCTTGTGCCACCAGGGCTCTTCTTAAATACCCATGTAGTCTTCTCAACCTCATAAATTCTATTCATCCCCACATATTCTTTTACTGAAGCTTCTGTTGCTGGTGATTTAGGTTTGTGAGGTGGTGAGACTTGATGTTTCTTGCTTTTCTAGAGGAATGGATGGAGGCATGGATGTGCTCCTAATAGCCAAATGTCTGTGTATCACATTTTTGAAGATAACAGCTGTGACTGCCAGAGATCCAGTTGAAGCTAAGCAGAGCGCGTGGCTTCACTTTTCTTTAAGTGCTGTCATGTGAAAGAGGCTGCATTCTCTTTGTAGTCCCCCCCCTCCCCCCGAATTCTTTGGTGGATGATGATTGGGTCAGTGTGCTGGGCTGGCAGGAAACTCACAAATTCTTGCCAGACAATGTGCTCTTGCTCTGCTGCATAGATAACACAAATCAAGATATGAGGCTAAAGGCGAAGACTCAGTTGATAGGAAAGGAATCCACTGTAAGCCAGGAAATAAATGAATATGGAAAAGCCAACTAGGGGATGAAGAGCAGCACTCCGCTTCCAATGAAGGCTAACCAAGTGTCTTGGAGCAGTTGAAAATCTAGACCTAAAGGCAACAGCTGGTGGTTCTTCTTTTGCCATATACGAATCCGTATCTTGGCAATCCTCATGGCGATCAGCCATGAAGACTGTCCTGAGAATATAATGCAGTGGCATTTCATCTGCCTTCCACATTGCAGCATGACTCCAGTACCACTGATCCAGTTCCACATGTCACTTTCTGGTCCTGAGCCCTTTTGGCATGCAAGGTCCTCATCAGCCCCAGGCCATTATTGATGAAGCTGCTGCCCTCCATCAAGATGGATTCAAGTGGAATTTAATCCACTTGCAGGCCATCGCCCTTCCCTGTGGACTTCGGCACCCAAGTCCTCAGGGTGGTCAGGTTATTAGCCGCCTGACACTTTGCGTTGAGTCTACCAGAGCAGGATAACCTGGCCAGACTAGGAACAGCTGGTTAGTACCAAGGAATTTACTTTACACCTGGTTAGACTATTTATCCATATTGCTCACTGTCAAGTAATTCAGCTGTCAGTGGCCCTGAGAGGTCTCAAGCAAAAGATCTTTCCCCATCAGCCACTTGCTGATTGTTTTTACTGGAGTTCCCTGGTGCTGAACCAGGGATCATCTGTTACTCCCTTGCATTTGATGCTCTGAGGTCAGTCCTACATGTCTCAAAACTGAAATTCTGTTTTGCTTCCATGGTCAACAGACAATAGCTCTAGGGACCCACAAGAAAATGTTGCAATGTGCTGTTCTTCCATTCTGGATGCCGGTCATATGGCTTTTCAGGATTCTGTGCCCATTTCCATACTTTGCAATTTAAGGAATTCCCAGACATATTATCTTTGAATTCAAGCTGGCCATAGAATCATAGAATCACTGAGTTGGAAGGGACCTTTTAGGCCAGGGGTGACCAAACTACAGCCTGTGGCACTATTTATGTGGTCACCCTCACCGCTCTCTGAAGCAGTCATGTGGTGGAGCAGGCTGATGATGTGGTTCCTCCTGCTGTAAAACGTGTCCAATGCATGCGTAAATGCACCTGCATCTGCCGTAAACACGTTTTGATAGCCGCAGATGCGTTTTATGGCAGGAGGAACCACGTGACTGGTCCGTTCAACCACGTGATCAGCCCACGACATGAAAAGTTTGGGAACCCTTGTTTTAGGCCATTGAGTCTGGCTCGCCTCTCTGGCACAAGGAGGAGGGCCTTCTCCATGTCCGCTCTGGCTCTCTGGAACCTCCTGCCAACAGAACTACATCTCCGGACGGAATTGCTGCCTTTCAAAAAATAACTTAAAACCTGGCTGGCGGGCCAAGTGTGGGGTGCAGGTGGAAGGGTGACCTCCATTGGGTGGCTGATATAGAAGAGAAGAAGAAGAAGAAGAGAATTCCTCCCCCATGGTTTCTTCAGTCCCTGCACCCTTTTTAGGGGGTGGGTAGTTTTAAATATTTTTTAACCTGCTTTTATCTGGGATTGTAAACCGCCCTGAGTCGGCCTTGGCCAAGTGGGCAGTATATAAATTTAAGAATAAATAAATAAATAAATAAAAACTCCCTGCTCAATGCTTAAATCTGAATCCAAGCAATGTTAACAGATAACCATTAAAATGATTCACTGGAGACCAAGACCAATCACACGATTATGTTCCTGGATGCAAGTCCAAGAACAGCTGGAGGGCCAAGACTGCCCATCTCTGGACTAGTGCTGAATAGAGGATAAATAGTACCTCGTGGGTTTTAGATACTATACTTATGTAAATGCAGCCTAAAACAGTGTTGGCCTTTTTTGCAGCCATTTTGAACAAAAGCACTTCAAAGCAAATTCCAAGAGGAAACAGATTAAAAAGAATTAATCCAGAGGTTCAACTCAATCTCCTATGTACCTCAAATAGGGACAAAGGCTTTGTATGCCAATACATCTTAATCAGCTCATTAAGACAGGATTGTTTGCATTCCTACCAACCACAGTCAATGGCCACTGGTTTAGAGAAGTGTCTCCCTGCGCAGTCATGTTAATTAATATCTGTGCTATGATGTCTTCTGTTACTTCTCCACTGCTATTTACTAAACAATTCTTGTGCCTTTCAGGGTTGAGTGAAAGGCAGAGAACAAAACAGCAACCTTTATAGACATGGGGATAGGACTAGCTGTTCCCTCACCCTGTGCAGTTCTGAAAGACAAAAAGACCTAGATGGGTCTACGGCCTAAGTGCTTTTTCCCGCCAAAATTCAGAGCTATTTCGCTATCCCATATTTGTTTCAAAATATGAAACAGATAATTTTTAGCTGAAATGAAAGTAATGGGAGATGACTTTGGTTTTTATAGGGTCTAGCAGGAGTGAGGTAGGGGGTATGAATGTGTATGTCTGTACAGCACATTTTTTTTTGTCTCTTCATTGTTTCTCGTCAAATAGGTTCAACATGTTATGCAAGAATGCTTAAAAGCATTATATAGAGATGCCAAATTTTCTCTTTGGCACCTGTAATTAACAGAAACTACAGCGCTAAGTGCTTTTATCTCCCCACCCCAGAAATGTTTCTCTTGCTGATTTCTGCTAATGAGACTATCAGCATTGGGGTAGACAAGCAAGCTGAAGTTATATGTTTTTTAAAAGCCTGACCAGCTGGCATCACTTTAACAACATTCTCAATGTCTTGGAAGCTTCAAGTGTCAAATCCCATTGTGAGGCATCCCCCAAGAATGTCAGCATGGATGCTTTTCAGCAGCTCTGTTGA
The DNA here is from genome assembly GCA_035047305.1 of Bradypodion pumilum. Taxonomy (NCBI): domain Eukaryota; kingdom Metazoa; phylum Chordata; class Lepidosauria; order Squamata; family Chamaeleonidae; genus Bradypodion; species Bradypodion pumilum. Next base: position 18,270,138 of record JAWDJD010000006.1, on the reverse strand, counting down.
CTTTGTCCTTCCAAGCAATGTTAACAGATAACCATTACAATGATTCACTGGAGACCAAGACCAATCACACGATTATGTTCCTGGATGCAAATAATGGACAGCAAAGAAAGATGACAGGCGGAAAACTGTTTCATTTGAAATGTGATGCTAGAGCTCTGTGGATATCCTAGACTCCCCAAAAGGCACACCAGTGGGTCCTAGGGCAAGTCAAACCAAAACTGTATCTGGAGGCAAAAAACGATGAAGCTGATGCTTGTCCTACTTCGGGCACATCATGAGAAACCAAGATTCTCTGGAAAAGACAAAATGCTAGGAGTTGCAGAAGGCAGCAGGAAAAAAGGGTTGACTTCCTAAGGGAAGCCATAGGCTTGAGTTTATAACAGCTAAGCTGGTAGCTGTTTCAGACAGGACATTTTGGGGAACTCTCATTCATGTGATCGCTATGAGTCGGAGACAGCTTGGTGGCACATAAGAACCACACAAAAATGGAATTCTACCACCACCACTAACTCACTATCTAGGTGCTTTGCCTGGGTCACTCACACCATGTCTGCTTTCTCACAGCATTGTCAATAAATGCTAGTTCTAAAGTTGTGGCTCTAATGGCACAAGGTTTGTCTTGCTTCCATTTACTCACAATTTGCAATTCAACAGGATGAAGCTTCACCACTAATCTGAATAACAAACAGAGATCTTCTGCTATTACCCATTGCAAAAAGCCACATTGATTTGTATGTTAATCTGCTACGCTAAGCAACCATTCTGAACCTCTGTACCCGATGTGTATAAATCGATGCCATGAAGTGTCACTTTTAAGTCTGAGGAAGCGGACTTGATCCGTGAAAGCTCACATTAGCACACAGGAGCTGGTCTTCAAGGTGCCACAACGGGTTTATTATTATTATTTTGTCTTGTTGTTTTTTAAACAGGGACTACTGTGGCTCAGGTGGCTAACATGCTGAACTTTAGAACTGGAAGGTTGGCAGGTTCAAGACACGAGTGCTGCACGACAGAATGAACCCCCGTCTCTGTCCCAGCGCCTGCCAACCTAGCAGTTTGAAAGCAAGAAATTGCAAGTAGATAAATAAGCACCACTTCGGTGGGAAGGACTGTGGTAGCTCAAGTGGTTAAGATGCTGAACTTGATGCCTGGAAGGTCGGAGTTTGATTCCCGAGTATTGCACAATGGAGTGAGCACCCAGCTCCTGCCAACCTAGCAGTTGGAAAGCAAGAAATTACAAGTAGATAAATAGGTACCCCTTTGCTGGGAAAGGTAACAGCAGGGCCATAGCCAGAGGGTGGCCAGGGTGGGCGTTGCCCACCCTCAACTCCCGGCTGCTTATATATGACATATATACTGTATATGACGTTACCCATCCTGAAAAAATATTCGCCCACCCACATCTAGAATCCTGGCTACGGCCCTGGGTAACAGCATTCCATACACTCTGTTGTCTAGTCATGCCTGCCAAATGTCCATGGAAACGTCTGCAGACGCAGACAGCGCTGGCACTTTGGCTGTAATCAGAGAAGAGCACTGAACCCTAGAGTTGGATGTGCGTGGCTTTCGAGTAAGGGCACCTTTAAGGTAAAGGTTTCCCTTGCTCGAAAGCGTCGTATCCGACTCTAGTGCTCATCTCTGTTTCAAAGCCGAAGAGGCAGCACTTTGTTTCTGCAAACGTGGCAGGCATGACGAGACACCGGAGATCACAGAATGCAGTTTACTATCCCACCAAGGTCTCCGTTGCTTGAAAGGCAGTCGTATCCGATTCTAGGATTCAGTGCTCATCTCTGTTTATAGCCAAAGAGCCAGCGCTGTCTGCCTCTGCAGACGTTTCCGTGGACATTTGGCAGGCATGACTAGACAACCAAGTGTATGGAATGCTGTTACCTAGGGCCGTAGCCAGGATTCTAGATGTGGGTGGGCAAATATTTTTTCAGGATGGGTAACGTCATATACAGTATATATGTCTTGTATAAGCAGCCGGGAGTTGAGGGTGGGCAACGCCCACCCATTGTGGCACCTTGAAGACCAGCTCTTGTGTTCTAGTGTGAGCTTTCGCGGATCGAGTCTGGTTCCTCAGACCTAAAAGTGAGACTTCATGGCATCAATTTAGACACATCAGAACGCTGTTACCTTCTCACCGAAGTGGTCCCCGATTTATCTACTTGCAATTTCTTGCTTTCGAACTAGGTTGGCACCTTTACCTTTTGTTTAAACTCTGACAGACCAAAATAAAGTGAATTCTACCACTTACAACCACCACCTCTCACTCTCTAGTTTGCAGCCAGCCAGCAACCAAGGGTGGGTGGGTGGGTGGGGATGGTGTGTTGGCCTCCCCCTTGCCAAAAGAAAGGCGAGGAGAAGCGGAGGAAGCCTACAAGGTGAGCGAGGAGGAGGAAGAAGAGGAGGGTTGTGGGGGAGAGATGAGAGAGGGAAAGAAGAGGAGGAGGAGGTGGCTTGGAAAAACTTGCAGGGAGAGAGTGAGCGAGAGAGCTTCCCTTCCCAGTTCACTTCAAAGCCAGCAGAGCACCAGAGAGAGAGGAGACCGAAGGCTGGGCGTTGCTTGCTCTCTCCCTCTCCCACCCACCCTCCACGTCCCCACCACCAGACATCATGCTCCTGCTCCGCCGCCAGTCCTTCACTCCATGCTCCGGCACCACCGTGGGCCACGATCCAGTGGGTAAGGAACCGCGGATGCAAGAAGGGCTTGACTGTTGGTTGGGAGACCCAGTCGCTGCTTTTTGTAGCATGTACTGTCAGCAGGGGTGTCCAAACTCCGGCCAGCGGGCTGGATCCGGCCCCTGAGGGCAATTCATCTGGCCCGCGGCGCCCTCGACGCTCCCAGAAGCAGAAGTAAAACGCGCCCGTTGCTTTCAAACTGCTAGGTTGGCAGGAGCTGGGACAGACGACGGGAGCCCACTCTGTCATGCAGCACTTAAGTCTGGAACTGCTGATCTTCAGGTCACCAAGCTGAGCATCTTAACCACTAAGCCACCCTGTGTGTGTGTGTGTGTGTGTGTGAGAGAGAGAGAGAGAGGGGGGGGAAGTGAGTGAGTGAGTGAGTGTGTGTGTGTGAAAAACAAAAGCTGCCCTTGGTTGTGCTGTTTCGTGAATGTATTGGTTATAAATTAGATGATTGTTTCTTGTGCTCTAATATAGAGATAGTGTTATTAGGTTGCTAACTGCCTTGGGAATTCTGTGCTCCCATATATAAGTTAGACAGACTGTCTATTTAGTTATAACACTAATAGTGGAGATAATAATATATGGGCTACTCCCTTCTGGTCCAGCATGCTAACTACTGTGCCACATGGCTTTGGAGTACATGGTGGAGGACCAGGATATAAAGCTGAGTTCTGGCAAGCTCTTAATTTTCTCCAGGGCTAGATTTCAGGGCAGGTGCTGTGATTGAGGGAAGGAGTGGGTTACGCTCAATTAGGAACAGCTGAAACAAATGCTACTAGCAGGTTGGGCAATCTGCATGACCACAGGTACAGATGCTAGCATGTAAATTTCACATTTTACTTGACAAAGGTAAATCAAAACTGAACAAATGGAACCCCCATTCCACGAAGATGTAAATAAGTTGGAGTTTATGGTCTCAGACTGACTTAGGTACTTTTGATCAGCATTTGGTAAACCATTGAGAAACCTAATGGAGGTGCTTGATGCGGTAAGACCCACCACCTGCCCAACGGCACCCATTTTCAGCCCTGGCCCTACCATTAGGCTGAGTACGTTGATTGCCTCTGATGGCAGATGGTTTTTGTTGCCTGTTCCCCTCTCCAAACTACCCTGATGCCTCCTGTGTGTTGGAGTCCTTTCCTGTTGCTGATGTCAGATTGAATCTCCAGCTTGGTCCACCAGGCTATCCAGATAAAGGGAAGGAGGTGTTGTCTTATCCTTGCCTCAGGCAGCAAAATTCCTTAAGCTTGGCAATTTTGGGGGATGCTAAGAAATGGGGGGGGGGAGTGCAAACTTCTGTACTGAAGCCAAAACTGCTGTTCACGTAGTGATTTTGATCCTGACAAGGCTCCAAGTTGACCCTTCCATCCTTCCATGATTGGTAAAATGAGTAGCCAGCATGTTGGGGGCAAAATGCTAATTACCTTGTTTGGTGTTCAGGAATTGGAGACCAGAAGCATTGAAAGTGAAATACAGCTCTTTATTTGGATGGGGCAAAACACGGACTTTTATACATATACAGAAAGATACAGTAGCAACAAAGAACAATGCCGATTGGTCAATCAACCTATGTACACTTCTTATTCATTGCATGAAAGAGATACATAGCGCGCCTGTCACTTTTCAAATTGCGCGCTCTCCGAAATCTCGCGATACGTCGCGATTTGCCGAGATCTCGCAGCTGTCAAACAGGGACGTTGTTTGACAGCAGTTTAGGTGGGAACTCGGCGGTTTGAATCTTGAAAGTTACAATACACACAGTTATCATACATAACATTCCTCCCCCTTAGGTATAGACAAAGCCTTTTAACAAGGATGTCTGGTTTCCCTTTTGGGTCGGACACTCGGTTGGGTAGACATCTGCCAAGGCAGTAGTTCCCAGTCATGGAGAATGAACTCACCAAAAGGTGCCTTCATTTTGACAGTTTCATGACTGGCCTAGACATGGAAGAAGAAGATGATGATGAAGAAGAAGCTCTTAGAAGTCTGGTCCAGCACAGCTAATAGCTAGATCTTCTATGAGTTGTAGTCCAAAGACATTTGGAGTTTCAGGTTTGGGAACTATAATGTTAGGAATTGAAGTATGCTTTGGTGCATCCATTCTCAGATGTTGTAATTTTAAAATGCCGGTAAAGAATTCATATATCAATTAGAACTTGTAGATAAAGACATGAGTAGAAATCTGGAAGCTCAGAGAGAGAGAGTTTGGCTAGGATTATTCTTCTTTATATGCTTATTATTGTGTGCCATCAAGTTACCTCCAACTATGAACCTATGACCTCTAAAAGGTCCTATCTAGAACAGCCCTATTCATGTCTTCTTAAGTAAAGGCGAGGGGTTCCTTTACTGAGTCCGTCCATCTCATTTTAGGTCTTCTTTTCCTTCTGCCTCACATATTTCCTGAGATTATTGTCTTTTCCAGTGAGTCTTCTCTTCTCACAGTATGTCCAGATGTCAACAAAATCTCAGTTTAAATCTCCGTTTAATTGTCTTAACATTTAGTGAGGCTTGATTTGTTCTGGAACCCATTCACTTCTTCTGGGCGTCCATGGCATTGATAAAGCTCACCAACACCTGTTTTTGAATGGGCAATTCCCATCAGCTTTCTTTGCCGTCTAGCATTTTTACATCTGTAGATAGCAAAGGTGAATATAATTGTACAGATGATTATGTCTTCAGCCTTCTTGGCATCGCTCCGACAATCTTTGCCCTCCCAAGCTTCAGTCTTCTTCTGATTTCTTGATTGCATCTTCATTTTGATTGTATCTTCATTATCAAGATAGAGATAATTTCTTTACTGTCGACATTAAGTTTACATAGCCGTAAACTTGTTTTTGCACTTTAATCTTTATCAGTAGTAATTTCATCTCATATGGTGTCATCTGTGTATTTTAAGTCATTTTTATTTTTATTTCTTAGTTTAACTCTAATCCAGGTTTTTCACATGGTATATTCTGTATATACAGTAGATTGAACAGATTGGGATGTACCAGTAAATACAGGCTCAAATGATACTTAGTCATGCAGCGGTCATTTGATTTGGTGATGATGTTGCTCATCCCTCAGCAGCAGTCTTGGAGTGTTACAAGTTTCCAGCCGACAAGGGCAAATGCATGGCAGCTTCGTGTGGCAAATAAAATTGCCATTTGTTGAATGGGTTGACAAATAAAAGTAAAAAGCCCGGGTGCCAAAGAAATGGGAGTGGCATTTATTTCCTAGATTTGTGCCCTTTCTCCTCCTTCCTTCTTCATGTAGTATAATTTCCTTCATTGGTCAGGAGCCCAGGTGGCACAGTGGTTAAACTACTGTACTGCAACCAAAAGGTTGTGAGTTCAATCCTGACCAGGAATCAAGGTTGACTCAGCCTTTCATCCTTCCCAGGGCGGTAAAATGAGTACCCAGCAGGTTGGGGACAAAATGCTAATTAATTGGTGAACCACCCAGAGAGTGCACTAAGCACTATGGGGGCAGTATATAAGTGTGATTGCTTTGCTACTTTATATGTTTTCTGAATTAGTGAAGTACTGTAGTTGTACAGTCATAAATGAACCATGCAGCTGATGTGCATTTTCTCTGAAAGTGCTTATTTGTTTATTTTATTTATTATTTCGATTTCTATACCACCCACTTGGCCAAGGCCAACTCAGGGCGGTTCACAATCACAATAAAAATATAATTAAAAACTGCATAAAAACTACCCTCCCCTAAAAATGGGTGCAGAGACCTAGGGGGCCGGAGTTATACTATACCAGCCACCCAACAGAAGTCACCCTTCCACCTGTACCCCATACTTGGCCTGCCAGCCAGGTTTTAAGTTCTTTTCTGAAAGGCAGCAATTCCATCTGGAGATGTAGCTCTGTTGGTAGGAGGTTCCAGAGTGCCAGTGCTGACACGGAGAAGGCCCTCCTCCTTGTGCTAGAGAGGCGAGCCCCTCTAGCAGATGGTACCATTAGAGAGCCCCTCTAGTTGGACAGACTGGTGTTCTTGGGGCAATGCGGTCTCTTAGGTAACCTGGCCCACTGTCATGTAGGGCTTTAAAGGTCAAAACCAGCACCTTGAATTGCACCCGGAGGCAAACTGGTAATCAGTGCAGCTCCCGAAGCAGTGGTGAGGCATGGGCATAACGTCCACACCCCGTCACCGCCTGGGCTGCTGCATTCTGGACCAACTGTAGCCTTCAAATGGTCGTCAAGGGCAGCCCCATGTAGAGCGCATTAGAATAATCTAGTCTGGAGGTGACCAGAGCATGAGTAACCAAGACCAGGGAGTCCCTGTCCAGGAACGGTCGCAACTGGCGAATTAATCGCAGCTGTGTGAAAGCCCTCCTGGCTACGGTGGCCACCTATTCTTCTAGCAGCAGCCGTGAGTCCAGGAGGACCCCCAAGTTGCACACCGGGTTTATCTGGGGCAAAACCGCCCCATCCAAAACCAAAGATGGTAATTCCCTGGGCAACCCAGGGCCCCCAATCCATAGCCACTCCGTCTTGCTGGGATTCAGTTGTAGCCCGTTGGCCCCCATCCAGGCCCCCACAGCTTTCAGACACTTCTATAGCATCGCTGGGTTCACCATGGGCCGAGATGTACAACTGACTGTCATCCGCGTACTGATGGTACCGAACCCCGTGGGAACTGATGATCTCACCCAGCGGTTTCATGTAGATGTTAAATAGGAGAGGGGAGAGCACCGAACCCTGAGGCACCCCATACTTAAGGGCCTAGGGCTCGACCTCCCACTCTCCAACCACACCGACTGGGTCCGGCCCTTCAGAAATGAGGAAAACCAGGACCACACAGTGCTCTGGATCCCCAATCCTCGGAGCCGTTCCAGAAGGATACCATGGTCGACGGTATCTAAAGCCACAGAGAGGTCAAGGAAAGCAAGAACGGACTGACAACCTCTGTCTCGCTCCCGCCAGAGATCATCCATCCCTTTCCTAGGGATCTGGCTGCTATAAATGCTAGAATTACTGTATTTAAAAGGAAAATGGCCATTTTAACCTGTTACAGTAAAAGTGATTTGAGGATTAACATTTTTATCTTCAATTTTGACAGATTAAAGTGATGTGTTGTTCTGTAGATACATAATTAGACTCTTTTGGTCTGGACCTAAGGAATACAAGAGGTTGGGTGGGAAGGAAAAACAACAAAGGGCACTTTGTTCTGTGGAAGAGAAAGTAAAATCCTTTTTGAAAATTCTTCTTAATTAGGGCAAGATTGCTGTACAAATAACTTTTTCAGACTGTCAAAGCCACCACCTGCATAAACGCAAACTTTGTTTTGGCCAGAGTATATCTATCTACAGAGTGATTGTTTGAGATGTACTTTGGAGGACTGAAATGCTCATTCTGAAATGTTGCCCTAGTGAATAGATCTGGCTGGAGTCCATCCTAATTAACGTTGAGTTGGAGTGTGCATATGACAGTGTGTGATGCAGGGGAACATGGCATGGCATGCTGTAGTCGTTATGTTCTAAGTAAAGAGTTTTCTTCTCCAAACTGTGAACCCACCAAAAGCTGCACCTCCAAAATCCCTTGAGTGCCTTAACAAAGCCAGGGATTTGGACTTTACCAGATGTTCTTTTTCATGCCTATGAATAGGAAAGGTTATCTTGGTTGCTATTGTGCATTGTTTCAAGAGCCCCTGTTTTAGTGGAATGCAAAGTGGAGGGAGGGGTGGTAAGAGAAACTTGCTTGCTCCAATTGCAAAGAAATGGGTAGGTCATTCTTTGGTAAAGGTAAATGTCACCCTTGCTTGAAAGCCAGTTGTATCCGACTCTAGGGTTCAGTGCTCATTTCTGTTTCATAGCTGTCTGCTTCTGCAGATGTTTCCGTGGTCATGTGGCAGGCATGACTAGACACCGGAGCGCACAGAACACTATTTACCTTCCCACCGAAGTGGTAATCTATTTATATACTTGCAATTACTTGCTTTCGAACTGCTAGGTTGGCAGGAGCTGGGACAAAGACAGGAGCTCATTCCGTCCTGCAGTATTCGGGTATTGAACTGCTGACCTCCCTCCTTCCAGTCAGCATCTTAGCCACTTGAGACACTGCTGGATGCAAATCTACAAGATCTGGTGAAAGGACTGATTTGATGGGGAATCTCTTAAAATATTCTAAAGTTTGTTCTTGTTATGTGCCTCTAACTTACAATGATCCTATAAATGAGATCTCCAAAATGTCCTGTTCGAAACAGCTACCTGCTTGGCTGTTATAAACTCAAGCCTATGGCTTTCCCTTAAGGCAGGCATGCTCAAACTTTTTAGGCTATGGGCCGATCACGTGGTGCAAAGGGCCAGTCATGTGGTTCAGTGGGCTGGTCACATGGTTCCTCCCACCAGAAGCAGAAGTAAAATGCGTCTTGCAAACTGTTTTGCAACAGGATGAGATAGATTTTAGGCTGCCATTTTCTCTGCTTAAACTAGGGGTGCCCAAACTCTGGCCCACAGGCTGGATCTGGCCCCCAACGGCAATTCATCCGACTCACGCTACCCTCGCCACTCCAGGAAGTGGAAGTAAAACACTCCTCTACAGGCGCATTTTACTTCTGCTTCCTGGAGCGACGAGGGCGGCATGGGCCAGATGAATTGGCATCGGGGGCTGGATCCGGCCTGCAGGCCAGAGTTTGGGCACCCCTGCCTTAGGGAGTCAATCCATCTCATGTTTGGTCTTCTTCCTTTTCTTGTGGCTTCAAACTTTCCCAGCATTTTTGCTTTTACCAGAGAATCTTGCTTTATCATAATGTACCCAGCCTCACTTTAATCAAGGTTATGTTAATTACCTAAGGACAAACCCAATGAACAAGTAGTACCCCTGGGTGCAGGGAATAAAGATCCAATAGGGTGTGTGATCTCTTTGCTCAGAAGGTAATTGGTTTCAGATACCGTATGTCTACATTAAATTCCTTTGAAAGACACCAGGGAAGTGTTTCCAAATAGCTCTGCCCTCTCTCGTCCTCTTTAAACCCACAACCAGAATGGCTGATCAGTCCTTCTGTGATTGGTTAAATGTTAATCCCTTTGAGTCTGGAACAAAAGCCAGCAGAGAATCTCTCCATCTGAAGACCCCTACAGCTACCTAAAGCATTTTACTCTCCAAGTAGGATGTAACACAACATCTCCTTGAGCCACGTTGTCCAAGTTCCTCCCATGTTTCATTCAACCAGGACCCCTCCTAACATTATTTATTTATTTTATTTATTTGAAGTTGAAGAACTTTATTTATTTGAAGAAGAGTAAGAAAGCAAAGTGGTTGTCTGATGAGGCTCTTAAAATAGCAGAGGAAAGAAGGAACGCAAAAGTCAAAGGAGAAAGGAAAAAATACAATCATCTGAACACAGAATTTCAAAGAAAAGCAAGGAGAGATAAGGAAAACTATCTAAAAGAACAGTGCAAAGAAATGGAAGAAAACAACAAAAAAGGCAGAACCAGAGATCTTTTCAAAAAAATCCGGGAAATCAAGGGAACATTTAAAGCAAAAATGACCATGATAAGGGACAAAGACGGAAAGGAGCTAGCTGATGCAGAAGAGATTAAGAAAAGATGGAAAGAGTACACAGAGGAACTCTACAAAAAGGAACTCAACACTCCTGATAGTCACAATGATGAAGAAATTGAACCTGAGCCAGACATCCTGGAGAGTGAAGTCAGAAAGGCCCTAAAGAGCACTGCAAACAACAAAGCTAGTGGAGATGATGGTATCCCAGTTGAATTTTTCAAAGCTCTAAAAGATGATGGCATCAAATTACTGCATTCAATATGCCAGCAGATTTGGAAAACAAAACAGTGGCCACAGGACTGGAAAAGATCAGTATATGTTCCAATCCCAAAAAAGGGCAATGCCAAAGAATGTTCAAACTATCGAACAATCGCGCTCATCCCACACGCCAGCAAGGTGATGCTCAAGATAATACAGGATAGACTTCAGCAGCATGTGGAAAGAGAATTACCAGAGGTGCAGGCTGGTTTCAGAAGAGGCAGGGGGACTAGAGACCACATTGCCAACATACGTTGGATCATGGAGAAAACAAAGGAATACCAGAAACAAGTTTATTTTTGCTTTATTGACTACACTAAGGCATTTGATTGTGTGGATCACAACAAGATGTGGCAAGTGATTAAAGAGATGGGAATACCAGAACACCTCATATGCCTCCTGAGAAATCTGTACATGAACCAAGAAGCAACAGTTAGGACAGAACACGGAATGACCGAGTGGTTTGGAATAGGAAAAGGAGTAAGACAAGGCTGCATTTTGTCACCCTGCTTATTCAACTTATACGCAGAGCACATAATGCGCAATGCAGGGATGGAGGAATCACAATATGGGATCAAAATTGCTGGGAGGAACATCAACAATCTGAGATATGCAGACGACACCACCCTAATGGCAGAAAGTGAGGAAGACCTAAAGAATCTCTTGATCGGTTTGAAGGAAGAGAGTGCAAAAGCTGGCTTGAGACTCAATATCAAGAAAACCAAGATAATGGCAACAGGCCCGATCAGTTCCTGGAAAATAGACGGGGAAGAAGTAGAAGCAGTGACAGATTTCACTTTCTTAGGATCTAAGATCACTGCAGATGGAGATTGCAGCCATGAAATAAAGAGGCGGCTGATTCTAGGGAGACAAGCCATGAGAAACCTGGGGAACATAGTGAAAAGCAGAGACATCACCTTGAAAACAAAAATTAGAATAGTCAAAGCAATGGTATTCCCAGTGGTAATGTACGGATGTGAGAGCTGGACAATTAGGAAAGCTGAACGCAGAAGAATAGATGCCTTTGAAATGTGGTGTTGGAGGAGAGTTTTGAGGGTACCTTGGACAGCGAGGAGAACAAATAGGTCAATCTTAGAAGAAATCAACACTGACTGCTCATTGGAAGGTCAAATAGTAAAGATGAGGCTAAAGTACTTTGGGCATCAAATGAGAAGAGAGGATTCACTTGAGAAGGCCGTGATGTTGGGAAAGGTGGAGGGCAAAAGAAGAAGGGGGAGGCCAAGGATGAGATGGATAGATGGTATTGTAGACACAATGGGCACAAAACTGGGAGGACTGAGGGGGATGGTGGAGGACAGAGGCGCCTGGAGAACGATGGTCCATAGGGTCGCAAAGGGTCGGAATCGACTGTGCGACTGAACAACAACAATTTGAAGTTGAAGTTGGCTTAGCTGTAACCAAGGTGGTAGTTCTAATTAATGTGAAAGAATGGCAGACCTTATTTAGGGAGGTTTCTTTGGGACAGATTGACGGCATGTTTACATTCTGGTCAACTTGTGTCTCTGCTTGTTCACTCAAACCTGTCAAAGAGGAGTCAAGCTTTGAGGAGACGCATGCCATAATATTTATGTGAGTGCCAAGTACTGGATGAGTCAGTGACGTCTTCAGTGTGGAATGCCAGTGAATACAACATGGAAATTCCTCCTTCACTTGTCTCTCGCTCTCTTTTGCAAAAGTAGACTGAACCTCAGTGTATTGTCTCCTGCAATTGGTGTCACTGCTTTATCCTGATGATGATTTGATTTGATCCTCTTTTACTTTCAAAACTGGTAAAGGTGGATCAGAGATAGCTGAAATATTTTATTCCTCATTTCTTTTTTAAAGTAGGGGGTGGGGTTTAAGGAAGGCAAGGAAAATAATATATTGAAACCTTTTGCCACACACTCCCTCTGCTGATAATAGTTAATGTTTTAACGGGATCATCAAGAGAGGTAAGCAAGGGAAGATGAAGTGGTTTTAAAAAAGAGTTTTGGGGCTACTCCAACCCTGAGAAGAAAGAAAGGTATAAAAATTTGGACAAATCATCAAAAGAATAGAGAACAGAATATATGTAGAGAGATCACAACCTTGGAAAGCTTGTGGCAACAGCTACACAGATAATCCTCTTGTATTTCTAGCACTTTATCCCTGCTAGAAGTCTACATATGTCTGTGTAGAGGGACAGCCCCTTCTTCAGAAGCTCTTGGTTGGCTCTACCTGCGGTGCTTAGGTGTCATGGAGGATAATGTAACATCCAGTGTTGAAGATTCAGCCACTAGACCAGTCACAGCTTCTGCTTGTATTCTTCACTTGAGGCCACAAAATGCTTTGAGGTGATCCTAGTAAGTGGAGAGTAACAAAGACAAGTCAGGGCAATATTCCTCAAAGTAGCACCCTCCAGATATTTCAGACTACTCCTCTTATCAATAGCGTTTAGACTTATATACCTCCTCATAGTGCTTAGATCCATGATGCCTTTGCACTCCAGGTATTCTTGGACTTCAATTCCCAGAAGCCCAAGTCAGCACTCCTGCTGATCAGGGCTTCTGGGAATTGAAGTTCAAGAAACCTGGAATGCCAAGGTTTGCCATCACTAGCTTAGATGGTTCACAATGTACAGTAATTGCATTTGGCCACCAAGATCCTTGGGTACTCATTTTACCAATCTTGGAAGGATGGAAGGCTTGAGCCTATTGGTATTGAACTCAGGTCATGAGTAGAGTTTTGACTTATCTACTGTGTCACAGGAGCTTTTAGTCTGGTCAGTCTCTCCTCTACTGTCCTTAGTCCTCTTTGTACAGTAAAATGAAGCACACCTGTAATTTTACATAACAGCATTGTTACAGGTCAGATTCCCCCCAACAGCAGCACCCTTGAGGATGATAACCCAGTGCCGGCATATGGACTTCTCACGGAGAAATGAGAGTGAGCTACTGCTTTGCAAGGAGTCTGTGATGAAGATTTGTGCCTGTTCTTGTGTGAACATTATGATTTGTGCACAGTCTCGACAATTTTCCATAAGTTATACAGACTGGGCAGACACTAGTATATGGTTATTCTGTGGCTTATGACTCTAGGATATGATGTTGAAGGAGTTTATCTGGGACTGTAGAACAGCCCTTATGTGTGTCTTAATGTAGAACAAGTGTATTTTTGTCTGCCAGATTTGGGTGCTTATGGTATTTATTAGTACTGTACTTGGTGGACCTGCTAAATGATTTCTGAAAGCATTTGTTCTTTTAGGAACTGCTGCTGATAAGGCCTCTGGATTTGCTCCAAAAGTAAAGCTTAAAGTCCTCATATTTTAAAGAATGGTTGGAGGTGGGTAGGGAGGAAGGGTCATTTATTTTGAGTGATGAAGTGTTTAGAAAGGTGTGAGTGTTTTAAGCAGGTATCAAATAGGCTTCAGCAATTTATTTGGCTTCTGATAACAAGGCTGAGCATATCTGTGACTGAGTATCACTCACTTATTAGGGCCGCATTCCTGAAAACCATTTGATGATTCAACATGTGGCTGTCCAGATGTCAATGGGCTGGAACTCCCATTAACCTGTAGCCAGCATAACGCATGGTGAGCTGAGACCCACCAATGCCTGGAAGGCAACACATTTCCATTTATTTATAGCACTTTGCAATGTACCTTTCCTCAGGCGAGTTTAAGGTAGTGTACATGGCACCCCTCATTTCTACTTTCTCTGCAGCAGCATGGCAGGATAGATCAGACTGAGACATCATGGGTTGTTCAAAGTCATATGGTGGGTTCCATATCCTGCTATGGTAATAGAGTAGACCATACTGCCAGCCACTCAAGGTCGATTGTCAGGCAGTGGTAAACTAACCTGACAATCCTGAGGACTAACGGTCTTGGATGGCGAAGTCCACAGGGAAGGGTTATAGTCCCCAATTGGATTAAATCCCACTTGAATCCTTCTTGATGGAGGGCAGCAGCTTCATCAGTGCTGGACAAGGGCTGAGGAGGACTTTGTGTGCCAAAAGGGCTCAGGACCAGAAAATGACACACGGAAATGGATCAGTGGTACAGGTGTCATAATGTGATGCAGAAGACAAATGGGAGGTTACTGCATTATATTCTCAAAACAATCTTCATGGCTGATCTCCATGAGGAAAGCCATTATTTGGAATCGGATACGGCACAAGAAGAAAAGATACAGTGGACCCCCGCTTTAAAGAATTAATCTGTTCCGTAGGGTTTTCCTTAAAGCAATTTTTTTCTTAAAGCTCACCACAGTTTCTTATAGGAATGCATTGAAAACCATGGGGGGAATCTCTTCCATCTAGCGATTTTATCGTGATTTTTCCCCTTGAAGCAGACCGTCATTTCCTATGGATTTCTTTGAAGCAAGTTTTCCGGTAAGTGGACCATCCATAAAGCGGGGGTCCACTGTATGGTTGAGATACTTGGTGCCTCATTTTAGCAATTGTAGGCTATCCTTTGTTGTTATCTCAAGTTTGTTGTTTTGGCGAAGGGAAGGGCAGGGCTTGGAGATAAAAGTTACACTGTTTTCATCATTCTCCCGGTTATTTATATAACTCCCGGGGCACATCAGCACAGAAAGTATGTAGGTGGTGTTTGATAAATTAAAGTTTTGTTCCGTTGTTGCGTAGCATAGAAAAACATTTTGCTCGCCTTTTATTGGTAAGAATAAATCTGGGACATATCTGCAGAATGTTTTCCCACAGGAAAGATTAGCCTGATTCCAGCTTTAATTCTTCATCAAATACAAATTTTGCAATCTATACAAATTAACATACTAGGGAGGATTTGCTTGTAAGCTGCACAGTTTTGCTCCTCCTATGCAAAAAAGAAGTTTGGGGAGCTAGCTGGAGCATTGCAGTTTTGTTGTTATATGCTGTCAAGTCAGAATCAATTTACAGTGATCCTAATAAGGCATTTAAGGTAAGTGAGATGTGGTTTAGTGGTTAAGACGCTGAGCTGGAGACTGGTAGGTCGGGTTTCGATACCTGAGAGCTGCACTTGGGGGCATGAAAGAAGCCTCATTTGGGCATCCCCTAAAAATCTTTTTAACCCAGAGTAATCTCTGACACAAAATTATTATTATTATGAGTGCTTTTTAGCATTTCTACTCCTTTAGTGATTGTACCTGGCCAGGTTACCCTGCTATGGTAAAAGAGTAGACCATACTGCCAGTGACACAACGCTGAGTGTCAGGCGGCGGTTAACTAACCTGACAACCCCAAGGAGTGCCTTGGGTGCCAAAATCCACAGGGAAGAGCAATGGTCCCCAAGTGGATTAAATCCCACTTGACTCTATCTTGATGGAGGGCAGCAGCTTCATCATTACTGGCCTGGGGCTGATGAGGACTTTGCGTGCCAAAAGGGCTCAGGACCAGAAAGTGACTCTCGGCGCTGGACCGGTGGTATGGGTATCATGTTGTGATCTGGAAGGCAGATGAAAAGCCATTGCATTATATTTTCAGGACAGTCTTCATGGTTGATTGCCATGAGGATCGCCAGTATTAGGATTTGGATATGGCAGAACAAGAACAAGAAGCGAATTTCCATGGTGAACAGGGACTTGAACCTATGCATCTTGAATCTAGTCTGTCATTCTACCAGTATTATGCCAGACTGGGTATCTCAATATGGCTTTAATAATAATTGTGTGTTTCACCCTCTGTATATTGGAACGCAATCTTAACTGCTTAGCTGCTTTTCCGTACTGGCTTTGAAGCAACACAAACCCTGTTCTGGCACGCTGAGTTGCCAAATGGTGAAGTCTTCCTTTACATTCAAATAAGCAAGAAACTTATCTTTTGCTATAGGATTTGTAACTTTGGTACAAATACAAATGTGCGTAGAAGAATCTTTTTCATGCCTCGTGTGGTTCTCACTCTTACATATTTTCCAAGTGGTGTTAAATGGGCAAAATCCTGTTGACATAAAGTTATGCTGGAATAAACCAGAAGTGGCATGGGAATTATTTATTTTAAATTAAATGAAAGTTTCCTGTCCTTCACTTTAGGCTCCAAGGCTTCATAGGAAGGTTGTTGTTTTTTTGTCCTGGAAGAGCTTTTGGAGGCCCGGGGACAGAAATTGGGGAGATTTTTAATTGTCAAAAATCACTGTTGTATCATTACTGGTGGTCCTGACCAGCCACAAGGGAAAGAGGACTAACAGCTCAAGTTAAAGTCAAGGTTCTGAATCTGGAATTCCTTAGAATACCAGCTAGTGTGGCTGTGTTGGCAGGAGAAGATGGGAGTTACAGTCCAAAATAACTTCAGGGAAGCTGGTTGAGGAAGGCTCCATTTGCGAAACCAGCCCCTAGAGTTGGACACAACTGGCTTAGAGACCTTTACCGTTACCTTAATGCAGGGCTTCCCAACCTTTTCAAGCGGGGGTTGAGTCACGCTCTTTCGGTCTGCTTCGAGGGCCGGACGGCCATTTTTCCTTGCCTGCACGATGGGGGTGGCCTTTTTGTCCCAACAGCTTCAAAGGGGTGTCCATTTTGTTTCTCAAATGCCCTTGGAGGGTGGGGGCCACATGAAATGGTGCCATGGGCCGTATCCGGCCCAAAGTCCTTAGGTTGGGAACCCCTGCCTTAATGTTTTGTTATGGAAAAGCAAGGGAAAGACATTTAGAAAACAATGCACATTTTTTCTGGTCTTCTCTTCCAGCATCTCTTTTTGCATACATAGTTCAGACATTCTGTATGTTTGGAGAAATTCCTTGCCTGTCGCCGTTTCTTCCCTCACTTGGTCTCCCTGTGAGGGCTCCTCTTGGCTGAAGTTGGAGATGTGTCTGTCCGTCATGCCGGCATGCTTTCTCCTCTCTCCAATCAGCCCTGTTGCATGGAAAGGAAAAAAGATCAGCCGGGGGAAGAGTGATCTCACCGCTTCCTCTCTTTCCTGAAAAGGCTGTGTGTAAAAGCCAACATTTGCAATCTAAGTGTGTGTCCAGCGAGGTTTCGAGATAGCCAGAGAGGATCTGGCTCATGTTTCCACTGAACCCTGGCTAAATCTCGATAAGTCTGGAAACTCTGGGGAGATAGCTGCGTATCCTGAGGAAGTGAAATCTCTCCAAACTCTGTGATGTCATTGGCAAACAAAACAAAAGCGCTCCAGGAAGCCACACTGTTTTTTCCATTCTCTCTTAAAATTTGGGCACCAGATTAGGAAGCCTGTGCTTTCGATTGCAGGCCTCTTCAAATGGGAAAGGGAGCTGTAGTGAACAGATCAGAGGTTCGTTATAGAGTGATGAAAATAGAAGAGGCTTATGTTTTCATAACTCTATAGCCAACAGCAGTCACATGGCCAACAGGCCATGCCCACCCAGTCACAAGGCCATGCCCACAGTGTGATAGGAAACCTTTTTGGATGCCCACCACTGCTCACATTTAAAAAGTGACCAGACCAACCCTGCTTATCTTCCAAGATCCAATGAGATTTGGGGTGTCCTGGTCCAGTTGGTTGTAGGCCAGCAAGTTCTGGAAGGCAGCATGCTTCCCATCCCAGCTGAAAGAGGCTGAAAATCTTTGGTCCTCCCATTCTTTTTAGTCCTTTTGTTTTAAAAATATGCTGCTGCTTTTCATATCCTTGCACTCCTGCCCCCCTCTGCCGTTTTGTTTCATATACAGTGGACCCTCGAATAAGGACATTACTTGGTTCCCCAAGTAGCATCACTATTTGAATAACGTCGTTATTCGAATAACGTCAAAAAAAGTCGTTATTTGAATAACGACGGTAAAAATACTGTCATTATTCGAATAACGATGTCGTTATTCGAATAATGACAGTAAAAATACCGTCATTATTCGAATTAACGACGTTATTCAAGTAATCACATTGGGAGCATCGTAGCATCGTTAATTGAAAATGACGCTATTTGAACGCGTCGTTAATCAAGGGTCCGCTACTAGCATTTTTTTGCATTCGGACCATTGCCTGTCAGAGAAGGGGCTTGCTTTCTCCGACAGGCAATGGCCAAATGCGGAGCTCAGTTTCGCCCTTGCCTGCCAGAGAAATCTACCCCTTTCTCTGACAGACAATGGGCCGAATTCGGAGCTCCATTTTGCCCTTGCCTGTCGGAGAAGGGGGTGGATTTCTCTGGCAGGCAAGGGCGAAATGGAGCTCCGCATTTGGCCCTTGCCTGTCGGAGAAAACAGCCCCTACTCCAACAGGCAAGGGCCGAATGTGGAAGGGGTCACTTCCCTCCGGGAGGCGAAGGGAGAGAACGAACGCCGTTTTCTTCCTTTGCTTCCCAGGGAAGTGGCTCACTTCTCTCGGTTGGCAGGGGCTGAAGGCAGCAGTGCCTTTGGCTCCCATGGAAGGCACGCCTGAGGGCGTGAGGGGCAGCAGGGCAGAGGCAGCGCCTACGGCGGCACCTCACCTGGCTGTGTCCTCAGGCGGTGTGACAGAGGGCGGGAGGGGCGGCAGGGCAGAGGGGTTCCCTCAGCCTGGGCTCTGTCTGCCTCAGTAAGGCAGGGCCCTGGGCTGAGGGGTTTTGGTTGCACATCAGCTGTTTTTTTTTACACATGCGCGTACGCTGTCCTGCCTCCTCTGCGCTCGCATCCTCATGCCTGATTGGCTCAGGTGTGCTGCGGCGCAGAGGACGTTGGGACTTGTAGGTTTTTTTTGTTCGTGTTCGTGGGACATTTGCCCCACTCTCGGCTTCTGGACCCTTGCGGCAATGCTCACAGGGACATAAAGTAAGTGAGGCAGGCTCATTATGGGATAGTAGGGACGGGTGTGGCCACGCATGCCGGACACGCACGGCCCATCCACCATTTTATAGGTATAGATTTATCCATTCAGAGAGAGCAGTTTTAGAAAGGCTAGTTTTTTGAACCACTTAGACCGCTATGGCTGCCAGGCAATATAGGAATGAAGGAAGTAAATGATGCTGGATTAGCTTTTTGGTTTAGGTCCATGGTCCATGTGAGAGCCTGCTTTCTGTCTCCATCCCACTGTGATGACCTTCCTTCCTTAGGAAGCATGAAACATTGCATCTTCCTTCCAGCTTGTAAAAATGAACATCTCTTCTCTCCGTGAGGAAAAGTACTTTGGAGTTGTTTGTGCCTTGTAAAAACCTTTTGTCCATACCTTTCACAGTTATAAAGTCTGGATGACCAAGTTTCTCGAAGGGACATAATGCAAGTTCCCCCTGTTATCTGTAGTCCCTTTTCCTTACTTTGCTTTTTTAAAAACTCTCTTTACTTCCATAGCTAGTCCACTTATTAAAGGAGCTGTCAGAAGGTTCCTGTGTACTATTTTTGCTCAGACAGCACTGTGTCAGTGGCCGGAAAATGGTCGCTGGTCACAAAACCATTACTGTGAGTTTATATACCACCAGGAAAAGCACAAATCTTTTTTGCACCTGTGATCTGTCAACTGTTATTCTGTTTTTCACAGTAGTCAAAGTCTGCCTTTTTTGAGGGTGAATTGTTCTAGCAACCAGCTGTTCTGTGTTTATGTGTTCTTACAGTCCAGGTGTTCACATTTGAAAAATGAATTAGTGATGGAAAAATAATTTAAGTTGCCCTGAACCAACCTCTCCATCTGTTGTAGGACTGTTTATAACATGGTGGTTCTTAGTTCTTTCTACTGTCTCTTTACAAGAAAGGGACTCATCTTTTGCTATGCACATTGGACTTTACAATAAAACACATTATTTAAGTACAGTACTTTATTTTTTCCCCTAGACCTTTTTGACTTGATGATTGGGGAGGGGGTGTAGTCCATCCTAAAATTACAGTTATTTTGCCATTAAATGTACTGACATATTTATAAGTAGATTCAGCCAGCAAACCATCTTGAAAAAGCCTGTGTTTCTGTTAGACCAGGAATGGTCAAAACACAGCCCCAGGAAAGCCACAAAAACGTCTTAGATTGCTGTTGATGAAAATTCTCTGTTTACCTTTAAATACCATTTCATATATGGAATTGGAGGAGAAGTCGCCAGTTTCTGATCACAGTACCAACTGATCTCATGCAAAAACTTGAAAAGATTAACAAAATGTAATTTGTAAAGCATCTCTTTCATGAACTGTATTTTATAACTATTGAGTGAGAGCCTTGATCATTTATTGTAATATCTGTACTTAGATAGTATATGTTTACTGTTGGATTGCTTTTCCACCTTCCAGCAGGTTGTACAGGTAGGTCTTTCTTTATTTACAAAGTCCTTTGCCTTCTCTTTCAGTGATGGGCCCAGTTCAAGAGAACTTCAAGGGATGCCATGGTAAATGAAGCCAGTGCAATATGTTCAGCGTGGAAGATCTCCTGATTTCTCATGGATACAAATTATCTAAAAATCCCAACAATGTGTATGAGGACAAAAGTAATGGATTCCCGCATGAAGTTACAGATAGGCGGGCTTGTCACAGAACTGTGAATGGATTTCTGGCCAACTCTGGAGCTGATGTAACCAGCAAGAAGATAGCAACCAAACACTACCTGAATGAGAACGAAAGCAGTCATGCCGTCAAAGGGAAGCAACTAAGCTCCAATTACCCCAAAGATTTACCAGGTTTAGCCAGCACACATGCTTCAGAAACAGGGTAAGTATTTCCTATCCCATGGGCTTTTTAATATATTTAGAAAACAAAACTACGTTTAGGTGCCCAACACCCTTAAATTTATAAAGTGTTCCCTTACAAGGTGGCCGTTTGATATTGGAATGGGTTACTTGAAAAGATGTGGACTTCCCTTCCCGAAAAGTTTCACATAGTGGTTGGATGGAAATCTGACAGATATTCATTGAACACTGTGACTCTAGAGATCCCTTCCAGTTTTGGATTTTTTTTTTTTTACAAATGTATTTAGAAAGACACTGAGGATTGGGAGAAAACGCTGTTCTGGGAAGGTAACTGGTGAACAAGACTTCACAGGAAGAAGAAAACATGATTAGGTTGCATATATTGATATGGAAAAATATGTCCTTATATCTTGGCTGAGAACAGATAGTTTCAGCTTTTCACAGATCTTATGAATTAGTTGTGATTATTCCCCCATCTTTTTTTATATCTGTAAGAGCTGTATTTATTTTCTGGTGTGCATTGGCAAAACAAATATCAAAGTCTTCCTGGAAATTTTCATTAATACTGCTCCAGCCCACTGGAAGGGCTTGTCATCTCTTTATAAAATGTGTCACTACAGGTTTACTTGCCTGCAGCCAGTTGCTCGTGTGTTTTTGAACTGGAACAAATTGGACTGGGAGGACTGTATGATTTGGAAGGGGAGTGCATTGTAATTGCATTCTTGGTGCAGTCTATCAGATCCACAGGAACATAAAGAAAACTCTTTAGCTTATTTTCAAAGGCAAAAGCAAAATAAAAATAAAAAAATATGCAGGTTGTTCTCTGTCAAAACCAGAAGCATAAAGGCTGCTCTATTTCGTTCCCCTTTCCTTACCTAAATGATTCAGTCCTGGATATGTACAGTGTATTTATGTCCGGGATTTAGTGCAGTTCCTTTAAATGAATTTTGTAAACCTGGAAAGATGTAAAATAGCCCTCATGCAGGGGAGAAAACATAATGACACCTCAACGTTTTCTGTCATCAGCAGCCAACACAGTCAATAAAAGCTCACTTTTATGTCATTTGTCATGTGCTGTACTTCTTGAAATACCTGTAATGGCTGTTTCCAAGAAGGAGCATGCTAGAGTTGAGCATGTTTGGGTCAGGCCAGTTGTTGGATAGGAGACTTCTTGGCAACTTCTGTAGATGCTTTGTTGAAGAAAGACAGAGTAGTGTATGTAACAAATATGGGATCATATCATTTTGTCTTTGTTTATGTTTCAATCGGTATTGCTCTCTAGTCTTGTAATTTCACTAAGCAATTCCTGCAGTTGCATTTCTCCAATTTGTTTGGCCTGCCGCTATGTTAGAACAATTGGCTACATCTAGCTGTTGACCCCAACTAGAGTGAAATCTGTTAGATAATCTTTGCAGTGTGGTCCTGCTAAGTGTGTAACCAAAGGATTAAATCTGAATACTTTGAAATGCATGCCCTCTTCAATTCTCCTTTTATTTTTTCCTAGTTCAACTAGTGAACAAATACTCAGGTACACCTTTAGCAGAAGGGGGAAAATATATGCTTACTCACAAGGCTTCTGTTGAAGTGAGGTTCTTAGGTAGATGGCAAAAAAAATATAAAAATATATAACATTTCACTTAGTTTCAAAAAGCAGGAAGAAAAATCTCTTGATCAAATTATGGTTGCAAGAGGGTACTGAGTTAACAACTTTCTGAGACTAACACATTTTGAGTCAGAAAGAGTCAAATCAAAGCAATGATTTGATTTGAGTCAGAAAGAGACTGAACTTGCCTGAACAACTGAACTACTCAGACAGAATAGAGTTCAGCACATATGCAGAGTGAAAAGCAGTTGCTTTTGGAGGGAAGAAACATTTAGCCTGCTGACTGGCTGTTTAGATTCAAAACAGTCAATGGCTATGTTTTTCAATGCTGGCCTATCCCATCTCCATGTTAAGCATGCAAAACAAACACAAAGCATGATGGGATTGCCAACTGTAAGTTCATCAAAATCAGAACTTCCACAAGTATTTATTTGCCAGGATCCTCCGCCTTCTCCATGTCTAGATCGGACATTAAACTGCCAAAATGAACCCATATTTTGATGAATTCATTCCATAGTTCCTTTCACCTGATCTTGTGTGAGGTTGCTGTTGCCTAGGGTATGCCCGATTGTGGTTCAAAAATACCATAGTCTTTGAGGAGGCTTTTTCTATGTCCCCTAGGCTCACACTGATTCATTGGATCTATTCTAAGTAGGATTAACAACTAATTTAGTATACTTTTTCTATGTGAACTCTCCTGCTGTCAAATGAAAGACGAGTGAGGATTTTCTAATTTTGGTGGCTATCAATGACATGCTTCCTATACGAAGAGAAAATGGCAGCCATCCTAATCCTGTTAGACCCTTTTATAATGCATGATGCAACTTCATCTGTATCGGCTGTACTAATCATGTATATTTTTTTTGACATAAATGCTTTGTCATTTCTGGCCTGTGGATGGAAGTAATTTTCTACTCTGGACATTTTATCCAGATGATTTGTTTTAATCTTTACAATGATGAAAAAAAAATCATCTCCGTTTTTGCTATGAACAATTTTGTTTGATGTGATGAACTCAAATACGTCAACAGAAGTGATTTGATCTTGAACAGAGCTCAGAAACATGGATTATTTTTGGTCATGTGGATGTGTTTCATTTTTTAGTCTAATTTTAAGAGGAACAGGTTTTTTGGGACACTCCAATTCTTCCCCAATTTCCCTGTCTCACTCAAGAACAAACTCTTAACTGTATTTAGGTCTGAGGGAAAAGAGAGGTAAACTTTGTCTGATCTTTCTTGTCCTCCTGTCAAATCTGATTGTTGTTCTTTTGTCTTATGTATTTGGCAGTTATACATTTAAATCTTTTTTTTTCTTTGCAATAGTATAAAGTGCTTATTGGACTGATATGTTGTGAACATTTGTCAGCTTTAAAAATTTGTATTAGTTTTTCATGAAGAGCTGCTTCACACACTACACATTTCATGTGCCCCCCCCTCCAAGGGCATTCAAGAAACAAAATGGCCACCCCTTTGAAGCTGTTAGGACAAAATGGCCATTTCCATCGTGCAAGCAGGGCAAATTGGTTGTCTGACCCTCGAAGCTGACTGAGAGAGCGTGACCCGGCCCCGAGCTTGAAAAGGTTGGGAACCCATGCTCTAGATGCACAGCCAGACACCTAACTCAATGGGCTGTTTAGCCACTTCCCTTAAGTGTCTAGTAAATGTAAAATGTCTCCTTTGCTCAAAAGCCAGTTGTATCCAACTCATCTGTGTCTGCAGACAGTTAGCACTATCTGTGTCTGCAGAAGGTTTCTGTGGTTATGTAGCAGACATGACTAGACACTGGAGTGCATGGAATGCTGTTACCTTTCCCGCTGAAATGGTACCTATTTATGTTCTAGCAATTTCTTGCTTTTGAACTGCTAGGTTGCCAGGAGCTGGGACAGATGGCCGGAGCTCACTCCGCCATGCAGTGCTTGGGTCTTGAACTGCTTACCTGCCAGCCTGGAGTTAAAATAAATCATCATTATCCAGACTCTGGGTACTTTAATAGGAAATGTGGGTACTAAGTATCACAGGTACCACATAGAACTGTTGAAAAAGAGAGCTGCCAGGTTGTTTGTGGGGTGGAGGAGAAAGACGATGTTTGTGGAAATTCCTTCTGTTTTAACTAAGTGGGCAATTCCTGTCCTAATAATAGTTGACTGACAAATGGGCATGATCAGTATGCCCAGAAAGCTGATTGTCAGTTGGAAGGGCGGAAGCCAGGAGTTTGTGGTCACAGGTCCTGCTTCAGCCTTTACAGCTTATACCAGTGGTTCCCTGCATAGGTCATACGCCCCATGGGCATACCTGTCAAGTACGGCTCCTGGAAATGCGGGAACTGCTCCGGCTTGGGTGTGCATGCGCTGCAATAACTCATCTGTGCATGCGCAGAACCCCTCTGCACATGCACAGAACCTCTTTGCACACACGCAGAGCCCATTTGCGATGGCACACGTGCACAGTAACCCCTTTCCTTGCCATTCAAATACGGGACGGCGGCGGGAAAGGGGAGGAACGAGCAGAGAAATACAGGAAATCTCAGCCAATCCGGGATACTTGACAGGTATGCCCATGGGGGCGCTTCAATTCACAGAATCAGTACATTGGCTGATCAGTGCTTTGGGTAATTGACTTAGGCTTATGAGAACTGAAGTCCAAAAATCAAAGGTTGGGGAACACTGGCCTTTACAATCTTGGAGGAGGGTGTGGCTGGAACCTTGGACAGCAAGACTTCAGTTAAGGCATGAAGATAAATGGCAAGAAGAGTTACAGGTCCTCACTTGTTTTAACAGAACATACAGAAGTGTGTGTTTTGTGTCTGTATGAAGTGGAATGTAGGGGGAGATCCTGCTTGTTTGTGTAAACCTTCCCAATAGCCCCTCCTTTTCTTCTTCTTTTTTGCAGGTTTTATGATCGACCACAATTAGGTTGGTCTTCACGTCCCAAGACAGATAAAGATCTTGCCTACTGGAGAAGGAGAGGCCAAGATTTTAGCTCATTGTTAGGTTATTATACTGGCAAAGGAGACTCTAAGATGAAAGGAATGGCTGAACCTTGTGCCTTGTATGGACGTGATAAAGAAAGCCAGTGGGAGACAGGAGGAGGTCTGGAGAACATCAGGAGAACTGGCCTGCCAGAGAACTGGAAGTTCTCTGGTGACTACAGGTGGCAAAGTTTAAGGCCAGAAGGTTGGAACCAGCCAACCAAGTTTGGAGGACTCGCATCTGATGCTGACAAAGACAGGCTACCTCAAAATATATATTCAGCGAGACAACGTGATACCATAGCTACTTCTCACGCTAAGGGGAAGTCTCAGTCTTTGCCAAGAGTTCTTTCACCAGAGAGCCTCAAGTGTGTTGATATGCCTTCCTTAGTCACCCATAAACATTCATTAAGTGGAACTAAATTAGTATCTTGCCCCCCATCTGGCTTGGAAGCCTCTAAACACTCGGACCCAAGTGCTATCTTCCTTCCTTTGCCCAAGCCTAAATATGGCAGACCGCTGAAGCCTCCTTCATATGAACATCACCAGCAAACCAGGGGAGCCCTGGAAACCAACACATTTCAAGATGATTTGCAAAAAGATGAAAGTGTATCTCTTTTGACCAAAGTTAATGAGCAGATGCAGGATGCTTGCATTCAAGACTCTAGCCTGGAACCCCCTTTGTATATCCCCCCTCCATGTTATAAATCCCCAGCCCAACATAGTATGACTCCACATTTGCCTGCTGAAGTGCCTGACTATGATATGTGCTTTAATAATGGTATGCAAAATCCAGTAGAGAGGACGGTTGATCATTACCAGCCCCCTGATAATACATTTAGGACTGTGCATGAACATTGGAGAGATAAACAAATTCCTCCTGATAAGAAAACCCACTCTCGGCACATGGAGAGCCACCTGTCTTCTGTTCAGTATATTCCTTTTGATGACCCCAGAATCCGGCATATCAAAATAGCACATCCAGATGGCCTTCCGGACAACGAGAGAATTGCAAACAATTCACGATCTTATGCCTTCCAAGGTTGTCCTCTGGAACTAGAGTATGACAGTGCCTTTTCAGACGTAGCAGACTCACTAAATTCTGTGGCGAAATGCAACCAGGACACTGGCAGCTCTGCATATGGCAGCAGGTGGTTAGCAGAGTCTAATGTAGATCAGGACGGATGTGCCTTGCCTCTCCAAAGAGAGGGTTATGATACAAGTAAAGACATGCATCACAAATACCCCAAAGGCAGAGTGTCTGCACGCAGCCCTCCCGCGGAACCCCCCTATGAGACTGTGACTAAAGTAAAAACGTTTGAACCTGGATCTGAGATGCACAGCAGGAGTTCAAAGAAAAAAATGAATGAAACAATATTTTGCTTGGTTTCCATCCCAGTTAAATCTGATTTGAACCTGCCAGATACGGACAGGAACAACAACTTAACACAAGGGACCGATGAGAAGAATAGGTTTGATAACAGTGGGATTCTGCAGGAACAAAGTCTCTTATGTACCTCTTCTACAGACCTGGAACTCCAAGCCCTTATGGGAAGTATGGCCAATAAGAATGAGTTACAAAAACAAGAATTGTGGAAGCCGGAGTTCAAACAAACAAATGATCTCAGATTCTTGCAGCCTGCAAAGCATAAGGAGCACCAGTGTTTTGGCTCATGGCCAGGCGATCACTACAAAGACCAACAGACTCAGACCAGCTTCACAGAAGAACCCCAAAGCCCAAGGCCTCTCCGTGGATTAGAAACCAGGGGATCAAATACACTGACATTGTCTCAGATATCAAGCTATGGAACCTCCACCATAGAGCCAGCACTGATTGGGCTGTCTGCTAGTGACAGAAAATGTGGGCAGCTTATAAACACTGTGAAAGATGAGGGATATTTTGATAGATCCAGTAGTGCTTTATGTCCTAAGGTGGACATATCTAGTCCAAAAGCGTGCCAGGACCTGCCTTGTGCTTCCAGCACAACTCTTTCTGGACAGGATAGGGAAATTTGCTCTGCCTCCAAGGAGGAAGTAAGCAGCCCTTGCAGAAGTAAGGAGCTGTTTGGGCAATTCCTCTTAAAACCTGTAAGTCGCCGTCCTTGGGATATAATAAGTGAGCTGGAAAGTTTTAACAAAGAGCTTCAAGAGCATGAAGAAAGTAGTGATGATGGTGTGGAGAGTGACAGCAAGTGGGACAGAGAAGAGGAGAAAGTAGGAAAGACAGAGAGAGGGACTCTTAGCAAAGATGAACTAAGCCACGACCATAGTCCTGGAATACAGTCAGATGCAGTAATGCCAGTATTTAAAAAAGAAAAGGGTCAAAGAAAAATTGAAACGTTAAATACATCTGGAAGTTCAAGCTCACAGCTTATATCTGGTGACTTGGATGAAGGTGCTGGGATACAAATCTGTTTGCCAGTCACAAAAAAAGATGAAGTAGTTGGGGCAGTGAATGGGTGTCTTGTTGCAGAACCAAGAAAATGGGAGGTTGGGGGAAGGATAATAAGGCAGGTTGTTAGTCCACATCCGGGTGAAAGAATTTTGCCCACCAACTATAACGATGAGAATCTCTCCAATCCCTTCAACAGCATTGATTTCAGAGAAGTGGGTCATGTGAAAAGCTACAGGGACAATGAAGTTGACTTGGAGAAGATGGGGGGAAATGCAATGCCCTGGAATAATATAGCTTTGGAAAGAGGGTCTGCAGTACAGTTGTCTTTAACTCATAGGAATCAAGGTTTGTCTGAGCCAGACTTGAGATCTGTGGGCCTTGATGATACTCAGGGCCCAAAACTAGATTGTTACGGGAAACCTATTATCTCTGCAATTCCCCCAGATGAATCTCTCCAGGCAAGAGCCGTCAGGATCCTGGGCATAGACGTACCCATGGAATCTCTTGTACTAAAAAATAAAATACCTCGGGAAGAGCATTCAAATTTTGAGAACAACTCACCGAGTTCTCAATTGTCAGATGAAATGGATGCAGTGGAAGCAAAAGCAGCATCTTATGAAGGAAGACGAAAGTGTGGCTGGACAGAAAGCTCTTTCTTTGTTAGTGAGAGAAACATCTCATTGGGATCCGTGGAAGACCCAAGCTCTGCTCTAGAAAATTTGATAGCTGAGCGACATTTTGAGCACCGTAAAGGTCTTAATAGGCAGGGAGAAAACCAGACATCCCCTCTTGAGTCAATGGTGCTTCAAATGGCTGAGAAAAGTGTGGTTTCATCTAGTGCAGAAAAAAAAGGCAGAAGTCCATCGAAGGTGATTGAGACTTTGCAAGGCAAACTTGCTGTTCCTCCAAATCATGCCACCATGGATCGTCTGGTGAGGATGAAAGAAGTTCATTCCGTTTCTCGCATGAGGAGGTTAAGCATAAAAAATACAGATCCAGGAGAGGATGGCGATGAGGATACACATCAGTCCAAGGGGTCAGAAGAAAAAGGAACTGAGTTCTCTTCTGCACGTAGTGAACTACCCCGTAGGCTCTCTCATGGGAGTTCAGTTTCCAAGCGCATCATCTCGTTAGCTGAAAATGGACTCTCTGACAACAGAAACGAAAAGAAATCTGGGAAAGATGTGTTTTATTCAGGTAAGATATCAATTTCTCCAAGGTTTCTGTGGTCTCTACTTTAGATGGAAGAGGACAGCATGCTTAGTTTAAGGGTCATTGAAAGCAAAGTGTGTTATAATATTTCTCTCTTAGGCTTAGGGTAAATTTTGCAACTGCTACTGAATTATGAGAAAATGAAAGTGGTCAGTCAGTGATTAAAATATTTTCCCTATTGTAATCACTGCCCTGCACATAACATTAATATGTGTACACTGTCCTGCACACAACAAAAGGTATGTGCACACGCAATGAAAATAATGCCTCTTTGCCAGGTATCCTGGTGCTTCTAGCATTTTTAAACATTTATATGTGAAAGGCCAACCTATATATATAAAACAGAGGTGAGGTCTTGTATGTCCTCAATGGGCTCACACACCTCTGAACGGATGTTGCCAGTACTTGCCACACACCTACCTTGGCCTTTGGAGAGGTACAGTGGGGGGGGGGGTCACGAGCCCCATAGGGGTGTTTGCCCCTAAATTGATCTGCAAAGGGAAGTATACTCGACAGGAGGGTGTGTGTGTGTCCCAAAGGCCAAGGTAGGCGTGCCATAGCCCCAGGTAGGTCACCTGATTATGACATCATCATGATGTAATTAGTTAGCCTACCTTGGCTGGATAATGTCACAGTCCCAGGTAGGGACGCAAAGGGGACACAAAGAGAGATGAAGGAAGGGAGGCAGGAGTGACCCACACACACCCCATGAGGTTTCCATGGGAAAGGCTGGCTTACAGTAAAAATGAAAACCCAGGCAAGGCCGGGTAATCGGCTAGTACTGTATAAGTATGGGGGAGAGAATGGTTAAACCTTATTATAGGCAGTCATTGTGATAATGCTGAAGAATGATAACATGGGATCTGAAATATGGCATGGGTCTTTGCCTCTCTCCAGTCTTCAAAATGATACCTCTGCTTCAATGACTGTTTTGCAGAATAACTCCTAGAGTTTACTATAAAAAGTATCTGTAATTTTCAAATGAGAGAGTTGGCCTTACAGTAAAGCCATCCTGTGTAGACCATGCTTATTTACACAACCTGAGGTCTCAAAATTTTCTCCACTCCTTCAAGTGTCTTTCTGTTCTACTATCCATAACAGGAGGAAATTGGTATTTCCCCCACAGTTTTGGGTAATTTGTATTGGTCTGCAGCTGTTCCAGGGCCCTATTCACCCAGTAAGACTTGGCTAGAATCCTTCATTCCATCTGACTAAGTTTCCTTTCCCTCTATGGCAGAATTCCTGTGTTTAGGACAGTATGATCACATTTCCCTTGTGCAGTTATGTCAGCATTTGTCCTGCATGAAACAGTTTGCATAGACTGGCTATCTCAGACAGTCTTCCTATCTCCCTGGATGTGTTGTTTTCTCAAAGACCAGAAAATTACTATTGAAAAGTAGTTTGTTCCCATTCTAGGGCTTGCTAAAAGTAAGCAATTACCATTTTTAGATGCAGTTTTTAAAAAAAGTTATACCTCAAAAGTTATAACGGTAATTTTTGTTTAGTTACTTTATCCTACAAGCTGTTAGCCTATGGCAGGGATTCTCAACCTACAGCCCATGGGTTGGATGTGGCCCATGGCACCATTTCATGTGGTCCCCCACTGCCTCCACCACACCAGGAACAGCCATGTGATGTAGGAAGGGCAAAATGGCTGTCCAGCCCCCGAAGTTTTAAAAGGTTGAGAACTCCTGGCCTGTGGTATCAAGGCAATGTACAAGGTAGCACTTCAAGAAGGCAATAAGCTTCTTGCCTTGTTTAATAAGGCCACCCCTGTACTACAGATGTAAAGAAGAAGTCACAGTTTCACCATTAAAGGAGCGGTGTTATCTGTAAATTCTATCTTTGCTGTTGGAAAAAGGGATTGTTTAGCAGTAACTAGTTACTTTCAACTATTTTCAAGTTCTGGTTTCCCTTGCTCAAGGTTCTCTCTCATGCAGTAATATGAGTTCCCCATTCAATAGCAACATTTTAGTTTCAGTGGCCCATCCCACTATAGTCAATATGTGGGGCGCACAAAACTGCTTTTGATACAAATGGCAGTAGTTTTTCATATCTTTATTTGGCTATTAACTTTCTGCTTCGGTATGTAGACCCAGTGGCAGCGTGGAATCTTGGGAGATAATGCTCTGAATCTAAACCTGTGGCCTGCGGGCTGGATGCGGCCCATGGCACCATTTCATGTGGCCCACCACCGCCTCCACCACACCCAAAAGTGCGGTAGAGGAAGGGCAAAATGGCCGTCCAGCCCCCCCGAAGCTATCTGAGGGAACGTAACCCAGCCCCAGGCTTTAAAAGGTTGAGAACTCCTGATCTAAACCATTGTGAATATGTGAACTATTTTAATTTACAGTGACTACATCTGACAAAATAATTAAATTGGAGCAACAATTGGGGGGCATTAACCTGGAACAAGTTCAGAGGAGGACAACCCTAAAACTTCAGTATTCAAATAATGTCTGGCTCTGGAAACCTTTACTTATATAAACATTTCCCTCCCCCATAAAGCTGTCTTGGTTGACAAAGAATGTGGAAGTCATTAACCTCAAAACAGTACGTTATATGGCCTCATTTATGGTTGGGGAGCCAGAGGCTGGGAGTTCAGTTCCCTACTGGGCCTCCTTGACAGGAGCTGGGGTCCATGATATACAGGGTCCCTTCCAGCTCTGCAGGGTGGTGGTGGTGATGGTAATAATGATGATCATCATCACCAATTTAGCCCGTGCTACATTTTGATGATGGTTGGAGGTTAGAAAATAATAATTTTTGATTTCAGTTAAAGCATTTGTTCGTTTTTTGCAAAACCCTTTGTGTTAAATAAGCAACTCTACTGGTGAAAGCCAAATCACACCTGATTTTCCTGGTTTTTGAAGAATTCTGTATGACTATACAGCTCCCTACCTTGATCAAATAATTAATAAGGCTCCAAAAAGATGGGTCCTCAAAAAAACTACCACCAGCACTTCACATTACATTTTAATGCACTATCATTTAAAGATCTCCTTAGGAAGCAGAATACAGAGATGGGCATATTATTCAAGAACCAGTTTCTTGTAACAGAGACAGTACTCTGGGGTGTCTTCTACATCTATTACTGCAAGGGTTAATGTTTACCTTTATTTCACTTGACAGTAACTCATGTTGTTCAGTGGGGCTGAGTTCAGGCTGTACTGTAGCATTTAACTCTCTCCATATCCTGTAATTAGCTGTTAATCCGTGTGATCTGTTTGTACATGGGATTTCCATGGATGTCTGCTATAAATATGAACAATGCAAAAAATGTTATGCACTCTGTTTCAGAGTTACCAGTGTAACTTTCTAACTGAAATCAAAGGGAAACTTTATAGGCATGAGAATGTAGAACTGTTATAAATTCCTAAAGCTAACAACCATCACTGTCTTTTTTATTCTGCAGATGCATATGACCCCACCAGAGTTGAAAGGGTGTGATACACAAAAAGTGCGAATCTCCAGACATGTCTACCTTTCTGTGGAACATCTGGCTAGGTCCCAACACAGGGAGATACTATTAAGGTTTCATGTTTTGCTATGTGTCAACTGTGTATGTAGACAAAGCCTGCATCTTTGCTAGAACGGTGGGGAGGGATATAAATCCTTCCTATTCCACTAGTCCAGTGATTGACAGAGGAGAGAATAAAAAATCTCTTACTTTGGAACCATCTGGATTATTATTTATTTTGGCATTAAGACTTAATGCCGCTACTTGGCATGAACTGCTCTTTTTTGGACTGTGTAGAACAGCATGCAGCTAGGGTGGTAAACAGGATGAAGGTGGAAGGGGTTTGTGGGAACATTGCCTTGTGCCTCTGGATAGAATGTAAACAAGAGAGATTACCAAAATGATTTTTTTGGAAAGAATGTCAGCTTTGAAGCTAAACATCTGAACCTCTGAATCTACAGCTTTCTTCAACTTGGTCCATCAAGACGGCAACGAGACAGCCATTGTGGCCACCCTTGTTAAATTCACGGAAATGCAAGCCAATGGGACCGAAGGCTGATTGACTGGCTGTGAAATCAGCTTGTGCTTTGACCTTCTAAAGAGCCTTTAATTTTAAGTTTTGTACTTGCTGTGTGCAATGAAAAGCCAAGCAATGCTTCATGAAAGCATAAAAACACACCCAGAGAGCATTGTCCTACAAACAGTTTCAGCCTGTTCAGCTATTGTTAATAACATGCTGTTCCAAGCCATCGTCAGTGCCACATTGGCTGTTGTTTTGTACTTGTCATTACCTATTTAATTTTATTTCTCCAGTATTTCTTTTCTTGTTTTAGCTCGGATTAGAAATTCATCGTGTGATGGAATTGTTTGTTTGATACAGCAGATATTTTTAAAAAGCCAACTTTTTAACAGAAGGTGATCTATTTTTCTATGGTATAAAGCAATCTGCTCTCTCTGGAGAAGTTGAATTTTTTAAAAAGCAGGCAGTATTTTCAGATAAAGGCGTTCCCCTGTATGTTGTGCAAATCTCCATTTTATCCCCCTATCCACAATTGGCATCCTAGTCTATTGTAAAAAAAGGAGGGGGGATGTGTTTATGTGCATATGTATATATGTATATATCTACTATAAAACAAATACATGCATATGTTTAGGCTTAGATTCTGGATGTCTTATGAGCTGGGCCATTGCCCTTTGAGGAGAATACCGCTAGAAATGGCCAGGGATGGCCTCCTGTTTTATAACGTTCCACTGGTATTTATTACCAAAACCCCACAATGATTGGAAAGAATTTGTGGTTGTGATGGTGGTAGCATCATAAGACCCATAAGATGTACAAATGTTTCAACAAAATGTGGCTCACAGCCTTCTTGCCTCTTCTTAAGGTCTTGGGAGAATCCACTTTCACCCCTATCTAGTAATTAGATATAGTGCAACCCTATATCTGTGCACCTTTGTTCAAGGCACCTGTAACACATAAATTACCCATATAAATGGTACAGACCTACCTAGAAGAACTCAGCCTCCTTTGCAAGACATTGCAAAGGGACTAGCAATGATGGACAACCTTGGCACTCCAGGTATTCTTGGACTTCAGTTCCCAGAAGCCCAAGTCAACACACCTGGTGATCAGGACTTCTGGGAACGGAAGTTCAAGAACATCTGGAGTGCTAAGATTAGCCATCACTGGACTAGGGAAATAACAGTTCATGAGTTACAGTAGTAGAATTGCCATAGAAGAAGTGGGTTCACCTGAGCTGAGCCCCAGAATTTATAAGCACCTGACTTGACAAGATTAGGCTGTTAACGCTCTGCTCAAGTTTTTATATACACTACTATATTTCTGTGCTATACATAGAACTATTTTTGTCACCTTGGGGGGGGGGGGATTCTATGTATTTAAAGAGAAACTTGTATATTCTAGGATTAACCTGCACAACAATTATTTATATAAATTTGTTTATTAAAATCACAGCAACAATGTGGGTATCTTTTTTCTGCTTTCATCTGCTGGTATACTTATGAACGTATTTCTGTCCTGTATTTACCTCTCTTTTTAGTCTTAAAGCCATACTATCAGTTAATCATTCAAACTTAAGGTCTTACTTTTGGATATTATCCTATAATTTGGCCAAATATATAACTAACCCACCTGTTAAGCTTTGGCAACCACAATTGTTTATCTGTAACATGTGATTCTGTTACATAGAATCATTAAATATTTAAAGTTTGATCTATTTTAAACAATATAGTTGTGTGGTGTCCTTTTTGGATCCTTGTGGATTTTCTTTCTTCTGGACTTCTAGGTAGCCTGCAGCCGCTCCACATAACAGACTGCTAGGACTACCAATGAATAGGCTGTATTGTGCAGCTAACTGGTCTTTTCTCTGCTTAGCAGACTTTCTGTGGCAAACAAATAAAAAAGATGCATAAAATGGGAAAATGTGGGAAAGTGATAAATAGAACCGGTTGCCATTTGGACCACCTCTCAAATTATGTGAATGAGGCAGAAAGAATACAGAATGAAAGTCGCATCAGGAAGCATCTTGTATCTTTTCCGTTCATTGCAGATTGGGTTTGAGAGCTCATAGAGCCACAAGATACAATACTAAGGACTATTGCCGTTGAATACTTTGCTTTAAAGGTGTTTGGAGCTGAACTGAAGCATCTTATAGGTCTGGCTGAGTACTAGTTCCTATAGAATCCAAATTTTGTTGCCAACGGGAAAACCTTAAGTCCGTGATGGTGAACCTTGGCACTCTAGATGTTCTTGGACTTCAATTCCCAGAAACCCAAGCACCCTGTGAATCTACTGCGATTCATCCGGCCCACGCTACCCTCGTCGCTCCCAGAAGCGGAAGTAAAACACGACTGTACGGCAACGATGAGGGCAGCGCGGGCCGGATGAATCACAATAAATCCATTTGTGTGGATTCACAGGGTGCTTGGGTTTCTGGGAATTGAAGTCCAAGAACATTTGGAGTGCCAAGGTTCGCCATCACGGCCTTAAGGTGTTAGCACCCCCATCCTCTGAAGCCTAGAATTTCCCTCTCTTTTCTTGAACTTCCTGCTAGACATGCTGAGGTGATGTAACTGGCCCCTAGGACTGCATACCTCGTGAAAGAAGGCATGCCATTCCAGAATTGGGTCCTAGGCCAACAACACAGGTGCGACACCTGTCATGGACATGGAGGACTCTGGCTCTGGGATACCAAATCTGGCCAACTTTAGAAAGTCTACCCTTGCTACTACAGGTTGG
Organism: Bradypodion pumilum; assembly: GCA_035047305.1. Taxonomy (NCBI): domain Eukaryota; kingdom Metazoa; phylum Chordata; class Lepidosauria; order Squamata; family Chamaeleonidae; genus Bradypodion; species Bradypodion pumilum. The sequence goes on along the minus strand of JAWDJD010000006.1, from coordinate 18,234,284 downwards.
GAGATTAGGAGGTCAGATGTTGATGCTGCATCCTTGCGTCATAATTGTTTTGGGCCTTGAGAAATACTGGTGTCACACTTGATAAGTATTTTAAAATACTATTCAATGGCAGCAACAACCAGCTAGTTTTTTCTGAATAAAACAGCAGATATATTAGCTGCAAATATTCTAATGTTGGCCATATTATTTATTAATTTCATGTTATTTACAAGCGTTGGCTCTATGGCTATAAACTGAGATGAGCAATGCCCCCTAGAGTCAGACACAGCTGGCTTTTGAGCAAGGGAGACCGTGACCTTTGCCTATCAATCCAGTTGGGCAGCAATGAGAAAAATGCCTTTTTATAATATATCCACACCATGTTAAAATTTGTGGATATGTTTTTGGAGTCTTTGAGTTCTTTTAGTACCATCTTGTCAATTAGCAGCTGATCTTTTGTGTCTTTTGACGTTTAAAAAGTTCCCTTTTTGTTTCAATTGTATATAGGGAGTTTTCAATTATGGTAAATAATTATATATTGATCTTGAAAGTACTCCTGTGAGCAGGGCTGCCATCAGGGCAGTACTACCATTACTGCTGTATAGGGCCCGGAGCTGACAGGGGCCCTGCCGCCGCCGGCCATAACTGTGACATTACTATGTGTGTGTGTGTGGGAAATAGGATTGCTCATTATGTATTTGTTGTTGTTGTTCAGTCGCACAGTCGACTCCGACTCTTTGCGACCCCATGGACCATTGCTCTCCAGGCACCCCTGTCCTCCACCATCCTCCTCAGTCTGCCCAGTCCCGGGCCCATTGTGTCTACAATACCATCTAGCCATCTCATCTTTGGCTGCCCCTTCTTTTGCCCTCCATTTTTCCCAGCATCAAGGCCTTCTCAAGTGAATCCTCTCTTCTCATTTGATGTCCAAAATACTTTAGCTTCATCTTTGTTATTTGTCCTTCTAAGGAGCAGTCAGGGCTAATCTCTTCTAATATTGACCTATTTGTTCTCGCTGTCTAGGGGACTCTCAAAACTCTCCTCCAGCACCACATCTCAAATACATCTATTTTTCTTCACTCAGCCTTTCTCATGGTCCAGAAATTTCTGATGGCGGCCCTGCCTGTAAGTAGCTTAAACATTGTTAGAAGGCATGTAATTGGTTGATAATTTCTGGGCTCATTGCCCTTTTCTTGATCTTTTATTATCAGGAATGAGGTAACTATTGTCACGTACAGGGAATTTTTAAGTAGGTGATTGAATTGCATTGCTATATGTTGATGGAGCTTTGTAAAATGTTTTTTTAAAAAACAATCCATGCATCTCATCTGGTCTAGGTGCGCTCTGATTTTTCACCCTCTTTGCTGGCCTCTTATTCATTTCAGTTGTTATTTTAGTATTAGCCATATATTTTCCTTGGGTTTCTTGGCAGATACTTTTGATCCATGAGGCATTTTTACTATGTGCAGTTTTGCTTTCCTAAATTTCTTTCCCAAATTTTAAAGCATCAACTTTGCATGGTCAGTAGAGATCTAACTCTTGCTATGAAGATCCAAAATAATGGCTGGAAACCAAAAAGCCAGACTTAGCATATTGCTGATTGCTCTATGGGAGCAATTATTCAACTAAATCTCTCTCTAGGTAACAATGCTTCACTTCTTGATTGCTAGAAGAGCCCAGCCCTACTCCAAAACCAGCCTCTCACTCACAGTGTACTGTCAACATGGATTAGAAAACTGTACGTGGGCTCATGGGCAAAAGGGAGTTGGGGACTGATTAGCTGAACTCCACATTCACATTGATGGATGTATGGCAGAAATTTAAAATAAAATGAAATCCCACCCCACCCAGCTAGGGAAAACACCATTAACATCTGACTGTTGAAGAATTTTCTACCCTAGATGATGGAAAAGCAGCCTTCATGTTTCAGCCGGTGGTGGAGAATAACCAGACGCACCCCCAGGAGCAATTGCTGAACTCATAGAAGACAACACACAGAAACTCCAAGCAATGTCTTGATCATTCTTGTACCTCTGTGTTTAAAGAAAGCAGGTGCTTTCTCCACAGAGACTTTCCATGTCATTATGACTGGTTTCTACTGCCAAAAATAAATAATTCATGGACCTCTTCCAAGAGGGGTATGTTGGATTAAGAGAAAGGAAAGACAAATCCAAGGAACCATGCAAACACTTAGATAATGCTCTGGAATGAATGTCTCCCATGTCTATTTTCTTGTGCAATATAAACATTGTATGGAACTGCTTTCAAAACACTGGGTAACATCTGCACGCACCTCACTTATACAGAGCTATTAAACATGCTGCTATACAATGTAAGTCAACAAGGACAGACCCCCACCCCAAGAGGTATACAACCTGACCTTTGAAAATGTTGAGAACACAGATCAGTGACAAGACGACTAGAATCAGTTTACTTATTTAGCAGTGCTGATTGTGCATTGTGTTTTAAAAACATATATTCTGTGGGCTTTACAAATTTACCTTTTACAGAGGAAGACAACAGAGAAAGGGCAGAAAGAGCAATGAATGGGGAATGCTCATATATTTTATGTATACGGTTCTAGGTTTGGTTACTTTAGCAGGTGGAGACTACAGAGTAGTTCCAATGTCTTCACAGGAAAAGTGGCTGTTTGGAATGGACCTGAAGAAAAAGAGGGTGGTAGTGTAAGTTCTGGAAGGCAGTTCTCTAGAATTTGCAAAGATGCTTGTTCCAGATGTGGCAAGCAGCTTGAAGAAGCAGAACACTGAGGAAGGGAGAGGACCAAATATATGGATACTGTATAGTTATTGGGATATGAGAAAGAAGAGAGAGATTTGACTACCTTTATATTGAGATATGACTGCCGAGAGAGAGGGATAAATATTTGTCTAGGACTAGGTAGACCAAGAGACCTCACAACATAACTCTGAGAATACTAGAAAAGGGGCTTTGAAATGTAACTGTGCACATACATTCTTATAACCCCCCCACACACACACACACACAAATTTGTGAACACAGGGACTGCAGTGGCTTAGTGGTTAAGACGCTGAACTTGATGAGTGGAAGGTTGACAGGTCAGCAGTTCGAAAACCGAGTACTGCACAACGGAATTTGTTCCGTCTCTGCCCCAGCTCCTGCCAACCTAGCAGTTAGAAAGCAAGAAATTGCAAGTAGATAAATAGGTACCACTTTGGTGTCTAGTCATGCTTGTCACATGTCCACAGAAACATCTGCAAACACAGACAGAGCTGGCTCTTTGGCTATAAACAGAGATGACCACTGAACCCTAGAGTTGGATACGACTGGCTTTCAAGCAAGGGAAACCTTTACCTTCAGAACATAGGTGATCAAGGGTATAAGGAGATTGACCCTCCACACCTCCTTTGATTCTTCAACATCTCCTTTCCTCATCTTCCTTCCTTCCTTCACTTTTGCCTCACCCCCACCTGCTTTTTCATTTCTCTCTCACACACACAGCCTCCAATCCCCACTTTATTGTCTTCTTTTCTCCTTCCTTCCACCTCCCCCTCTTTTTCCAGCCGTTCTGCTTTGAAAGTCAGGTCTAAGCAGTGACCTGCCATTCTCCACAATCTCCCCTGCTGGGATTTCCAATTCCAACATCCTCCCTTTCTTATAGTTATCTCAGATTTGCAGCCAGAAGCTGGAGGGGAAACCCCCTGTGTGTGTGTGTGGGGTGGGATTGTGAGGGACAGCAAGTTTCATAGATGTTATTTGTTAAATTGTAGTGGTTGGAAGGAGAGAGGAAAGTGGGAATCAGAAACTGCATGTGTGTGTGCGTAAGAGATGGAAAGGGAGCAAGGAGAAAGTTTGTCATGAATCTCAACCCAGCATTTTAAAAATTTAAATAGGTTCTTATAGGTTCTGCTATGGTAGTAGAGTAGACACTACTGTTAGCGACTCAATGCCAATTGTCAGTTAGCGGTTAAATAACCTCTAACCTGACAACCATGAGGACTGTCTTGGGTGCTGAAGTCCACAGGGAAGGGTGATGGTTCCAAGTAGATTGAATCCCACTTGAATCCATCCCGATGGAGGGCAGCAGCTTCATCAATGCTGGCCTGGGGCTGAGGAGGACTTTGTGTGCCAAAAGGGCTCAGGACCAGAAAGTGACTCATGGAACTGGATCAGTGGTACTGGTGTCACAGTGTGATGCAGTAGGCAGATAAAAGACTACTGCATTAAATCACATAGCAACCAGATTCATGGAACGAATTAAAATCGTTATATGGGGTTTTACTGTAGATAAATAGGGACCACTTCGTTGGGAAGGTAAACAGCATTCCGTGCACTCCAATGTCTAGTCATGCCTGCAACATGACCATGGAAACATCTGTAGAAGCAGACAGTGCTGGCTCTTCTGCTTTGAAACAGAGATGAGCACTGAACCCTAGAGTCGGATACGACTGGCTTTCGAGCAAGGGAAACCTTTACTAAGGAGGCTCCCTTTCGTAGTTTTTATCACATCTACTATAAGATTCTTTTCTCTGATTGCACACACAAAACCAGCAAGGCACTGAACTGTAAAAGGATTAGCAGAGATAGGTACACAAGAAAGAAGACAAGAAGGGAGGATATGAGTTAGAATACAACTTGAATCACATCCAGTAATGAATGGTGAACACTTGAATCAATTTATAGTCCCTGTATGAGCACTGGTTATGGTTTCAAATGTAATACAGGCTCTGAATCAAGTTACTGCAAAGCTGAATCATTCCAATTTACCTCTCCAATGTACTTGCATCCTCATCCACTTCTTAAGGAAACCTGGGAAATGCCAACCTCACCAGCATTTGAAGCAGCCTCAAGACAGGGGCAGCTTGTACACTAGATGGGTGGTCCTTTGAGTGTGTGGGTGTGGGTGTCCTCTTCACCAAGGTTACAAGCTGGCCTCACCCCAAGAGCTATAACATGCCCAGAAGTTTTAAAACAACACTTTTTAAATGATTGTCTCTCCACATACTAGGGAAGGGCAGGTAAACATCTAAAGGATCAGAATGTCTCAGTGGCTCCAAACAGCTACAGCAATTTTAGGAGTTGACTGAGTACCAAACAAAAGAGGAAAAAAGCCTGAAAAAATCTCCAAATTATAAAGTAAAAATGCATGGTTAAAAATGTGGGGAGAAACTCTTTCACAAAAACACTGACATAATTGAGGGTTTCATGGAACATCTCATGTGAAGAGTGTAGGTCATGCTTCCCCAACACAGCCATCCCTATGTGTGTGAGGTAATAGATCCCATCATCCCCAGGCTTGTGTGGAATGATGGGTTGCTTTAGGCTTGGTGCAAGTTGGTGGAGGAAGGAGCTGCCTGCTGTTTCTCAAAGAGTACTAAGCACTGCTTATGAAACAACCAAGATAGGACAGAAGGATTGGGAACAAGAACCATCTTTCTGGCCCGGTGAAGAGCAGCCATTCTCCTTTTTTTAAAAAAAAAGTGTCAGAAGCATGCAAAGGTGCTTTCTGGTTGAAAGGATTTTTGCTGGAGGAACTCCGCTCAGGAGACACCCAAATGAGACTCCTTTTCTTGTCCCCAAGATCTTTTCCACTGAAGTGGTCCCTATTTATTTACTTGCAATTTCTTGCATTCAACCCCCTCTCCTAAAGGGAAGCAGGCATGGCTATGACCTCCAGGATGATCCCAAAGCACAAAAAATTGTCATGGATGCAGGTTGCCTCCTACTGACCGTTAACAGCACAATTTTCACAGCCTCTGGAGAAAAGATATTGTTCAATTGCACAGTCGAGTCTGACCCTTTGCGACTCCATGGACCATTGCACACCAGGCTCCCCTGTCTGCTGCCGCAGGTAAATCCCAATTCTCCAAGTTAACATAGAAATGCTCCCTTTTTTAGTTGATCATAAGCTATCCATCTTAAGAAGCAATACAATACATTTTGTAATAGAACTAGCTTTTAAGTCATGCTCCTAGTCAGAAAATATGTGATAAGAAGACTAAAAGAGGCAGGCTGGGGGAATCTTTGTAGAGAATAGTTAGCTGACTATGCCTAAAGTGATTTAATTGTAGCAAAGATTAGTGGAAATAATATCTGATTGTAGGTGTTTTAAAATTAAGAGCCTGTTGCAAATGCCTTTCCACTCGCTGGCCAGATGATCAAAAAAAAAAATTATCTATGTATATTTTTCTCATACATCCATAAGCTAAAAGCTAGAGATTTAGGGCAGAGGTAGATGTTGAAGATAATTTGAGGAAATTCTTTGACTTTAACCAACAAAGTGTTTGAATTCATTACAGTATAAGCATTTTCCCACTCATATGCAAATTACCTTATGTTGGTCTTTAGGACTTAAACATGTGATTCCTCAGCATGTGATTCCTCATTTAGACCAGGATCACTCAGGTTTTTAAGTTTTTAACTAAATGTTCTTTTTGTGTTTTAGTAATTTTTGAGGGTTTTTTTTATTGTTTAATGTTGGGGATTTTATGTACGCCGCCCGGAGTGACATGTCGATTGGAGCGGCTATACAAATTGAATAAAATAAATAAATAAATAAATAAATTTGATTTCTCAGGTGTGAAACATCTCTCTCCAATACTCATGTGCTTTCACCTCTAATTTAGGGCTATGTATAAGATCTGCTTTTGCCCTTTTTATTTAAAATAAATTTGGGTTAGTGGTTAAGACACTGAACTTGATGAATAGAAGGTTGGCAGGTCAGCAATTCAAGACCTGAGTGCTGCACAATGGAGTGAACTCCCATTTCTGTCCCAGCTCCTGCCTACCTAGCTGTTTGAAAGCAAGAAATTGCAAGTAGATAAATAGGTACCACTTCAGTGGGAAAGCAAACAGCGTTCCGTGCACTCCAGTGTTTAGTCATGCCTGCCACATGTCCATGGAAATGTCTGCAGACACCGATAGCGCTGGCTCTTTGGCTGTAAGCAGAGATGAGTACTGAACCCTAGAGTTGGATTCGACTGGCTTTCAAGCAAGGGCAACTTTTACCTTACCAGTTCAGGAAAAAGTTCAGAATGAACAAAGCTCACATATACCCTCTTACATTTACTCTCGGGTTTCAAGTGCCCCTTTGTTTTTGGGACCTGTGGATTGCAGAAAATCCCACCAATACTTCTCCCCATCTGCAACAGCAAAGATACAGCACTAGTAAAACAGCCACTGGCAACTTAAGTGACTGCCTGCCTTTGGATAATGGTGAGTTTTACCATGGGTCTGGATATAGCCTTTCAAAACAGAGGACTATGCTCAGAGAACCTTTCAAGGAGAATACTACTGCTTCGAAACAGGACATGTATCAACTCCACCATAATAAACTAATCAGCTACATGATTTGTCTTACAGAACAATCTTTCTTGTGCCTGCCAAATAAACATAACGCAACATGAGCCCAATCTTGCATGTGACTGTTTTGAGAAGGAGGTGCTTTCAAGCAGTGAGAGTATGCGCTAGTATTATTTGCTCACTCCAATACTTGTTCCTCTCTTCCATCCAGGTCAGGGAGTCATATTTGTATAAACTCTGCCTAAACTCAGATTAAAAGGAACATAAATAGTGCAGCTTAGCTTTATCGTCCACTGACAACATAATTGCAATGATAACATGGAATATATAAAATGGTTTATTTCACAGAGAGATTTATAAAAGATGCAACACGGGCCTAGACAAGGGAAGCATAAAGCATGCATTCAGCAATTGCTTCAGATAAGCTACTCTAGCTTTTAAACAGCCCTCATAAGTGCCAATTAAAACCTTAATATTGATAATAGCAGCCGGTCAACAGTGTCTGTTTTAAGCATGTATTACATAATACTGTACATAACAATATAATGCATTATATTATAATATAATGTATAATATTATAATATAATAATATAATGTATTATAATGTATTATATTTGACAATTTCAGCCACAATGGAAGTGGAAATTAATTGAGAGATTCTATGTCAGTTTGCTATAACCTCCTATATCAGAATGTCTCAGACATGTAGCACAGTGTCTGTTTTAAGCATGTATTACATAATACTGTACCTCTCTAGACTTTTCTCTCTTTGGTCTAATAGAAACTTTGCTTCAGGTTTCTCTTTATAACCTCATCATATAGCAGTACTGTATATAATTCTATAATCTAGTTTTGTTCCACGTTATCTGAATGAGTAGCTAAGATTCAACAGGCAACATGTTGAGCTGAAAGGAGAAGACTGAAAGCATTTACTTCTTGTTTTCCAACCAAGAACACAGACCTAACTATGCAAGATGGCTGAGGGCCATCTTGGTTTATGCTAGCCAAAGGAAGCGGTGTGTTAGAAGTTAAATGCCTCCTGGCTTTAGAGATGTTGGCCTTGGTATAATTTTAGCAAAATGGTTGTGTCTGTAGGCTGGAAGAAGTTTGGATCTGGCATAACTCTGCTCCTCCCTTATTCTGTCCCTTCTCTACCCTTCCTGGTTCTTTTGCTGGCAGATTGTCCTGTTGGCAGAACTCCTAGATCATCTGGCAGAAGAGAGTTCTGCCAGAAGCAGGAATTTTGATGGCACCAATAGATTTTTAGCAGCAGAAGAGGTCAATTGCCTCTTCTGAGTCAGAATTGCCCTGCTGGCGCAGTGCTTAAGCTGCTGTATTACAGCTGAAATGTGAGTTCAATACTGACAGGACTCCAGGTTGACTCAGCCTTCCATCCTTCCAAGGTCGGTAAAATGAGTACCCAGCACATTGTGGGCAAAATGCTAATTAACTTGTGAACCGCCCAGAGAGTGCACTAAGTGATATGGGGGCAGTATATAAGTGTAATTGCTAATTGCACTTTAACTGGGGTTATTCATTATGTCTCAACTAGTATAAACTGCGATTAGCATTAACTTCAGTTTGGGAAAGACATACCAACCTCTGGCTGTTGTGTTTTGGGATCAAGGAGACAGCGGAGGCTTGATTCATGAAGAGGCATAGGGCAAGATAGCCCGGACGGAGTTTATTAGGAATAACAGGACAAAGGAAATTCCAGAGAAGGGTATGCAATATATCCTTATTGGTTACCTGCAATAGCATAAGGTTACTTAATTGGCTAAATATCAGCATGCCTGCCTCGTGCTCACCTTGCTGATTGGACAGAAGCTGCGTGCTAGCTGAATGACTGCGTGCCATCCCTGGGCATGGTAGGGAGGGCCAGAAGGCCTGGAGTAATGCTCAGAGGCCCAAGCTGGGGCCTCTAAGTTACGGCGTAAAAACAGATGAGGCAAGGAGAACGATCACCCACGATTTATGGCCATGGTGTGCCATGAGCCACAGCGATCGTGCTGTGAACCTCCTCACATCTGGCCATGGTTAATAACCTGGTTTGTTTCTCTAAACCATTTAATTTAATTTAATTTAATTTAATTAAATTGTCAAATTTATATACCGCCCACTCAGCCAAGGCCGACTCAGGGCGGTTCACAACGACAATTTAAAAACATGTTTAAAACATTTAAAACTACCCACCCCCTAAAACAAGGGGTGCAGGATCCAAAGGCACCATGGGGAGGAGTTCTTCTGCATCAGCCACCCAATGGAGGTTACTCTTCCACCTGCACCCCACACTTGACCCGCCAGCCAGGTTTTAAGTTCTTTTCTGAAAGGCAGCAATTCCGTCCGGAGACGTAGCTCTGTTGGCAGGAGGTTCCAGAGGGCCGGCGCAGACACGGAGAAGGCTCTCCTCCTTGTGCCAGAGAGACGATCCCCTCTGGCTGATGGAATGATTAGAGAGCCCCTCCGGTCCGCTCTGGTTGGACGGACAGATGTTCTCAGGGCGATGCGGTCTCTTAGGTAACCCGGGCCACTACCATATAGGGCATTGTTAACTTTAATCACAGTTCTTAGTTTGGACATGTCAAAAAATTAGATTAATTAATTAATTGCACATGGAAGTTGGCTGCTCCTCCAGCTGTACCACCTGGAAAGGAGAAGAAAGAGAAAGTGTACAAACCCAAGGCCTGTTCATATAATTTATGATTTAATGGTCACAGGTGAGCTGGGCCACTGTGTCTCAGAGTACAACCAACTTGTCTTTGTGATTTCTACAGGATCTTGTCTTTCTTGTTAAGGATGAAAAGCTATTCCGGTGAAATAAAGGTTTTGCAATACCACCACCTACTGGATAGATCATAGAAACACTAAAATATAATCTCCCAGGGACTGGAAGAGCTTAATCACAAATGTCCGCAACCTATTTTTTCAGTTAACAGCCCTTTAACTAGGGTGTGGGTTCTGCTCTGCATTCGAATATTCAACAAAGCCCAAGAAGAGTGAATAATTTGTGCACCAGGCGTGATGAAAAGAAATTGTAGGGCTACCCAATTTTGTCTCACATGTCATTACCTGATTTCATTTATTCTAGAAAAGCCCGTTTGTCAACAAGCTTGACTGACCTAACAGGAGTTGGGCTGGTTCCAAGAGCTACAGATGTTTCCCTGAACAAAGGCTCCTTTGTTTCTTGCCCCTTGAGAGAATCCTTGAAGATGATGCCAAGGTAGCAATTAAAAGCAGCTGGAGGAGGTATCTTGAGTGCTTTGACTCCGTTACAACATACATCAGATTGTTAAAAACCAGGAAAACCTGGGCCAGCCAAGCAAGAAACTCAATCTTTGTAAGGTATTTCTTGAAGCTCCTACAGATGTTCAAGTATGGTTAGAAACAGTGATTTCTTGTATGTACTTCTGCAGCCTCAGGCTTTTAACAAATGTTTGGCAATGAGAATCTCTAAGCTGCAGAAACTTTATAGCTGCCAGAGAGAGAGAAGTATCCCAGATCCATAAGTATGAGGAAAGAAGTGGTTGGGGAAAATATACAGTCGTGTGGTGGATGGTAACCATTTCTTGTATGAGATCTCTGTGTCAGTCTGTTTTCTGCAAAAAACAAAAACGGAAACTCTGGCCAGGGGAGAGTGGCTGGAAGCTCAGGGAAATATTTTCCTTCTCTATGTGCCCAGGGACAGAGACTAAGCTCAAGGTGAGCAATGCTGGAGAAGGAGAAACTTTGTATTATGTATGACTGTTTTCATATAGTGGTTAAGACACTGATCTTGATGACTGGAAGGTCAGCAGTTTGAGACCCGAACACTGCACAATGGAGAGAGGTCCCGTCTCTGTCCCAGCCTAGCAGTTCGAAAGTAAGAAATGGCAAGTAGATAAATAGGTACTACTTAGGTGGGAAGGTAAGCAGTGTTCCTTACACTCCAGTGTTCAGTCATGCCTGCCACATGTCCATGGAAATGTCTACAGAAGCAGTCAGCGCTGGCTCTTCAGCTTTGGAACAGAGATGAGCACTGAATCCTAGAGTTGGATACGACTGGCTTTCGAGCAAGGGCGACCATTACCTTTACCTATCTCTCCTCTCAACTGGTGCAAAGCTCACTGGTTTTCTGCAAAGGAGTTTACATGTGAATGATACATATAAACATCTGATTTGGATATATAGCATGAAATACACATTGAGGGGAACTACACAAGCATTTAGGCCACTGATTGGTCCACTGTGGGAATGGGTTGGTTCATTCTCAGGCGACTTTTTTTCTGGAGAGAACCAGCCTGCCCCTACAGCACATTTACCTGCACCTTTCTGGGTCCCTGTCAGAGGCGACTCTTTTTTAAGGTGCAGGTAGACACTGAGCATGATGACCAGAAGGTTGGCAGTTCAGCAGTTTGAGACCTGAGTGCTGCACGACAGAGTGAGCTCCCGTCATCTGTCCCAGCTCCTGCCAACCTAGCAGTTCAAAAGAAAGAAATTGTAAGTAGATAAATAGGTACCGTTTCAGCGGGAAAGGTAACACTGTTCCATGCACTTGGGCATCGATTCATGCCTGCCACATAACCATGGAAACCTCTGCAGATGCAGACAGCGCTGGCTCTTTGGTTATAAATGGAGATGAACACCAATTCCTAGAATTGGAAACGACTTGGCTTTTGAGCAAGAGAGACCTTTACCTTTAGGATCGCTCTGGTCCTCTCAGGTCTTGAACTGCTGACAAGCTCATTGTGTTAACAAGTAAGCCACCACAGCCTTTAATACTGTATATATGTTTTGTTGTTGTTGTTGTTCAGTCATATAGTCGAGTCGGACCCTTTGTGACCCCATGGACCACTGCATGTCAGGCATTCATATTCTCCACTATCCTCCGCAGCTCTACAGCCCATTGCATCAACAATGCCATCTAGCCATTTCATCCTCTGCCGCCTCCTTCTCCTTTTGCTTTCGCTCTTTCCTAGCATCAAGGTCTTCCTGAGTGGTTCCTCTCTTCTCATTTGGTGTCCAAAGTACTTTAGCTTCATCTTCACTATTTGTCCTTCCAAGGAACAGTCAAGGTTGATTTCTTTTAAGATCGGCCTATTTGTTCTCTTTGCTGTACTCTCAAAAATCTCCTCCAGCACCACATGTCAGAGGCATTCATCTGCTCTCAGCCTTCCTTATGGTCCAGCTCTCACAACCATATGTTGCTACTGGGAATACCATCGCTTTGACTATGTAGACTTTTGTTGACAGTGTGATAGCTCTACTTTTCACTATGTTCCCCAGGTTTCTCATAGCTTGCCTCCTGAGAATTAATTGTCTTTTTATTTCATGGCTGCAGTCACCATCTGCTGTCATTTTGGATCCTAAGAAGTTAAAGTCTGTTACTGCTTTCCCCTTCTGATTGCCAGAGAGTGATAGGGCCGATTGCCATTATCTTTGTGTTTTTTAAAATATATATATATTGAGTCTTAGGCCAGCTTTTGCACTCTCTTCTTTCAACCTAATCAAGAGGTTCTTTAGGTCTTCTTCACTTTCTGCAATTGGGATAGTGTCATCTGCATATCTCAGGATGTTGATGTTTCTCCCAGCAGTTTTAATTCCAGCTTGCGATTCATCCAGAATTGCGCATGATGTGCTCTGTATATAAGTTGAATAAACAGGGTGACAATATGCAACCTTATCATGCTCCTTTTCCTATTCTAAACCACTCAGTTGTTCTGTATCCTGTTCTAACTCAATGATGGCGAACCTTGGCACTCCAGATGTTCTTGGACTTCAATTCCCAGAAGCCCAAGCACCCTGTGGATCCACACAAATGGGTTTACTGCGATTCATTCGGCCCGTGTTGTGGCCCATATGTGCGCATTTTACTTCCGCTTCTGGGGGCAACAAGGGCAGTGTGGGCCGGATAAATAGCAGTAAACCCATTCATGTGGATTCACAGGGTGCTTGGGCTTCTGGGAATTGAAGTCCAAGAACATCTGGAGTGCCAAAGTTCGCCATCAAGGTCCTAACTGTTGCTTCTTGACTCATGTACAATATATGTGTATATATAGATGTTTATATATAGATAAATATATATGATAAATATATATATATCTTTGCATCCATATGTACAGCATTTTCCCCATAATTTAAACAGAATTTATGTAAAAGGAGAAGACTGTCACTGGGTGACTAGTGTGCTCTGCTACAATTGCTATTTAGGGTTCTTGAAGCTCCTGTCAATGGGCAAGGATTTCCTTGTTGTTATTTATCTTTCAACCAGACTTTGGCTAGACAGCTCTTCAAATGGACAGATACAATCTACTCTTCTTCAAATGAAGGACTGTTCTTTGCCACACTGTCAAGGACATTTGGCTATTTCTATTGACATACAGTGTTGTGCAAAAGTCTTTGGCCACCACCTGTTGGTTTGGGGAAGATTCATTGAGTGATTTTGACGGGGGCTAACTCAGACACCCTAACTCCAAACTTCACTAAACTTGGAGAAGACTTTTGCACATTATTGTATACGTATTATAAAATGTCATACATCTTTAGTGCTCCATGACTCAAAATATTGTAATTCCAGGAACCAATCTAGTTAGTTCTGGCTCAAGAAAATCTCAACACTCCGATGAGAAAGCAGGAGCAACATACAGCTACTCTTTTCTTCCTCCCTTCTGCCTCGATGTTTGTTCTCCACAGGATACATCACAAGAAGAACAAATACCATACTGGGCTTGTCTCATGAAAATGGGCTCTATAAGAAAAACCTTCTAATGCCAATAAATTTCCTTTTAATGAAACAAGACTCTCTTTGGGTTTCCTGATATGAAGCTGAGCTGAGCCGGCTGCTCTCTGGTCCCAGCCAACAACAATAGTTGGTCTAATTGTTGTCGTGAGAAGATCGGAGGAGGGTTGTTTTTTGGGTGTTTTTGTTTTTTAAAGAAAAGACCAGGCTCTTTATCCATGCTTTCACATCTGCATTGGATTACAAACTCATCCAGATGATTTTACTGAGATCAGCAGTGTTCCTGAGTGTATTTACTTTATCAGACAAGGAACCACTAATTTATTTGCTCAGCCTTCAGAATAAATAGATTTGAGATATCTAATGTGAAATGCCTTGTGAATGTTTCCTCCACCCTATCATCAGCAACTTTAAACATGTTTGGCTTTACTGCTTTTAAGCCAAATTTTTAAAATGTTGCACTTATGAACTGAAGCTTAATATCTTACATTAGGATTTTAATGTATCTGTTTATCTCCCATTTCTTTCCTGAACTGTATGTGTACTGTAGATTCAGGATGTTTTGCTACCTAGGGTAAATAATGAACATGGCTCAGAATAGCCTTCTTAGGGTGTCCAAGTAATCAACATGCCTGAGATTTTAGGGCTTGAGACCAGGAGAAGGTCTGTGTTCTGTCTGTGCGTGACAGACTGACAACAGCTTTATTCAGGCATCTTAAATTCCAATGCCATATAGACATATGTTGAAAGGAATGCCAAATTTCACTCTCTGCATCATTACATTCGTCACAGTTTCAACATCAGACTAAAGAGGAGAGATTCTTCCTCCCATATGTGTGCTCCGACTTGTGAGCAAAATTCATGGAAAAATCTGGGTCCTTGCCTCTTGTACACCCTCCAGGTGAGCTCTCTTCTTGTTGTTGTTCAGTTGCATAGTCAATTTCGACCCTTTGCGACCCCATGGACCATTGCTCGCCAGGCACCTCTGTCCTTAACCATCCTCCTCAACGTGCCCATCTCTGTGCCCATTGCTTCTACAAGTGCTTTCTAGACACAGCATTGAAACTGTGAAGAATACAACTATCTAGCAGTGATGGCCAACCTTGGCACTCTAGCTGTTATTGGACTTCAATTCCCAGAACCTCTGATCAGCAGGTGTGTTGACTTGGGCTTCTGGGAATTGAAGTCCAAGAACACCTGGAGTGCCATGGTTAACCATCTCTGATTCTAAGGGGCTGGGTGTCCCACTCTAAACATATTCAAAGCACTGGCATATGTGTAATGCCTGAATAGGGCTAATAAACAGTTTAAAAATTAATTTAAAAATCAACATGGTGAATTTGAAAATCAACATTGTGAATTCGAGCAGCATGGATTTCTCCTCCTTCTTTCATGTTCAGGTGAGACTTTAAACTGCCAAAATGAATCCACCTTCTTGGCTTTGTCGTTGGTCAAACTTAAATCATCTTCTAAACAGAAAAGTATTTCAGAGATCCTAAAGGAAGTCAAAGTTCCTGCTTTTTTTGGGGGGGGGGGGGAGAATATTCTCTGTTATAAACATATTGGCTGAAATCCTCTTGTGGTTTTATATAAAAGCTTACGGAGATGAATGGCCATAAATTGAAAATTCTCCATAGTTATTATCTGCATGTTGAGGCAATAAGTAATGCCTACTTAGATCTCTTGACTTATGGCAATTTATGGCAAAAAATACATTTTTTTGCCTATCTGCTAATGTGCTCAATTCTCAGCCCTTTCATTCAACAGACTGACCAAGAAATGGGGGAAATAAAATGAAGTGTGGAGTTAAGGTGGTAAGAGCACTCATGATGATGGTAGTGGTGCTGATGAAGAAGAAAACAGTTCAAAAAAGTAAGACCAGAGAAAATAGATGTTTTGAGGAAATATTACAGAGTAGAAGTTTTCACATACTATACTTAAAATACACAGAGAGAAAACAATTTAATCATCATATATTCATCATCAGTTACCTCTTCACCTTACTATGGATGGTCAAAGCCAAAAGAAGACAGATCTCTTGCATTATTTATTACTCACTTAAGTAAAGCATGTTTTGGCTGCCTATAAAACATAAGCCTTCTCAACTTAGCCTACATAATATAACACCATCACAATAATAAAACAGCTAGAATTACTGAAATCTATAAAAATTGGGAGTAAGAGCAAACTGCTCAGGATGGAGTGGGTTGCTGGAATTTAAAATCTAATGCAATTGCTGCCAAAAAACCAAGAATTGTCCAATAAAACAGGATTAGTTCTCATACAGTTAAGCCTAATGCCAAATTTTGTTTTGTTTGAAGTGTGGAGTTCTTCAATATGGCCTTTGTTAGTGCCCAAAGGCTTCTACTCCAGTGGTAACAGTGTACTGACTCTCCATCATATCAGAAAATGCTCCAAATTATGCTCTCTCATTTACTTACAGTATTATATTTCTGGTGCACAGAGTTCTCATAGCTGTTTAGACTAAAACCATGAAAAGAAGATCAAAAGTATTTAAAAGCAGATTTTTTATTCTTCTTCCGTGTCAAGGCCAGACGTGAAACTGTGAAAATGAAGCCACCTTTTGGTGAGTTCATTCTGCAGTTCCCTCCACCTGACCTAGCATGAGAAAGATTAGCCAGCAACACAAGGTTGCCATTACCAGGGTAAACCCGATTGCGGATCAAAAATACCCCAATCTTTGAGGAGGCTCTTTCTGTGTACCCCTTTAAAAGCAGAAGTAAAATATTATTTAAAATCCAGGTTCATTTTGTCTTTTAAAACAATCCTAGAACATGTCGAAAAGAGTGCTTAGGCACTCTTTCAAGCTCCTGGGGGGGGTATGTCATTCTGGGCATGCAACATCTGCATTTCTCAGATGCTGGAGCACCCCAACTTCTTCCTCAGGGATCCTGTCCAGAGGAGGGTTTCTACTTTTTAGGATTGCTTGGAAAAAATGGTGTCCCAAGCACCTTATAAGGCTGCTTCCTCTGTTGACATCCAGTTTGTTGACAGAGCTAATGAACCTGTCAACATATCTGAAGTTTTCAATTTACACTTCTCCTTCTTCTTTACAGAGAAAAGGAAAGTATAACACACACACACCCCTGCAGACATGTCAAAGCACTGTACTGGCAAGGAGGGGAACACTATTTATTTCTCTTTCCCTTTTCATCGCCAGTCAAAGTCGATTCATCCCATAAGTCTTTCCCCCTTCCTTGCCAATCCAGTGCTTTGACAGTTCATCAAGGGTGTGTGTGTGTGCCGTATTTACATTTTCACTCTCTCTCTAAAGAAGAAGAGAAAATGTAATTTATCCTCTCCATCCTCTAGCAACCCAAACATGAGCAAGCCCAGACCACTTCATAAGGGGCAGTCTGGACACTATCCTAGTGAGCAAAAGCCTCTTGCAACAAACTGATTGTTCTTCATCAGTTTACAATCTCTGTGGATTTATCGCAAAATATGCTTTGCGGTTTGCAGATATCCTTTGCTATCTGACTTTCTCCGTGAATGTTCATTTTAGTGTACCTGCATTGCAAATTAAAATCACATCTTAGTGAGAGATGGAGACAATATCTTGTCTGGCAACAGACTTCTCATATTTGTGTCAGAACCCCCTTTAATTTCAGTCACTTAAACCTATGGGTAATAATGGGTCATGGTGGCTTAAGATGCTATTCTTGATGAATGGAAGGTTGGCAAGTCAGCAGTTCAAGTCCCGAGTATTACACAATGGATTGAGCACCTGCCTCTGTTCCAGCTCCTGTCATCCTAGCAGTTCAAAAGCAAGAAAGTAGATAAATAGGTTATTACAAATTTATATATAACATTTCAATTCCATCTGTAAGTCCAGGAAGCTCAAGGGAGCAGTTTATCTGCACTCAGCAGCCCTGTGAAGCTAGTTAAGCTATGAGAAAGAGTTAGGAGCACATGTTCATCCAGTAAGCACCATTTGTCAAAGGAGATTTGATTTTGTATCATCCCATTCTACATCTAACACACAACCGAAGCTATTTTATGAATTACCATGGCATTTTCCCATTCAGCCGATTTCAAGGTTAGTGAAGGAAAAAGAAAAAGGAATTGCAAGTTTGACAATACACAGAGGCTGAAATCCTGTTGTGCACATCAGCATGTACAACAAGGATGATATCATTATCAATAGCAAATTGCTGCATATTTGCTCATCAAATGAAGATTCCTTTTGGATTAATTTGAAGCAAGCGCTTCAGAATTCAACCTCTGCATCTTAAAAGCAAGGAGCATGTGTATGCAGGCATTTGAACATAAAGATATGGTAATATGCCCGCACGATTATTTTTTTAAAGGCAATTGGCATTGGCTGGATGAGTACATTTAGGGTCTGTTCTCCATATTTTCAGAGAAGGCTGGTAAAAAACAACAACCCTAAATGTTTCTTGTATCTGGAAGAGCTGATTAGTTCCAGCATTTGACGATTTTCAAAATATGATCCATGTAAATATTTTATGATTCCTTCATCTTTCTGTACAATCTGAGTAATTTCCTTGGAGATCCACTTTCCATACTGCTGGTATTTTGTTTGCAATGAAGATGCAGTTCCAGCTCAATTTCTGTTTTCTCTTTGCTGGCAGCTTCATTCCTTGTTCTCTAGCAGGAAAGGAATGCCATACACAGAGTACTATGCATGAGTGTGAGGACGTTTGTTTATGTTGGCCTTTCAAAACCAATTTGGTTTTTATGCCTCAATGTGTTGGAATTCGGTCTTCATTAAAAGATGTTCAATAGTTGCATGTCCTTGGTTTTACTGAAATAGCTTAAACATTCCCATGAAGAGAAGGTTTAAGAGTGGAAAGTTGGACTTGGCATCTTGGAGATTCAAGATCCATTGGATGTCTCTTTCTCATCATTGATATGAATGCTTTTGTAGAGTTTAAAGAAGTTGTTTTTGTGCTACAATTCCCAGCATATTGCACTCAGCCTGGTGGCCAAGCTGACTAGGACATTCTTGCCATTAAAGTCGTAAATAGCTAATCTGGTCAGTAGCCCCCGTTAGTCTTTTGTAGTACAAGAGAAACTAGAAATCTTGTAGCAACTTTAAGACTAACAAGTTTTTTATTAAATTTTGGTGTGTCCAAGAACACTTCTTCAGTTTCATTTCCTGTTCAACAAATTTCAAGGTCAATTAAAGAAATGCAAATTGCACATTTAAAAATACATACTGGCTGGAATCCTGCAGTACAACTCTCCCTGTGTAATGGGAATGACATCAACAGCACTGTTGATTAAGGACAGCTTTCACTAAGCTCTGCTGATATGATAATTTGCCATTCGAATTGTTTGCAGCTCCACATCCACTGCACCAAAATATTTTGTCTTCAAAACTGGACATAGACTTCCAGGCACCATTTCATTTGTTTGCCAGCTTTCAGCAGCTGCAATGGACTTTGCTATCCATAGAGCAATGATGGCAAACCTTTTAGAGACAGAGTGCCCAAACTGCAACCCCAAACTCTTTTATTTATCACAAAGTGCCAACATAGCAACAGGGGAGGAAGGAAATACTTCCATTGGGCTTCTGGGCAGAGGGACGGGGTGAACTCTGTGCTGGGGGAGGGAGAAAATGCTCCCATTGGACTGCTGGCCAGAGGGGCGGGTGAACTCTGTGCTGGAGGAGGGAAGAAGCGCTCCCATCGGGGCTGCTGGGCAGAGGGGTGGGGTGAACTTTGTGCTGGGGTGACTGCATGGGTGCCCACAGAGAGGGCTCCGAGTGCCACCTCTGGCACACATGCCATAGGTTCACCATCACTGCCATAGAGGATCTCAGGTACAAAATTGTCCTTTAGGTCAGCCAAAGTTTCTGGCATTCCTCCTAATATAAATGGAAGAATGAACACAATAGATAAGAAATGAGTCTTTCCTTTTACAAGTCAAGTGAATGATTTATTTTTATTTTACTTTGGTTTGGCCTTGTTCAAGGAAAAAGTAAATATATATATATATATAAGTCATCATGAATGCTGGCCAATCTCTTGCTTTCCCAAAAGGAGTTGTCCTATTGGAGAATGGTGATAATGAACTGTTCAACTTTTACTGATAATAGAGCGTTTCTTTATCTCATTTGCAATCCTGTGATTCAATCTTGCATTTGAAAAATGCAAAACATGTTCAAGGCTTATTAATTTTATCTAATCCTACTGTTCTCTCTCTCTCTTCCATTCCCTCTCTTTGTTCATACAGAAGAGCTGTTGAATTCTCTTGTTTGGCTGGCAGACTGCTTAGGAATCTATTCACGGGGTGGTAATTTAAAATAAAAGGAGCCTTTGTGGCATGAAGCAGACACAGTATATTATCAGGATGAAGACCAACCAAAGTTCAGCCATTTAAGGTCATAAAGTTCATAAGACTGCTAAAACTTTCCCCAAGTCTCTGTTTTGTTCCAACACACATGACTGTGTGAGTAAATGAGCAAAGAATTATGGTGTCCTTTTGGTCTAGTGCAGGGAACCAAAACTTGACATTTTAGTTCTTCACACAACATGTAGCTCATTTATGCCCTTGCAAGAGATGGCGAAAACCACTGCTCAATGGCTTTCCCTAAGCTCTTTCATCCTGCTTGTTCGACTCTCAGGTGGTTTTCAAAGCAAGTTACTTAATAAAATAGCAGTTTAGCAATAAACATCAGAATCACTACCCTAGGGAAAGAAGAGTGGAGTTCAAGCCTTTAATTTAAAACGAATACTGAAAAGCTGAGAGAAATTGGACAATTTATTTTCATTACCCATCTAGGCAACTTGCCTCTTATATCCTTTGCTAGGGGGTTCAATAACGATGAGCGGGCACTGCCATGGAGAAAGACTGGTGGTGTGACATATCACCACAAGATGACGACCAATTTACAAGTTTGTAAAGGAGGCCATCTGTTCTTTTTGTTATTTATTTAGGGCTTTATAGGTGAGTGACAGCCATTAATTTGTGCTCGGAATCAAACTGGAAGTCCCCTTCTTTTTTACTTAGTTAGCTAATCATGACACCAAAAATCCTTGAGACTTAATTAATGGCAGGAAGATGTTTAAGCTAAACTGTGCCAGCATTTTTGCTCCCACCCTTTTGTATTTGGTACTGGAATGGCAACCAATGAGAATTAATTGAAGTTAGTCTTCTGGCTGAAAAAGATTCTCCATCCTTGGACTAGTTGAACTCCTGTCACCTCCAATCCAGCAAGGCTCATATATACATGTGATTCTTGGTTGGCTCAAGCCATGTAACAAATGGGTATTCTTTATGTTCCAATCCTGAGATGATTGATATCATTGTGACCCTTATTTTGTCTTAGTTGTGTGGATGTGTGGCTCATGACCTGGTTGAAGTCCACAGACAATCAGCTCTGTATATAACTATGAATGTTGTACAGTGGCTATCTGGATTGTGTTTTATTGTTTTGGTTTGGTTTGGTTTGCCCAATGTTTATTGAAAGAAGGTTGTGGTCCTGTAAACCAATAACAACATTATGGCTAAAGTTTCAAAGGATCCTCTTTATTGGAACCTCCACACATTGATGGTCTTGGTCAGAAAGTAATAAGCTTCCTCCAGGCCTTCATAAAATTTCCTTTATGCTGGAATTGTGACGTTCTTTGTGTCAGTGTTAAGACAATTACAACAAATGTACTGTTCTCTGAAGCAGTAAGAATCCACCAAGAAATGTGCAAGGGTGATACGGTGGTCATATCTTCTGCCTTCCCTTTATCCCCTTACACTTTCCCCAATAATTGTTGCCTTGCACTAAAGCTAACATTTAGAAAGCAAGAAGCTGTGTGTTTCATAGAACTAGAATTATCTCTTTTCTGAGATATATCAGTTCTTTTGCTCATCTGTGTCAATGCCACTGATGGCTGGTATAGTAGTTGTGATAGTAACATGTTTTAAAATTTTAGCTATCCTTTGAATATTTGAGTGGTGGTTTAATAAGAGTTTGTTAGGTATTATTCCAAAGCCCTAAGTGCAGCATACATTTACTTGCAAGTAAAACAACGTTCTGTGCACTCCGGTGTCTAGGCATGCCTGCCACATGTCCACGAAAATGTCTGCAGACACAGACAGCTGCTTTTCGGCTATAAACAGAGGTGAGCACTGAACCCTAGAGTCAGATACGTCTGGTTTTCGAGCAAGGGTGACCTTTGGAAGTTCCACTAAAGCTAGTAGGATTTATTTTTAAGCATACCTGAATAAAATTGGGATGCTAGTTTACTTCACCAAACCCAAAAGATGAATCTTGACTGTAAAGGCCACCAAGTTTATTGTTGTTTGAATTTCTTTTTCTCACACACAACACTAAATGGCTCTCTCCAAATATCTTATATGGTGGTGGTGTTTTATAGAAAGTGATGCCACAGGATGTAATGACATATTTTAGTTTTCATGGTTTTTAAAGGCAGTTAAACAAATTCACAAAATAAAAGGCATTGTGATATGTATGTCAATGGCTATTTTTTTTAATCTATCCATAAGGACCCAGAGCAGAGTGCAATGTTAAAAATCTTTTTTGAAAACATCCAAAAAAATTAAAGTCATTGTTGATCATTCAGAAGCACCAATGGATTATGTCCAACAGGAATGAAGGAGGAGGAGAAGAATCTTCTCTAGTATAGATGTCCCATGAGAACCTTTATGGGAGATTGTTCTGTTTAATATTTTTTCTTGACACCTGAGAGAGATTGAACCTTCCCTTGCAGCCACAAAGACAGGTAGAGGACAGGGAAATCATAATGTTTTATTCACAAAGAATGAATGTTCAATTACTGAGAAACTAAGTGCTACACCAGTCTTACACATGATGTGTGTTAGTATAAAATCTCAGATCAACACAGCTGGATTCCCGGGTACTGCAGGAAGGAATGAGCTCCCGTCTTTGTCCCAGCTCCTGCCAACCTAGCAGTTCGAAAGCAAGAAATTGCAAGTAGATAAATAGGAACCACTTCTGTGGGAAAGGTACACAGCATTCCGTGCGCTTCGGTATCTAGTCATGCCTGCCACATGAGCACGGAAACGTCTGCAGCAGCAGATAGCGCTGGCTCTTCAGCTTTGAAACAGAGATGAGCACTGCACCCTAGATACGACTGGCTTTCGAGCAAGGGGAACCTTTACCTTTACCTTTACTTAAGTGCTATACAAGCCTTACACATGATGTGCGTTAGTATAAAATCTCAGATCAACACAGCTGGAAACCATACAGCTGTCTACACCAAGATGCTACAAATGAATGTCCTTCTTCAGCAAATGGCACTACCTTGCATAGTGGAGGCCAGTGTTGCAGTTATCCACTAATGTGATAATGGCAGAAGCAGATGTTCATGTTTGTCTGTTATTTTTGTTAATCTCTGCCTAAGTGGCCTCTTTGTCTCAGTCTGTCACTCTCACTCCCTGCCCTTTCTCCTTCTTGCTTTTCTCTTATCTGGTCCCTGAGGAGACAGGATGAAGCATGGACCGTGAGATTGTGCAGCAGGCAGGCAAGCAGGCAAGAAGAAAGGAAATGCATTTCACACTGTACTGAGTGCTTCCTTCAGTGGATTAAGTTAAAATAAATATCTTGGAAGAGAAAGAAAAAGCTCTAGACAGATCTCAGAAGATGGGCCTGAAGAGAAACGGAAGAGGGAATTTTTGACGCGACTTTTAGACTCAGCAAATATATCAAAGGCACTGAAGAGAGCCGTGATGGGGGTTGTTCTGCCTAACTGGGGAAACGGGCTCACCTCTGCACATTTATAACAAGAGTCAGGGGGACTAGTGACCCCATTGCCAACATGCGTTGGATCATGGAGAAAACAAAGGAATATCAGAAACAAGTCTACTTCTGTTTTATTGACTACACCAAGGCCTTTGACTGTGTGGACCACCATACAGGCATGTTTTACTTCCACTTCCAGGAGCGACAAGGGCAGCGTGGGCCGGATGAATCGCAGTAAACCCATTCATGTGGATTCATGGGGGCTTCTGGGAATTGAAGTCCAAGAACATCTGGAGTGCCAAGGTTCACCACCAAGGATCTATAGCTAAGGTGTTTCATTGCTATATTGACAGCTTGAAAACATGCAGCCCCATCAACTCTACATTTGACAACACCCAACAAACTTCCTCTGAAGTTTGATATGTATTCCCAAGTCCTTTGCTGGCTGTTAATTATAGCATTCATCCTTGTAAAGCACCATAGGGCCCAACTCTGCCCCAGAAAAGAAAAATGGTTTGGGAACTAATAAAAAAAACTGTACAAAGCAAACTGAGATAGAGGATGTAGACGTGAGGAAGATTTCCAATGAGATCAATGCGCAACCTCATCTTTACACTGGAACAAATGCTATATCTGGACGACTTCTCATTCAGCGTCATATAAAATCAATCTTGAACAACTCCTTTGCTAGACTTTAAAGTATCTTATGGACTTAATTAGAAAGGTCACTTTGGTGATCAAAAGGCCACTGCCTCTTTACATCACACTGAAGCAGATTACACTCAATCCAACTTTTTATTTCTTTAAAATGTTGCCTGAGCTTGGCCACTTTATCATAAAAATGAGAAGGGAAAGGTCATACTAAGGCAGCATGGACTTTCCATGGCTAAGATGGACAATCTCTTCACAACATCACTATCCTGCTAAAGGTTATTATAACTCATAGGTTGGTGGGTGATCTTAAAAGGTTAACAGAAATATGATTATTGCTTCACAAACTCAACAACAGCAAAATGAGATGTTGACAAACATTAAATGTCAATGCCCAAAGAAAGGGATCAGATTTATTAATTAAAATATAAAGTTAATTATTTTTTATTAAATTCTGTTGAAGCATACCAGCAGTATGCTACAACAGAAAATCATTTAGTCAATTTTAGATGTGACTAGAATGTTGTGGAGCTCCATAATTCACTGTGTGTTTTCAAATATTCACCCCAGTTTGAGTTTTCTTATATTTGTTTTGCAATTGCCTAACATTATGGGTTTTATGGTAGGGTTGCAATATTTACAACAGACTTCTATCCAGGACCTGGAAAAATTAAGCCTCTTTTTGTACAGTGGATGTTACTCCCAAGTAAAACAAGTATAATCTTGCAGCCATCATTCATTAAACAAATTGAACAATGATTTTTTTCCCAACCACTCGAAATGATTGCTGTAATTTAATTAGACAGTAGATTTAAAAGTTTTAACAAGGCATAGACTTACGAATGAAGAGCTTGAAACTCACTAGAGAAAATAGAGAGCTTACCTTTTACATGTTTGGTAAGTCAAGGCAAAGAGATGGATCTCTGAAGTGGAACCTATGGCCCAAGCAATAACTGTCTCATTCTAGGTACTCTGCTGGTTTATCTTCAATAGTATATTTAGTATTTAGTATAGTATATTTGAAGCATGTCTTGCACTCTGCAGGTGTAACAGGGCTTTCCCCTAGAGTGACAGCCTCTCAACTCCAGTATGGAGTATGGAGTTGTGTACTTAAACTCACATAGTTAGCCAACTAAGATTTATTTAACCAGGTGACACCCATATTTTGAGTCTTAAGCCCAAATAAACATAGTTCAAGAGAAATGGAGATTTGCCCAATTATCAGCAGAGGTTGATGTTACAAGGTAGGATTCTATGAGAGAATGAGAAGTTAAATGTAAAACATTAAATATCCCAAAACATCTGAGGAGTGGCTTTAGATACAATGAATTTCTTTAAAACTGCTTCTGAGGTTTTGCTTTTTGCAGAACTTCAAGAGTTACCCTATTAGTGCTGTTTTTAGTCAACCACCTTGGAAATTTATGGTATTGTACCCCAAAAAAGTAACTCTCTCCAGCACTAGAGCTTAACACAAACATTGAGTTATTGAGATGGAGACCATCTTACACTATGGAAATATAAACTGTTGTTCTTAATATACAGTAAATACTTTCCCATTTCTGTGTTGTAACTAGCTTTATTTGGATTATAACATCAAATTGCACCATAGTATTTATTGTTTCCACGGTTTTTTACTACATTAGGGATAGTTTGCTGCCTTGAGGCAGACGCCACTTAATACACACAGTTATCCTTTTGTCTACTTTCATTGTGGGTAAGACTGCTTGTAACAATAAATAGCATTGTTCAAATAAATGACTGAAAATACATATTCCATCCAAACACAAAAATTATGTAGCAAAAGAGAAAAATGTGATCTCTAGTGATTTTGTTATTTTGGGAGATAACTCTGAAAATAAACCAGATTTTAAAATGTAACAACCTTTTAAGAAGAAAGTGCTTGTCATGTTTACATAGAGGTGGGAACAAGACTCTTCACCCAAGCAATTAGCACAAATGTTTCCAAAGAATCTCATCCCATTCAAAACAACAGCAAAAGAGAAATATCAATATGTCTGGTTTTAAGAACAATGTTGCCCAACTGGAAAGTATCCAGGCAAGGACAACCAGAATAGATGGCGTATAGTGTGAATAAGGTAAGGTTCACTATAAATGTTTGGGGGCAAAGTACTCCCAATGCTTACGCCACAGACCATCTATATCAGTGGTGGCAAACCTTTAGGGCCTGAGTGCTCAAAAGGGGGATGAGGGGCAGCCATCATGTATGCCAGTGATGTCATGTGGGTGCATGCACCTGCATGTGTGCATGAGCACTATCAATTTACACCACACCCAGGGAGAAGCCCCCACCAATGCACCAGGCCCCAGACAAGGCCTGCCACCACCCAGAGAAGCCCAGCCTTGTCTGAAGGTACCGCCACCACACAAGGCTTCGGACAAAGCCCTGCCACCACCACCACCCAGGAGAAGCCCAGCCAAGCCTTGTCCGAAGCCGCTGCTGCAGCGCTGGGCTTCGGACAAAGGCCCCACCATCCCGGAGAAGCCCAGCACGGCCTTGTCCAAAGCCCAGTGCCAGGCCTCCCATCTCCCGAAAAGCCACTATGCCGGGTACCCAAAAAGCCAGGAACTCGAGTGAAAGAGGGGAGAGGCAAGAGAAGTGCTCCTGCCTTTTCCGACGTGGTGGCTTTTTTGTGGGGGCTGGCATGGCGCACAGGAGTGCTCTCTTCCTTCTCTCCCCAGCCACCTGCCTCCCTCCGCCAGTGTGGCGAATGAAATCCCTACCTGGAGGTGCCACAGGGATGAAGTAAGACTAAGAAACAACCCCAGACACACCCGTCCAAGGAAAAGGAGCAGCACTTGTGCACATTGTCTCCTAGGAGGAAGGTGTCTGGGGATGTTTGGCTGTGCCTCCTGGGTGGGATTTCAGCCTCCCCTATTGCCTCCCCATTGGCAGAGGGAGCCAGGTGCCTGGTGAAGTGGCACTGCCATTGGCAGCATGGGGTGGTGGGGTGGGGGCTTAACCTGGACCTCACACATGCCAGCTGGAAAAAAAGTATACTTGGACACGAGTAGCAGCTGCCGCCATATATATCTAACAGAACCCAAACACTGGATGGTATTCAGATAGCTCCATCTGCATGCAAAAACATATTATAAGCCAATATAAACAGTATCTTTTTAAATGAACAGAAAGGAAAACACCCAAAAATACTTCATTCAGTTGAAAGCAGGTTGTACACAAAGATGCGTTGTTTGTTTATTACTACAGAGTGTTTGTATTGCCAAGCAGCAATGCACAAGCCAAAATTATTGTGGTGTTGGCTTCTCATTTAACACTTTAAAAATTGTGTCATTTTATTGCATACTTCCACACAGGCCAATTTCATAGGCAATCTATAAATATTTGGAAAGAAAGGATTTACAATCAAGATGTTAGAAACACAGAGAGGCACATAATACTTCCACCAGCCTTTTCAGAATTCACAAAAAGTTCCCCAATCAAAAAACAGTGTTCACTGTGCCTGCTGACCCCTGATTTACTATTAAAAGTTCTGCCAGCTGCCTTCTGGTGTTTTAGGGTTCAACCATAAGCATCAATTTGTTGACACTGAATGTTTCCAAATTGTGTAATTGGCATTTTGCCTGAAGTGTTTGAAGGAGCCCGTGTGGCCTGTAACTATTCCAGTGTTTCTGGGGATGTGGTTTGATAGAGAAAACAGCTCTACTTCTTAGATCTCATTTACCATCAAATGGACAACCTTCTCAGAGGACTTGTTCTGACTTCATCTTCTCATGCCAATGTGAACTGTCCCCCCCCCTTACTCTAGCAGCCCAGCAGTCTAGCCAGATGATCTTGTTATGGTAATAGAGTAGACCATACTGCCAGCAACTCAACGTTGATCGTCAGGCAGTGGTTAACTAACCTGACAACCCTGAGGACTAATGGCCTTGGGTGCAGAAGTCTACAGGGAAGGGTGATGGTCCCCAAATGAATTAAATCCCACTTGAATCCATCTTGATGGAGGGCAGCAGCTTCATTAATACTGGTCTGGGGCTGAGGAGGACATTGCATGCCAAAAGGGCTCAGGACCACAAAGTGACATGTAGAAGTGAATCAGTGGTATGGGTGTAATGCTGCGATGAGGAAGGCAGATGAAAGGCCACTGCATTATACAGTCTCCATGGCTGATCATCATGATGATCACCTATATTCAGATATGGCCAAAGAAGAAAGAAGCAGGCCAGCAACTGTGAGATGCTGTGTGTGTGAGGGACATTCCATATGAAAGAAGCCTAATGTGTTTGGTACATTCCAATGTTTCAGAAGTAAAGAGTAGAAGGAACACAATAAATGTACATAAATCTTATCTAGTGTGAAGGAGTTGGGTAGAGGATTGGGTTTTTATCTCCCTTTCATAATATGTACTGAGAGTATCGGTTTAAATTGATTTCTGGACAGATAAATAAAATACTTGTTTTGCACAGTTTGTAAGTGTTTGAAGGAGCCCATGTGGCCTGTAACTATTCCAGTGTTCCTGGGGATATATCCAATAGAAAGAAGGGCTCCTTTTCTTAGACCTCATTCACCACCAAATGGACAACATTCTCAGAAGACTTGTTCTGATTTCAAGGGAGGGGAGCCTCCAGCTTAAACAAACCTGATCCAATCCACAGACATTCTCCATAACCCTAAGAAATTACTTCTGCTATGTCCCTAATTATTAGAGATTAACAGGCTAAAAAAGGTCCAAGAAGTTTTCTACAATAAATTATATTCTGGTTTGCTGCCCAGGAGGATTTTGCATAGATTAGGAGATCTATTTTGTATTCTGGTAAAGCTCTTCATAGAGCAGGGGCTCAGGTGCAGGTTGCTGGGTTTGGAAAGCTTTGCATGGAGCAAAAACACTCATAGACGTGGACACAGTGGTGGGATTCAGCAGGTTTGCCCCAGTTCGCCAGAACCAGTAGCAGAAATTCTGGCTGCCCCCGCCCATCCAAGTTTTGAAATAAAGTAGTCCTAATTTGGGTGCAACACAGGGCTTTCCCCCTGGCCACGCCCACCATACCACACCCACACCGTAGTTAGTAAAAAAAAAAGATTGAATCCCACCACTGCGACGTCAGTTTTACATGCCAGCTAGCTGTATGATTGGAGCAAACTGGTAAGAATCCATTTGATGTCAGAATGGTTCTTAAAGGAACTGAATGTTTGGCTAGTTTTCTGCATCTGATGGAAGATCATTATATACATTTTGGTCCTGTATAGATAAAGGTGGGCCCTTGAGCAACAATGGAGGTTCATCTTCTTCTGCTGTAACCAAATCCGAATATTGACGATCATCAAGGTGATGAGCCATGAAGACTGTCCTGAGAATATAATGCTGTGGCCTTCCATCTGCCTTCTGCATCGCAGCATGACACCTGTACCGCTGATCAAGTTCCATGAGTCACTTTTTGGTCCTGAGCCTTTTTGGCACACAAAGTCCTTCTCAGCCCCAGACCAGTATTAATGAAGCTGTTGCCCTCCATCAAAATGGATTCATGTCAGATTTAGTCCACTTGGGGACTATTACCCTTGCCTGTGGACCTTGGCACCCAAGGCGCTAGTTCTCAGGGTTGTCAGGTTAGGTAACCACTGCCTGACACATGACATTGAGTCTTTGGCAGTATGGTCTACTCTATTACAATAGTAGGATAACCTGCCCAGAGATTAGGGGTGCAGTAAAAAATTCATTGTTCTGGGGCAGACTGAGTCCTGCATGTCCGTGTCCTGCTCTTCATGGTGTTCTGCTGTCTGCCTTTTTGTCTCCCACACCACCATGGTTGTATCTCAGGTGCCAGACCATCCCAGCAACGGCAGCGCCAGGGAAGTTCTATTTCCTACTCTTGAAGTTCCTAGATTAGTGATGGATAACCTTAGCACTCCAGGTGTTCTTGGACTTCAATTCCCAGAAGCCCAAATCCCTGTGAATCCACATGAATGGGTTTACTGTGTGTACGTGCAGTAAACACATTGTGTGGATTCACAGAGACTTGGGCTTCTGGGAATTGAAGCTGAAGCACACCTGGAGTGCCAAGGTTATCCATCACTGTCCTAGATTATCACTGCAGCACAACAGTGATTATCTAGGAACCTCAGAGGGGGAAATCCATATATAAGCAGATCTGCAGAGCTCAAGCCCACATTATTCGAGGGTCAAGTGTACTTCCAAAGTTATGAAATATCTTGTGGTTAATAAACCTTCATTCTTCTGATTTACTTAAGTTTGCTCCCAAGTCTGTATTCTAAGCAAACATCTTGTTTGAATTCCATGACAAAGCTGCCATAAATCCAGCTGTTCTCAGAGGGGGTGGGTGTACTAATATCTGGGAGGAAAGGGGAAGCAGAGTGAAGAAATCAAATTATGTGGTTAATGCATGGACTGTCAGGGAGAAAGTTGTTTTCATCCATACATGATGGAAGTGCTGAATGAAAATATAAACTGAAATTCTGTAATGATTATAGATTAAATGATGTGAAATGGAATATCTAATAAATAACCTTTGCTTTGAGTTGATGTCATCCCCTAACAGAGATCTTACATGTGAATTACTGCAGTTGTGTATGTGATGGAATATTATAATGGAAAGCCCATTGCTGGAAATGCACAGCACTGTGCAAAAATCTTAGGCCACCACCAGCTGGTTTGGGGAAAATTCAATGAATGAGTTGGGGGATATAACTGAACCCCTGAGTTGCCTGGACATACCAAATCTGGAGAAATTCTTCTACTCAGTTTCCTCTCAACCCTTTCCAAGTTTGGTGAAGTTTAGAGTTAGAGTGTCTGAGTTATGAATTTCCAGATTACTATTTGAATTTTCACCAAGCCAACTGGTGGTGGCCTAAGACTTTTGCACAGATTGCATATATTTGACATATATACATATATTTATAGTAACCAGTTCTAAAGCATTCATGTGGGACAAGGGGGCACATATGGAGAGTATTAAAGTTGTAAAAATTCCCCTTTAAGCACTAGTTGCCAAAGTAAAAACCAACCACCCAGAAATGATAACACTTGGAATAACTCCATATTTTTTCATTTAAAATTAGTTAAATAGATTTATGTTTTCTTTCCTCTACTGACATTGCACTATATCCCTTGTCACAGCTGATCCCTCCACCAAAATAAGTACTAAGACTGTGCATCTGTTACCTTTAAATCAGGATTCTCCCCACCCTCCACCTCACCTCTTATCATGTTGCATGCTGTGCCTGCAAAATCTGGGCATTATTTTCCCACCATTAGTGGCATATGAGCACCATGTGCAGTACTGCTGCATTGAGGATGATAAGTTTAGAGGCACAAGATAGGAAACAGATCTTGATAGTGATATACAGAAGCACAGTGCCATTCAAAACTTTTAGGAAAGAAAAATAGTAAGTGTAACTGGTTTTTTTGCCAATGATATGTCATAGTGTATTCAGCATTTGATCCAGACTTTGAGAAAGTTACTTTTTGGGCTAACAACTCCCAGAATCTCCTAGCCAACATTGGGCCTCGTAACCTTCCTAAAGGTTGGGTCTGAGAAGATATGTGTGTGGTCATCAGGCTTCCCCCTCCTTCTTTTGCCTGACCTAGTGTGAGAAAGATTAGCTGGCACAAGGTGGCCATTGCCCAGGGTACGCCCAATTGTGGTTCAAAAACACCACAATCTGTCTGTGTTCCTGAAATGATGTGATCAAATCAGAGCTAGGAAAAACTAGAACATTTTGCACTATTCAAAATCTCAATGTTTACTATGTTAGGGGGGTGGTTCTGGGTGCCTTAATTTAAAAAGTAAATTTTCAACACAATTATTCCTGCTAAAAGCAGTCTGCCAATTTAGTGCTAAAGATTTTAGATACTCTTCTAGCCTTTCTGCAAACATTTATGATAATATAAACTGTGTTATTTCTTAGGCATCGTTGCCTGTGATTTAATTGCTCCATTTGGAAGAGAGTGTATGATCTGCTGCACACATGCCATGTCTCTATAAAAATGTGTGTAAAACCATGTGCATTCCTGCAGATATGAGCAAGCACATTTGGTAATGGAGCAGGGATGACTCAAGATATTTTTCTGCCTAAGGCAGAGCAACAAATGGTGCCCTCTGACCATCCAGATCAGGTGATAATAGTGCAAACCCAGCTAAGCTAGTTTCTCAAGTCAGAAAAACCCCAAACTTCCTTTTTCTTCTCCCTGGAAGTAAAAATCAAGGCCAAAATCCTATTGGGGGAAATATGCGAAAGGCAATTGAGCAAATAATTCTCCCCTCTTTGCTCACTACTTGTCACCTCACCTAAAGAAACAAAAGATTGTGATAGACCCCTGGTGGCTAACCTTGGCACTCAAGCTGTTCTTGAACTTCAATTTGCAGAAGCCCAAGTCCCTGTGAATCCACATGAATGGGTTCACTGTGGCTAGTAAACCATTCGTGTGGATTCACAGGTGCTTGGGCTTCTGGGAATTGAAGTTCAAAAACAGCTGGAGGTCCAAGGTTCACCACCACTGCCCTAGAATCTCTCATTAGACAAAATTAAGTCTATTCAATGTTCAGTAATGGTGAACCTTTTAGAGACTGAGTGCCCAAACTGCAAACCAAACTCACTTATTTATCGCAAAGTGCCAACACAGCAACAGAGGAGGAAGGAAACGCTCCCATTGGACTGCTGAGGGGTGGGGGTGAACTCTGTGCTGGGGGGAGGGAGGAAGTGCTCTCATTGGGTTGCTGGGCAGAGGGCAGAGGCAAACTCTGTGCTGGGGTGACTGCAGGCGTGCCCACAGAAAGGGCTCCTAGTGCTACCTCTGGCACCTGTGCCATAGGTTTGCCACCACTGTGTTAGTTTGTTGTTACAGTTCTTTATAGATCAATTGGAAGTGTGACAGTGGTTTTGCTTACTACTGTTATTTCTCTCATACTGGCATGGGTGGGTAGATACAGGGAATCTAATTAGACTGCGAAATATTACCAATCATTGTCTCTGTTTGTGGAACATGCATTTGCTTGTAACATGAAGAAAATAAAGGATCAAAAGGTTATATGTGAGCAACAAAACTTGCCACAATAGCACTTTTAAATGAAAATTGGAAGCACATGTGGCAGAGAACAAAAAATGATATAAATACATTCCATATTGTTGAGTTTCCTGTTAAAGCCAAGTCTTGTCTGTCTCTACAAAGAACAAGCTATTACTCAGCTATCCATAAAAGCTAGTTTCTGTTACTTGTATTGTTACGTTTGTCTGCTCATTGCAGGTAAACAGTGTGCTATGCACCAGCATGTGGCATAGTGTATAGATACTGTATATGGTTGACTCCAAAGAGAATTTAATAAGCCCGGAACTTAGAACTTGATTTGGATCTTTAAAGGACATATTTTATTGTTTTAAAATGAATGGTGTCGCACCATATGATTCCGATGGCTCTTTCACTTACTTCAGATCATTTCTTTTCTTGAGAGAGAGTTTAGGTAATCTCTGTATATGACAGCCTTCCCAGCAGGGTAAACAGAAAGAGCCTCCTCGAATATTGTGGTATTTTTGAACCACAATCCAGTGTACCCTGGTAATGGCAACCTTGTGTTGCCGGCTAATCTTTCTCACACTAGGTCAGGCAAAAGGAACCGAAGAATGAACTCACCAAAAGGTGCCTTCATTTTGGCAGTTTCACGACTGGCCTAGACACGGAAGAAGAAGCCTTCCTGGCTAAAGACTATCAACTGTTTCTGTGAACCCCTCCCCTTTGCCAACATAGAGCATCATGGCAGAGGATGATGGTAGCTGTAATTCAACACCCTCAAGTGTCATGGGCTTAGTGATGGTTGTTTTGTGCTAATATAAAAAGTAAAGGTCACCCTTGCTCAAAAGCCAGACATAGCTGACTCTAGGGTCTTGTACTCATCTCCGTTTATAGTCAAAGAGCCAGCTGTGTCTGCATCTGCAGACATTTCCGTGGACATGTGGCAGGCATGACTAGACACCGGAGTGCATGGAATGCTGTTTACCTTGCCATGGGCGTGTTTTATTTCTGCTTTCAGGAATGGCAAGGGTGGCATGGGCCAAATGAATTGGTGTCAGGGGCTGCATCCGGCCCCTGGGCCATAGTTTGGGCACCCCTGGTTTAAGCAGAGAAACTCGCAGCCTAAAAACCTATCTCATCCAGTTGCAAAACAGATTGCAAGACGCTTTTTACTTCCGCTTCTGGTGGGAGGAACCACGTGACCGGCCCCGCTGAACCACGTGACCGGCCCACAGCCCAAAAGGTTTGGGCACCCCTGATTTATAACTTGGCTCCCAACACATTTGCCTTTGTTCTTGTGCCAACCCTGGCTAGCCTTCTGGTGCTGGGGCTGAGTGACTTTTCTCCCTTGGGATGGGTACGGGTGGGGCGGGATGGGGGGGGCAGCAAATGAGCCAATGGGTTCTCTGAG
This sequence comes from Bradypodion pumilum, assembly GCA_035047305.1. Lineage (NCBI taxonomy): Eukaryota > Metazoa > Chordata > Lepidosauria > Squamata > Chamaeleonidae > Bradypodion > Bradypodion pumilum. The sequence goes on along the minus strand of JAWDJD010000006.1, from coordinate 18,199,539 downwards.
GCTTCATATTTCTGCCTGCTTAGTGTGTCTGGTTTGAATGCCTGACTTAAAAACCTGTACTTGGAAAACAACAAGGGCTATTTGTTATTAGTTACAGCAATCAACACTGGAAGCTAAATTCAGCTAGGTTACTGGAGTAAGGGACATAATAGAAGGCCTCTGCTATGTTTCAAGCACTGTTAGCAAACCAACCAAGCTGCCTGACTGCCACAAACACAGCAGGGCTCTCATGGCAAAAGTTTGAAACAACTAAGTGCAAGTGTGTGAACACAAGCAAACACATACACACAGAGACAGCCTCAAGAACAGGTAATTTCTCAGGCTGTGTTATAGACTTTTTATAGCCTGGAGACCAAACGTTATGTAACCTATAGCCTGTCAGATAGAAATAGTTCCTTATTATTCCAGCTATGTGATTTAGCCATGCTTTAATGAATGGATCTGTACCCAAAGCCTATGACATAATAAGAGACCAATCAAGTTGATCACAAAATTCTACAACCTGTTTTGCAAACTGTGTGAAGCATGAAAAGATTCTCCGGGGACGATCACACATCTTTCAGCACTTAAGAAACTCCACATTCCAGGAACGGGTTTTCTGTAATCTCAGGTTTGGTCTTCCAGGAAAGTATCAAATGCCCACCTCAGTCAAGCTGCATGGATCCAAAGAAAGCCCAGCTACTTGGGAATTTCAACATGAGAGTTTTAATCCTTGAAGTCTCAAACAGCTAAAGACTGGGGTACTTTCTTCCATATGAACCCAAGTCTTTTCTGCCGTATATACTATTTTGTATGATGATGGAGTTATTCACCAGGGGAAGATTTTTGTAGCAGTGGAACTTCTTCCTTGGAACCAAGAAGATATTTTAATTAATAGTTTTCATCAGCAATTTAAAAAAAAATCATAATGTAACAAAGTAATTAAATAATAAAGGCTTTTTTCTCTCCTCTGCTTGTGCGATTATTTATTTGAAAGTGAATTAAATGTTCTGGTGTAACTTCCCAGAGAAAGAATGTGAATTAAATCACATTGCCCTCACTGTGTAGTCATACACTTAGTCTACTAAACTGAACCATTCTTAACACTATTGGAGTTGAGTGTGTGTCTCATTGTTGTTCAGTTGCACAGTTGATTCCGACCCTTTGCGACCCCATGGACCATTGACCGCCAGTCACCTATGTCTTTCACCATCCTCCTCAACCCGCCCATCTCTGTGCCCATTGCGTCTACAATACCATCTAGCCATCTCATTTTTGGCCGCCCCCTTCATTAGGGAAGAATAATCACTGCATGGGATTTCAGTGGATAGGTCACACAGGTATTAAACCATATAGCCCATTCCCCAAGACTGGAGCTGTCTACACACACTCACATGCAAGCATGTGCAAATGCATGCACACGCACACGCACACACACACATTTCAGGGTGTTCTTTTTTAATGGAGAGTTAGAAACTCACAGATAAAGTTGCAGATAAGGAGACAGAGCAGGCCAGGATGTTTCCTCAACTGCACAGGGCAGATGGACCATGATCTGTATATACATTTGGGTACATAGCCAATCAGAAAGATTCTGCACACCCCTACAATTAGGCTATGCATAACAACTGCTTTCAGTACTGGGGAACGGTATAGCAGGCACAGTGAAATTCCAGTCCTGAAATTCCCTTTTCTTCTGTTCTAGCCTATCAGTTAAAAGAGAGAAGAGGAGGGGGCATTAAAAGTCAAGGAAATGGATACTGTATATACTGAAGTACTGTATAAGCAGACCTGAATATAAGCCAAGGTACCTAATTTTGACCTGAAAAACCAGGAAAACAGATTGACCCGAGTATAAGCCGAGGGTAGGAAATGCAGCAACTGCTAGTGAGTTTAAATAATCAAAATACATGAAAATATGGTAAAATTAATTAAATTGTTGGCGCGTTTCAATCCGGCATGTTCTTGGGACCCTCATGATTGTTGACCCCAGTATAAGCCATGTCTCCTTTTTGGGGCTAAAAAACTCAACCGATACTCAAGTATATATGGTATTTAAAAGCCAGAAAACAGTTGTATGAAATTGCAGTCTACTTTGCAGCCTAAGAAACTGTTAAATAGAATTGTGCACTTCCATGCAACCTAGAATGCAGAGGCTCATTCCTAAGTAGATATGTATAGAATTGAGTTGTGCTTTGTATGAGTGGTGAGAAAATAGCCTCATCCCATGTGCATATCTATTTCTAGAGTATGGCCCATAAGAGAATTCCCAGGTTGGAATCCAGTCCCTAATTAGAGTAAGATTTCCCATGATTACAGAATACAGATGTACAGTTGTGTTATTATTCTGTCGCTAAGGATGTATCAGAGATCACCATGTTTTATCTAGCCAGTCAATATTATGAACACTATCCAGACATATTTAAGTTTTTGTGGTTTCAACTGGAGAGCTTGACGGTGCACATTGCACTGAGTTCGATGGGATTAAAAGACTGTTTCACTTTGGCCAGATGGTATCCTTTGTCTTTGGAAACTGGTATGGAAATAAGCATTTCCAGTGAGAAAACTTTTATTTACAGCCTGGATTCAATCATTTGGAACTGCCAGGGAAAATCAGCCAGAGTGTGTTAGCCTGGGCAAAAGAGATTTCTGCTCCAAGGTCCATTTTGGATGCCATTCAGAATATTGCAAAAGTTTTCAGCAGTGGGCCTGGTAATGAAAAGCAAAGAAACAGAAAACCAACATACTTGACTGAAAACATAATACTGCTTGTGCAATGAACCGCTGACATAAAACATCATGTTTAGGAACTTGTGGTGAGGCACACCCAAAGCAATTAGCCGGTTAGCAGAATGCCATTGTGTTTGGCCTACAATTATGCCAATATGGCATGCCTTACGGCCACAGTGTTTATGAACAGGTCCATCCTGTGATGGCCAATAAATCTGATGATAATAATAATTTCATGTCAGAAATTATTCTGGATTGAAAGGATTTTTGCTGGAGAAACTCTGCTCAGGGGACACCTGACGAGGCTCTTTTCATGACCCCAAGACCTTTTCCCACACAAGTGGTCCCTATTTATCTACTTGCAATTTCTTGCTTTCAATCTGCTAGGTTGGCAGGAGCTAGGACAGATATGGGCGCAAATAGCCGTGGGCTATTCAACCCGAGTTATACCAGACAAGAAAATGAGGGTGTGCAAGATTTGGCATTTAGTTCAGGAGTAATGGCTGGACCATGAAAAATGTTGAATCTTGAACAATGTGGTGGATTGATAGAGGCACATAAGAAAACAAGAAGCTACTGTATAATGACTCTAGCTATAAAATCTCCAGTCTACAGTCTCCTTGAGGCAACAGCATTCATCCAAATGCTCAAGTAGAGAAAGCTCTAAGAATTTTATTAATTAAAGTAGCACAGAGCATCAGGCTACTGGCTTAGCTAGATTTGGTCTGATGAATCTTCAACAGGAAAACTTTGCCAAAAAATAGTAATTAGATTTTTAAAAAACTTCAGGACAGTGATGGCCAGCCATGGCACTCCAGGTGTTCTTGGACTTCAATTCCCAGAAGCCCAAGTCTCTGTGAATCCAGGAATTCTCAACCTTTTTAAGCTGGGGGTCAGATCATGCTCCCTCAGACAGCTTCGGGGGCCAGACAGCCTTTTTGCCCTTCCTCCACCACATGACACTTCCTGGTGTGGTGGAGGCGGTGGGGAGCCACATGAATGGTGCCATGGGCCTCATCCAGCCCATGGGCTGCAGGTTGAAAATCCCTGATCTACACAAATGGGTTTACTGCGTGTATGCAGTATGCGCAGTAAACCCATTCGTATGGATTCACAGAGACTTAGACTTCTGGGAATTAAAACCCAAGAATACCTGGAGTGCCAAGGTTGGCCATCACTGTTTTAGGAGATTAATGTATAGTTCCTGCAGAAGGAGGAGCCCTAACTGTGGTAATAAAGGTCTCCCCTGCTTGAAAGCCAGTCATATCCAATTCTAGGGGTGGGGCTCATCTCCATTTACAGCTAAAGAGCCAGCACCGTCTGCGTCTGCAGATGTTTCCATGGTCATGTGGCAAGCATGACTACACATCAGAGCACATCAAATGCTGTTACCTTCCCACCTATTCATCTACTTGCATTTTTTTGCTTTTGAACTGCTAGGTTGGCAGGAGCTGGGAGAGACAGTGGGAGCTCACTCCGTCATGCAGTACTCAGTTCTTGAATTGCTGACTTGCTGATCTTCCAGTCATCAAGCTAAGCATCTTAACCACTAAAACACCATGACCCTCAACTGTGATAACAGAAGACCATAAAACTCATTCCTCTGAGTATGTGTTTGCTTGGTCATAATGATAGTGTGGTCAGAGTTCTATATTTGGGCTGGATAGACTAGGTTTGGGCTCACTGCCCCAACACTGGTTCCTGCCACCTTGATCACCTTTTTCATGGGGAAAAATGGGGCATGAATGTAATAACTAAATATTTATTGATACATTTAAATATGTTTATACATACTGCATAACTGCATAACTGGATAACTGCATAACTGCATAACTGCATATTGCAGTATACGTACTGCAGTGGCTCAAGTCGCTAAGACGCTGACTGGGAAGCGGAAGGTCAGCAGTTCGATTCCCGAGTACTGCAGGACGGAAATGAGCTCCCGTCTTCATCCCAGCTCCTGCCAACCTAGCAGTTCGAAAGCAAGAAATTGCAAGTAGATAAATAGGGACCACTTCGGTGGGAAGGTAACAGCGTTCCGTGCGCTCCGGTGTCTAGTCATGCCTGCCACATGACCACGGAAATGTCTGCAGAAGCAGACAGCGCTGGCTCTTCGGCTTAGAAACAGAGATGAGCACTGCACCCTAGAGTCGGATACGACTGGCTTTCGAGCAAGGGAAACCTTTACCTTTACCTTTATACATAAATATTGATAGATTTTATTTATATCTCTTCCCCCCCAATGATGCATCCCAAGATAGTTCAGTGAATTCCTCTCCCCCCTGAGTAATAATGATTAAAACATATAGGATAGGAACAAATTACCTTTTAAAAGTAACTTTCCAAGTTCTGGTTTTAAATTAGAACCACCACATATTGTTCAAAGCAGCACAAGTGAATTGAACTTCTTTATGCATGAAAGCAAATACACTGGAACCAGTGGTGGGCTCCAATTTTTTTTACTAAATACTCTGTGGGTGTGGTATGGTGGCGTGGCCAGGGGGAAAGCCCTGCGTTGCACCCGAATTAGGACTACTTTATTTCAAAACTTGGATGGGCGGGGCCAGCCAGAATTTCTGCTACCGGTTCTGGTGAACTGGGGCGAACCTGCTGATGCTCACCACTGACTGGAATCTCAGTTAACATGAAAATTGCATAGCAAAAGGAAATCCATAGAAAATTTTTCAGAACAGATTAATTAGTTTTCAATGCATTCCTATGGGAAACTGCATTTTGGCTAATGTATCTTGGTTTTCGATGCATTCCTATGGGAAATTCAGTTAAAGTAATTTTCACTGTAAGAAACATCCCAGAGAACACATTAATTACATTAACCAAGGTCCCACTGTATATGTCCTTGGGAGGGACTTAACCTCTGGTGAACCTGCTGAGTCAAGAGTAGGAAGCTGCACTGCAGTGGAAAGGCTGATAGGCCTAGAGCAGTGGTGTGCTGGCCCACAGCAATACAGGGACTCATCCCGGTGCGCCCCAGTGACTGGTGCCCCCCAGAGGCATGCAGAGGTAATGGGAATGTATGGGATTTCTTCCACCCCAACCCCCCCATAGGCGCACCCATCACTTTCTGTCCACCACCCTCCCAAGGTGCCCAGCACACCCCTGGCCTTGAGATGGAGTTTAGGAAACTCGTTTGTATATACTACAACTTCCATGGTGACAAGAGAGTGCTGGGAATTGTAGTCCATACAGACAACTTGCTCAGTCTTTGCATAGCTATGGCTCTGTGCCATGATCAGGCCCTTTAGCCTTGGTTGGTCAGACCTTTAACTACTTCTGCCAGTGAGGGCACTATGCCAGACGTTGGCCACCCACAAACTATCCCAAATACACAGTTTCCTTCCTCCAGACACAAGATCTGAGAGCTCTTAAAAGTTCAATCCAATGACAGCTGTAGCGCCCACGACCAGCCCCCTCTGAATGGTGCCAGGCATCCCTCTGATTTTTGTCACATAGACTGAGCTCCCAACCAGCTGTGCAGGAAATAAGAGTTTACATTCTTTGAGATGTCAGTTAGCACCAATGCACATATTTTCCTACCAAACTCCCCCTGAAGATTAGGTAGTCTTCAGCAACAGACTCAGCAGATTTCATTTAGCGCCATTTAATTCCACCATTTCTCTCCATGGCTTTGAGATGGAAATGGGATAAGTAATGAGTGAAACAGTGTGACTCCCTTGACTCCACAAAGGAGATAAGCAATGCGAGAAAAGAATTCACATCACCAGTTAAGATTCTTCCTCATCTCACATGTCACTTTTAAATCTCTGTGTGCAGCCAGCCAGCCATTTTTTTCTGGAAATCAAAACCTACTTTAAGTAACAATGGTAACACTCATGTAGACACAAATACATTTCCTTATGCCTTGTTTTACAGACTACTAGACCACTGGATGTTCTCTCCTGCTTTCAACCCAAGAGGATTTGCCTGAGGGATCAGGTCTAAGGAGGAGAAGGAATAATAGGAAGCATCCCTTAGGATTTCTTGATCAGGCAACTTTTTATCAAACTGTGGCCAGGAATGGGCTACAAAAGACCTTTGAACTTCAGCCACATCTTTTGCCCTCGACTGACAGCTGGAATTTGGAGTGTTTTCCCAGCTGTTGCAAAGATTTCTGCTATCACCAGTTCCATATGTTCCGAAATCCTCATTCAGGCCATGAGGAAAAAAAGTGGGGATTTTGTGGGAAAATATAAGCGGTAGTAGCCTCCGCTTATCAGAATTGCCTTTGAACAATCCCAAAGGAGCAGGATTTAAAATTCAGAGTGGCTGTAGCCGAAACATGCTTCAGAGGAATTTAATCTTCCAAAAGATACTAATATTCTACATCAATGTTTCCCAACCTTTTTTTGTCATGCCCCACCTAAGTGTCTCTAAAATCCTGATACAACACACACACACACACACACACACACACACACACACACACACACACACACACACACACACACACACACACACACACACACACACACAACATATAATTCTTATGATTCAAAAAGTGAACTCCTATTCACGTAGAGGAAACCTAACAGGCCATTAACTTAGTTTAAACAAGCTCAAATAATCAAATTGCCCCCCTGTGGGGCATGTGCTCCACATTGGGAACCACAGCTCTACATACAGATCAAGATTATTATCCTGTACTATGTTAACAGAAAATACCTTCTGCGATTTTGTTCACACAGTGGCCCGACAGTTGTTCAGGGAGAATCTAAGAAATCGGTTTACCTGAAACCTTACTGTTGATCAGTGCAGTTCAATATTGATGATTATGCCAAGGACTGCAGTTTTGGACAGTCTGAGGGGCAGCTTTGCAACCCAGGCCCACTTTAGCTGCAGGCATTTCCATGGACATGTGGCAGACATGACTAGACACCGGCACGCACAGAATGCTGTTACCTTTCCCACTAAAGTGGTACCTATTTATCTACTAGCAATTTCTTGGTTTCAAGCTGCTAGGTTGGCAGGAGCTGAGACAGATGACAGGAACTCACTCTCTCGCACAGTACTCAGGTCTCAAACTGCTGACTCGCCGACCTCCTGCCAACCTAGCAGTTCGAAAGCCATCTTAACAGAATATTGCCCTGGTAATATTGCCCTGGTAATATTGCCCTGCCTTCCTAGAGGAATGTGGGGGAACCCCACCAATGACCCTTGTTCTTCTGGCCAGCGTTAGAGGCAAAGATATTTGTGCCCTAGTTTCTGTAGCCATGGGGCAGCATCCTAGGTCAGGTCAAGCCACACAGCAGTCTCTCGGCCAGACTGTGAAACAGCTAGGCCCGTGATGGTGAACCTTGGCACTCCAGATGTTCTTGGACTTCAATTCTCAGAAGCCCAAGTCTCTGTGAATCTATATGAATGGGTTTACTGCAATTCATCCAGCCCACGCTGTCCTCATTGCTCCTGGAAGCAGAAGTAAAACGTGCCCATATGTGTGCGTTTTACTTCCACTTCCAGGAGCGATGAGGGCGGTGCAGCCGGATAAATCGCAGCAAACCCATTCATGTGGATTCATGGGGGCTTGGGCTTCTGGGAATTGAAGTCCAAGAACATCTGGAGTGCCAAGATTCGCCATCAGGGAGCTAGGCTATTCCCAAGATTAGAACTTGTCTTTCTGTTTCATAAATCCCCGCATCATTTTTATATATATCTGCAGCAGCCCTCATTTAATCAGTCACGGTCAAAAATGCTGACATGGCCTGATGGCAGAACACAAAGAGGAAGGGGAGGGGAGGGGAGGGGAGAGCAGTTTGCTTTCATCCCATTTCATTTTGAGCTCCTGTTGATTTCCTTGAGGGAAAGAAAGGCTAAAACCTGGTGGTTCTACTATCGAACGCGGTGGTGGGCTTTAATAACTTTCTTATGGTGCCATGCACCATATTTATGAGTCTGTGAAGAAACAAAGGCAGACAGTGAAGGTCCATAGACTGTTTGTCTCCCATAGTTTGGAGTACTCATTGACTATTTAATAATAATAATAATAATAATAATAATAATAATAATAATAATAATAATAATAATAATAATAATAATAATAATAATAATAATAATAATAATAATAATAATAATAATAATAATAATAATAATAATAATAATAATAATAATAATAATAATAATAATAATAATAATAATAATGTGCCATCTAGTCAATTCTGACTTGCGGTGGCCTTTTCACACAGAGTTTTCTAGGTACAGAATACAAAGAAGTGGCTTACATTCCCTTTTTCTAGGGGCACCCTGAGACTATGCAGCTTGCCCAAAACTACACAGCCAGGCCTTTCTCCCAGTGAGGAACCAAGCTACCAACCTCTGGCTCCACAGCCAGATATGTAGTATGCACCTGTAGTGTTCATTTAGGTGAACAGTAAAGAGCTATGTTGCCCGCAGAGAAGAAATGCCTAGACCAGTGATGGCGAACCTTGGCACTCCAGCTGTTCTTGAACTTCAATTCCCAGAAGCCCTGATCAGCAGGAGTGCTGACTTGGACTTCTGATAGTTGAAGTACAAGAACACCTGGAGTGCCAAGGTTCACCATAGTGACCCTAGACTCTAGAGCCAGAAGACAGTACAGCCAATAACGTCTGATAGAACTTTGGCACAATTTACAAGAAAGCTTTAAAGTTCTATACCAGCTGGTTGTTAACTAAAATTAACCTTTTCAAGCTCTGCTCCAGAAAAAATGGAGACCACCTTCACTTACTAACCAGTAGTGCTATAGTAGTAATTTCTTGAAGGACTGTGGTGGTTTAGTGGTTGAGACTCTGAACGTGAAGAGTGGAAGGTTGGCACATCAGCAATTTGAGATCCAAGTCCTGCATGATGGCGTGAGCCTCAGCTCCTGCCAACCTAGCAATTTGAAAGCAAGAAATTGCAAGTAGACAAATAGGTACTGCTTTGGTGAGAAATGTAACAGCATGCCTTCCAGATGACCACAGAAACGTCTGCAGACACAGACAGCACTGGCTCCCTGGCTTGAACTGCTGACCTGCCAACCTTCTGGTTGTCCTCCTCCTCTGTTGGAAGCAGAAGCAGTTTTTGCAATCTCCTTCACTGGCAGTGGTGCACAGGAAAGGGTATGATCACAAGATGCCTTTTGCTCTGGACAGTGCAGTAATGAACTAGAATTAGAGCTGTGATTTTTTTTTTTTGCTTTGCATTTTAAAAAGCAAAGCAAAAAATAGATGGGACAATTGACCAGAGAAATTGCTCATGCTTTCAGCCTCAAAAATGTGCTTTAAAAAAATATATGGTGTGATCACATGGAGAAACAGATTGCAATTTGCACAACTCCCAGTACTGTACTATCTATTTCTCACTTATCATACAACACTCAGGGAAATATGCTCCAGCCGGATCCCCAGCCATGTTCAAACTGGAGCCATTCCTTGACAAATAGCAGGATTGCTTTAAGGCAACTTTTTGGGCTGCGAGCCGGTCACATGCTTCAGCTGGCCGGTCACGTGGTTCCTTCCACAGGAAGCGGAAGTAAAATGCGCCTTGCAATCTGTTTTGCAACAGGATGAGATAGACTTTAGGTTGCCATTTTCTCTGCTTAAACCAGGGATGCACAAACTACAGCCTGTGGGCCTGATCTGGCCCCCAACTCTAATTCATACGGCCCACACCACCCTCATTACTCCTGGAAGCTGAAGTAAAATGCTCCAGTACGTAAAACAGCCCATGGGCCGTAGTTTGGGCACCCTACGGCAGAGTCAGATTATTTACCACTGCCCAACATACAGTGTTGAGTCACTGGTGATACAGTCTACTCCATTACTGTAGTGGGATGTCCAGCCAGACACACATTTTAGGATACATGGGTGAGCTCCACAGGTATCAGATGCTGTCTTAAGTATTCATGGTATGAGAGTCAAAGACTCAGGCTGGAAACCATCATACTGGGCCAAATAACAAAATGAGAGAGAAGGAACCACTTTACTCTTCTGATTCCCAACCATCATGGAAGTAGAACAGGCCATGCCAGATGGACTGGCTGTGAAGGAGCACCTTGTCAATATCCTCATAGCTGCAGCAGTCCATTGTAGTTCTGATGTTAAATCCAGCATGTCTCATTTCATATGTGATCATAGTGTGTAGGGTCACTTTATAGCAAGCTGGGATTCACCTTAAACAAATTCACACCACTGGCATTTTTCCTGATTGTCCGGGGGGGGGGGGAGATGTATACTTGAATACGAGTAGGAGCTGCCGCTGCCAATCCTAAAATGGTTTGTATTTATACATCTGTCTTTGGTCTTGGAAAATTATTGCAGTGGAGACAGCTATCTCATTCTCTGAGGGTAGCCATTCTGCGGCTGAAACACATATTTTTGATGCCTAAAATTATATCACACTAGATCTCTTAGGAATATAGTAACAAAACATGCTGTTTTGTACCAGATTAAACAATTTGGCTATTTAGACCAATATTGTCAACTGATTCACAATAGCTTTCCAGAAGACAAAAAATTTTTTTTTCACAAATGTTCCTTTTTCCCCAAGATAAGATTACAAAAATTTATTGTGGATTTTTTAAAAAAAATTGTAAAAAAACAAAGCTAAAGATTTTTTTTGCAAAAGTTACTATTTTATGCATAAAATACAAGGTTTTCAATGCAAAATACATATTTTTTCTGATAAAACGTTTCTTCCCTTTTTTATTCATGTGCTTGCTTGTGAGAAAGGCTACTTTTCACTTCCATGCAGGAGCAAATAAATAAATAAACCCAAGATGGTTGATTTTGGAGGAAGGAATGGTATATCTTGGTTTTTCAAGAAACCTTTCTTCACCAAGAAAAAAGATTTTTTTCTAGGATTCATTACTTTACCCCTCAACATTATAACTCCCTGCTAACATAGCTGGTTGTCTAGCTTTGTAAATTGGAGCACTAGAGAGGGCAAGGAATCCAGTTCTCCATTATGCCTCATGGGGGAAGACATAGCTGCATAGTCCCAGAGTGCACTTCAGAAGAGGGAATTGGTAGGCCATTTCTGAGTACTCTATACCTATGAAATCTGGGAAAGGATCACCAAAGTTTGGAATCAACTTGATGGCATGTAATTATGTAATTATGGCATGTAAGTAAGCAACATTTGTGTATTCACAGCAAGTTTGGTCAGGCTATCCTGCTATGGTAATAGAGTAGCCCATACTACCAACGATTCAACACCAAGCATCAGGTGGTGGTTAACTAACCTGACAACCCTGAGGACTAGCAGCCATGATGAAGTCCATAGGGAAGGGTGATGGTCCCCAAGAAGATTAAATCCCACTTGAATCCATCTTGATGGAGGGCAGCAGCTTCATCAGTACTGTATTGGCCTGAGGCTGAGGAGGACTTTGTGTGCCAACAGAGCTCAGGACTAGAAAGTGATGCGCAGAGCTGGATTAGTGGTACGGGTGTCATGCTGGGATGCGGAAAACAGATGAAAGGCCACTGCATTATATTTGCAGGACCGTCTTCATGGCTGATCGCCATGATGATTGCCAATATTTGAACATAAGAACATAAGAACATAAGAACATAAGAACATAAGAACATAAGAACATAAGAACAGCCTTGCTGGAACAGGCCACAGCCCATCCAGTCCAGCATTCTGTCTCACACAGTGGCTCACCATTTCCTTCAGGGTATTCCCAAGGAGATGCCTTCACCTGCTTAGGATTCCCTGGAAATGGCATTGAGAGATATCCTGCCTATCTCTCCAACCCGGAGGTTGTCCTTAGGTAGCCATAATTATAGCCATTGATAGCCTTGTCCTCCATGAACTTGTCTAATCCTTTCTTAAAGCTGTCAAGACTGACAGCTGTCACCACTTCTTCTGGCAGGGAGTTCCATAGACCAGTAATCCTCTGGGTGAAAAAGTACTTTCTCTTATTTGTTTGAGAACTAGTACCCAAAGGTTTCATGGAGTGTCCCCTAGTTCTAGTGTTGTGCGATAGGGAAAACAGTTTTTCCTTATCCACTTTGTCCACACCGTGCATGATTTTATAAACTTCAATCAGGTCACCTCTTAGACGCCGTCGTTCAAGAGTGAAAAGGCCCAACCGTTGCAGCCTCAGATGGTAAGGAAGGTGTTCCAGTCCCCTAATCATTCTGGTTGCCCTCCTCTGTACTTTCTCCAACTCCATAATATCCTTCTGGAGGTATGGCGACCAGAACTGTACACAGTATTCCAGATGGGGCCTCACCATAGATTTATAAAGAGGCAAAATGACACTTGCTGACTTATTTTCTATACCCTTCCTAATGATCCCTAACATTGAGTTTGCTTTTTTCACTGCTGAGGCACACTGGGTTGACACCTTCATTGAGCTGTCCACCAGGACACCAAGGTCCCTTTCCTGGTTTGTCGCAGAGAGTTCAGACCCCATCAGTTTATAAATGTAATTGGGGTTTTTTGCCCCAACATGCATCACTCTGCACTTACTGATGTTGAAGCTCATTTGCCACTGTTTTGCCCACTCCCCCAGTGTCAAGAGATCCCTCTGGAGCTCTTCACAATCTCTCTAATTTGGAATCAGATACAGCGGCAGCAGCAGAAAAATTCACAGCTACTACATGCTGTACATTGTTCATAAACATGCATTTAATTTAGGTCTGTGTTTTTATTAATAAACTTGCAGTGGATACACATTACCATTTTAAATTGCCCTAGCTTTAGAATACCTCAGAAAGTTTAAGTGGTGGGTTATTCTATCTAATCCACATGAAGTCATGGATCCAACATGTCCTATATGCCCTATGTATCATGTTGAAAACATTTTTGAAAATGTTAGCCCCATGTGTGTTATTACATTTGCTCCAGCAGAGGCAGGGAGATGACTGACATCGCTATTGGATTTGAATTGCTTCATATGCACAGATGTGTGCAGTAGAGAGTTTATAATCATAACCAAATGAAACATTATTGGCAAAAACTTTTCTCATAGGGATTTCAGATTACTGGATGAGAAAACTTTCTTACAGCTTGATCCAGTCACTGCAGATGAGTAAAGTGTTCCATTTGTTTTGCTTTTTGGCATCCTTGATACCTTAAAATATTTTGGGGGCTCTTGGATACAGCTCAGCTTATTGAACACACCTGCATACATAAATGATGCCGCTCTGAAACCCATTTAAGCAAATTAAGTTTGCATTATGCTTCTAACAGCTAACATTCCATCTCTACAGGTCTCCTTAGACATTCAGTTCAAAGAGGATTGTTCTCAGCCAGGTAAGTGAGTATAGGTTTGCCAAGTAAATAAGTTGAATCTATCCATGAAGTCTGATTTTTTTTTTAAAAAAAATCTCTCTCTCTCATACACACACACACACACAATTTCAGACTTATGCATGTACTTTACTTTAGAAAGTCAATAGAGGGTGCTCTACACACAAGAACCCTACAAAGATAGGCCAACCGTGAGCTTAATGGCCACTTGTAATGGTCCTGGCCAATCCACTTAGCAGGGGCACACTGACATGGAACTAGCACCAGAAGCATAGACCACATGGCTGTCACAGGAAAGAGAGACAACTGCCTTAGGAGCCATACATGAAGTGGCAATAAGGCTCTCCCCCAACCATTTTTTAAAACTTTCCCTAGCCACTCTCCTTCTTGGAGTGTGAAAGCTTGAGAAAGTTACTTTTTTGCATTGCAGCTCCCAGAATTCCCAGCCAGTGATGTAACATTTTCAAGCTCTGTGGAGTACCCAGCTGCGTATCCCAAACAGTCTGTACCTTGGTCTTCCATATTACCTGCTGCCATCTTTAGACATGGTGGAAGCCCCTATCCCTTTCAGCCTGTCAGTATTTTAGTTTCAAGAACTGGGTACTCTTATTGCAACTTACTACACTGAACAACAGAATTTCAACAACTGTCACCCTTCATTGTTCAAACTATTAACTCTGGATTTTCCTCCTTCAAGCAGAACATGGAACTAGGAGAACATGTCCATCCTAAAAGAGACCCTGTGGAAACAACTAGGACTTTGTTCAGAATTTAGCAATACAGCGCTCATTAATCATTTGAGGGGGGAGGAGGTAAAAAACAGTTCCTCTATAGCAGGGATGGCCAACCTTGGTGTTCCAGTTGTTCTTGGACTTCAATTCCCAGAAGCCTTTATCAGCAGGAGAGCTTACTTGGGCTACTGGTAATTAAAGTCCAAGAATACCTGGGGCACCAAGGTTGGCCAACCCAGCTCTGTATCAGTGGTTCCCAATGTGGGGCACATACCCCACAGGGGGACTTCAATTCCCAGAAGCCTACGTCAGTACATTGGCTGCTCAGTGCTTAGGCTTCTGGGAATTGAAGTCCCAAAACCAAAGGTTGGGAAACACTGTTCTATAAGAACTCTCCCTTTGGATTGTCATGAATTGAGTTGTCTTACAGTTGTTATCAGCAGTCCCTGTTCCCTGCCCCATTTTGCTTTAGGGTACTTGCATCTATTGTTTTTACCCCAGTCTGCTAATTACAGCTACTTTGGCTAACTATCATATATGACATCAAGCTCTATCTGATATGTATCCAAGTTAAATTAAATATAGTCTGTGGCTGCAAAGCATAGCCAAGCCAGCATCTCTATCAAGATAACAGAAAATAGTGTGGCTTTTCCTATGCTTGTTGGTACGTACAAGAACCACATAAGTCCTCTTCAGGCATTCAGCACTCTGAAACTATTTCCATTCAGCAAATGCCCAAAGTGTCCCAGCTTTACCTCTTCGATCACTGATTTTGTCATCTTGTTGTTTGGGGGATGAAAGGATTTGCAGTTTGAAGAAGGCTAATCATTGAAAAGTATTTTTTTTTCTTACTGCAATAGTGTGAATGCTGCTCCTATTTATTTTAGCTCTCTGATTAATTTATCATTACTGTTTCATTGGCTAAAATCCTGTTATTTAGTGTACCAAGTTGCATTACAGCAGGGGTAGGCATCCTACGGCCTGTGGTGCCAAATAATCCAGCCCTGTCCTCACTCCAGCCGCTGGAATCAGCCGTGGACTTGTTTATGGCTGTCATACACACATTTACAACAGCCATAAATGGTGGGGAGACCACCAGTCCGGCCCCTTCAACTATCTGAGGAAGTGTGACCCAGCCCCCGAAAAGTCTGGCGACCACTGCAATAGAGTAATATGAATTAGTGTGGATTGTGGTGAGTCAATTTTGTAAGTTCCATTCATTCAGATAACTCTAGCTGTAACTTCCTTCCACATAGTAAGTTGCAACTAGGGTAGGCCCAGTTAAATCAGTGGAACTTAGGGACTTACTTGTGGCTCACTTCGCCAAGAAACAGGATTTCAGCCACCAACTAATTATTTACAATTTATTGTCATCATCATTTATTTATTTATGTTATCATCATACACGGATGTTTATAGAATGGTTAAAAGGGAATAGGAAAACTCTTCATCAAGGATTGTACAATCCAAAACACAAAACAGCAAAGGGGGAGGGGGGAATAATAATGTTGACACAAAGAAATAATTTTAAATGTGTGGTTGTTTCTATTATTATGTATTTTTATTTGAAACTGTATCAAAAGTCTCTGGAAATAATTTAAAAGAGAGAGAGAGAGAGATCTAAGCATATTGGCCAGATCCTTTCAATGTTTATGTATGCTACCACAACTAATTGATAAGGCCCCCCAGCCCCCGGATGGGGTTGACCTTGGTCTTGGGTCTGGTTATTTGACCAACATGTGCCCTGACAATCCATTAATTGGCTGCAATAACCTTATTCAAACACCAACAAGATTCTGGTGATGAGAGGGCAGCCTTGATATGTTCAGGAAGCTGGTTCTGGGCATCTTTAGGTTTAAATACTAAAATAAATGCAAGTACTGTACATTTTCAAACTTTCTATACCCCCTTACATGGTGTGGGATTGCAGGACACGAAGTAAACCAGGGGGTGTCCAAACTATGGCCCATGGGCCAGATCCGACCCCCAATGCCAATTCATCCTCTTCCAGGAGCGACGAGGGCAGCATGGGCAGGATGAATTGACATTAGGGCCTGGATCTGGCCCATTGGCCATAGTTTGAGCACCCCTAGTTTAAGCAGAGAAAACCACAGCCTAAAATCTATCTCATCCTGTTGCATAACATCTCTGTTGCAAAACAGATTGCAAGGCGCGTTTTACTTCCGCTTCCGGTGGGAGGAACCACGTGACTGGCCCACTGAACCACATGACTGGCCCATGGCCCAAAAAGTTTGGGCACCCTGAAGTAAACAGAACAAAGAGTTACTTATACCATACAATGAAATTGACATCCAGCATTCAGAATAAAAGCCAGCAAGGGGAAGAAGATTAAAGTATACTTCAACTATAACAGCCAAATGAGATATTAGCCAAGTTAAAACAGTAAGAGGAAACAATATGTCTTAACCTGGAGTCAAAATTCCTTTGTAATGACATATTGCTCTCACATTCAAGGAAAGTGTGATTGCTGTAAGTGCTGTTTATGTTTTTGCTGTGAACTAAATCCCAAGAGCCTTTGCTGAGGGAAGGCCAGATAGAAATGCTTAAAATAAATGAATTTCTTCTTCTTCTGTGTCTAGGTCAGATGTGAAACTGCCAAAATGAAGGCACCTTTTGGTGAGTTCATTCTGCAGTTCATTTCACCTGACCTAGTATGAGAAAGATTGGCCAGCAACACAAGGTTGCTGTGATCAGGGTACGCCCAATTGTCATTCAAAAATACCACAATGTTTGAGGAGGCTCTTTCTGTGTACCCCAAATAAATAAATAAAAATACACAATCAACTGTAACACACAATTTTTAGTAAGAGTTCATCAGCTGCTTCCACAGTCTCTCCCCCCCCCCACAGTCTCAGAGGGCTGGAATAAATTCACTAGCCCCGTGATGGCAAACCTTGGCACTCCAGGTGCTGTAAACCCATTCGCTTGGATTCACAGAGACTTGGACTTCTGGAAATTGATGTCTAAGAATGCCTGGAGTGCCAAAGTTCACCACCACAGCACTAGCCTGGGGCATTTACAAAGAGCTCAGGAGAATCCCCTGGGATTCCACCAATTCTGCTATCTGTGAGCGTCCTGCTGGGATGTGTCCCTTGAACCCAGGGCTTGCATAAGCAGGTAAAAGGAGGCAAACTCAGGAACGTCCGAGTGGCCCAACACTTCCTCAGCTGGACCTGTTCCCACTTGCCTTTCACCTTCCATGCTTCAGGTGGAACAGGAGCTGTCTCAGGGAAGGAAGGGGTATTCATCCCCAGCTTCTGTGCCAACATACCAACTGGAAGCAAAGAAAGAAGTACCCCAAGTCTTCTCTTTCAGTACAGAATACTTCCCAATCACCCCTTTCCACAGTTCTGGCTCTTCCTCAATGGGCACATACAAACAAACCTCCATCTTCCTCTTGGACTGCCTTTCTTGATCTTTTATACCTATCTCCCTGCCCTTTGATTAAGTGGCTCTAGCTGGGTCAACCTGTTCTGGAAGGCTTATTCCCTGGAGGCCTCATCCTTCCCAAGATTTTCATCCTTCTGTGCAGGGGTATGCTGGCTACACTAAAAGGGTAATGGACAGGGAGAGAGGGGGATGCGCCTGGGGGGGGGGCGGTACTGCATGATGTCATGGATTGTCCGCCAGGTGACATACTTCTGCACACCTCTGGGGGGCACCAGCCACTGGGGCACACCGGTACTTGTCCCTGTGTCCCAAATGGCCAGTACGGGCCTGCCTCTGTGTTACTGCTGCCACCCCTGCACATCTCTCCATATGGGAGAGCTTCTGCCTTTGACACCATACCTTTGCTGCCTCTTCTTCTTAGTTATTGGTTGAGACTTCCCCAATCAAGCAAAAGTAATTTCAAATCAGTCTCTTGGAGACCTTTTGCAGATCTGGGACAAAAGGCCTGTTTGTTCAACTAATGGGCAAGTATTGACAAACACAGGAACTCTTAGGGTTTGTTGCTCCTTCTTCCAAAGTATGCCAGCTAATATGCATACTGCCCATGCAAGGTTGTTGGAAGATGGTGTTTGCTATGATCAGTGTGTTTTCTTGGCAAAACTCTCTTAGCCTTTGCCCTGCTTCACTTTGTATTCCAAACTTGTGTGCTATTCCAGTTACTTTTTGAGCTCCAACTTTGGCATTTCAGTATCCTAGGATGACAAGCACATCTCTTTTGGGTACTAATCCTTGAAGGTGTTGTAGGTCTTCATAGTTTGGTCTCTTCTGTATCAGTGGTTAAGAGATAGATTTGGTTTACTGTGATGTTGAATGGTTGGTCTTGGATTCAGACTGAGATCATTCTGTCATTTTTAAGATTGTATCTCATTACTGCTTTCCTCACTCTTTTATTGACTATAAGGGCCATCCCATTTCTTCTGAGAGATTCTTACCTACAATAGTAGATATAATGGTCCCTTGAGTTAAATTCACCAATGCCTGACCACTTTAGTTCACAGATTTTCAGGATGTTCAGTCTTGCCATCCCATGCTTGACCCCATCCAACTTACCTTGATTGATAGACTTTACATTCCAGGTCCCTATGCAACATCATTCTTTACAGTATCAGACTTTCCTTTCACTGTCAGACATATCCACAGCTGAGGGTGCCCTTTATTTATAATAGACACCTTCTGATCTGAGGAGCAAATCTTCTGATGTCTTAACTTTAGCCTTTTGATACTGTCTATGAAGTTTTCTTGGCAAGTGAGTTGCCATCTCCTTCTCCAATGGATCATGTTTAGTTTGAGTTTTCTTCTATGGCCTGTCCATCTTGTGTGACCCTACACAGCATAGCCCATAGCCTCATTGAACCACACCAGTTGCCTCGTCATGGCAAAGCAATGATCCTTAAGAGGAGATTTCACCTTACTTTTAAGTTAAGGCTACCCTAAAGAACACAGCAAAAAGTCTGCAGGCATTTATTGCTGCCATATGACTGACTCTCAGAGACATTTCTTATCCTCGGGCTCTAATGCACTCAGTTACATTTTTTTTAATGATGCTTCTGTAGCTCACTGCAGTGCATCCGGCATTCAGACATCCTTTGCTGAAACCAGGGCTTTCCAATTGCTTTCAAAGGGGGAAAAAAGTTCCTCTTAAATAACTGACTTGATGCAAGACAGATTTTGTGTTGACTTGGCAAACTCCAAAAGAGGAGCCAAAGATGAAAGAGATGACAGACGTGTCGGTGTTCGTGAGGCTCCCTCCTATTTTGCCAAATGAATAAAAAATCAGCCATAACACTAGCATTGCTGGGGGATGAAAATAATAGGAGAAAAATCTGAGAGATAACATCTGTTCAAGCGTCAGAATTCATTAACAGGGGAAAGGAGGGAAACAGCAGGCACACTTGTAGGAAAATCTGCCACTCTAAGCAAATATGTAGTGCAAGATCATATTGTTGTTATTATCCCCCCCCCCTTAAATGCATCACACCCATCCAATCAAAAGAATTCTGGGCCAAGTTCAAGGGAACACAGAGAGCTTACAGTATATATATCTTGTTATTCATGATCATGTACTTTGTCTGTTCACAAATTGAGTTGAGGAGGTAAGGCAATAAAAGTTGGGAATGTTGAATCAAAGTAATAATTTGGAATGGGGACATCATGAATAAAATCAACGCCTGTGGAGGCAAGATTGTATGTAATCCTGCTGTAGTGTGCTTGAGCTGATTCAAAAGCAGATGTTCACACCTTTTGCAGCTGAGTTCTGGTTATGAAGAAAAGGGAGGAATAATAATGACAGAATGAAGTGATACATGCTCATAAAATGTCTCCCATGGGCATATAGACCACATTATAAGGAAATAATTGCTCTGAGGGCCTTGCTTTCTAGCCAGGCACCGAGTGAGAAAGATGCACTGCCTTTTTTTATTCCCAGAGGCTAAATCATCTCTGTGTCCTACTGCATATGATGTAATCATAGCATCTTAAGGGTACACTCTGAGCCTTGCACCACTGAAACTTAGCCTGCCCATAACGTTCCTTTGTCTTCAGCTCAACGAGAGTCTTGTTGCCACATTAGTCCTGTACCTCTGCTCATTCCATTGTGCAAAAGTCCAGGCTGGAAAAGATCTTCAGCCCATATTTGCCAAGAGGAAGCAGTCATTCATGCGGTTTATGAAACAAAACAAAGATTTCTTCCATGCCATTCCATAGGCAGGTCATTTTTCAGGTTGGTAATCCAGGCCTCACATCTGCAGTCCAGACCATTCCATATGTCCACAGGTCTTCTGCCCAGTGTAAGCATGTACCCTGAAAGTAGTGCCTTATTAACATCCCTCAACACCCAAAGGGGTAAAGGTCACCCTTGCTCAAAAGCCAGTAGCATCTGACTCTAGGGTTTGGTGCTCATCTCCATTTATAGAGATGTTTCCATGGACATGTGGCAGGCTTGACTAAACACCAGAGTACACGGAATGCTGTTTACCTTCCCACCAAAGTGGCACCTATTTATCTACTTGCAATTTCTTGCTTTCAAACTGCTCTGTTGGCAGGAGCTGGGACAGAGATGGGAGCTCACTCTGTCGTGCAGCATTTGGGTCTCGAACTGCTGACCTGCTGACCTTCCAGTTGTCAATCTTAACCACCAAGCCACCACAGTCCCTTGAAAGGGTAAAAGAGGAAGTAAATAAGAAGAAAGTCCTAGTTGCTTTGCTACATGAGGCAACAGACAAAGTAGTCCTTCATCCTCCTCCATGTTGAAGTGAGAGAAGGATGTCTGTATGTTTTCCAATGTTATCCCTCCCTACATGCCACAAGTAGCTTCTTCCATCCATAGCCTCACTTGACCAAGTTTAAAAAGCCTTCCGGCAATCTGCCACAGCCTTTTGCTTCTCATATCATCTCATCAGATGCCCAGTGGTCGAGTGCTCAATTTGGATGTGC
Organism: Bradypodion pumilum; assembly: GCA_035047305.1. Lineage (NCBI taxonomy): Eukaryota > Metazoa > Chordata > Lepidosauria > Squamata > Chamaeleonidae > Bradypodion > Bradypodion pumilum. Next base: position 18,177,964 of record JAWDJD010000006.1, on the reverse strand, counting down.
AGGCACTCGCCCATATCAATCCACACAGGATTATTTTGTTGGGTCTTTGGCTTTCAGAATTATTTTTAGATTGTATTTAAAGACTGTTGTATGTTTATATTACAGCGATGTGCTTGTATTACAGTTTAGTTGTGCATCACATTGGATTTCATTAGTGAGGAGAAAAATTGATTTATAAATATATTTAATAGTTACAACTAAGCAAAATAGGCTTGGATTTTCATACCATACAAGGCATATGTGGAAAGAGAAGAAGGGGAAAGAGTGGGAGGCAGACCCAGAGGAAGGTGGAGAGATCACATCAAAGAAACATTACGAGAACACCAAATAATTCTGGTGGAGGCTGATAGAAAGGCCAGAGAAAGAATCGTGCATTTCCTTTGACACCCAAAGGGTGGTGGTGGTGGTGGTGGTGGTGGTGGTGGTGGTAGTAAGTAGTAGTAGTAGTAGTAGTAGAAGAAGAAGTAGAAGTAGAAGTAGAAGTAGAGGAAGAAGATGAGGAAGAAGATGAAGACAACAAGAAAGAAGACGACTCCTGCTAGATGAGCTGGTGGCAGTCATGGCCAGGAGGCTTTTGCACAACTTTGTGTCATACCTCAGTTATGCCTGCTCCTAGATCGGGATTCCTTACTCATGGTAACGCATGCTCTGGTCACCTCCAGAGTGGACTATTATAATGTGCTCTACATGGGGCTGCCCTTGATGACCATTCAGAGGCTGCAACTGGTCCAGAATGAGGCTGCCTGGGTGGTGATGGGGTGCAGACGTTACACTCATGCCTCGCCACTGCTTTGGGAGCTGTACTGGTTACCAGTGTGCCTCTGGGTGCAATTCAAGGTGCTGGTAATGACCTTTAAAGCCCTACATAGTAGTGGGCCAGGATACTTAAGAGTAACCCCAAGAACATCTGCCTGTCCTACCAGAGTGGACCAGAGAGGCTCTCTTATTGTGCCATCTGCTGGAGAGGCTCGCCTCTCTAGGACCAGAAAGAGGGCCCTCTCTGTGTCTGTCCCTATGGAACCTCCTGCCAATTGAACTAAGACTCCAGACGGAGTTGGGGCCCTTCAAGAAATAACTAAAAACCTGGGCTGACCCCCACCTGCTGGCTGATATAGTAATATCGCTCCCTCACTCTTTTTAGTTGTCGGGCTAATTTTTTATTGTATTTTTAATTGGTTTTTTTACTGGTTTTAAGTTTTTTATAGTTCTTTAGTGGGATTTACGTAGCTCATGATGTAAATTGTTGTACACTGCCCAGAGTCGCTTGCTGAATGGGCGGCAATACAAATGTGATTAATAATAAATAAATAAATAAATGAACCTCACTGTCTCTCATTTTGTGTGTGTGTGGGGGGGTGGGAGTGGGCGAAATTCCTATTTTTTTCTTTGTAGCAAGATCTTTCTGCAAGATATCCCCCCCCCCACGCCCAAGACATTTCATCAGATTTCTTGGAGGTTTTGTGATTATTTTAGCAATAGCAATTACACATATATACTGCCCATATGGCTTAGTGCACTCTCTGGGCAGTTCACAAAATCATTAGTATTTTGCCTCCAACATGCTGGGTACTCATTTTACCAACTTTGGAAGGATGGAAGGCTGAGTCAACCTTGTACCCCGTCAGGATCAAACTCACAATGTCAGCAGCAGCTCTGGCTGCAGTGCAGCAGCTTAACCATTGCACCACCGGAGCTCTTAACTCTGGAACAAATACCACATTGAACAGGATGGTTCCTGCTTAGAACAGCATCTTTTCTGCACAGGATTCACCCAAGGTCTATTACGACTCCTGCCATCTTTCTTACACAGGATTCACTGGAAAAGGAACCAGGCTGTGCAGGAATTAGCAAAAAGGGGCAAACAAAAAGGAAGCAGGGAAATATAGCCAGAAAAGTTGATTTTTCAGGAAGTGGAGGAAGCTTGCTGTTTCAGAGGGAAGCTTCACTGTGAACTCTCATTAGGGCAAATCTCAGAAAACTGCCGAGAATGAAAAAGTTTATGATTGCTTATCACAACTGTGGTATGGTGAAGTTCAAGTTGCCCCTTGGAAATTATTCCTTTTTGTGTTCCTCTTCTGAATATGCTTTCCCTTGGATCCTTTGTCTCCCTCAGCAGGGCGCTCTGCCCTATGCAAACCTAGGAATGGGGGATTTCTGTTTTATTTTGCAGTAGTGCAGCCGTTTTTTGAATGGTGCCATAAATTCCATGAAGTTACAGGAAACCATTAGGAAAGAGATGTGTAAAACCTAATCTTCTTTGACTTCTCCTAGGGTTGCTGTAGGCTTAGCTCTTTATTCATGCCAACATCAATGGTCACCCACTGTTAGGGGAATTTTTCTACTGCATCGCAGTGACTCCGTTTAAAATGGGTCAGAGGATATGATTTTTAACAGAATTTGCAAACTAAGCAGTTTTGTCTGACATCTCCTTGGGGAAAGAAATATTAAGGCTGGCCCTGTTCTTGAGCAAGGGAATGCTTTGAGGGTTCAGTTGAGCCACTTTAGTGCTGGGGTGGTTTATGGACTGAGAGGGAGGGTGAGATCTTCTAATAGTGGACTGGAAGGTCCAGGAAACTTTTGAAATTGATACGGGCAGAACTAAACACATTGAATGACTTATTTTTCTAATAGCGTTGCTTCTGCCTATGACCGTGATGGCGAACCTTGGCACTCCAGATGTTCTTGGACTTCAATTCCCAAAAGCCCAAGCACCACACGAAGGGGTTTACTGCGATTCATCTGGCCCACACCACCCTCGTCGCTCCCGGAAGCGGAGGTAAAACACGCCCATACCTTATGGCCGCGTTTTACTTCCACTTCCGGCAGTGACAAGGGTGGTGCGGGCCAGATGAATCACAGTAAACCCCTTCATGTGGATTCACAGGGGCTTGGGCTTCTGGGAATTGAACTGCAAGAACATCTGTAGTGCAAAGGTTCACTATCACGGGCCTATGAGATATCTACCTAACATTTTCTTTATTTTGCCCTTGTGTGTATTAGAATGCCAAAGGCCTTCAGATAGTGTGTACCTTGCTGAGGAATTACTTGTTCGATTGTTTATTATTGTGTTTTGTAATGTATATTACTTTGATGATGCTATTTTGTTATTGTACTTATGGGGACTGCAGTGGCTTAGTGGTTAAGCTACTAGGGGGACATCAGACTGACTTGTGAAGAGTCTTTTCTGGGCCACTATACATGAGATCGACAGCGGTGACTTAGTGGTTAAGATGCTGAACTTGATGACTTGGAAGGTCAGCAGGTCAGCAGTTTGAGAGCTGAGTACTGTCTAGTCATGTCTGCCACATGACCATGGAAATGTCTGCAAACACAGACAACACAGATTCTTTGGTTATAAACAGAGATGAACACTGAACCCTAGAGTCGAAAATGACTGTTTTTTTTAGCAAGGGCGACCTTTACCTTTACCTATTTGATGTTTATATGATTGTATGCTGCCCTGAGCTGTGCTTGCATCAGAAGGGCAGGGAATAAATGAAAATAATAAAAACAAACAAATTTGAGTAGCCTAGAGGTAAACAGGCAGGTACATGAAAGAGAAAAAGAGATTGAGGGGGAGAAAGAGACCCCAGGTGTAGTAGTACCAAGTTAAGCTTCATGTCATGAAACCAAGGTCAGGATTGGAGCATGAACTATAGGACTGAACATATGCATAGTCCATATCAAGAGTGACTGCTGTGACCTGACTGGTATCAAGACTGGATTTGGGATGTTTGCCTCCACCATGGAAGACCAGATGCTCTAGACATGGTTAAACCCCATATACCAGAAGGCTAGAACATGTCTAATGATACCTTCTGAGCAAGATGGAAGCTTTGGGGTTAGGATTGCTCAGTGTTCATGGTAACTATGACTCTGTCCTCTGGATAACAGCAAATTAAGGTAAAGGTCACTCTTTCTTGAAATCCAGTCGTATCTAACTCTAGGATTCAGTACTCATCTCCGTTTATAGCCAAAGAGCCTGTGCTGTCTGCATCTGCAGACATTTCCGTGGACATGTGGCAAGCATGACTCAACACTGGAGTGCACGGAATGCTGTTTACCTTCCCACTGAAGGGGTACTATTTATCTACTTGCAATTTCTTGCTTTTGAACTGCTAGGCTGGCAGGAGCTGGGACAGAGATGAGAGCTCACTCTGTCGTGCAGTACTCGGGAATAAAACTCCGACCTTCCAGTCATCTTTTCAGCATCTTAATCACTTGAGCCACCACAGTCCCACTATTTACCTATGCTAAACCACATGTACTAAGACATCTGCAACGGAGCCCTGGACTTTGTTTTGGTTTCGCTGGATGCATGTATTTGTTTTTGCAGAATGCAAAATTAAACTAGATACAGCTGTGGGAAGCGCTGCTAGTTTAACAAGCTGTTACTAGCTTAACAAGGGAAACAATGCAGACAATGGCAGTGTTTATACCTTTTCCTGTGCTGTTTACCCTGTGTAAAACTGCCACAAGCGCCTACTGGGAGGGAGGAGAAAATAAAGACATTTGCTGCTACAAATACTGCTCCAGAATAGAGCTGCAGAAGACAAAACATTCCTCTGTAGCATTTCAATACTTTAGATTCCCCAAGGCAGCATCTGTCAACCTGTCCCTCTGTCATTCATTCTTCGGTCTAAGTGTGCAAGAGAAATAATTAAACCTTTCCTGTATGTTTTTTAGATCAAATTAAAATACACCAACACACTCTACTGATTTGCAGCTGCATTTAATTAAAATAAAAAGTCAGGCGATCTGTTATGCCTCTCCCTGTAAAGCAGGGATTCTCAACCTGCGGCCCAAGGGCCAGATGCAGCCCGTGGCTCCATTTCATGTGGCACACACACATACCCCCAACTGCCTCCATCACACCAAGAAGTGCCATGTGGTGGAGGAATGGTAAATGGCCATCAGACCCCTGAAGCTGTCTGAGGTAGCATGGCCCGGCCCCCAGCTTTAAAAGGTTGAGAACCCCTGCTGTAGAGTATGTAGTTTGGTTCTTTTCCACCTCCTACCCATTCCTGCAGGGACTGCGGTGGCTCAAGTGGTTAAGACACTGAACTCAGTGACTGGAAGGTCTGAGTTCGATTCCCAGGTACTGGATGATGGAGTGAGCTCCTGTCTCTACCCCAGTTCCTGCCAACCTAGCAGTTCATTTTGGTGGAAAGGTAAACAGCGTTCCGTGCACTCCAGTGTTGAGGCATGCCTGCCACCCATCCAGGGAAACATCTGCAGATGCAGAAAGTGCTGGCTCTTTGGCTATAAAAAGAAATGAGCACTGAACTCAATAGTCGGATACAACTGGCTTTCGAGCAAGGGTGACCTATACCTTTACCTGCTCCTGCAAGAGGAATTAGATCTGTTTAAGTACTGTCTCACAGAACAGCTTTCCCCAGCTAAACTTCTTGAATCTGTCTCCCCTTAAAACCATAATTCCTGGGAAGTACAGTCAAACTTCTACATATAAATTGAATTCGATCCTTGAGATTGGCTGTACCTCGAAAAAATTTTATCTTGAATTTCCCATTGGAATGCATTGAATGCAATTTCCCATAGGAATGCATTTAATTTTGTATCTCGAAATAATCCTATTAAAAATTTGTATCTGATTTTTTTCCTGAGATTTCCGGATGTATCTCAAGTTTTTCTTAAGTCGGGCTGTTCTTATCTCGAGGTTTGACTGTAAAGGGGAAAATCTCAGGCATGCTTATCTCACTGTTTTCAAATTTAAAGGACAGGTGTAAAATTGCAGTAACAAAGTAATAACTCAGCCAGAGCAAATGATGTATCTGTATTTGTCTTTTTTCTTTTAAACAACATCAGGCTGTTGCCCAAGGACATAAATTGAAAGAAAAAGGTTATTGAAATGTATCTAATCAAAATAATGTTTTGGGTAGGGAAACAATGTCCTTTCTCTATCAGTTCAGTTCAAATTTTCTTTTGTTCTCTCCCTGCTAAGATAAAAACAAAACAGCATTGTGACCTCAAAATTAGCGAATATGAATTATTAAACCTTTCCCCCTTATCAAAATAAGCATGCAGTTAAATGAAGATTGTATAATAATTTTAAGAAACTATTTGTGCTAATCTATAATGTGGCCTGGAGAAAGTCATTTTATGAAAAGAAAGTTACATAAAAAGTCCTGCGTCATTTATTTAAGTGGAATAGACTTGTGCGACTGTGCATTTCTGAACACTTCAAAAAGTATGCAATGCCAAGATAAATAATATGAAACGCCTTCTGCCCATCGGCCCCACCTGGACAGAGAACATGTGTGTGTAGTTTGTCAAAAAATATATAAGTCTAGTTGAATTGTTAATTAGGGTCTTGAATCTGCATGGATTCAAGCACCAATACTGTATATGCATATATTATGTTATAATTGATCTTGCTGATAATATAAGAACAGCCTTGCTGGAACAGGCCACAGCCCATCCAGTCTCACACCGTAGCTCACCATTTGCTTCAGGGGATAAAATCTATTTTTCCTTCAAAACCTCTTTAGCTGTTTCATTTTTTAAAAAAGAAACTTATGAACTGATCACTTTTTAGAAAGTTTTCAGGTGACAACATAAAACATATCTAGCTCGTACTGTCTTGCTTGCATGGATGCACCAATACTGCTGAGATAAATTAAGCAAACCTAGGAAAAATAAGCAAATATAAATGCAAACTTTTGACAGTCTCTCAGTTGGGAAAATCACTTCCCAAATCTCAGGAGGACAGAGCACCCATGTAAAAGGAAAAAGCATTTCCTTCCATTGGCAAGGACTCAAATGACACAGAACATCATTCCATTTATAAAAAAGCCTGCTCCTTCTTTTGGCAAGGTAAACAGAAAAACCTTTGGCATACAGTTGGGATAGGCTATAACCCTTTGTTTGGCGATTTTCTAGATCTGGAATAGAGTGGTTCACAGCTAAAGATATCTCCCGCATTCATGGACTTTGACCTGTCTTGCAACACTCTTTCATAGACTCATAGGCTGATGAAGTTGATGAGGATCCAAAGGTCATCTGCCAATACAAAGGAAATGGTTTTGTGGGGCTTGGGTGGTGGTGGTGGTGGATTTGGATTTGCTTAGGCAGGGCATAATATTCCATCATGCCATGGTCCAGCTCTCATAGCCTCTAGATATTGAGGAGTATGAGGTCCACAATCCCCCAGCCACCACCTGAAGGATGACAGACTGGGGAGCTGTCATAGAGTCACTGCAAATCCTTCAAGCTGGAGTGGTGATCCTTTTACTCTTCTAGGTCAGGGATTCCCAACCTGCCGCCCATGGGCCCATTTCATGTGGCCCCACCACCACTTCCAGCATGCCAGGAAATACCATGTGGTGATGGAAGGGCAAAATGGCCATCCGGCCCCCAAAGCTGTCTGAGGGAGTGTGACCTGGACCCCAGCTTAAAAAGGTTGAGAACTGCTTTAGGTGTTTAGGCAACAACTCCGATAATTATTATACTTTAGAGGCGAAGACATTTGCAGAGCTGAAATAATTCCTCCCTTATACTTCTAAGGCTTCTTGTGTCTGAGTTGGCTAACATATTCAAGTGAAAGGGCATTTATTAAGCCAGAATTATAAGCTTAATCACCTTACTGTTACTCTTTACAGACACCATAAAACTTTCTTTGTGGCATATTAATGTTCGGGAGTCCACATTATGGAATAATGCAGGCATTCAGACCTGCTAAAGTTTATCTCCTTATTTGCTGGAACAATCACATATCCTGATGTTTTCCATACTTTTGCATAGCAGTAACTTTTCATCAACCCATTCAGCACACAAAGTTCTACCTCTTTTGGGAGAAATTACTTGCAGAGAAATGAACAACTTCATCGCAAAGCTTTTGAAAGAGGCTGGAACACAGGAATGCCCAATTGTGAAAAACACAATAATAATCAAGCAGTGCTTTCCAGGCAGATTATATTCAGACATCATTATGGTGAGATGGGAATCTTTCTCCACTATTGCAGTTGCAACAGTCAAGATATCTAATGAGTTTAATGCTACCCATTGGGGCAGCCAAGGGTTCGGCTTCTTTTGCTGCATAACGTTTATTATGACAACCCCCTTTGGAAATCATCTCAGAGTTTCAGAGCTTTCCATGTTGTGTGATTCTGAGACCTGTGAGGTCGAAAAATCTCCACATGTCTTCCAACTCCGGACAGGTTCCATTGAGCCGCATTTCTTATCTACTTTTTGTGTACACTTTGTATTAACTTTTCTGGAGAAAACATCTGTTGATTACCAGAAAACAAAGAGGTAGAGTCCCCAAATGCCAAACTCTGATGTCACAAGATGGATGGAGCCAACCATCCCTTTGCCACAAGTGCTGTTCTGTCAAATATTTAAGTAACGCCAAATGAGCAACACCAACACCAGCAGAATATTAGCCATGTACCATATGTATCCAGTGGTGGGCTCCAAAAAAATTTACTACCACACTGTGGGCATGGTATGGTGAGCATGGCCAGGGGGAAAGCCCTGCATTGCACCTGAATTAGGACTACTTTATTTCAAAACTTGGATGGGCAGGGCCAGCCAGAATTTCTGCTACCTGTTCTGGCAAACTGGTGTGAACCTGCTGATGCCCACCATTGTATGTATCTGTCTTAAAGTAACACCAAGATTTGTGTGCCTGTTTTCTTGTATCTGTTTTTGGACATTCCAAGTGGGATGCTCTTTGAGAAATGTACAGAACACACAATCCAATTTTTCTCTATAATAAAAACATGTGGATGTGTCTAGTTGTAAATTCCCCATACACACACACTTTCGTGGCTAAACAATACAGACTATGAAAAATTACAAGCCTGCCCACATCATAAAATAGTTTATATGTATCCTATATGCTTACCATTGTGCTGCTGCCAGTGCATAAAGGATGTTTTCTTTTGCTGACACTATATTTCAAGCACCATGGAAGCAATTTCCGCCTTTATGATTTCTGTTTGAATAACATTTCCACCATTTAAATGTGCAATGCAAGCAGATTGGATGGTTGTTTTTTTTATTTTTAAAAAAGCTGGATTGGACAGAGGAAAAACCTTAGCCACACTTGGAAGCAACTCTAACAGATGTTTCCATGCAAGGATACAAGTATTTTCTTGTCTTAAGGGCATTCCCTTGAGAGAGAAAGATGAAAGGCAAGCAAGAAGATTATGAAATGGAAACATAGAAGTGAATGGATAATTCAATTACTTAGCATTTCTATGGCACTTTGAAGCACTGAAAATATTTCAGATAACTTCCTTATTTCTTAGCTTTCCACCTTGCCGTTTAAACATATTCCCTGAGCAGCACACAAGAGAATAAATCAGGAGTCCAACAAAACACAATAAATACAACTTATAGCAAAGTGCTAAAACTAATTAATGTGAAAGGGCCAATGCCAAAACAGCAACAGAAATCCAATAGGGACTAAACAAAAAGCCTTCAGAAGACAAAATGGGGCTTCTCATGCAGCTGAGAAGACCATGATATGGGCCATTCCTGGTTAAAGTCAGATGCTGTTATAGAGAAAACATTTCCCCCAGTAATGATCCAATGTACTTCAGATGGAAGCAGTACTTAGAGAAGGGCTTCTGGTGGAATTCTGTGTGTGCATTTGTTACCCCATATCTGAAAATTGCCCCTTTTATTATTTTTAAAATATTTTTATTTTTAATAAAATTGTTTTAGTCTTTATTTTTAATTTGCCCTCCATGTCAAAGTTAGGCTTACATGTCCACAAACACCACACTGTACCATGATTCACTTGTAGGTAAGATAACTGCAAGGGTTGATTTTTTAAATAAATTTATAAAAACCTCAAACCTCTATTTTAAAAAGCCATGGTCAAAGACCCCCACCCCACCCCCCCACCCCACACACACACTTTCTCTCCCTCTCTCTTTCTGTTTAAGCCAAGCCTCAGCAGTAGTGAAAAGGTTCTGGGGAACTGCAGTTTGGTTTAAAATGCATTTTTCCTTTCTGCTAAATAGACACAGCAGACTTAACCCTTTCACTCCTGATTAATTTTATTTCATTAGCAGTTAAACCTAGGATGTCAAATAAATTAATAAAATGTTTTCATGTACTTTAAACTGTTCAATTCTTGTCCATTCAAGCAAGAATTTCTTAACTTCCTCTTCATATGCTCAGGCCATATTTGGGCAAGCAGGATCTCAGTCAAGGAAGCTCTATTCATCACTAAAGCTTCTCAATAATCTCCTGATGTTCTGTTTGCCTTAAAGCCTGCTGACGTCAGGTGGGGGCGGTCCACGGTGAGCCCAGGTGCTCACCACAGACCACATTAATGATATACAGGGGTCTAATTGGGCCCATAGGCCATAGTTTGGGCACCCCTGCTCTAGAGAGCAGTGCTTATCTCCATTTACAGCCAAAGAGCAAACGCTATCTTGTGTCTGCAGATATTCCTGTGGTCATGTGGCAGGCATGAATAGACGCAGGAGCACACAGAACACTGTTACCTTTCCCACCAAAGGAGTACCTATTTATCTACTTGCAATTTCTTGCTCCAAACTGTTAGGTTGGCATAAGCTAGGAATGACAATGGGAGCTCACTCCATTGTGCAGCACTCAGATCTTGATCTGCTTAACTGCCAACCTTCCAGTTGCCAAGCTCAGCGTGTTAACCACTAAGCCACCATGGCCTACAACACCCATAATCCTGCAGCCAGCTTAATGGAAATTGTAATCCAACACATCGGAAGGGCACCATGGTGTAAGAGGTGGACTAGGTTGCCAAGCAAGTGCTGAGTTGTTGTTGTGTATTAAGCACACCAAAAAAAAATGGCCAAACGGAGAAAAGGATACAAACACAATGTACCATTTGTGTATGCCCAAAAATGATGAAGATAATGATAAATGAATCTTCTTATAAGGTCTTTGTATTCTTAATGTTATTTTTATTTTTTATTTTGCAAACTCTGATAATAAACTGATGTATATTAACTTGTAATGTCATCAAACAGAAACCAAACTCAGATACTTCTCTGCACATAAAGTCTTCAAGTTCCTTTTGTAATCTTGGCAATAGTAACCAAATTCAAATATGTTCTCTTCAACTTTTTCACTATGTCCTTTGTAACAATATGAAACAATGATTCATTCCTCTATTACACTTTCTATCTCTCGTCCAAAACAGCTCATAAACTCGTATTCAGTTGGGAAGTCAAACTCCCATATAAATTGGCCCCAAACTCCAGACGTCTATCTGGATAATTAGACATTTCATTCAATAAATTTCATCAGGGGAGTTTTTGCAATATCACTCTTGAGTTTCGCGTCCTCTCTGTCTCTTCTGTAATTTCTCTATGGTTGCTAAGGACGTTGTTGTGTATTAAGGCACAATTGCAAGTTGCGTGGGTAGTGCCTTGCAAAGAGAAAATGGCGGTTTCCCACCATCCAAATTAGGAGCTAAAATTGGCGCGGAATCTCCCTCTCTGAGCGCGCTCATTATGCTAATCAATGTCTTGTGACTGGTTACAGTTTTGGATCCTGTTTCCCATTGGTTAATACATATATATCTTGTTATGATTGGTTGGTTATGCTTGTCCGGCAGGTCGCTACTTTGTGTCAAGGAGCCACCGCCAGAGAGACACTATATAAGCCCCACAGGTAAACAAGGGATCTATACTACCCATTCCGCACAGGTAGCCTGTACGTGCTAAGCCTGGGTCTCCTCACACGCTATCGCTTCTAGCCTATCTTAGCCATTGACTCTTCTACGGCAGATTCTGGAGGGACTGATTTCATGGGATTGTATAGCCATCTTGTGTCTGGAGCGCATTGTAAGTATAATCTAAAAGACTGTTAAATAAACTCCTGTTATTGTTCTGTTCATTGTTGCCTCAACTATTGCTTATAAGGGCTGTACACGACAGTTGTGGAATAATAGTAAGTGTATTTTATTTCATGGGGTTTGGGGGGCGGACAAGTTATAGTAAAATATGAGAGCAAGGAACCAATAATTCTTTGCCATGAGCAGGGAGGGAAGAGATTTGAGAAAATAAAATAATTGAAAATAATAATGGTTAAAACCAGGCCAGCTCACAGCTGTAGAAATATAATTTGTATTTGGACTGAAAAGAAACATATGAAGACTACCACATCGCCTATGGCAGCTCATTTGAAGGAAAAAGCCAAGATGAATCTGAAAGACTTGCATGAATGCAAATACTTCATCTTTGAAAATAAACAGCCTCCTTTCATTTCAATCTCTCTCTTTCCTGAACTTACACAGAAAAATAGTGTTCCTATTAACTGCAGTTAATAGCAGTTGAGTCGGGTTGTGGGATTGGGAGTTAACTTTGGCTGAAGTTGTAGTTCATAATGGAGCATTAGACTCTGCTTCTCCTCCTGTTGTACAACAGGGCCCTGGACAGACTTTTCCAATCACATCTAGCCTGGATTTTAGGGAAAACATAGGCCCCGGCCTTGTTATTAGACAGAGGGTGTCATCAGCCACCGGCAGCAGATTTTGTTTGGCACGACAGAACAACCAATAGTTACAACCAATAGTTACTGAACTTGCTTCTAATTGTTTTTTTACTGCAAAGATGGTGTTTGTAAGATTTTGTGTCTCCAAGGCTAGAATCAGAGCTTAGAACATTATATTAAAATTTAACATACAGTATGCTATTTTTAATTTTAAATCATGTGTACTTGTTACTTTTTGGTAACACATTGGTAATACAGTACTGTATATCATTATTCATTGATTTGCACAACCAGCATTGGCCACAGTTGGAGAAAGAAAAGAGACGTATTAGGGCTAAGGATACAAGTGGCTGGAAATCTGACTGCTGTGTTACTTCCACTCTCCAAGAAGTGAACAGCTTCTAAGTAAATAAACCAGTCATAGAGGTTTGAAATGAAAAAAGATAATTTTATCTATGTTTTTCTGTCAAAGTAAAACATAATACAATAACACACGATCATGGTACATCATAATGTATATGCATACATTGTCTTGGTTTCCATTAGATCCAAGGACCCCCATTAATGATTCAGTCAGCCTTTTATACTTTTCATGAAGCTCCACACACGTGTTTTTCAGTCCAGATGTGTGGATCCGTGTGCCCAGTTGGCACGCATGGCCTCTGGCAGAGGTTAAACCTAGCGAGCACGCTCCTGGCCCCTGGCCCTTGCCAGCAGGGAGAAATTAAGGGGGGGTGGATAAATGATAGGGTTTGATTCACCCAATTACCTGACCTGACCAACGAACCTGCTGAAAGAGCAAATACGTTACCGATTAGAGTAATCCCTCATCTCCGAATCTCAGTCTCATCCCAGAGGCAAACAGGAGCCATGATTGCCTTAGTCTAAGCCCAAAACAATGGTGTTGTCCCAGCCAGTGTTTGTCCACACTAATTAACTTCCCCCCGAGAGATTCCCAATTAACCTGAGTAAATAGGTGATGTGATTGACTGCTGGGTGACGGTTTTTTCTACCTTGCCTTCTGATCTATAAATGGTTATGCCTTTTCCTCAATAAACCACTGATCATATCCTCCTCCATACTGCCTCGTATCGTTCTTTGATCAGTCTCCTCCGGGACCTGCGGCCCTCAGCGGCCCCGATTCCTACACCTGGTGACCCCGAGACGTGATCTACTCGTGAGTAAGAGCGGTCTTCCTCAGAGTAGCGATCACACGGTCCGGTTCTGCGCCTGAACCGTGTCCGAATCGTCCCGGAGGACAGCGCGGCACTCCGCCTGGCAGCCAGCCGATCGGAGGGACGGCCTGCGGTGAGGCAGTCCAAAGAGGCATCCTACAGCTTGCTCCCAACTTTTGCGGCGGCTTGCGCCAAAGGGAAATGCGCGTTCCGCTCAGGGCAGCTGTGAGCCCCTGACAGCGCAGTGGCCACCGAGGGCCCGTGGCCGCAGTCCACGCTCCGAGCTCTACCCAGAAAGCGACGTCGCCAGAACCTATTGCCTGCCAAAGACGCGTCGGCTCGTCCCGAGGAGGAATCTTCCGAGGACCCAATCGCAGGTAATATGGGGACCTGTCCTCAGCGACAGCGTCCATCCGCTAGCCAAAGAACTCGTGTAGAGGAGTTCAACATCCTGGCCAGGGTATTTAATTTGCGTTTTCACAGCGGGGAGCTAGCGAGACTTTTGGTGTACCTAGGGGAACACTGCCTGCTTTACCCAGAAGTAGGTACGTTAACCCTCGAGCGCTGGGATCAGATAGGAGACTGCATTCAGCAACCCCCGAAAGCTCCAGGAGGCGTAATTCGCACATGGAGAAAGTGTAGGAAGCTCTTGGCGGAGATAGAGCCAGTTCGGATAGAGGCCAAAGAACCCCCAAATCTGCCAGAAGCGCCAGCCAAACCAACGGCGCCTACGGCGCTCTATCCGTCACTCCAATTTAGGCAGGGTAGTGTAGGGAGCTTTCCCCCGGTGACAGCTGCAGACGTCACCGGTGGAATGCAAGGAATGAGGAGCGCAGGCGCTTCTCTGACAGTCCCAAGTTCCCGAGTTACCAAGAGTCCACTTCAGCGCACCATTGAAGAGGAGATTAGGAAGGGGGAATTGCCAGCAGAAGAACTAGCTGAGCTTAGCCAGATATGTCCCATCCGCATGGAGATGGACGCGCTTACAGGCGCACAGCAAATAGTACACTCCCCAGTCCCGTATAAGCTTCTCATGGCTATACGGAAAGCCATCTCAGAAACAGGGCTCCAAAGTCGTTTCACAAGGGGCACGCTTCAGCAAGTGTGCGAGAACACCATGTTCATTCCCCATGACTGGAAAGCTGTCATGCGGATGATGCTCAACCCTAGCCAGTACTTAATTTGGGACAGCGAGTATCGCCTGGAGGCGCAGACAAGGGCTGCCAGGATGGGAAGCGCAGTACTTCCTGACCAGTTATATGGTTCAGGTGCCTTCGAATCCATCGATGCCCAAATCAACTTGCCTCTAGCCACTCTCCAGATGTCGGCCGAGGCCGCCTTTAGGGCGTTTTTCAAAGTCCCAGCAACTGGCAAAGCGGCTAAAAATTACACCGCTATCAAGCAAGGAGCCCAAGAGCCCTATATGGACTTCATCAATCGCCTGGAGGAAGCAATTAGCAGGCAGATTGACAATGAGCAGGCCCAACAAGAGCTCATGATGAAGTTAGCCAAGGACAACGCCAACTTAGACTGCCGTAAAATCTTGCAGTCACTAGGCAATCGTCCTGATTTGACCCTTACGGACATGATTAGAGCTTGCGCCGACGTTGGCACAGAATCCTACAAGATGGGATTGCTAGCGGCAGCGGTGCAAGGAAGTAAGAGACCAAAAGGAAAGACCCAAGGAGCATGTCACAGTTGTGGCAAGGTCGGTCACTTCGCTAGGGAGTGCCGATCCAAGGGAGGCGGACAAAAGTCCGGCCGTTCCAAGGCTCCGAAAACCCAGTGTCCGAAATGTCAAAGAGGCTACCATTGGGCCCGAGACTGTCCGAATTCGGGAAACCGGAACGCGGGCATGTCTCTGGCCCCGGTCCAAACAGGGACTCCCCTCATACAGAGCTCACCAGAGCTAGACTAAATCCCGGTCACACTCCAGACATTGCGAGGGCACAGGCCAGCCCCAAGGGTAGTACAGGGTTAGACTTGACTTGTCAGGCGGACGTTACATGCGACCTGCCAGGCACGGTCTATCTGGTGGACTCCCAGTACATGGGTCCACTGCCCAAGGGCTTTATAGGTTTAGTTTTGCCCCGCAGCGTAGCTGGAGCACGCGGAATTTTCATAATTCTAGGAGTCGTTGACTCGAATTTTTCAGGCATTCTCCAAGTTCAGCTTTGGACTCACCTGCCCCAAACAATCCACAAGGGAGACACCTTAGCGCAACTGATCATGGTTCCTTGTCACTCGCCAGCAGATAGCCAGGGAAGGCTCAGTGACAGCTCCGAGTCCCGGTCAGAGGACCGCTCGAGCGCCAGTGAGGCAGTACAAGGATACCAGGTCTTAGCGACAGTGGAGACCAACATTGAGTGGAAGCAGCGCCCCATTATCGAGGTATTTTTGAACAAAAGAGTGTTCTCAGGGTTACTCGATACCGGAGCGGATGTGAGCGTGATAAGCAGAAGCCAGTAGCCAAGGGAGTGGGCCATTGAGCCGGTCTCCGATGTGTGGGGGGTAGGCGGCGTCCAGGAAGCGTTTAGGAGCCGAGAGTGGGTGGAAGTCACAATCCCAGGGGCTGACGGCACGGCGGTAATTCGGCCGCACATTCTTGACGTGCACATCAACCTTTGGGGGGCGAGATGTCTTACAGCAGTACGGTGCTACGCTTACCTTTGGGTAATGGCGTTGCCACTTAAATGGCTCACCGACACGCCGGTTTGGGTAGAACAATGGCCGGTAGTGGGAGAGAAATTAGTTGCCCTCAAGCAGCTAGTTAAGGAACAGCTAGACGCAGGACATATAGAGCGGTCCACAAGTCCTTGGAATTCGCCAATTTTTGTCATTAAAAAGAAGTCGGGGAAGTGGCGACTCCTCCACGATCTCAGAGAGATCAATAAATGCAATACAGCCAATGGGTCCGCTCCAATGCGGCATCCCCAATCCGAACATGATTCCCGAGGGGTGGGAGATTCTAGTCGTAGATCTCAAGGATTGCTTTTATACAATCCCCTTAGACCCCCGGGACCGGGAAAGGTTCGCCTTTACGGTGCCGGTTGTGAACCACGGTGAGCCCACACAGCGTTACGCGTGGAAATTTTTGCCACAGGGCATGCTCAATTCGCCCACCCTGTGCCAAATTTATGTTCACAACGCACTGGCAAAGTTCCGAAGCCTTTACCCTAAAGCCATAGTTTGCCACTTCATGGACGACATCTTGGTCGTGATGCCGCAACTCGGCAGCGAAATGTTTTCTGACCTCCAGGCTAGCCTGGGGGACAAAGGTTTACTCATTGCCCCGGAGAAAGTGCAGAGAACCGAGCCCTTCTCATACTTGGGCCATCGGCTTCTCCGCTCTTTCGCAGCACCAGTTTTGCCCAGGATCAATTTACAGGACTCAGTCACCCTTGTAGAGTTGCAGCAAGTTTTGGGGAACATCAATTGGGCCAGACCGTATTTCCGATTGGATACGGATCTTCTAAAACCGCTCTTCTCGCTGCTAACCTTAGGTAAGCAGCCGGCAGACCGGATACAGATTTCTCGAGAGGCACGCTTGGCACTCGAGAAAGTTAACCAAGTTCTCAGCCAGAGGTGGGTAGATAGGATCTCCCCAGGGCCATATGCTCCGATCTTGAATTTGTACATCGTACGGTCAGGATCCATGTTTACAGGAGCGCTCGGGGTAGATGCCGAGAAAGGGGCGAGTATCGTGGAGTGGGTGTACCTTCCGAACACCTCTTCACGAAACATCGTTCCTCCCCAAGAATTGGTCTCCGCGGTGGTTTACCGCGGAAGGCTGAGAGCTAGGGACATTTCAGGGCATGATTTAGCCAAAATCGTAGTCCCATTCACCAAGGAACAAGTCCAGCAATTAATGCAGCTCGGTGACTCGCTTCCCATAGCCCTGGAAGGATTCACCGGGAGCTTGGCATACCACTTGCCAAAGGACCCCAGACTTGTCTTACTCCAAACGCAGACAGTCAGCTTGTTCGAATTGCTCTCACTGGTTCCACTCCAGGGAGCCAGGACAGTTTTTACTGATGGTGGTCGGACATACGGTGTCTTGACCTGGCAGGAGGGCCAAGCTTGGCGCACGCTGCTAACTCTTCCACAAAAGTCCGCGCAGCGGGCAGAGTTGGCAGCGGTGAACCTTGCCTTGCGCACCTTCGCCAAAGAACGTTTAAACATCATCACTGACAGCATGTATGTTAGGAACTTGCTTCACAGTCTACCGGGAGCATACATCACTCCCGCGATAGACAAGAATTTGCTTAGCCTGTTTCTCACTGCTCAATTTCATTTGCGAAACCGCACGGAGCCGCTCTATATTGCCCACATCTGAAGTCATCAAGACCTACCGGGTCCGATTTCGGCGGGCAATAGCAGAGCGGACGCGGCGGCAAAGGAAGTTCAGCAACGTTCAGTTTTGGGTGTTTTTACTACTCCAATTCAGAGCCATGCTTTCGTTCACCAAAATGCCAAAGCACTTGCCAGACAGTTTAATCTGCCACTGTCTCAAGCCCAAGGCATAGTTCGCTCTTGCCAGCATTGTGCAGGGGCACCGGGGGGGCCCTCATGGGGGGTCAACCCACGAGGGACAGAGGCCAATCAGCTGTGGCAAATGGACGTCACGCATGTTCCGCAGTTTGGCAGATGGCAGTATATGCACGTTTGCATAGACACTTTTTCTCAGTTCGTTTGGGCAACGGCGCAGAAAGGGGAGACTGCTTCCCACGTGGAGCAGCACCTCCTTTCCTGCATTGCAGCCATGGGCAAACCTCGGCACGTTAAAACCGATAACGCGCCATCCTACAGCTCTAGGCAGTTGGCCGCCTTCATGGCCACTTGGGATATTAAGCATACTTTTGGCGTTCCTTACAATCCGCAGGGGCAAGCGATTGTGGAACGGGTCAATCGGATGCTCAAGTCCTATATTGACAAACAAACAGAAAGGGGGGAGCCACCAGCCCTCCCCAAGTCACAGGGCCAGGCCCAGCATTGCCTGAATAAGGTATTGTTTACTTACAATCACCTTAATGTTTTTTCGGATTGTACGCCACAGGAGAAGCACTTCCGCCGTTCGGAAGCTCTCCCGCGACCAATCGTCCGATACCTGGTGCTACCGGACCCTTCTTGGAGGGGCCCGGCGCCGCTCGTAACCTGGGGGCGAGGGTATGCTGCAGTTATGTCTCCTACAGGTGTCGTTTGGATTCCAGCTCGGTGTGTCAAGCCGTACTTGGAACCTCATTGCTTGGACCCAGACCGACCCGAGTCCGATCCCGGAGATGGAGGACCTCACCCTGACCGAGGAGACCCACCGGGAGAAGCGACGGCCGCGGACGCCAGCACCAAGGATCACCTGGGGGATGGTCAAGACCCTTTGCAGTGAGGTCCAGGGCGCCCTCCGACGCGAGGAGAGGGAGCCGACACCGGAGAACTTCGTAGCAGCAGTCTTCGCCCAGATTGATGCCAACACCGTGATCTTCACCATCATCCTGACCCTTTCCCTGTTTCTGGGGTGAGGCGCTCAGGCCGCCTCGTTGGAGGCCAACGATCTACTGCCCGGCGGAGACCTCTCTGCCCGGATGCAGTACAATATTTGGGAGAGGTTGGCGGGTCTCGTCAACCAGTCCGATTTTTGCCTCAGGCAGGACCTTGGTTCTGCTTCAATCCTCAGCACCTGCCTCATCCCAGTGTGCCATTCTCCAGGCGCGCACCCCAGGGATGGGGATTGGCTTGTGAAGAGACTTTTCAGCCCGTATAACCCAGCGGCTTCTTCAGAGTATGCCCGCTGGGAGATGCGGCTGACCATGACCTTGCCGGCTGATGCAGCCACCCTCCACACTCCTCGGGTGGCGGTCAGCCCGAACACTACCTGTGGACGAATGTACGGCTGCGCTTCGGCTGGTCGTACCCGGCGCCGCTGCCTCAACGTTGGCAGTGGCAATTGGACTTGCAATAACCCAGTACCACTTGGCACCATGTATGCTCATATCACCCTGCCATCCGGGTGGTTCTTCACATGCAACCAGTACACGTGGAACTACATTCCTGCAAATGTTTCAGACTCTATATGTTGTGTCAGTCGTTTGACATTGTTACTCCCCACCAAGGATATGGTCACCCCAAGCACAAATGTTACAGATGTTTCAAATGTTTCCTCACTCGTACGGCACACTCGCACCACCCAGTTGGACAGCTCATGTGAGAGCAGCTTTAGAGTAATGAGCCCTGCCGAATATCTCTCTTTGGCACTCAGCATCTTCGGCGTGCCAGGCTTAGCTGTCGGCAACGCGAAGAGGATTGGTCGCTTGGCTTGCGGTCTAGCAAAAGCCATCAACCATACCTCCTCAGCGATAGCGCTCCTTAATCAAGAGCAGGCAGAGCTTCGCCACGCCATTCTTGACAATCGGGTGGCTATCGACTACCTCTTATTGTTGCACCACCTGGGTTGCGAATCCTTTCATGGTATGTGCTGTTTCAACCTTACGGACAACTCCCGCAAAGTACAGAGTCAGCTCACTGATCTCCACACCATAGTCTAGGGCATCACAAAGGGTTCTGCATGGGGAGCTTGGTGGAGCTCAGTGTGGAACTGGATGTGGTCATGGATCCCCTGGGGGTGGCTCCAAACGGTACTCAAGGTGGTGGTGGGGGTAATTATACTAGGCATCGCACTCTGCTGCTTTGCGCAATGTATTCCCTCGCTGATCTCAAGGTGCCGCCCCAGAAAGAAACCCTGTGACGTCATTCCCGCTCATCAGCTGGTCCCGCTCCTACGCAGGGTCGCCGGTCAGGCTCTTAAGAAAAATTAAAAGGGGAGATGTGGATCCGCGTGCCCAGTTGGCACGCATGGCCTCTGGCAGAGGTTAAACCTAGCGAGCACGCTCCTGGCCCCTGGCCCTTGCCAGCAGGGAGAAATTAAGGGGGGTGGATAAATGATAGGGTTTGATTCACCCAATTACCTGACCTGACCAACGAACCTGCTGAAAGAGCAAATACGTTACCGATTAGAGTAATCCCTCATCTCCGAATCTCAGTCTCATCCCAGAGGCAAACAGGAGCCATGATTGCCTTAGTCTAAGCCCAAAACAATGGTGTTGTCCCAGCCAGTGTTTGTCCACACTAATTAACTTCCCCCCGAGAGATTCCCAATTAACCTGAGTAAATAGGTGATGTGATTGACTGCTGGGTGACGGTTTTTTCTACCTTGCCTTCTGATCTATAAATGGTTATGCCTTTTCCTCAATAAACCACTGATCATATCCTCCTCCATACTGCCTCGTATCGTTCTTTGATCAGTCTCCTCCGGGACCTGCGGCCCTCAGCGGCCCCGATTCCTACACAGATGGTCACCCATGGACATTTCACCTTTATCTTGATGTTACATATTCTAACTTACATATGCAATGACGTACATTCTAACATGTATAGTGGTAAACATGTCTGCTTATCTCAAATAAGACCCTTTTGGGTGTGTTCCTCAGCAAATTAGCTGTAAACAACTTTTAACTAGAAAGGCGTTCTTAATTCCAATATGGCTCTGCTTATGTTACAACCTTATATCTAACTAGCATATTTTGCCTGGCGGTGCCGGGCTTTTTAAAATTGTGTTGGATAGTAAAGGGTTTTGTTTTTTGTTTTTTTGAACCAATGGTGCTGGACTGTTTTAAATGGTGTTGTAAGGTTTTGTGATTTTGTGGCATCGAAGTACTGCGTCCGCTTGCGGCGGACTTGCGCTGCCAGTGGGTTTTTTTTTTGTGTGTGCCGGCTTCCTCAGTGCCAGGCTCTTTAAATTGGTTTTTGAAGGTTTTTGTTTTATGTTTATGCAAATTTAATTTAATTTTAATTTTATTTTATTTAGTTTAAAATTTAATTTTGGTTTTTAAAATCTTTATTTTTATGCATCTTTATTTTTTGTTTTGGTTTTTTTGAATGAAAAGTGATTTCTTTTTTTGTATTTTTTGAGATTAGTGTGATTATTTTTGAATGTTTTTATAACTTATTTGATTAATTTTGGAATTAATCTTATTAGTTTCAATATTTTTGAATGTTTTTTCTATTTTGGCCTCTGGGTGGGGGTGGTGAGCTTTTCTGCCTCTCTACAATTTTTCTCTTCTGTCCTCTGGGTGTCGCTTCCGGTAAGTTTTTTCTTTATTTTCTCATTTGAGTTCCGGTCCTCATGGATAGAAGACGTCTTTTGGTAAGCTCTCTGGGTTGTTGTTTTTTTGGGGTGGGGTGGGGGGGGTTGGGATTTTTTTTTGGAGGGGGGGTCTGTGTGTTTTTTCTTGTTTGTTTTTGTGTTTCCTTTTTGGATTTTTGAGTGTTTTTGATTGTTTTTGGTTTGTGTTTTTGTGCTTACTTTTTCAGGGGGGGGGGTGGCTTTCTTTCCCGCGGGCCATGCTGGCTGGCCCGTGGGTAGGAAGGGCAATGGTGGGGGGGAGTGCTTTCTTTCCTGCGGGCCATGCTGGCTGGCCCGTGGGAAGGAAGGGCAATGGTGAGGGGGAGTGCTTTCTTTTCCACGGGCCATGCTGGCTGGCCCGTGGGAAGGAAGGGCAGCGGCGGCGGGCCTTTTTTTTAACTTTTTTTCCCGTGTGCCGGCTGGCCCATCGAATGGAAGGGCAGCGGCGGTGGGAGGATTTCTTTTTTTCTCCCACGGACCATGCTGGCTGGCCCGTGGGGAAGAAGGGCAGCAGCGGCGGGCCTTTTTTTGTTTACTTTTATTTTTCGTGCGCTGGCTGCCTCAGCGTTCTGTGCGCTAATGGCGCAAAGGATGCTGGGGCTTGTAGTTTTGGCTCCGTGTGTTTGCTTACTGCAGCGGTTTTTCCCCTGCGGCTTTTTTTGATTGGCCGCAGCGTGTTTCCGAACGTTCCTTTTGCCGCGCCGATCAGCCTGATTGCATCAAGAGCCGTGCTTCCTAACCTTGCATTGCCAAATGTTCTTGGTGTACTGACTTGAGCTTCTGGGAATTGAAGTCCTAGAGCAGTGATGGTGAACCTTGGCACTCCAGATGTTCTTGAACTTCAATTCCCAGAAGCCCTGATCAGCAGGTAATTGTTGTCCAAGAACACCTGAATTGCCAAGGTTTGCAATAACTGTCCTAGAGCAGCATGAGACCCAAGGTTGGGAAAATTGCTCTAGTGGATACTCATACCCCATACCAAATACAGATGTCAGATAGATTGGGAGATTTTACTTTACCATTGGTGATGGGATGGTGACCTTCATCACACCTGGGGCAGAAGCCTAGATTAGGAAGCCTAATCACAGCCCTTGTTTTTTTTAGAAGAGATAAACAACTGAGGAGTTGAGAAAAATAATAATCAAAAGATTGTCACTGCTGACTCCCTCAGGAACTCTTTCTTGAGGTAACTTTTCCATCCGCGCCGCCCCCCGCCCCCAGAATTCTCGCCCACCCAAGGCCTGGATGGGCAGAAGAGGAGCCATTGGGGCCCTGCCGCCATGTGTATATCTTATAAAATGTAAACCGCCTTGAGTTGCCCCAGGGCGAGGAAGGCGGTATATAAAATAAATAAACTGCCTCACTTTGCCTAATGGTAGAGGCATGCTCTGTTTGTATTTGTGTACAATAAATGTGCAATCCAAATATGCATACTTACACAAGCTCTCAGCTTGACCATCTCCCTTTTTGCATGTGTGCGTGTGTGTGTGTGTGTGTGTGTGTGTGTGTGTGTGTGTGTGCTGCATTTTTGAGAATAATACCACAACTAACTACGAATTCTGGAAATTGTAATTCAAAAACTAACTGGCCAAGCTTTGCAAACACACCAACAGTCACAGGGCTTGTCTGCCTTGTGGTGTTATTGTCCTCATTTTTGACTGAAACCTTCCATACCAAGATAATGTTCCAAGAACTTTGTTTATTTCTAAGACCTGGTGCAAGTGATTAAGTGGTGGGTAAACAGAGTTATCGTTGCAATTTATAATCTAGATGTGTATCTCCTTGTCTTGCATTCCGTTCACCGAAGACAAGGGTTTACTTATGAGCTTCAACTGGTTGGGACAACCTTATTAGGGAAGGAAGGAAAGCTGTAGCTGCCATGTGCTCGGGATTTCATCAGCACTTCAGAATTGTTTGTCTGGAAAGCAGACCTTTAAAGAAATAAATAAACCATGTCATGCTGCTAAAGTCGGATTTGTTGGCTGTAATACGTTCAAAACACAATAATAAGTGGAATAGCAGGACCTGAAAGAACATTCTGGACCTGTGATGACTTCATTAAAATTAGCAACAAACTTCCACTCAGTCATCTGGGGACAGAACCCAAAAATGTTGTTCTAGCACACCTGGAACGTCCTTCCTCCCATACATTTTTTAAGGATTTCAAATACATTATTATTTATTATTGTTGGAAAGGGAGCACCAATGCATATAGTGTGTAGAAAATATGCATTTTGACAGACATTAAGTGATTGGAGGGGAGAGAGAGAGAGGCCAGAATCCTATTAGTTATGTCCACCAATGTAAGTCCATCAGTGCTCCATTCTCAACAAATTGTCTCTAATTCTTTTTTAAAAAAACATCAGTTGTATCTCCTGTTGCACACCAGTCATATGTTTTGAAAGGCAACAACAGATTTGAGCAAGGGTGAACTGGAGTCAGGTTTCAGCATGCAAGCCCTCTCTTATCAGATGGGCCCCAAGCACACAAATTGCATCTACAAAACAGAACATAGATAGCAACTTTCAGAATCCCTTCTCATCATAGTTCTCAGGGACTCTGCAAAAAATGGTCCAGGAAAGCAATAATTCTATGTTATGCTAGAAATGATTTTGAAAGCTTCAAGTGTCAGTCCTATATTTTCTTCTCCGGGAGTAAGACAGACTTCTTGTAAATGGGTTCTGTAACATTCAAAGTGCAGCCATGACACTGGGTGAATTCCAGCCTCATGGATTTGGAGCCTTTAAAGCAGGGGTAGGCAACCTATAGATCTGGCCCTCAGTGCCAAATAATCCAGCCCTCCCCTTGCTCCAGCTGCCACTGAAATTGGCCACGGACTCATTTATGGCTGTCGTAAACTCATCCTTTTCCATTAGGCTAAGCAGATGTGGATTAGTGGTTATGGCATTGAACTTGACGACTGGAAGGTCAGCAAGTCAGCAGTTCGAGACCCAAATGCTGCATGACGGAGTGGGCTCCCGTTGTCTGTCCTAGTTCCTACCAACCTATAAATTCAAAAGCAAGACATTGCAAGTAGATAAATAGGAATCGGCTTAAAAAGGCTGAGACCTCCTGGTATATAGGCTCTGCCCTTGTTGAAGAGGATTGGTCTGAATCTATGCTGTAGCTTCCTTAATTTGGAAATTAATTTAAAATGCAATTGGGCCTTCTTGTGTTTAGAATTTGCACAGATAATCTGTTGCTTTTTCTCCAGAGCCCATTCCAAATGAAACAGTCTCATTTGTTATAGTGCCTCCTTATTCCTCTTCCCTCAAGTCCCTGGGCAGGAGGAATACAGGGTAACTGGTGGATGTGCTTTCTGAAATTAAAAGTGGTTTGGTTGCAAGGCATGAATTTCCAATGGCTTCCTTAGAGAAGATCAATCTCATTAGACAGAGGGAATTTATATCCTCTTTGGACATCCCTTCTTTTAATCTTCCAAAAGGGGATTTGCATCAGATGGAAAAGCATTTGTTAAATTTACTTGGGTAAGGGAGGAAGGAGGGGCTCCAACGGGGGCTGACATGTCCTGGTTCTAGCTGATTATGTTTTCTAGCTGATTATGTTGATATTGTAAGGCTCCAAATTGATAGAATTGGATAGAGAAGGCCTCAGCTCTATAGATAATTGGAGAAAAACTCCCTAGAAAAGAAAACTGTGTTTCCTCAAGGATAGGCAACCCCTCTGAGATATCTTCCCATAAAAGAGTCTTCCCAGAGTGAAGTGCATTTATGTGGCATGTGAGTTTGCCGCCAACCTGCTTTCTGTGAAAATGATTTTGTGGGGAAAAACAACAATCAAAATAGCCTTCCCTTGCAACGTTGGCTTTACATGATCTGTATGAATCAGATCATTTTTCTTCTTCTCTAGACAAAAAGCTTGCTGCAAACCCCTTCTTCTTTTTACCCTGTGATGTGTTTGTGCACTTCTAAAATGTCACTGCATGGCCTGATTTTACTGTTTTTCGAGGTCAGATTAAAGATCACACATTTCCTGGTGTATCAGGGCAATTAATCCTATGGCTACGTCATAATCTGGCTGCTCCAAATTGAGGGATTACTGAGGTTTCTGAACTAAAGATATGTTAGCTTGAAATTTGACATGTGTCATTTTAAAACATTCTCTGCAGAACTGTATCTTGTTCAGCTTTGATTTTGGAAATTTATGCAGGGGTTCCAGTGATGAAGCTTGAATAAAGTACAGTATTAGTAATACTGATTATTGGATGTCATTAGTGTTCAGCTGATTGCTGCTCAAAGCAAACCAGTTTAGCTCAGTAGACTCGGATGTATGGCTGCAGAATCAAGGGCCAAAGAGTTCAGAAAGGGTAATCTAAAATTGTGGGGGTGAACCTATGGTATGTATGCCAGAAGTGGCATGCACAGGCCTTTCTGTTGGCCCATACACTGTTAAGGGGAAGCCCTGCCCCCACAGCCCGGTTAGTGCCACTCCACTTCCTCACCACCCCTCTCCCTCTGCCAAAGGGGAGGCAAGAGGGGAGACTAAAATCTCACACAAGAGGCTGTGGTGGGGCAAGGTAATGAAACCAGACACCCACCCACGCACCCCTCCTTGGAGGCGGGAACACAAAACCACTGCAGTCCCTGTCAGATACCCTTGAGTTGTGAAAGACCTTGAATTACCCAAAGCACAGAGCCAGTCTCTACATGCCAAATTAAGAACCAATGCATATGCTACAGCTGAGATACTATTAGGAAAAAATTGTTAACAGCAGAACATGTTTAGTGTATGGGACCAAAGACAGCAGGACAACCGAAGGGTTGGTTTAACACAGGTTTATTGCATGGCGTTCCGGTGAAGCATGAGGTAATGGCAGTGATACATCTCAATATATACAGTAGCCCTCTACATTTGAATCTTGTAGCACGGCAGCTCATTGGCTGCTACCGGCGTGGCCTCGCCCAGGCACGCCTCTTTCTTCTGCTGCTGAATGCGGGGAAGGTTTTCCCACGGCTGTCCGTGATTGAGCAATGTGAACCATGTGAGACTGAACGCTCGCAGCTGCCCTCTATGGGCTGTCTGCTCGCGTTCCTTTACAGCTGAGATCGTTTGTATTTGGAGTGGTTACATTCTTGCCTTCACAGTACAATGAACATGCACGCATACATACACAACATCCCTCCCCCCTAGGATGGGACGAAGTCCCGCAACCATTGTGGCTTGCCGCACGTGCGCCTGGGGCGTGCCTGCGTCTGACCTAGTACTGGAGAGCCTGTGATCCCTGATTCCGCGGGTGCTTGTCCTGCAACGGGAAACGGGGATTCGTTAGTGGCTCTGTGGGGCGTCCGTGCCTGCCTTGCGTCCGGGGATGGGAATGGAATGAATAGTTGGGAGGTGAACCCCTGCCTGTTGCTCTCGGACCCCGGGGACCCGCCTATTGTGAACCGCGGAACCGATGAGGTCGCCCTTGTGGTCCTGCTACCTTGCGATCCTTGCTCGGGGGACCTTGAGACTGTGGTGGGCGGACTTGCTGTTGCCTCCCGTCTTGGGGGTGTCGGCCTCCGGGAAATTGGCGCTATATTGCATTCTAACTCACAGGGACTACTTGGACTGGAAGTACCAGGGGCTGAACTGAAACCCCTCTTTTCGCTAGGACGGGTGGGGGACCACTCCGCTAACTCCCCCTGGTACTGTAAATCAACGTCTAAACTTCTATGGGCATCTGTGTTTCGGGGAAAATTCCGGGGGGTATGTGTGAGGTCGGGGCTCTTCCTTTCTGCCGCGAACTCCCGCAAAAGATCTCTGTGGATCGATTCCCTTTCCTCCCCCCTTGGTGGGGGCCCATGTTCCCCTTTCCCTCCCCCTTGGGCTAAACAGGTGGGGGAGTACCCTAACGCTGATTCACTGCTTGTCTCGTCTCCGTCCTGCTCTCCGGGGACCCTGCGCCTGAGTTGGTCCACGTGTCGCCTCCACAGGAAACCTGTACTGGTCTCCACGCGGTATGAGACGGGGCCGGTTCGTTCTACTACGGTGCCCGGGACCCAGGCTGGCCCCGCGCTGGCGTAGTTCCTGCAGTGCACCGGGGCGCCTACGCTAAAACTCTTTGAAGGTTCCACCCCTATGTTCCACCCCTTGTCCTCTACTCTCGTGGGGTCTAGCTTGGAGATTCCCGTGGCCAGCTTCCTGCGCATCAGCAGCTCTGCGGGGGAGTGCCCTGACGCCAATGGGGTGACCCTGTACCTTAGCAGGAATTGGCACAATTTCAGGTCGAGGTCTCCGGGGCCCATGCGCAGCAGCGCGTCTTTCGTGGTGCGCACGAGGCGCTCTACCTGGCCGTTGGTGGCCGGGTGAAAGGGGGCGGAGGTGATGTGCCGAATGGCGTTTCGCTCCATGAACGCCCCGAACTCGGCGGACATGAAACAGCTAGCGTTATCGCTGACGAGGGTGTCGGGTAAACCGAACGTGGAAAAGACCCTCCGTAGCTGTTTAATTGTTGTGGCCGAGGAAGTGCTCGAGACTGGGATGACCTCCAACCACTTGGAGAACGCGTCCACCACAAGGAGGAAAAGCGTTCCCCTGAACGGGCCAGCAAAGTCTACGTGTACCCGGGACCAGGGCCCCCTCGCTGCGTCCCACTCCCTATGTGGCGAGCGGGCCTCTTCTGGCCTGGAGCTCTGGCACACTTCGCAAGTGCCGACCATGTGTTCGATGTCGGCGTCTAGCTGGGGCCACCAAAAGTAACTGTGGGCCAGTGCCTTAGAGCGGACGATCCCCGGGTGGCTGACGTGCAGCAGTTTAAGCACCCTCGGCCGGAGAGACGTGGGGATCACTACCCGCTGTCCCCACAAAAGGCAGCCCCTCTCTAGGGACAACTCTAGTTTCTTTTTGAAAAATGTGTCGAATTCCGCTGCTGGGGAAGACACGGGCCACCCTTTCTGTACCCAGGAGCAAACTGTGGCCAGCGTTTTGTCCTTGCCAGTCGCTTTAGCGATGTCGGCCGGTACTACTGGAGGGGAGTCTAGGACCTCTATCATTAAAACCTGGTGGTCCCTTTCTACTTTGCCCACGTGGCAGCAATCCCGGGGAATGGGGGACCTCGACAGGGCATCCGCATGGCTGATCTCCTTCCCGGGCTGGTATACCAATGCGTGCTGATACGCGTTGAGAAAAATGGCCCACCTGAGCATTCTCGGGGACAGGATTTGGGGTGTGGGCTTATCTGTGGTGAAAATGCCTAGCAAGGGCTTATGGTCAGTCACTATGGTGAAGGGGCGGCCGTACACGAAATCATGAAATTTCTTAGTCCCTGCAATTATCGCTAGGGCTTCCCTGTCTGTCTGGGCATAGTTTCTCTCCGCCTGGGACAAGGACCTAGAGTAGAACGCTATCGGGGCCTCCCTCCCGTTCTCCAGTACGTGGCATAACACCGCCCCCACCCCCACCGGGGATGCATCGCATATCAGGACCACTGGGCGTTTGGGATTGAAATGGGTCAGTACCGCATCTGATGCCAGGAGTTGCTTCAGGTCATTGAAAGCCCTCTCCTGGTCGTCGCCCCACTTCCATGCCTCGTCCTTTTTTAACAATTTGTGTAGCGGCTCCGCTACTGCTGCCTTCCGCGGGAGGAAGGAGTGGTAAAAATTGAGCAGTCCAAGGAACGACTGCAACTCGGGCTTGGAGGTGGGGCGAGGGGCCTTCTTGATGGCGGCCACCTTGGATTGGGATGGCCTGATTCCCTCGGGCGTAACACGGAACCCTAGGAACTCGACCTCAGTTGCGAAGAAAACGCATTTGTCCTTCCGCAACCGCAACCCCACTTTCTCGAATATAGTCAGGACCCTTCCCAACCTGCTTGCTAATTCGGCCCGGCTCCCCCCTGTAATCAATACGTCATCAAAGTAGGGTAACACCCCCTCTAACCCCTTCAGGAGGCGTTCCACGAGTGACTGGAAAATCCCGGGCGCCGAATTCACGCCGAATTGGAGGCGCGATACCTGGAACGCCCCTTTGTGGGTGACTATGGTCTGCGCAGCAGCTGCGGCGGGGGTCACCGGGAGTTGCTGGTAGGCTTGGGCCAGGTCGAGCTTAGCGAAACACCTCCCCCCGTGTAACCTGGCCAACAAATGGCTGACTACCGGCACCGGATAAGCATTAGGGCAGATCGCCTTATTGATGGTGCACTTGTAATCAGCGCATATGCGGACCTCCCCGTTGGCCTTGAGCGCTGTTACAATTGGAGTTTCCCACTCCGCAGAATCAACAGGAACCAGAATCCCCTGGCCCACCAACTTGTCCAGCTCCGCCTCTATTTTGTCCTTTAGTGCGAAAGGCACTCTGCGCGGTTTAAGTCTGATTGGACGTACTTCAGGGTCCAGGTCGAAAGTCACTGGGGGGCCCTTGAATTTTCCGAGCCCCTTTTTGAAAACCTCGGGGTGCGCGTCGCACACGCTCTGTATTGGATCAGTCCCGGTGGCGTGTGCTCCCACGGCGTGCACCCCCCCAATGAACAACCCCAGGGGCTGGAACCATTGAGTCCCGAGGAGGCTGCACTTTCCTCCCTTGAGGACGACTAGGGGAAGCGTTGCGGTGTGCTTTTTAAACTGGACCTGGAACTTCCCAACCCCCAACACTGGGATGCGGTTCCCTTGCACGTCCTTTAGTGTGGCCCTCAACGCTTTGAGCTTGGGCCGCACGCGGGGGGCGATTTTCATGAACTCTCCCTGGGGAATAATGGAGTATGACGAACCCGAGTCCACCTCCATTCTAACAGGGGCCCCTTGTATTACTACCTCAACGAAGTAACGGGGGTGCTCCGTGGAAACGCTGCAAACCGGGGCGTCGTCCTCGCTGTCGTCGGAGATGCGCCCAACGCCGTCCCGCGTCCTCGTGGTCCGGGTGCCGTCCTTGGGCCTCGTGGTGCGGTCCTGCCTCGCCGAGCGGTCTGGAGAACTCCTTGTTGTGGCCTCGCGCCGTTTCCGGCAGACCTTGGCGATGTGCCCGCGCCGGCCGCAGTTGTGGCACTCGGCCTTGCGGAAGGGGAATTTGGCGCGGGCGTGGGCGGCGCCGCAGCCGTCGCAGCGCCGGCCCTCTCTCTGGACCCTCCGGACGTCCTCGTCGTCGCTGCTCTCCGCAGACGAGTTCGAAACTCGCCGGGCCGCGCGCACCGAGCTCTCTGCCTTGGCGGGCTTCAGGCGCCAGTGCTGAAGCTCTTGCACCCCGGCAGTCGTGGCCTCGGCGGCCTGCGCCGTGTCGAGGACTTGTTGCCACGTGGGAGGCGGCTCTCTTTTCATCAGCGCGCGCTGAGTCTCGGTATCCCTCAGACCGCAGAGCAGGCAGTCCCGGAGGGTGACTTCTGGGGTCTCCCACTTACATGGGCCGGCGGCCAGCCGCAGGGCCGCGGCAAACTCGGCGACCGATTCCCCGGGCGCCTGGACTCGCCTCCAGAACGCGCTCCGAGCGGGGAACATCGCTATCGCTGGCCGGAGATGGGCGCGCAGTGCCGCCAGGAGCTCTGTGGCTTTGAGGTCGCCCACCTTCCTCGGCGCGATCAGGTCCACCAAGGTCCTCTTGGTCTCGTGTCCGAGCATGCGGACGAAAATGGCCCTCTTCTTGGCCTCATCTGAGACTTCGAGCTCCACCAGCGCTGCGTTGAAGTCTATCTCAAACAGCTCCAAGTCTCCCGGCTTCCTGATCTCGTAGCCGGCGCATGTCTTGGTCCCGTGGGCAGCCATATCCCACCTTCGTCGCCAATTTAGTGTATGGGACCAAAGACAGCAGGACAACCGAAGGGTTGGTTTAACACAGGTTTATTGCATGGCGTTCCGGTGAAGCATGAGGTAATGGCAGTGATATATCTCAATATATACAGTAGCCCTCTACATTTGAATCTTGTAGCACGGCAGCTCATTGGCTGCTACCGGCGTGGCCTCGCCCAGGCACGCCTCTTTCTTCTGCTGCTGAATGCGGGGAAGGTTTTCCCGCGGCTGTCCGTGATTGAGCAATGTGAACCATGTGAGACTGAACGCTCGCAGCTGCCCTCTATGGGCTGTCTGCTCGCGTTCCTTTACAGCTGAGATCGTTTGTATTTGGAGTGGTTACATTCTTGCCTTCACAGTACAATGAACATGCACGCATACATACACAACAACATGTATGAGCTTTCATAACTTATATTTTGCAATTTGATGGGAGTTTTGGATATCTTTGTTTTTTTATCTATTATCATTGTACTACATATCACATTATTCCCCATTTTAAGAACTCTGCCTGACTTACACATCTCACAGAAGCCTAAGGATGGGCCACCTGAATTCACCTGGGGAAAATTTACAAGGCTTAGCTAAGCCTAGATTCCTGTGCAGAAAGTAGCTCCCAGTTAGCATTAGAGCAGGTGGAGGCTTTGGTGGAAAGCTTTCTGTTCCTTAGGCCTTTCCCTTCAGGTGAACCACATTTAGTTGTTTGCAAAGTTGATCGCTATTGATCGCAAAATTCAGGCTTAGACTAAAGAAAATAGGGAAAACACGGAGACCAGAAAGACATCACCTAGACAGCATCCCTAAAGAATACACGGTGGAGGTGATGAACAGATTTAATGGCTTAGATTCGGTAGACAGAGTACCAGAAGAATTATGGACGGAGATGAGGGACATCATGCAGGAAGCAGCAAAGAAAACCATACCAAAAGAAAAGAAGAGTAAGAAAGCAAAGTGGTTGTCTGATGAAGCTCTTAAAATAGCAGAGGAAAGAAGGAACGCAAAAGCCAAAGGAGAAAGGAAAAACTACAATCATTTGAACACAGAATTTCAAAGAAAAGCAAGGAGAGATAAGGAAAACTACCTAAAAGAACAGTGCACAGAAATGGAGGAAAACAACAAAAGAGGCAGAACCAGAGATCTTTTCAAAAAAATCAGGGAAATTAAGGGAACATTTAAAGCAAAAATGACCATGATAAGGGACAAAGAAGGAAAGGAGCTAGCTGATGCAGAAGAGATTAAGAAAAGATGGAAAGAGTACACAGAGGAACTCTACAAAAAGGACCTCAACACGCCTGACAATCACAATGATGAAGAAGTAGAACTTGAGCCAGACATCCTGGAGAGCGAAGTCATAAAGGCCCTAAAGAGCACTGCAAACAACAAAGCTAGTGGAGATGATGGTATCCCAGTTGAATTTTTCAAAGCGCTAAAAGATGACGGCGTCAAATTACTGCATTTAATATGCCAGCAGATTTGGAAAACAAAACAATGGCCACAGGATTGGAAAAGATCAGTATACGTCCCAATCCCAAAAAAGGGCAATGCCAAAGAATGTTCAAATTATCGAACAATCGCGCTCATCCCACACGCTAGTAAGGTGATGCTCAAGATAATACAGGACAGACTTCAGCAGCATGTGGAAAGAGAATTACCAGAGGTGCAGGCTGGTTTCAGAAGAGGCAGGGGGACTAGAGACCACATTGCTAATATACGTTGGATCATGGAGAAAACAAAGGAATACCAGAAACAAGTTTACTTTTGTTTTATTGACTACACTAAGGCATTTGACTGTGTGGACCACAACAAGATGTGGCAAGTAATTAAAGAGATGGGAATACCAGAGCACCTCATAAGCCTCCTGAGAAATCTGTACATGAACCAAGAAGCAACAGTTAGGACAGAGCACGGAATGACAGAGTGGTTTGGAATAGGAAAAGGAGTAAGACAAGGCTGCATTTTGTCACCATGCCTATTCAACCTATACACAGAGCACATAATGCGCAGTGCAGGGATGGAGGAATCACAATATGGGATTAAAATCGCTGGGAGAAACATCAATAATCTGAGATATGCAGACGATACCACCCTAATGGCAGAAAGTGAGGAAGACCTAAAGAATCTCTTGATCGGTTTGAAGGAAGAGAGTGCAAAAGCTGGCTTAAGACTCAATATCAAGAAAACCAAGATAATGGCAACAGGCCCAATCAGCTCCTGGAAAATAGATGGGGAAGAAGTAGAGGCAGTGACAGATTTTACTTTCTTAGGATCAAAGATCACTGCAGATGGGGATTGTAGCCATGAAATAAAAAGGCGACTGATTCTTGGGAGACAAGCAATGAGAAACCTGGGGAACATAGTGAAAAGCAGAGACATCACATTGAAAACAAAAATTAGAATAGTCAAAGCAATGGTTTTCCCAGTAGTGATGTACGGATGTGAGAGCTGGACAATTAGGAAGGCTGAACGCAGAAGAATAGATGCCTTTGAGATGTGGTGTTGGAGGAGGATTTTGAGAGTACCTTGGACAGCGAGGAGAACAAATAGGTCAATCTTAGAAGAAATTAACCCTGACTGCTCATTGGAAGGTCAAATAGTAAAGATGAAGCTAAAATACTTTGGACATCAAATGAGAAGGGAGGATTCACTCGAGAAGGCATTGATGTTGGGAAAGGTGGAGGGCAAAAGAAGAAGGGGGAGGCCAAGGATGAGATGGCTAGATGGCATTGTAGACACAATGGGCACAGAGCTGGGAGGGCTGAGGGGGATGGTGGAGGACAGAGGCGCCTGGAGAACAATGGTCCATAGGGTCGCAAAGGGTCGGAACCGACTGTGCGACTGAACAACAACAACAACAACAAAAGTTTAATTTGCTAGGGCATGCAATGTCTTAGTGGTTAAGATGCTAAATTTGATAACTGGAAGGTTGACAGGTAAGCTTTTCGAGATCCAAGTCCTGCATGATGGAGTGAGCTCCCATCTCTGTCACAGCTCCTGCCAACCTAGCGGTTCGAAAGCAAGAAATTGCAAGTAGATAAAAAGGTACAGTTTCGGTGGGAAGGTAAACAGCATTCCGTGCAGACTGGTGTCTAGGCATGCCAGCCACATGTCCATGGAAACATCTGCAGATGCAGACAGCGCCGGCTCTTTGGCTATAAACAGAGATGAGCATTGAACCCTAGAGTCGGATACGACTGGCTTTCGAGCAAGAACAACCTTTAACTTTACCTAAAGTTTAAGTTAGGCAGAACTCTCAGAATCAGAATGTCTTGTAGTCCAAGAAATCTGAAAAACCCATCTCTGTTGTTTTAAGATTGGTTTTCAGAAGCAAAGCCTGGTTTTGTTTGCATGTCTGAGTTATTAAGCATGAACATCTGCCTTATTCACCTGCTTGGAACACTAACAGATTTCAGCTATAATGATGGGTTATCTGTAAAATACAGATTGCTCCTGAGAGGATCTATCAAATTAAGGTAGGAGATGCAAAAGATGATATGGAAAACAGATGGCATTTAAAATATGAGACAGTTTACCCTCTAAATAACCTGCATTAGGAATCTTTAGGAGGAACTTGCAATATATCTCATAGTATATGGGATGCCCATCTAGGGACTACAGAGTTGCAGACACACACCCAAAAAATTGTTTGTTTGTGATCAGAATACTCATTTGTCAAATACTATTGTTCAATCAAAAGGAACACAACAAAAAACATTTTCCTTGTTCCTTAAAAAACAGCTTGAGCTTGTTTGGAGGTTCTAGCAGGGGAGCGCAGCTATCGTATACCCTTGACCGAAGAACGGTACACTCCTTCTATCTGGGACGGTCGTCCTCTTCTACCGAGCGCGCAGCTTCGGGAGGGACGCACATGGAGCGGTGAGGGAGGAAGGGGACACCTGCCTAGCCAGCCAGATCAGCCGAATCAACCCTGGCGATCAATGGGGTGACAGATGCCGCAGCCAGATCGCCCTCACATCCAATTTTGGAATTGACTGATATGATGTGTTTCCCAATAAAATTAGACAAAGAAAAAATGGAAATATTGGATAAAAATGGGACGTTGTTATTGAAGGATTGGTTAAAAGCGTGTGATGTTGATGCCGAGCGGGAAAAATGTTTGAGATATTAAATCTGAATTGGTTTCAGAAGTTAAAGATGGACAATTGGAATAAAAAATATAAAAGAGAAATAGGGATAGATAGAATACATACGGAATTTGAGGAATTTGAGGAATTGGTAAGGAAGATTAGAAAAGGGGAAAGCAGTATTAAAGGTCTTGTAAGCAAGCTTTATAATATACTGAATAGAGGTGCAGATCCACAGGAGGACTTGAAACGGAAGTGGGAACAAAATTTGAATATAAAGATCGGGGAGATTGAATGGAAAAATAAATGGAAAAAGAGGATTATGAGAACAATGTCTGTAAGAATTAAAGAACATAATTTTAAAATGTTGTGGCAATGGTACCTGACACCATTAAGACTTTACCAGATGGATAATAAAAGAGATAAGTTATGTTGGAGATGTAAAGAAATTGATGGAACATACGAACATATGTGGTGGAGTTGTAAAAAAATAAGGGATTTTTGGGGAAGAATAGAAAATGAGTTTGGTGAAATATTGGGTAAAAGTGTTAAGTTGGTGTCGGGTACTATTCTTTTAACGAATGTGGAAGGCTTGGGTTTAAACAAGGAGGAAAAAGAATTATTGGAAATCGCACTGACAACGGGTAGACAATGTATAGCTAGAAATTGGAAAAATGATGTAGATATACAGATTGGAGAATGGTATAAAGAAATGTGGAGTTTAGCATTGAACGATAAATTGACATGGGAGATTAAAGTCAAAAGAGATAATTTAAAAGAGAATAGATTTTGGAATATATGGAAACCGTTCGTGGATCACTCTATTATGGCAAATGATAGTTCAGGACCAGTACCATTTCAAAGAAGTTTTTGGAGTTGAGTAGAAAATAAACTCTCCGGGCATTGTACATATTCACAGGGTGATTATTATTTGTGAAAAAGATTTGTGGTAGTACAGAAAAAAAAATTTTTTTCCTATCATTTTGGACTTTGAAACAATGGCTCTTAATATTTGGTAGTTAAATAGTAATTAATGAGTATAGATATTGTTATGTGCTAACATACGGTAATGTTTGTTAGTAAGATACTATGGATTTGTTAGTGTATTGTATTGTTAACGTATTGTTAATGTTTTCTTTTCTTTTTTGTATGTTTATTAAAAACTTAATAAAAATTAAAAAAAACAGCTTGAAATGGTCACAATAATGAAAGAAATAAGATTTATTTTAAAGTCTGCTATAATTCACTTTAAAACTATACAAACACACAGAGTGATTTTTAAATAGTAAATTCAGATCCCTCTGCTACCATTAATCGGTTGCAGAAGATTATTTCTGCCTGGTCTTCCCAATTGTGTCTTTCTCTATAGCAGCAAAACTAACACATCATTGGTTATGAATAGTGTTTTCTCCAAATGTTTTCTGCATTTAACATCCCATTCTGTGCCTGGACTGACTCCAGGTACTCATAAATTTAACAGGTACTTATAAATTAATTAGTAGTTGCCTGGCCTACTTAGCTGTCTCTCATTTTTTTTGCAATTTTGAAGCTGGATAAACTCTCCAGCTGTTTTCTGAAATTCTAGTCCGAGAGGTGGTTTTTTTTACTTTGGGACAAGAGGAAGAAAGATGATTTGATGAAGATATGTAAATGAAAGCCTTGGGAAAAGATAGGCATAAGTACCAATCTTTTGGAGCTGCAGTCATATTTCCAGTATACGAACAAAGGTCTGTGTTTTTCCATATCTTGCTATGTGTGTAGCTTATCACTGCCCTGGCTGAGGACATACTGAATGGGTAGAGGGACTCTGTGTGAATAATAACACTATCCTGTCACAACACACCTAAGAGGTAAAGGTCTTTCTTGCTTGAAAGTCAATCATATCCAGACTCTAGGGTTCAGTGCTAATCTCTGCATACAGCCAGAGAGCATCTGCTGCCATTTCCATGATCATGTGGCAGGCACGGCTAGATGCTGGAGCACATGGAATTCTGTTACCTTTCCCACCGAAGTGGTACCTATTTATCTACTTGCAATTTCTTTTTTAAAAAATTAATTTTTATTAATTTTTCAAAAAGAAAAGAACAAAGGAAAATAACTAAACAAAATCATAACAAAATAAATACATTTCATACACTACAAATATTAAAATACTAAAGTACTAATCAAAACATAAATGACTCCATAAATGGGAAAAACAAAAATGAATACATAATAAAAAATAAAACTTGTAATGCTCATCATGTTAAACTAATCCCATTTTAACCTATTCATCATTCATCAAATATATACTCCTTTTATAAGCATCACTTGTAATATATAGCCACTGGTAAATTTATGTATATATTTCAATACATTTATTATATTTATCCGTAACCTTCTTATTATATAAATGAGCACAAACCATACTAACAATAATAACAAAATAATAATAATAATATCACCCCATGATATATACAAGCCCTGAGGATCACAGTTTTGTCACTACTCTAACATTTCCAAAAAATCATGGAATCTGGTATTGATTTATCTCCTTTATCTTTCACTAATGCGTGTTCCACAAAAGGTCTCCATATTTACCAAAACTTACTCTCTTTGATTATACAGTACCTTTTTTTCTATTCAACTCCCATGTCAGTTTATCATTTAACGCAATTTCCCACATTTCTTTATACCATTCTTCCAATTTTAACACAGTGTCATTTTTTCCCAATGTCTTGCAATACATTGTCTTGCCACAGTTAACATTATAGACAGCAAATCTTTTTTATTTACATCCATATTCATATTATCCATTTCTGTCAACAAGGCAGCACTTGACTCCAACTTCAAATCCAATTCTAAAATTTCTGATATCTCTTTCTCTATTTTTATCCAATTACTTGCAATTTCTTGCTTTCAAACTGCTAGGTTGGTAAGAACCGAGACAAAGACGGGAGCTCACTCTGTCATGTGGGGTACACAAAAAGAGCCTCCTTTGAGATTGTGGTATTTTTGAACCACAATTGGGTGCACCCCTGGTAAGGGCAACCTTGTGTTGCCAGCTAATCTTTCTCACACTAGGTTAGATGAAAGCAGGGCCGTCATCAGGGCAGTACTGCCGTATAGGGCCCAGAGCTGACAGGGGCCATGCCGCCGCCGGCCATAACTGTGACATTACTATGTTTGTGTGTGTGTGTGTGTGTGTGTGTGTGTGTGTGTGTGTGTGTGTGTGACCAATAGGATTGCTCAGTATGGGCCCCAGAAATTTCTGATGGCGGCCCTGGATGAAAGGAACTGCTGAATGAACTCACCTAAAGGTGCCTTCATTTTGGCAGTTTCACATCTGGCCTAGACATGGAACAAGAACTCTGTCGTGCAGCAATTGGGTCTTGAACTGCTGATCTGTCAACCTCCTATGAGGTAGATCCATGTAAAGAGTGTGTGACTGATCTAAGATCATTCAGTAAATGTCATAGTTTGAACTTGTGTATCCAGGACCTCATCCTGCCTTCTAGCTACTACACCATAAGAACATAACATAAGAACAACCTTGCTGGAACAGGCCACAGCCCATCCAGTCCAGCATTCTGTCTCACACAGTGGCTCACCATTTCCTTCAGGGTATTCCCAAGCAGATACCTTCACCTGCTTAGGATTCCCTGGAAATGGCATTGAGAGATATCCTGCCTATCTCTCCAACCCCGAGATTGTCCTTAAGTATCCATAATTATAGCCATTGATACACTTGTCCTCCATGAACTTGTCTAATCCTTTCTTAAAGCTGTCAAGACTGACAGCTGTCACCACTTCTTCTGGCAGGGAGTTCCATAGACTAGTAATCCTCTGGGTGAAAAAGTACTTTCTCTTATTTGTTTGAGAACTAGTACCCAAAAGTTTCATGGAGTGTCCCCTAGTTCTAGTGTTATGTGATAGGGAAAACAGTTTTTCCTTATCTACTTTGTCCACACCATGCATGATTTTATAAACTTCAATCAGGTCACCTCTTAGACGCCGTTGTTCAAGAGTGAAAAGGCCCAACTGTTGCAGCCTCAGATGGTAAGGAAGGTGTTCCAGTCCCCTAATCATTCTGGTTGCTCCATATTCTATCTCTTTGTCACAATAAATGCCATGTATTTTCATGGAATAATGGAATAACTGAGTTGGAAGAGGTCCATTGAGTCCAACTCCCTGCTCAATGCAGGACACCAAATCAAAGGAGATGTGTCTGACAGATGGTTGTCCAATTTTCTCTTGAAAGCCTCCAGCACTGGAGTGCTAACTTCCTCCCGTGGTAATTGGTTCTATTGTCGTACTGCTTTTGAGAGTAGACAGGTGGCCTTGAGTGGGTTGCTAACATCTAATTTAGGAAAACTACAGGAGTCGTATGCAAGCATTGTGTACTGCTCCTGGTTGTTATTGTCATGTGCCATCAAATTAGAATTGACTTAGGCATAGGTCACCCTTGCTTGAAAGCCAGTCATAGCCAACTGGCTATGGACTCAGTGTTCATCCCTGTTGATAGCCAAAGAGCCAGCGCTGTCTGCATCTGCAGACATTTCTGTGGACATGTGGCAGGCATGACTAGACACTGGAGTGCACTCCTTCCCACCAAAGTGGTACCTATTTATCTACTTGCAATTTCTTGCTTTCAAACTGCTAGGTTGGCAGGAGCTGAGACAGAAATGGAAGCTCACTCCATCACGCAACACTCAGGTCTCGAACAGCTGACCTGCCGGCTTTCCGGTTGTGAAGTTCAGTGTCTTAACCAGTAAGCCACCATGCAGCAACCCTAATGCAACATTCAAGGTAAGGGAGATGTTTAAGGAGTGGTTTACTAGTTCTACACCTCACTATCCTTCACTGGATATCCCTCTGCTCCTGCAGTTTTCCTAAATTAATGTGCCTGAAGCTGAAGGAAGTTAATGCAAAGAGCGTGCAGAGGGGAGAGCTGCAGCATCCGAATACAACAAATGTACTCTTGGCTTGGAGCATGGCCAGTCTAAACGATGTCAGCCCATATGCATGCAGTGTCTGATAACACTTCAACCTTTGTGTGGGCCATATCAGAGCATTAAAGTTAAAAATTTTCAAGTACAGTTCCAAAATCTCCCATCTATAGTTAAGGAATTCTGGGATTGTTGTCCAAAACAATAGCATCACACAAGCTTTGTCCCATACATCATTGGTGCATAAACATCAGATGTCTATAGGTTGGCAGATCAGCTACAAATCCTTTTAAAGATGACACCATTTGTTTATGTTTTTCCAGTGCCCACAGGGTTTGTTCTCTTTAGCAGATTCCTTACAGCTTCTGCCATGTTTAAATTGTCCTTTATTTGGTACAGAATGCATATTATGTTTTCAGCCAAATTTTGATACTAAATACCTTTGAAATATTTGTGTTGGCTGAGATAAAGATTACAGCTACAAATGGTATCCACCTAGTAAGATGATCATATCCACAAGATTCAATAGTCATTAAATTTAATGCATATAATTTATTCCAGAGCAAATAGTTGTAAAGTTTTTGTAAAAAAAAGAAGCAGTGGGGATTGGGGGTTACAGATCTGATATAATAAGTGGAATTTGCAAGTAACTGGATCTTTGATTGTACTATGTTTGCAAATTTATTTCTTGCTCCAGCTAATAAAGGCAGGGGTAGCATTAACTCTTTCTTCTCATTAATGGCAACCTGAATGTACAGTATAGCAATTGCATTTAAGAAAACCCACCTATGTTAT
The DNA here is from genome assembly GCA_035047305.1 of Bradypodion pumilum. Classification (NCBI taxonomy): domain Eukaryota; kingdom Metazoa; phylum Chordata; class Lepidosauria; order Squamata; family Chamaeleonidae; genus Bradypodion; species Bradypodion pumilum. The sequence goes on along the minus strand of JAWDJD010000006.1, from coordinate 18,136,639 downwards.
TTTAATAGAAAGATAATTAGAAATGTTTGCTTCTTCCAGTTCTTTATAAAATCAAACTTTTGGGAGCAAAAAAATGTTGTATGTTCAGAGAATTATTGCATTGACCAAGACTACCTCAACCTAGTGTTCAACAAAGCTAGTGGAGATGATGGTATCCCAGTTGAATTTTTCAAAGCTGGGAAGCGGAAGGTCAGCAGTTTGATTACCGAATACTGCAGGACGGAAATGAGCTCCCGTCTTCGTCCTAGCTCCTGCCAACCTAGCAGTTCGAAAGCAAGAAATTGCAAGTAGATAAATACGGACCACTTCGGTGAGAAGGTAACAGGAATACCCTGAAGGAAATGGTGAGCCACGGTGTGAGACAGAATGCTGGACTGGATGGGCTGTGGCCTGTTCCAGCAAGGCTGTTCTTATGTTCTTATGTTCCGTGCACTCCGGTGTCTAGTCATGCCTGCCACATGACCACGGAAACGTCTGCAGAAGCAGACAGCACTGGCTCTTCGGCTTAGAAACAGAGATAAGCACCCTAGAGTCGGATACGACTGGCTTTCGAGCAAGGGAAACCTTTACCTTTACCTTTAAAAGATGGTGGCGTTAAATTACTGTATTCAATATGCCAGCAGATTTGGAAAACAAAACAGTGGCCACAGGATTGGAAAAGATCAGTATATGTTCCAATCCCAAAAAAGGGCAATGCCAAAGAATGTTCAAATTATCGAACAATTGCACTCATCCCACACGCCAGCAAGATGATGCTTAAGATAATACAGGATAGACTTCAGCAGCATGTGGAGAGAGAATTACTAGAGGTGCAGGCTGGTTTCAGAAGAGGCAGGGGGACCAGAGACCACATTGCCAACATATGTTGGATCATGGAGAAAACAAAGGAATACCAGAAACAAGTTTATTTTTGTTTTATTGACTACACTAAGGCATTTGACTGTGTGAACCACAACAAGATGTGGCAAGTAATTAAAGAGATGGGAATACCAGAGCACCTCATATGCCTCCTGAGAAATCTGTACATGAAACAAGAAGCAACAGTTAGGACAGAACACGGAATGACAGAGTGGTTTGAAATAGGAAAAGGAGTAAGACAAGGCTGCATTTTGTCACCCTGCTTATTCAACTTATACACAGAGCATATAATGTGCAATGCAGGGATGGAGGAATCATAATATGGGATCAAAATTGCTGGGAGAAACATCAACAATCTGAGATATGCAGACGATACCACCCTAATGGCAGAAAGTGAGGAAGACCAAAAGAATCTCTTGGTTGGGCTGAAGGAGGATTGTGCAAAAGCTGGCCTGAGGCTCAATATCAAGAAAACCAAGATAATTGGCAACAGGTCCGATCAGTTCATGGAAAATAGATGGGGAAGAAGTAGAAGCAGTGACAGATTTTACTTTCTTAGGATCAAAGATCACTGCAGATGGGAATTGCAGCCATGAAATAAAAAGGCGACTGATTCTTGGGAGACAAGCTATGAGAAACCTGGGGAACATAGTGAAAAGCAGAGACATCACATTGCAAACAGAAATTAGAATAGTCAAAACAATGGTATTCCCAGTGGTAATGTATGGATGCGAGAGCTGGACAATTAGGAAGGCTGAATGCAGAAGAATAGATGCCTTTGAAATGTGGTGTTGGAGGAGGGTTTTGAGAGTCCCCTGGACAGCGAGGAGAACAAATAGGTCAATCTGAGAAGAAATCAACCCTGACTGCTCTTTGGAAGGTCAAATAGTAAAGACGAAGCTAAAGTACTTTGGACATCAAATGAGAAGGGAGGATTCACTTGAGAAGGCCTTGATGTTGGGAAAGGTGGAGGGCAAAAGATGAAGGGGGAGGCCAAAGATGAGATGGCTAGATGGTATTGTAGACACAGTGGGCACAGAGCTGGGAGGGCTGAGGGGGATGGTGGAGGACAGAGTCGCCTGGAGGAAAATGGTCCATGGGGTCGCAAAGGGTGGAGTCGACTGTGCGACTGAACAACAAGTGTTCTCCACATGTGTAGAGACAGAACTCCCATCATCCTCAGCCAGTAAGGCCACATGGAGCTGCCTGAAGTTGAGAAGTTACTTTAAAGTGACATGCTGAATCTATCCGTAACTGAACATTAACAGGATGAATCTGGGACCAAGTGTATCATACTACCACTGCCACTTTATGGCTGATTTCAGCATATCGCCCTATTTGCTTTTTGTAATAGTAACTTCCCAAGCTAACCCCACATTCTGCACTTAACAGCCATGGCCACATACTATAAGTGCATGGTGTGTATAGAGAGAGTAAATCAACTATCCACTGTCTCTCTACTTATGCGCCACCCTAGGACTTTCCCGGTTCCATGCCTCCCTTGGTCTAAACAACATTCTCTTCCTGTTGCAACAGGCCTGCATTAAACCTTGTTAATAAATCAGTTAGGTTTCCTTCACTTCTGCAGTTCTTGAACACATTAATCACAGTTAAAAAGAGAAGTAGGTTTGCAGCCTTAGGTCATATTATATATCCGTGATGATGGCAAACCTTGGAACTGCAGAAGCCTAAGTCAGCCAAGGTTCGCAGTCACTGTTATCTATGGTTTTTCTGCTGAATATATTTTCTTGAAACCAGGATTCATCCATTCCAATTGAAGTTTGTTTCTAAGAATACAGTTCAAGGGGCTTTGCTGACCCCAGTGTAAATGTTGTTTGAATCCTCTTGTAAGTATATTTGCAACAGATGGTATGCTGACCTGGGAGGCAGCCACTTTCCTGAAATTAAATAGGCTTGGTCAGTAAATCCTCATTAGTACATGGGGATGGGCACGTATGGGCACGTTTTACTTCCACTTCCGGGAGCGATGAGGGCCGGATGAATCACAGTAAACCCCTTCGTGTGGATTCACGGGGGTTTGGGCTTCTGGAAATTGAAGTCCAAGAACATCTGGAGTGCCAAGCTTCGCCATCAGGGGGTTAGATTATAAACTAACCCTTTCAGCATTTGGAAACAGGACTGTAAACCACACACTCAGCGCGTTCCCGAGTCAGGGGGCGCAGTGCAATCTGGAATGGGTCACGGCTCCTTTAAGAAGGACTGCCTAGAAGACAAAGCCCAGGACCTGGAGAGGAAAAGGGGTGGGTGTCTAAATTGTGAAAGGAGGGACTCTCCTCGCTGTCCTTTCTCTTCCTCTAGGATCGGCCCAGGACAGTTTGCTGCCCAAGGTAGATCACCATAGGACATTCCACCCACTTAGCTACGGATCAAGGTGCCTCGTATCCCAAAGTCGATACAGTACAGGCGAAACTCAGAAAATTAGAATATCGTGCAAATGGTCATTTAGTTCAGTAATGCAACTTAAAAGGTGAAACAAATATATGAGATAGACTCATTGCATGCAAAGCGAGATAGTTCAAACCTTACTTTGTTATAATATTGATGCTTATGTATTACAGCTTATGAAAACCCCAACCCCCCAATCTCATGTACCCCATAATCATCACATAATCTCATGTGCGCTGTATGCCATGATCAATTATAATGAATTAAGGCATGATATATCTCGCTTTGCATGTAGTGAGTATATCTCATATATTTGTTTCACTTTTTAAGTGAAATAAATGGACATTTGCACGATATTCTAATTTTCTGAGTTTCACCTGTAAATTGCACTGATGATGACTTATTTTACCCAATGTTGAAGCTGTCACCTCCCTGTGTCTGTCTGACTGAAGAGGAGTTTACTCTGCCTCCAGTCAAGGAATACTCAACACAAAAGAGCTTCCTCGAAGATTGTGGCATTTTTGAACCACAATGGGGCATAACCCGGGCAACCACACCCTTGTTGTGGCGGCTAATCTTTCTCACACCAGATCAGGTGGAAGGAACTACAGAATGAATTCTCCAAAAGGTGCCTTCATTATGGCAGTTTCATGTCTGGCCTAGACACTGAAGAAGTTACTAAGTTTTTCCTGATATTCATCCTGTATCTGGCTTCTTTTAGTTTTTATGCCCGCTATTACATGTAGATAAATAAATACTACTTTGGCAGGGAAAGAAACAGTATTCCATGCACTCCGGTGTCTAATCTTGCCTGTCACATGACCACGGAAGTGTGTGCAGATGCACACACTCTTTGGCTGCAAACGGATGAGCACTGTCCCCTAGAGTTGGACACGACTGGCTTTTGTGCAGGGGAGACCTTTAACTTTACCTCCAGGTATGTTTAGGCAGAATTACGGCATTTACCACTTCAGTATGCCAGATCTCACCTTGGCACTCCAGCTGTTCTTGATCTTCAATTCCCAGAAGCCCTGATCAGCAGGAGTGCTGACTTGGGCTTCTGGTAATTGAAGTCCAAGAACACCTGGAGTGCCAAGGTTCGCCATAACGGGTATAGGATATTCCCTACTATTTAAGTGAAAGTCAAAGTTATTAGATTTCAGAACGTGGTTACAATATAACTGAAATGTTATAAACACAGCTTTGAAACAATTGGGGTGCAATAAAACAGACAATATGGTGTTTAAGCTGTAGCTTATTTTTAAATGCCCTCCAAACAAAGTCTTCAGAGCATAATTAAGAAGAGAGATAGCAGGACTCCCTGGGGAGTAAATTGCATAATTATGGGGGCTATCCCTTAAAAGGCCTTGTCTTCTGTTTCAACCAGATGTGCAAGAGTAGGGCTTCTAATGCAGATCAATAGGTTCACGTCCTTGTGATTTTCCAAATCAGTGCCAGTCCATTAAAACTGAACAGATGACCAGTGTAACTTGTATAATATGTGCACTCTCTCTTACTCCTGCCAGCAACCTATCAAAGAAGTTGTAGAACAGCTGTAGTTAATAAATTAAAAGCTATTAATAAGATTCATAAACCCCTTCTAAGAACAGAAGTCACTGGTCCTTCTTTGGCCCTTGCAGCATGGGCTGTTTGTCCTGAAACATACTACATTCAGTATTTTGTAGGCAATCCACTTTTTCCACCCGCCCTACCCTGGGGTATCAAGAAACAGCAAAAATTTTGAAATTGTAGCTGTGTTAGTCTGTACAAGTATATCAGAGAGTAAACCCAACCAAACAAAGATACAAAAATGTTGTGGCACCTTAAAGACAAACTGCTGAATTTTAATGTTAGTTTTTGTGGCTCAAGTCCACTTCATCAGACATAACAGTGGGGCTTCATGGCGTCAATTTATACACTTCAGGTACAGAGGTCCATCTGTTAATCAATTGCAACTTAACAGGGCCAAACTTCACAGCAAATCTGAATAACAACCAGGGATCTTCTATTACCAGCTGTAAAAAGTCACATAGATTCTTCTTCTTCGGTGTTTAGGCCTGAGGTGAAACTGTCAAAATGAAGGCAACTTTTGGGGAGTTCATTCTGTAGTTCCCTTCACCTGACTTAGTGTGAGAAAGATCAGTCGGCAACACAAGGTTACCGTTACCAGGGTACGCCTGATTGTGATTTAAGAATACCACAATCTTTGAGGAGGCTCTTTCTGTGTATCCCGTCACACTGATGATGATGAAGATTATCCCCCACTTACTGCTGCTGATAGTGTTTACTATGAATATTATTATGGTTTTAAGATTTTCTGATGCCATCTAGTTTTGTTTCTTGTGTTTTTATTGGTTATCGTTGGATGATGTTATTCTGATATATATGTCAGTCAATCAATCATTATTGGTTGTGCTAGAAAACCACTGTGCACCTCTGTACCTGATGTGCATAAATTGATGCCACAAAGCCTCCCTCTTATGTCTGACGAAGTGGACTTGATCCATGAAACATGACAGTAAAACACAGCAGGTACTCTTTTAAGGTGCCACAATGTGGTTGTTGTCTTTTTGTCTGGTTTTGTTTACTCTGTGACAAGAAACAGCAGGGCTTCCAGTTACAAAACACAGTAACTAAACACTCAACCCACCCACCCAAACCAGTCCTAGCAAGCTTTTCCACCCAGGGGTCCCTCTAAAAGGAAAGGCACTCTTCATACGTTCAGAAGTTGCCTAGTTGCAGAAAGAAAGAAAGAAAGAAAGAAAGAAAGAAAGAAAGAAAGGTATTTCATTGTTGCCCCACAAAGCTTGCATCTAGATGGTCACTGTACAAATGTCTATTATACGTATGTTTACATGTCAACTTCCTCCAATGTGGTTTCTTATTTCCAAGAAATCTCAGATTTAAGTCGAACAGAACATTCACAAATTTATGTAAATGCCAATGTGTAAGAAAGAAAGAAAGGAAGGAAGGAAGGAAGGTATTTTATTGTTGCATCACAAAGCTCGCACCTAGATGGTCACTGGAGGAAGTGTAAAAACATCTATTTGTACCTATTTTTACATGTCAACTTCCTCCAATGTGGTTTCTAATTTCCAACAAATCTCAGATTTGAGGTGAAAAGAACATTCACAAATTTCTGTAAATGCCAATGTATCCTGATTGATGGATGGATGGAAGGATGGATGGAAGGAAGGAAGGTATTTCATTGTTGTCCCACAAAGCTCTCACCTAGATGGTCACTGGAGGAAGTATAAAAACGTCTATCTGTACGTATGTTTACATGTCAACTTCCTCCAATGTGGTTTCTTATTTCCAACAAATCTCAGATTTGAGGTGAAAAGAACATTCACAAATTTCTGCAAATGCCAATGTATCCTGTGTGTAGGAAGGAAGGAAGAAAGAATAGAGATAGATAGAAAAGAAAGGATAGAAAGAAAGAATAGAAAGAAAGAAAGAACCCCTCGAGTCAGAGGTAGGCAAGAGGAGGCGGCTGAGAAGAGAACCCTCGGGGCTCGCCCTATCTCCGCCTGTCTGTCCTCTCTTTGTGGGCAGCGAAGGAAGGAAGGAAGGAAGGGAGGGAGGGAGGAAGGGGGCGGCTCCGGGGAGCGCCTCTCCGCCTCCCGGGCCTCTTTTCCTTTGCCTCCGCGCCGGGGCCGAGCCTCGCGGGCCGTCGAGCGAGGCGAGGGCGGCGAGTCGTGGAGCGCAACCCTCCCCTTCCGTCCCAGCGCAGGAGCTTCTTCGCCGCCGCGCGCCTTTCCGTCTAGGGTTACTGAGGCAGAGCTCCGGGCGACCGCCTCGACTCTCGCCCTCAAGCCAGGCTAGGCGGGGGGAGGGGGGGGGGAGCAGCTGCGCCTGAGAGGGAGCGGAGCGCCCTCCAGTCCCCAACCTTCCCCCTGGCCTGGCCCCTCCCTCCCTCCCCCCTCGCCCCGCCCCCGCCCCTCGGCCATTGGGCGCCCGCCCCCCTTCCCCGCCCCCGCCAGCTGCTCGAGAGCTCCTTCCTCGCCTGCTTAGCGCCGCCGGGGCAGAGGCACTGCAGGCAGGCGCCGTCCCCCAGCCAGCCCCACGGGCGGAGAACTTTCTCCTTTGTTGGGCAACTTCGGCCGGTGTCGAGAAGAAAGGCGGGACGGGGGGGGGGGGGGGGTGGGCGGGCAGGGCAGGTGGCGGCCGCAGCAGCAGCAGCAGCGCCCGGGAACCTAGGAAGGGGGGGGCGGGGGGGGGCGAGAAAGACAAGAACACACCGCCGACTAGCAGCCAGTCCTGCCTGAGGTAAGGAACTCGCTCCGTCCCTGGGGGTTGGCACCAAACGGGGGGAGGTGAGGACCATGTTAAGTCAATGGAAGCCCCCGGGGTGGAAGGGGAGGGGGAATAGAAAGAGAGAGTGGAAGAGACACCTATACCTCTGCCTTGCTAAGAGCCCTGGTGGCGCAGGGGTCAAACGGCTCTCCTCACAGCCCCAACGTTGTGAGTTCGATCCTGACGGGCTCAAGGTTGACTTACATCCTTCCAAGGTCGGCCAAATGAACCCCCAGCATGTTGGGGGCAAAAGAAAATCCTGATCACCTTGCGAACTGCCCAGAGAGTGCACTAAGCACGGTGGGGCAGTAGGTAAGTGTTATCCTGCTGTTATAATTTCGTGTCTGAAATTATTCTGGGTTGAAAGGATATTTGCAGAAGAAACTCCGTTCAGGGGACACACAAATGAGGCTCATGTCCTCAAGAGCTGGGACAGAGATGGGCACTCCATCTGTTATGCAGTACCCGGGTCTCAAACTGGCGAATTGCCAGACTTCCAGCTAACAAGGTGAGCTTCTTAACCACTGAGCCACTGCAGCCCCATATATAATTGTTATTGCTATTGTTGTGAAATATCAGCTGTGTGGCGAGTGAGCAGATGGACTTCCAAATGGGACCCCCATGTGTACCAATCCCTTCTAAAGATGCTTCTCTCTGGCATAAACGCCTACCCATTAACAAGTCTACAGAACTAAACTTCACAGTAATAGATCTGAACCCCAATCAGGGATCTTATGTTATTACCGGTTGTAAATAGTCACACTGATTTGCAAACGTATCTGTTATGCTTGGCAACCATTGTGTGCCTCTGTGTCTGATATGTATAAATGAGTGCCATGAAGTCTCACTCTTATGTCTGACGAAGTGGACTTGATCCACGAAAGCTATCATTAAAACACAGCAGTTAGTCTTTAAAGTGCCACAACATTTTTGTCTTTTGTTGTTTTGTTTACTCTCTGATATGTTTGCACAGACTAACACAATTACCACTTCCAATAAACCCCCTTGGCTTTACATTTGCAACAGGCTTCTTGGCTGATGGCAACCTACCTGGTTCCCCTGCTTTGACAGCTGTGTGCAAAGTCTTTTTCACTGGGCACCAGGTTGGTTCTTGAGAAAGACAATGTGTTTGTTTCAGAAGTGGACCATGCAGATGGCAACCGGATTCCTGTTGATCTCCCTAGTTAAATTTGACTATTAAACTCTGCAGGTTTTTCTTTTTCTGTTTAGGAGCAGTCTCTTTCTCAAGCTGGGCGAGTTTGGCTTTGAGAAGCATTTAAAATGTCTGCTTAATGTTGCAATTTGGAGCTTTAACAAAAGGATTTTCTTGTTTCTGCAAATGGCTAAGCCATGTTAGACTTGCTTTTGGAAGGATGTCCAGGGGGAAAGTAGACCCATCATTATGTTTTGCCTGGTATGTTTAAAATCTTTTTTTCTGGGTTACCTTTAAGTGATCTGGATGCCTCATGTTGTAATGCATAGTCCTTGTTCTGCAACAAAATCTTACAGCTGCTCTGTACAACTGTTACAGTCATAAAAAAAAGTTTGGGCAGTTGCATTGAAACTAACTGTGTTTTAGAGCTTTAGTACTATTTTTCTAGATTAAATTTCTATTGAACAATACTGCCATGTAAATTCACTAAACTTGTCAAATCTAGCGTTTTCTGGCCTTTAGTTGTACCAACAGTTTCACTTTTATGTATGAAATAGACCACTGGGGAGAGAATTTATGGGACTGTGTTTTGGCAAGGCAACGCATTACTTAGTTTAAAGTTCTCACTTATCACTGGCAGGTCAAATGCCGTGACATTCAGCAGATTTTAGGCTGCAAACCTATAACTTCAAAAATGAGATTTTTCTTTGGGTAGGCATGTACAGGATTGTATTGAGAGTTATCTTGATAATGGCTTTTACACAGCCAGCTTTCCACAGCACCTGTGTCCTAATGAACATTTTGGGAGTTTTGTTCTAATAGTGTATTCAGTACTTGCAGAAGAATCTTAACGATTTCATTGGGTGTCCAAGGTAAGGTTGCTGTTCTAGACGCACTCACCTACAAAGATTTCACAATCCAGAAATGGTTGGCAGTTCATGGTATGTTTTGTGTTTGCTTGACACCTTGTTGAAACTTCTTTTGTTCTTTAATCCTACCCTAGAAGTTTAGCCTCCTGCAAGCTGTTGGTTCCTTAAAAGTTTGTATTGATGAATTCACCAAACATTCTTTCAAAATAAACACTGAGAACACTTTCCCCCCTCTTTCTCTATTTCTGACAGTTGCATTGCAAAATGTTTGCCTAGGTTGTGAATAGAATGCATTTCAAATGTAGAATCCTAGAGCCTCCTTGCAGCGTGACAGTCTCAACCCAGTCACAAATCGCCACTAGCATTTATTTATGGAAAAGTTTTAAGATCTTGTTTTTTTATAATCTCAGAGTAGCTCATAGTAGCATCCCTCCAACTGAGTAAAACACAAGACAGCTTTAAAATCTTGTTTCTTCTGCCGTATCCGAATCCGAATCTTGACAATCATCATGGCAATAAGCCATGAAGACTGTCCTGAGAATATAATGCAGTGGCCTTTCATCTGCCTTCCGCATCACAGCGTAACACCTGTATCACTGATCCAGTTTTGCGTGTCACTGAGCCAGCCCTTTTGGCATGCAAAGTCCTCCTCAGCCCCAGGCCAGTATTGATGAAGCTGCTGCCCTCCATCAAGATGGATTCAAATGGGATTTAATCCACTTGGGGACCATTTACTCTTCCCTGCGGACTTTGGCACCCAAGGCCATTAGTCCTCAGGGTGGTCTGGTTAGCTAGCCACTTTCTGCCTGACACTTGATGTTGAGTCGCTGGCAGTATAGTCTACTCTATCTTTCTAAGAAACATAATAAAACAGTGTAAGCTCAAGAAAATAGTCATACCCAGATAGCTTTTGTGATAAAACTATGTTCTAGCCAGAGAGAGAAACTGAAGTGGCTCTGCATTGTCTTAGACCTAGAGCAGGGGTGGCCATAATATAGCCCGTGGGCCAGATCCAGCCCATGATGCCAAATTACCCAGCCTACGCTTCCTCACAGCTCCTAGAAGCACAAGTAAAATGTGCCCATGCATGTGCAAAACACTTGCCACAAATGCACCCATGGCTGTCTTAAACATGTTTTGTGCATGTGCGGGCACATTTTACTTCTGCTTCTGGTGGGAGGAACCACATGACCAGCCCACTGAACCACACGACTGGCCCATGGCCTGAAAAATTTGGCCACTCCTGACCTAGAGTATTGTGGGGCAACTGCAGTAAAGACCTTGCTACTTGTAACTGGAGTTGTTGCCTCCGCATACGTGTAGAAAACCCATTCGTGTGGATTCACAGGGACTTGGGCTTCTGGGAAGTGAAGTCCAGGAACAGCTGGAGTGCCAAGTTTCACCATCACAGTATACTAGCATAGGCCAAACTACTTGCATGCCTAGATATGGTTATACTGGCATGGCTCTGATACTCTCTGCCGACTAATCCCTGATCTACCGTAGGCATGAGTCATCTCTAGCCAACGGTTTTTGAAGATGCATTTCAGAAAGTATTAAAATTTCCAAGATCTGATATTACAATTTTGGCAAGAGGATTTGGATTCCTTTCTGAACAGAATAGGAAACGTTTAGCCTTGAAATGTAAAGATACATAGTATTTTTTGTTTGGGACTCTTAGAACATTTTTGTGATGTAGGGATCAAGATAAAGCATGTGTTTTAGGAGCTGAGATAAAGCATGTTCTTGTTTTTGCAACTTTATGCCTATATTGGGATCCATTTTTCTTTGTCTTGAATTTCTTCTTTTTTGGGCCAATGAGAGAACAATCCTTAACCAACAGGAGAAGGCTGCTTTCTGTTACTTCTTTTAATTGACTCTTGCCCTCTCCTGAGCAATGCTTTCAACAAACCTGGCCTCCACAGGCCATCCCTGTTTCTTAATACTGTATATTGGTAGCTAGGTTAGTTCTCTTAATATATTGGTAGATAGATTAGACCAGTTACAGACCCACACTTTGACTTGTCTAATCTAAAAGTCAGAATGATATTCATTGAATGGCTAACATTCATTTCTATGAATCTTAGATATTAGGCTTCGGCTGTCACAGGCTCAGTCTTGTTTCCACATTTTGCACAAGACTTGTTGGGTTAGTGTTTCTAAAGTCCAGCTTTGCCTGGTGTTTTGAACTACAATTCCCATCAGCACTAGTCATTGTGGGAAGGATTTTCACTCCCAAATTTCTAAAGGAACTTGGATTGGGGCAGTGGACATAGTTTACATTACATAAGTGCCTTATTTTATTAAACTAAGCAAATTTATACCTGGTATGACAGTATAGATTTATTTAAAGTATGGCTGTGTAGATCCAACCAGTTGTCTTTTAGCAAGTTTCATCTTACTGTGTTCTACAGGCTGCATATTTCTTTATAAAGAAGGAGGTTATGAATGAATTCTTAACAGTAATGCTAGCAAAAACCCTGTAATTCATTTTGATCACTGGATGTTTTAGCCAACAATTCCTGTTCATCCCCCAGTGGTAAGAGATTATAATAAGGGATTATAGGCATTCCAGAACATCTGGCAGGCCTGATGTTCCTACTACTGTTATAAGCTAAATATTGTCTCTGCATCACAATTTCAGGTTGAGGCAGAGAGGAAGGGGTTGCCTGACTCACCTGGTCAGATTTTGGTAGACATTCATTTGAAGTGACAAGGGAGTTCTTTTTATGTATTTTTTTTAAAAAAAATGGCTCAGCCAGGATTGAGAGGAGGAGTCTGAAAGAGCGTAAAAAGTAACTTCCACACACTGGTCTTAACCAGGAACGTCCTTATTTTTAGCTCTTCTTAGCTATTATACTATATGAACAGTGGTAGTTGTGCTGTAAGAAGTCTGAAGAAGTTCTTGTGGTTTCAGCACTGGCCAAAAATAAAATAAAAATGATAACCTAGTTTTTGATGCAAAATAAAAGGAGGTGGGAATTCCCTTTGATTTGAACAGCAGTAGCTTCTGTGCAGCCTGCGTGGCAGTAGTTCCAACAAATGCCTTAAGCCTTAGTTTGATTTTCATTTATCTGTGGCTGGCATAAACACTTTCAGATTTGATCAGAACCAAACTAAAACCCAAAGCAAAATCCTATGGAAGCATGCACAGTATGCTATTTAAATTTCCAGTTTTCTGTGCAAAAGCACACTTGGTGGATAATATGAGTTAAATGGTTAAGGACTCCATTTCAGTTTCAGAAATACAGGTATTTGTGCAAACCAACCACTGCTAGTTCTACTCAGGCATATCAGAGAGTAAACAAAAAGACAAAAACATTGTGGGACCTTAAAGACTAATTGCTGTATTTTAATGTTAGCTTTCGTGGCTCAAGTCCACTTCGTCAAACATAAGAGTGAGACTTCATGGCATCAATTTATACACACCAGGTACAAAAGCACACAGTGGTTGGCTAACATAACTCTGGACATGCATCAGTAAAATATTATTTTGTAAAATTCAGTGAAAACAACACAGTGTTGGAGTTTATAAACCAGGGCAAGTAAATTGTAGCTGGTGAAACTAAAAGTTGATAAGCAGTACTAGAAGGTCATAATTAGCATGGCAGGTTAAACATGTCTTCACCTGCCAAACAATAACTACCAGGGAAAGGGACTAAATAGACTTCTCTTCAAAGTGCATTCTGGAACCTGGGCCTAGTAAACTCCTTTTGATGGTATGCAGAAGAAGGGCTCTTGTGTCTGTTGCTCTTTCATCATTCTGTAGCAATGTTGCCCTGTATTCTCCAGTAGTTGGAACAGAAGGTACTGTTCAAAGCAGAGTTTGGAAGTTGGCCTTCTTGTGTTGTAACTCCCGTAATCTTGCCATATTGTCAGGGTGATTTGGGGAGATAGAGTTAAAAAAATAAAAAGGAACTTCTTCAAGGTCTGGCTGAAATAAACCATTACCTGACCTTAAATAGTTCGGTGGTGTGTGTGTGTGTTGGCGGGAGCAGAACAATGGTAAATTTAGTGGCATGAGAACAGCCCAACTGTGGCTCTTTCTTATTTTTCTTTCTCATGACTATATGCCTCAACCTTTAACAGCATCACTTTTTCCCTAGAAGTTCTGACTGTTATTTGAAAAAACCCTCACTTGGGATTCATACTGCAAATTTTCATGTAACTACATGCAAATATTAATCTGTTATGCCTTGCAGTTCTAATATGTAGCTCCTAAAATTATGACCCTTGGGTTATAGTAACCTACCTTTGTATTTATTTCTAAGTAGTAATGTAACTGACATTCTGTTGATGTAACATGTTCATTCTCTGAAACAGTAACCAGTTGCTTGAAAGCAGGATGATTAAAAAATCAAACTCATTGGAGTCTTTCTAAATACTGTACTGTATCCTTTGACAATGTTGCTACAATTTGATTTTTGATACTGTGGCTGCTTCATGTTTCATCTCTGGAGGCTGTGGCGACACTTCCTGATTACTCCATGTATTTAGCTGTTGACGGAACAGAGCTGGGTGTTGGGTTACCGTTTTCTCCATATTAACATCCTGTTTGTTTTTAAAGTCCCAGTGTTTTCTTTTCTTTTTTTTGCAGTAGGAAGTTTACATATCAATTGTAACTTCAGTGCTAAATTTAGATCCAGGTGAAGACTGAATTTGCCTTCTTTCAAGTTGGTTTCTGAGAAGCAAGTGTTTCTTTAAGTGTCTTACTAAGCATCATGTTCAGAAGAAGAATATGAGCGAGGACTAAATGTTGCACATGAATGAGGAAAGTCTAACCAATTTACTGTACACAGTGCTTATAAAAATTTCTAGTTGTCTAGAGTTAAAGGTTAAATAACTGCCCTGGTTTTAGTCATGTCATAAAGAAATAGTGAGAGTAATCACACTTATATATCACCTCATAGCGCTCTGGACAGTTCACAAGGTAATTAGCATTTTGCCCCCAGTAAATACGCCAATAGGTACTACATACTTATTTTATTAGGGACTGTGGTGGCTTCATGGTTAAGACACTGAACCTGATGATTGGAAGGTTGACAGGTAAGCAATTTGAGAGCCAAATGTTGCATGACAGAGTGAGCTCCCGCCATCAGTTCCAGCTCCTTCCAACCAAGCGTTTAAAAAGCAAGAAATTGCAAGTACGGTACAGTAGATAAATAGGTACCACTTCAGTGGGAAGATAACAGCATTCTGTGCACTTCAGTGTCTAGTCATGCCTGCCACATGACCATGAAAATGTCTGCTAACGCAGACAGCGCTGACTCTTTGGCTGTAAACAGAGATTTACTTTAAGCATGTGTACTTCCATCCAGATGTGGACTGGTATATGTAAGTAGGGAGGTTTACGCCTTTCTCCATGTCATTTTTATTTCAAATATTTGCAGCTTCCTTGTGACATCAAATTTTAAAAGTCAGTTAGGAGGAAGTTCATACGACTGGCTTTCAAGCTAGGGCAGCCTTTACTTATTTTGTTGACTGATTTTTCTGACCTTGGAAGGATAGAAGGTTGTGTCAACAACCTTGTGCCTCTTAGGATCAAACTCAGATCATGAGCAGAGTTTGGGCCACAAAAGCAAAAGCAAAAGGCGGTCCCATTTTGTGGAGGGAGTGCTCTTCATATTCTAAGATGTGACAAAAGTGGGAGGCATGGCCCCACCAGTGGTTGAATCCTTAGTGGCTTATCATCCTTCCATCCCTGACTCAGTGGATGTCACCAGAGGTAATTCCCAAGAGTCCATTTGTTCCCTTCACTTGTTCAGTTTCTGGCACAACCACTTTTAATGGGTTAAACAGGGAGGGTTTCTATGTTCATAACAAGGACATTGGTGACAGTTCCAGAGGTTTCTGGTGGATTGTCCTCCCTTGGTTTGGCTTTTGTGTTCTTGTTCTCTCTGCCGCCCCTAGTGTAGCTATTCCTGACGTTCTCTTTTCTCTTAGTAGCTAGACATAGGAGGAGGCTTTCAGTTCTAGTGCCTCATGACTTTTTTCCTAGGGTATCCTTAATTGTACTATGACCTAAGACATTTATTCTCAATCACCCAAGGGGTATGGTTATGGGTCATCTATGTGGTAGCCCTCCTGGAGGTCTTCTAAAGCATCTCTCCAATCCCCCTCCTCTTTCACTTTCTCCATGACAATATTGGGCAAGAGGTCTCCATTTGCACATTTTGCTCAACTTTTCCCTTCTCCTCTAGTGGACTCCCCTTTCCCACTTCCAGAGCCTCTCTTATATCTTCCAACTCCCAAGGACTTTTTGGCACTTGTTTCTCTTGGGGATGTTTCCCTTTTTCCAGGTTTTCTGCTGGGGCTTCTTCCTCTGGAACCTCTGTTTGGCTTTCAGACTTCCAGGCCTTAAGTTCCCTTTTCACAGGTTCGTCTGGTACCTATTCAGCCCAGAGTGTGTTGTCCTTGTTTATTGAGGAGTTAGTTGTCACATTCCTCAGTCTCAGGAGAAGTTGAGATTGCCTGCTCACTGGGGTGCCAATGTTGGTGTATTCCTCCTCACAGGTAGCTATTTACTTCAAAGGAAGAATCAGGATTCCTGACAGATGTGCCAAAACACAGTAGAGGAAGATGTAAATGTTTACATTTAGGCAAGAGAAAATTGGTGCATAAATTTAAGATGGGTGACAAGGGATTTAATATATATGGAAAAAATCTAGTAGACCACAAGCTAAACGTGAGTTAACAGTGTGCTATGGTGGCAAAAAAGTAACTATGAAATTAGGATGTATCCACAGAAGTAAGGTTTCTAAATGAAGAGGTGTAGTAGTACCACTCTACTCTGCTTTGGTCAGATTTCACCTGGAATACTGTGCCCAGTTCTGGGTGTCGCAGTTTGAGAAGACTATCTTGTTATGGAGGATCTGGGAAGGCCTTTCACATAAAAAACGAAACAACCTTCTTTCTATAGAATAGGGAAAGAAATGTAAAAATGTGCATTCTACTACTGAATGATGGCCCCACCCACTCTTTTGAAATCTTACATCAAGAAGGTGACTTCAGTAGGATTTCAAATAGGACACATTTTCCAAACAAAGAGTTGGCTTCAGCTGTAATCTCGCTTGATATTTCTGTTCTTTCTTATCATAGTTATTGTGCAACATGTTCTGCTGAAAACTGTTTCTAAACTTTCCAAATCTTAATCAGAAAATATTGTTGTCTACGTATGACATGGATTGAAAAACTCTGTCTCATAGTTTTTATTTAAAAAAATATTCAATCTAAGAGCTCTGTGTAAGAACCAACATTGTTATTTTTAAAACAAGCACAATTTCCAAAGAAAGAAAGGAGATGACAGACATGATTTCCTTCTCAAACCTTTAACTCCTTAACACTGTAATTTTATTTGGATGTTTGTGTAGGTAGAGATAAGATGCTGTGAATTTCTAAGAACACCTCTTACGTATACCATCTCAATTGAAGTACCTCCTGCACTGATTGGCATTTGTTTTATTAATACAGTGAAATCATATCTTTTTATGAACAAGCAAATAGTCCAGATAAATGAGGATTGGAATGAAAGTTGGACATTTGTGTTTAGAAAAAGCAGCATGTAGACATTACATATCAGGACAGGTTTTTTCTGAAGATCAATTTTCCAACATTGGTTAGAAACAACAAAGAGCCAATTCAGATGTCTGCCATAATTAAATATAAACGCTATTGGTT
This sequence comes from Bradypodion pumilum, assembly GCA_035047305.1. NCBI lineage: Eukaryota > Metazoa > Chordata > Lepidosauria > Squamata > Chamaeleonidae > Bradypodion > Bradypodion pumilum. The sequence continues at coordinate 18,119,380 of JAWDJD010000006.1, read as the reverse complement.
TTGCTGTGCTTTATAAGAATGGGAACACTTCAGCCTTTTTCTTCTGCACTGGGGTGGGTGGGTAAACCTTTCTATAGATCACAACACATGCTGACTGTTTTGGAAATTAAAAATTTCTGATGCTCTTCCCTGCAAGTCCCAAGGCTCCCTTGGGATCCCTTTTGATGCAGGGCAATGAAGGAAGGGAGTCTTAATTTCTGAAAATCACCACCAATGGCAATATCTTTTCAGTAGTGGTTATTTTTGAAGATTAAAGTCCTCCCTTTCAGGCCAGCAAAAAATAATAATCTGCAAACCAGGGACATGGAATTAAAAAGAAATTCTTAATATTTCAGTTCAGTACCTGAATTTCGTTCTTTGGTGTTCAGCAATTGGTTTTATCTGTTTGTGTTTGGTCAGAAGTAAGGAGCAGCTGGACTGCATGCGCCAGGCTTGTGTTTGGCTGTTTTTGCTTTCCATGGTGTGTGTGTCTGTAAATGTGTATCATTATTTTGGATTGCACTACAGACTCCTACAAAGTGTATCATATTTCCCAGCTGTTTCACAGTTTTCCTCTGCCTAGCCCCTGTCAGCTGCTCATACACTTGCAACTATCTTGGATCTTCTTGTTTCTACAGTATCTCATTGTATTGTTCCTAAGGACTAAGCGTTTAAATACAGTGGTACCGCATACAACGATTTTAATCTGTTCCATGGGGCTCATTATTGTACGAAACAATTGCTATATGATTCATGCATCGTATAGCGATTTTCCCTATGAGATTCATCGTACAACTTTTTTTTGCTAAGTGGTTTTTCCCATTGAAAAATTGTTGTACGATTTTTTCCATAGGGAAAATTGTTATGTGGGATGCCAGTCAGCCCCCAAAACCTAATTGTTATGCGATTTCGTTGCTATACGGGGCGATTGTTGTATAAGGTTCCACTGTAGTTAACATTAAAGGTACTAGTAACTGAGCTATTATTTTCAGAGTGTGCATGTATAATCTTTTAAGAGCTGAGTGCCTTGTCCAGTAAAAACAAGTAGTAGTGTTTATTAATTTTATGATGCTGTATGATAAAATGGACCAACTTCTTTTGGCTACTTACACCAGAGTAGCATTGCATTGCACCAAGTTAATTAAACAGCACAGATATTATCAGTTGTGTACTGCCTGATGGAATAATGAGTGCCCGTCTCTGTCTTGGCTCCTGCCAACCTAGCAGATCAAAAGCAAGAAATTGCAAGTAGAAAAATAGGGTCTACTTCAGTGGAAAAATGTATTGGGGACATGAAAAGAGCCACATTTGGGGTCCCCTGAGTGGAGTTTCTCCAGCAAAAATCCTTTCAACCCAGAATAATTTCTGACACAAAATTATTATCATACTGACTTGTGTGACTCAGTACGCAACTGTTATCAGTCTGCTGTGATTTCATAATTTCAATGTGTTTGTTTTCAAAAGTTATGTTGTTCCTGTGTCTACATTATATAATTTGGGCCAGTACATTATAATAATTTATAAGCTGCATCACTGAATAAGGCTCCAATTTCAGTTCTAAAAGAGGCAAAAAAAAAATGAAAAGTAAAACCAGCCTCTTATTGAGATTAAAACTTTGAGGGTACAAAGGAACATATTAAATTTTACAGAGCAATGTAGCATGTGACTGGGGTTGTCTTTCCTCTTCCCTACATGCTGATGATGTAGGGCAGTGGTGCCGAAACTATGGCCCGGGGCCCGGATCCGGCCTCTGATGCCAATTCATCTGGCCCCCACCACCCTCGGCACTCCCAGAAGCGACAAGGGTAGGAACGACAGATGTATTGGCATCGGGGCCCGGATCTGCCCCCCCCCCCGGGCCATAGTTTGGGCACTCCGGAACCATGTGACCAGCCCGTGGCCTGAAAAGTTTGGGCACCCCTGATGTAGTAGGTCAGTGTTCTTGGCACAGTAGTTTTGGCAGTGTCATGAGAAGCATCAACAGGAAGTTGCCAAATGGCAGGGGAAAGAAATTTAGCATACGCTATTTATCCTAGATGGCAGAAAAAGATGAAATGTCTCAAAAAAGTGTAGAGAATATTCTGTCTTAATAAAAACATAGTCAAATGCAGAATTTAGATGGCACTTGACATGCACTGTTGTGATGAAGTAGTAAAGTCATTAAATTATCTGCACCAGGGGTTCTGAACATTTTTCAGGGGAAGATTGGACCTCGTCCCCTCAGACAGCTGAGTGGGCCAGACTGGTGACATAAAACACATCCATGGCTGTAATCAACGTGTTTATGATGACTGCAGACTCATTTACGGCTGTAGTAAACACGTTTACACAGTCATAAATGAGTCTGTGGCCATAAATGAGTCTGTGGCTGATTCCGGGGGCGGCTGTGGGGTCAGCTGGAGTGAAGTCGGGGGCTGGACTGTTTTGCACCATGGGCTACGGACCGTAGGTTGCAAACCCCTGATTTACACTATAATACTGTCAAGGCCCTAAAGAGCACTGCAAACAACAAAGCTAGTGGAGATGATGGTATCCCAGTTGAATTTTTCAAAGCGCTAAAAGATGACGGTGTCAAATTACTGCATTCAATATGCCAGCAGATTTGGAAAACAAAACAATGGCCACAGGACTGGAAAAGATCAGTATACGTTCCAATCCCAAAAAAGGGCAATGCCAAAGAATGTTCAAATTATCGAACAATCGCGCTCATCCCACACGCTAGTAAGGTGATGCTCAAGATAATACAGGATAGACTTCAGCAGCATGTGGAAAGAGAATTACCAGAGGTGCAGGCAGGTTTCAGAAGAGGCAGGGGGACTAGAGACCACATTGCCAACATACGCTGGATCATGGAGAAAACAAAGGAATACCAGAAACAAGTTTACTTTTGTTTCATTGACTACACTAAGGCATTTGACTGTGTGGACCACAACAAGATGTGGCAAGTAATTAAAGAGATGGGAATACCAGAGCACCTCATATGCCTCCTGAGAAATCTGTACATGAACCAAGAAGCAACAGTTAGGACAGAACATGGGATGACAGAGTGGTTTGGAATAGGAAAAGGAGTAAGACAAGGCTGCATTTTATCACCATGCCTATTCAACCTATACACAGAGCACATAATGCGCAGTGCAGGGATGGAGGAATCACAATATGGGATTAAAATCGCTGGGAGAAACATCAACAATCTGAGATATGCAGACGATACCACCCTAATGGCAGAAAGTGAGGAAGACCTAAAGAATCTCTTGATTGGGCTGAAGGAGGAGAGTGCAAAAGCTGGCTTGAGACTCAATATCAAGAAAACCAAGATAATGGCAACAGGCCCCATCAGTTCCTGGAAAATAGACGGGGCAGAAGTAGAAGCAGTGACAGATTTTACTTTCTTAGGATCCAAGATCACTGCAGATGGGGATTGTAGCCATGAAATAAAAAGGCGACTGATTCTTGGGAGACAAGCAATGAGAAACCTGGGGAACATAGTGAAAAGCAGAGACATCACACTGAAAACAAAAATTAGAATAGTCAAAGCAATGGTTTTCCCAGTAGTAATGTATGGATGTGAGAGCTGGACAATTAGGAAGGCTGAACGCAGAAGAATAGATGCCTTTGAAATGTGGTGTTGGAGGAGGGTTTTGAGAGTCCCCTGGACAGCGAGGAGAACAAATAGGTCAATCTTAGAAGAAATTAACCCTGACTGCTCATTGGAAGGTCAAATAGTAAAGATGAAGCTAAAATACTTTGGACATCAAATGAGAAGGGAGGATTCACTTGAGAAGGCATTGATGTTGGGAAAGGTGGAGGGCAAAAGAAGAAGGGGGAGGCCAAGGATGAGATGGCTAGATGGTATTATAGACACAATGGGCACAGAGCTGGGAGGGCTGAGGGGGATGGTGGAGGACAGAGGCGCCTGGAGAACAATGGTCCATAGGGTCGCAAAGGGTCGGAACCGACTGTGCGACTGAACAACAAACTGTCAAGCTATAGACACATTGGGTTTCTTAAATTTAACCAGTTGTTGGCTTTGATAGTTTTGTCTGTTATGGTTGAAATGCAATTCCATGCCTGGAATTAGGCCAAAACCAGCCTAGAAATCTTATTGCTTCCTTATTTGGGAGACTTAAGAGTGCTATGGAATGGCTCAACATCAGATTGCAAGGCCTTAGCTAAGGACATGTTTTGTATAACTCAAAAGCTCTCTATCTTTTCTGCTTCCAAAATATTTCATACAATAAAAGGATTTTTTTGGTTTGGGGCCAAAAACAACAACAACAGGCAGGTAACACCAATTGTCACTTGCTTATTCCCTGAAAATAAAACAACAGATGTTTTTAACCCTCATCTAGACAGCTAAACAATACCTAATGGAATATTGGCTGATCCAATGGGAATTTTGTTTTATTGGGTTTTAGCAATAGGATTTTAATGTCTTGTATACATGTCTAGTATTTCCTGAACTCACTGAGAATTCCATTGTTTTTTCTGAATTGGTCTGTTCTGTTAATAATCAATGTGTTTCACTTATGCTTTTTTCCCTTCATGGTTTGCTAAAAGCCGTGTGTGACATATTAATCCCAATACAATAAATTGGCTGGCACCCAAAGTGCTCTATTGGGGGGAAATGCAATGGATCTGTTAGACAAAAACAGATATGGCCTATCTGCTTTGTCTATTAAAAAAGCTACTTATGTGTTGCAAGCAAATGAAATTTAGGACATATATACAACTCTTTAGGTGACAATGTAATAAATAATCTGGGTTCTAAATTTAGCTTTGTGTGAATTCTGTAGCACAATGTGACTCAGGAAATATGTCCTTTGCAAGAAAATAAGGATTAATTGACCTGAAAGATCACATCAGAGTGGATAACCAGATTTCAGAAGAAATTGTATAATTTGAGTGAAAATTTCCTGCCATCAGAAAATGGACTCTCAGATGAGTCTAGCATTTATATTCAACTTGGTATTATAATATTACTGGTTTTACATTGAATTATACCAATTGTATAATATAAAATTATCAAATACATGAAATATATCTATAGTTATTTTTTGTTCTGCCATCTGTTTAAAACAAAGCAATCACACTTATATACCATAGTGCTTAGTACTCTGGGCGGTTCACAAATTAATTAGCATTTTGCCCCCAACATGTTGGGTTCTCATTTTACCGATCTAGGAAGGATGGAAGGCTCCATAACTTGCTGTTTTCTCTGCTTGTTTATGGGTATATTCTGTATGAGCCCAAACTTTTAGTGTTCAAGACTTGATTGATAACAATCTTCTGATATAGGAGAGAAGTTAAAAAAACATTGCACTAATACTTTCCCTCAAAATACTTTTTAAAAATAAGTGTTGAAAGAATGAATGGAAGAGGCGTTGAAAAGAAGCTATGATGACAGCTGTCGGTATAGGGATTTGCGTGAACACAAGTTGTTAATTGCAGTCAGAAGGCCTTCTTGGGTATGTTTGTGGAGGAGGGAGAAGGCAAGCAAAAATAAGGTCTTATGCTTTCAGATATGTTGATGTTCTTTTTAGTGCATTTAAGGCAGACTCTGAACTTAGTTCTCATATCTGGCATATGTGGGCAATACATAGACATATTTCAGTGACAGATTGTGACACCTTCTGTCAGATGGCACAACAACACCATAGCTACGAGGAACGTAACATGTCAACAAACTATCTTCCAATTGTGTCCCTTACATGACAGCCTGAGGTTTAGGAATAGTTTATCATTCCTTTTGACCAGATAAGGTGCAGTGTTTACTTTCTGAAGGATGAAGTCACAGCAAGGCCACTTGGTTGTCATAAGGCACCTCTTTGCATTTTTACTTTGCATGTAAGAGGAGTAAGGCTGAATCCTCTGCATTTCTGATTAAGAAGATAAGATATCAAAGGGCTAAGGAAAAACTCTTCCTGAGGCTTTGGAAACTTATTCTTGGGAGTAATAAACAATACTGAGCAACATAAACTTTATTTTATCTGGCTGGATGTAAACTTCAGCAGTATTCTCAGTTATCAGGATTTCTTGTCTACCTCAAATGGACACTTCATTTTGGGTCCTAATCAGTCCCCTTCTACTTATTTTTCCTTTTGCAATCTCTCCCTTGAACTTAATAGTATTTTTGTAGCTTTACCACTACAGATGTTGCTTAAATGCTTCTATTCACATCTCTTGCTGTTGGCTATGCTAGTTAGAGCTTGTGGGACCCTACTAATATCTTGATGGATATACTGTATGTTCTCTCTTTCTGTTCTAATCTTTTGTTTGATATCAAGCTTTAATAATTATAAATTACTTACAGTTACATTTCAAAATATCTGGTGCTTGTTTTTACTTGTTCTTGACTGTTATTACTAGTATATTTCTTTACCTTTAAAAAATCAAGCCCAAAGGGACAGACCCAAGCTACAAATCAATCAAGTAGTCTTTAATTATATTTAATATTTTTGGGTTAACAATAGACCTGTGAGCTCAGAAGATACTTTAATTATGTGCTGTGTAGATGTTGCTCAGAAAGAGGAAAGAAAACAGTGCTATACTAATCAGTTATATATTTTTGTTATGTATTCAGTCAGTACAGTCATGTAGGATTTGAATTCAACCTGTCTTCATAACTTTCTCGTTAGAGAGGCATTTATAGACATCCTTTCAATAGCCGTGTAATAGTTCAACTAAAGTATGATATTATTATTTACCTCATTGTCACCACTGTTTAATGCAGGCATTCTCATCCAGACCCAGACCCCAAAACCATTTCATCAGGCCCGTGATGCCCTCGCCAAACCCAGAAGCGGGAAAAACTATGCGCCACACATGCACAGAATGCTGCTAAATGCATTCTGTGCATGCACAGCATGTGTTTTACTTCTGCTTTTGAGTGGGCGGAACCCCATAACTGGCCCGATCAGCTGCCCAGGAGATGTGGTCAGGCATGCAACCTGAAAGCATTGAGAAAGCCTGTTTTAACGTGTTATGTTTAAATTGAATACTTGTTAACTGTTTAATGTTGCATGGTTTTTATTGGTTTGGGGGTTAGGGGCCATTCAACAATTATGTGATCCTCAGGGGGGGAGGGGGTCTGCCATCTGAATTACGAAAAATTATGTGGGAGCGGGGCGTGGTGTGTGTCAGGTCAAAGATTATGTAATCCATTTGGAGCTGTTGTGGTTTTGAAACATGGCACTTTTTAAAGTTTAAAAATGATCTCTGAGAATTTTGATCTGATTTGAGATTATTGAATTGCTTGTGCAGTCTGCATTAGGCACCAATAGTAAAAAGCTCTAAAAATTAGAGTTTTGATACAAAAGCTCTGGATTACGTAATTTAAAAAAAAGGGGGGGGGGTTTGAAGCAAAAAATATGGTTGGATTACATTGGGGAAGGGGCCAATTTCCCCCCAAAATGGATCACGTAATTGTTGAATGGCCCCTTAAGGGTTTTTGATTTATGTGTATTTGTAAAACTCTTAACTGTTGTACACTACTCAGAGTGGGAGAATATCTCAGATGGGTGGCAAAAATAGACATACATACATACATACATACATACATACATACATACATACATACATACAGACAGACAGACAGACAGACAGACAGACAGACAGACAGCAAGCAAGCAAGTAAAGGAGTAATTGGCATCTGAACTATGTTCAGGGTTACACACACACTGCCCTCCTCTGCTTCTGAGTTTGGGATTAACAATTCTCCAATGAAGCATCACAGACCAATTATTGGACTCAGCTGTATCTTCCATTTTAAACGACATCTGGTGACATTTTTGACAAACAAGTTCTTTTCATCACATTTAAAACAAAGGCTGAAACCCTGTTGTTTAGGATATTAAGTAAATATAGCAGGTCCACTGAATCAATGAAACTTGCAAATATTCACCCAATCTCCACTGATTCAATAACCTACTATAGTTGCAATTTACTGTCCTGCGGAAGAAAATGTCAGTTGTTTAAAACAACGCCCATCCCCATATTGCCTTGAATACATGTAATCTTGACTGATTTTAGGATTGGAGATGTTATCCCTCTTCCCAATAGATCCAGAAAACAGTTGTTCCCAACCTGGGGCCCACACCCCATAGGGGTACTTCAATTCCCAGAAGCCTAAGTCAGTACATTGTCTGACCAGTGCTTTGGGGAATTGAAGTCCAAAAACCAAACATTGGGAAACACTGATCAACAATGTATCTGGGATCAGCATTAAAATACATATATCAACAGTTTCTGTAATATATGGCTGGTCTCTTGAATTTCATTTCTGTCCTACAGTGCAGTGAGCCAGATAAGGGCAAGTGAGGGCTGGATTCCATTATGCCCAGCAGGACAAAGGAAGTGGAGGCAATTGGGGGGAAAAACCATTGGAGTGAATTGCAAATCATGCTGTGCCCGTTAATCTGATTTTCAATGTGGCAATCTCTGATCATGCTCTTTTATTTTTTTTAAGATTGACTTTGAGGAAGCATTTATTTATTTTATTTTTAGCATTTTTATACTTCCTGATCCCTCAACTTCTGGACTGGTAAAAGATGCAGTAAAGAAGAAGATACCTGCTGACTTAGTGCAGGCACTACTTGAGGTAAAAAAAACCATGTAAATACTAAAATACTAGCAAAACAAAACATGAGCATAAAAACAGACATTATAAGGAATCCAAGCAGAGGCAGATGGTAATGCATAAATCATTCATAGAAATTACAATATGATAATATATATTGAGACAAAAAAAAAACCAAGAAAAAAATCCAAAATGATAACCCCCCCTGCTATGGGAGTTTTTCTGAAAAAGTCTCTCTACATAAGATAATGTTACATGTTTTTCTAAAAGCCTGAAGAGAAGATGCCTGATGGATCTTGAGTGAAACCAAACTCACTTATATGTGTTGTTGCTCCTTCTTGCTTCTTTCAAGGTGGCCACCCTCAACCACAAAGTCTGAAAGGACCTTGTAGTATAGGTAATATTGGAGAGTCACTCAGTCAGGTACCAAAGCTTCAATCCATGCGACGCTTTGTATGCCAGTATAAGAACCCTGAGTCTGGCATAGAATGCATAGGATGAGTGGAGGTGCACCAGAACCAGGGATGTATGGTTGTATTTACGAGTTCCTATAATAAGTCTGGTGTCCGTGTTTTGGACCTGTTTGTGTACCAGCCTCAAGGGCAGCACCACTTATAGAGCATTACAGTAATCCATTTTAGAGAGAACAACACATAGGCTAAGGTAGTCTGGTATCTCCCATCCAAATATGGGTGGAATAGGGAAATCCACTGCAGCTGCTACAAAGCAGCCCTCACCACAGAAAAAAACTGGCAATCCAAGGTAAAAAATGGGTGAAGAAGGAAGTCCAGATTTCACACCTTATCCTCAAGAGAAAGAGTGGCCTTGTTAAGCCTAGAGAGGTTTCCACTCAATTTATTAGAATTTGTCTTAACCAACAAGACCTTAATCTTGTTGGGATTCAACATCATCTTCTTCTCCCTCGTCCAAGCCCCAATCATCTCCAGGCACTGTCCAGCTGGACAGCTTCACTGCTGAGGTTAAGAAGGACAGGTGCAACTGCATATCATCAGCACACTGATGATAGTGGACCTCAAATCTCCAGATTTACTCACCCACTGGTCTCATGTAAGATGTTAAAAAGCATAGGGGCAATGGCCGGACCCCATAGTGCTGGACCCAAAGAGCTGACACTACCTCTCCAAGCTGCACCCTCTGTACATGTTGTTGAGAAAGGACTAGAATGAGGCCAAAGTCAAGACTCCAATCCCAAGCCCCGGCAGCCTGACTAGGAGGAAACTGTGGTCAACAGTATCAAAGATTGCTGAAAGGTCCAATATTACCATCAGGGTAGCATTACCCTTGTTGGATTCTCTTAACAGGTTATCAAGCAGTGCGATCAGTGATATCTCAGTACCATGGTGTAAATCCAAATGGAGAGGATCAAGGGGAATCCATCTCCTCCAGGAAGATCTGCAGCTGATCATCCACTATCTTCTCAATGACCATGTCCAAGAATGGAATGTTGGTGACAGTCTGTAGTTTAAGTCATGGGTCACTAACCTCTGCTTCTTCTGAATGGCCAAATTATCATCTTCAGATGAGAGAGCAAATGCAAGCGCGGCGCCAAAATGGCCGCCGCGCCCTTTGCGGGCCCCCCCCACAGGACAGAGAATCCGGGTAGTTAGGGGCGTGGCCAGCTCCCTTATAAAAGGGGTGGCCACGAGGCAGCCAAGCTGCCATTTTACCTCAGCGACGGAGCGGAGAAGTTTTTTCCCCTGCGTCTCCGTCGCTCGTTAGCTTACCGGGAAGCCTTTTGGTAGCGGTTCTGCCTTTCCGGCTTCCCTTTTTGCTCCGGTGGAGATGCCTTCGAAGAAGAAGGCGGCTTCGAGTTCAGCTCGCGTTGTTAGGAGGCGCAACCCAGGTCGGAGGACCGCGGTGCCGCCTCCTCAGCAGCCACCTTTGCCAGCCCCGGCCGGGGCCGGCGGAATGGGGTCTATTGCCCCTTGGCCCGGGGTGGGCGATCAGAGGGCGGGCGCGGAAGGGGTTCCGGCCCGCGGCCCACGAGCGGTGGACACCGCTCCTGCTCCTGCCCACTCTGTCGGGCCTACTCATCTTGGGCTCCTGCCTCTCCCGGGGCCCTCTAGCCTTGGGGGGTGGTGCGGCCCCCTGCCTTGGCAGGTTTCTCCACCAACCCTGCCGGGCTTCGGTGCTGGCCAATGGCCATATGTGGGTCCCGGGGTACAGGGACCTGTACCCATGCCTGGGCCAGGCGGGCCGGCCGGCCCTTTGCCCATGGTCAACGTGGACACCTTGCTGGCCCGCATTGCGGCCCTGGAGGCGTCGTTGGCGCGGGCCAGTCAGGCGGGCGCCCCTTTCGGGGTTCCTTTTGAGACGCTGTCGGCTGGAGGACAACAGCCGGCGGGGAGGGTCGAGCTGCTGCAGGCGTGTGGCGCGGTTTCGGCCACTGCCTCGCAGCTCCCCAGCCAGCAACCAGGTGCGGGTCAAGCCCCGGTGATGAGCTCTACGTCGGTCGTGAGCTCCGACGCCCCCAGTGGGCCGGAACCCCCGGTGGGGGCGGCCCACGGGGGTGCAGCGTGTGAGTATACGGTGCAAGCGAGTACATCCACACACATTCCCAATCTAGGGGGGGCCTTTCAATGGCCCTCGCCTCGCGCGGGTGGTGCGGGGGCCACGCTGTCGGCGACCCACCCGGCGACGACGACTACCACCTTGGGCACTGGGGTGGGCATTGGTCCCTACACTACAGGGAATGTTCTGGGGGTGGCTGGATTAGTTCAGACCCCTTTTACCAGGCCGGCTGTCCCTTTTTCGGCCTTGCCGACGGCAGGGTATTCCTTGCCATTGGGTGATCACCTGGCACAGGCTACTAGGGAAAAGATATGGCGAGGGGAGTACGTAGATATCTTCTCACTCCTGAACAGAGAGCCCACCAAGGAGGAAAGGGAGGGTCAGGATGAGAAGGACAAGGAGCAGGCACGCCGCCGTAAGCCGCCGCGTACCTGGGCCAACTGGCTCCCCGCTTATTTAATATACATGGCGGTATATTTGAGGGCGCGGCCGGATTTAGCTATTCCCATGGTCCAATATTTGGACAACATATATAGGGCGATGGTCGATTTTCCGGGCCCCTCATGGCTAGCATATGACGAGGAATTCCGTATGAGGATTCCCCTTCACCCCGAGATGAGATGGGATGAGCCGTGCCAGAGGCTTTGGCTTTTGTATATGACACCCACACGCCCTGCCCCGGGGGATAGATACCATTGCGGACATGCGGTCCAGCGAGCGGCTCCAGCGCAGGTTACCCGCCAGGCGGCGGGGCAGGGGGTTCCAGCCCGCCTACTGTGCTGGACTTTCTCGTCAATTGGTTCCTGCAATCGAAAGAACTGCAGGTATAAGCATGAGTGTCCCACATGCTCAGGCCCCCACGCAGCCTCTGTTTGCCCCAAGCCTGGGGGGGCGCGAGGCAGAGGGAAGGGTGGACAGTGGGCTGGCAAGGCTGCCACGGATGGAGCTAGTTCTCCAAAAGTTCCCTCCCCAATTAAGGTGGACATGCTGGAGCGCTGGCTCGCATCGTACCCGAAGGGGGAGGACAGGGAGTATATTCTTCAAGGTTTTAAGCAGGGATTTCGTATCCCTTTTGTGGGTGATAGGTCCCCTCAGGATGCTCCCAACCTTTTATCCCTTAGAGGAAGGGAGGAGGTGGCTTCGGCCAGCATTCAAAAGGAGTTAGTCGCGGGCAGGGTCGCTGGACCTTTCCCCGTACCCCCGTTTCCCAATCTTAAGGTCTCGCCACTGGGTTTGGTCCCCAAAAAGTCCCTAGGTGAGTTTCGCCTTATTCATCATTTGTCCTACCCAGCCGGCCGATCGGTCAATGATGCTATCCCTGATGACCTTTGTTCAGTCAGGTATACATCGTTTGACCATGCGTTGCGCATGGTGCGCTCGTGTGGCCCGGGTGCCCTGCTGGCCAAGTGTGACATTAAGTCAGCTTTTCGCCTCTTGCCAGTGCATCCGGGCGACTTTGAGTTGCTGGGTTTTAAATTTAAGGGGGAATATTATTTTGATAAGGCCATGCCTTTGGCTGCTCCATATCATGCTCGGCTTTCGAGCGTTTTAGTACCTTCCTAGAGTGGGCTTTCGCCCGCAGGTCAGGGTCCCGGTCTGTAGCCCATTACCTGGATGACTTTTTATTCGGGGGTGAACGGGGCTGGGACACGTGCGCACGTCTCCTCAACACATTTCAGACGCTAATGGAGGAACTTGGTGTCCCTTTAGCGCCCGAAAAGACCGAGGGCCCATCGACCAAGCTAGTATTCCTGGGGGTTGAGATTGACACAGTAGTGCAGGCTTCTAGGTTGCCGGGTGATAAGGTGTCCAGGATCGTGGCCCTTATCTCGGAATTGCTGGCCAAGCGTAAGGCATCACTGAGAGAACTTCAGGTGCTACATGGGCACCTTAATTTTGCTTGCAGGGTGGTCGCACCGGGCAGGGCTTTTGCCCGGCGCTTATGCGACGCCATGGCAGGGTTATCCAGGCCCCACCACAGAGTTAGGCTCACCCGGGGTATCAGGGCAGACATGTTCGTCTGGTTGCAATTCCTGAGGGAGTTTAATGGGGTCTCATTTTGGAGGTCTGACCTCCTGGCGTCCCCCAATTTCCAGATCCAGTCTGATGCCTCAGGATCCCTGGGTTATGGGATGTACTTCAATGGGAAGTGGGCCTGTGGTGGGTGGCCACCGGCATGGGCAGGCACAGGTCGCCTGCGGGATCTCACATACCTGGAATTTTTCCCCATTCTGGGGGCTTTGATGCTATGGGGCGAACAGTGGGCTAATTCGGTGGTGCATTTCTGGTGTGACAATGCTGCTGTTGTCCACATTGTCAATGCACAGACTTCCAAATCGCCCAGGGTCATGGACCTAGTGCGCCATTTTGTGCTGCGCTGCCTGCGCCTCAACGTTTTGTTCAGGGCCAGGCATGTCCCAGGGATTAATAATGATATTGCTGACGCTTTGTCCCGCCTGCAGATCTCCCGGTTCCGCGCCTTGGCCCCGGATGCGGAGGAATTTCCCTCGCCACTCCCGGACGAGATGTGGACTATTGGCAAGGAGAGGTGAACCGGGCGATTGGCCTGTCACTAGCGCCACGCACGCGTAAGGCGTATCAACAAGCATTCAATTCTTACAGGGCATTTGCTACTCAATTTCTCTTGCCAGAGACCTGGCCTATCCCGGTGGACCATGTTCTGCGGTTCATGGTTCACCTGCATGCACAGGGCCTTGCACCTCGCACCATAGCATCCAAGCTCTCGGCGTTGGCTTTTATGGCCAAAGTGGGAGGTCATGTGGATACCACCTCTGACTTCCGTGTGCGACATGTTTTGGAGGGGTGGGTGCGCGAGCGCGGGCGTTGCCCGGATGACCGGCACCCTATTTCCCCAGGGGTTCTTACCCAGTTGGCCCGGGGCTGGCCAGGCCTCTGTTTTGATCATTATGAGGCAGCCCTTTTTCACGCAGCCACAACGGTGGCATTTTTTGGAGCGCTCCGCGTCAGCGAACTCGTGATGCTGTCTAAGGCGGATGCAAGTGGTAGGGCACTGGAACTCGAAGATGTCTACGTAGCCAAAGACTGGGCCCAGTTGAGGATACGCTCCTCTAAAACAGATCAGCATGGCGTAGGCAGTGGTGTAAGACTGCTACGTTGTTCTTTGGCAGACATCTGTCCGGTTGGTGCCCTACAGGAATTCCTGGCACTGCGTGGCATGCACCACGGCCCGTTTTTCTGTCACCAAGATGGGTCTCCCCTTACTAAATTTCAGTTTTGGAAGGTGACAGCCAGAGCCCTCACCAGGGTGGGCCTACCAGGTGCCCGTTATGGCACACATTCGTTCCGGATTGGTGCAGCCTCTACAGCAGCTGCTTTTGGGTACTCTGGGGCTGACATACGCAGCATGGGAAGGTGGGGCTCGCAATGTTTTCAGTTTTATGTGCGCCCACTCCCGCCATGAGTACCAATCCAGTCACCTTACCGCCTTTTTTCTCAATTTTCTTACAGACCCTGGGTGTCGTATTACACCGGTGACAGTATGGCTGGTGGGCCACAGCTATGTGCACAGGGCAGCGCGTTACGCTGCGGCGACAGAATGGGGACCCCGACTGGGACTGGGTGACCACGCCAGTCTCGCATGGCATGGTAAGCCTGGGATGTTATGGCGGGAGCTGCGGCCTTTCCTTTTTTCTGGCCTGGGTGCTGGCCCGCCTGACATTCTAATCATCCACCTGGGGGGCAATGATTTGGGCCAGGTCACCGGCTTATCGCTTAAGCATGCGATTTGCGAGGACCTCGCCTACTTGCATTATGTCTGGCCTGCCACAACCCTGGTTTGGTCGGACATTGTCCCGCGCCATTCTTACAGAGGGGGCGTTAACCTCCTGGCCCTTGACCGCGCTAGGTGCGCGGTCAATAAGGCAATGGCGCGGTTTCTTGCCAACAGGGCTTGGGGACGGGTTAGTCATCACCCCGATATTAGTCTACAAAATTATGACTTGTACGCAGGGGATGGGGTCCATCTGTCGCGAGGAGGTATGGACCTCCTGTTGGGTGATTGGCGAGCAGGCCTGTTGACCGAGCTGACGGTCTGGGGGGGGCGTCAGGTCTTCTTTGAAGCCCCTCCGTGTGGCGGGTAGCACTGGTAAGGTAAACAGTATGACCCACAAGTATCCGGCAGGTTCGCAATTGACTGGACAACACTAGACAGGAATAAATTAGTTAAACGTTGTCCGGTCAACGACGAACCAGGCGATGGGGTGATGACGATTGCTAACCAGCATGCATCACCCCTGTGATTTCACGGATACGCATCAGAGGGTGGGGTCATAAGTTAGTTATTGACTACGGTCAACAATTTGTTTGTTGTCAACAAACAAATTGATACAAATTGATACATTGTAACCAATTGCCGTTGGCAATTTTGGGGTGGTACCTTACCAGTGTTACTTCGGCCTGCTTGCCTTAGGAATTACGATTGGTCGTTTTACCAATGCAAATTTATAATTCGGACTAGGGCATTGAATCAATAAATGTGGCCCTATGCTGTTATCCACTTTCAATGTTGTCTGTGTCCGTTATTGGGGGGGTGCGCCTGCAATGAGCCTCCCGTAGAGAGGAGTTAATGATCTGCATGGCCCATTCAGCTGTTATCTCACTAGCTTATTTAACCAGCCTGGAGATTCAAGGGTCAAGAGGGGAAATGGTCATTTTACAGAGTGCAAGTACCCTGGCAACCATATCAGATATTACAGGCTTAAATTGATGATCAAATATCATTATTGTATCATAGGCAGTTGCTTTATATGCTAAGCCTATCTGGCTCACTATTGTCTGATGGGAAACGTATTTCATTTCAAGGGCTGAATTTAGTTTTTGAGGCTTGCATTTCATTGGTTGGCATTGGTGTTATGGGAAAGGAACATGGCCACTTGAGGAGTTCTAGAGGAGTATATCGAGTCTCCAACATGGTGTGAGATACCCCATCCCTGGAGTCTATAGAGTGATAGAAATCAAGTTTTTCTAGCAGCTTCTGAAGATGCCAGGGGTTGAACTTGGGGTCTGGTTCATGCATAGCATATGCTCTGCCATTGAGATGCAGCTTGATCATTTAACCACTTATATGTGAATGCTGTGCAGAGGATGTTTTCAAAAAATGTTTTATTTGCAAGGTTGTAACCCTTCCTGTTACATTTACAGATCTGTTGAGACACTTAAGAATGTATTTGTGTGTTACTCAGTTTCTCTTTTCAATGGTTTCCACCCTCCTTCCTCCATTTCTTCAACAACCTGTCATTAATCAATCATAGCAAGTACAGTATATATTTGAGCTCTCACATGCAATATATCAATGCAACAATGCACTGATGAGAGCAAGGTAAAATACCTAGTCCAAAGCAAATAATTTCATAGGTTTCAAGTGTCTTTAATGGCTAAGAGCTAAGCAAGTGATGTGCTTCAACAAGCAGAAATAGCTCCCCTCAACTTGTCATACTGTATTTAACTTTTTTATTGCCTCTGGATATTGGCTGTGATTTGACTGGTGTCTGTTTGGAACTGAAAGATGTCACTACAGATTACATAATACATGCTAGAGTATCGAATCCCCTTTTATAATGAACAAGTAATATGGTGAAAAAGTCAGGATTTTTCAAGATGAAATAACCAGAGGTGGCCAACTTTGAATCACAACCATTCTACATTCAATCTGAATTGTGATGCAGTTGAATATATATTGGTTGCACGCTGTGTTACATAAGTGGATGTGCATGTAGTTTACTGAGCCTGTGTGGAAAATATGCAAGGAGTTTGAACCAAGAGACAAGATGCCTCAGGAAAAAAACTTGGAATTTTTTATGGTGTGTGTGTGTGTGTGTGTGTGTGTTGGAGAGGAAGAATAAGTTTTCTTTTTTTCTTACGGAAAACTGGAAGTTTTGAGCAATCAAACAAATACAGATGAAGTGTTTTCTGCTTTCGAGTTAGTGAATTCTTTGTAAAACAAAGTTTTACTTGCTCAAAAAAGTGAAAAACTGCATAGTATGAATGTTTTTATATTAGACAATCTATAGAAAAGGAGAAATTTTTCTTATGCAAACAATCCTCAGATCCTATATGCATTTCTGCACCTTTTGGCTACTTCCAAGTTGATTGTCCTCTTCTGATCATCTTTATGATAATTTGGTGGAGAAAGTCACAGTCAAACGAAGATTGTTTCCATCCAAATATCTTACTTTTGTTCCTCACGGAGGTTGTGGTTTCTGATTGTTATTTTTCTACTACTTTGACAGTACTTGCTTAGATCATAAGATGCTATAGTTTGGAGCTCTCTGTTAAGTATAAGATATAACTTTGGATCTAGCAAACTAAAGTTTTAATATTTTTAAATTGCATCTGTATGGGCAAGTTGCCAAGTCCCAGGGTGCCCCCGGCCCCTCCGAAGAAAGAGATGTGAGCTACTTATATGTATTCTCTACCAAGAAGACACTGAAAGAGTTATCATAAGAATTGATGGAACACATTTTTTATTATTATTATGTGATCACTAAGTAATGAATGAAGCATTTTGTGTTGCTAAAGCAGTAAAATTAGAGTATTTGAATTAAAGCTCTTGAAGTTGAAGAAGCTTGGCTCCTAAAGTTATATTACATAATATTGATCTTAATAGGCTGTGGATTAAGTTTTGAAAACCAGGCTGCTTGTTAGCAGATGCTTAAACTTTACAAATGACACACAACTGAACCTTCCTTTTCTTTTTACATTCAAGTAAGTACTTTGGCTGGGACTGCGACTTGACGACTGGAATGTTGGCAGACGAGCAGCTCGAGACCTGAGTGCTGCATGATAGAGTGAGCTTCCATCTCTGTCCCAGCTCCTGCCAACCTAGCAGTTTGAAAGCAAGAAATTGCAAGTAGATAAATAGGTACTACTTAGGTGGGAAGGTAAACAGTGTTCTGTGCATTAGTCATGCCTGCCACATATTCACAGAAATGTCTGCAGACACAGACAGCATTGGCTCTTTGGGTATAAATGGACATAAGCACTGAACCCTAGAGTCAGATACGACTGGCTTTTGTGCAAGGGCGACCTTTACCTTTACCTCAGTGCTTTGGCCCCACCTGACTTATCACCCACACAATGAAGGAGGAGTTTATTTTACAGAGCTTCTTTATCCCAAGGTGGGGACTTTGGAAAGTAGTTACCGGTATATGTCTTAGCTTCTGTAAACTTAAGTCTACTTTGTATTTGAGTTTCTAAAGTTCTTATCCTAATATGGATCTGGAAGTATGTTTCAACAATTTAGTATAGGATCATTTTGCTGTATATTAATTCTACCTTTTCTATGTTTGAAATATTTTTCTGTATTATGTTTTTCTATATTTTATAAGGTTTTCTAGTTCCGACCACATGCACTACTGAGTTCTCCTTTCTTCTCTCATACCCAGTCATAAAGAACTAAACTTCTGAAGAATTCAGTCTTTTTCATTTTATTTATCTCCTTTTGTTTATTTTCTTCTTTTGCTCTTCTACCATTTATTCTGAGATACTTCGGAGGTTGTTGGTCTTTCTCTCTTTTCACTTGTATTCAATCATGTGACATGTAGAATTATCTTAACAAAAGATGCTATCATGGAAGAGGTTCATGTGCTTGATACGGTAGCTTCTAAAAAATAAAAACAACCCAGTTTTTCCATCTTTCTTAACCGATTAAGCTTGGAAGAATACGTTGTGTTGTGAAACATATGGAAAGCTTAAGTTCAGTAGTCATGAAGATTTAGGGACCTGATAAAACTCAGGAAAAATTTTTCCCACCATACAGAAAGAATGAGGCTCCTTAAAGAAAATGTTTGACAGCTGAATAAACAAATATAAGGAAACCACCCAAGTTTCATCTTCTGTTTTACCTACTTTGGGCTTTCTGTCATGCCATTTCTAACAGCAAGGGCTCAAGTACTTTTCAAGTAAAATAGGTACTGTTTGGCCTAAAAAATAAGGATTGAGGCATTTTGTCTACTCTCTTTCATCCATTTAACACAGGAGCTCCAAACGTTTTCCTGCCAGGGGCCAGTTCCCACCTCTATGCTCAGCTGTGCAGGTCTGAGGTGTGTTGGCGCCCATTACTTACATTTTTGGTGGTGGTGCACAGCGGCACCAATCGTTCAGTTTTTCAGCTTTTTCCACAGCCTCCGCCACTTCCTAGGGTGTCTGGAGGCTTTTCAGAGCATGTTCGCTCCATTTTGAGAATTTTCCGCTGCTTCTACTCTGTGTCTCAGCAGCTAATCCGCAGTACTTGGAGACTTCCTGGTTATGCAGTGGGAAACCAGGTACTGACGTAAAGTCCACCCAGCACCTGAAGTAGCATACTGGGTGCTGAAACGCATTGGAGAAGCAGAGTAAAACATGTGCCAAAAAGCCTTTAGATGCCCAGGAAAGTGGTGGAGGCTATGTAAAAAGCCACAAAAATGGTGCGACTGCTGCTGCCGCCACTGCTGTGTTATGTGATGTTTTCAGATTTCAGGTGGTGTTGGGCAGTCCTAGAGATGCCAGGGTGGCCACTGCAGGCCGGATTAATAAGATGCATGGCCCGGGGGTTGTGAATGCCTGACTTAGCAGATGGTATTGTGTAGTTAGTGGCTTTGAGCTATTTTTACTCTTTGGTTGCAAATGACAGGTTGGTTCTTCCAGTCCTTTTAACACTATGTTTTGCAGAAAGTCTTAACCAGAGGGGTTGTTTTTGTAATAAATTAAAAATGGCTAAAATCAGTATTTCAATGAGGTATTTTACATAAAAGAGCTTAGGTTTGCAGAGGACAGATATGTAGACCACTGAATTTGACCATAAGTAAGGATAAGTCTGATTATGATTTTACAGATTTTGTTCAGTTTTTAAATAGCAGCCAGTTACTACATCCAGGTGGAATTAGAGACCAGATATGGGAGGTGAGTACTTGGATAGTTCTAGGAAATTTGTAAATATGTATTCTCCCCATATGGGATTCAACTTGCTAACAGGCAATTTGTCTTCTGGCAGCAATCTGCAGACCAGTAAATGAGCTGGATTCTGTATCTCTCCACATTCACACTGTTTGCTCTTATCTGAAAGTAGCCCCCACTTGAACATTTTGGTCTTGCATTTAGAGACTCCAACCATCAGCCTATTCAGAGTCCTCCCAGTGACATAGGAAAGGTTGAGTTCTTCAGCTACAGGTAAAACTCGGAAAATTAGAATATCGTGCAAATGTTCATTCATTTCACTTAAAAGGTGAAACAAATATATGAGATAGACTCACTACAAGCAAAGCGAGATATGTCATGCCTTAATTCATTATAATTGTGATGATCATGGCGTACAGCGTACATGAGATTATGTGATGATTATGAGGTACATGAGATTGGGGGTTGGGGTTTTCATAAGCTGTAAGCCATAAGCATCAATATTATATTTATTTATTATTTCTAACTCAAATTTCTATGCTGCCCAATCAGGCGAACCCGACTCAGGTTCAAAGTAACAAAGTAAGGCTTGAACTATCTCATTTTGCATGTAATGAGTCTATCTCATATATTTGTTTCACCATTTAAGTTGCACTGAATGAAAATTTGCATGATATTCTAATTTTCTGAGTTTCACCTGTATATCCTCCTTCAGTGTTGTTCCTTGTCCAGTGAGCTCCTTCTTCCATATTCTAAATTGGTTTTGCTCTTGTGTACCCTCAAGAATGTTTGTTCTTGCCATAAAGTTCTTCCTGGATCTGAACCAGCGGACTTGAGGCTCATATCCATTCAGATCAATTAAAACTATACAATAATCATAAGCAGAGGGATGAAGTAAATACCCTCCAGTATCACAAAAATGTATCTCATGAATAATTTAATCAAACAATAATTTCTCCTTCCTGTGATGCTTAACAGAGTTCACTTTTGTCTGTCACATCAAGTAAACATTTATTTTTGGGGGGGAGGGGGGGAGGATGAAAAAGCCAAGATAGCCAATGGATTCATAACAATTTGCAAGAATTGGTAGCCTATTAGAAAAGTCTGAAAATATATTTATGCTTTCTTATGATATTGTTGTAGCTTTCGAGACATATGAAACCTTGGGATGTCCCTTGTATAAATTGAATATATTTCGTAAAGGTAACAGTCGCCCTTGCTTGAAAGCCCGTTGTAACTCTAGGGTTTAGTGTTCATCTCCGTTTACAGCCAAAGAGTCAGCACTGTCTGTGTCTGCAAATGTTTCCATGATCATGTGGCAGGCATGACTAGATGTTGGAGTGCATGAAACGCTCTTACCTTCCCACTGAAGCGGTACCTATTTATCTACTTGCAATTTCTTGCTTTCGAACTGCTAGGTTGGCAGGAACCTATGTTGATGAGAGCTCACTCGGTCATGCAGCACTCAGGTCTTGAACTGCTGACCTTCCAGTCATCAAGTCCAGCATCTTAGCCACTAAGCCACCACAGTCCCTCGCTGAAACCTTAATTTAGCTAGAATGCAAGGTCCTGATTTAACCTGTCAGAGAGCTTCCTTTTCCAGTGGGCCAAAGATCATGGCTTCTCCTGTTTCCTCTGTTTATTTATCATCATGGAACTGCTCTTGATAGTTTCTTTACCCTTGTCCTTTGCAGAGTCCTCCAGCCATGTGTCCCAGGTCTTCCCCAAATACTGATTTTTCTTCTCCCTCTTCCCCTGTGACATTTTAAAATATTTTCTTAGCTCCAAGCTTTCAAGAAGTCCATCTTTTTTCTTTTTGAAAGTGTAGATCAGGAGTGCCCAAACTTTTTGGGCTGTGGGCCGGTCATGTGGTTCAGTGGGCTGGTCACATGGTTCCTCCCACTGGAAGCAGAAGTAAAACACACCTTGCTATCTGTTTTGCAACAGGATGAGATAGATTTTAAGCTTCCACGGTCTCTGTTTCAACCAGGGGTGCCCAAACTGCGGCCCGTGGGCCAGATCTGCCCCTGATGCCAAGTCATCCGGCCCATGCCACCTTTGTAGCTTCCGGAAGCATAAGTAAATCACACCCATTTTACTTCTGCTTCCAGTAACGACGCAGGCAGCATGGGCCAGATGAATTGGCATCAGGGGCTGGATCTGGCCCATGGACTGCAGTTTGAGCTTCCCTGGTGTAGATATACTTGTTGTGGACATGTGTTTGCCTAAAAACCCTGTGGTCAACTGGAATAATTAGATCAGAATTAGAGCTGGGGGTGGGGAGACATCTGTCAGTCTCACTTTCTAGAAGCATTAGCATTAAAAAAATCTTCAGTTTCATTCTGTTCCAGGAAACAATTGCTTGTGTGTTCATAAATTCTTTGAGATTTTTGAAAGCTCCCTTTAAAAGGGAATGTGCAGTAGCCTTATATCTCCATTGCACAGGTCTGTAACTTTATGTTATGCGTGAACCCACTTAACATTCATAGCTGAATCATTATATTCAGATCACATGTGAAGACAAAGGCAAATTTCCTCCTCTTATGTTATCTCCCCAAGCACACACATATTTCATTGTTACACACCTGGTACATCAGACAAACAAAGCCATGCAATCTACTAGCTAACCAGTTACAAAACAAGAGCAAGCTAATTTGTCTAACAAAGCAGCTTCTTGTCAGCGTAAATACAAATCTTTTTCCACTTAAGGATGCACAACCTCCAGATACAGAATCAGTCTATAGTGAGGCCTTATAGATTAATATTTATGGCAGTAGAAACAAACATTTTCTAATAACACATCTTTGAAGGAAGAGATTCCAACCAATGTCTTGTCACCTTGCTTGCAAAAATTGCCTTCAAAATATTTTGCTAAAATCTTTATGAAATGTTGCACTTCAAGCCGGCTAGTTGAATAAATGGCTAGCTTATTATTTTTATATAAAGCCATGGCATGAGTATATTGTTTTTTAATTTCACAAAGATTTGGAAACACAACTGTAGCACAACTACGTCACAGAACTTTCTAAGTAAAGTTGTCAGTGAGTACCTGAGGTTGAAAAGAAAGCATCAGGAACATCAAGGCCTATAGCATGCAAATGTGATCTGAGCTACTTTTATAACTGGCTAGCCCTTTGGAGCAAGCATGGTTAGGGAAGGATGTAGCTACTAGATACCGTTGTACTACATCTGCATAGCTAGTAGTGGGGACGATGGGAATTGAAGTTTAACAGAAATTGTAGGGTCATAAGATGATCCACGAAAATGTCTGCAGATGCAGACAGCATGGCTCTTTGGCTACAAACAGAGATGAGCACTGAACCCTAGAGTCAGATATGACTGGCTTTTGAGCAAGAGTAACCTTTACCTTTACCTCTATGCTAACCACCCACCCCAATTTTCAGAGTGGAAAGCCCAAATGTTTAATTTTTGTGTCCTAACACAAACAAAAATATGAATATTGGATTTTTCAGAGTTGCTCCAGAATCTAGAATCTAAAGAAGTGTTTCTCAACATGAGGCCCAAGGAGCCTGAGGAGTACATTGGCAGATTAGTGCATTGGCGAATTGACTTAGGCTTTTGGGAATTGAAGTCCAAAAACCAGAGGTTGGGAAACACTGATCTAGAGGTAGATCACCTTGACTCTTCTTTTAGCCTGAAGTTGAACCTCCATTGTATATTTGGCATGAGGTTTTTGGGATGCTTGCCTGCAGCTATCAAAACTCTGAACATGCATCTATAGTACAACCAGTTTTCTTGTGCTCATCATTTAGCACAAGTCTGGCACATCCTATGATGCAACTGCATACCAGTCAGCAAAGTTTCATATACCTGAATGCCCTCTGATTTTGATGGGTAGAGTTTGGAAAACATATTTTTGAGGTATAGATTTCGGAATCTCTTGATCAGCATTGCTAGTGTCTATGCTGCCTGGGGAATTTTGGGAGTTATAGCCTAAAAAGTAAGTTTCCCAAACACTAATATGATTAAAAGGTGGTAACAGCAGTTAAAATAATGTGTATAATCCAATACTGTAATAGGAATGCTGGTTAATGCATATTTATGAATTAGGATAGCATTGTTCTGCTTAAGACTGTGATGGTGAACCTTGGCACTCCAGCTGTTCGTGGACTTCAATTCTCAGAAGCCCATGTGTCTGTGTATCTATCCATGCATATGCAATTAACCCATTTGTGTGGATTCACAGAGACGGGCTTCTGGGAATTGTAGTCCAAGAACACCTGGAGTGCCAAGGTTCACCATCACTGGCTTAAGACATCTCTGCTGTTTGGCTTGGCTTGCTTCATTTGCATTGCTGCTCCTAATAGTGGCCAGTAAGTAGACTCCACCTCGTTCACTCTCATCCTTGGCTGTTATAACTTTGTTGCAGTGACTGTGTACTACAGCACACATAATGTTATTTTGATCTGAACAAATTAGTTATATAACTCCTTCAAAAATGCTTGACAAGCTGAAAACTCTCTTCTCTTACCAGAATTAGGTAATGCTTTTAACTGAGTATTTTGATTATATTATATCATATACAGTACTAAAGAGTAAACCTTAAGTTCACCTGTTTTAGCTTGACAGCTACAAGTAACTTTGTACATATTTTGAGACCCTTATTTTTTAAATTACATAATGGCATTAAGTGAGGAAGACCTAAAGAAAATCTTGCTTAGGTTGAAAGAGGAGAGTGCAAAAGCTGGCTTAAGACTCAACATCAAGAAAACCAAGATAATGGCAACAGGCCCTATCAGTCCACGGAAAATAGATGGGGAAGAAATAGAAGCAGTGACAGAGTTTACTTTTTTAGGATCTAAGATCACTGCAGATGGTGACTGCAGCCATGAAATAAAAACGCAACTAATTCTTGGGAGGCAAGCTATGAGAAACCTGGGGAACATAGTGAAAAGTAGAGACATCAACTTGCAAACTAAAATTCGCATAGTCAAGGCAATGGCATTCCTGGTGGTAATGTATAAGGAAAGCTGAGCGCAGAAGAATAGACACCTTTGAAATGTGGTGTTGGAGGAGAGTTTTGAGAGTACCCTGGACAGCAAGGAGAACAAGTAGGTCGATCTTAGAAGAAATCAACCCTGACTGCTCCTTAGAAAGTCAAATAGTAAAGATGAAGCTAAAATACTTCGAACATCAAATGAGAACAGATGATTCACTTGAGAAAGCCTTGATGCTGAGAAAGGTGGAGGGCAAAAGAAGAAGGGGGAAGCCAAAAATGAGATGGCTGGAGGGTATTGTAGACACAATGGGCACAGAGCTGGGTGGGTTGAGGAGGATGGTGGAGGACAGAGGTGCCTGGCAGGCAATGTTTTATGGGGTCGCAAAGGGTTGGAATCGACTGTGCGACTGAACAACAACAAAAAAAACCTTTTGAAAATGTCCTTTATATATTTCAGCCCTCTTCCAAAGCTGTTACTTGCAGTAGTAGATATTTTTATAGACATTGCAAGTAGATAACTAGTTACTGCTTCAGTGGGAAAGGTAACAGCGTTCCTTGTGCTTCCATGTCTAGTCATGCCTGCCACATAACCATGGAAACATCTGCAGATGCAGACAGCGTTGGCTCTTTGGCTGTAAACCGAGATGAGCACCACCCTCCTAGAGTTGGACACGACTGGCTTTCAAACAAGGGAGATCTTTACCTTTTTTTAATGTGTTGTGACTCCATAATTCAGGAATACATTTTGAAAGCTTGTTTGAGAGGCTAGTCAAGATCATGACAACAATAAAAAAAATTGAACGTTTATTTCTACAGAAGTCAGTATTCTAATTTTTTGTGTGGATTATTTTAAAGGCTTTTCCTAGATAGCTGCCATTCCTTTGCCCATCACAGTTCATCTTAATTTTTTTTAGGGGAAAAAATAGATTTTCTGTAGATCAGCTGACGTATTGAATTTCAAGGTCCCTGTTTTGCAAATGAAATCTGATAAATTGCACCTTGGTTATGCTAATTCTCTTGGTTTCTCTAACACAGGGGTTTTCAACCTACGGCCCATGGGCCAGAGCAGGCCCATGGCACCATTTCATGTGGTCCGCCGCCACCACCGCACCTGGGAGTGGAAGTGGGTGCATTTACAACAGCCATAAAACATGCCCACGCATGCGTAAACATGGTTACGTCAACCGAAAACACAGAAACAGGTGCATTTACTTCCACTTCCGGGGGCATGGTCTGGCCTGCTCAGCTGTCTGGGGAACATGGTCAGGCCCACGGTGTGAAAAGGTTGGAAACCCCTGCTCTGATAGGCTGATTGCAGTGTAATCCAAGTACAGTACACTCTTTCATCCTTTTCAGCTGTAGAATATAAAATCTGTACACAAAGGCTTCTATTTACTTATCTACAGCACTGCTATTTACAGAAGCTTGAATGCTAGATTTAAGTGATATCTTGTTCCTGGAGTGGCTGTTTTGATTTGTGCACACAAACAAGCAAGCTTTTGAAACAAAGGTAATAAGATATGGAGCTCTTTGGTACTCTAAGCCTGCGCCAACACATGTGAATATTATCCAGCACTGTAATGTTATCTCTCAATGCCATTTCCAGGGAATCCTAAACAGGTGAAGGCATCTCCTTGGGAATACCCTGAAGGAAATGGTGAGCCACTGTGTGAGACAGAATGCTGGACTGGATGGGCTGTGGTCTGTTCCAGCAAGGCTGTTCTTATGTTCTTAATGTTTCTCTGATTATATTGGAAGCAAGGAACTGTCATATGTTTTTTAAAAACTTTTAAAATTATACTTACTTCCTCCACATCTATGTGTTTCTGGACTTAGAAGGTGCAGGTGCTCAAAAAGCTCAAAAAGTCTTCAGAAATTGGAAATGAATGGGAGGAGTCAAGAGGACAGCCCAAGAGCAAGGTTGGAGTCAAGAGGACAGCCCTTAAAGCACCATTGCTGGGAGCCAAAGACGGTCCTCCTTGTTACCTCCAGGGTCCATCTCTTCACAATATAAACCACCCATTTTAAGGGGCCTTGAGTGAGATGAAATTCTGTCTTTTGAGAACTGGCCTGGAATAGAACAATAGCAATTACACTTGTATACCGCCCCATAGAGCTTAGTGCACTCTCTGGGTGGTTTACAGGTAATTAGCATTTTGCCCCAAACATGCTGGGCACTCATTTAATCTACCTTGGAAGGATGAAAGGTTGAGTCAACCTGGAGTCCTGGTCAGGATTGAACTCACAATGTTTTGGCTGCAGAACAACAGTTTAACCACTATGCCACCAGGGCATCCCAACAGAGAAGTTGTCCAGTAGACAAATGAAGAGGCCTTCTTTGATTCAGTAAACTAGTTTAGTGTTAGGGTGGATAGAGTGGCTGATAAATAGAAATATAATTGATAGGCCAGGTGCTCTCTGTTTTGAAGAGTTTACAATTGATTCTAAAACATGGCATAAAGGAAGGATAGTGAAGTGAAAAAAATGAAGTACAGTGGTACGTTGCATAATGAATGCATCGCATAGCGAAAAATTCACATAACAAAGTGTTCGTTATGCAAGGGTGATACATCACATCATGAAAAAAAATTGTTCGTTATGCAGGGTTTTTGGTAACCGGGGTATACCCGCTCACTGGGAACGTCAGTTAATGAACATTTTTCCCGTTATGCGAGGTATCTCCCATAGAGAACCGTATAACGGGAAAAATGCATAGCGAAGAGCTCCATGGAACAGAATTTGTTTGTTATGCGGGGTTTTACTGTACATGAGAAGAATGTTCTCAGCTGCACATATTTAATGTATTTCAGCAGTACTTACTCCTTAAGTCTAACCATTTATTTGAGCTAGGTAGAAAACCGTTTCTGTAACATAAACGAGCATTTGTTTAATCCTGTCCATGATACAATGGATAATTCTGACATGTGATGCTCTCCACAATTTAATGGTTTTTTGTTTAATAAAAGAAATGTCCCATAGCTTGACTCTGAAACAGACACACCTTGGTATGTTTCATTTTAACAACAGCACTTTTCAAAAGTGCTGCTTCTCTCCAAGGCTCTTGTTGTTTAGCACAGATGTAGAAATCTGTAATTGTGCCCTGGAGTTCATTTTCCCACTGCCTCTCCCCTCTAACCTTTTCCTTACATCTGAATGTGTGGGTGAGGAAGATCATGCCTTTGGCAAACAAGACAGCACATGCAGAAAGAACTAAGGCTGCTAATGGCCTTAAATCAAATCATACACATCTGGAAGTTGAACAGCTATCCATAAAAGCAAGGTCTGGTTCTGATTGTTACAGGCTTGAAGAATATAGATATACAACAACAGCATAAACTCTTTGGTTGAGGAATCACCTGCTGCATGTAACAACTTTGACTTCTTTTAGGAGATTTTTTATATGGCTTGGTGCTGGCAAGGGAAATGGAAAAGTATGGATTATCGTTGATTCTTCTAAGATACTCATTCAATTGTTGCTTTCTTCTGCATGACACTATTCTTTTGGAGTCTTTAGATCAGAAGCAGATATTGCTTTAGTTTTATTTATAACTAGCAAGGGTTGCCCGGCGTTGCCGGGCTTTTCCCCCGTGTGTTTTAATAAAAAATGAACCAATTTTATTTTTGCAATAGTTTTACATTGTGTTGGAAGGTTAAATTGTGTTAATGTTTTTTTAAAAATTGCTTAGTCTGTAATTTTAATTTTTTAAATGTTTATTTATGTAAAAAATTTTTGGCTTGGCTGTTATTAACTGTGATCTGCTTTTTTTTTTTTTTTTGAGGATTAATAAAGAAGAAAGTATGATATAATTTTTTCAAATTGTTTTATGTAAGCGAATAATGTTTTAGTTTTTTGAATTTTTTGAATTAGTTGTACCGTAGGTAATAATTTAAATAATGTATAAGTAAATGTTTTTTACATTCAATGTTTTAAAAATGTGTTTAGATGTTTTGAGTTTAAATTTGAGTTATAACTCAGCACAGGATTTTTAAAAGTTTCTATTGTATTTTATTGACATATGTTTGTGATTTGTGTTAAAGTGTGTTTTAGTGTAATTTTTTTTACTTGTTTTTATTGGTGTGACCTTTTGTGTAAAATTGTGAATTTGTGTTATGTTTTTGATTTGTTTTTACTCTTGTGGCCTTTTATTTGGAGCTGTTGTGTGTTTTTGAATTGTTTTTACTATTGTGGCCAGCAGGTGGTGCTGGTAGGGGTTATTGTATTTTGACTTTTTTTTCTCTCCTGGCCTCTGGGTGGAGCTTCTTCTGGTAAGTAGTCTCTTTCTTTATTCATTTCTTTTCCAGTCCTGGTGGAGGTAGCACATCTTTTGGTAAGTTTGCTTGTTTTCTTTCTTGTGTGTGTGTGTGTGTGTGTGTGTGTGTGTGTGTGTGTGTGTGTGCGGGGGTTGGGGGTTGGGGGTTGGGGGTTGGAATTTGTATTTTTGTGTGTTTGTTTTGTTTTTGATTGTGTCTTTGTTTACTTCGTATTGTTTTTGGTGTTTTTGTTTTTGTGTATTTTTGGATGTGTTTGACTGTTTTTAGTAATTTTAAAAAATTATTTATTTATTTGGTGGTGGGGAAGGGACGTGGTCATTGGGGGTTAGGATGGGTGGGCTAGGTGGTGGGGAGAGGGGCATGGCCATTGGGGGTTAGGAAGGGTGGGTTAGGTGGTGGGGAGGGGGCATGGTCATTGGGGGTTAGGAAGGGTGGGCTAGGTGGTGGGGAGTGGGGCGTGGTCATTGGGGGTTAGGAAGAGTGGGTTAGGTGGTGGGGAGGGGGCATGGTCATTGGGGGTTAGGAAGGGTGGGCTAGGTGGTGGGAAGGGGGGCGTGGTCGTTGGGGGTTAGGAAGGGTGGGCTAGGTGGTGTTATTGTGTTATGGTGCTTTGTTTGTGTGGAGTCGTGAAAGTAGATTGGGGTTTCCCCTTTAATATCAGTGGGTGGGGGTTGTGACCCCCCTCTCCGCTGGCTACCCTAGGGTTGGGAGGTTTGTGGGGAGAAAAGGGGTATATTGCCCCAACACTTCTGGACCCAGGAGACCAGGCAGAGTGGATCGATTCCCCCCCTCCTTAAAACAACTCCGTTTTTAAAGAGAAGAAAAGACGGAGTTGTTTTAAGGGGGGGAATCGATCCACTCTGCCTGGTCTCCTGGGTCCAGAAGTGTTGGGGCAATATACCCCTTTTCTCCCCACAAACCTCCCAACCCTAGGGTAGCCAGCGGAGAAGGGGATTGCAACCCCCCACCCACTGATGTTAAAGGGGAAACTCCAGTCGGGACCTTCAGGCGCTGTTGGTGAGGGAAAGAAAGCCAGCTGGTATTTGCTTGGCTGTGAGGCGGTGAGTTGTTTTTCGTTGGGGGTTAGGAAGGGTGGGCTAGGTGGTGGGGAGGGGGCATGGTCATTGGGGGTTAGGAAGGGTGGGCTAGGTGGTAGGGAGGGGGCATGGTCATTGGGGGTTAGGAAGGGTGGGCTAGGTGGTAGGGAGGGGGGCTTTAGTGTGTTATGGTGCTTTGATTGTGTGAAGTCGTGAAAGTAGATCGGGTTTCCCCTTTAATATCAGTGGGTGGGGGTTGCGATCCCCCTCTCCGCTGGCTACCCTATGGTTGGGAGGTTTGTGGGGAGAAAAGGGGTATATTGCCCCAACACTTCTGGACCCAGGAGACCAGGAAGAGTGGATCGATTCCCCCCCTCCTTAAAACAACTCCATTTTTAAAGAGAAGAAAAGACGGAGTTGTTTTAAGGAGGGGGGGAATCGATCCACTCTGCCTGGTCTCCTGGGTCCAGAAGGGTTGGGGCAATATACCCCTTTTCTCCCCACAAACCTCCCAACCCTAGGGTAGCCAGCGGAGAGGGGGATCGCAACCCCCACCCACTGATATTAAAGGGGAAACTCCAGTCGGTACCTTCAGGCGCCGTGGGTGAGGGAAAGAAAGCCGGCTGGTGTGTGCTTGGCTGTGAGGCGGTGAGTTGTTTTTCTTTTTAATTTTTCAGGCGCCGTTTTCCTCAGCGTTTTGCGCGCTCATGGCGCGCAGGACGCTGGGGCTTGTAGTTATGGGTTGGTGCTTTGTGTTTGTGCTGCGTTTTTTTAAAATGGTTTTATTTCGATTGGCTGCGGCGCGTTTCCGAACGCTGCACCGTGCGAGAGCCTCTCAGCCTGATTGGCTCTGGCGCGGCGTAAGGAATGTTGGGAAGTGAAGTTGTTTCCCTTTCTTCGCGTTTGTGGGGCTGTTGCCCCACTGCCGGTTTTCTCAATCCTTCGTTGACCTGCGTACCCAGATCGGCCGTGTGCACGAAGGGTAAGTGCAGGCAAGTAGGGCGAGGCATAGCAACCTATAGCCAGTTCCAACGGTTAACCCTTGGATCTATAGGTTAAGATGAGTGTTCTATGTAAACAGATCAAACACAGCACGGTTATCAGCTGCATCTGTTGATATTTTCTTTGGATGGATTTATTAATTAAATGTCTACAATCTCCCTGTGATCAGAAAAGAGCAAAAGAGCTGAACTTTTTAATGATAGTATTTCCAAAACTACTTGGAAAATCTTTGCCCCTTCTTTCCTTCAGCTAATTAAAAGGACCCAGTATGAAATTAAACCATAGCATTTTAGATGTACACAAAGAAGGAATGTTTTATGGGTCAATGCTTTATTTGTGGTTGGGGATCTCTATATTAGTTTTCTGTTCTAGTTTGTGTGTATATATTGTGTTTTGGCTGAAGCGGAGCCTCTATAACCATGATGGTGAACCTTGGCACTCCGGGTGTTCTTGGACTTCAATTACCAGAAGCCCTAGCCAGCATTCCTGCTGATCAGGGCTTCTGGGAATTGAAGTTCAAGAACTGCTGAAGTGCCAAGGTTCACCATCACTGCTCTATAATGTTGCCATCTCTTCTAAATGTATGTCATTTAGTTCTAGTAATGGGTGATTTTGGGTGCTTTCAAAACAAGATGAAATGGCTTTCAGCTTATTAAGAGTTGGTTTCCTGCTCTTGTGTAGCTGGGTTATTTCCATTAAAATTTACATCAAAGCTTTTATTTTTAAAACTTTCTATGTACCCTGTGACTGCAAGACCTATGTAACTGGTACACAATAGACTTTGTGCCACAATGTTTTTCTTAAAATTATCTCTTTTGTTTTTGTGAAAATCTTGCCATGTGCAGTTTTAACTTTTTAAAATTATTGTTGCAGCAACCATCTATCTGAGTTTCGGCATTTGTAATCATGCTTTATCTGATTATATTGTAGTTTGTTAGGAGGCCTTTAAATTTCCTTTACAGGCAGTATCTCAATATTCCTAGACTAGAAATAATAGTTTTTCCAATATGGTAAATGATTAATTTAATAAATTGTGACACTTCATAAGTTTATATTCCCATTTTCCACTGGGTCATATAGATCGCAGTTTAAAGGCTTCTCTTTTTATGAGGCTAGTTTTGTCTTTTAAGAAAGGTAAGATCTTTAACTGAGCAGATGCACACCAGGGGAAATGAAGCATTTGGTATAAAGATACTTTACAATGTGATGTTCCTTATCTATAGGAGACAAATACCTTGTACAGTACTGTATATTGTTTCCTAACAGACTTAGCTTTATTTATACTGTGATTGTGAACATGTTTGTATCTTGTTCTTAGCTTACAACTGGTGCTAAGTGAATCTGAAATATTAGTGTTTGCTGCAGGGGAGGCTGAAAGCCTTTTTAAAATTACTTTTGCAAAATTGAGGGAGTGAAAAGAATTGTTCTTATACATTATATTAAAGTGGATGAAATTTCAAGTGTTATAACACAATCCTATATGTATTTACTCAGGGATAAAGCCCATTAATTTACCTAGGCCTGTTCAGTTTGAAGTACTGTACTGTATTGTAGTCATGCAGTTTCTGGTCAAACACCCCCCCCCAACACACACACACACACACACACACACACACACACACACACACACACACACACACACACACACACACACACACACACACACACACACACACACACACACACACTTGCTTGCATTTAGGTTTGAGCAAATGCTCCCACTTTTTACTGCTGCATCTTCATAGTTTCCTGCTGGAAATAATAACACACTTTGATACTCAGCATTCTTACATTTTGTTTGGGCTTTTAAAAGTATGAACCCCAGGATTACTCCCTGTGCACAAATGTGCCCTTCCTCTCTAAAGACCTCAATAAACTCTTTATTCAATCTATTCTCTAAACATGACTCAATCGGTGTAAGCTGTATAGAAGATAATATAGTGACTTATGGATCAGCAAAGAGAACATGGAACAAAATGAGTTTCAAAAGAGCATTTCCTGCAAGACATTCCATTCTCATGTCTGATTAGGTCTCCTTAAGTTTCCCCCGTCATATTTTGGAATTCTCTTTGAAGCTGAACCTGAAACTGTAGTAATGTGGAGCAGATTGATGTTCAAGATGTGCCAAGATGATTATGTTTAAGGATATCCATATGGTTGGCACATAATTTCTCTGCAAGTAGGCTCTATGTTGTTGAACATAGATTGGCATCTGGTACTTTGTTCAGGAAGCCAGCAAAAGAGTGATCTGATCATAATTTACCATTCCATCTGTAATGAAGGCATTACTGTAAATGGAGTAATATCACAGCATCAAGATTTTTTAAAAAGACAATTGTTTAGTAGCTGTGCCAGTCTGATTCAAGCAGATAATCACTTTTTGGTCCACCGTTGTTGAGAAAATATATTTATTTTGTGACACAGGCAGAATTACAATATATGATTCTTAGTTTTTCAGTACCCCCACATTGGGAAAGAAGATGTGAGCATTTTAAATATAGGAATTGAAATTTCAGTAATCTAGAGCAGGCATTCGCAACCTATGGCCCGTGGGCCAGCCCTGGCCCCCGATGCCAATTTTATCCAGCCCGCATCACCCTTGTAGCTCCCAAAAGCAGAAGTAAAACATGCCCACACATGCACAGAATACTGCCGTAAATGTGCTCTGCACGTGCATGGGGTGTGTTTTACTTCCACTTCCAGTGCAAGGGACTATGTGAACAGCCTGATCAGCTGTCTGGAGGGCATGGTCAGGCCCATGAACTGAAAATGTTGAGCAAATGAAGTTCAAAAATGTAGACTAGAATAAGGGTGGTTTGGTGGTGGGTATTCCAGAAAGGAAAGTTTTAAGGATTTATATATTTATGATGAAATTGAGCTTCCCTACTTTGGGCACAGGATCTGCGGTGGCTCAGTGGTTAAGATACTGATCTTGATGACTAGAAGGTTGGCAGGTCAGCAGTTTGAGACCTGAGTGCTGCATGATAGAGTAAGCTTCCATTTCTGTCTTAGCTCCTGCCAACCTAGCAGTTTGAAAGCAAGAAATTGCAAGTAGATGAATAGGTAACACTTTGGTGGGAAGGTAAACAGCATTCCGTGCACTCTAGTGTCTAGGTATGCCCAGGGGCGTGCAGGGCACCATGGGAAGGTGCTGTACTGGGAGTGGTGGGGGTGCCTATTGAAGGGTTGGGGGTAATCCCATACATTGCTATTGGTGCCCCAGGACACCAGAGGTGAGGACGGGGTGGAACAAAGCCCGATTGCCCGATATACCAGCACGCACCTGGATATGCCTGCCATATGTCCATGGAAATGTCTGTAGATGCAGACAGTGCTTACTCTCTGGCTGTAAACAGAGATGAGCACTGAACTCTAGAGTCAGATACGATTGGCTTTCAAGCAAGGCCGACCTTTATCTTACTTCAGGCACATCACAAAACTCTGGAGAAAAAACTGATGCTGGCTCTCATTCATCACTGCCACATAAGTCAGAAATGAGTTGATGACCTGTAGCAACAAACAACAAAAGTCTTATTTTACTATAGCTTCCTATGAAACAAAACTTTTTGTAGCTCTGAGTAGACTTACAACATTAATATTTTAAAGTAACAATTCAATGACCCCCTTAAATAAATGTATTGTACTGATAAAGTGGTCATTGGAGGAACTCTACAATCTGAAAGAAACATGACATTCTCTTGCCCTGATCTTCCACAAGGGTTTGGCTAGTTTCATGATAATCTTGATTCTTTCTTGGTACACTAGAGGTCAGTGTCTGACGATGGGATGGGTAAGGTTTCTGCACAGTTTCCATTTCAGTCAAATTTCAGTAACCCATCAGAATTGTACTGTTTTGGCAACTTATCACTTTATGTTCATAAGAATGGTACTATATTCCTCTTTCTGTAATACTTGTCCTTATAAAAGTTCTCATTGAAAGCATCTTGCCTTTGAATTTTCTGTATCTTGAACAAAAAACTCTACAGCATGTTTGCCAAACATTCATATTGTTTTGTAGCCTCTTTGCCCAGTGGATGAGTATGCAAAGTGCTATCCATGGGAGTCATCTTCTGTTTGTTTGCACTGTACATCTCTGGCTCATTTGGAAAGGGTTATACATTTCTTGC
The DNA here is from genome assembly GCA_035047305.1 of Bradypodion pumilum. NCBI lineage: Eukaryota > Metazoa > Chordata > Lepidosauria > Squamata > Chamaeleonidae > Bradypodion > Bradypodion pumilum. Next base: position 18,083,983 of record JAWDJD010000006.1, on the reverse strand, counting down.
CACTATTGTTAGCAGTCAAAGCTGACTGAGAGCGTGTGACCTGGCCCCCGGCTTGAAAAGGTTGAGAACTCCTGATCTATCACTTCAACTAGATGGTCAAGTGACCATGGTAGCACAGAAAACCTTTCAGCAACTTTGTTTGATATATCATCTATGGCTGCCAATGGACACGAATAATCTAACTGCAGTGATCCATGAGGTAGTAAATTTCACATTGAATTACAGTACTGTGCAATATGATGTACATGGGGCTGCCTTGAAGGTTCTCCAGAAACATCAGTTAGTGCAAAACATAACTGTAAATGTTTCTAAGGGTCTTCCTGCCTTTGCCCCAGTAACGCAGTGTGAGGTTAACTTCGTTATAATCCCTTGTTTTAAATAAACGTTTTAACTGGGACTGATAGTATATTTGCTACCTTGCAGTCATTGATCTACAACTCAGTTTCAGGCCCAATTCAAAATACTACTTTTAGTCTCTGAAACTCAGAATGTTTGGTTTTTTGGCATTTAGCAGAATGCCTTTAGGACTCAGTGATGGCAAAACTTGGCATTCCAGGTGTTCTTGAACGTTAATTCCCAGAAGCCCTGGTCAGCAGAAGTGTTGACTTGGGCTTCTGGTAATTAAAGTCCAAGAACACCCGAGTTCCAAGGTTCTCCATCACGGCATCATCTTCAGAAATCTTTCCCATATGACCCAGTAACAAAATATTCAAAGAGTGACTATATGATAGAGGACTTGGTGATGGTTCCCAGACACTAGAATGGTATCCCAGTATTGCTACCTTTTCTGTGTCAGTTTAAGGCCTTTTTTGTCCAGGTTTTAAAAGATCTGCTTTTTGTTCCCTGTGATTTGGTTTTAAACTCATGTCCTCACTGTCTCTTAGCTCATGTAATGCACTGTATATTTGTAGGTGCTTTTTGACTTAGTCAGCTTTTAATTTTGGAAGTTACTATATTGTATGTACATGAGTTTTTAAAAAATCTGTACAATGCCCGGGGAAAAAATTGTGAAAGAAAGAAATATTTGGCAGGTCATTCCGCGGAAAAGGAAACTGGACTAGATCTGGGCTGGGGCTCCATCAACCCCAACCCCCATGGAGTATTATGAATGATGGATATTATTTAGTGAGATCTGAAGAGCTAGAAGTTCCCCACCTCTGAACTAGAAGGACCTTTGTGCTATCAGAGCTACTCATGTGTTAGAAAGTTCAGAATCATAAAAGGAGTAAGTGGTCAAGCCCAAAAAGTGCATTGTGAAGTAATTGGGGATAGAGAAATGTCTTCAAAGAATAGTTTGATTTTACATTGCCTGGATGCTTGTTTGATTGTGCTGTAATTACTTATACCATAACAAAAAAATGCAAAGAGCTTCAAGTGTCATTTGCTTTCTCATTAAAAATTAGCTAACCTTTCAGATCAGGTTTCCCATTCTGATTTGTTCTCTGTTGCTTATTCTTGCAATTAGCAGAGACTTTTGCTGACTCTTGCCTGATATTATTCACTCTTTGTTTATACTGGTTCCATAGCCATACTCAACCAAGGATTTGTAAGGGGCTTGGCGCCGCATGCACTCTTACCTGTACTTTGTTTATTTAATTCAGGGGAAAGTGCCTTCATGTCAGAGTTCTCCACTGAGTACCAGCAAGCTGTGATATAAGAGGCAACTATTAAGGTAAGAATTGCTTTAACAGTATTCCTTTTAAAAACAATAATAAGAATCTTTGGCTCATCCTTCCTCTGAATAATCAGCAAGTTTCATTAACAAGTGTGTTTAACTTCAGTTTGGGCACTTTTTTGTCACGGAAACTGAATGTATGCATTGCCTTAGAAGTCACACGGCAATGGCAAAAACCTTGCTTGCAAGCTGCATAAAATTTAACACTGAAAATGGTTAATTATGTTTGCCACAGAAAGTGCTCTCTTCATTATGAATCCCACCCACAAATTTAAAATTCTCTTCTGTGAAAGAGAAATATAGCTCATAGTTTCTCATCAAGCAATCATTTTCAGAGCCTTGTCAGAGTGCGAGTTAATCCAAAAAAGACATGGCCCCTTTCTTTGATTGAGAACTAATATTGCAAGCTGAATATTAGGGCCTGGGTCTAAGCTCAGTTGTAAAGAAAGTGGGGGGAAATGTATAATGTTTTCAGACTTGCTTTGCTCTTCCAATACACTTTCTTGTGCATGTGGATTGAGATGATTGTACAAGAGGGAATGTTTTCAAAACCTAATAGTATCGAAATAGATGAACTACATCTGGCCAAAGAGTCTCCTCCCACAAGTTATCTTTTGGTATCTGAACCAGAGATATGGTTTGTGATTAATTGGTAGTAAGGTAAATTGCTCCATATGTTGTTGCTGCTGCTTCATCATCATCTTCTTCATTGTCTTCTAAGCTGGGGCCACTGTATATTTCCCCTGTTTCCAAAGATTGTCATCTTAGCAGGCATTTGAGGTAGGTGAGGTAGAGAAAGTGTGACTGGTCCTTCACATTCTTGGTTAAGCATAAACATTAGTTTTTCAGCTCTAGCTTGCTACACAGTCTCCTACACCACTTCCCTATACTTTTCACCCCAATCAGTTGTGTTTTGAATAACAAATTTTACCATCTCTAACCATTGCCCAACAACTCCTACAATCTCTCATCATTGCTGGGACTGATGGGACCTAAAGTCCAAAGAATCTAAGTGACCACATGTTGAGGAAGTCTGGATCATCCGGTAATTTTGATCAAGGGTAGCTTTATCATCGCTTTATGTATTTCATTGCTTAGCTCAGAAGTGGGAAGTGTTTCTTTTTCAGATTATAGCTACCATCACTCACTCATGGGCATGGCCAGCAACCTATGAAGTAGTCCAAAAAAGACACGGTTCCCTTCTCTGACTGAGACCTAATACTGCAAGCTGTTTCTGGGCCTGAGTCCAAGCTCAAATTAGACCCGTGATACCCTTGGGGGCCATTTTAAAGCTCTTCCTTTGGAAATCCTTCCATTAAATCATGGGTGCCCAAACTATGGCCCGGGGGCTAGATCCGTATGGGCACATTTTACTTCCGTTTCCAGGAGCAACGAGGGCTTCGTGAACTGGATGAATTGGTGTTGGGGGCTGGATCCAGGCCCTGGGCCATAGTGATCTGCTCCCTGAATCACGTGACTAGCCCACGGCCTGAAAAGTTTGGGCACCCATGTGTTAAACCATGGAAACAGTATTCCCTCTCTCTGTTGGGTATTTTTTTGAGGGGAGTTTCTCATAATTTTATGTGATGGAAGGACTTTAGTCCCCACCAAAAGAAAGGGCTTCTTAAAGATAGCTGTTGGCAACTCAACGTCACCCAGTGCAAGTCATAAACTGGGCAGGCCAAAAATGTCTCTATGGGTCATTTCAAGCTCTCAGGGGAACTTGAATATGCTAAACAGAATGGTTTGTGAATGAGCCAATGGAGATGGCTAGGCACGCAGGGTGCGGGCAATGTGTTTTCTCTCCCACAAGTGGGAGGAGGAGGGGGTGAGTGAGCCAAAAGATATAAGCTCAGACAAAACGAAGCTGTGCCTCTGAAGTAAGTAAGGCTTGGGAGAGAGAGAAAGAAAGAAAGAGAGAAAGAAAGAGAAAAGAGAGTAGAGTCATGATTCTAACAATGGAAACTGGTAAGGTTTTATTTTCTAGAGGTTAAAACATCAAAACAAGAAATGATCATGTTTTAAATAACTGTCTTCTGTAGAGAAACATTTTTTTGAGTAGAGTCTATAATTCTTTCTAGAGAACACTTTGGGGGAAATGCTTTCCTTGATAGCAGCTCCTTGAAATGGATCAAGGACATTTGTGTTACATCTTGATCATGTTCCCAGAAGCTGAAGATATAATAAATGTAGGAGGATGTGGAGATTGGAAAGGGGCGGTCTTTCATCTCAGGCCAGGTTATGGCACTTTATGAGCAGACATAATCAGCTGACCATTGAGAAGTATCAAGGAAGGGAGTCTGTAACTATAAGCACTGCTTAAGAACAAAAAGTGAAACTTTGAAGGTTTTGCACGGTTGTTTGCTGTCTGAGCATTTTCAAATATATATTTTGATAAAAAGTTCCATAATTGTGTTTACTTTAGGAAAGAGGGGAGATAGCAGTTTATTTACCATGGAATTTTAATCTGTATTTGTTGAAATGTGTCAGATGGGTTGTATGTAGGGGTACGTTTGTTATTGGTATATGTTGTTTTGGTAAACTGAATGTGAGACATTCAGGTAACAGCTGTGTGCATTGTGACTCTGAAATAATGATGATTTTGGATCATTGTATTAGTAGTAAAACATGGTACACACTCATTTTGTTTTCTGTATTTTGGATACTGTACACCTATAATTCTAAGTAAACATAGGTTTGTGCTACAAGGCCCAATATGTTTGGTGGGTTTACTTGCAAGTAGGTATGCCTAGGATTGCACTTCAAAGTATATTTATGGAGTAAATCTCATTTGTCCCAGTAGGAATTCAGCAAACATGTTTAGGATTCTCTGTTGAGCACCTTCCTCAACTTATGAGTCCTAGTAGTTTTTCATGTAAGCCATCATTGTTCAATTGATATTAAACAGCAAGGATTGCTATCTTGCAGTGGAAAGAGATTGCTAACTTTGATTACTGGTCTGACACCATGGTGTTTTCTGAAACAGTTCAGTACACGATGTGCGTTCCTTGCACAAAGCTATTGTGCCCTGAAAAAATTCTGGTTAACTGCATCATTCTATTAGTGAGACCTGTCTACTTACAAGTTAGTGCCACTTTTAAGCAATAAATGGGAAGCAAAATCTTCTTAAAGTATACTGTTTTCTTGTATTTAATGTATACATTTACTAGTTGCTGGGTAATTTTTTCCTAAAATATGTGAATTATTTATTTATTCAAGAACATGTTCATTGCTTTTCAGCTGTACATTTGATGAGACTTGTGTAAAGGGAATATGCTGTCAGCTAATAGACAGTTTAATGTTTAGAGGTCAAATGTTTGTGGTCCCTATTGACCATTTTTTATGTACAGTAACTCCCTGTCTGAAATTATGGGTTTAGCATCTCTAGATGTGACTATTCCTACATAGCTTTAGAATAAGAAATGGGCATCTGAAGTTCTTCAGATGTTGCTGTACTCTAATTCCCCTCATCTATGACTATTGACTGTGCTGGTGGGGGACTGATGGGAGTTGTAGTCCAACAACATTGAGGAGAGAAACATAAACCATCCCTGCTCAAAAATCTTAAGAAATAAGGCCTTTTAATCCACTTGACCAGTCTTCAGTTCTGTTCAGGTATCAGTCATTTTGAAGTTGGAGTTTTGAAATGGAGAATGAAAATAGAAGCAATAGCATCCCAGTTTTATTCTTGGAGTGAGTGAAGATGTTATATTTCACTAGCTGAGGACCTGGCTTTGCCCAGGGCTGTCCCCCCTTTCCTCATTTCCAGGCCTCCGCCCTCATTACCTTTGCAGGGAGGGTTTCCCCCCCTGACAACCGCACTCCAACATTGGGCTACCAGGCACGGCACAGGTCTTCACTCGCTGCTCCCACTGGACGGGTGTCCTCTGTTTCCCCAGGCAGCTGCGGACTTGCTGGCCTGACCCTTCTGCTGCACAGCCCCACCAAGGGCTTCCCCTGCTGCCCCCCCCCCCCCCGTGGCCTGCCCTGTTGTGGCGGTTAGCCCACAGCATGCACACTCACGCGCTCTGCCTTGTCATCCTATTCCAGGGTGCAAGGCACCCTGGGAGTTGTAGTCTCTGCTCTGTCTCCACCCGCTGCTCCCGCTGAACAGGTGTCCTCTGTGTCCCTGGGCGGCTGTGGACTTGCCAGCCTGGCCCTTCTGCTGTATGGACCTGCCAAGGGCTTTTCCTCCACTGTCCACTCACCCTGTGGCTTGGCCTGCCATCTTGCCCACTGCCTCCTGTCGCGGCAGTTAGCCCAGAGCGTGCGCGCTTACACACGCCGCCCCGTCATCCCATTCCAGAGCAAAGGCACCATGGGAGTTGTAGCCTCTGCATTGTTTCCCACTTTGCTGTGCTGGGTGCAGTGGCTGCCTATGGCAGCCTTGTCACTGCGGCCTTGCGCATTCCGGCCATGGGGACTGCTGTGTTTCTTGGCCACACTATGCTTTGTGGGTGACAGCTGGTCTGTGTGCATGTGTGACTGGTACCCCACCTTTCTCACTCTTGGCCTGGCCTTCCTGATTGGCTGCATTGTGCTGCAGTGTCTGCTGGGAGTTGTAGTTTTTACATTTTGTTGTATTTGTGGGGCGCAGACCCCACCCTCATGCTTGGGACCCTCACAGTGCTCACCTCGGTTGTGAAAGGTACGTGTGTGCCAAGTATCACAGGATTTGCTCCAGGGGTGTGTAAACGTATTCCGCATACGTACGGTCACACCTCTTATAGGTATAGATACTTCCAGAGGTAGATTTGAAGGGGCATAGAAATCTGATATGTAACTAGCATGCATATGGAGGACCTGTTTCACATGTGGTAGAACCCTCAAAAGCAAGAAATATTTTATTTCCTGTAACTAAATTTCTACTTTGTTTTCTTTCTCCTTTTTAATAGAGAATAATATGCAAACTGACAAACATTTCCTTAAACTCCTATTTCCTTTTTTTTTTGCTTTCCCCACAAATCATTGTTCTTTTGGCTTAGTTTCAGTGGTGAGATTCAGCACGTTCACCCCAGTTCGCCAGAACCAGTAGCAAAAATTCCGACTGGCCATGCCCATCCAAGTTTTGGATGGGCCACACCTGCTATACCATGCCCACAGAGTAGGTAGTAAAAAAAATTGAATCCCACCACTATTTAGTTTGGGTTTTGTATTTTTAGATGCTGGTCACTCTCTCATTTCTAAATGTGTGCAATACTTTATATACAGTGTTTTTAATATACTGTGGTGTGATGCCTTTGTGAGGAAAAAGTAGGAAGCATCTGTTGGTTCATATTGTGCTAGGAACTTAAAACGATGTTGCTGAGTTGTATTGAGGCTGACTGATTTGTCCAATGTCTTGGAAAAGAGTTTTATTTTAAACTTAAATACAGTAAACCTTTTAATAAATTTCTCAGTAAGGGTAACACCCCTCTTTTTATTAATTCTTGAAGAAGTTTAATATGGTGCATGTCACTGTTGGTGTATAGTGGGAAATAATGACAATGGAAGTAACAGGAAGAAAGGAATGGCTGTCCCCATTAGCTCTGCCTACCATTGCCTGCTGTGTCATTTGTCCTATCAGCCACAATGAGCACCAGCAGCCATTGATTTAGGTGAAAGCATTAAATGATTTAAAATTTCTAAACTGATGTTCCCCTTCTTGGGGGAAGGGGGAGGTTGAGGTGTCTTCCTTTTGATCATGTCATCCCAAAGTTTTTCTGTTCCACAACTGACTTTTCCTCATCCCACCCCCCTTCCCTTCCTTTTGCCTATTTCATTTTGGGGAGGAGTGAGAAAGAAAGTATAGAAAATTTTAAACAAAAGCTGGGGTCTAAAATTTGGACAGCAGAAAATGATTTGAAGTAGCTGCGGTCCCAGCCTGTTGTGACAGCTGACCTGATCCTTCTGCATTTCAAGAGCTATTTATGGTAGATTAGCTGCTATCAAAGCCCCACTGTTCAGCCCATAAAAGGCTGGTCGTGTGTGAAGTTACCACACTCACTGCATTGGCTTAGTCCTCTAAAGTTGGAGAGCCTATAGCTGTCTGTGAAGGAATCCCAAGGATGGATAGAAATACCGAACCAGGGAATTGTTCTGTTGAGGATTTCATGTGTCGAAGAACGCTTAAAGGGAGATTTCTGCCAATAATATTTCATATCAGTCTTTCAATGCTTGGAATATAGCTCTTGCACTTGCCTTCTACTTGCTGTGTTTATACACTGTTGGAAAGTACCTTTCTAAATTCATCCAGCTCTGAATCATCTTGGCTGCAGTTTTAATTATGAAGCCTACATGCTAGCAATCTGTGCGTCACTTCTATTTTTTTAGTACCTGAAAATGTGTTTCTTTTGGAGATAAATCGTAGTTGAAGTGAAGAGCCTCTTCTGAAGTTTTGTAGTTTCTTCTTATCTATTGGATAAAAGATTTTAGTGGGACATAATTTTTCTTGTGAGAAAGTGCTTCCTCCCCCACTCTATTTAAAAGCAAAAGCAAAACACATTTTTATCACATACATACAGATGCAAACCAGGATGTTGAAGTAAGTAATATACCTTTTCCTAAAATGTTTGACTGCGGAAAGCCAGTAGTTTGAGAATGTTTGAGGCTTTGTCAGGTTTAAATGTGAGTGGGTACTCTCTCCCCATCTCCAGAGTTTGTGCATGTTAGTCATAAAAAGAGTTTTGCAATCTTTTCTTCTTTCTGTTGCATCTGGAATGAGTTAATTTTATTATGGATTTGAAATGTTTGCCAGTTAATGCCTTCTTGTGTGGTGTGTGACAATTGAATGTGAATGCATTGGTCTCTACTGTCAATTTGATACATGAAGATTCCAAGAGCTGTAGAAAATAGATCCATGGCAATAGCCCTTATATAGTCTTTGCCGATAAGTATAAAATTTCTTGGTGAACTACAAATATATTCTTTTCTAACTGTTGGTGGAAAGTGTAATGCAAAACTTAGAACTTATTTATGTTTTGGATCTACAGCTCCCAGAATCCTGCAACCAACATGTCCCATGCCCACATTATTTGGGAGATTGTGAGTGCTGCAGTCCAATATACACATCCATCCACCATGCCTTTCCAAGCTCTGTTCTAATGCTAGGCTACTTCATATGATCAGTTTGGCATCTTTTTTATGACCCCTGAATTAACAACCAGAAATGTTTTACATATAATTTACATTCTGCAACAGTTGCATATGTGGATGTGGGAGAATTAATAATTCAGATAGGTTTTATCAAAGTGTGCTAAATACGGTAAACTTCAGCCTGATTTCTCAGATTCTGTTCTGCATAAGCAAGGATGACCACCTGACACATGAGGACATGCTTATGTGCCAGACTGCTAAGTGTGCAACTAAGTGTGAGCTGTCACACAGGAAGCCTAAGATCAAAACTGACCTCAGTCAAGAGCATACTAGGCTCAAAATTTAATTTCTTATATCCTGTACAGCACTAAGTTTCCAACCCTCCCCAAATGGACAGAAATCTCATGCAAGATGAAGATTGCAAGAAATAAATCTCAGAAACAAAAAAGAGCAAAATTTTTAATGTTGTGCTTCCTGGATTAGCATTGACATGTAAGAGCAAGTAACTGTGTTGAATACCAAGAAATAACAATAAAAAAAAACTTTTCTCCTATGATAATTTTTAAAAAGTTATATAGGAAATTGTTTAATAAAGATGGAAAAATAGAAACAATTTGACAAGCATGAATAATGTCTCCTCTGTCCTAGCTTAACAATACCAATTTGTTTTCACATCTTTAATCACACTTCTAGCAAGAGCTTGCTCTTGGCAGCAGTGTTCTCTATAATGCCCCAAGGAAGTTCAGTGTGTTATACTAATCAAATGAATACAGTAACAATTCTTCTTCTTTCATGTACCAACCAAACTGCCAAAATGAAGCCACTTTCTTGGCTTTGTCATTGGCCCAACTTAAGTCTTTGTTGGTGCATGTTTCTGGCAGTAATTGGCAGACAAGTAAATGAGCCGGATTCTGTATCAATCCACATTCACACAGTGTGTTGTTGTCTGCCAGCAGCCCCCACTTGAGCATGTTAGTCTTACATTTAGGCACTCCAACCCTTGGCTTATTCAAAATCCTCCAAGTGACATAGGGAAGATTGAGTTCCTTAGCTATATCCTTTTTAAAGGTGTTCCTTGTCCAGTGAGCTTGAGCTCCTTCTTCCACCTTCTAATTTGTTTTTGCTCTTGCATACACTCAAGAATGCTTGTTCTTGCCATAAAGCTCTTCCTATTGTTACTCTACAGTAACAATAAACCCAGGTGATGCTAAACTAACTCTGGACAGGGCAATAAGCTGCAGTTACTTGATAACATGCTTCCCCATTTCCCCCCAATAAGGCACTCTCTAGATGTCCTGGATTATAATCCCATTAGTATGATTTGGAAAAATGGGAACTCTAGTTCAATTCATCAGTTTCAAAATGCATAAGTAACCTTTCTACCTTTATGTCAGCAGCAAGCAAGCCCATGTATTGTGGGACCCTGAAATATCTCTGAAGTAAAACAGAAGACAAAAAATTCAAGTGGCTCCTCTCTGCTGGGATAGCAAGTGACTAAACTAGCAGTGTGCTTCCTTCAATAGAACTCCAGAATCTGCCTCTTCATTTTGCCCTACGGTACAGATAGTCTTCCATGCTTTCATCAGTCTTGGCACCTGGAAGCAATGCTGGCATGGGGCAGTAGCTGATCTAGTGACCCCTCCCCCACAAACATTGGCTTTTGACATTGCCTCAATAATATGTCAAGAAGCCAAGCAGCTTTCTCATCAGGGTTCTCATAACCCTTAGCAGGAACATGTGCACATTGGTGAGGGGAAGAATTCATTCCATGAAGCCATGCCTTAAAATAGATGCAGAGACATTCAAGTGTTCATTTTGTTCTGGAGGCAAACTTAATTGAACTCAAGGCCATATGTGTTGAGCAGTGAGGAGGGCTGACAACTCTTCCCTTAGGTGCAAACAATCAAAAAGCCAAAGTAAACACTTAAGAATTCTGCATAATGCAAATTTTAATCCTACATGTTTTATTATTTAACATCCAGTTTGACCAAATGAGATTATTGTCCATAATAATGGCTAGAATAAAGAAATTTTAGCATTTCTTCCAGTCTCTGTTATAGTGTGTAGTATTCGTTACTTCATCTGTGCTTTAATCTATTTATGCAAAATGCTTATAGCTGCTGCAGTTTGAAAAATGAACCAATGTAGTAGGATCCCTTGAATATTCACCTCCAAGAAGTGTTGCTGGTAATGAAGAAAACTTTCTCTGCATTTCTGTATTTTTCCCTTTGGAGAGAGCCGTCCCTCTTTTCAGACCGAATGGCAGTATTTCATCATCTTATCAGTAGCAGTAGGTAAGCTTCATTTTTTTGTATGTGTGGGGAGAATCAAAACCTCTGTAGAAAAATGGCATAGTCAAGTTGTTGAAAGAAGTACCTTAATTAACCATGTAAGTTGAATGTAGTGAAAACTAGATGAAATTTGCAAGTAAAAGAAAAGGAAGCAAGGAACAGAGGTAGAAAAGTTTTGTCTAGGTGAGCCACATGTCTTGCCTAGCTTTGGAGTCTGCATGGCTTTGAGCAGAAATGGGGTTGAGAATGAAAGGAAGAAATTGTCCTCTATCGTCAGCTGCAACTCGTATCCAAGAATGTATTTTTTTCCCCTGAAGCAGGAAAAATGCCATTGTGAATTTGTTTAAGGTGGATCCCAGCTTGCCATGAAGTGACCCACACACTATGATCACAGAGCCATCTTCTGTGGCACATATGAAATGAGACATGCAGGATTTGACACCGGGACTTCAATGGACTGCCACAGCCTTGAGGATATTATCAAAGTGTGCCTTCACAGCCAGTCCATCTGGCATGGCCTCTTCTGCCTCCATGACTGTTGGAAATCAGAGTTCCTCCTCCACTCATTTTGCCATTGGGCCCAATATGATGGTTTCCAGTGGCATTTCATCCACTGAGGAGACCATCACCCCACCTAAAGGGGCTCATCTGCCTGTAGCCATTGGCCCTTTTAGGAGAGCTATACAGTATTAAGAAGCAGAAAACAAGGCTGTTTAGCCAATTTCCTCCTCTCACTGTGTGGCCAGTTAAAGTGAATAGACTCGGAGAAACCCATATTCCCTGGTGGAACTTCACTGTGAATGAATTCACATTTTTCACAGAGTGTAGTTGCACTCTAAGGCAGATGAGAGTTTCAGTTCAGCAACATCTGGGTGAACATATGCTCTACATTTCTTGCCAAGAAACTGCCCCATAACTAAATAGCAGGTCTGCCTGCAGTTTTTTTATTATAAGCTTTGTTACCCTAACTGTAAGCAAGCTTTGGCAGCTTCACAATTTGTAGGGTGCATGATTTGTAAATCCTAAGTAAATCAGGGCTTGTTACCAACTGAAGAACTCAGGCAGGGCGATGAGAAGCTTTGAAGTCCAGTGTGGCCTACAGCATGTAATGCTTATTTGCAAACCACACTCTGTTGTTTCAAGCAGCCTGCTTCCTTGCATAAAGTATATCTTTTTTTAAAAAATACACAGTGGTTTTAAGCCTGTGTAATATGATTGAGCCTGATTTCAGGAGCTCCTATGATGTCTGTGTCAAACTTGGAGCATTAAAATAACACCTCATAGAGTGTACCATAAGGCACTGTTTACTTGTGCCACTATTTGAAGAAACTAAGCAATCAGTGAATGCTTTCTGGAAACAGAAGAGATTTGGCTGCCTGATGAATTATTCATTTCAAATCTTTTGATTATATGTGGAAAGCTGTAAAGGAACTTGTGGTGTTACTAATATGAGTTGTGATATTGAACTTCACAGAATGATGTGTCACTGACTTTATATAGATGTTACAGTTGTGCCAGTTCCCTGGCAGGTTATTTTAAGTATGTAGGAGAGCAGCCTGGATATGTCAAAACAATTGACTAAGAGCAAAGCTTATCTTTCAAAATGCAAACTATAATAATAATAATAATAATAATAATAATAATAATAATAATAATAATAATAATAATAATAATAATAATAATAATAATAATAATAATAATAATAATAATAATAATAATAATAGGCTGAGTTTCTCTGTGTTCTTCCAAATTGTCGAGAATGCTGTTGTTGATTTAATCCTAAAATCAAGAGAGTGAAACAGGAGTAGAAAAGCAAGCTGTTTGTTGGGTGTAGTTAGGGTTGAAGATGATCTGTTAGCATCTTAACCATCCTGACATTGATCAAGACAATTAAGGGTCAGTCCAGATGGGTGTATGGCTCGCTCCTTGGATCTCTTGGTGTGGTTTGATTTGAAGCAAATTATGACACTCACATGTTTTTGAAACTTAATTATAAAAATAATAACTCCAGTGAACAGCAGAGCTGGAAGGGACAGCTCCTGTCAAGGAAGCATGGTGGGGAATCTTGGGGGTGATTCTGAGTCCTTCTAATTATCCCATTTCGTAGCTTGTGCAGCTGGTTAGTTCACAAAAAAATAACGTGGATGGCGTTATCCGAGGTGACAACTGTGTTATGTATTTGGTCAGTTGCAGCATTGAAAAGGGCAAAGGAGAGGTGGCAATTTTCTCTTCACAGCAACTAATATTTTCCTCTTGTTAAGATAATAAAACGACGTGAATCACATGATTCACTGGGATGGACAGCAGTGTCTGTGCTGGAATAGAAAGCCCAAACCACACAACAATGCATGGAGGTTTCTAATTATTCCTTGAGTGGGAGATTCTCCCTCCCCCCCCCCCAATAAATACAATGAAAACCTCAGACTGAACAAATGTGTCATTTGTCAGGTTTCAGACATCTCAGTTTTAACAGTGCCCTTTTTTGTGATGATCTGAAAACTATGCTACTAACACATAGAAAACACATTCCAGGCAATATAACCATTAAGACTAAAATTTCACACGAATGCTTAAGATAATAGAAAGCTAACATGGATAGTCACTTTACACTCTAAGGCAGGGGTTCCCAACCTACGGCCTGTGGCACCATTTCATGTGGCCCTCTGCACCCAGAAGTAGAAGTGGACACATTTATGACAGCCGTAAATGCGCCCGCAGCTGTCATAAGTGCGGAAGCAGGTGCATTTACTTCCACTTCTTGGGGGTGTGGTCCTGCCAGCTCAGATGTCTTGGGGGTGTGGTCAGGCCCGCAGCGTAAAAAGATTGGGAATCCCTGCTCTAAGGGTACAGGGGTTCAGAAAACTGAATAGTGATTGTGCAAAATACATCATAATTCACACTTTTTAATTGAAGTCTGCCATCTAGGGTTGGAAGACAGGGACAAGAGGACAACCCCCCCCCCATGTTAATCTACTCTACTGTTTTAACATTTTAAAATATATTTTCCTTCGCGTGCAGTGCTCTTTTAGATGAGTAAGATACATTGCTGGTATTATATGAACCATGCTAATTAGATGCTATGATGTAACTGACCCCGAGCCTGGTGTGTCTTTTTTCACAATAGAGAACAACATAACAGCTTACTGGTAGCGTTATCAAATTTCTTCTCTGATCTTAATTAAGCTGAGTTGTAATAACAAAGAAATACTTTTGTTATAAAAACAAGAGCGTGTTATAGCTAAAATTAATTTTCTTAAAACATAATTTTCAGTCAAATTTTAGAATATAATTTCAATCAGATAAAATGTCTCATTTCAGAATGCTCTTTAATAAATAACTGCTTACACCTTTAAGAATATTTTTCTATTTAACTCCAAAATATCAGATTCAGATATTTTGAAACTTATACTTTCTCTAATGCCCTTATCTTGAATCCTAACCAGAGTTCTTCACCCTTTTATACTTGTCAAACAATCTCTCAAACATACAACTCCCCCCCCATTTAAACTACGTCATAGAACACACCATCCCACTGAAAAAAATCTTCTGATTGGTTTATCAGAACTGCATTATCTGTGATTTTATCAACATTCAGTGAATGTTGTTATTCATGTAAACTTGAACACAGCCAAGTTCATCACTTTGCTATGTCATTTATTATCAAACACACACACAAAATGAAAGCTGTTGAATTATGGTCATTGGAATAGGTGGGGAATGAGGCAGGAAGGGGAATGTCATTTATTGGGTGGGGGACAATTAAAGCCATCCAAAGACCTTACTTGACCCTTCTCATGGCAGAAAATATGCTGATAAGTGTGAACAGAATGGTTGCTCAAATGAGAAATAAAATAGATCACACTTAAGATAACAATATTTTAAATGCGAGCCAGACTGCTCCAAATTGCTCCATCGAACTTAAGAGGCATGTTGTATATTATTAAACGTGGTCAAGTGACCTGGGTGGAAGTACCAGAAGCAAAATTCAAAGACTCTGGAAATGCAAAATTGAATTTGCATTGTATGTCTGCAAAGAAGGAACTGGCATATACCAAAGAAAGAATTAAAAGCAGTCCTGCTCAGTATTGATTGTAGAATTATAGTTCAATTTCATTGAAATTGGATACTAATAGAGTCACAGTGCATCTCTAGTTTTCTGGATTGTGCGTGCTATGTCCCACTTTCACAAGCACCATTGTATATTTAATTTGTACTGTTTTTACTTTCCTTAATCCCTTCTAGCAGAAAGGGTTATGGAAATCAAGTACAGTAGTGGCACTGGTGGATATATTCACTAAGAGCCAACGTATCAGTTCCCTTCATGCAGTGACAGCAAGCACATGATTTCCTATTGAGAACCACAGCATCTGTGTTGCCAGAGCATCAGACATCCAGGCTGTTGAATTTATTTGACTTATTCCTACTCAGTAAAATTTGATCTCCACGTAACCGTTCAATCATCAGGGTCTGCCTAGAATGTATTTCAGCCAGTCGATTGCTGTTTGCACTAAGTCAGCATTTGTAGTTCACTTGCTGTATTTTCTGCCTCTGTTACTTTGTATTTTTATTTGTTTGATTGTCAGTATGGGCTGTCTCCCAGTACAGCCAGGTACAGTGCTACATTATCAAGTTGAAACTTAAAACAGTATGAAGTGGGGTTGTCAGGCTAGCTTTTAAAAGAAAACTTCAGGCTTGGCTTTGCAAAACGAAATACCCAATCCATAACTCTTAAGAATTTTGTAGTAAGGTATTGTCTTTAGCAAAAGCATCTTTCTGTTAACTTGACTTCAATGTGTTTGTTATAATAATAAGCTCTCCTTGTTAGCTGAAAGGCTGACAAGGGACCATTCAACAATTACGTGATCCGGGGTGTGTGTGTGTGTGTGTGTGTGCCATCTGAATTACAGAAAATTACGTGGGGGCGGGGTGTGTGTGTCAAGTCAAAGATTACATAATCCATTTGGAGCTGTTGTGGTTTTGAAACATGGCACTTTTTAAGGTTTAAACATGATCTGTGGGAATTTTGATCCGATTTGAGATTATTGAATTGATCTGATTTGAGATCATTGAATTGATCCGATTTGAGATCATTGAATTGCTTGTGCAGTCTATTTCTAACTGAAAGAAATTTATAATCTTTATAAAGAAGATAGTAGAAGAACACTATCGGAACTAACCTGACATCCTCATTCCTCCCTGCAAAAAAAAAAAAAAAATCTCTTCACAAAGGGTGTGATTTATTTATTTATTTATTTTTCAAATATATATTGCCGCCTTATTCACCTCGGCGACTCAAGGCGGCTCACAACATTTGTTAAAACCAAACACTCATGCCAATTAAAACCAAATGCTAAAACCATAGAACTATAATTGTTAAAACTATCTAAAACATCCTTAAAACTTCCCCGATCCTTAAAAAGGGGGGCACCTGGGCAGGAGGGATAAAAGCCCTGGACAGGGCTAAATAAGCCAGCAGGGCTGGGTGGTACTAGATGCACCCCACACCTGCTGGCAGAGCCATGTTTTTAAGGCCTTCCTGAAGGGGGGCAACTCCACCTGGAGGCGCAGTTCAGGTGATGCATCGAGAATCCTCACCGATATGTTCTGCATTAGGCACCAATAGTGAAAAGTTCTAAAAACTAGAGTTTTCGATACAAAAGCTCTGGATTATGTAATTTTGAAAGGAGGGGGGTTGGAAGTGAAAATTATGGTCGAATTAAATGGGGGAGGGGGTCAACTTCCCCAAAAAACGGATCACGTAATTGTTGAATGGCCCAAAAGTTGGCAGTTCGAGACCTAGGTACTGCATGACAGTTTGTGCATTTGTCTCTATCCCAGCTCCTGCCAAGCTAGCAGTTTGAAAGCAAGAAATTGCAAGTAGATAAATAGGGACCACTTCAGTGGGAAAAGATCTTGGGCACATGAAAGGAGCCTCATTCGGGCGTCCCCTGAGTGGAGTTCCTCCAGCAAAAATCCTTTCGACCCAGAATAATTTCTGACACAATTTTTTTTAAAAAAATGTTTGTTCTTTGAAAAAGAATGTTTAGAGTTTTGTCTGCTTTAGAGAGCAACTGGTTTCCTTCATGTAAAGTTATATTCTTATTCTAGAACAGCTTTCCTTCCATCTATGCCAGAGTATGCTTTATTTTGTTTGACCAGGGTGAACACATAATACATCTTCCATTTGTTATATCCACCCAGAGTCTCAGAGTAGGTCTTCTGCTTTTGTCTCATTCCTGGGGAATCTATCATGATTAGAGGAATTACATTCAGTTTGGTATATCATCTTTGTGCAAAGCTTGGAAAGATTATCTCTCTCAATTCCTAGAACCAGGCTGGTTTACAAATTCTGGAAATTTTGTAAGCTCAAAAGGAAATTTCTCAAATACTGTCTCTGTACCACACTTGCAGAAGCAACTAGGCATTTGAAAATGTTGGTAGGAATTAAAAATATACATCTGTTGAATTTGACAAAAACTTTGAGTATGAATCCTCCCCTGAATTTCTTATTGAATTACGAGTTCCCAGCCAGCCATCAGTGAAAGATGTACTGAGTTTAGAGATCCAGATGCATACAGAAATGAATGCTCTCTGATTTCTAATCACTTATACACATGGTGTAAATTACCTTTAGAAGCAAACTGAGATGGTCATTTGGCATTGGGTCAGGAAGAAATCTCAGCCACTGTCTGTTTTCCTCTACAGCAAGTAACTTAAGAAGTTCTTCAAACTCAGACAGAGTGATATGATAATAAGTGACATTGTACTTTGAAAGAGAAAGTCCTGCAAATGTTAAAGCAATCCATAAGATTTCCTTAGACTGAGGTTCAAAGGTTGACATCAGTATTCGTGTGTTAGTTTCTGTGTGCACAGAGCATCTAGACATAGAAACCAAGATGCCATTTAAATTAATTTGACAAATGTAGCTTTTATTGTATTTGAAAATAATTGCTTTTGCAATTGCTGTTGCCATCCGGTTGGTAGGATGTAGCTGGAACTTGCTGGCAGCTGGCCAGTGCCCTTGTATGGTTTGTAAACCTAGCAGAAGCTAGTCAGTTAAAAAAAAAAGCCAAGCCAGAGATCAAAGCTAAATTCTTCCAGGATAATGGTTTTTTCTATGCTCTGCTTCAGCTTCACTTTGAAAAATATCTCATGTAGAAAACCAGCCAGAATGTAACCTTGGCCTGAATGACATTTGGCTGAACAAAACACAAAGCATTCCATTGTTGGTCCAGGCTGGAGTAGACTCATTGAATCAATGGGACTAACATAAGTGTTGACTTTGCAGCTTCCTATCATTCAGCAGGTCTGTTCTAGTTGGGTCTGAGGATTGGATCCAGTCCATATACACATTATTAATCTATAGCTATAAAACAGATGTGTGGGTTTGTTTGTGCTCTAAAGCAACCCACACCCCTGGATCAATGTCGCTGAAATTCAGCACATACATACCTTGGGCTTGCGAGATCAGCACTGTGGGGGTCACAAAACCCATTTGGGGGTTTATGCCCCCCAAAGTGGGACGCAAAGGGGACAACCCCACTGACAGGAGAAAAAGCAACGAAACAGCAGTACTGCGCACTCGCACCATAGCCTCTGTTTTCCCTAATTGATCCCAACGCAGCCACACTTTTTCTTCAGGAGAAGGTACTCACAAGACAGTTTCCCAGCTTTCTCGACAGTACAACATAAAAGTGACAAAGGCCACAGAAGGTGACGTTTACAAGTAGGTAATGAAGGAAGGAAGGAGGACATGGCTTGACATCGGTTTGAATTTTCCGCCCGGCGGTGTCTCCGGCCCGTTAACTTACATTTCCAGCCCGTTAACAAGAGTTCAGTTTAACATTCTGACAAGCAAGCCATGAAAGGATAAAGGATCTCTTTCATTGTAAAGTGAGTGAAGGTGGCTTGTTGGCTGAAACCTCATTTAGCGTTGTTGTGCTTCGCAAATTACAAAATCTAGGAATTTTTGTTTCAACATATGCTCTCCTAAACTATGAAGGTAAAAGAAAGAATGCACACAGAACCCATTTTGGCAGCCCTTGACATTGGTTTGCAACAGCATCAAGAGAGATTCTTTGAAAAGGCATCTTAAGTGCTAAAAAGAGAATGTTTGCATTCTGGAGGTGCTCAATGAGAAGAAAGGCTTGACTCAAAATGAGCCCAGGTTGCCTTTATACAGCCTGGAATATATCCAATCACTTTGGAAAGGGACCCTTAAGGTATAAAGGTAAAGGTTTCCCTTGCTCGAAAGCCAGTCGTATCCGACTCTAGGGTGCAGTGCTCATCTCTGTTTCTAAGCCGAAGAGCCAGCGTTGTCTGCTTCTGCAGACGTTTCCGTGGTCATGTGGCAGGCATGACTAGACACCGGAGCGCACGGAACGCTGTTACCTTCCCACCAAAGTGGTTCCTATTTATCTACTTGCAATTTCTTGCTTTCGAACTGCTAGGTTGGCAGGAGCTGGGACGAAGACGGGAGCTCATTTCCGTCCTGCAGTTTATACCTTAAGGTATAAATGAAGGTAAATCCACCACTTTAGATTCCATGTTTTGAAAGTCACTTTAAAAACAGGTCAAAGACATAAGTTGGCTGAAACTCACCCCTGCCAGGGTAGTGTGTCAAAATCGCTCCGGACGCACTGTACATTTCCTGTGTGTATAGAAAACAATGATTGTTAATAAGTGGTTTGTAAAGTAAGTTTTGTGAAGTTTAATGAGACTCTTGGAGAAGTATTCAGAGGCCAGCAACCTTATTGTTCAAAGAGAGAAGACAGGAAGCAAAGCTTGTACTGTATTCGAATAAAGATTAAAAACAAACAAAACTGATGTACACTGTGTTATATTGCTTGCATCTGTTTCTTTTAGGCATTCTCTATTGTGAGTTCCTGGTGGTCAGACACTATCTGGGTACGCTGGTAATTTTCTTTCTGAATGGCATTAGGCATATTAACTATACATGAATATATGGCCAAGAGCAAAACTGTGTATTTGTTTCCATGTTTTGCAGAAGGAATAAAAACGAATGTGAGGAAAAAACAGATACTCTTTTAAAAATATATATTTATTGATTGTATTTCTATACCGCCCATTTGGGTGGTATCCCACTCTGGGCGGTGAACAAACAGATAACAAATAACAACAAAACACACAGCAGATCAAACAAACAACCGACATATATGTCACAGACTAAACTAAACTAAAATAATTGGCGTCTGGGAGCATGGGTACTCTACCTGACTGACTAATTTATCGGTAAAGGGACAACACCCAGAAAAGGCTCCTTGAAGAAGAGAGTTTTTAATTGCTTTCTAAAGATAGCCTGTGAGGGGCCTGGAGCAGCTCTACTGGTAGAGTGTTCCACAGTGTTGGTGCCGCCACCAAGAAGGCTCTATTTCTAGTTAAAGACTTTTGAGCCATCCTCGGGATTGGCACCTGGTGCTGCGCTGACTGTGATGACCGGGTGATGCCGGGAGTTGTTATGAAGGAGAGATGCTCCGACAGATAGCAAGGTCCAAAACTGTGTAGGGCCTTGTATGATAACATTAACATTTTGTATCTGACATGGTAGGCAACAGGCAACCAGGGCAGGCCTGCCAAGGCTGGGGAAATATGATTGAGTTTCTTTAAATCAAAGTGTTTTTTTCTGGTTCTGAAGGTTTAAAGTTAAACTATCATGACAAAAGCATCAGAGTGTGGCATTTATTTTAGATATTCATGGGTAAATGTTTTCATCTAGCAAATTATGCTCTTTTGAAATCTAATAACAGCCATTAAGGGAAACTTTTACCTTTACCTAACAGCCAGCTGAACATTTAGCAGAGAGACACAGCACAGTCTTTATGAGACTTCATCATCTCAAATTTGCATTTGCAATGTGCATGGCTGGGAGAAAACTGAGCTTGAGGTTTTCCTCTCCCTTGTTATCGTAGGTTCTGCAGCAAGATTTTAATGTGGTTGGATGTAGTCTATGGCATATGCTGTAAGAGCAGGCACTGTGCAGACTTATAATTCTTATGGCTTATTTAAGGTTAAAATCAAGCCATGTTAAAATCCTGCTTGGCAAGCAAAGCATACAGCAAAAACTACTGAAAGCAGTTCAGTAAGTAGCATTTTGATGCTTGTTGCTTTGCTGCCCTTGTGATTAAGCTTGGACCATGCGAGACTGGCATGTACATGGAAAGGACAGAGGAATAAGGAGGTCTACTAGAGAGTATGTGGTGGCAATATTGGTTCCACACTGATTACAACTTGTTATGCCTTCACTTCAGCACAAACAGTATCAGATGGAGGTAATATGTGTGCTCAAGGCAGGGAATTCTCTGCTTGTTGAGCAGCAAATACCAACAAGTGGGTTTGCCACCCTCCCAGGAGCACATTTTTGCAACCTCTATATCAAGGGTTCCTAACCTTTTCAAGCCGGGGACTGGGTCACACACTCTCAGTCAGCTTTGAGAGCTGGACAGTCATTTTGCTCTGACTGCACGATGTGTGTGTGTGTGGGTGGTGGTGGTGGTGAGGGCATTTTGTCCCAACAGCTTCAAAATGGCAGCCACTTTGTTTCTCAAATGCCCTTGGAGGTGTGAGAGCTCACATGAAATGGTGCCACTGGCTGGATCCGGCCCATGGGCCTTAGGTTGGGAAGCCCTGCTCTATATATTGGCATTCTTAGTCAGTCTGTCTTGGTGAAGCTATGGACCAAAAGTTTATCTAGTCCAGTATTCTTTTTTTGTACCGTGGCCTAGGAGATTTCATTTCTTGTTTAATTTCTATACAGCTTTACTCGACCCAGCGGGTGCCATAGATGCCTATGAAAAGCTGATAAACAGGGCACGAGTGCAGCAGCATCCTTATACATTTTTCTTAGCATTTGACATTGAAGGCACATTTCCTCTTATGCTAATGGATGATGCACAGCCATTATGACAAGTAGCCATTGATAACTGTGACCTCAATGACTTTAAGTAATCCCCTTTAAAAATTGTCAAAAATCATGGTCATCAGGTGGTAGCAGGTTGCACAGTTGAACTGTATGCTGTGTTGAAGAAGAGTGTCCCTAAACTCTTTATTTACAGTCAAAGCCCTTACAGTTTAAAAAGTCATTTTGCTTTGTGGAAGAAGCCGTGCTTTCATTCCAATTATCCATTTAAGAAGTGCTTGTGTAAAATTGCCAACCCAATTTTTGAACTTGAGGAGAAGAATTGAAAGAAAAATCTTGAAGTCTTCTGAAAAAGGTTTGATACATTACAAGTCTGCAGGAGTTTGGCTTATGAAAGGCATCGTAATGTAAACTTGGTTTATTTGACAAGTTGGTGAAAAAGAAGCTTTTGAAACATTACAACTTTGGAAGCCCAAAAGTTTGATATTTGTTTGGCATAGTTGAATAATGAAGTATCTGGAGCAAAACAAGACAAAGACAAAGTGGAATATGCTTACTGCTTTTCCCCTCAACCCCAATCCTTTTATAGTGTATTTAAAGATGTAGAGTTTGGAATTTTATTGGTTCAGTCCATGTTCTATTTCTGATTGTGTGGGTCTGAGGATTGTATACTGTTGAGGCAGCCATATGCTACATGAAAGCCTTGGCATGTCATCTACTCAAGAATCCCATGAAGGAGTTTATTATTACATTCTTCTTCATAAGTTACAACTAATTGAAATAGGTCTTGGCAGAAAAATCAAATCCAAAAGGGATTATCTGCACACATGGTAAATCACTTAAATGTGGCTTTATTGCACAAAGATGAAAATGAAAATGAAGCATCTGTTCTGTGAAATTATTTTGGTGAGATCATTTGTCTTCAATCCCCCCCACCACAGTTTCCTTCTACTTTTGGACTGCTTCATGCGTGGCAACTTTCATGTACTTGGCATAGGAAAGATTGTCATATGTGAAGAAGTCACATGTGAAGAAGTCACATGTCTAATTCTTCTTTTGGGTGCATTGTAGAGTGCTATTCTTTTGTTGTTGTTCAGTCACAAAGTCAATTCCGGCCCTCCGCGACCTCATGGACCACCGCATGCCAGGCACCTCTATCCTCCACCATCTTCCTCAACCCACCCAACTCTCTGCCCATTGTGTCAACAATACTATCTAGCCATCTCATTCTCTGCCACCCCCTTCTTCTTTTGCCCTCCACCTTTCGCAGCATCAAGGCTTTCTCAAGTGAATCCTCTCTTCTCATTTGATGTCCAAAGTACTTTAGCTTCATCTTCACTATTTGACCTTCCAAGGAGCAGTTGGGAGTTGATTTCTTTTAAGATTGACCTATTTGTTTTCCTTGCTGTCCAGGGAACTCTCAAAATTCTCCTCCAAAACCACATTTCAAAAGCATCTATTCTTCTGTGCTCAGCTTTCCTTATGGTCCAGCTCTCACAACCGTACATTGCTTTTGAGATAGATCGCATCATCTGGGCATAATGATAAACCACTAATCCTGCGTGTTAAACAGACTGAATTATATTGTTGCTCACACATATATACAAATAAAATTATTCTAGGTAAAAAGATGGCATCAATGTGAAGGATTTGGATTTTGGGACCATGGACTATACTTCCTGGAAGATGGACTGCTGGCAAGTGAAGGACTAGACCTCATAAAGACTGGGAAGAATGCATTTGGTCAAAACATGAATACAGTAAAACCCCAACCTACATATGCCTCGGGTTACATAAAATTTGACTTACATAATGATTTTTGCACTGAACCCATGTCCTGATTTACATAAATGTCCCGATTTACATAAAACAATTTCCTATGTGTTTGCTTCGAGTTAAGTAAAAAAATTGTTTTTCCTATGGGGTTGCTTGGATTTACATAAATATCATTTTCCTATGGATTTGCTTTGAGTTAAGTAGAAAAACGATTTACATAAAAGCCTACGGAACAGACTTTTTAAATAAGTAGGGGTTTTACTGTAACTTTATCAGGCTCACTTTAAACTGGATTGGATGGAGGAGGCAGATGCAAGCTCATTGGTAAAGATAGATGACTAAGTGGAACAAATTGATTACCAATAATGGAGACTAATCATCACCATCATCATAAAAATGTAAGAAGGAAAGCATGTAAGAAGTAAAGCAAAGTACTGATCAACCAACATACTGATTTAGGCTTCTGGGAACAGAGTTTGGGAAACGCTGAACCATACATTTCTTCAGTGGCTTCAAACAAATGCCAGAAGTATGGGAAACAAAAAAGAACTGGAAATCTTAGCTCAGGAGAGCAAAGACAACTTAATGGGAATAGCAGAAACTTGGTCAGATGACTCTCATGACTAGAATACAGCAGTTGAAAGATATAAATTGTTGAAAAAGAACAGTTGCACTCTATGTTAAATATCCATTATCCTGCATGAAAATACAATAGGATGAGCTTTATGTTCCATTAATATAATTGGACCAAAAAAAGAGGAAAATGTTGTTTGAGTTGACTACTGGCCACCCAATCTAGGAGAAGATGCAACTGCAAGAATTTCAAGAAGCAGTGATATAGTAGTAATGGGAGATTTCAATTATCCGGATATCTTTTCAGAGGCAAATGCTGTCAAATATGGCTTTTTCAACAAATGCCTGGGTTGTGTTGCTTATAATTTTCTCCTACAAAAAGTGGAGGGAGAAACTAGAGGATTAGTTTTCCTTGACTTAATTTTAGCCAATAAAGAAGACTCCAGATGAAATGGTAGCTGGGGTAACTCAGGAGAAAGGGTCTACATAAATTCTTTATTTCAAAGGAAAGGAAAACAGAGTGTAGTTGCACAATACACTGAACTTTTGGAGAGCCAATTTTAATAAACTCAGAACAGTAATAAGTAAGGTCCCATATCAAGAGATCCTGGCAGGAAAGAAGTCCAACAAGGGTGGGGATTTCTTAAAAATGAAATTCTAAAGCAGGGGTGCCCAAACTATGGCCCACGGGCTGGATCCAGCCCCAGACACCAATTCATCCGGCCCGGCCCATCCTTGCCATTTCTGGAAGCGGAAATAAAACATGCCCATATTTACTTCTGCTTCCAGTGGGAGGAACCATGTGACCAGCCCACGGCCCGAAAAGTTTGGGCAACCCTGTTCTAAAGACACAACTACAGACAATTCCAGCAAGAAAAAAGGTGGAAGGCAGCAAAAAAAGATCGATGTGGCTTCACAAGATACTCAGTTGTTCAGTTGCACAGTTGATTTGCGACCCCAGTGGCCATTGCACGCCAGGCACATCTATCCTTCACCATCTTCCACAACCCACCCAACTCTATGCCCATTGCGTCAACAATACCATCTAGTCATCGAATTTTCTGCTGCCCCCCCTTTTTGCTCTTGACCTTTCCCTGCATTAAGGCTTTCTCAAGTGAATCCTCTCTTCTCATTTGATGTCCAAAGTACTTTAGCTTCATCTTCACTATTTGACTATCCAAGGAGCAGTCGGGGTTGATTTCTTCTAGGATCAACCTATTTGAACCGTGTGACCTGCCCACGGCTCAAATGGTTTGGGCACCCCTGGTCTATACAATCCTTGGTAGTTCATCCTCTCCACTGAGTGTATGTCTTGTTGAAAGTTTGGGAAAGCTACTTTTAGGGAGTTGCAACTCCCAGAATCCTTTGGCTAGCAGCACCGGCTGTGTTGGCTACTTATTCTGGGAATAGCATCCCAAAAATGTAACTTTTCCAAACTGTAGTTTCACTCTAGAGCTCTTTCCCCTTAAGCTGTCCTTAAATTGTCCTTTGGAAAAATGCCAATGCTCTTAACACTTGTTCTATCAACATATGACTTTGCAGCTTATTTCAGCCAACAATCTGATGGATGTGGAAGATGCTGGGGTTGTTGTCCTGTATTTAGTTGCTAGGTAGCCATCATGTGAGCTTCCTGTTAGTATTTTGAAATAGAACAGAATTTAAAATGGAAGCACAAACAGTATGGGATCCTAAAGGAAAGGAGGAGAAGCAGAAGACAAGTGTGAGTCAAGAAGAATTGTGGGTCTGCTGGATGTGTTTCTCACCAACATAGCAAGTTACTTCAGTCACAAGCCTGGAAGATGAAGCTTAACTGTTTTTACCATTACTCAATCCTAAATATATTGAATGTTGTCACTGCTGATCTTTCACAAAGGTATCAGCAGCTAGCAAATTTAGAATGAATACTGGAGAAGTCTTTATGAGCTGATGATAGAACCTGGAACAATAGCTAAGAAAGCGCCACTGATGGGGAACAGGTAACATCATGTCAACAAAACTCAGGAAGGTTGCTCTGGGAATAGCAGCTCCTAGTATCTTTGGTAGTGTAAGAAAACAATTTTATCAATTTCTGGAGAGGACTAGGCCTTCCTCTTTCTTTCCCCTACCACACTTTGTTGAACAGGCCACAACTGTTATAACAGGTATATCCCTCTGCTCCAATTAGGTGAATTTTTAATGGGCTTTTAATGGGCTACTAATGGGGTTGTCTTTTTAAATCATTTTTTAGAATGGTTTTATATTTTGATGTTTGCTGTGATTTGGTGGCTTTCCCCCCTTCTTATTTGTAATTTGTGTCAGAAGCAAGCCAGTGGTGCTTCTAGAGTTGAAGGATCAGCAAGCAAGCAGCTATTGTTGCCCAGTAAATGCCTGAATGTATTCACATCCTTTGGGGTGGCTGCTTCTATGAGCCCCCCCCTAATTTGGATCTGAAAGGACCCTTTCACTGATGAATAAGTTGCAAAAACAACAACAAACAAACAAATCCAGAGCTAGTCATCTGTCTGTGTGTGCTTCACCTGGGCAAAGACCCACTTTGTCATACGGTAACCACTTGTCACCAAAAATGCAAATGCTATTTTTAATGCAAATATGCAAAGTCATATCTGAACTGAAATACTGTACACCTGCATCTCAGGAAAGCTCTCAACAAATGACCCAGTGTGCCTACTCAGTCTACTGTCCAGGTAATCCCTGCGCATGGACAACTTTCCTGATCTCCTTAATTAATAGTTCTTTAAGTCTAGACTTCAGTTGAATAGGCTGCCTGAAAGAGGATTGATAGTATTGTACCTCAAATAAAAGACCACCCTCCAAAATTGAGGACTTTCAGCTTTGCCACCTTGGGCCAGGAGAAGGCTGCTAGTTCCTCTGAGGGAATTTTTGTGACTGCTGAACTCTCCTTACTCTGTAAATGTTTTGTATTTTACGTGTGCTTAACCTTCTAAGCTGCTTTGAACATGAACTTGGAAAGCAGGATAAACACTATTAAAGGCCTTATTCACCATAGCAGATTAGGGAAAGTTTGGGCAACTGACATGCTGTCATGTGACCTAACTGGTTTTTTCTACATAATGTTCACTTTGTTGACTTTTAGCTTAGTTTATAGTTTGGCGGGCATTTTCTATTTACGCAGAGAGCAGTTTGATCCATTATCAGGTTAAGTAACCAAGTCATTAGGTGCAAATGTGTAGCTCTCTTTCAAACTAGCAGTGCTCCAAAACAGGGAAAACCAATGCTGATGAAAAGTGTGGTCTAGTCCAGCTATCCTATCTTGTAATGTGACAAGGAGCGTGATTAGATGTTTTAAAGTGTGATTCCTCTACTTGAGCAGTTCATGTAACCTTACAGTGTTACTGCACAATACACCCTCAACTCACCACCCCACCCCCAGCATTGTTGATTAGTGGAGATTTCTTGTGACCTGTAAAAAGAAACAGCAGAACACCCTCTCTGCCTGCCAAAAGGTAGGCTGTCATTTGCTTGCAAGGTAAACATGACATGACCTATAAGCCAGCCAGTCAATTTCTACATTGCCTTATTAGGTAAACAGCTGGGAATGATATCTGGAGACTGAATTTTACTGGATGGTAAGTGAGCATCCATTCATCGGATAGATCAGCTACCTCCCTAAGGGATGTGGCCCATTAGATGTTCATTTTGCTGACATTATTCTTTACTTATCTTTTCATTGAATGTGGAATTTCATTTTGCAGGCTCTAAGAAAACTCAGGTGAAAAGAGCCAACCGAATGGCCTGTTTCTTATTAAAATGGCTGAAAGCTTTGCTATTCCTCCATTGTACATAGAGCAGCAAGTTCTATATTAAACACATTTCAAAGAAAATTCTGTTAACGGTGTTAACAGGGTTCCTGTCTTTTGTCCATTGAAGGTCTTTTTTTTTAATTCTTTGTTCTTATCATATATTTAGAATATAAAAAATATTCCTGGAAATAACCCATGCCTTCATACTCCATTTGTTTTTTTTTACCTCACAACTACCTTAATATTTGTGAAAATATACCGAAGTATATAGGGAGAAGCATGGAATGTAGGTGTTTGTGTAATTAACCTAGAAGTTGGAAAAGTCACTTTTTTGGACTGCAGCTTACAGAAATCACCAACTATCATAGCCTAATGCGCGTGTTTCCCAAACTATTTTCTGTGGAACACTGGTGGACTTCAATTCCCAGAAGCCTAAGTCAATTCCCCAAAGCACTGATCAGCCAATGTACTGACATGAACTTCTGGGAATTGAAGTCCATCAGTGTTCCGCAGAACATACAGTAGTTTGGGAAATGCTGGATCCTGTGTTGCATGGGGAATTCTGGTAGTTCTAGTCCAAAAAGTGATTGAATTAGCCGCTGTGTCAACATTAACTTTAACATAATAGTTTGGTCTGCTCTGCAAAAGATAGAGCTGATGGTTAGATGATATAAAGCAGTGATGGTGAACCTTGGCACTCCAGCTGTTCTTGAACTTCAATTCCCAGAAGCCCTGATCAGCAGGAGTGCTGACTTAGGCTTCTGGTATTTGAAGTCCAAGAATACCTGGAGTGCCAAGGTTCGCCATCATGGGTATAAATAACCTTTCAAGAGTACAGGTTTATTTGAGTGAATTGTGAGAACTCTGAGTCAGCTTTGAAAGGGAGTGTGGCATTAATAGGCATGATAAGTTTATGCTGCCCAGGTATTTCTGCCACTACACTGATGAGGTGGTGCATATATCAAATAGTACGATTAATTTTAGAAAGTGTGAGTTATGACTGCCCATTCTGATTAGAGGAGGCTAAGTTACTCATCACACTGGAGTGGTGCGGGCTACAAGGGTACAAATAACATTTTGCTCTCAAAGCAACTGTTCATAAAAAGTAGTGATAAATACTTTTTTGGAGCATAAGCAATCTTGTGGGGCAGTGTCTTAAAATACGGATTAGTATAGGGTTTAACATTTTATTTTATAATAAGCACTGTATTGATACTTAGAGGTGAAATCTGACTTTTAAAACCCCGAGTTTATGTTCCCTTTTTGTGTGTTTTATAACTAACTAGCTGATTACCTGGCCTTGCTCGGTTTTTTTTCCTTAAAGGAACTATAGTTTCTTCAGCGGCATCATCTCCGGCCCGGAAACTTAAAGTTCTGTCAAGCCGCGGCCTCCTTTTGCTGTAGAAAGGAGATTGCGGTTTGATTTTAAGTTTACAGGCCTGAGATGCCGCCACTGAAGAAAGCTTTATTGTGTGTCTCAGCGGTAAATTCAAACCGCTGTCAAGCTGCATCTTCCTTCCTTCAGCGAAAGGAGTGTGCGGTTTGACAGAACTTTAAGTTTACAGGCCGGAGACACTGCCGGGCAGAAAATTTGAACTGCTGTCAAGTCACGTCCTCCTGCCCTCAGTGGAAGGAGACTGCAGCTTGAGAGAAATTTAAGTTAATGGGCCGGAGACACCGCCAGGTGGTAAATTCAAACTGCTGTCAACCCACGTCCTCCTTCCTTCATTACCTACTTGTAAACATCACCCTCTGTGGCCTTTGTCACTTTTATGTTGTACTATCGAGAAAGCCTGGAAACCGTCCTGACAGTAGGTTTTCCTGAAGGAAAAATGTGGTTGTGTTGGCTGCATTGGGATTGATTAGGGGAAACGGAGGCTGTGGTGCATGTGCGCAGTACTGCTATTTTGTTGCTTTTTCTCCTGTCAGTGGGGGTGTCCCCTTTGCATCCCACTTTGGGGGGCATAAAGCCCCAAATGGGTTTTGTGACCCTCACAGTGCTGATCTTGCGAGCCCAAGGTATATATGTGCTGAATTTCAGCAACATTGGTCCAGGGGTGTGGGTTCCTTTAGTGCACATACAAACCCACACCTCTGTTTTATAGATATAGATTTAAAATTGTTGTTACTTTTCCCAAATAAAAATACATGTGTGTGTATAAATCAACTCAGAGAGGCTATGCGTTGGCAACACATCTTGCATTTGGAAATAGCTGTTGCTCATTTTGAGTGGTAAATGTTATTCTTAATAGACAATGTTTTTTTAAAAAAAATCTGCATTGCCCCACTGTAATTAGCAGCATTGTCTTAACACATTTCAATGCAGAACTGTAAGTTTGCAAAGGTGTATCCAAGCCTTCACTTCATTCAAATGCAGTATTGAATTACTTTATGATAGTTGATATGACTGAATAAAGTGAAATGGATTAAACCTGTTCTTCACTAGAGAGGATGATCTCATGTCAGGAAATTTTATACCGGATTATCATAGTTTGCCTGGCGTTGCCGGGCTGTTATAAACTGTGATCAGCTTTTTTGGGGTTTTTTGTGGATTAAAAAAAGAACAAAGGATGATATAATTGTTTCAAATTGTTTTATTTAACCAAATAATGTTTTAGTTTGTGTGTGTGTGTGTGTGTGTGGGGGGGGGATTGTTAATAGTTGTACCGTAGGTAATATTTTTAAAAATGTGAAAGTACATGTTTTTTACATTCAATGTTTTTAAACTGTGTTTAGATGTTTTGGGTTTTTATTTAAGTTAAAACTAAACACAGGATGTTATAAATCTTTTTATTTTATTTTTTTGACATATGTTTGTGATTTGTGTAAAATTGTGATTTATTGTTATGTTTTTGACTTGTTTTTACTCTTGTGGCCTCTAGGTGGGGCTGTTGAGTCTTTTTGAGTTGTTTTTACTATTCTGCCCTGCAGGTGGGGCTGCTAGTGGTTTTGTTTTAGTTTCACTGTTTTTTCTCTCCTGGCCCCTGGGTGGGGCGTCTTCCAGTAAGTAGTGTCTTTGTTTCTTTATTTCTGTTCTGGTCGTCGTGGAGAGAGGACGTGCTGGTGAGTTGTCTGGTTTTCTTTCTTCTGGGGTTTTTCTTTGTTTTTCTTTTGTGGTGGTGGGCTGGGAGGTGTTTCTGTTTGTTCTTTTTGTTTTGTTTGAGTTTTAGGTTTGTTTAATTGGTTTAGTTATGTCTGGTTTTGTTTAATTTTTCTTATTTCGTTGTTGTTTATTTGTGTAATTGTTTGTTTGTGTACTTTGTGGGTTTTTTATGTTGTAGTTAGGTATTTTGTATGTGGTTTTGTGTTTTTGTGGATGTTTTTGTTTGTGTATTTTGTGGTTTATTTCTTTGTTTATTAATGTTTTTTAAATTATTGATTTATTTTTGTTTTATTATTTTTTAAATAATTTTGGTGTTTGTTTTTCGTGGTTACTTTAGCTTGAAGAATGGGCTGGCTGAGGCAGGCAGCGATCCGTAAGGGGTGGGGCTCTTCCTTGCAGATTGCTGGCTGCTGCTTTTGTATTCGGAAGTACAAAGGCATCAGCCAGTCATCCGCCAGGGAGGGTGCTTCCCCTGATGAACTGCTGCCTGTTTTTGGGGTTTTTTTCCACCCCGGCTCAACTTTACTTGAGGCTGGTGGTGGTCTCGCTGTGTCTTCAGCGGGGTAGCATGGAGGAGAGGGAGTCCCTCTTCTCTCCATTGCTCCGGGAAAGAAGGACGGCGGGTATCTCGCGGTGGTGTTTTGTGGCTTTTTGTTTTGCTTGGCTGTGAGGCGCTGAGTCTGCCTGCTGGGGACTTGCGCTCCCATTGCGTTTTGTAAGTTTATTTTTCGCACGCCAGCTTTCTCAGCATTCTGAGCGCTCATGGTGCGCAGGACGCTGGGACTTGTAGTTTTGTGTTTGTGGTTTGCGTTCGTGCGGCGGTTTTTTTCCTGCGGCTTGATTTCAATTGGCCACAAAGTTTCCCCAACGCTCTTTTTGCTTGCACCTCTCAGCCTGATTGGCTGTGGTGCTGCGCAAAGAACGTTGGGAATTGAAGTTGTTTCCCTTTGTTCGCATTCGTGGGGCTCTTGCCCCACTGGCGCATTTCTCAACCCTACAGTTACCTCTGTACCGGGTTCGGGCGAGTGCAGGAGGCTCGGTATGGGATAGTGTGGATGGGTGCAGGAGCCTTTGTCACATTCCAACGGTTAACCCTTGGATTTATAGGTATAGATTGGAAACTTTACATAAATAACCTCTCACTGAGAAAGCAGAGTACCATTTACATACCTTCTCTTGATGGAGATAACCAGAGGAAGCTATTTTATATTATTTGATGGTTAAACTTAGGGTGTGTGCTTAAACAAGGGTGTTGCGGGCAGGATGAATTGGTATTGGGGGCCAGATTCTGCTCGTGGGCCGTAGTTTAGGCACCCCTGGTTTAAGCAGAGAAAGTGGCAGCTTAAAATCTATCTCATCCTGTTGCAAAACAGATTGCAAGGTGCATTTTACTTCCACTTCTGGTGGGAAGAACCACGTGACCTGCCCTGCTGAACCATGTGACTGGCCCGTGGCGCAAAAAGTTTGGGAACCACAGTTTTAAAGAAATAAAAAAGCTCCTTGGCACCATCTAGTGGCCAATTTTCTATTTTTATTTTTAATTTGAGGTTGGAGAGTGTGTGTGTTTGTGTGCGAGCGTGTGTGTGTTTGTGGACCTGGCAAAAGCATCCCCTAAGAAACACAATGAGATAAGCAGAATATAGATGGGCTGAGGAAGCAAAGAATTTGGGTCACATGTGGTCCATAGTCACTCTTTTGCCCACCCACATGCTAGATGGACTGCCACAGTGTAAGACATCTCCTTGTGTTCATTCCTGTGTTCCTCATTTCATCTTTTTGACAGCTGCTGATCTGTGACCTTGCTTTTGTTAATCAAGCTTGCTGACTTTTTATTCACTGCTGGGAGTGACTCACACAGTTGAAACTTCGGGCCTCTTTTAAAGCTCTTGGCTGAAGCCTATGG
Organism: Bradypodion pumilum; assembly: GCA_035047305.1. Classification (NCBI taxonomy): domain Eukaryota; kingdom Metazoa; phylum Chordata; class Lepidosauria; order Squamata; family Chamaeleonidae; genus Bradypodion; species Bradypodion pumilum. Next base: position 18,050,951 of record JAWDJD010000006.1, on the reverse strand, counting down.
AAAGCTGTGCTTTGGCACGGACTGTGTGTTTCCTATAAGCTTTCCATACCTCCCGTCAGCTAGTGAAACCTGTGTTGCCAGTTGTGAGAAAGAAAATATTAATGTAGATATTGTGTGATCTAGAAGACCTGTCAGGCCATGCCTGCATCATACTCACTGTGTAAACATATGTTACTTCCTGGTCAATCTGTGATGCCATAGACTAGTGTGAGTAGCTGAAATCCTACCCATGCCACTAGGTATTGTACCCATTAACGTTACCTAGTGGAGAGGGAAGCTTTTCTTGAATTTTCTTTTTAACACCAAGAAGCAGGTTTTAAATCTGTGTGCATATACAACATGTGTAAACACCTTAAGTTTGCATTATACTGGTTGGAAAAACTACCACCTCTACTGAAGTCTTGGGCAGGTAACTATTCAATATATAAAATAAGTCCCAAAATTAAGTACAGTAAAACAAAATTAAGTCAGTTCCTTTTCCAAAGAAAGGAAGCCTTACAATTTCTGTGTTTTCGTTGGACTTCCTTTAGCTAAGTCTGATCACTGGTAGCTTGAACAACCAGGCCACAAAAATCGGGTTCCAACACTACAGTAAAATTGAGAGGCTCTGAACTGAGCCAAATGAAGCAGGTTAATTACATGAGGCAGAAAATCATATTGCTTTCTTATAGAAGTGATGTGAATTATTCAAGGGCACCATGCATGATTCCCAAAACAGCATTTCTGCACAAAGGCAAAATGTTTTTTGCTGCCACACTATATAACGTTATAGATTAGCTGACTCTAGTTGTGTGCCATTTCCACCTGCAATCTAATAAAAGCCCCCCTTGACACAGTGTTAAGGCATGATCTGAGTTTGATCCCAACTGGCTCAGTGTTGACTCATGATTTCCTCCTTCTGAAATGTTTGCATATAGAAGGATATAGCATGTTGGCTATTTCAGTTTTCTTGTCATTACTCATTTCTCTGCTGAAGATGAACTCACAGTCTGGAAGATGGAGAATGAGCTTCTATACTGCCAAGCAGTTTTGGCCAAATGTAAGAACTGTAAGGCAACCAATTCATAACAATATGGAAGCTTTTTCACACCACTAGGCAAATCATGCACTGCACATTGGTGCCTGTAAAGATGTTTAGGCTGATCACTTTCCTGATAAACTAGGATACTTTTGTTGATCCTTGCTGTGGCGTTGTCTTCCTTGCCTTGCCACCTAATTATATTATTGCAAAACATCTTCAACAAATGCAAAAGAAGTTACATAATAGCATAGTGTGTATGGTTTTGATATTCCCTAAAAGTATCTGGTTTGCTTATTTTTGTGAGAAATACTAGGAAAGGCCATTGTTAGGAAAGTACTGGGCTAACTTTTGCCATGCAAAAGAACAAATGTGTGAGGGAGAGTTTTGCTTTTAGAATTAAGTAAGAGCTTCTGTGTATCAAAACAGCATTGGTAAATCCTAGCCTTTTTTTTAAAGTCAAGAACTTCAAGAGATCTCTCTTTAGCTGCATGAGATGATCACCAGATGGCTGTATCCTGGAATTTCTTTGTAAGCTGCTTCCCTGCAAGAATCATGGGTAAAAAAATTGTTAACTATATAATCCTAATGCTAGAGAAGATAATGGATTTGAGTTACACATACAAGCTAGGAAGCTAAAAGTGATCTAGTTGTCCTTCCCAACTAGTATTACCCCTTTATATTTCACTCTCAGCAGATCACTCTTACACAATTTATTCATTTAAAACAGTGTTCCCCAACCTTTGGGTTTTGGACTTCAATTCCCAAAAGCCTAAGTCAATTCCCCAAAGCACTGATCAGCCAATATACTGATTTAGGCTTTTGGGAATTAACCCCCCCACCCCCATGTGGTGTGTGCCCCATGTTGGGAACCACTGATTTAAACAAATGCCAAGCCTTTGCAGAACTTTCCTGTGATGGCCGTTCAGCCATGTATGTTGTCAGAAAGCATGCTCAATCAAAATACCATTTAAAAGCCTAGTCATGAGATCATAATTAATAAAAACATAGCCTTAGTATAAAAACATAGCCAGGCTTGCATTACAAATGGGTTCCTTTCCCAGGTTTGCAAGTTTAAAAAGAAATTACCTGCTTTGTGTGGTCTATCTGAACTGTCTACAACTACATTGACTGCCATCAAGGTTTCAGATACAAGTTATCAGTTTCTACTTAGAGATTCTAAAGATGAAAACTACAATCTTTTGTTATGTGCTCTACCATCAAGTTATATTCTCTAGAAAAAGTTGAAAAGTTACCTTTCTTTAACTTTATTTTCCAGCATCCTGAGGTCAAGAATTCTGGGGATTTTAGATTAAGCTCACATACCCTTCCTCCATATGTCTTTATTTTTCTGCACAGGCTTATCCGTTCGGTATATTGTGCCATATGCTATTATTTGAATTTCCAAAGTGAAAGTTTTTCTATGTTAGCACTGCCATCTTTACAGCAGTGCCACAGTTTCCCTTCTGAACAGCTGTTGTGCCTAATCCATTCAAGGATACTATGCATTCTGGGTTTAAAACTCTCTGATGGTTCATCTTCTTTATGAAGACACAGTTTGGGGCATGTGTCATGTATGCTTCTACCTGTCCCTTTTTCTTGATTTGTGGTCAGAGGATATAGATATGTGTGGATATATTTAATACATGCATGGTATATAAATATCATATAATTTAGAAACATTTATTCAACCTTACCAGGTGCTTACACCACATTCACCAAAGCACAATCAAATTTCCCAAACATGCAGAGTAGCCTAAGAAAAACAAACTCAAGGTAAAATAGAAACATCAGGTAAATCATACCCATCTCAGAAAGAAAATGGCTGCCTAAACAAGTATGTGTTGGCATATGTCAAACTCCTGTCAAAGAGGACTTCAAAGTGTAGAATTGCACAGAAGTGAATAATGTCGGTGCAGATTCTGAGAAAACCCTTTCATGGGCCTATGATGTCTTCTCTACCTACATAGAGATAAATAGATAGATAGATAGATAGATAGATAGATAGAGATTGATTGATTGATTGATTGATTGATTGATTGATTGATTGATAAAAAGGAGACAACATTTTTATAAATAAGAATTACAAGGTAAGGGAGTGTAAAGCTGATTATATTGATTTTGAATTTTTAAATCTTACATTTGAGTTAAAATGTTGAGGTTGAAACGAATGAGGTAGAATTGATGGTGCCCTCCCAATTTTGATAAAATACATTTGTAATCCCTGTGGACTAAATGGTTCAGCCCGATGGGTGAGAAAATCCTAGGGATGGGCTCCGGTGTGAATGGGGGAGGGAGGAGGAAGAGACTGGCCCCAGCTGAGAGACGGCCTAGCATGGCCATAAAGGAGACCTGCCATACCAGGGCTGCTGGCGTCTCCACCGCTGGTTCGCTTCCGCGCCCTGCCAGGGCTGGAGGAAGCACAGAAACGCCTGTGGGCACCTGCCGGGGCTTTAAAACACCATTACCATGGCTGCCCCCACCGGACTGCTTCCATCATGTTTGCTTCCTTGCTGGTTCATTTCCTCACCCGGTTGGGGTTGGAGGAGGTGGAGGAAAGGAGGAAGACGGGCTGCCAGACAGCTGGGCGAGGGAGGCAGCGGCTATCACTTGGACACTTGCCTGACCTTGGCCAACTCAGTGGGAGGCTTTGCTCCTTCCCCGGTCCGGTGTTGGCCGGGGTAGTTGAGCTCACCTGGGGATTCCTGGGTAATTTGTAATTTGTATTTGTAATTTTTATATTTGTAATACTGCATGTTTATATCGTATAGTGAGTCAGCCTTGGCCGAGAAAGGCGGGGTATAAATTAAAACTGGAATGGAATTTCAGTTAGAAGCATGGGAGAACTACTGTTGCTACAGAGACCCTTGCTACCTTGGTTTAAGGTTACAGACAGACAGACAGTCACTCCTTCAGCATTTTGTATCTGATATTTAAACTTTGTTAATTCTGCTCTTTTCCCTCAACTGACAAGCATTAGCTGTTTTGCAGGCGCACCCCCCCAATAACGGACACAGACAACATTGAAAGTGGATAACAGCATAGGGCCACATTTATTGATTCCATGCCCTAGTCCGAATTATAAATTTGCATTGGTAAAACGACCAATCGTAATTCCTAAGGCAAGCAGGCCGAAGTAACACTGGTAAGGTACCACCCCAAAATTGCCAACGGCAATTGGTTACAATGTATCAATTTGTATCAATTTGTTTGTTGACAACAAACAAATTGTTGACCGTAGTCAATAACTAACTTATGACCCCACCCTCTGACGCGTATCCGTGAAATCACAGGGGTGATGCATGCTGGTTAGCAATCGTCATCACCCCATCGCCTGGTTCGTCGTTGACCGGACAACGTTTAACTAATTTATTCCTGTCTAGTGTTGTCCAGTCAATTGCGAACCTGCCGGATACTTGTGGGTCATACTGTTTACCTTACCAGTGCTACCTGCCAATGTGACCAAAGTCAACAGCAGGAACACAGAAAGCCCCCTATATCAAACCATAGCAACAGTGTGGGATGGGCAAAAAAGCCAGGACCCGGAGCCAATATGGGTCCCAACCAAAAATTCCCACCCGGCCCCGAAGCGACCATAATATCACACTGTTAACTAGGGAGGGGGTGGAGGGGAAAAAACTTCTCCGCTCCGTCGCTGAGGTAAAATGGCAGCTTGGCTGCCTCGTGGCCACCCCTTTTATAAGGGAGCTGGCCACGCCCCTAACTACCCGGATTCTCTGTCCTGGGGGGGGGGCCGCAAAGGGCGCGGCGGCCATTTTGGCGCCACGCTTGCATTGCAGGCGCACCCCCCCAATAACGGACACAGACAACATTGAAAGTGGATAACAGCATAGGGCCACATTTATTGATTCCATGCCCTAGTCCGAATTATAAATTTGCATTGGTAAAACGACCAATCGTAATTCCTAAGGCAAGCAGGCCGAAGTAACACTGGTAAGGTACCACCCCAAAATTGCCAATGGCAATTGGTTACAATGTATCAATTTGTATCAATTTGTTTGTTGACAACAAACAAATTGTTGACCGTAGTCAATAACTAACTTATGACCCCACCCTCTGACGCGTATCCGTGAAATCACAGGGGTGATGCATGCTGGTTAGCAATCGTCATCACCCCATCGCCTGGTTCGTCGTTGACCGGACAACGTTTAACTAATTTATTCCTGTCTAGTGTTGTCCAGTCAATTGCGAACCTGCCGGATACTTGTGGGTCATACTGTTTACCTTACCAGTGCTACCCGCCACACGGAGGGGCTTCAAAGAAGACCTGACGCCCCCCCCAGACCGTCAGCTCGGTCAACAGGCCTGCTTGCCAATCACCCAACAGGAGGTCCATACCTCCTCGCGACAGATGGACCCCATCCCCTGCGTACAAGTCATAATTTTGTAGACTAATATCGGGGTGATGACTAACCCGTCCCCAAGCCCTGTTGGCAAGAAACCGCGCCATTGCCTTATTGACCGCGCGCCTAGCGCGGTCAAGGGCCAGGAGGTTAACGCCCCCTCTGTAAGAATGGCGCGGGACAATGTCCGACCAAACCAGGGTTGTGGCAGGCCAGACATAATGCAAGTAGGCGAGGTCCTCGCAAATCGCATGCTTAAGCGATAAGCCGGTGACTTGGCCCAAATCATTGCCCCCCAGGTGGATGATTAGAATGTCAGGCGGGTCAGCACCCAGGCCAGAAAAAAGGAAAGGCCGCAGCTCCCGCCATAACATCCCAGGCCTACCATGCCATGCGAGACTGGCGTGGTCACCCAGTCCCAGTCGGGGTCCCCATCCTGTCGCCGCAGCGTAACGCGCTGCCCTGTGCACATTGCTGTGGCCCACCAGCCATACTGTCACCGGTGTAATACGACACCCAGGGTCTGTAAGAAAATTGAGAAAAAAGGCGGTAAGGTGACTGGATTGGTACTCATGGCGGGAGTGGGCGCACATAAAACTGAAAACATTGCGAGCCCCACCTTCCCATGCTGCGTATGTCAGCCCCAGAGTACCCAAAAGCAGCTGCTGTAGAGGCTGCACCAATCCGGAACGAATGTGTGCCATAACGGGCACCTGGTAGGCCCACCCTGGTGAGGGCTCTGGCTGTCACCTTCCAAAACTGAAATTTAGTAAGGGGAGACCCATCTTGGTGACAGAAAAACGGGCCGTGGTGCATGCCACACAGTGCCAGGAATTCCTGTAGGGCACCAACCGGACAGATGTCTGCCAAAGAACAACGTAGCAGTCTTACACCACTGCCTACGCCATGCTGATCTGTTTTAGAGGAGCGTATCCTCAACTGGGCCCAGTCTTTGGCTACGTAGACATCTCCGAGTTCCAGTGCCCTACCACTTGCATCCGCCTTAGACAGCATCACGAGTTCGCTGACGCGGAGCGCTCCAAAAAATGCCACCGTTGTGGCTGCGTGAAAAAGGGCTGCCTCATAATGATCAAAACAGAGGCCTGGCCAGCCCCGGGCCAACTGGGTAAGAACCCCTGGGGAAATAGGGTGCCGGTCATCCGGGCAACGCCCGCGCTCGCGCACCCACCCCTCCAAAACATGTCGCACACGGAAGTCAGAGGTGGTATCCACATGACCTCCCACTTTGGCCATAAAAGCCAACGCCGAGAGCTTGGATGCTATGGTGCGAGGTGCAAGGCCCTGTGCATGCAGGTGAACCATGAACCGCAGAACATGGTCCACCGGGATAGGCCAGGTCTCTGGCAAGAGAAATTGAGTAGCAAATGCCCTGTAAGAATTGAATGCTTGTTGATACGCCTTACGCGTGCGTGGCGCTAGTGACAGGCCAATCGCCCGGTTCACCTCTCCTTGCCAATAGTCCACATCTCGTCCGGGAGTGGCGAGGGAAATTCCTCCGCATCCGGGGCCAAGGCGCGGAACCGGGAGATCTGCAGGCGGGACAAAGCGTCAGCAATATCATTATTAATCCCTGGGACATGCCTGGCCCTGAACAAAACGTTGAGGCGCAGGCAGCGCAGCACAAAATGGCGCACTAGGTCCATGACCCTGGGCGATTTGGAAGTCTGTGCATTGACAATGTGGACAACAGCAGCATTGTCACACCAGAAATGCACCACCGAATTAGCCCACTGTTCGCCCCATAGCATCAAAGCCCCCAGAATGGGGAAAAATTCCAGGTATGTGAGATCCCGCAGGCGACCTGTGCCTGCCCATGCCGGTGGCCACCCACCACAGGCCCACTTCCCATTGAAGTACATCCCATAACCCAGGGATCCTGAGGCATCAGACTGGATCTGGAAATTGGGGGACGCCAGGAGGTCAGACCTCCAAAATGAGACCCCATTAAACTCCCTCAGGAATTGCAACCAGACGAACATGTCTGCCCTGATACCCCGGGTGAGCCTAACTCTGTGGTGGGGCCTGGATAACCCTGCCATGGCGTCGCATAAGCGCCGGGCAAAAGCCCTGCCCGGTGCGACCACCCTGCAAGCAAAATTAAGGTGCCCATGGAGCACCTGAAGTTCTCTCAGTGATGCCTTACGCTTGGCCAGCAATTCCGAGATAAGGGCCACGATCCTGGACACCTTATCACCCGGCAACCTAGAAGCCTGCACTACTGTGTCAATCTCAACCCCCAGGAATACTAGCTTGGTCGATGGGCCCTCGGTCTTTTCGGGCGCTAAAGGGACACCAAGTTCCTCCATTAGCGTCTGAAATGTGTTGAGGAGACGTGCGCACGTGTCCCAGCCCCGTTCACCCCCGAATAAAAAGTCATCCAGGTAATGGGCTACAGACCGGGACCCTGACCTGCGGGCGAAAGCCCACTCTAGGAAGGTACTAAAACGCTCGAAAGCCGAGCATGATATGGAGCAGCCAAAAGGCATGGCCTTATCAAAATAATATTCCCCCTTAAATTTAAAACCCAGCAACTCAAAGTCGCCCGGATGCACTGGCAAGAGGCGAAAAGCTGACTTAATGTCACACTTGGCCAGCAGGGCACCCGGGCCACACGAGCGCACCATGCGCAACGCATGGTCAAACGATGTATACCTGACTGAACAAAGGTCATCAGGGATAGCATCATTGACCGATCGGCCGGCTGGGTAGGACAAATGATGAATAAGGCGAAACTCACCTAGGGACTTTTTGGGGACCAAACCCAGTGGCGAGACCTTAAGATTGGGAAACGGGGGTACGGGGAAAGGTCCAGCGACCCTGCCCGCGACTAACTCCTTTTGAATGCTGGCCGCAGCCACCTCCTCCCTTCCTCTAAGGGATAAAAGGTTGGGAGCATCCTGAGGGGACCTATCACCCACAAAAGGGATACGAAATCCCTGCTTAAAACCTTGAAGAATATACTCCCTGTCCTCCCCCTTCGGGTACGATGCGAGCCAGCGCTCCAGCATGTCCACCTTAATTGGGGAGGGAGCCTTTTGGAGAACTAGCTCCATCCATGGCAGCCTTGCCAGCCCACTGTCCACCCTTCCCTCTGCCTCGCGCCCCCCCAGGCTTGGGGCAAACAGAGGCTGCGTGGGGGCCAGAGCATGTGGGACACTCATGCTTATACCTGCAGTTCTTTCGATTGCAGGAACCAATTGACGAGAAAGTCCAGCACAGCAGGCGGGCTGGAACCCCCTGCCCCGCCGCCTGGCGGGTAACCTGCGCTGGAGCCGCTCGCTGGACCGCATGTCCGCAATGGTATCTATCCCCCGGGGCAGGGCGTGTGGGTGTCATATACAAAAGCCAAAGCCACTGGCACGGCTCATCCCATCTCATCTCGGGGTGAAGGGGAATCCTCATACGGAATTCCTCGTCATATGCTAGCCATGAGGGGCCCGGAAAATCGACCATCGCCCTATATATGTTGTCCAAATATTGGACCATGGGAATAGCTAAATCCGGCCGCGCCCTCAAATATACCGCCATGTATATTAAATAAGCGGGGAGCCAGTTGGCCCAGGTACGCGGCGGCTTACGGCGGCGTGCCTGCTCCTTGTCCTTCTCCTCCTGACCCTCCCTTTCCTCCTTGGTGGGCTCTCTGTTCAGGAGTGAGAAGATATCTACGTACTCCCCTCGCCATATCTTTTCCCTAGTAGCCTGTGCCAGGTGATCACCCAATGGCAAGGAATACCCTGCCGTCGGCAAGGCCGAAAAAGGGACAGCCGGCCTGGTAAAAGGGGTCTGAACTAATCCAGCCACCCCCAGAACATTCCCTGTAGTGTAGGGACCAATGCCCACCCCAGTGCCCAAGGTGGTAGTCGTCGTCGCCGGGTGGGTCGCCGACAGCATGGCCCCCGCACCACCCGCGCGAGGCCAAGGCCATTGAAAGGCCCCCCCTAGATTGGGAATGTGTGTGGATGTACTCGCTTGCACCGTATACTCACACGCTGCACCCCCGTGGGCCGCCCCCACCGGGGGTTCCGGCCCACTGGGGGCGTCGGAGCTCACGACCGACGTAGAGCTCATCACCGGGGCTTGACCCGCACCTGGTTGCTGGCTGGGGAGCTGCGAGGCAGTGGCCGAAACCGCGCCACACGCCTGCAGCAGCTCGACCCTCCCCGCCGGCTGTTGTCCTCCAGCCGACAGCGTCTCAAAAGGAACCCCGAAAGGGGCGCCCGCCTGACTGGCCCGCGCCAACGACGCCTCCAGGGCCGCAATGCGGGCCAGCAAGGTGTCCACGTTGACCATGGGCAAAGGGCCGGCCGGCCCGCCTGGCCCAGGCATGGGTACAGGTCCCTGTACCCCGGGACCCACATATGGCCATTGGCCAGCACCGAAGCCCGGCAGGGTTGGTGGAGAAACCTGCCAAGGCAGGGGGCCGCACCACCCCCCAAGGCTAGAGGGCCCCGGGAGAGGCTGCAGCCCAAGAGGAGTAGGCCTGACAGAGTGGGCAGGAGCAGGAGCGGTGTCCACCGCTCGTGGGCCGCGGGCCGGAACCCCTTCCGCGCCCGCCCTCTGATCGCCCACCCCGGGCCAAGGGGCAATAGACCCCATTCCGCCGGCCCCGGCCGGGGCTGGCAAAGGTGGCTGCTGAGGAGGCGGCACCGCGGTCCTCCGACCTGGGTTGCGCCTCCTAACAACGCGAGCTGAACTCGAAGCCGCCCTCTTCTTCGAAGGCATCTCCACCGGAGCAAAAAGGGAAGCCGGAAAGGCAGAACCGCTACCAAAAGGCTTCCCGGTAAGCTAACGAGCGACGGAGACGCAGGGGAAAAAACTTCTCCGCTCCGTCGCTGAGGTAAAATGGCAGCTTGGCTGCCTCGTGGCCACCCCTTTTATAAGGGAGCTGGCCACGCCCCTAACTACCCGGATTCTCTGTCCTGTGGGGGGGGGCCGCAAAGGGCGCGGCGGCCATTTTGGCGCCGCGCTTGCATTATCCTCCTATCATATATAACTCTAAGCCATTGTCCTTGGGGCAAATATTCAGCATAAGTAAAGTGATTATGAGAATCAGCCCTTCTAGAGAACAAATTGGCTGCCTGGGTTTGGTTCCTGTTAAAGCTATCAATGTAATATGTTCTGTTTAAATATATTTATTTTTTGTCTTCCTCCTGGGGAGGGGGAGTTTTTATTTAAAAAATTATCCCCCACAAGAATAAATATTTTCCTTATTTAAGAGATGTAATATAAATAGTAATTTAACTAGCCCTTTGAAGAGGTAATATTGTGACTCTCCCAGTCACCAATGTCCAATCTGTTTTAGCATTCATGTGCCTAATTTCTGCTTGTAATCTGATTACTGCCTTGAGCTGCTCCAGTTTGCAGCCGATTGCTATGCAATTGCTGTACTCCCTGGGACGCGATCGCTTGACAGCTCCAATTCTGTGCTATGAAAAATCTCTATACAATATTGCAAAGACGGGCTGGAGGCTGTGGCTGTCTGAGAATTAGCTGCTATTGTAGTTTTTTCCTCCTTTGTTGAGTCCCTTTGTTTTGTGCGACCATGTTCCGAAATCCTTGGATATCCAGCTATTTGCAAAATGTCAGATATTCTGAAGAGCAAGGTAAGAGTTCTTATTACTTTGCAAATAATGTAATTGATTGCAAATGAATGGTAATGTAAATTTGAACAATTCTGCCAGGGTTCTTTGCCCATCACGCAAAATATTTGCTTCTTTGGGCATCTGCATTTAGTTTGATGTGTAGTCTTATTGTTTCTCCAAAGGACATTCTTAAAAATCCGATTAGATGAATCTTCTAATTAGCTTAGCTAGCAGTTGAATTAAGGCCTTGTAGATACTGACTGATCATTACAGGGTGGTTTTCAAATGGGTGATGCTTGTATAGCATGTATATCTTAAAGAAAGCTTTGTCTAATTGCTTTGGGAAGAAAATGGTGTAATGTAACAAATAGTTGAAACTTGGAAGCATGACATTATTTTATTACCTTTAATAACTGCTGTGCATGAATAGATGACTACCTTTCAAATGAGGAGATTGTAAGCCTGTGACAGTTCAAGAGACATGCTATTAACACTTTTTGATCTGGCTGCACATTAGTCTGGAGAGGATGTTGGACTTCCTTTTGAACCAGCCACCAAAATAGTATCCAGACCTCTTTAGAGAGCCTAGAAAACAGTAGTGTGTTAAACACCATTCAATAACCTTTATGAGATTTAAATTCTGAAAGTATGCTGTTTCAACAACAGATTAGTTATCCTTCCTGAAACTTTTCACGTGGACTGTCAAAATGTGTACTGATATTAAAGGTAAAAGCTGACCTTGCTCGAAATCCAGTTGTATCCGACTCTAGGGTTCAGTGTTCATCTCTGTTTCAAAGCCGAAGAGCCAGCGTTGTCTGCCTCTGCAGACGTTTCCGTGGTCATGTGGCAGGCATGACTAGACACTGGAGCGCACGGAATGCTGTTACCTTCCCACCGAAGTGGTCCCTATTTATCTACAGTACTTGTAATTTCTAAGCTGTGCGGGCCGGAGGCGTGGTAGCGCCCACTGTTTATGTTTTCGGCAACGGCAGCGATCACACCTTTTTTTCAGTTTTCTTGCACAGCCTCTGCCCCTTCCCACGGGAGGGTTTGCAGAGCATATTCGTTTCATTTTAGGATTTTTTTGCCGCTTCTCCGCTACATTTTGGCAGCCAAACCGCACCATTCTGGGACTTCCTGGTTCCGTTTTGGGAACCCAGGCACTGATGTACTCTCTGCCTGGCACCAGAAATCGCCAAATGCCATGGTTTAGGTGTCAAAATGAAGCAGAGAAGTGCCGGAAAAACCCCAAAACAGAGCTAATATGCTCCGCAAACCCTCCCGCTGCTGTGCAAGAAGCAAAAAAACAAAAAAAAAGCACGATCGCCACTAACACAGCCACTGTCTCGGTAAGTGATGTTTTTCAACTTTCGGTGGTGGTGGTGGTTGCCTCTGGGGGTGCCCGGGTGGCCACCATGGGCTGGATTAATGATCTTCATGGGCCAGATTAGGCCTGTGTCCCATACATTGTACCAATCAAAATATACTTCATGGAGAGTCACATCATTTCATTTTTCATTTCATTTCATTTATTAGACTTGTATGCCGCCCTACTTGCCGAAGCGACTCAGACCAGCTAACATACCATGGGGCAACATATATTACAATGTTACAATATCAAATATAAATCCAACAGCATAATATAAATACAATCAATACAGTCAATAAATCTAACATAAAAATGAAAATACAATACAAAGAATGGCCAAAGAAACAATATATCACAATTTTAAAGTAAGGTCAATGTTTCCCTTGCTCAAAAGCCAGTTGTGCCCAACTTTAGGGGTCTTTGCTAATCTCCATCATGATAGCATGGTTAATTTCCAACCCCTAACCCCCACTCCCACCCCTTTCCCCTTCACGGAGAACCTCTTCTGTTTTGACCAGGATGGTGCAAAATGATCTCTGCGGCCTTCTTAATGCTTTCATGGTGGAGAAAAGTTTCAGTGCCAAAATCTCTGTTGGGTTATACACCATTTAAAGTTCCTATAATGTATTATATATGCCTGGCTTTAAATCAACTGAACTCATAAAATGAGAATTATTAACAGCTGCTCTTCCAAGTAATACCTGTCTGTTCTTTCTTGAACAGTTTGCCTCCCTTTGTGTTACATTTCTGGTTTTGAAACAGAGTCGCAATTGTAAATAATTTGTCATGCTCGGCTTGTGGATTGGGTTTGTGTTTTTGTTTAACTTCCTTTCCCATTTTGTTATGGAGGAAGCATGGTACTATGACTAGAATTGCCACAAGGATAAGTAGGAAACATAACAAAGCCAAGTTAAGGAATTACGTTTATATCCTGACATGATTGTTACAACCTATTGCAGTTAAGTTCAAACAAAATGTTATTGATGATCACCTTTCTCAGCCTTTCTCTCCTACTGTTTTAAAAGTCAGGGTTGAAGCCAGATGTTAGTCCCAAATAGAGTAGAGTAGTTAAACTGAGCCCTGGTGGTGCAGTGGTTAAACTGCTGCATTGCAACCAAAACGTTGAGTTCGATCCTGATCAGGGATCAAAGTTGACTCAACCTTCCATCCTTCTGAGGTCGGCAAAATGAGTATCCAGCATGTTTGGGGCAAAATGCTAATTATCTGTACACCACCCAGAGAGTGTACAAAGTGCTATGGGGCCGGTATATAAATGTAATTGCTGTTGCTGTTAAATCAGTGGAACTCGCTGAAGTGTTCATTTAACATTTTTTACTCTACAGTAATTGGCTAATTATTATTATTATTATTATTATTATTATTATTATTATTATTATTATTATTATTATTATTATTATTATTATTATTATTATTATTATTATTATTATTATTATAATTATAATAATTATAATAATTATAATTTGATTTAATTCTAAGAGTTGTTGGAACATGGGGCAAATAGCAGTAAAATACCCATATGGTGTAAACCAGCATTTCCCAAAACTATGTTCCACGGAACACTGGTGGACTTCAATTCCCAGAAGCCCAAGTCAGTACATTGGCTGATCAGTGTTTGGGGGAATTGACTTAGGCTTTCTGGAATTTAAGTCCCAAAACCAAAGGTTGGGAAACACGGGCGCAAACTTTCCTACAATGTTCTACCATGTGGTTCTGTTTTTAAAAGATTGTGAGAATTTAACATTTGGCAACAGGTAAAATGCACCCCTTGAGTGGTGTGGTTACTGGCAATAGATGTGAAATAGTTGTTACTCTATCTTCAGCTGTCAAGAGTTTTGGAAAATTATCTCTCTCTCTCTTTTTACAACAGCTCCCAGAACGCCAAGATTTACAGTATAAAACAAAATGTAACTTTTCAAATATCTCCTATGGGTTATATGTGGTGATTGCTAATGCAGCCTATGTGTCATTCTCTCTCTCTTTTTTTTCCTGGCTCACATTCTCCTGTTCTAACCACTATGTTTATCTACTCAGAGTATTTCTTCATAGGATATTTTATTAGTGCTCTGATGTGCTGTTTCAGATCATAATATGACAACCTGACTTGTCTCTGCTGGTTCATCAGGCATACTGGGAGAAGGTTGAGGTCAATTTACGGGGCCTGTTGCCATTTCCCTGTGCAATGCAATACTGTCTCCTCTGGTGTAGTGATACCTGCATCTCCAATTTAAGAGGTGCTTCACATCTTCAACAGCAGATACAATTACTAATCTAGGCGCACTGATTTGAAATATGAATTATACCAGTAAATCTATTTTTTAAGGCACATAGGCCAGGGAATTCTGTGAATGATGTCCTTAAGATAATGCACACTTCTCTCTTTTTTAAAAAGAAAACCATGTGCATTAATGTTTTCCATGTTGGTTTTGGCATACAATATATACTGGTGTACCTGGTATTTATTTATTTATTTATATTCAAATTTATATGCCACCCAATCAGGTAAACCCGACTCTGGGCGGCTCACAACAAGTTAAAACACACATAAAACAATACAACCAATTAAAACCCAACATACCCACTCACCTACCCCATCCCTTTTAAAAACCCACATTAAAAAACTGCCTTCATTGACAATTAAAAGAAATGGGGGCTTAATTTATAAGCCAACAGGCGGGGGCCACTCTTCCATCTGGGCCCCACACCTGCCCCGCCAACCAGGTTTTTAGATCTTTTCTGAAAGGTAGCAGCTCCATCTGCTCCCGCAGCTCTACAGGCAGGAGGTTCCACAAGGCCGGTGCGGACACGGAAAAGGCCCTCCTTCATGTGCCAGAGAGACGGGCCCCTCTGGCAGATGGAACAATTAGGGAGCCCCTCCGATCTGCTCTGGTTGGACAGGCGGACACTCTTGGAACAATGCGGTCTCTAAGGTATCCTGGCCCACTACCATGAAGGGCTTTAAAGGTCAAAACCAGCACCTTGAACTGCACCCGGAGGCAAACTGGTAGCCAGTGCAGCTCCCGAAGTAATGGTGAGGCATGAGCATATCGCCTGCGCCCCATTACCACCTGGGCTGCCACATTCTGGACCAACTGCAGCCTCCGAATGGTTGACAAGGGCAGCCCCATGTAGAGCACATTGCAATAATCTAGCCTGGAGGTGACCAGAGCATGTGTGACCCTGGAGCAGGGAGTCCCGGTCAAGGAGCGAACGCAACGGACGGATGACGCGAAGCTGTGAGAAAGCCCTCCTGGCCACAGCTGCCAGGAGAGTAAATGTGGGAAGGGAGAGGAGGTCTGTAACTTACCTGTTAAAATGACATTTAATGATAATTTCCCCTGATTTCTAGACTGTTACAACCTATAGGCAATATTTTTCTTCATTACTATTTTCCAAACAGATGACAGTAGCATGTTTATGCCATTATGCAGTCTATAAAGGCACAGGATCCACGATATGGGGTGGTATATGTGTTTGATTTTTGCTTTGAAGAAGGAAAATGGAATACAGAAAGCCTAAATGGGGCTCCCTTAGTATAAAAACCTAATTGCCATTTACAGAATTTTGTTGCAATGGGTAAAATTAATGTTCTATCACAGTTGTGGCGAACCTATAACACGTGTGCCAGATGTGGCACTCCCAGCCCTCTTTGTTGGCATGTGTGCTATCACCCCAGCACAGAGTTTGCCCAGCAGCCCAATGAGAGCATTTCCTCCCTCCCCCAGCACATAGTTCACCCCACCCCTCTGTTTGTGCACTCCTCGGTCTCTAAAAAGTTCACCATCACTTCCCTATCATCACGGTTCCCAGCCTACAGCTTCCATCATCCCCACTGGCATGCCATTTGATTACGCTGGCTTGGGGATGGTGTGTGTTGTAGTCACAGACACATCTGTGAGACTACAAGTGGGGAATTCATTTTGATGTTGTAATTGCTTTTCTGTCTGCTTCTTGGTACTTCCGTGCTTGGTTAGAGTTAAAATTCAGAAACCACATGGCACTGTTTAATCCAGAATATATTTCTATGTTAAATTGATTAATTCCTGTCTTGATTAATGCTTTTTTGATGTCTAAATTTTTCTCCTTCTCTCTGTTCTAGATTTTGACAAAGAAAATTCAATCAGGTATAAAACCCCAAAATTTCTCCAAAGAAGGAGGACGTTAAGGTAAAAATAAATTAATTACTAACCTATCTGTTCTTGGATATTACTAATGAATGCCAAGTTAAGACACCTGTTGACTTCTTCCATTGTGTTTTTGTCATATTTATTATAGCAAAGCATCAAAGGGTCTTGCAGTGCCTTAGCAACGAGCAGATTTATAGTGACAGCACATATTTTTATGGGGCAGATGCAACATTATCTTCCCTCAGGGGCCAAAGGATTGCAGGTTGTAAAAGGAATAGAAGTTCTGCCATATTCCTGAGTAAAGTTCAAAATAAGATGTTTCATACCTTCTTATACTTTTTTCTCTTTGCTTTCAGAGTGTAGCTGTTTACTCCTTGAGGCTAGCTTTTCGTGCATCTGAAAAACTTCCCTCTAAATCACAAAATCTTGTGTCACAGTATGTCTTAAATAATGAAAAAACTGACTGCTACAGCAAAATCAATAAACAAAGCTCTCCTATGATACTTTGAGGACTTTTTCATTCATTAGTGTATTTACTGTCCATGGCTCTAGACTGTTGGCCTAGGCTTCTTTATCAGTTAAGGAATGTGTCTTTGAGGGAGATGTCTAATATCCAAAAACACCTCTCAGTTTGCTTTGTCTATAGCAGGGGTGCTCAAACTAAGGCACGGGGGCTGGATGCTGCCCTGACGGCAATTCATCTGGCCTGTGAAGCCCTCATCGCTCCTGTAAGTGGAAGTACAACATGCCCATACGGGCGCATTTTACTTCCACTTACAGGAGCGATGAGGGCTTCGTGGGCCGGATGAATTGGCATCAGGGTCTGCATCTGGCCCGTGGGCCTTAGTGACCGGCTCTCTGAACCATGTGATCAGCCTGCGGCCCAAAAAGTTTGGGCACCACTGGTCTACAGTCTACACCAGCATTTCCCAAACTATGTTCCACATAACACTGGTGGACTTCAATTCCCAGAAGCCTAAGTCAGTACATTGGCTGATCAGTGCATTGGGCAATTGACTTAGGCTTCTGGGAATTGACGTCCAAAAACCAAAGTTTGGGAAATGCTGGTCTACACACTCAATGCAAGTTGGATTTTGCCCCTTTTTTTCTCATGAGAGATACCCCTTTCCTAGTTGTGTTGTCTGAGACACCCTTTAAATAGAGATGCCAGAAATTAAGCTTGGAATCTTCTGCTTGGAAACCATATGATTAAGTGCAAGGGTCCCTATAGTGAGTTATGGCTCTTTCCATGCCAAGAACAATATATCAAGTTAATGTGAAGTACCACAAAATGTCTCAAGGGTTCAGAATATTGACTTCCCTTTCAGAACTTTCTGTCTCCCACCTACACAGAACTTTTCTATAGCCATTGATTACATACAGCAACACTAAGCTCTGCACCCCCACCCCTTTTTAGGTTTTTTAAAATGCCCCCAATCCATATGTCTCATGCGTACAAACCTTGGAGGCCTTGTGGTATTGCTATTTTTGCTACAACAGAGTTAATTGGGATTGTTCTTAGTACTGTATATATAGTGGAGAAGAGGAAGAAAGAAGTACAGGTATTTATATATTTCTCTTTTAAAAAAAATGCACAGGTGCATTTGTTTTTGTTATTTGTCCATTAAGGAGTTCAAGGTGACAACTTCTCTAATTTAAAACAAGCCATTATGTCAAAATGGAGATTTTTGCTGAGGTTTTATTGTTCCAAATGATAATTGGGTTAATAGGACAGATATACAAAGACTGCTTGTTACAGCACCAATGAGCTGTCTTTAGCTTTTTTTATCTGAAAGCATTCCCTCTTTCCCCAAAGTTATCATTAGCCATGTCACTAATGTAACAGAAGCTTGGTTGGGTAGCTTGGTGATTAGTTCTTAATTAGCTAGTTTTGAAACTGTTTTTTTTTTAAAAAAGCATTTGCAAAAAGGCCATAAAATTACCACCCATAGAACTAGTCTTTACAGGTCGGCAGGTCAGCAGTTTGAGACCCAAGTGCTGCACGATGGAGTCAGCTCCTGCCATCTCCTGTCCCAGCTCCTGCCAACCTAGCAGTTTGAAAGTAAGAAATTGCAAGTAGATCAATAGGAACCACTTCAGTGGGAACGTGAACAGCGTCCCGTGCACACCAGTGTCTGTTCATCCTGCCACATGTTCACGGAAACATCTGCAGACACAGACAGCACTGGCTCTTTGGCTATAAACAAAGATGAGCACTGAACCCTAGAGTCAGATACGACTGGCTTTCAAACAAGGGCGAACTTTACCTACTGCATTTCAATGAAGCTGCAAGATTTTTATGCAATAGTATCATGAAAAGAACACATGGTTATTACAGTATAACAGAACACGTGACAAAATAAAAGTAGAACAGCACAAAATATTGGGATAGAGGGAATTTCTCAACTAGGCAGGCACAGCAAACAGCCAGGGTCCTTATTTTGGTGACTACTTGCGTTGCTTCTGGTGATGAAGGAATCCAGAGAAATATCTCAATTACAGATACATATTGCACAATTATAACTAAATGACAGCCTTTTGACTTCTCTGACCCCAAATTTTTTAACGTTCCAAAGATTTAAAAACAACATCGCATTTTTAATTTTTGTTCCAAAACAATTATGAAGAGTGAACTTCTCACACCTATCACTCAGGTGAGCTGTAACGAATCGTCTGGCCAATATTACGTGTGCTCAGGAAACTGCATTGCCAGGAGTTGTAGAAGAATACAGGAAACATAAGTACAGTACAGTATTGCATGTGCAATCTTAAGGAGATAGTTACATGATTTCTAATACAGAGAGAATGAGGGTCAGCACAATTGCCAAGAACTGGAGCACTGTAAATCTGGTTGTCCATTAAAAACAGCAAATTTTAATAGAAACTATACTCTGTACCAGGGATTCTCAACCTGCAGCCCGTGGGCCGGATGTGGCCCATGGCACCATTTCATGTGGCCCCTGACTGCCTCCACCACACCAGGAAGTGTCATGTGGTGTAGGAAGAACAAAATGGCCATCCGGCCCCTGAAGCTATCTGAGGGAGCATGACCGGGCCCCCGGCTTTATACAGTTGAGAACTCCGGCTTTGCACTAAGGCATCAAGAGCCAAAAAAGCAATTGAAAGCAGAACATGGGACAAAATGTAGACTATGTGGATTGAACTTGTGTTATCTAACTCCTTACCATAATTGAGAGTAAATCTTATGAGCTGTTCAAGCATCCTTAAGCCATGACTCTAGAGTTTCTAGTGTTAAAAATTACATGCCATAGAAGAATTTGAGTGTTTCCTGTATCTTCCACTCATCTGTTAAAACAACATTGTGATGATGTTTCAGTTTTCAGAAAGAATTTTCGTTCGAGGATAAAGAAGAGCTTGCAAATAGTACCAAAGAGATTGATGCTGGCCTCTTAGCTGTACTGCCAAAAGGTAAGTACAGATATCTTGAAACATCATTTTGAAAGCCCACTGCCAACTTGCATTTCCTTATTTTTTTTAAAAAAAGCATTCAGAATCCCTCTGTGGTGGATATTTATTTTTTATCTTGAATATTTATATCCTCCCCTATATTACAAGTTCTTCAGGGAGAGCGCCATAAAAGCAATATAAAGACAGTTATTATACTTTCTGTTGGAAACCGCCTTGAGTCGCATTTGTGCTGAGTAAGGCAGTATACAAATCTAATAAATAAATAAATAAATAAATAAAATGAACATAGTTTAAATCAGGGCTTGCCAACCTAAGGTCCACAGGCAGGATCCGGCCCCCAGCGCCATTTCATGTGGCCCTCTCACCCCTCCAAGGACATTCAAGAATCAAAATGGCCACCCCATTTGAAGCTGTTGGGACAAAATGGCCACCGACATCGTGCAGGCAGGGCATAATGTTTGTCCGGCCCTCAAAGATGATTGAGAGAGCATGGCCCAGCCCCCAGCTTGAAATGGTTGGGAACCTCTGGTTTAAACCATACAAAATTATATTTAAAATGTAAACCATTTAAAACATGAAACACTATTTACGCAATTTAAAACCATTACAACCATACATGTGACAATACAAAAGCACGATGCTAGCTTTCATGAATCAAGTTCACTTCTTCATGCAAGCACCATGAAGAACATGAAGAAGCGTACCTGATTCACGAAAGCTAGCATAGGGTTTGATTTCTTGTGGTCCAATTAAAATATCACCTTGTTCCTTCTTTTGTATTGTGTATGGATCATGACCGGCATGAGAAAGATTAACTGGCAACACAAGGTTGCCGTTACCAGGGTGCACCTGATTGTGTTTTCAAAATATCACAATCTTCTAGGAGGCTCTTTCTGTGAAACCCATTGTTTGAACTATTAACTTTATTTATGGAACATCCAAAGGTTTGATTCTGGTTAAAAGTTATGTTTTAGCTTGATGCCAGAACGAACTCGGCAAGCATTCAAGGAGAAAGCATTCCCTAGTCCAGGTGCTAAAGCTGATAAAGCTCACTTAGGTTTTTCTCAGTGTTGAAACATAGCCTGGGACCCATGAAAGAAGTTAAGGGGAAGGGCTCTCAAGCCAGGGTCCAAGTTATTTAGTGTGTTGCTAAGGTGTTAAGGAGGGACTGTGGCTTAGTAGTTAAGATGCTGAACTTGACAACTGCATGGCTGAGTGAGTTCCCATCGCTGTCCCAGCTTTTGTCAACCTAGCAGTTCTAAAGTAAGAAATTGCAAGTAGATAAACAGGTACCACTTAGGTGGGAAGGTAACGGCATTCCGTACACTCCGGCATCTTGTCATGCCTGCCACATGACCATGGAAATGTCTGCAGACATAGACAGTTCTGGATCTGTGGCTGTAAATGGCCGGAAATTGCAAGTAGATAAATAGGGATCATTTTGGTGGGAAGGTAACAGCGTTCCATATGCTCCGGTGTCTAGTCATGCCAGCCACATGACCACGGAAACATCTGCAGAAGCAGACAACGTTGGATTTTTGGCTTTGAAACAGAGATGAGCACTGAACCCTAGAGTCGGATATGACTGGCTTTCGAGCAAGGGAAACCTTTACCTTTTAAGGTGTTGTAGGTTGTCATCAGAACCTTACAGCGCAATGCTGTAAGATTAGCCAGCTTCACAACTTTGAGTCATTTGGGGGGAAATGACTCCTAAATCACCTCTGATAGACTATATCCCCTTATTAAACTTTAAAACAAAATAGGAAGATTAAAGAATAATCAAGTAAAATTGAGCTATCTAAATATAAAAACATATTCTATGAATGTGGAGAAATTGAGTCAGTGCATTATTTAAAGTACAGTGGTACCTCATACAACAATTTTAATCCATTCCATGGGGCTCGTTGTTGTACGGAAAAATTGCTATACAATGCATGCATCGTATAGTGATTTTCCCTATGGAATGCATCGTACAATGATTTTTTCCACTAAGTGGTTTTTCCCATTGAAAAATCATTGCATGATTTTTCCATAGGGAAAATTGTTATGCGGGACACCATTTCTCCCAAAAACCTAATTGTTATGTGATTTCGTTACTATACGGGATGATTATTGTATGATGTTCCATTGTATATACAATTTATGACCACCACATGTATGAAAGATCTAGTTAAACAGCCAGAGATAATACTTTTGAAGTGTCTTGCTTCTGATCAAAAATAGTCTAAGCATTTTAATATTTAAATTTGTTTGAATTTTATTTATATTTTATATAGGTCCATAATTTTAAACTGTGCAACTCTCTGACACAGATAAAGAAATAAATATCAATACTTTGAAGTCAGATCAGAAGTGGTTCTTTCAAAAATGGCATAATATATTTGTGTCTGTGATGTCTTCAAGGGCAACCCCATTGAGTGCCATAATGCAGCAACTGATAATGTTTTTTGCATGTGCCTACTAATACAACATACTTGGTACTTTTCATTACTATCCTATGGATTTATGGAGAACTCTTGCTGGGATTTTCTTAAAACTAGTATGCCAGTTATTTTACTTGTTTTAACTTGGCTTCCTTCCACCACCACAACAAAAAAAGGTTCTGAAAAGAAATAAAACAAAAATGAGCTATATTATGAGACTAAAGCCAGTATTCTGTTGCCTTTGATCACACATGGAAATAAAATTACAGAAGTAGCCAAGACTAGTTGAGAAGGCGCAAGTTATATGATGAATCATATAATTGACATGCAACCGGGATCGGCTCAATTAGCCTTGACCACTTCCATGATTACCCCTATGCACGCAATAAAAAACAGCAGGATAGTTATCTTAAAAAAAATTCTGTATTGATATTGGTAATAAATTGTTTTTTCTTGAATTTGTAAGGAGTTATTTTTCACTTTTCTACAATACTTTTGAAGTTTTCTTCAGGACAGCTCTCTCAAATGAGCCAGGCTGCATAAATCACAACAGTTGTCATCCAGAGGATAGATTGGCAGTGGGAACTGGGTGTGTCTTTTCCTTTCAGGGTTAACAACCCTAACCCAGAATTATCCCGCTTTTTAAACCCCCCCCCCCTCCAAAAGTGTGTAATCTCTGTCATAGAAATGCTATACATATTTCTGTAGCATGAAGAGATGCTCACATATTGGATGTTGCATATGCACAAAATGAAACCCTGTTTGCATAAAGTTGTTTTGGAAATTATGTGCTTTTTTTTTGGAACAGTGTCATGAAATGTCTCAAGGTTTTAATTTAGACCTAGCTGTGTCGTCCATTGTGGAATGAACTGCAGAAGACTTTTTGCATTGTTCTCAAAATAGACTATGTGGTACTGCCATATGACTTATCTCTAAGTGGATTCTTTTTCCTGTCTTAAGAAGCTGTGCTATGATATGGGATATTTATTGCTATGACAGGGAAACTGCTTGACAGGGACAAAATATAGTTTTAAAAAAACATTCCTACTTTTTTTTCTTTTAAAAACTCACCTTGTTATGTATCTAGGGCATCTGTGCCATATGCGTATTTCATCTTTCATTTCAATAGAAAAAGATAACTTATTCCTTCAGTAAGTTCACTTTGAACAATTCGTAAGATG
The DNA here is from genome assembly GCA_035047305.1 of Bradypodion pumilum. NCBI lineage: Eukaryota > Metazoa > Chordata > Lepidosauria > Squamata > Chamaeleonidae > Bradypodion > Bradypodion pumilum. The sequence goes on along the minus strand of JAWDJD010000006.1, from coordinate 18,027,419 downwards.
TTTTCCAAGAGAATTTATTACAAACAAAAATAGATTGTAAGCCCTGTGACTGCTTTTGACTGTTGTGTAGCGGAGAGAGCTTGTCATATGCATGTTCCATATAAAAGTCTCAAGATTAAGTGACCCAGGCTAAGCTGATGCAAGTATGTACTGGTTTCCACATATTAAAAATGTTCTGTATTTTCAGCTGTGTTGCAATTATGTACTACAGTTCAATTGTGCTTTTCATGGTCAAAAGCTTATACTGACGTTTGAGCAGTCTTAGCATGTCTATGAGAAAATGTATACCCCCTCAGTGGAATTGTGAAAATAGTTAATATGCAGGTGGTTTTCAGTGATAACATATACATTACAGGATGTGGGGAAAAGCAAAAGTTTAACTGACAGTGGTCTCCATGGATTTATTAGCAACTTTGGGAACCATATTGGTGAATGTAAGCTATCATAGAGAGAGATGGAAAATAAATTTGTATGGCCTTTTAAAAAATAAATATATCCTGCCTGTAATCTGGATGCTGTACATGAAAATTTGATCATAGTTTTCAGTTTCCTAACACTGGGAAGAAAAAGTATATTGCTGATTAAATGCAAATAAATGAACACACCTCACAATGCTTTCAGAGTATTCTTCAAAAATGCATACAGATGATTTAATGGGGGGTAGGGGAATACATATACATTTGCATAAAGAAGGAAAATACATACATAAGTGCACAGATTGGAAAACACATGTAATAAAATATGCACATATTTCTGTGCCAAAAACCAACTAATACAATTGAAAAAGTATTGCCAACCAATTCCAAAATAATAAACAAACAAATAAAGCCAGCCAGCAAAAAAACACAAGTAGAGGTGATTTGAAAATACTCTAAGGAATTATATGCAGAACATAAAGGATCTCTATGTTATGATGCTACTTGTTTGTTGGGTATAAAACAGAATGAGAATTTAATTGCTTTAGGAGAGTGTTAACTTATGTAAGTGATATTACTGTCTGGAGTCTCAAGCGTGGAAAAAAGTGTCACACTGCAAATACTGGATCTATGCTATTTTAGGCTTGTTCATGCTTAGGAAGGCGTTGGGGACATACTCCACGAGACTAATGCTTTTATTCAGTCTGGCAAAACTGCAGTAGTATCCTGGCATCAGTAATACCAGCAGGCAGACACTGTGGCTCTTCAGTTGAGAGTGGTATATATGCTAGCTTTTTAATACACACTATCAGCTGGGGTGGGTATATTCTAGTGCAGCGATGGCGAACCTTGGCACTCCAGGTGTTCTTGGACTTCAATTCCCAGAAGCCCAAGTCTCTGTGAATCCACACAGATGGGTTTACTGCACGTACCATCACAGTTCTAGTGTTACTTAACACTATGGAATGCTTCAGGAAAGTAAGAAAGAAAATATCACCCTTGTGTTGCGGTCTAGAATAGAAAGGCACATCTTCTGACAAGTGGGAAATAAGTTGCAACAAGTTTGTGGCAGATATCACTTGTTAAAAGAAAAGCAATTAGGAACCTTGTCTTTATTGGAATGATGGTTCTAGTTCTTTCTCTTATAAACATAGTTGGAGGGGAGAGAAAATTCTAGCTGTTTCTGTATATGGAAGTGTGATGATAGCTACACTGATAGCAGTTAAAAAAAACATGTTTATGTTCTGAGCCTGCACTTAAATTACTGCTGACTTGAGTATAGATGTTTACTTATGTATCATAGGCCCTTGCCTCTTAACAATATGCCTAAAAATTGTGTTCTAAGGAGAAATGAATGCATATAGACCCAAAAGCCTAAATTAGAACTTGTGGTGTGGTAACCTGTAAGATTGCCAAGAAGCTAGCCTATTAGTCATTCAAACAGTAAAAATATGTTCTATCAAATAATCGGACTCAATGAAGGCAGCCAAATCCTTTAGTTTGCAAGAACTGAGCAGGGTTGTTGACAATATAGCTTTTTGGAAATCATTAATTCATAGGATTTCCATAAATTGGAGGTGACTCGACAACACATAACAGATAATTAGGACTGAGTTGTGGTGAGTCACTGCAAAGCAAATGCTTTTTAGGATCTGAATGAAGCTTTGGAATTATCCCAATTCACAAGTTTCTCTCCCCCTCCCCCCCCTCCCCCCCCCCCCACTGTTTATGACTTGAGTTTTCACCTCTCTGTCAGGTTGAAACCCAGTCTTGGGGACAGGGATTAGAACTCATTTCATCATAGTGTCAAAATAAATATGACCTTAAGATCAGTAGTCCATGTTTGGCTCAGAATCCTCCCACCCCTGTGTGCTACCATTGGCACATGAACTGTGTGGTGAGAATGGGCACCACCTTTTCAGGAGTGTCACCTTGGTAGTGGAAAGCTCTCCCCCAGAACATTCAGCTTTCACTTTCACAGATGTAACTATTTTCTTTTCTTAGCTGTCTGTTTGCTAATAACTTTAAACAAACAAAACAGCTGAGGATTTTTAATTGCAAAATGAATGGCTTCAGATTTCTAAACTTATGTGTATGATTTTGTTCTGTTCTAGTTTCTGAATTGAGAAAACTCTTTGAACCAAACGGGCAGGACACCTTGGAAATGAAAAGGTAATTTTATATTTTCATCTGTGTTTTATCAGTGTACAGATGACCCCAGGAAAAAAAAATTGAACAACCTGTAGCCCTCTGGTTAGTGGATTACAATTTCCAAACCCACTTCTTCTTGAGGTTTGATTAATGCTGAAGGCTAGAAGTTTTTCCTTTGCACAGAACTGCTGAAAAAGATTATTTCATCCATCTACTACCCTGAAGCAATAGTTTGTGTATAACCTTCTGTTTTGTCTTTCTCAGGAAAGAGAGGATAGCTAGGCGTTTAGAGGGAATTGAAAGTGATGCTCAACCTATCCTTTTGCAAAACTGTCCTGGATTGGTCACCCACCACATGCTAGAAGAAGATACACCAAGATACGTGCGTGCAACAGATCCATATAATCCTCACTTTGGTAAGAAATGGATTGTTGCTATGTGAAAATGTTGGCTAAATATTTTAGCAAATCTGTGCTCATGGAAGCTCTGTTTAACTACACATTTTACAATACAACTGTTATAAACCATCTTTGACTTGATACTTATTTTTCTCTATTATTTGTTTTAGCTGCATCCAGACATTAAACAATAGTTAACTACTGTATATCCAGAGATAAGGGGACGCTGGTAAAAGGAAATGTTAAGGGTCCAAAGTCTTGTTAACTAGCTCAGTGGTGCTTCTGAAAGCATTAGAATAGGAGATATAAGATGTGCACCCCACAGTCCTTATTAGTCAACTGCTAAGGAACTTCTTAACCTCAAAAAGTATTAGTAGAAGCTTTGTTAACTACTTGCACCATGTTTTCATGACCTAGCTAGCATATATTTCTTCTTCTTCCATGTCTAGGCCAGATGTGAAACTGCCAAAATAAAGCCACCTTTTGGTGAATTCATTCTGCAGTTCCTTCTACCTGACCTAGTGGGAGAAAGATTAGCTGGCACAAGGAGGGCCATTGCCCAGGGTATGACCGATTGTGGTTCAAAAATACCACAGTCTTTGAGAAGGCTCTTTCTGTGTACCGTGCTAGCATATACTGAGACAAAGAGATAAATATTATAATTTATACTGAATACTGAGGCAAGTAGAAGTGAGTCATACAGGGGAAGGGGGAGTGGGCTCTTTTCTGCAGAAATGTGGAATAGAAATAAAATCAGTCATCACTTATTGAATGATTGATAGGACAAGGTTTGGAAAGTTTTGACTGTATGCTTAAAAGATATAGAACCGTGATGGTGAACCTTAGCACTCCAGATGTTCTTGGACTTCAATTCCCAGAAGCCCAAGCACCCTGTGAATCCACACGAATGCGTTTACTGCGATTCATCCAGCCCGCACTGCCCTCGTCGCTCCCAGAAGCGGAAGTAAAATGCGCCCGTATGGATTCACAGGGTGCTTGGGCTTCTGGGAATTGAAGTCCAAAAACATCTGGAGTGCCAAGGTTCGCCATCACGGATATAGAACTACTGAAATAAAATCAGTAGTAACTGCTAATTTTTCTGTGCTGTTATAGGAAGGTCAAATGAAGAAGAAGCTTTGCAGTCATCAGCAGACAACCAGTCTAGATCCCGATACCAAGCAGAGTCCGTGGGCGGGAAAACAAAGCCACCTTCTTACAGTCCATTAGCCATGGAATCCCAGGCACTTGAATCCAAAGCAGAAAGAATCGCTAGGTACAAGGCAGAAAGACGACGTCAGCTGGCTGAAAAATATGGACTCTCAATTGATTCAGATGTGGACTCAGAATATTCATCCAAATACAGCAGGACAAGGAAGGAGCAAGAGGCGGCTGAGAAGCAATTACTTAAGAGTGAGAAAAAGGAGGGTGAAAATAACGAATTTAGTTCTCTGTACTCTTTGAGAACTGAAAATAAAGAGATGAGGATTGCTGATTCGGATTTTAAGGATTATATACGACAGGAGAAGGAGAGCTCTCCAGAAAGGGAAAAACTACATTTGAATGAGGACAATGAGAGGAAAATTCCAGAACTTAGTTCTTTCAGCAGATATGACCTACCTTCTGCATCAGAGAATTCCACATTCTTTTCATCTCCAGGCCATGACGACTCCTTGAATGAAGTGCCAAGTTCGCCAAAGCAACCTCGCAGGGCTTCCCTTTCCTCACCAAAGCAGCTGGTATCATCATTAAGTCATTCCCTCAGTGACACCAGATCAGGGTAAGTTTGCCATTCTTGTCATTGTTTGTAGAATGATATTACTGTGTATTGTTTCCCCTTAAAGGATCCAGCAGTATCTTAATATTTGATTGTGACAATGGTGATGACAAGGGGGAAGGTATATTGGAAGAAAGCAGCAAGAGTTATCTTCGCAAATGATACATTAATGCAGTTACACATACTTTGCAGGACTCCGTTTTTGCATTTTACAAATATGATAAGAGAAGGAATTGGAAGGCTTCACACAGATTTGTTTGCAAAAGAGTTTGAAATATGGTACGGATTGTACAGATGCTATTGTTGTGGCTACCACAGCCCCCTTTCCTCTATCTTTCCCTGTTAACATGTGGGATGACTTATTTGTGTCCTGATGTTACAGTACTAGCTGTTTCCCTTTCCTACATTATTGGATGGTAACAATGGCTGAGAGCAAGGTTTCTCAAACTTGGCTCTCCAGGTGCCCTTGGACTTCAATTACCAGAAGCCCAAGTCAGCACACCTCATGGTCAGGGCTTCTGGGAATTGAAGTCCGAGAACACCTGGAGAGCCAAGTTTGAGGAACCCTGGCTGAGAGTGAGCATTATGTAGTCATTTTGTTATTTATTAGTTATGCTTATATACAACTTCCCCCACAATGACTTCAAGACAGCATACGTGGCATAATTTAGTTCCACCTTATCCCTTTGACAACCACATGAAGTAGTCGTGTCTGTGCATGAGCAAGAGAGAGAGAGAACCTCAGTCCAAAACTATAACCGTATACCATGCCATTGGGATTTTGGAACAAAAAAGTGAGATGAATGAGTGTACAGAAAGTAAGGGAGAATTTTAATAAAGTATATTGTAGCCATTTTTTTGGTTGAATTGGTTACTATGTCTGGGGGGAACACAAAACTAATCCTTGTGTCATAATAAATCTATTGAGTGCTCATTTGGTCATTTCCTGTTTTTTTAAAAAAATGCTACTTCTAAGAGGGGGTGGTCAAACTTTTCAGGCCATGGGCCCGTCACATGGTTCCTCCCATCAGAAGCAAGATACATCCACGCATGTGCAAAACACTGCTGTAAATGCACTTGTGGCTGTCATAAGCGCATTTATGACAGCTGCAGGTGCATTTACGGCAGTGTTTACGACAGCCATGGGTGCATTTACAGCAGCGTTTTGCGCATGCATGGGGCACGTTTTACTAACACTTTTGGGAGCAGCACAGGCTGGATTTTTAGGGGCCATGGGCCAGATCCGGCCTGCATAGTTTGGTAACCCTTGTTCTAAGAGGTGATAAGAAAAATATATTAAGAGGGAGAAATAATGGAAATGTCAAATCTGATTTGGATTTTAAAGGAAGCAAGAGTAGGAAAAAGAGTGGTGGTTAGCAGGAGATGAATGTATTCAATAGAGCCTCTCCTCTGAAATAGATGGAAACTGCACAGTAGGTAGGTGGCAAATGAAAGAATATTGAAGATAAACACAAATGCAGAAAGCATCAGACACTTGAAGGATACTACTTTTCAATATGAAGTAAAAATATCAGCAGGTTTAGAGGCAACTTCTCATTCCCATATCCTCTATGGCCTGCACTAGGCCCAGAAATGGTTGCACATGATTGATGTTTAACAGAAATAAAGTTTCTGTAGAATGATGATTATATGTAAAATAAGATGTGAGTGGCTAACAATGCACATAGTTAAAAATGCACAAAACCCTCTGTTCAATTGTTGAGACAAAAATGCACACGTTTGGTAAAATGCTAAATCTACGCATATTAAGAAAAATATATGAAAAGCATTCAGATTCCAGAAAAAAATAAAGTCTCATAATTCACACCCCCTGCTCCAAAGGTAGAAAGAAAGGTGGAAGATATTTGGAGAGTTAAAAGGCCGAGGGATTTTCGCACCAAAGTTGCTTTCATTACAGTAATACTTTCTTACATAGTGATGTAGCTACATAAATATAGAGATAGAATTTTTGGTTATGTATTATAAATTCATGTAATTATAAATTATAAATTCTTTTCTCTTTACATTTTGTAATGTGACATATTCATGGACATGTTCATGAAAATATTTAGCAGTGCTAAAAGATATCCTTTCCCCCATCTTCTGAGCAGTTCTGGAACTAGCAATTTCTGTACTGTTACAAAAACCAATGATAGGAAATGCTTATTCAGGAACCATTACCTGGATTCTACTGGGCTTCATTTGCCTTTAGTCTTGCCTGGTTCACCATCTAGTATTGCAGCACAATTATATTTAGTTTATGATTAGCTAAGATCTAAGGAGGAGGAGAAATCCTGAGCAGAAAAAAATGGTTCATAATAGAACTTGCATTGATTTATTCCCAGTAAATAGTGAAAATGAGGTTCTGAATGTTAGTTTTGTTTCCTTCCTAGCTTTTGACCTAGAAATCAAAGCAGATGAGTCTGATACATCTTGGGGTGTGAGTAAATTTATCAAAATAAATAGACGGGGAAGTTTATCAAATAATTATTGATCTTGCCATGCCAAATTTTAGTCAAAAGGAAAGATTATAGCAAAAAAGTATAGTGTAAAATGGGATTCATTTAGATTTGTTGGCTCATCCAGTGATGTTATGGTAGAGGAAGATCTTTTGTACTAAGGATTATCAGAGATTTAAGTTACTGCTTACTCAACTCCATGTGCAACTGTGTAATCTAGGACTACATTATTGTGGTTGTTGTTTCCACTTGTGTAAAGCTTCACAGTGCTAAGCAGTCTCTGAGTGGATAACAAGCTAGTTATGCAAAGTAAAGTTTGCCCCCCCCCCAAGCTGGGTACTCAGTTTACCAACCTCGGAAGGATGGAAGGCTTAGTCAACCCTGAGCCCATCAGGACTGAACTCAGATTGTGAACACAGTTTTGACTGCAGTACTGCATCTTAACCACTTCTGGGATGTGTGTGTTACTCCAGCTTATCATTATGATGGAACTAAGTCTTTGTTTAATAACAGTAACAACAAATGTGATAGCAGCCTGGTCTTTAAGGTGCTTTATAAAAAATAATAATAATTTATTATTAATAACTTATTCATTAGTTTAAATATCTCTTTTTGTGTGTTTTATTCTTGTAGAGTTAGGGAACATCCATTTTTAATATTACTGCTAATTGTAATGCTTCATTGCTTAGTTTTTAATTACATGATTTTTATTTATTCATTCTTGCAAACACTGTTTTTCTAAAGCTGAATTGGGCAACTTGTGACTTTCCAATGATACTGGATTGCCACTCTAGGCAGTGCATGATGATCAGAGCTGAACCTAGACAACATCTATTAGACCAGAAGATGCCCACTCCAATTCTAAAGAGTTATGTGCAGACAAGCATCACTGTCACCCCACCAACTGCTAATTTAATATCAACCTGCTTTCATATTCTGGAACCATAGTATTGAACAATGGAATCTCCCCATGAAGCAGGTCTAGAGCTGGTCTTTTTCAGTGAGATTAGTGTAGTCAGTTTCTACATTCTTTCAATTTTGGCTGCATTATCAGGTCAGTGTGACCTGATAATACTGAAAAGGCTAATGTTTTTCTGCAAAAAAGATTAAACTGTCCAGTCAGGCATCAAATTCCCTTGCCTCCATACCTTTCAAGGTCTTCTCAGCTTCTTGGATTAGACATGATGATTACTGAAAGAGGGAGAATGTAGTTGGGTTTGTTCAACCTTATTTCAACTACCTTTTACCAGTGCGTTAAAAAAATTGTTACAAAACACCTCTGGTTTAAACAACTAATTTTAAGTAATATAATGAGCCACGAGGAATCCCATACAGTACTAAGGCTTCTAATGAAAACTTTTAGTGTTGATTTACTGCTAAGTTGGACATTTTATCTACTATTCATCCCACTGCTTTCTTTCTAATGAGAAAAGACCAAATGTTTACTTTCTCTCATGGCTGTGAAGGAATAGAAAATCCTTTAAAGAAACTTTAGATCTCTAGGATCATGTTTTGGGGGCTTATGATCTTCAGCTATGTAGACTGTGCATGTTTTTCTTTAGAGCAGAATACAAGCTGAACCCGTATAGAGAGTAAAAAAATACATTGAACCTGGATGGTACTTATAAGACAGCTTGAGGCTCAAGGCCAGACATTTTAAGGATCATGCTTCTATTTTAGAAATACCTCTTTTTTTCTATCTCTTAGGCCTTTCCCTTTGCTCTTAAGCTATATTCTCATCCTTTTGTTGTTGTTCAGTCGCACAGTTGATTCCGACCCTTTGTGACCCCATGGACCATTTTCCTCCAGGCACCTCTGTCCTCCACCATCCTCCTCAGCCCACCCAGCTCTGTGCCCATTGCGTCCACAATACCATCTATCCATCTCATCTTTGGATGCCCCCTTCTTCTCTTGCCCTCCACAGTATCCACAGCAAAACTCAATTAATTTAATAAAGTCAATGTATAATTTTTTAAACTTGAGTGTATTACTTCCAGGGCAATATCTTTGCTAAGACTATGTACAGAAGAAGACAGATACAGTAATTAGTTGAATCAATAGGGCAGTGATGGGGAACCTTTTAGAGACCAAGTACCCAAACAGAGGGGCAGGGCAAACTCTGTGCTGGGTGGGAGGGAGGAGGCGCTCCCATTGGGCTGCTGGGTAGAGGGGCGGGGCAAAATCTTTGCTGGAGGAAAGGGAGGAAGCATTCTCATTGGGCTCCTGGGCAGAGGAGTGGGGCAAACTCTGTGCTGATGTGACTCTCTGTGTGCCGACAGAGACGGCTCTGCATGCCCCTTCTGGCACGTGTGCCATAGGTTCGCCACCACTGATACAGGGTGTTTTTTCTCTCTCCAAAAAAACTAGAACCAAAACGCATGTAGATGTTGCATTCCAAGTTGTAGATGTGTTTTCTCAACTGAGGTATAGCTTTTCTATGTACTGAAGCTTTATTTTCTGCAGTAGTGCAGGGAAAACAAAACCTGATTGGTACCTTCAGAAAGATTCGGATGGGGACACAGCTTCACTTATCAACTGGCCCTCCAGGTATCCTACAATGTCGCTGTGTGGCTTAAGTCATAATAATCAGCCTGTTACCTTCCCTTCTCCTCTTCCTTTCCCTCCACTATCATTTTAACAAATGTCATTGACACTATTAATGGCCTTGGATAAGCAAGTATGGTTTCTATTTAATGAACTGTTCTGATGAAACCCATCGTCTGGGAATTCATGCTTTTTTTACCACTTACAACTAATAAGATGTGTTGGCAAAAGACACTAGATATGTGCCTAGTGTTTTCTCTGCTGCTCTAAACTTAAAGGCACTGGCTAAATACAAGCCTTGTCTGTAATATTAACATGGTTCAGCAATATGATGGGTATATTGGCCTGCAAAATCTTAGGAGCACTTGAATGCAGGAACTTATTCTTCCTATGTTATGTGCTTCCACTCAATGTAAAAATTGCAAAGGATTGTAAAGTTATTATGATACCTTTGGAATTGAGAATATTTTACCTATTTATGCATACCTATTTTCCTATATAAATGAGTTATCCTTCCAAGACCTACTTCTCTGATAAATAATAGATGAAATATTCTGAAACCCTGTTGTCTATAACTTCCTGAGCACTTTATAGCAAATAGACATAATGAGATTTTGTTGCTGATATTGATAGTGCAATGTGTCAACTTTCCTCACCAACAATAGTTGTTAAAGAAAGAAAGATGTAGAAGGTAACATTCTAGATTGTAACATTATATAAGATGAGAGTAGTTATGATTAAGAGGGGGTTGGGCATTAATTCATTAATTCATTCATCCATCCATTGATTAATGTGAGTGAGTAAGTAGGTAGGTATATCCTGCCTTATCTATTAGGTCCTCAAGGCAGAGTACAAAAAACAAAATATTAGTAAACAACTGCAACAGTATAAAACAGTGTTTCCCAAACTTTGGTTCTTGGACTCCATTTCCCAGAAGCCTAAGTCAATTCCTCAAAGCACTGATCAGCCAATATACTGACTTAGGCTTCTGGGAATTGAAGTCCCCTGTGGGGAGTAGGGCCCACTTTGGGAACCACTGGTATAAAACAACAAATCCAAATTGTTAAAACAGTTTGAAATAGCTTAAAAACAGTTGGGTATAGTTTAAAATATTGTAGATCAGGGTATCTCTGCTTTGGGACCCCAGATGTTCTTGGACTTCAATTCCCAGAAGCCCTGATGAGCAGGTGTGCTGGCCTGGACTTCTGATAATAGAAGTCCAAGGACACCTGGGGGCCCAAGGTTAAGAAACCCTGGTGTAAACCATGTCTACTAAAGTGTAGCTCAATAAGGCAGTTATGCCATAATCACAAGACTTCGAAGTTTTGACAATGAGCTGAGATTTGACTTGGTGCCACCATGAAGCGAGTGTTGGTATTAACTGGGCCTCCAAATGCAAGGTGTTCTTAAGTTGTGGACACCAGAACTTAACAGCAGATGCCCTCTTCCATGTCTCCATACACTGTATTCAGTTATCAGTGGGAGAAAGAAAGAGTTTTCCCACTAGATCTCAACTCTTGGACTGGTACTGCACAGCTCATTCAAACCCCGTAGATTTCCAGAGCACTCTTGACTGTTACCTTGGTTAAGACAAGGCACAGTATGCAAACCAGCTCTAAATCCTGGTTGAAGCAAGAGGTTAACCATAATGAATGAAACTCTATGTTATTAGTTAACCTTGTTAGAGGAGGTTGTACCTGAAAGGAGAAGCCCTATGGAAAGGCAGCCCATGTTCTTTCAGCCCTCTCCCAGTCTAACTATTGCTATGATATTGAGAGTTTTACATCTACAAGTACACCAACAAATTGGTTGCTTCTCCTCTTTAGGCTCTTCAGCATCAGCTTTTGTATGTGTTGATGTGTTCTATTTAGGATAGAAACAAATTAGATCACCCCACTGAGAGGTCCTGGTGTTGAGGTGGGGGATTTGGCTACCTGACCCACAGAGCTTGCCCACCTCTGGCCTATGTAGCTAAAGTTCTGTTTCTTTCGCATCTTCCATTAAAGTTCTGTTTTCATTCTTTTATATAAACAAATTCAAGGATAATAATGAATTGCGGTGGCTTAGTGGTTAAGATCCTGAACTTGACAACTGGAAGGTCGGCAGGTAATTTGTTCAAGACCTGAGTGCTGCACGACAGAGGGATCTTCTGTCTCTGTCCCAGATCTTGCCAACCTTGCTGGTTGAAAGCAAGAAATTGCAAGTAGATAACTAGGTACCACTTTATTGGGAAGGTAAACGGCATTCTGTGCACTCCAGTGTCAAGTCATGCTTGCCACATGTCCATGAAAACGCCTGCAGATGCTGACAGCACTGGCTCTTTGACTATAAACAGAGATGAACAGTGAACCCTAGACCTTTACCGATGGGTCAAGATGACTATTACCTCCCCTATCAGCAATAGAATATCGCTCTGTGCAACTCTTATGAAATAGTTCTGGGACAGTGCGATTGGACTTGTGTCATTCAAATGGGATTCCCATAGGAATCTTGTTAGTTTCTCTGTAAAGTGCGCTACTGGGGAAAATAACCTATCTACATCTTTGGTCCCTGCACAGCTCTGCTTTTATTCTTAATTTTTTAAAAATATATATTTTATTTTTGGACAAAGACAAAAGTGCCAGTATACATAATACTCACCTCCCTTGAGTTGTTTTTGGTACATAGTTTTTAAAATTGCTACGTTTCTCAGCATAATGTACAGGAAAATCAGTCTTAATCTGACTTGTTTTAAAATGGTTTTGCAGAGGAAAAGTAGCATATTAAACACATTTCACAAGTAAAACAAATATTCCAAGAATTGACTTGGGATGAAGCAATTACTTTATGATTCTTCTGCTTAGAAAAATCTTTCATTGTTCTTTATTCTAATTAAGTCCTTTCTGTTTACCATCTTTCTTTTTCTAATGATTTATCAGGGTTTTTTTTTTAAAAAAACAAAGGAAATATTTCTCCCACCCCATGGAAGCATTGCCAGTGTTTAAAAACATTTCACAGTGAAACAGTGATTTATGAATTTCAGTGGTTGTCTGTAGCTAGATGAAAAACCTTACTCTTCTGATTTCCCAATTGCCCTTATTTAGTTCCATTTCTTTTTTTCAGCAAATTGGATACAGCTGGCTATAAATTATTTAGAAAACGTTTGTGAAGTTCATGAAATCAGAACTAGACAGAAATGTGGCTCTGTCGAAATCATTGTCCATCTAATCTGTGGTAGGATTAGTGAGCTAGGATGTAGGAAATGCTCTTCTTAAAAAAGTTCTCTAATCCCCCCTGCTAGTGATTTAATTGGTGACCATTAATATAATGTTGCTGGATATTCCAAACATTGATGCATGGTTTTCCCCCCTTCTTTTGTATCTAATCAGTTGATTGTAATAAAGGAATTGAATTGCATTTTTTTCTCTTTCTGTGTCCCACTTAGTTACATCTAAACCACATTTTTAATGCATTTTTCTTTCTTAAAGAGTAAAAGTTAGAGAGAAACTGGTGAAAGAGGAAAGTACTCGTGGAAGCCCTGAACTCTTAACAGACACTGTGTCTCAAAGGAAGGTTCGCTCAGTACCTGTTAATTTTGCACCTCTTCAGTCAGAAACGTCAGCTTTTCATAGGGTTGTAAGCCAACCACTTGGTTTGGTCTGCCAACCAACACATGGCTATGTCCAGCCTGCTGGAATTCCTCATACAGCTAAGCTGGTGGCAGCTGAAGAACCAGAAAGTAACCCTGTTAGCATCTTCCCCATGCCAGCCAGTGCCAACGTCTCAGCCAGATTTCCACCAGAAGCTTTAATGGACAGCATAAAAAGTGAATTGCCTCAAACTCAAGAGTCATCAAAGTTCAGTTACTCTAACTTGGAAACTGAACAGGAAAGACCACCAGTTTTGCCTTCAGAAGTCCATAGGCAAGAGAAAAGCAGAGTGAACCACTTGAGAGGAGATAATTCCGAGGAGCCTGAGGTTGGCAAGCCAAAATCCGTGGAACCTGAGAGAGAGCTAGAATGCTTTAAGCAGCGGATGTTCAGACAGCCAGTGAAGACTCAAGAAAGTGTTGAAAGGAGTGAAAGAGTCATGTATTTGCAGAGTGATAAAGGGAAAGTTCACGCTCAGGAAGAGAGACCTATGAAGCATAAACTCCTCACACGCTCACTGTCTGATTACACTGGTTCTCCCAAATTAGAAGTGTTCAAAAGTAAGGAGCACGTTACAAATGCAATGGAATTGCAGAGCACTGAAGCAAAGTTTCCCAATGGTGAGATTACCACGGTTGACACTAAAGTCTCTGTTGCCCAGCTCCGTAATGCCTTTTTGGAAACTGCCAATGCCAGGAAGAAACCTGAACTGTAGGTGACATTTTCTGATTTAAAAATAATAATAATGGTGTGACACTTGCACGTTCTTGGCATAAATGGCACTTAAAACTCAACATCAGTTGCCTTTTGCAGCACTTCCAATACACCGTTCAACTCCCATCTAGTGTGTTTTGAAGGTGGGGTTGGCCTGAATCTTCTCGTTTGTTTGTGCTTTTGCTTGCTTCGTGCAAGTTCTGATGTTGGGCGGCTGGAATGGAATGACTTTGTCCCTTTTTCTGTGCATGTTTTCCTAGGAGCATGCGGAGTGATCTAGAATGGATTGATTGGATGGGATGCATATATTTGCCTTCATTTCTCTCTCTTTACTCCTCACCTCCATCCTAATTTTTTCTTTCTATCCTTGCATTTTCTGTCATGGTAAAAACAAAAGTGAATCTCGTTTTGAGATGCCAACATCAGATACTGATTTGTCTGGCAGTGCTGAACGTGAAAGAGGGTCACGAAGGCCGAGACGCTATTTTTCTCCTGGGGAAAATAGAAAGACTTCTGAGAGATTTAGGACTCAACCTATAACTTCAGCAGAGCGGAAGGAAATGGATAGGTAGGCATTTATGGAGCTCCGCTCACTGGGACAGGATTGTATAGATTGACACTTTGCAGTAATGGAAATAGTCTAGTTTCTCGAAGGTCTTGAATTCCCTTATTGCAAGTTAAGTATCATTCAGTTCATTTCAGTTAATTACATAATTATGAAATTATATAACTTTTTAATGAATCAGCTAAAGTAACACTTAACAGTTAATCCAAATGTGCTTTTTTATGGGGAAAAGAATTTTTGCAAGGTTTTTAAAAATGTTTTAAGGTAAGATTTTTTTTTAAAAAAAAGAACCAAAAGTTAATGTTGTAACAATTAGCAGAATATTTCAGTTGTTGATCTTTCAATGAAATATCTGACATCATTCTTCTTCATGCAATTCACACCTGGCTGGAAATGGCTTCCCTTCCTGCTTCAAGGGTCATTTTAAATGAAACATTATTGTAACTCAAAAACCCTTCTGATTTGTAATCTTGACCATGAGTAAACTTAGCGTTTTGTGACCTGGTCTTTTTATTTTGTTCTGATTTGTGTTTTCCTTTGCAAAATCTCCATAGGTCTGCATTTAGTCCAGAAATGTCAGCTCCTGATGGTAAGATTATTCTATCTATACTTTACTTGAATTGTTTCATGTTTTGCACAGAGACCTACCTCACTGGAAAAAAATTTGCTACCAGAAAATGAGTGGGGTTTCCCCCATTTCTGAAGCCCCACAAACACTACCAAAATGTCAAAACTAGAAATGGATCTGGTGGACTTTTGATTGATTGATTGATTGATTGATTTCAGAGCCCAGTGCCACCTATGGAATCCTAGGGGATAAACCTGGTCCCCAGACCTGCCACATTTGTTTCATCCCTTAAGAATTTAGCTAAAACCCAAATATCCATAGCAATGTCACCCCCTCAGACTATTTGCAGGCCAGACTGGTGGTTCCATGGGCTGTGGTGGGGGAGTGATGGGGGCTTAAGGTGGTCCCCCCCACACACACACACACACCCCACTTCCCTATTTACTGGCGGCCATGTGTGTCTGCTGGAAAAGCCACTCTCAGCCAGAGCGGCTTCTAGGAAAGACGTGGGTGGCTGTGGACAGCAACCACTGCCGTCACTGCCTCAATCCTTGTCCCCTCTACTTGGCTTGGCATGTCCTTAACAGTGCTCTGTAGCAGGGTGGATGTTGTAAGTTGTCTTACAACATCCGCCCTGCTACAGAGCACAGTTAGGGACATGTCAAGCCAAGTGGAGGGTACAAGGATTTGAGGCAGTGACAACGGAAGTGGTGGCTTGAGCGAGGTCATGGGCTGGATGGAATGGTGCTATGGGCGGCCCACACACCATAGTTTGAGGAGCCCTGCTCAAGATACGCTTCTGAGATTAGAGATATCACCTGGTGGTGCCCCTTTTCACCCACCCCAACTAATTGCTATGTCATTTTGCATTTTGCACATGTTTAAGACATATTTTGTACAGATGTGTACATTTGTATACTTTGTTCATGTAATGTACACTTCTGTCAATTTAACAGCTTTTGGAACTAATGTTGTTAAGTATTCATTGCAAACATGTAACAACTGCCATTTATGTAAACATTTTGCTAGTCCATAGCATCAAGTTATAAAGCACATGAAGGTTCATGGATTTTTTTTTTTAAAAAAACAGATTTGAATTATTTGGGTTTAAGGACAGAGACTTTGTTGTTCTGTTCATGTCTGGAGTGCTCACTTTAATAGATGACATTTTATAGAAAATGAGAGGATAGAGTCCAGCCTTTAGGGGCTTTCAATCTAGATTAGTGGTTCCCACACACACACACACCCTTTTTTTTTGGCCATGCCCACCTAAGCATCTCTAAAATCCTGATGCCCCCACTCCCGTGACATATAATTATTATTATTATTTTGTTTACTATATTTATCATACTTATACCCTGCCCATCTAGGAGACTTTCCTATTCTGGGTGGCTAACAACATAAAACTCACACAATTAAGAACAGTCACACATTTAAAAAAATGGCATATGTATCCACCAGAAACAAAAATTTCAAAAAAGTGAGCTCATTCATATTCACATGGAGGAAACCTAAAAGGCCATTAACTTGGTCTAACTCATTCTAGAATCCCCCCCTTTAAAAATCAGATTGTCCCCCTGTGGGGCAAATGCCCCACCTTGGAAACCATGGATCTAGATAGTGAAACAGGTAAGAAGAGGTGAAATGTCGGGGATAATAGGATGTTGATTTACCTTATTGAGGGGAAGTATCATGAGATTGGCTGAGCACCTGCACCCAAAAAGAGTGATGGACTGGGTGCCACAAGAGAGTGAAAGAAAATCAGATAGATCAAAGACAACATGGAGAGCCACTTATAGAGGAGATATGAATAATACACGAGTCTCCTGGGAAGAAGCACCTTATGTAGCAGCAAATCAAACTCATTGGAGGCAGTTGATCACCCAATGTGTACCCTTGCATGCAAAGACAGAAGAAGAAGATAGAGAGGGAAAGGGCCAAGTCATGAGTCTTTGTTCAGCTAGTGACCTCCAGACCTTTGGCAGAAAATATGTTCATCTACATTCAGAATAAATTGCAGTTAAAGGTCAGAAAATAACTCACATGGTTCAATAATCAAGCTCTATCTTCATAATTACCATTCCCTTTTCGTGGTCATATCTTTTTTTTAAGCTGTGTTTTTCTTGCATACTGCAGCTAATATTCTCATTTAAAAGTTGTGTTCTGGGCATTTCCCAGGCTTCCACTGTCTACTTTCTTTGCCGCAATTCTCTGAGTTATTCTCATGCTATTTTTTAAAAGTGCTTTGGGAGTGTCCCAGAAAGATATCTAAAGACACTGCCATGTTTTTTGTTTTCTATAGATGAGGAAAAATTGGACGAGCTTGCTAAACTGAGCGTTGCTGCAAAGAGGCTGCTTTTCAAAGTAAGTGCCTTTTCAAAACTCTGAACTTGAAAATGTTGTGTTTGGGGGTGGGTGGGAGAGGTACAATGTACAGTATTCCTTAAGTCCTAGTCTTGCTTAGAGCAGCATCCCCTTAAAGTGGTAGACCACAAATTTATATGGAACAACACTGTATGTATATATGTATGTGGTCAAGAAATATATGTGCAAAATACCATTAGATATGAGACAGCGGCTTTCCCATATCTTTCATTAGCTTCGTACTTAGTAAATGTTTGTATGCTCAAGTCATGGGCACTTAGAACGTATAAAAGGGAAATGCTCAGTCTGGATATATTTCTGGGTCACGGTATCCATTTTGTACACTACTTGAGTCCAAGAATCACTAAATAAAGTACAGTAGTACAAAACACAGGCAGTGTTCTTGGAGAGCCAAGGGTCTCTAGCTGTCTCATGTGTTATGATTTCTGTGGCTTCTTGTCATGATTGTGTGTGTTCTATGCCTTCATTCTGGAACTGACTTACAGAGACCCTAATAGGACTTTTCACAGTAAGTGCAATATTTAAGGAGTAGTTTTTTCCCCCTTCTTTTTATGATTTTGTATTTTAGTTTTGTTGATATACTTTTCATTCTATGTATTGTTTTGTTTTGTATATGTTAGAAAAATTCAATAAAAAAAATTTTTTTTAAAAAAAAGGAACAGTTTGGCTCAAGTGGCTAAGATGCTGACTGGAAGGTGGGAAGTCAGCAGTTCGATTCCTGAGTACTGCAGGATGGAATGAGCTCCCGTCTTTGTCCCAGCTCCTGCCAACCTAGTAGTTCGAAAGCAAGAAATTGCAAGTAGATAAATAGGGACCACTTTGCCGGGAAGGTAAACAGCATTCCGTGTGCTCCGGTGTCTAGTCATGCCTGCCACATGGCCACAGAAACGTCTGCAAAAGCAGATAGCGCTGGCTCTTTGGCTTTGAAACAGAGATGAGCACTGAACCCTAGAGTCGGATTTGATTGGCTTTCAAGCAAGAGAAACCTTTACCTTTACTTACCAGTTCCACAGACCCAGTGAGCTTCCATGGCTGAGCAGAGATTCAAACCCATGTGTCCTGAACCCTACTCCATCACTCTGTTCACTACACCACATTGGGTAGTCTCTTATCATGGTACATCTTGTCATGGTACAGCCCTGTTTTTACCTACAAACAGAGTTCCTTTCTTCCCAATATGGCTTTAGAACATATCTTAATTCTGAGTGTTCATTTGGTTCTAGGAAATGGAAAAATCATTTGATGGACAAAGTATCCCAAAACCACGATCAAGAAACACAGCAGTGGAGAGAAGGCTGAGGCGAACGCAGGACCGGTCACGCACACAGCCTATTACAACAGAAGAAGTAGTCATTGCAGCTACGTAAGTCCAGGAAATATGTTGGTCCTACTGGTCTTTTGGCTTTTTAAATGGAGGTTTACATTTCTCATCATAATATACATATTATTTAGTAGTTAGAAGAGGACATGATATTTAAGGATACCTTCTTTGACAGTTGACAATAAAATAACTTCAACCTATAGAGGAAAAACAGTTTTTTGAAGAAATGCTTAGATTGTGTATGTTTTGGTTAATCTGGCTAGGGGATTCTTGGAGTAGTGATGCAAAAAAAGCAACATTTTCAAACTCAAGAAAGGTAAAACTGCATTAACTGTAATCAGGAAAAATACTTATGAAGCAGTAAATGATGGATATAAATGAGTAATTAGCTGTAGATTTGGCTTAATTTTTTTTTAAAAAAATCTTCTCTAAGCATCCCTACACAATGTAGCTATAGAAACTGTTAGAACTGAAGAAGCTTCTAGACTTTTGTATCCTTGCAACAACAAAAAAAGAATTATAATCATAAATTTTATACATTCCACAACCTCTCTGCAAATCTGCGGTTATTTCTGTCTGGTCCTACAACCAAGAACTCAAAAGATCTATATGAAAATTACTCATTACTCAATTTGTCCTTGAACATCTTCACTGAAAGTCATTTTGAGTGTAGCAATGTAATTTTATAAATTGTTTGTGAAATATCATTAACTGGGGGGAAGTGCAGATTTGTCATCTTTGTGTAGTTAACACTGTATGCTTTTTCTTAATGCTTTTCTCTTCTCTCTTTCTCCTTGTGAATTTTCCTTCCTTTGGCTATTTTTTTTTAAAGTGACTCTACCCCTGCCTCATGTACTGTGAATACCCACCCTGTAGTGACAAGAATACCTAATCCCACTGTAGTTAAGAGCACTGTACATCCAACCAGGTACTTGGGTACACAACTTGCATGTTATAAGAAGCACAAAGGGTTATTGGTAGCAAATGCTTTTACAAAAGCAAGTGATTTAAATGCACCAAGCAATTTGATGGAACTTTAGGAGCGTTGTTTTTAATTTCTTATCAGCCTTTTGTGTTTGACTGAAAAAGCAATCCAGCTCTTTGCCTATCCAGCAACCTACCCACTTGTGTAAAATGTTGTCTTTTAATTTAGAAACTTTGGCTCTCTGGATGTTGCTGGGCTGCAGTCAGAAATGCACACCATTAACATCTGGAAAGCCACAGTTATTCACTCTGTTTCAGTGAGTTCAGTTCTTAGCTAAGAAGGCAAAAAGTCCACTAGTCAAGTTATTAGTGAGAATAAAGGGGGGGGGGAATTAGATGTGCTCATAGATCCCTTCTTTTTTATCCCATCTTTTAAAAGCAATTTGCAGTATTGGAAAGATGAGAAATTCTGCCATCTATAGGTCTCTCCTTCCTTTGACTCTATCTTACCTAATATATGTAACTGAAAGACAAGGGTTATATTAGACAATATCAGGAAATAGCACTGAAACGCTAATACAGTGGAACCTCATACAACAATTTCCCCATATAGCAACAAAGTTGAATTACAATTAGTTTTGTTTTTGTTTTTTTGGGGGGATGGTGTCCCGCATAACAATTTTCCCTATGGAAAAAATTGTACAACAATTTTTCAATGGGAAAAACCACTTAGCAAAAAAAATCATTGTACGATGCATCCCATAGGGAAAATCACTATACGATGCATGTATCGTATAGCAATTGTTTTGTACAACAACGAGCCCTGTGGAACGGATTAAAATTGTTATATGAGGTACCACTGTATTTGGTTTGTGACTTCTGCTTTTGTTACCTCTAGCTCATTTTGTCAGGTATTATTGTATTCAGTTGACAGAAGGTACTGGACAGGAGTGATATATGCACAGTAAACCCATTCATGTGGATTCATAGAGACTTGGGCTTCTGGGAAATTAAGTCCAAGAACAGCTGGATTGCCAAGGTTCACCATCATGAGTATAGGATATAAATATAGCTTATCTCTCTAGATCTGAAAAACAGACACACACACACCCAACACCCCAATATCTTTCAGCTACAGCCACTTCATTTGCATATCTGTTTGGGTTTCTTTTTGGACGTCTGAATCTAGATGAAGTTGTGATCAAAGGCTTTCCCTCTCTGATCTTCTAGGCTGCTGCCCAAACCCTCTGTATATTTTTTGGGCTTCTTCCTCTTCTGAGCCCCAACAAGATGCTTAACCCTTATAGAGAAAGTGGAATCAAGGGGTGAAATTAGAGAAGTGAACCTGGAGGACATAAAGTTAGAAGAACAGGATGTGTTTTTGTGATAGGTGCTTTGTCATCTATAGCAAACATATCCTTTGTTCTTAACAGGAGTTAGGCAAAACAAATATTTCCTTAGAAAGGTTCAGCATCTGTTTTGACCCACAAAGGACAGGGACATACAAAAACTGTCTTACACTGGGTCAGAACATTGGTCTGTCTAGGTCAATTGGATCACAACTCCAACATTTGGAGACCCCAGTTTGGAAACCACTGGTTTATATTAACTGGCACTGGCTTTCCAGGGTTCCAGATACAGCCTTTCTCAGCTCTTTCTGGAGGTGCCAGAAAATCTAAGCTATGACTTCCTGCCTACAAAATATGTGCTTTAGTACTGAGCCACAGACCTCCCACAAAAAGAGAGGAGGCCACCTGTATATCTTGTCTGCGTGTTCCTTTATATGTGCAGATAGTCTTGTACAAGCACCATGAATATAAGAAATACACACAGAGAAAAATACTAATTCAGTTGTTGTGCTGCTGCTGCTGCTGCTTGGATGCTTCCTTTGTCTGGTGGATCTGTGGTATAGTAAGGAACCTGATGCATGCAAAGCTAAATGTAGCCCTTGTGGAACTGCTGGCTCCTTCCTTTAATGTGGTGCTTGTACTCTCCCCCCCCCCCCAATACAGGGTTGACATTACTAATGCAAGGGGTAAATATCAGAGTTCTTCTCTCTACATGGATTAGCAAAATTCCTGAATGTTGTAAAATTAAGACCAGATAGGACATTGCAAGCAGCAGATAGTTAAAAGGAGGAAGTCCTGCAACATGTTATTTTTTTATCCTTGTTCCTGTTTGGTCCATTGGTGTGCAATCTATACAACTGTGCATTGTGTCCATGTCACAGGTAGAAGTCAGATATCAGTGAAGAAGAGCCTTAGATAATATCTATGATGGGTTTAGTGGATAGGCCAAAGTTTAAAGAATGTGCCCACTATTCTGTCCATAAATTATATGCAGCTTCACCCCATGTATGGCTGAGTTGATGCCACACTCAAGATCTGAGAGCCGTGGTACTTGCACAGCTTTTGCAGGACAACATGTGTCTGTCTGCAAATATTGTGGTTGTATAAATGAGGTGCCACTGCTATTCTATGCAGAGTTTGGGAGAGTTCTGTTTTTAGACTACAATTTCCAGGATTTCTGTGCTAGATGGGTGCTTAGTGACTGGGGATTCTGCAAGTCGTAGCCCAGCAATAATTGTATGACAAATCATTCTATAACACAAAGCAGGCTGTTTGTGCTTGTTGTTGATTTTATTTTTTATTTTCTTGTGCTTTGCCTGAAGCTTTCTTGGTGTCCCCCCACCCCCCGATTTGTATATAATGATAATGGAACTGTGAGAAACACAGCATACTAATTCCCAGTTTTACTTTTAAGGTTGCAGGCATCTGCACACCAAAAGACTTCTGCTAAAGAAGAAATAAAAGAAGCCAAAGATGCCCTCCAACAAGAGGAATCTGGGGAACCAGACTCCTCAACATTGAGCTTAGCAGAAAAGATGGCCTTATTTAACAAATTATCTCAACCAGTAACGAAAATAGTCTCTACAAGAAGCAGAGGAGATATTAGACAAAGGAGATCCAAAGCCCGGTATCAGACTCAACCTGTCACACTTGGAGAAGTTGAGCAGGTATATGTGCAGAATGTTTTCTTTTTCCATGCTTGGGTAGAATGAAGATTGACTTTACCTTTTAGAAGCCAGTTGGGAGAATCAAAAATGTCAACCACTGTTCTAACAGCCCAGTCTTGTGTTATTCAGCAGAACCTGATTATGCTGAGTTGAGTGAGACTTAGTCTTCAATCAAAGAAATGTCAGGCCTGATGGGCTCATATTCTTTTAGGATCTAAGAGACAATGAGCACTCAGTGGGCGAAGAAACAAAGCTTTATTAGACAGCTCCATAAGGAAAAGATAACAAAGACAGATCAAGAAACAAAAGCAAGAACAAAAGCAAGCTATGCATACCTAGCATGGATTCCTTCTGTCCATTCTCTAGCCCCTGGGAGCCTGAGTTAGGTGGCAGGGATGCTTCTGGTACTTTTGATGAATGGAGGGCTTCAAAGTCTGAGGCTACGTCCCCTTTCTCTCGTACCTCCAGCCAAAGTGGTGTCTCATCTTTTTTTGGCTTTATTCACCTTATTGGGAGGATGTCAAAACCCAATATTGACCATTTGGCCTAGGGTAATTGGACTAATTTCCAGTCACTATCAGATAAGAACACAGGAAAAGGTCACTGTGACCTGTCTTATCTCTTCCTTATTTAATCAGGGATTTTCCGCTCATTAGACATCCCAGGTGCTGGTCCACTTTATCAGCCAAGAACATGGATGAGTTCAGATATCAGATAATATAAGTACTGTAGTGTGGAGAACAATACCATAAGCATTTTGTTATGTTGAAGTTTCTGCTGTTTGGATGGACTGCAAATCTGGTATTCGTTCCCCTTTGTGACACAAAGGACACTCAAACAAAAAGTAGTGAATAACTGAACTGATTGATCACAAGATGCAAACCATCTGATGCTTTCAATCTTGAAAATTCTGTGCAGAAAGGCAGTGGCTAAGATTTAACTGCTTCCTTTGCAGAATTTTTCCTCTCCCCAAGACAGATAGAAAATAGCTTGATTCACAAACAAGAATAACATTTTAGTGTTTTCTTGTTCTTATATGCAAAAACAAGACAAGTGGTGCAAATAATCCTATTGGATGCAACCAAGGAGGGAAGTGTCACCATTTTGCATAACTTGCACTGTATCCTAAAATAGTCAAAAGTGTTCTTGTTTCTCTCAAGGAAGACGTGTGTTGTTTAATTATAAGTTGTTTATGGAATAGCAACTGATAGTGTAGTTTTTCCAGTAGACATTGTGCTGTCACAGTAGTTGTGATGGGTATACTTGTAGATGGATGGATTTTTTCATACTTAGTGTGGGAACAACTACAAGATGTTTGCTATTAATAAATTCATTCCCTCAGCAAACAAAGGGCTAAACCCAATGTTATTTCCATCCTATGTAGGACCATTGAAATCAATGGAGCTTAATATAAACAAGCTTTGGTTATTTCAAGTGGGCATGGGTTTAGGGCAGAGGAAGGAAAATTGTATCATCAATTGTTTTAGAATAGATTGAACCAGTGTTTGAATTATCTGTATTTGCTGACGGATAAGACCCACTCCCCCCCCCTTAAAATACACTGGGGGGAAATGGAGTGTATCTTGTACTGTATATAGTGTCCTATAGTGGGCTATTTTGGTAATAACAGGGTGTGTCTTGTACTCCGCTGTGTCTTATATGCTGGCAAATATGGTACTTCGTAAACACTGCATCAATAGAATGCAGACACTGTAAAATACTTTTCGTGTTTTATATTTACAAAAATATTTTGCTGTGCACTAGATTTAAAGTGCAATAAACAATTATTATGTGGCTGGTTATTAAGGATGTGTTTGTGACGGTTTTGAACCTCTGTCTTGCACCACAGGTACAGAGTGACAGTGGAAAGATTGCCCCTTTGTCACCCACCATTGTAACCTCCGTATCAACCATGG
Organism: Bradypodion pumilum; assembly: GCA_035047305.1. Lineage (NCBI taxonomy): Eukaryota > Metazoa > Chordata > Lepidosauria > Squamata > Chamaeleonidae > Bradypodion > Bradypodion pumilum. Next base: position 18,002,639 of record JAWDJD010000006.1, on the reverse strand, counting down.
TTTCTGCCTTATCGCCGATATATAGTAAGGATCTGCACCGGAAGGCAATAAGAGATGAGACAGTCAGTGAGATCGGCAAGTCTGATTTAAGATACCTCTCATCAGTGGAAAGTGTGGATTCTTCATTAAAAAATATCTTGAAAACCGAACACTGGCAGCCTCCCATGGAAATGAGAGAGAGCAAACAGCAATCCAGGGTGCGTGAAGAGGCAGAGTCCAAGGGATTTGTAAAACGGGAAGAGAATGGTATTAAAAAACACAGTTCCTTTGAGGAAGAGCCTCTACATCCTGTTTCTGATAAAACAGAAGACTACAACAAAGAGATTAAATATGCATTCCCAAGAAAAAGCAGCATGGAATTGTTTAGCCCACAGCCTCTTTGTGAGCCAGCTGAACAAAAGGAATCTGCCACCACCAGCATCCTGCATGAGAAACGAGAAGTCAAAGGCCAGCCGTTTGAGGACAGGATGGAGTTTGAGGGAGTCATAACACGACCCACCCTGCAGAGAGGTAAATGTTTTCCTTCCAGCTGTTCATGTGATTAGAGAAACCTTAGTCTTCATTTTATGATTGGTAGTCCGTTAATTAAATGATTAAATTGGCATCCATTTATATGTGATTAAAACAGTCACGGAGGAGGAGGAGGAGACAGTTTATAGGCAATGTTTCCTCACAAGTATCGTCTCAAGAGGCTTTCTGTTCTCTTTGAGAGGAAGGAGAATGCCTGATTTGCTGGTCATTATTTTTATAAGTGTTTGTGTTAAAAACAATACATGTATATATATATTTTTAAAAAATCTATTTGATTAATTGGTAAATATTTTAAGTCAGTTGATTGCTTGATTGATTAAAGGTTCCTGGCATCAGTGCATGATTTAAAACCTGCTGTAGCTCATTCAATTAGTAGTATTTGTGGCTCTTAAAAATACAGTTAGTAGGAATCTCTTTAGCGAGGATCAGCCCATCATCTCTTTCCCCGAACATGCCCTACTGAAAACATGTTTCTGAATGTGGGTTTGTTTAATAACACATGTTTTTTCCAAAAGTGTTTGTGTAGCGCAAGTCTCTACACACCCAGTTGGTAATCAAAGTTAACTCTATACATTTGGATTGATTTTCATTCAATAAACCAGGGGTTCCTAACCTTTTTACTCTATGAGCCTGACCATGCCCCCCAGACAGCTGAGCAAGCCTGACCACATCCTCGGAAGCAGGTGCATTTACGGCTGTCGTAAATGTGACCACTACCATGTTTACAGTAGTCACGGGTGTGTTTACGCATGTGCAGGTACGTTTTATGGCTGACGTAAATGCGCCCACTTCCACTTCCAGGTGTGGCGGCAGGCCATAGGTTGGGAATCTCTATGGAAAACAATATAAGACTTTTTAAATTTAACACTGGGCAGAAATATTCCTTTTTAAGCCCCCTCATTTTATCTTTTGTCTCTCGATACATTTTAGTTTCCCTCCTTTAACTTCTGTTCCCTCTGCTGTTCTGTGCTGGAGCAGAAATGCTCCTTTTAAGCACCCTCATTTTAACTCTTGTCTCTTAATATATTTTAGTACCCCCATTTTAACTTCTGTTCCTTTTGCTGTTCTTTGTTGGTCTTGGACCATAATAAAGTTTTGAACTTTGAGATTTTTCTGTATTTTTGTAGGTAGATGGTGTTGCTCTAGATAAGAAAGTAATGTAACATTTTTCAGGAGTCCCCATCACCCTAGCAATTTATTTCACTTGGTTACGGTTGTTTCCTAAACTGCTTTACATTTTTAAAATGATTTGTCTTTCTGGGGAACTTTTAGATTGCTTTCCTACCTAAACCAAGTTCTGCCTGTGTATCGTTGTTTCATCCTCTGGCATCAAAAGAATGTTTGTGTGCTTTAAAAAAAACTTATCTCATAACATTAGGTTTTATTCAACTGTGAATTAAAGTCAAAGACACATTTAAAAGTACAGCTTTCAATCAGCTTTTTAAAAAGAAACAAATCCACTACATTGCAGTATTCTTTTCAATGTTCACTTTTTAAATTGCTCGGGCAAGATGATATCATTAGCTGGATAACTCAGTGAATTAGGTATCTGGCTGCAGAGCCAAAGGTTTGCCATTTGATTCCCCATTGTGCCTCTCAGAAGATGAGCCAGCTGTGTGACATTGAGCAAGCTGCACAGTACCAGGGTGCCCCTAGAATAGTGGTGGCAAACCTATGACACGTGTGCCAGAGGGGGCACTCAGAGCCCTCTCTGTGGGCACATGCACTGTTGCCCCAGCACAGAGTTCTGCCTAATGGGATTGCTTCCTCCCTCCCCCAGCACAGAGTTCGCCCCAACCCTCTGCCCAGCAGCCCAGTGGGAGTGCTTCCTCCCTTCCCTGTTTGCAGGTGACTCACATGTAGCGTGAGGGTGTGGGCGCTGACAGCAGTTTGGATACTCAGTCTCTAAAAGGTTCACCATCGCTGCCCTAGATGAAGGGAATGGTAAACCACTTCTGAGTTACTCTCTACCTAGAAACCCTTTGAAAAGGATTGCCAAGAGTCAAAATTGACTTTGCGGCACAGTTATTATTAGTAGGGATGTAATGAACACTCACAAATTCCCTTGTCCTCAAGAAAGAAGAGTGGTTGGCAAAAAAAAAAATGTTTGACATATTTAGACATCCTGGCTGCTAAAAATACCTAGTCTTCCTTTTATAATAAATTGATCTATGGGAACAAAAAGTTCAGCAATCCCCACCCGCCCACCCACCCCCCAATCAGCAGTGATACTCACCATTTTGGTGGTGGTGTTTTTCCTTGTTTTTTGTTTTTCTTTTTGCAGCAAGAAACACTGATTTTTTTTATAAAAAAAAGTCCTGATGTGTGTGAAAAATGCACAAGATGCTCATAATCTCATTCAAAAGATTTCTTCCAAATTTTTGATTCTTAGTTGCGACAATGAAGAAACTGAAGACTTGCATCTCTAGTCTCTAGCAATCCTGTTTATCTGAGACAGTGTAGGAAGTAGTTTTGTAGTCTCCTTGTAGAGAAACAGCCTCTCACTTAGAACTTTATAGCTATCTTGGTTTGAACTGTCAGACACAACACCTTAAAGAGGGTATACAAGAGCAAAACCAAATTAGAAGATGGAGTAAGGAGCTCACTGGGAAAAGTACATCATTAAAGGAGGATATAGCTGAAGATCCCAGTCTCCCCTACGGCACTTGGTAAGGTAAAAGTTTCCTTTGCTCGAAAACCAGTTGTATCCAACTCTAGGGTTCAGTGCTCATCTCTGTTTCAAAGCCGAAGAGCCAGCGCTGTCTGCTTCTGCAGACGTTTCCGTGGTCATGCAGCAGGCATGACTAGACACTGGAGCACACGGAATGCTGTTACCTTCCTACCAAAGTGGTCCCTATTTATCTACTTGCAGTTTCTTGCTTTCGAACTGGTAGGTTGGCAGGAGCTGGGACAAAGACGGGAGCTCATTCCGTCACGCAGTACTCAGGAATCGAACTGCTGACCTTCCGCCTCCCAGTCAATAGGCTGAGGGTTGGAGTCCCTAAATGCAAGACCAACATGCTCAAGTGGGGACTGTTGGCGGACAACAACACATGGTGTTAATGTGGAGAGACACAGAGTCTGGCTCATGTATTAAATACTGTAAATAAATAAATAAATAGGTCTGCTGATTGTTGCCAGAGACTTGCACCAATGCGGACTTGGGTTTGGGCAATGACAAAGCAAAGAAAGTGGCTTCATTCTGGCAGTCAAGGGTTTGTTAGATCAGGACATGCAAGAAGTCTCTTTAAGGGTCCTGTGGGAAATCTTACTAGCTGAACATCTCGGTGAGTTTGGTATCAGCTGCAGAGATTGGGAGTTTAATTCCACACTTTCCCGCTAAGAAGAAGAACTAATCTGTGCAGCTGTGGGCAAGCTATGTGGCCCCATAAGCCCCCAGAAGAAGAGAATGGTAAAACAATTCTGAGTACTCTACTCTGTAACTCGAAAATCCTGGAAAATATTGACATAAGTGAGAATTGACTTGACAAAACATAATTATTATTACAGTTAGAGAAACCTCTGAATGAAAGAATCTACCTCAGTCCCTCTATCTTTACCTGCTCTGTTCTTTCCCAGCACTGTTAGAAACAGTAATCTTATATGGCAGTGGTGGCTAACCTTGGCACACCAGGTGTTCTTGGACTTCAATTCCCGGAAGCCCAAGTCAACACACCTGCTGATCAGGGCTTCTGAGAAATGAAGTTCAAGAACATCTGAAGTGTCCAGATTGTCCATCACTGTCATATGTTATATTTGGCAAGAAGGTTAACTAGTGCTCTTTATCAGTATTCAGGTGAAGGCTTTGCATCAAAGCTGCTTTCCCCCCGTCCTCGTTCATATACATATATGTGTACATATAAGAGAGACTTACTGATATCATTAATTGGGACTGTGCTGGCTTAGTGGTTAAGGTGCTGAACTTGATGACTGGAAGGTTGGCAAGTCAGCAGTTCGAGACCTGAGTGCTGCATGACGAAGTGAGCTTCCATCCTAGCTTCGGCCAATCTAGCAGTTTGAAAGCAAGATATTGCAAGTAGATAAATAGGTACAATTTCACTGGGCAGGTAAACAATGTTTCGTGCACTCCAGTATCTAGTCATGCCTGCCACATGTCCACGGAAACATCTACAGAAGCAGATGCACTGGCTCTTTGGCTATAAACAGAGATGAGCGCTGAACCCTAGAGTTGGATATGACTGGCTTTCGAACAAGGGTGACCTTTTTACTGATATCATTGCATTGGAAAGTGTGCATTGGTGCAGTGGTTAAACTGCTGTACTGCAGCCAAAACATTGTGAGTTCAATCCTAACAGCTCAAGGTTGATTCAGCTTTCCATTCTCTTGAGGTCAGTAAAATGAGTACCCAGCATGTTTGGGGCAAAATGCTAATTACCTTGTGAACTGGCTGGAGAGTACACTGAGAGCTATGGGGTGGTATATAAGTATCATTGCTAAATTGCTAAATAAAAATGCCCAAGAATACCATATTTCCAATGTATAAGATGCACCGGAGTATAAGATGCACCCTGTTATTACCAAAATAAGCCACTATGGGCCACTATATGCAGTACAAGATGCAGTCCATTTTCCAGTGTATTTTAAGGTGGGGGAGTGAGTCTTATAAGCCAGCAAGTAGGGTACATGCCTTTTATTAGTTTATCTACCGTGTTTCCCTGAAAATAATACATACCCATAAAATAAGCCGTAGCAGGATTTCTAAGCATTTGCGCGATATAAGCCATACCCTGAAAATAAGACATATTGATAGGTGTGGTGTGGCAAATGGGCTCTGTGCATGTGCAAAGGGTTCTGCACATGTGCAGAGGGGTTCTGCGCATGCACAGAGGAAGGACTTCTGGGTTTGGAGAGTTATGACGATGTTCCAGAAGAACATAATAAAAATAAGACATCCCCTGAAAATAAGCCATAGTGTGTCTTCTTCAGGAAAAATAAATATAAGACAGTGTCTTATTTTCGGGGAAACACGGTAGTCTAGGAGTTCTTAACCTTTTTAAGCTGGGGGCCGGGTCATGCTCCCTCCGATAGCTTTGGGGGCCAGATGGCCATTTTCCCCTTCCTCCACCACATGGAACTTCCTGGTGTGGTGGAGGTGTGGGGGGGCACATGAAATGATGCCATGGGCCGCATCCAGCCCACGGGCTGCAGGTTGAGAATCCTTGATCTTGTCACACAACATTATAACAACATTATGTTATATTTTGTAAAGCAAGAACCAGTCATGGTAATATTTGTGACCTGGAAAGTAATAATTATTGCAGTTATACAACAAACAAAAAGTGATCTGAACAGCATGTTAGGAAGGATTTTTATTTTATTGCATTTTTAAATAGTTAAACACTAATCCTGAATCTCTCGCCCTCAGAGCATGATGAGCCAATTTCAGAACTTGTGGGAACAACAGAAACAAAGAATGTTCTACAGTCTGTGGCTGTGGGATCCTGTCGACTGCAAGAAACCTCAGAGTCGTTAGAGGAAAAATTGGAGTCCAGAGAGAGCAAAGCAGAAACCATGGAGGACACCCTTGACACACCCAGCAAAACTATGTCGATTAAAGAAAGGTAAATAATCAGTTATTTCTGAAAAGTGTGTTCTTTCCCTCTTTTATAACAGAAAGATTTTGTACAGTGTGGATTTTCTCAATTCCTTTTAAAAAATTAAAAGCTTTTTTTTAAAAAAAATGCTATTAAACAGAAGAAAGCTTAACATTATTAGCAAAATAATAAAATGAGAAGTTCATTTTATTATTTTCCACCACACCAGGAAATCGTCTTTGCTAATTTGTTAAGTCAAGATGAAAGTGTAAAGGCTAGTCTGCCTTCCACTTTCTATTTTAATTCTTCTGTTAAACATCTGAATAAGTTAAGCTTTGCAAAGAGTTCTTCAAGCAGTATCTTGTTACGTGTGTGGCTGTGGGTATACCCTGATCAAAATATACCAGTCAGTATATGAAGCATTCAGAATTTTTGGGAATGTGCATGGTCTCAGTGATATGAAAATGGGCATGAATGCATAGAGACAGTGCCTGGTTTATAATTAGTTAATTTACATGGGATATAAACTATGATTATCAGGTCTGAATGTAAAAATGTCCCTGTTTCCTTTTAAAATAGATAATACACCCAATTCATGGTTTACATGATTTTGAATGATGTGCAAATAATCTTATGCCTCTTCCTTGACCACTACACCACCACCACCCAAAAAAAGAATTGCCTGTGAGTTTATAGCCAAGTGGACAACCCACCCAGGCAATTCTTCAACCTCTACAAAACAAATTTCAGCTGAAGGTGAAAGATTGCCTTCAGGCATGGAAATTATTAGGGCAAGGAAAAAAAGCTCTTTTGGAGCCTCCCACCCCAAGTGCTGTAGAAGAGTTGTACAAAACAAGAAGGGACTTCCAGTCAGTTCTGGTATCACTTGGACCAGGGGTGGCCAACCTTGGTGCTCCAGCTGTTCTTGGACTTCAATTACCAGAAGCCCAAGTCAGCACACCTGCTGATCAGGGCTTCTGGGAATTGAAGTCCAAGAACTGCTGGAGCGCCAAGGTTGGCCAACCCCTGACTTAGAGAAGTACAACCTATGGCAGGTCCCAGGAGTGAAAAATTAGCTCATAGGCCCACCAGGCTTCACATAAGTGATATCTTCATTTCAATTATCTTCATAAAAAACTTGTTCACTCTCTATATCAGGTGTTCTCAACCTTTAAAGGCGGGGGCCAGGTCACACTCCCTCAGACAGCTTCGGGAGCCGGATGGCCATTTTGCCCTTCTTCTACCACATGGCACTGACAAGTGTGGTGGAGGGGGGTGGGCACATGAAATGGCGTCCCAGGTTGCAGGTTGAGAATCCTTGCTCTATATTATTGGAAAGGTTAGCTTGAAGTAACTTGTTCCCCCAGTGTCTGCAATTAATAGATACATGCTGAGTTCAGAATCTGGACTAGCTATCAGTGCAGTAATTCATGAAAGATGCATATTGCACCAACATGTACCAAATGCAAGGGAAACGCTAGTAATGCATGTGTTTAAAGGAGTGGTATGCTATCCACTTGTTTGAAGGAGGAACTAAAAAAACAAGTAACCATGCAGTGATGAAAGGGAATGTTAGACCTGCTACCTTGTTGATCTGCCACGTAATCTCTGGCTGTCTGCATGGACTATTGATTAAGCATGTTTATACACAAGAAAGAATAATGAAGAGCATGACTAGAAAGGAGGTGGCAGCATGAAGATCCCCCCCTTGCAGTGATGTCATATGTCTTACAGCTTTATTGATGAGTATTGAGGAAATACTCAGGTTTCTGTAATGTAGACAACTCTACTAGAAAGGCTGAGGTCAAGATTGAGATCTGTCTGTAGGGATGCAGATGGGGTCAGTTTTATTCCAACGCCAACACATGAGGGTACCCAGAATAACATAAACTAAAGATAAAGTCCCTGTCCCAGAATGTAGACAATATAATTTTGGTGGGAAGACTGGGTGGTTCAGGATGGCTAAATGAATGGTTTCTACATATCAACTAGTTGGAATAGAAGAGAGAGTGTGTGTGTTGAAGAGTAAAATATGGGTTGCATTTTATTATCTCATTGTTTATACACTTACGAATATTTTGTATAGTAACTGAATTAGTGTTTACTTAAGCACTGAGTTGAAAGTCATCCAGAGGTCAATTGTAGTATTTTTGTTGTCATATAATATATTGTTTGGTTGCTGGATTTATGGTTTTGATGTGCACGCTTGTTTGTTTCTTTAGCATTTGGGGCTTACTTTTTGGGAAGGAAACACACAATAGAAATACAGGGTGAAGAAGCAGGATGTTGTGTGGAACTGTAGAAAAATTAACCCACGCACACATACTTAGGCTTATTTCCAGCAGAAGAAGGATACTGACTAGTTAAGCCAATAATCTCACTGAAAAGATAGAATTTAGTTTTAAGAATAGGACAGAGAGTGGGTACAAACCTCTGTTTTTTCTAAATTAAGGTGCGCTCTCTATTCTTCAGTCTTGCTTTGAAAGTGGCCTTCTATTGCCAGTAAACCTTGCTCAAAAGCCACTTGTATCCGACTCTAGGGTTCAGTGCTCATCTCTGTTTCAAAGCCGAAGAGCCAGTGCTGTCTGCTTCTGCAGACATTTCTGTGGTCATGTGGCAGGCATGACTAGACACCGGAGCGCACAGAACGCTGTTACCTTCCCACCAAAGTGGTCCAATATTACTTTCAAGCAAGACTATCGCAAGACTATCGCAAGACATTTTGCTGCCACCTAGGGACTGCCTAGGAACTGTGGTGGCTCAAGTAGTAAAGACACTGACTAGAGGCAGCTCAGCAGTTCAAGACCCGAGTACTGTACAACAGAGTGAGCTCCCGTCTCTGTCCCAGCTCCTGCCAACCTAGCAGTTTGAAAGCAAGATATTGCAAGTAGATAAATAGGTACCACTTCAGTGGGCAGGTAAACAGCGTTCCGTGCACTCCGGTGTTTAGTCATGCCTGCCACATGTCCACAGAAATGTCTGCAGATGCAGACAGCGCTGGCTCTTTGGCTATTAACAGAGATGAGCACTGAACCCTAGAGTCAGATACGACTGGCTTTCGAGCAAGGGTGACCTTTACCTAGTTAGCGCACCCAAGCTGTATCCTCATCTCCATACTTACAGAAATGCTTCTCTTTTGTATTAAAGTACACGCCAAAGTGTGCGCATGACTGCTACAGTCACTGTGTCATCCATAGAAGCTGGGAATATGGAATTTATTTTCTCACCACCAAGATGCTCAGCTCGCTGCATAGAGTGGGAAGGGTGTCACCACTTAACTAGCCTTGTGCAAGCCAGAGAAGTGGCAGACACAAGCAAAAGCTGCACAGTTCCACCTCATTCCCTGTGCCACCCCACACTCACCCTGACCAAACACAAAGGAAACCATAGTATGCCATTATACTTTTAAGCAACAGTTTTCCAGCCAAAGGGAGACATGAGGCAGTTGCACATTTCATAAGTCATGTATTGGAATGAACTGAATATGAGAGGTTCTAGTTTTAGAGCGTTGGAAATAGCACTCATGGACAAAATGAACTGAGGCAAATGCCCTTTGCTGGCAGGTAGCAATGATGCTAAGCCAAAGGGCAATCACCATGATAATGAATTCTTGCATTTTTCTTCCATTTAAATGACAGGAAACTGTGTCTGTATGCCTTACCATACATTTCCATTTTAGAGCTAGGGAAAAGTAAGGCTCGGAATAACAATTTGCTTGGGAATGGATTGCAATTGAGCACATTTTCACCTGTGCTGCTTCCACTTACTGAACACTTTTCCAACCAGCCTTTTTGCTTAGTTATTTGATTAATGATATCATTGAAGATTTTACACTTCAAAGCAATGCAAGACTAACAGGTTTAATTTGTAAGGCTTACTACTTAGTATAGGACTAAATATTTAAATATTACAACCTGTAACATGCCTTATTATGTTGAAAACTGCTGAAGTCTGGGGATTTTTATTTTATTTATTTATTTTTGCAGGAATTCTGACAGAATGAGTGTAAAGGCTACTGATAAAGATTGGTGAGAATGGTCAATTTTAAGAGAAGGAGTTTTTTTGGGGGAAGCTTTCATTAATAAAGGGAAGGGAGAATGTGGCTGTAAATCTGGGTGGTAGCTAAGGAATAGACTCACACGCACACACATGTTGGAAGGGGAACAAATGAGAGGCATTAGAAATAGAAGAGTCTGGTGGTACCATCAAGAATCACCCTTCACAGTTAAGAATAAGGGAATTCTCTGATATCGTATCTGGTAAGGAGAACAGACAGATTTGAGAAGGAAGTGATGCAGATGAAGGAGATTGAACATTTGCAGCAGAGTGTCTTTTGCTGAAAAGTTGCATCCTACACCTCCTCACAGCCATAATAAAGCATCAGTATGCACTGAGAGCATGTTCAGAGTGCTTTCCCTAGAAATATCAGTGGGGCACTGCAGCATTGCCTTCTACATACATTTAAAAGAGCATGTTTTAAGAATGACTGCATTCTCCCCCCCCACTCCACCCCCACCCCCTATTAAACAAATGGCACAACTAAACTGTATCCTATCCAACTAAATTGAGAACTCTACAGATTTTCATCTACCCAGAACTCCACTTTGCCTCTCTCAGTTTTTCTGCATGCAAAATATAGGCTTCCTCGTACTTTATATTTTCCAAAAACCTTTCCGTCCCCTTGTTAAAATTTAGGTTAGCCTTCCTTCCAGCTCAGTCCATAAGTTACCTTGCCCATAAACAGTTCCTCATGGTGAACTAAACTTCAGGAATTAAAATGCCAGGGCCTCTAAATTGTGCCCATGACCTCACACCTGTCAGCCCCCATATTTTATAAAATAGGAAATGAGGAGCAACCAGGAGACAATGTATTAAAATAGGCAAAATCATGAACTAAGATTTATTTCAATGGGGAGGAACGAAGGGGAAACAGCTCAGATGAGTGCACAGTTTCAAAATCAGCACAATAAGAGGGGATTGAATCCAGTGACTGAATTATACACAGGTGAGTGTTCAAAGCCTCTCAAGCTGGCATCTGTCTCTGGTGCAAATCTCAGGCTTTGCTCCATAAGATTGAATGGTGGCGGCTGCTCTTTCCCTCCTCAGTCTTTTCATTGGAGCTCTTTCAAGTTCTCTGTCTCTGCATAGCCACGCTGTTCTATTTCCAGCCTTCTGCTCTTCTCAAAATCTCCTCAGCCTAACCAGCTCTCTTGAATCAAAAGAGGCTGTGCTTGCTCCAGCCATCCTACAGGAGGTTGGAGAAGAAAAGGTTATCATGATACTGATGGTGACAAAATCACCTTCATTCTGGTCATTGTTATAAGCATGTCTGATATCCCAGATTATGTTTTTCAGAAGAAATATAGAAATTTCCAAAAAGAGTGTGTTAGTCGTCTGTTAGTAGTCTCTTCTTCCTCTTCCTCAAGTGCCATATCCTATTTGGAATATTGGCTATCCTCATGGTGATGAGCCATGAAGATTGTCCTGGGGACAATATAGTGTGTTGGTCTTTCAACACACTCCATCTGCAGGCTTAGTTCTACTGGTAGGAGGTTCCAAAGGGCCGGAGCGAACACGGAAAAGGCCCTTTTTCTTGTGCCAGAGAGGTGGCCCCCCTGGCTGATGGAACAATTAGAAAGCCCCTCCAGTCAGCTCTGGTTGGATGGACAGATGTCCTCAGGGCGATGCGGTCTCTTAGGTATCCCGGCCCACTACCATAGCTTTAAAGGTCATAACCAGCACCATGAATTGCACTCGGAGGCAAACCGGTAACCAGTGCAGCTCCCGGAGCAGGGGTGAGGCATGGGCATAACGTCCACACCCCATCTCCACCCGTGCTGCTGCATTCTGGACCAGCTGCAGCCTCCGAATGGTCGTCAAGGGCAGCCCCATGTAGAGCGCATTGATCCAGTTCCATGATCCACTTTCTGGTCCTGAGCCATTTTGGCACACAAAGTCCTCCTCAGCCCCGAGCCAGTATTGATGAAGCTCTATCAGTATTGATGAAACCCTCTATCAAGATGGATTCAAGTGGGATTTAATCTATTTGGGGACCATCACCCTTCCCTGTGAACTTCACCACCCAAGGCTGTTACTCCTGAGGGTTATCAGGTTAGTTAAACGCTGCCTGATGATCAGTGTTGAGTCGCTGGCAGTAGGGTCTACTCTATTACCATAGCAGGATAACCAGGCCAGACTAGATAGATAGATAGATAGATAGATAGATAGATAGATAGATAGATAGATAGATATTCAGTCTGGCCAGTAGTCTCTTGAGGGTTTTTAAAAGGTCATTATCACTATTACCTTGTTTGGTTGCATAAGAGCAATCACACAACCTAATATGCCTGTTTTGCAGGTTATACATTGTGTGTCTGATCATTCTCCAGTTACAGAATTGATTGTGGGATGGATAACAAGCAAAAGGGAGAAACAAGTTTGGTATACAGTTGCCCTTACAAGTGCAGCTTTGCTCAATAGGATTTGGGCCAGAGTCTCATGGCCCTTTGCCAGAAATCCTGTTGCTTAAGGCAACAGGATTTCTCTTATGCAAGTGTAAATTGACAGGAAATTTTTGGCTAGCAGTCACACACACACACACACACACACACACACACACACACGAAATGTTTGTAGACTGTAGCACTGCATACTTTTAAAGAAGTGACCTCCAGTCCATGAAAACCTAGACCAAATAAACCTCCTTGATCTTTAAGGTCCCACAGTTCTCTTCATTGCTTTTGCAGCAAAATGAAAACATGGGAATTTCTTCTCCAAGGATCTTACAATCTAAATTTTGATGGGGAAGATAGCTCTTGGTCAACAGGAGTGAAGTCAGCATTAAAGACAGCATCAGATGCACATACATAAGGAAGAATGAGAATGATTATACAGAGATCTAATGTGTCCATAGGACCGGCACCGAAATAGCTTTTGTGGCTTTCCTGAACTGGATATTCTTACTAATATCCAGTAAACTAGTGTCAGAGGTGTGAAAAAGCTGTTGATGCTATCTTGTCCTTTGGGGAACAGTCCAGGAAGAATAACTAAGCTATGCTTCCTTAGTACTGAAACCTCCCCTGTGTTGTTCCAGCTGATCACAATTAGCAGTTCCTGTTTGCCAGCGGATAGCATGAGCCGTGATCACTTATCATTTCTTGCAGCTGTTTTCTCTTTCCCCTTTGCCTGGTCAACCAACCTATCATCTGCTTTCAATGCAGTTCCACTGCTTCCTGGGATCCCATTGTCTACCTATGAGCTTGTTCTGGCTTCCTCTGTATTCAGTCAATCCCATCTGCTACAAATTTCAGTTTTACTGTTTGGCTTGAGTTGTAATGGTTTCTGTATGGAGTAATTGGCTGTCTTTAAGACCATGGGTTCCCAACCTATGGCCCATAGGCCAGACCTGGCCAGCGGTGCCATTTCATGTGGCCCACATTATTGCACCCGTAAGTGACATGTGTGGTTCCTTTTTAATGTAAAGGGTGGCCACCTCAAAATGGTCACCCCCATCATGCAAGCAGGGCAAAATGGTTGTCCAGCCCCTCAGCTGTCTGAGAGCCTGTGATCCAGCCCGTGGCTTGGAAAGGTTGGGAATGCCTGTCTTAGACATAGCTGGGCCCCTTGTTTAAGAGGGCTCAAAAGCATTTTGCAATCTTTAAGGAATGTACTTATTTGAGTGCATTTTGGCATGTGAAGTAATTCGAAAGTTTTTCTTTCTATACTGCACATATTTTCTACAGGGGTCAAACCATCTCTATCTAATATTTATTTATTTTGACTTATGTCAAAATGTAAAATGTGTGTGACAGATCACTTTTAAAGTAACTGTTTAACTTACTGTCATATTTACCAGAAGGTTGAGATTTGAGAACATCCCCTATCCATCTAGTCTGTGGTCCATTAGATGCGCATAAGAATTTCTTTACAGAAGACCTAACTCAACTCAGTATTGTTTGCATTTATTGGCAGTAGTTTTCCAGACATACAATTTTACCATCTCTACCTGGAGATGTCAAGGAATGAACCCAGGATTTTTGCTTGTACTGTATAGTACATGTTCTACCATTGAACTATAACCCCCTCTCTATTAAAAATACCCAAACATTTTCCCTGTAGTGTGGACAAAAGTTCCTTGAAGTATAGAAAATTGATGCTGAAAATCTAGAGTATTCTTACTTAGTATGGTGGTGTTTGGATTTTCTCCCTTTTCCTTAACCTTTAGGCTCGCTCTTCTGAAGAAAAGTGGTGAAGAAGATTGGAAAAACAGGCTGAACAAAAAGCAGGATATTGCCCGGGTGACAGTTATTGAGCGTGCCCCACAGTTGCAAGACATGGATCAGCTGTTTACCAAGAAGGTAAAGTTGATCTTCTTTGGGATATATATTTCTCTGGAAAACATTTCAGCATCGCACGTGCCTCAAACAAGACAACCATGTGTATCTTGGAGTTGTAGCTTCCACTTGTGACATGACATTCAACCTGACAAATGTTTAAACTTAAAACTCTATGATGTTTATCTTTTTAGGCTTCAAGGATGTTAACTGAGATGTTTTCACACTTTAGCAGAGGAGGTGTTCTGGTCCTGTTGACAAGAAGTTTAATTCTTGGAGGGCAATTGTTTGGCATTGCATTGTAAAGCTCTAGTTGATTAAGGCTCAGAACTAAAGGCACATTTTTGTCTTCAATTTGAAGTTTGGGTAGTCAATGTAATTTTGGGCTGTAAAAGATTAAAATAGCATTTGTTACATAAGGTGTAATTTGATTTTTTTTGTACCTTCAGTATCTCAAGGATTACTTAGTACTTATACTAAGATGCAAATAATATGAAAATTTGTTATAATTTAGTTGATTCAATGGATTCATTGGGAAGCATGTAATCTATTGTGAACATATCCCTCCTCAACCTTTGTTTTGTTATATAACATTAAATGGTTCAAGTTCTTCTAAACTTTGCTGCTGAAATAAATACTGCTTTTAAAAAACTAACTCTAGTTAAAAGATTCCAAAATATGATCCAGTTTGCTGGTGATATAGAACTTCTGGAAGGGTTGTGCAACAATTAAAAATGTCTGTACTTAGCCTTGTACTAGGTTGAGATTTTTTGATGACTAGGAAGATCAAGGAAGTTTAATTAGGTATAGAAAGGAAGGCTGTCTAGGGAGTTATTGTCAGTTTGACCTTAATGGAGTGAGGAGCCGTGGTAGATGTCCAGCAGCAGTTAATGCAGGGGTCCTCAACCTTTTCAAGCTGGGGGCTGGTTCACATTCCTCAGACTTTAGGGGCTGGACTGGTGGTCCTGCTGGTGGGGGAATGGTGGGGGCTTGGAGTGGTCTGGCAACCAGACCACCCTAAGCCACCCACCAATCCCCACACACACCATTGCTGGTGACCACCCCAAGCCACCCACCAGTCCACCCCACACTGCTTCCTTGCTTACTAGCATGGCATGAGTGAAGGAGTGGTCCAGAATTTTCTTGCCCGCACTCGGCCAGAGCAGCTCCCAGGAAAGACACGGGCAGCCATGTGCATCTGCCAGGAAAGACGTGCTTGGCCAGAGTGGCCCTTGGGAAAGACGTGGGCCCTCTGGTTGGCTTGGCGCATCCCTAACAACATTCTTCAGCAGGGCAGATGTTGTAAGACTTACAACATCTGCCCTGCTACTGAGTGCCGTTAGGGACACACCAAGCCAAATGGAGGGGACGGGTTGAGGAAGTAGTTGCGGCAGAAGCAGTGGCTAGAGCAAGGGTGCAGACTGGATTATTTGGTGCCATGGGCCAGATGTGGCCCATGGGCCGTAGGTTGAGGATCCCTGAATTAACGTCTCAGCACTAGCCCTGATCAGAAAGAGAATGAAAGGGGGTGAGGCTGTCCCAGTAAAAGCTTCATATGCTAATTTTAGTACAAATACAAATTTATAATAATTATGGACCAGAATCCTGTTACCAATTTATACTTATTTAAGGGAAATCATTTCAAGTCTTGGCAATAACCTTTGCCTGGTTAATAAGCTGCAATTTGTCTCCAAGATTTACAGTTTTTTTGTACAGACATAAATCAACAATAAGATTCTGACCAGCTCACTTCTATTCCAAAGGAAATGCAGTACATCCCAGAATCATGTACAGATGCCTTGTGTGGTTGCTCAGTATGCTGTCTAAGTACTAATTGCTCATTAGCAAATTCAGGATCTCAGGTGGCGACACATGACCAGCCCTGTAGAGCCACCAAAGAATCGACAGTCCAAACCTATGCTTAGTTGATAAACATCAATAAAGAGCTTTGCCGCAGTTGCATGAAATAATATATGTGCAATAAAAAAGCAAAATTTTGTGCAGGGAGTTTTTTTTTTAAAAAAAACATAAAATTGCAAGTTACCTTGACTAAAATGGCATTTCATTTGAATTTTTCCACTGATCTCTAGCCTTACATTCCAAACAAAATTTGTGTGGGAATGTTATGGCTTAATTTTAAGATGGCAGGATTCAACTCCTCAAAGGTCTTCTTTCATTCAGTATATTCAGACTCTTGG
Source organism: Bradypodion pumilum (assembly GCA_035047305.1). Lineage (NCBI taxonomy): Eukaryota > Metazoa > Chordata > Lepidosauria > Squamata > Chamaeleonidae > Bradypodion > Bradypodion pumilum. Next base: position 17,986,022 of record JAWDJD010000006.1, on the reverse strand, counting down.
ATAGTTTATAAATGACTCTATTATTTCTAGTGCCGATGGAAACTGCATGAGCTGCTAAATACTGGATCATGCTTTGGTGCTGTATAGATGTTTTATACTGAGAATGGTTCAGGAAACAAGCAATACTATGGCTGGTTTTTCTGTTTGCATACAAATTGAATATACTGTGGATCATCTCCTGATTCATGTCATAAGTAGTATCAGAACCTGTGGCTTATTTTATTTGGCATGATTTGCATATGCTTTCCCTCTGCAACATGCAGCAGCGATCTGTAACACTCCAAAATATTAACGATGTTTTTGTAAAATTGCACATCTGTGTAATGGAGTGAAACTTCAATGCCTTGGGCTAATGATATGACTCCAGCCAAATGCTTAAACAAATGTTAGATAATTTGCCTCTAGCTTATGTGTTTATTTTTCAAGAATTAAAAGCTTTACTGACAGATCAGGGCAAAAGAGGTCTTTCAGAAAGTGTAGAAAACAGCAAAGCTTTGGATTCCTTTTAGACAGCACCATAAGACAAATACAGATGGAATGAATATCAGACAAGAAGCATAGCAAAATGGAAGTAAATTAATAATACATTTTAAGAAGACAAAAACGTTGTGACACCTTAAAGACTAACTGATATATTTAATTAACGTGAGCTTTCATGGATCAATTCCACTTCCACAGACCAGGAAGGAAGTATGTTTTAAGTTGATGGCCCTAATAGCTAGATGCTCTGTTAAACAAAAATACTGCGAGTTGACATTGAAATGCATCATGCATATCAATATGCACAAATTTGCGCAAATCACTGCAGCTCTATCCCCAATGTAAATCAAAATAGTGTAAAACTTATTGGCATTCTTTCATGGAAAATATGCTCAGTGGAATGTAATATCTTGGATTTACATGTGAACCTTCCTGGTGCCAAAATAGGCAATAGGTATGTAGGTTTTATTATTTTTTCACATCTGTTCAGTTAATGAGGCTCAACATTGGTAAGAACATTTCCTGGATTAGAACATCTTTTAGATTTTCATAATAACTCTGTACTTCTTTAGCATCCTTAGCCTAGCAACCTTTGAAATCCACTGTATTTAATAGATAAAATTATAATAAACTTGCTACATTTATATTGTAGCTAAAGCTCAAAATATCTTCAAATTCTATTTCCCTTTCTATTCATTCTGCTTTTCCTTTGCATTTTTGTAATCATACCATGCCTATATTGAAGACATTTTTTGCATTATATGAGAAGTTATCAATTTTCAGTTGAATATTTTTCTATGAAACAACACTATATATTAGGAAGATCAAATAAATAAATAATTTAACAGCGTAGACGGATCTTGTTTTTGCCTCAAACAGTTTTTTCCATTTGTTTCACAACCAGCTTGGTGTTCCAGATTATTCAGTGAGTGCTAAGTCAGACAAGAGGTACATTATGCCCGCAAAAGGAGATTGAGATGCATTTTATCCTGCAAAAATATGTCCTTTTAATCTCTTGTACTGAAAGGTTTAAAATGATATTCTCAAATATTCACAGACCGAAATAATCGCTTACATGCAGAGACATCATGGCCTAGAGTAGTGATGGCGAATCTTGACACTCCAGCTGTTCTTGGACTTCAATTCCCAGAAGCCCAAGTCTTTGTGAATCCGAACGAATGGGTTTACTGGCACTCCAGCTGTTCTTGGAGTTCAGTTCTCAGAAGCCCAAGTCCCTGTGAATTCACACGTTTGCCTAGAGCTATTCTTACATCAAGTGTTGACTTCCAAAATTAAGGGTGACATGCAGCATGGGTCTAGCCACTAGAAGGCAGCCTGCTTTCGTCACAGAATTGAAGCTTTCACAGTGTGCAGCAATTACAATTTTTAATCGGCCTGAGAGCAATTGGAATGTGAGCTACTTTCTGAGGCTGCACTTTTCTGTCTCTCCCTGCAATGTCTCCTGTTTGTTTTAGCCTGTAGGGAGGAAGAAGAGGTACAAATGATAATGCCATGTCTAAGCTGCTTTGGGTAAGCCTGACTCTAATACATAGAGGTTATTCTAAGCAGTTGGCTCAGGTTCTCTTTTTCTAGATGCGGTCAGCATTTCCAGTCATATTTTCGCTCTGTTTATGGCACTGGCTGCATTAAAATGACAACTTGGGACAACGCCTTTTCTCAACAGCAACTCAGCCCAGTGTGGCTCATGGGATTTTTGCAAATGTAAACAAAAAAAGGGTAACTTTTCTGAGTTGTGATAATGAGCTTGGCAGCAATAGGTCTTTGTTTCAGCAAGGCTTAAATGCATTGCCAGGTGAAAGCTTTGCTAATTGTAGCTAATGGACATCAAAGGTGCTCTCTACTTATGCTTCCAAGAGTACTTTCTTACCACTAACCTTTTTAATCTTTGCACCAGAGTAGATTCATTAAACATAACACATTGGTGTGCTCGTGTTTCAAGTATTACAGCATATTGTCTGCAAGAAGAATGTTTTGAACCCATTACTTTGAAAACAGGCATAACCTTTTAACAGAATCTTTCCCCTTTTATGTCCCTTCTTTCTATCTGGCATACCATTTTCAGGTCTTTCTCATTCTGTCCTGTACTTCTGCCCCCTACATCTGTAGGAACCTGTCTATGCTACTACTTATTCTCCTCCTATAGCTGCTGCCCATAAACGTCTTCCCTTTGCACCTATTAATCAGGTGAGCAAATCGTGCACACTCTAAACACACTCTTGTTGAGTAGTAGTTCATGGAGATAAGATATCTTTGGGTCACTCTCCTTTTTTATCCCTGCATATTTCTTCCCAGTCTCCTTTGTACATTTATGCTTAGAAATTCAGAAATGCTGTGTGCCACTGTATACTTTTGTCCTATGTATGTAGCTAAACAATAATGTTCTTCTTCAAATATGGTATTTTAAAAATAGATTGTTGTTGTTATGCACTATTAAGTCATGGTTTATGACAAACACTAATAATATTTTCAAGCTATGTGAGATGTACAAGAAGTACCATACCGTTGCTGGGTTTCCATGACCAAGTAGAGATTTGAACTGGGTCTCCTAAGTCCCAATCTAAACACACCTTTCTCTAAACTGCACTGATTTCATCTAGGCTATATGCATCCTAAGCATGATGATGATGATGATGATGATGATGATGATGATGGTGAAATAAAATCTATCATTAGATTCACAGTCAAAGACTGGTATAAAATTAACAGTTCAAGTCCTAATCAAGTCCTAAATAAATAAATAAGGACCTAAGAACTGTTAAGGTAACATCTAAGTATTTAGATGGTTCTTAGTAAAGTTTTTTGTAGAGTTAGAATGTTCAAGTCCAATAAATCCAACAATACCAAATATCTAGGGAGTCCTTTATATATTGCTCCAAGGGCTTCGATCACTATGGGTACATCAGCAGATTTCTTTCTTCATAAATATTCAACTTCAATTTGGTAAACTTAGTGTCCTAGAAGAAAAAACAAAGACAATCTTGTCAGCCTGTGGCCTGACAACCCTAGATCTAAAGCATAAACTAGAGTTGTCCTATCAATGTTGTTGTTCAATCACACAGTCGAATCTGACTTTTTGCGATACCATGGACCATGGCACTCCAGGCTCCTCTGTCATCTGCCATACTCCATAGCCCACCCAGATATATGCCCACTGCATCAATGATGGCATCTAGCCATCTCATCCTCTGCCACCCCCTTCTCCTTTTGCCTTCAATCTTTCCCAGCATCAGGGCCTTCTCGAGTGAGTCCTCTCTTCTCATTTGGTGGCCAAAGAACTTGAGCTTCAGCTTCATTATTTGCCCTTCCAAAGAGCAATCAGGGTTGATTTCCTTTAGGAGGGACTTATTTGATCTCTTTGCAGTCCAGGGGTCTATCAAGAGTCTTCTCCAGCACCACAGTTCAAAGGTGTCTATTTTTCGGCGCTCAGCCTTTCTTACGGTCCAGCTCTCACAGCCATACATTAATACTGGGAAGACCATTGCTTTAACTATGCGGACTTTTGTTGGCAGGGTGATATCTCTATTTTTTATTATGCAGCCTAGGTTTGCAATAGCTTGCCTTCCAAGAAGTAAGTGTATTTTTATTTCGTGGCTGCAGTCACTATCAATGCATCTGTCCAAATAAAAATTTTAGAAGGCAGCACACTGGAGAAGCCAACATCTGTGACAGCAATTAGATTTCAAAGCAATATTTTTTACTGCCTCAGGAAAGGGTATGTTCTCTAACTTAGGGATACCATGATGATCCACAATGGCTGTTTCATGCACATTCTTAGTACAGTAATTTCGTTTCAAACTAGTCTTGCTTAGTTTAGCTTTGATATTGGGTGTGGGTTTCTCAGCTGCTTTTCAGCTTTGGTTGTCTATCTGATACTTTGATTTTCTCCTCTTAGGGTCAGTAATGCTAGTTTAAGAAGTCCCCTGGTCTTTTAAAGTGACCCTTGCAGATGGAAATGGGCCTTTATAGAAAAATATTCTTTCTTTCTCTCTCTCCCTCCTTTTTTGGCTCATTTCCAAATCAGAGGATTCAAAGGTGTCCTGTTGTGGTGTTGAGCTAATATAGAAATTGCTTTTGAACTGGAAAAAAATTGGTACATTATGCATCATTTTGAGAAATTTGTTAGTTCAGGAGAAGAGACAAATGTTAGTATAGTAAGGACCAAAAGGTGCCTTCATTTTGGCAGTTTCACATCTGGCCTAGATATGGAAAAAAAGACAGAGAAATCAATCCCTTGAATATTGGAATGAATTCTGCTTCTCATGATCTTGCTTGGTCCATGAGATACTCACAGTATACGTAGGAGGCAAGATACTCTAGATAAAAAGTGGGTTACATTTCTTCAGAATATGTTTTTGTTTAAATGAAAGTGTGATACACAATGCTGTTAAAAAGGTTGTGCAATGGAGAAGCAGAGAAGCCCTGACTGTTTTGAGGTTCTTGGAGAATATCTATAAATACACAAATTACAGGCATACTTATTTTGAGAATTAATGGTCAGGGAGCACATTTAATGGGCTAGCACACGTTATAGTACAGTATTTAATGGTTCATATTTATACAGATTCTTAAATACTTCCTTTTGTCAGAATAATAAACATACATCCCTTGGTAGTCCCATTTCTTTCCCTTTGAATAATGATTTATAGCTGAACTAATGTTTTATGTGAATCTCATCACTCTTCTAGCAGTAAATAAAGACTTTTTACAGCAAATGTTTAGCACTTAGGAAAACTGATCTCTACTACACAACTCATGCGGTGATCCACAGTTATATTTTATATTTATTCATTATAAATAAGGCATAGCCTTATCTCCAAATTGATTGACCGTATGAGCACTCCTCCTGTATTATTATAAAACAGATTTATAGATACATAAAACCAAAGGAATAGTAGGAAACATTTGTTCTCTGCCATATCACCTAAAAGCGGAGTTAGGTATTTTGCTTCTGAATGGAAAGCTGCCCTGTACAGACTTGATTCTCTTAGGAGAAGTTGCCTTTGTTGTTATTAAAGAGAGAGACTACAATAGGATTAGCCATGAATGGAAAATGTGGAGTAACTATCCAAGCCAGTCACGTAGCCATGTCAAATACCTTGATGGATAAGATAAATGCCTTCCCATGGCTGCACATTTTTCCAGAGCAGTTAATTCATTAGCCAGCAGACTACTTGTGAAATGTATTTGCCACCTTAGATGTGTCAAAAGCTGATTTCAAAAGCTGGAGCAGCAAGAGAGACCTACTTTGTTATGTGCATTTTTGTAATCTGCTGTCCATGTGCATGTAGAACTCTTGGGGTTACTTGAGGTGAAATATAAATGACTACTTCTTAGAAGAAGAAAGAGTTCTATTGTGCCATTTTTGTTTGGGAGCACAAAAAGGCAGATGAAAGCCCTGTGCTTTGTTTTAAAGAAGAGTCTTTTTTTGCTTGAAGCCTACTATGAGAAGGGGCTGCAGTGGCTCAGTGGTTAGGAAGCTCATCTTGTTAGCTGGAAGGCCAGCAAGTTGGCAGTTCGAGACCTGGGTACTGCATGACGGATTGAGCACCCGTCTCTGTCCCAACTCTTGAGGACATGATAGGAGCCTCATTCAGGCGTCCCCTGAGTGAAGTTTCTCCCACAAAAATCCTTTCAATGCAGAATAATTTCTAGCTGAAATATGTTTTAGCAGGGGTGGAGGCAGAAAGTGGAAGGGTCTGTTAAAATGAACAGAGACCATGTGGTTCCTGTCCCTGTCCTAATCTGCCAGCAATTCCCTTCTCCTGCCATGGTGTATACTCTCTGCTGCATAGTAATGTCATAGAGAAAGCAGTTAGTAAGGTACGGTAATACCTCATACAAAGTCCACTTCATACAACATCGGATTCATACAACATCGCCTAATTCCTTGAAAAAAGTTGTCTCATACAAAGTTGTGCGATGTTGTATGAGGCATTGGGGTTTTCCCAGGTTGCATTGTGCCTGGACAGTATAAAAGGCAGGACACATGCGTGCATTGCTCTTGTGGGTTTTGCATGAGGCGAAGAGTGTTTAGGAGTGGTTTTGAGCATGATTTTGGATTTTTCTGTCAGAATTTTTAGAAGCATTCCTGGAATTTTTGCAGCATTCTTCAGGTTCTTGGACAATCAGGGTTGTTTGACATATTTTTGTAATGTTTTTAGCCTTGATTTCTTAAAGTTATGTCAGTTTCCTGTCTGTTTCCTTGACTTTGCCCTGAAGTCTGTGCTGTTACAGTACAATGTATCTCTATGGAAACGACATTGTATGAGGCATCGCGGCAAGGATTTGGACATTGTATGAGGCACCGCGGCTAGGATTTTGCATGCCTCATACAAAGTCCAAATCCGTATAAAGTCCAAACTTGAGGAACCAAGTTTGGACGTTGTATGAGGTATCACTGTATAACTTTGCAGATTTCTGTGTGTTTTAAAAGCAAAACAGCAAGACCTTCCATAGTGACCAAAGAGGCTCGTTATAGCATAATGATGTGCAAAAACATTATCAGTGGCCTTATGATACAGATATTATGTTTCCTTGGTATGTTTCACAAGCAAACTTAATTTTGAACAATATCATAGATCGCTCATCATTCTTCCTACCAGTGGTTACAACTGTAAACTTGGCTACCTTGGATGCCTGTTGAAAAAGTTAACTAAATCAAGAACAACCACAAAAAATGAATTTTATGCAGCACCATCTGTCTCTAGTGTTGTTCTGTTAAAATGTATAATGAAAAAAGTACACGGAACATTGCCCTGGATAAATTCTGCAATTAAAGCAGGCTAGGCTGAAGAAGTATTGTCAGTAAATGTTGTTCAACAATAGCACAGTAACTTCTTCTTCTTGTGCCGTATCTGATTTCAAACATTGGCGATCATCATGGCAATCAGCCATGAAGACTGTCCTACCAAAAGAAAAAAGACAGAATGTAGGCATTGGCCAAAGTCTTGTTGATTATCATAGTAAAGCACATTAGAGGAAGCCTATTGAATCAATTGAGATTTAGTTTGTCCAGTCCCATTGCTTCAAATGGACCTATAGAACCATGACTTACAATGCTAATGTTACCCATTTAAATAAATGAAATGTACTGAGGACTTGACTCACCAAATCCCCATTTATTCAGTAGCCCTATTCTAGTTCATTTTACCACTCTAAGCAACAAGATTTTGACCTTTGAAACAGGTAATATATTTAAATATTAGGGGTTTTAGTTTGTTGTACCATATAATGCTCACTTTTGAACTGTTAATATCTTCTGTTTGAAAAAGCAGAAGATGCCAGATGCCTGTGAGAGTCAGATGACAATTGAAGAAAGAAAGCAATTGATAAGTGTTCGAGAAGAAGCTTGGAAGGCAAGGGGTAAAGGAGCATCCAATGATTCCACCCAATTCACAGTAGCTGGCAGAATGGTCAAAAAAGGTCAGTAAATTATTCATCCCATGTGTCTGCTCCCCCCCCCCCCTTTGTTTAATGTTACTAGCAAAGAAAACGAGCATGGGAATATTTGCCAAAGAACATTCAGTTGCATTAATATCAGCAAATTGTTTGTTTTTATTTTCTCCTCCATTATTTGTTTTGGCATTTCTATTATTTTGAAAGCTTACAAGGACAATGAAGTTCCAAATATGTTTGCACTTTGAACAATTAGAACATTTAAGAATAAAAATCAAAGTACGTTTACATAAGAACAGAGTGTTCTGTTGACATCATCTTAGATTCATCAGATTTCATAGTCGACATCAGTTCCAACTCGTATCTGAGAATGCACTTTTTCCTGAAGCAGGAAAAATGCCATTGGCATGAATTTCTTTAAGGTGGATCCCAGCTTGCCATGAAGTGACCCACACACTATAATCACAGAGCCATCTCCTGTAGCACATATGAATTGAGACAAGTAGGATTTAACATCAGGACTGCAATGGACTGCTGCAGCCTTGAGGATGTTATCAAGGTTCGCCTTCACAGCCAATCCATCTGGCATGGCCTCTCCTGCCTCCATGACTGTTGGGAATCAGAGTTCCTCTTCCACTCATTTTGCCTTTGGGCCCAATATGATGGTTTCCAGTGGCATTTCTTCCACTGAGGGGGCCATCGCCTCACCTGATGGGGCTCATCCGCCCATAGCCATTGGCCCCTTTTCGGAGTCAGGTTATTTACCACTGCCCAACACTCAACGTTGAGTCACTGACTGTATGGTCTACTCCATTTCTGTTATTGCATTGTAGTGGAGTTTAGGAAATGCCTTTAGGAAATGTTTTTTATATTTTCTGATTAGCATTGGTGATTCTGATTACTGATTCATTTAAACATAAAGTTAAGAAGTTAAATAGTCTTGGAAAGTGTTGTTTTTTCAGTTCTTGGAAATTTGTCAGGGATTTCTCAATGAAAATAGCATTAAAGATGGGGAAGCTTTCCTGGAAGGTAGCAATTGTTCTCAGAAGAGTGTTGGCAATCCTGTGGTATGCATGGTAATTGTTCCCACCTGGTAAGCTTATGATCTGTGGGAATGGAATATATGTTCTGTCAAAAACATGCCAACAAATAATTTGCAACATGCTGGGATTCCATGTTAGCTGTGCAAAGGTCCCTTCCTAGACAGTGGAAGCTGCTTCCCCATGGTCATAAAAGAGATTGCATAGCCTTTAATGACATGGCAAGGGAGATAAATTCCCAGTTAAAACATTTAGATATATGAGTTTGGCAAATGTTAAAGCATCTGTTGTCAAGTATGATATTGAAAATCTGTTGATTTTGCAGGTTTGGCATCCCCTACTGCTATCACACCAGTTGCATCTCCTTTCTGCAACAGATTGAAATCAACAACACCTATCTCAAAACCTCTGGAAGGCAAGTATTAGAAAAAGATACCAGATAGAACAAATCTGATATTTTCTCGTTTTAAAAAATTCTTTAATCTCTATGACATTTTTCATTTTCATTTTGTTTTAGAGATTGAAGCAAAGCCAGATATGCATTTAGAATCAGATATGAAGCTGGATAAACTGGAGACTTTCCTGGGAAGGTTGAACAACAAAAGTATGTAACATTTTAAGAAGGCTATGTGTGTTAGTTTATATTTCTTTGCTTAATATGTTGACCATACAATTGTATTGTCCAAAACAAAAAGTACAATTAGAGACTTTATTTGTAGTCTGCCTTTTTCTGTTGTGGATTTCCGCGGTAATTAGGAACATGCTTTCAAGAAGTTGCTGCAGGGTGTGTTTTTAAGACCCTGTCCTAGTTCTTCCCTAATCAAAGCTTCCCACTTTTGGATCTAAGTACAGTAGACCCTCACATAACGACGTTGCTTGGTTCCCCAAGTAGCGTCACTATAGGGGAAATGTCGCTGTGCGGTTTTCAATGGCAGCTGTGCCATCTAGTGGCAAAAAACTGTCATCTGCACAACGACGTTAAAAATGTCATTAATCCGCATGTCGTTGTGCGGATAGTCACGTTGCAAGTGACGACGCATAGTTAATCGGAAATGATGCTATTCAAACACATCATTAATCAAGGGTCCACTGTATCAAAGAAGAGGATAACAGTGTTGCATAGTTCAATGCCAAAAGGTGTTTCATTTGTTTATTCTGTTGCTATAACAAGAAATATGAACACCCAATAACATGGTGCTGCAAATGATGCAAGTCCAAAGGTTTAAAGTCTGTATATTTAAGTACGTGCACCTTCTTAAGGAAGCTATCTTGACTGTTTTCAATGTAAGAAAAGTTCAGCAGTGGTTTACCTTTGCCTCCCGCTTTCAAGGCAAGAAATTCTTTCAAGGCAAAAATTATGTAATTACTTTGAATAGCATGGTGAACACTACCAGTCTGCCTTAACTTCCAGTAATGTTAACTATAAATATGCTTGATTGGAAGAAGCTAGCCCTAATGCTGAAGAACCATTTTTATGGTTTCTAGGAGAGAGAATCTCTGGTGGGGTTGAAAAACTATAATGGCTAATAATAGAAAGTCTTTGCACATATCTTGTATTGTGCATTAAGAAAGTCAGAAGAGACATGGTGGATGAGACAAGTCAATCTGCCCAAGCATCTTATTGGCAAACCAGATGCCTGTAGGACAGTATCCTACTCTGTATTGCTCCCTGGTGGGGTAGCAGATGGCACAGTATCTCTGAACCCAAGAGAGTGCATTTCATTATTAGTGCCTGTAGATCAATTTTTGTCCTTTATGAATTTTCTAAATGCCGCCCTTACTCAAAAGCCAGTTGTATCTGATTCTAGGGTTCGGTGCTTATCTTGGTTTATAGCCAAAGAGTCAATGCTGTCTGCATCTGCAGATGTTTCTATAGTCATGTGGCAGGCCTGACTAGACACTGGAGTGCACGGAACACTGTTTACCTTCCTGCTAAAGTGGTACCTATTTATCTACTTGCAATTTCTTGCTTTTAAACTGCTAAGTTGGCAGGAGCTAGGACAGAGACAGGAGCTCATTTTGTTGTGCAGCACTTTGGTCTCGAACTGTTGATCTGTCGACTTTTATTTATTTATTTATTTATTTATTTATTTATTTATTTATTTATTTATTTATATAACCACCTTTTTTGCCTAAGCGACCCATCAGTTAAAACCCATACCCAATTCTAATTAAAACCAAATACTATGAAATTCTCTAAAAATATCCATAAAACCTCCCCAATCCCCTTAAAAAGAAGGGCACCCGGGCAGGAGTAAATAAAAACCCTGGGCAGGGCTAAATAAGCCAGCAGTGCTGAGTTGTGGTACCAGTTGTACCCCACACCTGCTGGCATAGCCATGTTTTTAAGGCCTTCCTGAAGGGGAGCAACTCTACCTGAAGGTGCAGATCAAGTGGCAGGAGGTTCCATAGGGCTGTAGCAGATACCGAAAAGGCTCTCCTCCTGGTCCCAGTGAGATATGCCTCCCTAGCTGATGAGACCACTAGGGAGCCCCTACGGTCCGCTCTCGTAGGACGGGTCGAAAACCTTTGGGGTGATGACCTTCCAGTCGTCAATTTCAGAATCTTAACCACTAAGCCACCGCAGTCCCGTGAATTCTCTAGTCTCCTTTTAAAAGCTACCAGAGCTGTTAAAACTGTCTAAAAGTGTTCCTTTGTATCTTTCATGCTTATACAGGAGGCTGATTCTAGTTTCATGTGGGCAGTGAATTTACTGCAAGGTTTAGCCTAAATTTTACATGTACTCCTTAAGATGCTGAGCTTGTTTTGATCTAAAATCTGGAGTAAATTCCCCACGCCTGAAAAACTGGAATTAACAACCTGCATTTCAAATGAACTATTGGTAGTACATGTCAACTACTATGCAGTCATTCTTATTATGTCTTTGATATATCATGGTAAAATGCTATAGTGTTTTGGCAGAGCAGAACCCAAATTAAAATGTTTGTACTGTTGGTAGAAATTAATATTCAGGCAAAGATCTATCTAATATTATTAATGATAAAGTTTTCACCTTCTTATAGTGGGCGGAATGCAAGAAACAGTGCTGACAGTGACGGCAAAATCTGTGAAAGAAGTGATGAAGTTGGATGATGATGAAACATTTTCTAAATTTTACCGCTGCATGGATTACCCCACTCCTTCATTACCTTTAGAACTAGATGAAGACTTTGATGCTATATTTGATCCTGATGCACCAAAGTGAGCACTTTGACTTACCTACCTGGGGAGGAGGAGAACTGTTTGTACCACCTTGAGCTGACTGGGTAGGAGGTAAAGGTATGGGTTGCCCTTGCTCGAAAGTCAGTCATATCCAACTCTAGGGCTCAGTGCTCATCTCTGTTTATAGCCAAAGAGCCAGTGCTGTCTGCATCTGCAGATGCTTCCATGGACATGTGGCAGGCATGACTAGACACTGGAGTGCACAGAACAATATTTACCTTCTCACCAAAGTGGTACCTGTTTATCTACTTGCAATTTCTTGCTCTTGGACTGCTAAGTTGGTAGGAGTTGGGACAGAGACGGAAGTTCACTCCGTTATGCAGAACGCAGGTCTCGAACTGCTGACCTGCCAACCTTCTAGTCCTCAAGTTCAGCATCTTAACCACTGGTATGAAGTGGGCTATAAATGTAACAAGTAAATAAATAGCAGCTCTATATCTTCTGGGTGTTGGTTGATAAATTCAGAGGTAGAGGTTGGTTGCACTACGTGACATATGACACACTCTATTTCAGTGTGAACTTATGAAGTGGAGGTTTAAGTGTGCAGATCTTTTGCTTCTCAGGTTGATTTCTTCAGTAGCTGAGCACAAGCGTTCCGTGAGACCCACACGCAGAGTCCAGGCTTCTAGAAACCCTTTAAAAATGCTAGCAGCAAGAGAGGATATTCTTCATGAGTACACGGAACAAAGGCTAAATGTAGCATTCATGGAGTCCAAACGGATGAAAGTTGAAAAAAGTAAGTTTGATTTCTCAGGACCATCATTAATACGTGGCTGTCTACAAGCAACTTCCATGCAGTTTTATTATGGGATTCAGGCCGGTTTAGAAAAGCTTTGAGAAATAAACGTACAGTACTGTCAGTGCATCCCCTAAGAATATACTGTGGCTCTATTCAGATAATCTAAGACCAATAACCATGATCTGTCTATCATAGAAAGAAAAAGAAATCATACACCAGCATTCTCTGTTTTCCTTCTTTGTGCACAAAACGTTCACATTGGTACCACTGCATTTAGCCAACAGTTTTCCCAAACTACATTTTGGTTTCATACACTGTTTAAGTTAGAAGATACTGAATCTCTGTTTTAGGTTGAGTTGTAATGGGAAACATTGGTTTAAAGAAGCCATGGTAACAATGACAATGTTAGACATGTAATGGGAAGAGCAAAGCAAAGAAATTTTATTTCTGGTTGTTTTCATCTTACTAAGACTAAGTTTTTGTAATTTATTATTATTATTAGTAGTAGTAGTAATAGTATTGCCATAAGAAGCCTACCCCCACCCCACCCCACCCCAAATATACATTGTTTGGTCATTCACAGAATGCTGTATGCAAAGGGAAAGTGTTGTCACTCATCAACATGGATGTCACGGCAGCTATGCATTATAGGATAATCTAACATTTCATGTAAATGCATGTTCCTTATTATTACTGTTGATATAATAGAGGGAGGGAGAATAAACGATTCATTGTGTGTGCAACTGCTGACACACCTGGATCCCATGTAGCATTTGGGTGACTATTGTGCAAAAATCGTGTTTGAAAGGATTCTTATATTTGGTTCTGTTGCTCTAAATGCATATTTAAAAAATGAAACTTAAGTGTTAAATGTTTCATTATAATCTTGAAATTTTCCTCTTGGAAATGTTAGATTCTTCAGAGTAGTGAGTAATTTGAGCTCAACCTGTTTTTGTGTTGTCTCTTTCAGCAGCAACAACAAAATAAAACAAAAGAGCTGGAAATGAACCATGCATGACAAAAAAAAACCTAAATAAAATATGGAAATGAAACATAATGTAGTTTCTTTGTTGTTTTTTTGTGTGTGGCTTTTTTTTTCTTTCTTTCTCTTTCCTTTTTCTTTCTTTCTGTCTTTGTTTTACTCCATCTGTCTTAAGTGTCTGCAAACTCAAATTTCTCAGAAGTAGCACTTGCTGGCTTAGCAAGTAAGGAGAACTTCAGCAATGTTAGCCTCCGTAGTGTCAATCTAACAGAACAGAACTCAAACAACAGTGCAGTGCCATATAAGAAGCTGATGCTCTTGCAGATCAAAGGTATGTGGGGGGGGGGAGCTATTAAAATGTTCCTTTTTTCAAAACTGACACAAATACAGTTACTGCATCTGCACTGTGGGAATTGCTGTTATCTGCAGTGTGAGACTCAACAAAGATGGGACAATATTGCCAACTCCAGTAGTACTTCCCCATGGTAGTCAGTAACAACATCCATATACTGGGAGAGCTTCCAAAATAGAAAGTAGCTAAAATGTTACATGACTCTTCAGTCTAGATCAGAGCTAGAGGTAACCAGCCTTGTCTTCCATTAATTTGTCTAATCCCCTTTTAAGCGTGGTGAACATTGGTAGCTCTCATCACCTCTTGTGTAAGATAAAGATAAAGCCAGTCATATTTGACTCTAGGTTGTAGTGCTCATCTTCATCTGCAGACGTTTCTGTGGTTATGTGGCAGGCAAGACTAGATTCCGGAGTGCACAGAACACTAACATTCCTGCTGAATCAGTACCTATTTATGTACTTGCAATTTCTTGCTTTTGAACTGCTAGTTTGGCAGGAGGTGGGACAGAGACGGGTGATTACTCTGAACAGCACTCAGGTCTCGAACTGCTGACCTTCTGACCTTCCAGTAGTCAAGTTCAACGTCTTAACCACTAAGCCATCTCTTGTGTACAGCCATACTAAAAAATTCCTCTTATCACACACCCTTTTGATTTTTGAGATGCTCCCATGCCTGTTCGCCCCAGTTTGTAGTTTAGAAATGAACACAAAAACTTAGAAAAATTAATACTGTATCTATATCACAGTCGTTTGTATGAGCTAATGAAAATGTTTTTTTCTTTATGAAAGTCTCATTTATTGCCCCTACCAAATTTCTTCATATACGCCTACTCACAATCAGAGTTTCAGTACAAAATTGCATTTTTAATTTGCATGCTATGTAAAGTACTTTGTCTTGTCACTTCCGAAGTTCCCCTCATTCAGATTTAAAGCATGATCCTTGGTTCTAGTATTATGAGACTTTTTCACACCATGCATCATTTGATGTCTATTTGTCTTACACCCCATTGTGCATACCTTTTAAACTGAACTATCCCCAGTAATTATAATTTTCTTCATAGGAAGCTGTTCCACAAGGCACTTTCGTTTCTCTCGCATGTGAACCCACTACAATTCATTTCCCATCTCTTGCATAAAATTGGCTTTGGAAGAGTATAACATTATCTGTCTGTGAGGGCGTTTCTTTCTGAAAAAACTGACCTTGAACTGACCTTGGCTCCATTATATATTTAAAGGAATGAAATTTCTCTTCTCTGTATAGGAAGAAGGCATGTACAGACAAGATTAGTGGAACCAAGGGCTACATCACTAAACAGTGGTGATTGTTTCCTGTTAATTACTCCCCTTTATTGCTTCCTGTGGGTAGGAGAGTTTGCAAATGTCATCGAAAAAGCAAAGGTAAGTGATCCAAGATATGCAGTTAACTAGAACCCTGTTTGCTTCCATATAATGGTGTTTTGAAGCAGATCAGCCATGGAAAGAGCACAGAATACAAAGCAGCATGTAAGGATGATACCAGACCTAATACAAATTTTTTTTTAAATATGATGAGTATGTCCATCCCAAACTATTGTGATACTTGTAAAATCATCCAGTTGAGCTTATATAATAAAGGGTGAGAATTCAGTCCATATCCTTATATTTTTTTGTAAGAGCACACATTAATAATCTACACACACACACACACACAGCACAATTACAGGTAAAAGCACAAAATAGAGATGTCCTTGATCCACAATGATGACAAACCATGGCACTCCAAGTGTTCTTGAATGTCAATTCCCAGAAGCCCTGATCGGCAGAAGTGCTGACTTGGGCTTCTGGAAATTGAAGTCCAAGAACACCTGGAGTGCCAAGGTTCACCATCAAGGATCTAGAAGATGACTAAAAAGCATGAATTAAATTACTAAAAATCAAGAAATCACAAAACACATGAAAAGCAGGAAGATAGAATAGTTCAGTCATGTAAGAAGAAATAAATGAGACAGATTTTTACAGCTGGTCATTCAACTTAACCACTAAGCCACCTCTTGTGTACAGCCATACTAAAAACTTCTCTCATCACACACCCTTTTGAGCGGGACGGGGACAGTGCTGACAGTGCTGGCTCTTTGGCTATAAACAGAGATGAACACTGAACCCTAGAGACAGATACAACTGGCTTTTGAGTAAGGGTGAACTTTACCTAGTTAGAATTAAGTAGTTATAATTGTAATTCTTTTAAGTGGTAGCCATGTTAGTCTGTGCAAGCATATTTGTTTGCTCTCTGACATACAGTAAAATCCCTACTTATGAAAAAAAAGTCCGTTCTGTAGGCTTTTGTCTAAATCATTTTTTACGTAACTCAAAGCAAACCCATAGGAAATTGTGTAAATCGGGACATGGTTTTAGCGCAAAATCATTATGTAAGTCGAATTTTATGTAACTCGAGGCATACTGTATGTAAGTTGGGGTTTTACTGTATATCTATGTAGAAGTATTTTAAAAGGCTCTGTGTAATATGTCATTTTTGGCATCTGAAAATTAGTTGGATAAATCCTGATTTGAATAGAGCCAGGGAGTCTGCGTCTTTCTGATACAGTTTCCATGTTAAATATCATTTGTCTGATGGAATTAGCAGAAGATGCCAGTTCTTTTCCTCTCTTCTGAACTGAGCAATTGTCCTGCCAGTTTAAGCAACTCTATTCATCTAATCATGTTTCATTTCTTAGGCTTCAGAACTTGCAACTTTAATTCAGACAAAAAGAGAACTTGGCTGCCGAGCTGCTTATGTTCAGACCATAGAGGAAGGGATAAATAC
This sequence comes from Bradypodion pumilum, assembly GCA_035047305.1. Taxonomy (NCBI): domain Eukaryota; kingdom Metazoa; phylum Chordata; class Lepidosauria; order Squamata; family Chamaeleonidae; genus Bradypodion; species Bradypodion pumilum. The sequence goes on along the minus strand of JAWDJD010000006.1, from coordinate 17,968,992 downwards.
TCACACGCATGCGGCCAAAGACTTCTGGAAACTCCTGGGTGGCCAAACCAGTTACCAGTGTAAGGAAGACATTGTTTTCCCCCCATCTATATTTGTCTGTTGTAAAAAAAAATCTCTAATTGTTTCTTCCATATTTTAATGCTAGGTTACTAATGTTTTTATTTTTGTTTGTTTGAAGTGGCCGGAAGACCAGAGGAAGATGAGATGTATGAAGCTGCCATAATAGAAACAAACTGCATTTACCGGCTGATTGATGATAAGCTTATTCCTGATGATGACTTCTGGGGAAAGATGCCGAAGTGTACACTGTTAAATTCAAAAGAGGTATAAGAAGTAGCATTTCAAAGTGCAATAGAAGCTTTTGGTGCTCCTTAAAAATACATAATACAAACACTTCATTTTCATTTCCTGGGTACAGTTCTCCTTAGAACTCAGTTGAGGGAAAAACTGACCTTGTATGTATCGTACAGTGAATTAGGCAAATTTATTGACTTGGTTTTGCTAGCACTATAGGCTCCATACAACTTCAATCACGGTAACCCTTTCAGCATGTGTGAACGATCACATCATCATATAAGACAGTGATGGCGAACCTTGGCACTCCAGCTGTTCTTGAACTTCCAGAAGCTCAAGTTTCTGGAAATCCACACAAATGTAAACCTATTCATATGGATTCACAGATACATGGGCTTCTGGGAATTGAAGTTTCAGAACAGCTTGAGTACCAAGGTTCACTATCACAGATATAGGAAGTGCAGGAGCCAGGTAGGCAGCATTTTAGAAAGCTGCTATTATGATTTTTTAAAGCATTGTTTGTTAACTTTTCTATGCTCATTTATTGCCAGGTACTTTTGAATATACAGTAAAACCCCGACTTACAAATGCCCCGAGTTACATAAAATTTGACTTACATAATGATTTTGTGCTAAAACCATGTCCCAATTTACATAAATGTCCCGATTTACATAAATTTACTTAACACAAGTTCTTATGGGTTTGCTTCAAGTTACATAAAAAACCAATTTAAGCAAAAGCCTACGGAACGGACTTTTTTTTCCGTAAGTAGGGTTTTTACTGTATGTGTTTCATGGTGAATCTGGATTTGGTTTGATTTCACTACAGTTTCCAGAAGCCCAAATGTAGGTCCCCAAATCCAAAATTTTCATTGTTTTAATCTTTTGTCCTATGGAGGGGGGGGGAGGCAGTTTTGCAATGTTTTTAGGGGACCCATATATATCATGCGTTTTTGGCCACCAGGTGGTGCAGGGGATCCTCTTATTTTCTTGAAATCAGTTTTCTGAGATAAAAATTGGTGTTGGATGCATACCTGTCAAGCGTGGCTCCGAACAATACAGGACCTGCACAGAACCCTTCTGAGCACGTCCCTTCTGTGCATGCGTAGAAAGGGACCTGCGCAGAAGGGTCATCCGCAGTACCTTTCCACACATGTGTGGAAGCCTTCTGCGTAGAACCCTTCTGTGCATACATAGAAGGGTTCTACGCATGCGTAGAAGGGTTCTGCGCAGAAGGGGATGCGCAGGAACTACTTTTTTCCCGCTGTCAAATTACGGGATGGCGGCGGCTCTGGGCGGGAAAGTAGGAAAAGCGGCACTGAATTACAGGAAATCCCAGCCAATATGGGATACTTGACAGGTATGGTTGGATATGATGGCAAACCTTGGCACTCCAGCTGTTCTTGGGCTTCAATTACCAGAATCCCTGATCAGCAGGTGTGCTGACTTGGGCTTCTGGTAATAGAAGTCCAAGAACACCTTGAGTGCCAAGGTTGGCCACCAGCAATAGGACAATAATACAGAATCAAGAATAGTTTAGTGTTATGTATTCAAGCAATTGAGTCACAAGAGGCTTGAGAGAACTCAAATAAGTAGACCCCATGAGGCTACAACTGCAATGTCCAAAATGTAAACTAATAATAAATTTCATATTCCAGAATTTGATTTGAAATTTATTCCATTGTACCATGGTTTATGTATTGTTATAATCAATATTAGAAACTGTTACTACTCAACTACAAACTGTATTTTTTCAGCATCCTACCGTTTTTTCAGCATCCATCCAGTTGTTATTGTTGAATGAATGATTGATATGTTCTCCCTTCTTTCCTCTCCAGGTCTTGGTGTTTGATTTTGGTAGTGAAGTCTATGTTTGGCATGGAAAGGAAGTCACACTACCACAAAGAAAAGTGGCGTTCCAACTGGCCAAACACTTGTGGAATGGTACGTTTGACTACGCCAACTGTGACATCAATCCTCTGGATCCTGGTGAATGCAATCCCCTTATTCCAAGGTATCAAACCTTTTCAGGGTGAATTTGCTTTCTAATGGATGCCTGCATAACAAACACTATTGAAAATTTGAAGATTTACTTGTAGACTAAAAGGTTTTCTTGACTGGTTGATTCGCATGTGTTTCTTAGAAGAGAAAGATGCCTTGTGCCTTCGCCTTGTGTAACTGGCTAGGCCCAAGTTATTCAACATGGAGTCTCTTAGGTTTAAAACTGTCTTAGAATTGTAGCTCTGCATCTTTGCAAAGGCCTCTGAATTTCTCCTGCAGCCTTATCTTGCAGGTGGCTCAGAGAAGCCATGTTTTGACTTTTCCTGCCCGGCCTGGAATGTTCTTCCTCCATCAACAGCACGTGCTGGAAAAGTACAGATTTTGTTATGAGAACCAGTGAATGTTTCTAAACCCCTGGATGCTGATTGGCTGTATGCTAATTAGGTAGGCCAAACTCATGGGTTTCTATTAGGCACATGGGTTTGAGAGTTCAGAGTTACTAGAGAGAGTGTGTTCCTGGTATGTGAGAGTGTGGGTATCCTGAAGACCAAGCCAGGTCTCTGGGCATACCCAAAATGATCACTTAGAATTAGTCAGGTTTTCTTTCTTTTGTTGGAGGAGCCTGGGTGTGTATTTCTCTAACTGTACTTTTTGATTAGTATTTTTGAATGCTGATTTTCTATCCTGAAACCTCAAGAAACTGCTTTTTCTTCAACATGCTTTGTGAACAATAAAACATCTTTTATTACATCAACAATGCCTGTTCTTTGGGAAAGGGTTGGAGGTAAGAGTTAAGCCAGACACCACTGTCAACCACACACTACCTTAATTTACACCAACTCTCCATAATACTTGGCTGGGCACTGCCAAGGCAGATAAGCCCCAGGTAATTTGCAACCTTCAGGTCGGACAGCGTACAAGCCTGCTGTGTCATAGTCAGTTGGGAACTGGAGAGGCCCTTCTTGCAAGGTGCAGGGCTAGGCTTGTCCATTATACCTTGCTGTTATTATGGAACACACAAGCCAATACCAGGGAGACAGAAACATGTTAGGAAAAATAAATGTTTCAGGCTTACTTTTCAAATTAATTGGAATACGCTTATATAATTGAAACGTTTGAAATGTGGATCTACAGATAGCTGCTACGGATATCCCGGGTTGACAATGTGACTAACGTAGGAGTATTGTGCCAGATAGATAAAGAACGAGAATTTTTTAAGACCATAAAGTAAAGAAAGCTCCAATACCTTGGCCATATCATGAGGAACAACATAAAGTGTAGATTACTCCAAGTTGCTCTGCAAGGCAAGATCCCTGTGAAGATTGGCCGTGAATGTAGATGGACTTCATGGCTGAAGAACCTGAGAGACTGGTGTGGCATGTCCTCGGAAGAACTTTTCCAAGGAGTTAAGGACAGGAACACTATTGCCATGATGATAGCCAATATCCGGAACAGATACAGCACCTGAAGAAGAAGAATGCTTACATCGTATTAATCCAATGTTTCACTCATTTTTACACTCCTGCACCCAACTTGCATCCAAACTGTGTTTACAAATTCCGGAGTTCTTGTAATTTAATGGAAGAATTCTTATGGAATAGTTCTTAAGGAATTTCACCAGTTGAATTAGAAATGTACTATTTTGGAGGGGGAGGTTTTTACAACTCTTGTCTTTTATTTTGTAAAATAAAATATTAAGTAATGTCCAAGTATTTTCCTATCTTCATTCTTCTGTTTTATAACAGAAAGGGACAAGGACGACCAGACTGGGCTATTTTTGGCAGGCTTACAGAGCACAATGAGACAATACTATTTAAAGAAAAATTCCTTGATTGGACTGAACTGAAGAAATCTGCTGAGAAGAATTCCAGTGAATCCCCTCAGAAGGTAACTGACTTATTTATTTATTTATAGCAATTACATTACTGTTCATAATTTCTCCAGATTGTGAACTGTAAATACATCATATTGCTATTGAGGGGAGGGACCTGTAAAAATTAATAATTTTATGCTCAATTTGCTGATGGAAAAATGAAGCCTGTGAGGCTGATCACCTTTTGCATTTAACTGTTGAATTCATGGGTAGAGAATTTCACTCAATAGTTACAGTGTAACCTCTGGTGTCGATTGACTTTCATTTTTTTAATAGCTTAAAGATCATAGAGTTTCTTATGGCTACTTGTAGACTATAAAAGGAAAGGGAACATTAATTCGCTATGGTTGCCAATTACAAATATAACATTCAAAGCCTTTAATGTACAAGGCTGTGTTTCATCAGTGCAAATGTAATACTCATTCTATAGTTTACTCTTAAAGGCTTTGAATGTTATATTTGTAATTGGCAACCATAGCGAATTGTCAATGAACATCTATATAATTCTAATACAGTGGAACCTCATACAACAATCGCCCCATATAGCAGTGAAATCTCATAACAATTAGGTTTTGGGGGCAAATGGCATCCCGCATAACAATTTTCCCTATGGAAAAAAATCGTACAATAATTTTTCAATGGGAAAAAAACACTTAGCAAAAAAAATTGTTGTACGATGCATCCCATAGGGAAAATCGCTATACGATGCATGTATCGTATAGCAATTGTTTTGTACAACAATGAGCCCCATGGAACGGATTAAAATCATTGTATGAGGTACCACTGTATTATGATAAGGGCGCTGGCTTATATCATTCTGCATTTAAGGGGCTTTCTGACATTTCTCTGTAAGTTGAAACCTGGCTTTATCTTGATACAGGAAGAAGCCAAGTCTGAAGCAAAACCATATGATGTCATGCGAATGGTACCCGTACCAGAAACGACAGTTGGCACAGTTTTGGAAGGGATGAATATTGGGCGTGGCTATGGATTAATTGAGGGAGATGATGGAAGACAGTTCGAAATTATCACTGTCTCTGTGGATGTCTGGCATATCTTAGAATTTGATTATAGCAGGCTCCCTAAGCAAAGTATTGGGCAGTTTCATGAAGGAGACACATATGTTGTCAAATGGAAGTATTTGGTGAGCACTTCAGGTTAGTGAAAACCCAGAATCCTCTTTAACATGATATTGATATGCTTGAATCAGATAATAGTGGTATGTGCTGCTTATGATGTATCTAACTTTTCAGGCACATCAGCAATTGAATTTTTTAGTACATAAATTGCTAGAAGTTACCTTACATCTGAGCAGGAAGTCACAAGAAATGTTTTCTTATGGAGCCACACAATTTTAGTATTTTTTTCCACTTCAGAAAATAAGCTATTTATTACCTCTTAAATTTGGTTCCATCAGTAATCCTAAAGAATTACAGTAAAACCCCTACTTATGAAAAAAAAGTATGTTCCGTAGGCTTTTGCTTAAATCAGTTTTTTAAGTAACTCGAAGCAAACCCATAGGAAAAATTATTTTTTTACGTAACTCGAAGCAAACCCATAGGAAAAATATTTTTTATGTAAATCAAAGCAAACCCATAGGGAAATAAATGTTTACGTAACTCGAAGCAAACCCATAGGAAATCATGTAAATCGGGTCATGGTTTTAGCACAAAATCATTATGTAAGTCTTATTTTATGTGACTTGAGGCATTTGTAAGTCGGGGTTTTACTGTATATCCAATTGATTAGTTGTTTTTTAAAAAATACATTACTCCTTGCTGTCGATCTGTAGCTTTTTCTCTTATTGTTCAGCAGTGTTGGGTGCTCAGCACAAAAATGTGATTAAAGATGTAAAAGTTTAGTACTGTATAATTGAAAAAAAGGAAAAAGACTTAGCACATTTAATTCAGTAGAGTAGTCTGAAGAGATGTATAACATCATAGATGTGCTACAGCATCTTCACTTGCTTCAAGCAATGCTGCTTACTTTCTTTTCTGGTCCTTCAGTAAGTGTACAGTGCTAGTCAGTTTGCAGAGATTTGCCTGCATGTATTTTCCCCTACCACATCATTGGCTTATGAGGTCTTTGTTAAGAACACTTTGCACTCTTTCAACTTCACGTTTGTTAGCTTTGTCCAAGATGTGAGGTATGAATTGGATATGTTCCCTTCTGACTTAGCCAGACTTTTTTGCTTTGGCTTTATAGTTGGAAGCAGACAAAAGGGAGATTTACAGACCAGGGTTGTTGGCAAAGAGAAATGTGTTTACTTCTTCTGGCAAGGGAGACATTCTACTGTCAGTGAGAAAGGAACTTCTGCATTGATGACTGTGGAGCTGGATGAAGAAAGAGGAGCTCAGGTAAGGAAAGCATATCAAAATCTCCAATATCCAGTACTGTCTAGGTAGGAGTTTGTTTATATCGGAAGGGAGAAATTATTCCTAGCTTTTACTTGTTGTTCAGTCGCACAGTTGAGTCCAACTCTTTGTGACCCTATGGACCACAGCATGCCAGGCTCCTCTGTCGTCCGCCATCCTCTGTAGTCCACCCAGATCAATGCACACTGTGCCAATGATTTACTAGGTATTACTAGTAAACATTTAATGTTATATATTCAGTTTTTACATTTCTATGCTGCCTTTCTGACATGATGTGATGCTCAAGGTGACTTATAAAAATCATAAAGCAAATAGGAAACTGATTTAAGTATAAAAACCATTAAAATCATGATCTTAAGCCTAATAAATAAGAGAGGTCAAATCATCACAATAAATATTAAACTGTCTTTACACCCTACTGAAAGCAACAGAAGTGGGAATCCACTCTGAGAACAAAAGGACAAGGCAACAAGACTCCATAAGCAATTTTGCTTTCAAAAGGGTCATTTTATCTTTAAGATACTGGTACCTGGGCAGGTTCATAACAATGCAGAGGATCCCAGTCACCAGACTTCAGGCTGTTAAAAGCTTTAAAGATTAACACTTATGCTTTAAGTGCCACCCAAAAAATAATTACACACCTGTGTGGATCTTTTTCTACTTTGGGGTTCTATGATCATGATACTATTGAAGACTGCCTTTCTTTTTTGATGTTCAAGATAAGTCTTTAAGGCTAGCCCACCCCCCACCCCACCCACCCCCATGCCTTGCACTGGTAAGGAAGAAGTGTAGCTAAGGCATGGAAGATTGCTGCAAAATAAAGTCAATTTAGGAAATGTCGTGGTGGTACATGAAGCAGAGTTGTGCAGAAGCATGAGCATGGAAATCCAAACATGGTGCAAACCCAAGGAAACCCCTCAGACTACGGGCTTGATTTTTCCTTCTGGAACATTGAATCCCAATTTCCGAGCCAGACTTTCATGGTTCAGTTTCAGCTTCTTCACTCCCATTTAGTCAGACAGTATCCAAAGGTATTAAAAGCTTCCTTGGTGTTAGGTGACAAGGAACAATATTGATGGGTGTCATCAGTGTATCAGTGACATCTCTGGAGCTTCAAGTGATCTATCCCAGCAGTTGAATAACATGGAAGATCCATAAAATCCTGGGGGATAATGTGCACGAAGGACAGTAATTTCAAACAGTGTTATCCTGTTATCACCTTTTGAGCACATGGTGACAAGAAAGACTGGAACAGTATAAAAAGCCCGGCACCCTACAAAACCTCACAGCATTCTCTAGATCAAAAGTTAAAGGGATAAGTGTAGTAAGAATGTCGCTCGTTGAATAGCTCAGTGAATCAGAGCACCTGGCTGCAGAGCCAGGGCTCCGGGCTGGATTCACCACTGTGCTTTGTAGAAGAACAAACCTGTGCAGACTTGGGCAAATGACATGGTCCTAGAGGACAGATACATCCAGAAGGAAATGGTAGACTTGAGTACTTTATACAGTGGGTTCTGATATGGCAAGATGCTACCATGACAAAATCAACTAGACAGCACACAATTACTTAATTATTATTAGGAATGTGGAAGAAGTTTCATGTTCATTTCCAGCATCTCCTGATAATGGCGGTAGAAGTCTGCTGTCTAAATCCCTGGAGAGCTGCTGTCAATCAGTGGACTTCAGACCATTCAGACCAATGACTTTGCTTGCCATAAGTAGAACTTGAGAAATATTCTGCATGTAGAACTGACACACAAGGACAATACTGTTGGGAGTCATTGCAAGACAAAGTACCAGAGAGGTTATTTTCTGGTTCTGGATCTAGGTCTATGGAAGATTGAGTAACTACAGTGATAATTACCTTGTGAATCACCCAGAGAGAGATCTAAGTGCTATGGGGTAGTATATAAGTGCCATTTCTATGGCTATAACTTAAATCATTATGATTCTTCAATAATTTTCAGGTGCAGGTTCTTCAAGGAAAAGAGACCCCGTGTTTTCTCCAGTGTTTTCAGGGTGGAATGATTGTTCATTCTGGGAGAAGAGAAGAGGAAGAAGAAAATACACAGAGTAAAATAATTTATTCTTGCATTTTTCTGCTAGTTTTAAAGAGGGGGGAGGTTTGACCTATGAGATATTTTACCTTTAACATATTCTACAATTTGACGATACTAAATGAGCAGTGTAGAAATGCAATAAAATAAATAAATAAATTCTTGTTTTGAGTCCAGATTACCTTTGGAGGAGGATGCAGTTTTAGTGAAGCAGGTTTGTGTGATAATGTGCAATGCTTCTTGTGACCCCGGTTGGCCCCTCCTCCTGGAGGCCTGGCAGCGGTGGAGTCCCCACGGGTTCCAACTTGGTTTGATCAATTAGGACAACTTTTATTAAAGGCATAGACTCAGATTCAGCCACCCCTTCATCCATCTTTCCAGAGGGTAGAGTTTACAACACTAACCTCTTGAATGCACTCCATCTCGGGGGCTCCAGGAGTCTAGGACTAGAGAATGTACAGGAAGTATGGGTTCAGAGCTGGTACGTAGTTTTTTTAGGGTGGGCTGGTAAAGGGAGATGATGGGAACCAGTGGTGCTTTCCTCAGAGGCTGGGGTGGTTCTAAATCAGCTGGTGGCTGCATTGTCTGACCTTCAGATCCCTGAGGCCTTCCAGACCCAAATGGGCTAGACAGGAGGAGGAGGCTCCACCTTTCTTCTATTTCTGCTTGTACCTCCCTAGAGGTACGGAAGACAAGACCCCAGACCTTGGCTGCCTCCCACTTCATGTCTCCCCTTCATCTGATATGGGTGACTCAAGCCCTGTAACTCCCATCTTCTTGTTCCCAGAGTCCTCCTATATCAGACAGCCACCTTCTTCTCTACTTACAGTGGTGCATCTCTGTCAGCTAGGGACTCGGAGACTCAGCCTCTCCTGGACGTCTGCTGGAGATGTATGTGGCAACCCATCACACTTGTTTTCTCTGCCGATGAATAATCAAAGATGAGCCACACAACATGGGGATGTAGTGTAACATTGAAGAATCTCATCTACACTAGACCAACTATTGCATGCCCATTTGTACATGAATAATCATGTAGCGCTTAATGAAGAAAAATAATTCTATATCAATTATCTTTATAATCCTGCCTTTATTCTAAAGCACTCAACAATTTCTAGTGTAAAATAATGCCTTGCCATCTAAAAAAGAAGAAAAGAACAGGGAATGAAAACTAGGAAACTAATCAAATTGAGGTTCTATAGCTCAGGAAATCCACATGTTTTATGTGCCTGTGTTCTAAACAGAAACTAGGTAAGCTTCCCCCAGGAGTATAACATTAAAGAGCAAGTGAGACAAGGTGTAACAGAATGAAGCATACCCTGTGCTTTATTCTCTTTCAAAATGGCGATTTCAAATCGGGAGAGAGAAAATATGTAAACATCCTTGCCCCATGAGTTGCCTTGTGGCTTTAGTGAAATGAAACCTAATGTGTGATTGGCATGTCTTATTGTAAGATCATTGGTTGGAATCCCTAAGGGGGAGGGCCAAAGGTGGACCCTATAGGAGGAGATATATCCCAGAGACGCACGCATGCACACTCAGACATTCTCTTGGATTCTGTGCTTTTAAACTGCAAAAATGGCCCATTGGCTATCCCTTACACAAGCATCCTGGTTTAATTCTTTGCTTCCTGATCTTTTGATGGACTGTATCCTGAATCTTGCTATGCTTTCAATATATTTCTAAAATACCTGAAGAGACTTGGAGTGATTACTTGGCACACGTTACCTTAATCTACCCAAGTTTCATGTGTACCCTTTGCTCACTACCTAGATTTTGGTCAGGGATGACTGGGCACACTGATAGGAAAAGTTCTGAACTGCTGGGTCTGATCTGGGCCAGGGAAGCAGGATCAGGTGCAATCCCATCGCCAGGAGGCCGGAGGACTACCGAGTCCTACCTGGGAGTAAGCGGATTGTTACATAGTGTCATAATTATTTATTCACTAATTGGATGTATACCCCATCTAAATGAGAAAGCGTCTTAAAGTTCAAAGGATTGTCTGAATAGTTGTTCTCAGGTTGTGGTGCTCCATTTCAGGCTCATCTGGTCCCTTCCCTCTTCAAACAGATTTCTCATCCAACCATTCACTGAGGAAGAAATGTTTTCTGCCCAGATCCATTTAATTGTATTTGAACATTTGAACTTGTTTTACTTTTTGACTTATTAAAAATTCATTCTTATCCTGAGCTGCCCTGAGTCCTGTTTTTAGAAGAAAGGCAGAGCATAACTCTGATAAATAACTAATTCTCCTTATTGCCTAATCTTTCCTACAGCCTCTGAGGTAGATCAGGCTGAGAGAGACTAAGTGACCTAAGATTACCTAGTGAGTTTCATGGATGAGCAGTGATTGGAAGCCCAGTCTCCCAATTCTCACTTCAAGAACCAAAGTCAGTTCATAGTTCCAAGTGTATATCCACTGAGTTAGTTGTTGAATTATCAGACAAGAAATAAAATAAAACAAAAAAGGACAAAAACACTCTTCTTTCCTTCCTCTTTTACCCCGTTGAGTGTCGAGGGATGACAAAAACATTGTGACACCTTAGAGCAGGGATGTCCAAACTTTTTGGGCCAGGGGCCGGACCTGGAACAGCTGAGTGGGCCAGACCATGCACATGCGTTGGTCATTTTACTTCCTGGTTTGGCACATATGCTTCTGCGCATGCGTGAAAAGCAGCCATTTTAATTCCTGGTTTGGTGTGGACACTTCTGCGCATGCATGAAAGTGGTCATTTTACTTCCTGGTTTGGTGCGGACGCTTCTGCGCAAGCGCGAAAGTGGCTATTTTACTTCCTGGCTTGGTGCAGACGCTTCTGCACATGCGCGAAAGCGGCCGTTTTACTTCGCAGAAGTATCCGTGCCAAACGAGAAAGTAAAATGGCTGCTTTTCATGCATGCGTAGAAGTGTCCATATTTATTTCCTAGTATGCCGAGGGTGTTGCAGGTCTGATGGAATGCCTTTGGGGCCCATATCCGGCCCACAGGCCATAGTTTGGACATGCCTGCCTTAAAGTCTAGTCCAATTTCTTAATTATCCGGAAAAGCTAAATTTAAAATATAACAGGCTTTAAGGTACCACAGTATTTTTGTTTTTTTGTCTGATACGCTTGCACAGACTTGCATGGCTACCGCTTCGAAAAAGTTCAGTTATTAAAGAGTGAGTCAACATGTTAGTGAATCCCTTTGATGGGGGTGTACTCTGATTAAGATTACAAATTAGATGCGAGCATCACATTCCAATGTACCAAAGTGGTTGTCAGTAGGAAGAAGGGACAGTGGAATATGAACTGCTGTTTCTAAAGTGCAGTTGAAATAGAACCTATGCTGATCATGATACTATCTCTGTACTACTAATGAAAATACAGTCAAGGTGAAGATCATATATATTGAGAAATCAGCAAGCTAGAGATCAAGGATCTCAAGACATCTGAAATATCATTTTTGTAGATTACTGCCTTTTGGAAATGATGTCTTAACTGTGTTGTCAATGTCAATTGCAGGTGACTGGCGAATGTACTGTGTGCGAGGGGAAGTTAGTGTGGAAGGGAGCTTGCTAGAAGTAGCCTGTCACTGTAGCAGCCTGCGGTCCAGGACTTCAATGATTGTCCTCAACATTAACAAAGCGCTTATCTACTTGTGGCATGGCTGCAAGGCCCAGCCACACACCAAGGAAGTAGGAAGAACAGCAGCCAATAAAATAAAGGAGCAGTAAGTAGCAAAGCTATATTTGTGTTGATGTGTGATTTCTGAGGGATTCTTTGTTAAATTTCTGATAATGGAAGAAAATTGGCTATGGCCAAGATAGGTTTGCTTTAAATTATTTTAGTATTTATTTTCTATGTGACAAATTTCTGTTCAAAATATAAATCTATCCCAAAGTTACAGTTATGGGATAAGGATTCAGATTTTTTTTTTAAAAAAAGTATTATTATAATGTTTTTAAAGGCTGCTTATTGTACAGCTTGTTACTATTTCATTACTTTCTCTTTTTTAAATATAAGATTGATAAGAGAATATCCCTCTCAAATGGATTCAAACATGCCTTAAAATGAATTTAGAAGATTTTGAATGCAACTAGAAAGCATTACTTGCTATACTCATGAAGTTACTTCATTTCAACCCATTACATTAACTTTGAAAAAACCTTCATTACACAATTGTTATAAAAATGTAAACAGTTGTGTGTAAATTACATTATTTTAACTTGTTATTTCCAAAATTTGTTTTCTAAGTTCTGTATAGAGAAGACATTACAGCCTAAAGCCAGTTACTAATCTCAACTAGAGTGGACCCCATTAAATCAATGAGATTTAAAGTTTGGCTTTTTTTCAGCAACTGATTTAATGGGTTCTCTCACTGAGACAAGTGGTTAATTTAGACCAGTTCTCAATGTTTTAAGGTGTGGGCCGGGTCATGCTCCCTCAGACAGCTTTAAGGGCCAGACAGCCATTATTTCCTTCCTCCACTACATGTCACTTCCTGGTGTGGTGGAGGTGGTCGTGGGCCACATGAAATGGTGCTGTGGGCCTCAGGTTGAGAATCCCTGATTTAGACCATATGCATGGTAATGATGCCACATTTATAAGAATGATCACTTAAAAGGAAATTGAAATGATCCAGGTTGGCATGCAGTTATTAGCTGACATTCTTTGTAATGTCATTTTTAGCAGATCAGTAGTGAGTGGTGTATGGTAGAGATAAAAATATTTGTTTATATAGTTGTTGCAGAGAACAAAAATGGGAAAATATGGGGCAGATTACAGGAGGGGGTTTGCATTGGCAGGGGGGATAATTTTGACATAAAATCTATGGTTGAAATTTTTTTTTGTACCCAACAAACTTGTATTTGTGCAGAACACAAATTTCTATGTGGCATAGATTTTTTTATTTTTTAAAAAAACACTGCTCTTTTTTCTCTTATGTAGGAGGGGAAAAATCACAGCAGTTGACCCTGCAAAGAGGCAGTGTGTCAAGACATACTTTTTCATCAAGGTTGAGAAAAACTGGAAATATTTCTTTATGTCTTAGTATAAATCACTACCCTATCAACTTCAAGATATTAAAAGCCAGTGTTTTCATGTTGCTTTTAAGATGTCCATTGGAAGCAGGATTGCATAGCAGTTGCAAAGTGACGATACATGAATGTGACGAAGGGTCAGAGCCATTGGGTTTTTGGGATGCTTTGGGAAGGCGAGACCGGAAAGCCTACGACTGTATGTTGCAAGGTATGGGAGTGTGCTTGGTTTTCCTGTGATGCTTTGTGAGATACCCCAGAAGTGAAAAGGTGAGCCTCAAAGGCCTCCGTTAAAACAGGTGGTCAAAATATGTCTCTCTGTGTGTCGTTGGACTGCAACTCACAACACATTCTTCATCATGGCTATGCAGGTTAGAGTTGATGGGGATTGCAATCCAACAACATCCCGAGGGCCATGTCCGTCTCTGATCTATAACCTTGGCAAAGCTGTCAGATAACATTACTTTCTTGGCAAGAGAAAAGCATGAAGTGGGTCTGCTGGGTTATCTGTTCTCAAGAATGAACATGGAATGCCAGCTGGTATTTACCCTCTTTATCCATCATATGTAACACAGTTTTCTATTGCAATTGCTTATTATGCTTAAGACTTATATATAAGGTGGGGGGGAAATAACAAATCTGAATGTGTGTAGGCTAATTGAATTACTCTCCTCCCCCTTTCCTCCCTCCCTCTCTTCTTTTTAAAAAAGATCCTGGGAAGTTTAATTTCACCCCCCGCCTCTTCATCTTTGGTAGTTCATCAGGAGAATTCTCAGCCACTGAATATGTATATCCAGCAAGGGATCCCTCTGTGGTTAATTCTATGCCATTCCTACAGGAAGACCTCTACACCGCACCCCAACCAGGTGACTAAAAAGACAAGATGGATGATCATGTGCTTGTGAAATTCCCAATTCATTTTTTTCCCCACTCCTTTCAAATACTGTAAATAGAAAGGGGGAAATGAAATTTCTGGGGCAAAGCATAATACCCAAAGCAGCACTTGTACAGGACTGTAACACTTCATGTATTTGGAGACTCTCCTAGTATCCTACTGTTGTTGACTAGAGGTGTATGGCTTTGTATTTTTGGATTACAAAAATTCCTCAAGTATCACATTCTGGTGAATCCTGTGAGTTGTAATCCAAAAACACAAAGCCAAATGCCTCTAGAATTTTCATATGGTTTCTGTAACATGCCACAGCTAATTTAAGCAAATTGATGGGGAGATATTTGATATACCCATTTGTGCAGGTAAGATGTCCCCTGACACCTTGTCAATTAACCACTGTGAAGCAGAAACCTTGCATGAACACCAATAGAGTTCTCACTGGTACAAGAGTTAGTACAACTATTCCTCTGGCAGGTGTTCAATGTACTTTACAATTTTTCACTTTCTGTTTCCCTTGTAGCAAATTCTATGAGAGGGTTGATCTAAATTATCATTGTTATTGGCATTATTACTACTACTATGTCTACTGTGTCCTGTTTTCCTTGTGGAGAACTGAGACAGAGAAACAATGACAATCAAGATTATGCAATTAATCCACTTTGGCCCCTCTCACCAGTCCATGGGTTTAATACAGTACATAAGACTACACTGATACATAATAAAGAGTGACAGTTCTGTTTTGGCTGTCAAGGGCACCCAATTCTCTGTGCCCAGCTTCTGCTTCTCATGTCATGGGAAGGTATAAAGGATAGAAATGTGTACCAGGCCAGCTACAGGTTTCAGTATACCCCAGTTGCCTTCAGGTTTGTTTACATTCCCCTAGAAATAACTAATGTTTGCTCCCATTTTGGGGACGGGCGGGTAGAAATTCTGAAATATGGAAACAAAAAACTTGGTATGCCAGTTGATATAACAAAAGAAGAAAGCACCAAAGTAGAAAGAGGTTGACAGTTGAATCCACAGTGAATGCCAGTATCTCTCCTGAAGACTCCCCGCGACAGAGTCCCTGGGCAGTCACAGAACAAATTTGTCAGATTATATATTCCTACCCACTCAATCAGGCATCCATTTCACATGAGAGAGATTGCTATATAATTTACTAGTCTGTCTCTTTCCCATAATCTCTCCTCTTTCCTTTGAGGTAGCTATAGTGAGCTGTATCATACTTAGAACTGAATATGACCTGGGGGTGGGGGGATATGCAAGTACTAGAGACTATTTCCCCACACATCATCCTCCACTATTTTTTTATGGTTTAGTCCTTTTTGCTGGGGAATCGATTCATGAAAAAGTTCAGTCCCAGACTCTACAGCAACTATTCAGATATAAATTCACACACCTCTGGTATACAGCTTTATATAGGTCATGACTAGCGTTGTGAATCACGAATACAATTTGACACTTTTATTTATCCTGCGCAGCCCTCTTCCTTGTTGACAATCACCATGAAGTGTACCTCTGGCAAGGCTGGTGGCCTGCAGAAAACAAAATAGCAGGTTCTGCTCGAATCCGGTGGGCTTCAGACAGAAAATGTGCCATGGAGACTGTCCTCCAGTACTGTAAAGGTAATGATAAATTGAGGATTGGTTGTGTTGGCAGGCACTTCTCCTGTGAAGTTACAGCTTCTTTGTAGGGATACATCTTACTGTTGCACATAAAAAACGCAAGCACTGATAGCCATCCTACTGTTTGAAGTCCCCTGTCACCATTCTATTCTTGGTATTCATCAGTGGTATCCAGTGGTTTGGCATATGGGTGGGGAAACACACAGAGTAATGGCTTTAGAGCATGGCTTGTGTTTACTGTGTGTTACAGATGTTGGGGGAATTCCTTTGGGGTTTTTGGTTAATTGGGAGTTTGTTAGTAAGAGCCAAGCAGGACTGTTAAGGAAATTTTGAAGATCACTTAATTCAGAGCCTATTTAACAGCATATAACAAGAACAATACTGAGTTTGACCCTTTTAAGTAATTCTAACCATCATAGAAGACTCCTGGCTAATGTGCTCTAGATAAGCGTTTCCCAAACTATGTTCCATGGAACACTGGTGGACTTCAATTCCCAGAAGCCTGTCAGTACATTGGCTGATCAGTGCTTTGGGGAATTGAAGTCCAAACACCAAAGGTTGAGGAAACACTGCTCTAGATACTGGCTCAAGGCTGAGTTCAGTTTGGCATTTATGGCATTTAATAGTACAGATTTAACCAGAGGGTAACATAAGCTTTAGGGATGGTGGTGATAATGATTATTCTCATTTTCACCATTACTCTGTTACTATCACTTTGAATGAGGTGTAGTTTTTCTGACCTTCACGTCTGAAATTCTTATAATGGCTTGTTTTTAAGGCCCACCATTAAAGAATCAGCAGAGTGAGGGGAGATGACTACTCCTTACCTGTAACCAAAGAGAAAACTAAAGGACTAGTCTCCTGTCCTACATTAGGGTTTGTGGAAACTTCTTTTTACTCATTTCCACTGTCGCTAAGACAGTGTTCTGCAAACTTTCCATCATGCTCAATTCCTCCAAAGAGGATTCAGTATGGCTGATTATGTACTTTCTATGCTCCTAAAACACACTAAATTGGGGACAGAATCAAAATTCAGGTTATTTAATTTATTTATTTATTTTGGTATCTGCCTTGCGTTTTTGTAGTCCAAAATCCACCAGTTGAGCCCTGATACAAAAGTTAGGCATTTATAAATAAATTGTTTTGAATGTGAGAACTGAAGGGAGCTCACAGATATTTCAGCCAAAATCCACTCTTGATTATTCCAAGTTTTCTTCATTTTAGCACTTTAATCTTGAGTGATGGAAAGCCTTGTTGGTGCTATTGTTAAAGAATAAACATGTTTCCTCACTTGTCTACTACCGTAAATGACCTAGAGATCTGCCAGTAGGTTTAGATCTACTTCTGCCCATTGCTTGCATTGAAGAATACGACTGTGCTTAAAAAAGAAAAGAAAAGCATTGCCCTTCAGTTACTTCTGCTTAACAAGCAGACTCTGTACATAACTTCAAATCCTCTAAATGACTATAGCACTCTTAATTGTGTTTAAACTGATTAAAGAGTGGCCCAAACCTTGTCTGATTTAAATATAGTTAACCTTATAGTTAAAGAGAGAACATCAAAGCAGATTAAAATCTCTATCTGCTGCTTAAATCTCACAGTGGGCATAGAACAGCAAGAGAAACTGGTGCACTTGAGATAATAATAATAATAGTAAAGAGGATTATTTAATGAGAAGATGCCGGATTAGAGTTCATTAACAAATTTGGTACTTTTATTTCTTGGTTTAGATACAGATTATAGTGGTTCTTTCAGTATAAAAAGTAATCATCCCTTCAATTGCTGTTCACAGTTCTCGCTTAGAATCCATGATTTATTTCAGCATTTACACATAATGTTTAGATTGTGCATTATATTCTTGCTACCAGGATATGTTTGGGTTGTCTGCTGGACAAGGAAAGCGGTATATAAGAATAAATTTCAATTAAATTAAATTCCATTATTCCTGAAACTATAAATATCTGTGTACAGTAATACCTCATACAAAGTCCGCTTCGTACAACATCGGATTCATACAACATCGCCTAATTCCTTGGAAAAAGTTGCCTCATACAAAGTTGCAGCGACTTTGTATGAGGCATTGAGGTTTTTCCCAGGTTGCATTGTGCCTGGACAGTATAAAAGGCAGGACACATGCGTGCATTGCTCTTGTGGGTTTTGCATGAGGCGAAGAGTGTTTAGGAGTGGTTTTGAGCACGATTTTGGATTTTTTTTTTATTTTTTTTGTCAGAATTTTTAGAAGCATTCCTGGGATTTTTGCAGCATTCTTCAGGTTCTTGGACAATCAGGATTGTTTGACATGTTTTTGTAATGTATTTAGCCTTTAGACAATGATTTCTTAAAGTTTTGTCAGTTTCCTGTCTGTTTCCTTGACTTTGCCCTGAAGTCTGTGCTGTTACAGTGCAATGAATCTCTATGGGAATGACGTTGTACGAGGCATCGCAGCAAGGATTTGGACATTGTATGAGGCATCGCGGCTAGGATTTTGCATGCCTCATACAAAGTCCAAATCCGTATAAAGTCCAAACTTGTGGAACCAAGTTTGGACGTTGTATGAGGTATCACTGTACCTAAGTCTCTTGGATATGTCTGAAGATTGTATCTTAATAGGTTGCAATCACCGAAATTCAATTGCTAATCCAAAATTAAATTATTCCCGTTGATTCATTGAGTATACCCTAGGTGGGATGTTGGC
The DNA here is from genome assembly GCA_035047305.1 of Bradypodion pumilum. NCBI lineage: Eukaryota > Metazoa > Chordata > Lepidosauria > Squamata > Chamaeleonidae > Bradypodion > Bradypodion pumilum. The sequence goes on along the minus strand of JAWDJD010000006.1, from coordinate 17,950,167 downwards.
TTTTGTTTTCAAGGAGTTAAAGGACATCATCATTTTGCTGCTGTGAATAAAATGGTTCCTTTCCTGTTAGCTGCATGCACGAAATGCCTTGTTGTTGTTGTTTTTCCAAGGGTGTGTGTGTGTGTGTGTGTGAGAGAGAGAGAGAGAGAGAGAGAGAGAGAGAGAGAACCTGGTCCAGTCTATATGAAAGCTGACTCTTCCAAAGTTCTGTTCCAAACATTCTGACGCATGGTAGTACCACAGTGAAACAAGACAATGCATCAGAAAGAGCAAGGAGGAGTCAAGTAGATGGAAACAGACATGATTCTCACACTGGTCATTTTGCAACAGAATGTGGAGTCTTCAGACAGGTGTTTAATTAAAGTTTAATTGTTAGATGAAATGCTGTTGCTTAGTTTAGCAAATGACACTAAAGTAAACTCTTTGAATCAATGACCTTCAAAATCTCTGTAAATTCCATTGCTTCAAATGCTTATACTCTAGAAACGTAGAAACATACAGTAGGTGCAGCAGTTAAGCAGCCAAAACTCTGCTCACCATTTGTAAATGTTCATGTACGACAAAGGATAATGGATGCATGCCATTGTCTTGAGACAAAAGCTTGCAAAATTTTAATCCCCGTAGTTCCTTTTAACCACATTTTTATCCCACCTTTCTTCTGATGACCTCATGTCAATATACATAGGATTCCCATGTAGTCTCCTACTGAGACCTACAAGATTTCAATAAGGCTTCTGCATTGTATGACTTCAAACCCAAGATTTGCCATATGCCTTCCTGTTGAACCTATGTTAGGAAGACTGGAAAAGTGACTTCAAACCCAAGATTTGCCATATGCCTTCCAGTTGAACCTATGTTAGGAAGACTGGAAAAGTTCTTATTTGCCAAAGAAAATAGTACTAGGCTTAGCCAAATGGGCAACTACTTCAAATTATTTGAAATTTTTCATGTCCTGCTTCTTGCCAGAAAAACTAGTACAATCACAATAATAAAATATTAGATAACAGATAATAACACACATAGCAACATTGAAACCAGAGTAATAAAAATATTATTTAAAATAATAGGGATTAAAGGGGGAGCACTTTTAAATACAAATTTTTTTTGAAGGTCCTGTTTCTGGTGTGTCTCATATGATTGGCTAGAAATGATAGGCCAAGAAGCAGGATCTTTGAAGCTGATCAGGTATGGGCTACAGCCAGTGGTGGGATTCAGCCGGTATACCCTGGTACGCCCATACTGGTAGTAGAAATTCCGGCTGGCCCCACCGATCCGTTTGCCAGAGCCTCGGGCCATAGGCCTGTGCCTGCCTCCCGTACCAGTGGCACAGCCTCCCTGGATTTCCCTCATCTGGTTGCTGGAGCCACCTGGCCACCTAGTCACATGGCCACCTGGCCATGCCCACCATGTCACGCCCACAGAGTAGGTAGCAAAACTTTTTAAATCCCACCACTGGCTACAGAAGGGGATGAGGAACACATGGCCTTCAATATATTTTTAAATAGGAACTCCATTCCTAAAACAACCTGATTCTAGATTTGTGAGAGGTGCTTTTGTCTGTAATGAGTAGTTTCTTGGAAAAGTTTTCTATAGAAAGGCTCCCCCCTCCCCCAAACAGTATGCAAATCACACGAAGAGATTGAGGAAAAGTCATCCATGTTTATTTCTCCTTTTGCTGTTTAGGGAAGAATGTGAAAAAACCTCCTAAATCTTACCTAATTCATGCTGGTCTTGAGCCTCTGACGTTCACAAATATGTTTCCAAGCTGGGAACACAGGGAAGATGTTGCTGAGATCACTGAAAAGGTAAATGAACACTGCTCTTCATTTTTGCTGCTTTTTGTGTACTGTTGACATGAAGGTACACCAAGTTGAGAAGTACAAAAATCCATGGGATTAACATATAGAAAGCTTTAAAAAATCAGAGAAAGGTGGTAGTTTCAACATAAGAAGATGGGTTCTGACAGATGTTTTTATTATTTTCATAATTTTTAAGACAACGAAGAGTATTACAATTTGAAGAAATGAGAAGTTTAGCTAAGTATTTGCTCTTTGTTGCCTATTTGCGAAATCTCTAAATTGATTTAGTAATGGGGCAATGGCTACATTTCATTTATGTTTGTGATAATTCTAGCTTCTTTTTCAAAATGCAGCACATTCTCTTTTTTATTACACCCAATCAAAATAAAAATTGAGATGACAATATAGAGACTGTTTTTCTTTCTTTAAAGGCTCAAGTCTCAACATTGCACGAACATGAGTCAAGACTGAGCAACAGGTTTGCTCATCTCTTTCTCATAACTGTACCCCCTTTTCCCCTTGCAAAAACTCTCTCTGGAACTTTTTGAAACCTATCAAATATTTTTGGGTGTGACTTACAAAGCTGAAGTGGGAGGAAAGAATGTCAAAGTCAGGAAACTTGCAAAAGTGGTGCAGACCATAGTTTAGCCATTCTTCCCACTCAAAGCTAGTGAAATGGGGACCTGAGCTATCAATGTTTTACTACCGAGATGGGCAACTTCCAGTCATCAAGGGCCCCCACCAGTGCACCCAGGACTCAATGGGGCTCTGCCCCAAAAAGAGGCCAGAAAGGTAAAAAAATGGCCCGGGTTGACACAAGATGACCCTTAGAGGGTTTCAGGAGTGTGACTGAACATTTTTATGGATAATGTTTCCAGGTATGAGGATGTCCCTGTTCTTCTTGGTATCTAGCAGTCACCACATTTTTATTCTCACAGCCCCTCTAGGAAGGATGATTTCATCTAATGAAGCATCATCCTCTGGAGAATTGTAACAGACATAGAAAATATGGTGGCCACTAGTCTATAAGAGTGACATTAGAAGAAGCATAAGAACTGCAAAATGAACAGTACTTTGATAATTAATGTTGGGATAACCAAAGCTCCTCTTATTTTAGTAAAATAAATCAAATCAAATAAACATTTTAGTAAAATAAGAGGAACTTTGGGTTTATTCCTTGGGCACAAACAGAAGATATTTCCATTAATTTTATACATCGTCTACTATATTCCACACCAGCTGAAATGTTGTTTGTTGCTTCTTCAATTTGATGTTTCTAGGATGCTGAAACTTCTAATCAGATAATCCTTGTAGAGAATGTGTTGGCAAAACTATGCAAAAAGCTGTACCCACTGGCTGATCTCTTAGCAAGACCTCTTCCTGAAGGAGTTGATCCACTAAATCTTGAGATATACCTTTCAGATGAAGACTTTGAGGTAAATGCAAAAGAAATAACTCACTACCGTATCAGAATTTTGAATTGCTTTGGAGATTTTTCTTCTTCTTGCACAACTGTAATGCTTGTGTTTAATAACTGTTGTCTCTTCTTCTTTCACTTTAATTCAGTCTGCATTACAGATGACACGAGAGGAATACAATGCTCTGCCTTCCTGGAAACAGGTCAATGTCAAAAAGGCAAAAGGGCTGTTCTAGGTAGCACAATGGTTGCAGTCACGGGTTGAACCTGGAACCAGGGCCATCAGCATTTTCAACGCCTCTTGGAGGAGCAGCAGCGCAATAAATTACCATGTGTCCATTTTTGCCAAGCAAACTAGACATCTCTCTGCATTCACTATATAAACTGTCTATTCTCTAAGTCAAGTAATATGTAAATGTATGAGAAGAGGTTTTGGGGAAACTCTTATTTAGGGGGTCAAGGGCTCAAAGGTCCTGGTCATAAATGGTGTTCTTTGTACTTTTAGCAGTAGTTGTCTGAGACTGCTGCTGCAGTGGGTCTTCTTGCTACGTACACTTCTTGCCACTTGAGTTTTGACAGTGTTCCCTTTGTAAAGTGTTATTTTGTTAAAGCTGTGGATTTTCAAAAAAAAAGAATTTATATTTATATAAAACACATACAACAAGGATGTATTTAACAATGCAAGGTTTATTATTCATTTCCAAGCCTTCGGTTGAGAAAGCGTTTCAGGAAAAATAGCCAGACAATATGGATTGTCGTTAAACTGCCAAGATACTCTCTCTCTCTCTCTCTCTCTCTCTCTCTCTCTCTCTCTCTCTCTCTCTCATTCTGAATTGTTGGTGTTTTTTTTTTAAATATGATTTGGTCTCATTGCTACTTCAGGTGCTAAACTGAACAAAGCATTATCATATGGGTTTCTTGAGAAACTCTGAATCCATCTTTGATATCCAAAAAATGTATAGTGCCTTGGGTTTTGTTTTTTTATTATTTTCTTGTGTACAGTTTATATACAAAAAATGGTCTGCTTTTTGAAGATGGCTCAGAACAGTCTCCTGTGGTTTACTTTTTTTTGATAATAGAAGTTTAACCAGGGGAAGGGGGAGCCATCTCAGTTTCTAATAACTTCTTGCAACTTAAACTGTCTTTTGTGATAAAGACTTAAAGCAAAGCTTTCAGAATAAACTCTTAGCAATGCACTGGCTTGTTCTTATTCTCACCCATACAGTTTGGAGTAGACAAACTGCTTGTACAATGAAACACCATGTTTTTCGAAATAATGTTAGAAAATAGTCACTGTGTGCTGTGACCAGAGATCAGCAGCTAGCTCAAAGACACTTATTTCTTTACACATACGTAAAAGACAGTAATAAATTAAGTACTGCATACCGAGAGTTCCTTATGGTGCTCGTTCCATGTTTGATTGGCCTCGAAATCATGAATGACTAACAAGTGTATTCTGTGGAGCACTTCTGTTCACTTGAACTATCTGAACACATCACGTATGACCAAACTGTATAAACAGTGTATAATACTAAGAATTTTGCAGATGTGGGACATAAAGAATTGAGTGATTTGTGATTGTAATTCATTGCAAGATGGAGAGGGGTTAATAAGTAATATCCTTCCTGAAACACCAATTTTTATCGGCAGATGGGTAATACCTGATAACTCTTAAGCTACTGCAATAATATGAATATGAACTCTGCACACTTTTGGAATGAAACTCAGTTATATCTGGAACTGACTAACTTTAGTTCCGTTGAAATAATGGAGCTGCTCTACCAGACTTAATCGGGATCCAACCCAGAGTCTCCTGGCTTCTGTAAGCAGTGAAAATGAGATATGTATGAAGCCTTAATTAGTCTTTGTTAGGGCCAATGGAAGCCAAATAAAATTGTATGGGGACTCTGATTTGCTCCATGTGTGTCAATTCTGTATCTTTTGGCTTGTTTCTGAAGCTATAGTCAGTTTGTACTGAACATTGTTTAATTTGGGATACATTTTTGCCTGAAATCATATTGCACACTACACACGAGTAACTCCATGTTACATATGCGGTAGGGTCCAATTACGGAAAGGCTGAAATGCTGTTTTGAAAGCACTTCAGCAATGGGAACTGTGCCACTAATTGCACAATCAAATTGTGCAATCTTTCTTGCCAGATTAGAACACCCAGCAGGTTTAAGGTAAAGGTTTCCCTTGCTCGAAAGCCAGTCGTATCTGACTCCAGGGTTCAGCACTATCTGCTTCTGCAGACGTTTCCGTGGTCATGTGGCAGGCATGACTAGACACCAGAGCACACGGAACGCTGTTACCTTCCCACCGAAGTGGTCCCTATTTATCTCCTTGCAATTTCTTGCTTTCGAACTGCTAGGTTGGCAGGAGCTGAGACAGTCAGGAGCTCATTCCATCCTGCAGTACTCGGGAATCGAACTGCTGACCTTCCACCTCCCAGTCTGCGTCTTAGCCTCTTGAGCCACTGCAGTCCCTCCCAGCAGGTTTAGCTAGGTGTAAAGTTACATTACCCCTAGACTAACACAAGTCTGGCAGTGATACCTAAATTTAATGACACTGCATTTGGTTTTGATTTCAACAAGGGATAAATACCGTGTGTGTGTGTGTGTGTGTGTGTGTGTGTGTGTGTGTGTGTGTGTGTGTGTGTGTGTGTGTGTGTGTGTGTGTGTGTGTGTGTTCAGTATACCTGAAAGATTTTTTGGTTTTGATTTCAACAAGGGATAAATACCGTGTGTGTGTGTGTGTGTGTGTGTGTGTGTGTGTGTGTGTGTGTGTGTGTGTTCAGTATACCTGAAAGATTTTCCTGTTTGTGCATCTCTTTTTTAGAACAATTCCTATTGCCGTACAGTTCAGGAAAACCCTTTAAATGCTGCAAATTACCTTTACAGAGGAAACCTCCAAGCCATTGTTACTAAGTGACATGATGATCCCTTGAAACGCAGTTACACAGTACATTGAACTGACTGGTTCAAATGAAATTGGCTTGGACCACAAACCCAGTCTTTTAAAAATGTTTTTGATGGCAAGTCTAAAGATGTCAACAAATGTTGCTGATCTGTATAGTTAAGGGGAGGCAACTAGAATTTATGTCATGGCATGTATAGGAATCAGCTTGAGCTTAAATCCTGTGCAAATTTCTAGGTTCCAATGTATTCTTGGACTTTAATTACCAGAAGCCCAAGTTAGCACTCCTGCTAATCAGTACTTCTGGGAAATGAAGGTCCAGAACACCTGGAGCTCCAAGGTTTGCCATCACTGTGCCAGATGGAAACTAATAATGTTTGGCTGTGTGAAGATTGGTGTAATGCAGTGGTTCCCAACCTTCTGGGACATGGGAGAGCCATTAGGGTGCCAATAGCCTAAAGAGGGCCACATCTTAAATTGAAAAGTAACAAAATTATTAACCTACTGCTTTAGATCAAAAATAAACATTTAGAGGTCAATGAAGAAAGGTTATGTCTGAGAGGATATACCTTGAGGATGATAGCAGTAAACAAGCCAGGTTGGGGGACCACACAGGAAAAGTTTGGGGGCCCTGCATGCAACCCATAAGCTGCAGGATGGCTTAAAGTATTCCATACAGTGTATTCACACCAGCTTACTGGACTACAAGGGGTGCCTTGTTGGAACAACACACTGCACTGTAGTTTCTGAGAGTACGTATTGCTGTGAAAGTCATTAAAGATGACATTCTGTAGCAACAAATCCCCAAGAAAAAGAAGCATTGGTCTGTGATCACAAATACATTAAAGGCTTTTGTGACTCTTTAAATAAAAGGCTAGGATTGTCTTATTGATACAGATCAAAATAGGTGCCTCTTGGTGTTTAGGGTCAAAGGGTTGGTGTGCTCCAGTATTTACCATTATTGCACTATGTGAGTCACTTTATGGAACATCTCCAAATAATAAATGCTGTCTTACCCTACCAGAGTGAGGGGAGTGTCAGGCTGCCTCTTGCTGTACAATTTCTGCCTTCCAATGTTCCCCCTTCACTTATAGAGGTTAACCGATATACACATGTCTGTTTAATGACATTTGGGTTCCAAGACTACAAGTCTACATTAAATATACTTTCCATAGCTTGATAGGTTTTTTTTCTGAGCAGGCAGTGAACTATTGTCTCTTTTTAAAGTTGGCTTTGCACCTACCTGACAGGCCTCCGGTTACTTTGCACGGTGCCTTTGTACAGACAGATCAAATGCCCTGTGACCTAAAGGAAGGTACTCCAGGCTGGATCCAGGAAAGCATGGGCTGTTAAATCTGTCTCCTTTTCCTAAAGGTATAATTTAGTTGTTCCTTTGCTGCCAAAATCTGGCAATAAAAATGGTAAAAGTACTTGCCGTGTCACACGCACACCCCACCTGCTCATCACAGCTGAAAATTGGATTGAGAAGTTTCCTTTTCCTCTGGGAAAGGTTGAGGAGTGGACGTCTCTGTTGACTTTTGAGTTTAGGTAAAGCTGTAGCTGTTCTGGATATTCGTGCCAGGAGTCTAGGGGTCTAGCAGGACACTATCTCATTGTGAGTGATCATCATATTTGCATATGATGCATTATGCCCATTGTTCTGCATCCAAGCAGTTCAAGGTAGCAGGAGCTTTTCTCGTGGTGTCCTCAAATGTGACAAATACCTTGGGGCATATTGATAGTGCCTTCCAAGATCATCCGATGGGGTTTCCGCCCATGCCAGTTTTCCCATCTGTCTTGGGCAAGCGTGACAAAAGGGGCCTCTAACCTGGCCTTCAGACTACTTCAGGCCTGGTAATATGGTCAGTGTGATGATGGAGTCTTTTTCCGAAATGGCTGGCCATGCCACTGAACTAACAGACCTCCGGGTGCCCAGATTAAACTGGTTCATAAAATGGTGAGCCCTGGACATTAACAGGTGTCATAATGGCGAGGACCCTTTCCTTATGACATCTCCCCATTCTGATAAAGGGCAGAGACCCAGTTGGCCTTCAGGGGTTTTACATAGGTACCTTAGAAGCGAAACTCAAGGTTGTGCCAATAAGTCAGTCCCATCTGGAAACAAAACTTAAAGATCTTCTTTACTCCTCTTTGTTGCACCCCCGCAAGTTGAACTTGAGAAAAAAGGCTTCTTTGTAAAGTTCTTATCTGGTCCCTGTGGCTTCCCTACTCCCTTGGAAGGAACAACGCTACGAGGTTCTTTATTAGCAGCGTTTATTTGATTAAAAAGTACAAAAAGAGTATGCAGTATATTTCTTCTAAAAAGTTTCCTGATCTACATAACATAAAATACTAGACGCATAAGTAAAGTAAAGAAAGCAGAACTTTAAATAAAAATCCTGTTCTAAAGCTGTGGGCATCTGGTGCCCCCATGGACAAAATGACAAAGTCCAAATCTTCAAGGCATCTTGAGAGAGTCTGGCAGCATGTTCTCTAGCCTTGGGGAAAATGAGCTGTGAGGTCCAGAAACTGGGACAATTTATACCATTTCTGGGCCCCCTGACCCCATCCTTTGGAACTTGAGATATTCCAAAATTTGGATATCAAGACATCTGTAGACAACAGAGGTTTGAGACACCTGCAACTTCGCAGATGCTCTTATAAGTGGCTCCATCTCTTTGAGATAGCTCATCATGTCAGAATCCTATCCCAGTGTCCTTGAACTGCTGGCAAGCTATTGTAATGCTAAACACTTGATAAGCATGTGTTAATGGTTGGCTTGTGCTGACTAGTGAAGTGTAATACAGAGCCTGAGAGGCTTAGAATACTGTACAGAGAATCAGAGTGAATAAAATCAAGATACAAAGTGATCTAATTTAACACATAGTAACTTTATGAAAATGTAACTTCCTTTCCACGTTCCCCTGAAACCATCTATTTATGCATTGTGGCTGTCCTTCGTTATTGTAATGCCCACTATCCACTGCAGGATAAAGTTTGGACTCAGAAAACATGATTGTTTATTAGAACATCATTGACAGTGAAATAGATCAGGCGTTAATGTAATCAGCATTAATTTCCGAGGCTGGAAATCTTTTTTGGCTGGCTTTCTCCCCTGATATTGCAGGCAGTAAGGCAACTCATTGTACTTTCACATTTTCACAGCACATCCTGAGCAAGGCTGACTCTCTGTTAAATGCATGGGCCGCCTATCGTTCCAAATAAGATATTGTTTTTATAATGATGTAGCCGGAGCTGGCAACATTTTATCAGAAGTGCCTCAGTTCCAGAGGAAAACCGTTGTGCCCTGCTTGTGCATGATGATGAAGTGGACATCACATCGGAGAATGAGGAGAGAGGAGGAAAAGAAGAATAAAAGAAATTGATCTGGCTGTTTTTATTTAGCAGGTGCTTGTGTGATATTTCACCTTCTATCTCAAATGTCTTTTGTTGGGTTTGGGCTTGCAATTCAGTCCAGTAACTAGGGTTTTGCTCCACTAATATCTGAACAAATTTCCCTTCTCTCCTTTACCTTTTCTGGCCTCCTCTGCTGAACAGAATTGAAGAGCCAGCTAAAAATACCTGCTGTGGAAACCCTTTCATGCTCCTGCGTTTCCATGTAAGGGGATGCTCTTGCTATCACAAGACCATCATGTGAGGCAAAAGGTATTTTATAACCAAGAATGGCACCAGGAGTTGGGGGCGAGGATAGTTTATAAGCTGGCAGTGCAATAAACGTTGAAATGAGAGTAGAGGCACCTATCTGTCTATGTTACGTTACAAAGGCTTTCCAGTGTTTAAGTAAGAAGAGGAAAAGAATTTGATTGCCATGCTGATTTGCTTATAATAAAAGGTGCATGTAAGAGCAAGAGGATTAATAGGTCTCTGTAATGGAATCTGCATCACATACTTGCAGATGTACAGACCAGTTGCATATAAATAAATTATTCAAAAGGAAGGTCTGTTACATGTTCATTCATGGCTTTGCTCCTTGGAAAGTGTACCTAGGCATGGTGCCTGTACTACTTTAGTTGTCTTTCATCCCAGCTTAGTGCAAACTATAATCCCCAAAGTGTTATGATGATTGTTGCCTTCATGAATGCTTTAAGTTTCTTGGATGAGAACTTGCTGTCTGTGTGTGGATGCTTTGTGTACCTAAATCCAGGCTTTGGGAAAGATATTTTTTGGAACACAAATCCAAGCCCTGGAGTCCTGACTGGTGTACTTTAGAATTAAATAGTTGGTTTCCATCACAAATCTACAAACACTTCTCCACTACAAGCTATTATTGCGAGTGGGGATGGGGGATGAATAATTTATAAGAAATAACTGGAAAATAAAAGGATGCATAAATCTCTTTAGACATGATTTTTCTTTCATGCTTATCCATTATTTGTCCCTGCCCCCATGGTCCGAGATCTTGGTTGGAAGTATCAAATGGGAAGAAACTAAATGGAGCCTTAATTGGTGGAAGGAACAAAGAAGGAACATCCGAGGAAATAAAAGGTGGAAGGAGGAGATTGCCTGGGCCTCTTCTGCAAACTACCATAGCAGCCATTTCTGTGGTGGAAAAAATTGTTCATGGACTACATGTTTATCCTGCCTTTCTTCCATCATAGAAATCAAGCTAAATGGGCTTATAAAAAGGTAGCCTCCCATACAGCCACCAATCCGTTCTCTGCAAGATGACTGCATAAGAGGCCCTTGGGTATTCACAGGTGCTTGCTGCTAGCTGCAAATGTCTTGGCCTTAAAAGGAGACCAGATGTGTGATGTAAGCACATAGTTTGACACATTTTTTTCTTCCCAAGTACACGGGGGCTTTCACAATGACAGAGGGCCTTATTGAGTCAGAGGTTTCCATTTCTAGAAGGAAAGTGTCCTTAAGAAGAAAAACACTGTTTATTCTGACATTTATCTTCTTTTTTTAAATGGCCAGTGCAGAGATAGCATGGTTTGTTTGCGTGAGAGCTGTCTTAGACATGCAGCACTGAAATGTTTAAGTGTCTGGAGGAATTATTGTTATAAGAGGAAGAAATAGGCATTTAGCTTAATGATTTAATTAATTTCATTTAATAGATTTATATACCGCCCTATCCAGTGGATTCTGGGCAGTGTACACAAGTTAAAACCAATATAAAACAATTTAAAAACCCTTTAAAGCACAGCAATATTATGATATGATCCTGATCTTGACAAATGACTTAAGATTCAAGGACAAGAAGTAGGGCTACTAACCTATACAACTCTCTTCCAATTGTTTTCATAGACCCATGATGGTGAACCTTAGCACTCCAGATGTTCTTGGACTTCAATTTCCAGAAGCCCAAGCCCTCTGTGAATCCACACAAATGGGTTTACTGTGATTTATCCGGCCCACACTGCCCTCGCTGCTCCTGGAAGCGGGAGTAAAACGTGCCCGTACGGAGAGAGGGTTAACCCGGAAGAGTCTTAATATGGGCGCGTTTTACTTCTGCTTCCGGGAGCGGCAAGGGCAGCGCAGTAAACCCATTTGTGTGGATTCATTTGTGTGGATTTGTGGGCTTGGGCTTCTGGGAATTGAAGTCCTGGAATATCTGGAGTGCCAAGGTTCGCTATCACAATCATAGACGTACTCCTTTGTCCTCCTCCCATTATAGTTATTTTAGAATGCAAGCCTACATCCTTTTCATATAACTATTGCAGAATATATTTGAGGCAAGTCACAGTTGTTCAGATGCTGAACTTTGATGACTGGAAGGTCAGCAGTTCAAGACCTCAATGCTCCATGATGGAGTGAGCTCCTGTCTGTCCCAGCTCCTGCCAACCTAGTAGTTCAAAAGCAAGAAATTGCAAGTAGATAAATAGAGACCACTTTCCTGGGAAGGTAACAGCGTTCTAGGCATGCCTGCCACATGACATGTCAATGGAAATGTCTATAGACGCAGACAGCACTGGCTCTTTGGCTGTAAACAAAGATGAGACCAAACCCTAGTGACTGAGACAACTAGCTGTTGAGCAAAGGTGACCTTTCCCTTTACAGTTGCAGCACGCAGCTTTTCATGGAGATAGGCAATCTTCTAATTCATGTAGCATGCACTTATAATTTGCTTATTATGGTTCTGTTCTACTCTGACTCTTCATTGTGATGTTAGTAACTGAAGAATCAGGCCAGAGTCTTCCCTTCCCTTTGTCCCCAGATCTTTCAGTTTCTGCTTCCTTTACGTGATTTCCATTGTTAGCCACAGTGTAGTAATCTAAATGGCATTTGAGAAAGACTTCCTGCTTTGGGAGCAGTCTGCATCATTGTTGATGGAACCTGTTCTTAAGCTCAAGAAATCCCCTGCCTCCAGAGCCAAAGATAAAGGCCGAAAGATTAAGAGGAAATATTAGTTGGTGGGGATGTTTTTTCCAGTGACCGCTCATAAAAAAGAAAATCATTTAAAAAGCACAACTCTGAACTGCTGAAGGTAATATCCATCAACTTTCAGATTCCACTACCACCTCATTTTAATAACAGCAAATGGATCTCTTACAGCTTACACTCGGAACTGGAGCCTAAGACCCATTTGTGTAGACCAGTCTAACAAATATTGTCTAAAGCTGTAGTTCCCAATGTGGGGCACATGTCCCACATGGGGGGCAATTCTAGAATGAGGCATTAACAGTGAATGGCCTTTTAAGCTTCCTCCATGTGAATAGGAGTTCACTTTTTGAATAATAAGAATTATATGTCGAGGGGGGGGGGCATCAGGAATTTAGAGATGCTTAGGTAGGGCATGACCAAAAAAAAGGTTGGGAGCCACTGGTCTAAAGCAAACTAGTTAACATGTGCTTCCAGATGTTGTTGAGCTCTAATTGCCATCAGTCCCAACCAAGCATGACTAGCGTTGAGGGATCTTGGGAGATAAATGGATTCATGTACAGGTCTCTGATCACAACCTTACGCCAACCATGCTGTTCTGTTTTAGGAGAGAAGCCACTGTTGCAGCCAACAAGAGGGCTTCCAAAGGGAATTAACAATTAATTCAGCAATTGATTTGAAGGCATGCGCTATCGAATTTACTTAGAACTTGCCCTTTTGCATGGGCAACAGGTTGAACAGCTAGGGATGGAGCTTACCTGGTAAAGTGATCTCATCTACCATTTCTAATAGTTGTTTTTCCAAATGACAATTTTCTATGTAATATGCCATATTATATTCAGTTGCAATTTATCGGACTTGCTACTTCCATCCCATTTTGCACTGCCCTGCCCAAATTTAACATTTGCAAGTCTGGAGAGTGTGAAAAATGGCAACACTAGCTGCACACACATTTTAGGTAAAATATTGCATGAAACCAAGAATTGAGAGATATTATGGAACAGTGATGGCTAAACGTGTTGCCATCTGAGATTCAAGTGCCATCACTCTTCCCCATGTACATCATTGGGAGGGCCTGGAAAACCACACATTGTTCCATCCCCACCGCAAATATAGGAGAAATGATACAGTGAGGACAGAGGGAAGAAAATATGGATTGGTTGACTTTATACACCTGCTCTCTTAATTATTCTTTATTCCATGATGCTAAAAGGCACAGATTTGGGGTAAGTGTCCATGTCTAAACAAGGGCCCACTCATTTGCCTATTATGCTGGGCAATAAATCATCATCATTGGCCACAACTCAAATGGGCACCAGGAGGCCTGGTCTTGGAGGGCCACCTTCGCCCTCTGAGGCAAGCAGGAAAAATGCTCTGGCATGAATTTGTTTAAGGTGGATCCCAGCTTTCTAAGAAGTGACCTACACACTATGATCTTGGAGCCATCTCCTGCAGCACATATGAAACGCGACATACAGGATTGCCGCAGCCTTGAGGATATGAACATGGTGCGCCTTCACAGTCAGTCTGTCTGGCATGGCCTTTTCTGTCTCCATGGCTGTTGGGAATCAGAGTTCCTCCTCTGCTCCTTTTCTGTTGGACCCAATATGGTTTCCAGTGGCCTTTCCTCCATTGAGGGGACCATCACCCCACCTAAAGGGGCTCATCCACCCATAGCCATTGGCCCCTTTAGAGAGTCAGGTTATTTACCACTGCCCAGCACTCGGTGTTGAGTCGCTGGCTGTACTCTCTACTCCATTACCATAGCGGGATGACCGGCCAGACACTACAATAAATCTTATTCCAGGATTATTTGCAAACATGTGTCATGAAGGTGACATTGTGTGAGGCATCCAGCAGATGGCGCCTCAGGCTAATTAAGCGCTGGTTCTGGTGATTACTAACAAGTATGAGTTCAAACCCCTTTTGAAGCCAGTTTGTAATCTTTACTGTTGAGACTTAACCAGCAAGGAAGCATCGGCAAAGGCTGATCTCAAGCAACTATTTTGTGTTGCAGCTGACTGATCAACTACAAGCAAAGCTTGTAACATGTTTGCTATTAAGGGTAGAAACTACTGGACAATTACAACACTTAGAACCCTGCACCATCATAATACCAGAATCCACCCATTACAGCTGCCAGACAAATCCCTGATGAGAATTTACAGGCTTGGACATCATCTAGTGGTGCTGAATAATTAATAATAATTGTGTGCAGCCAAGTCAATTATGACTTAGGGGGACCTTTTCCAGGATTTTCTAGGTAGAGAATATGCATAAGTGATTTACCATTCCCTTCTGGAGGTGCCCTGGGACTGTGCAATTTATTTATTTATTTAATCGCATTTATACCACTGCCCCCTTGCCGAGGCGACTCCGGACAGCTTCCCCAGGATGCCTCATCTTCTGGGGAATTGAACTCCTGACCTTAAGCTAGCATCCAGTTGCCTAAAATTATTAAACTATCCAGCCAAGTGCTGAATTCATTGTGTGAAAAAAATAGCACAATTGCAATATAATATGCAGGTTAGCTGCACACTTGTAGTGCAGCATCCTTCAGGCTGTTGTGACCACAAGAGACAGTGCTATGCCTCTACAATGGATAGCTCTGCATGATTCCCAAGTTTTAGGGAACACACTGGATTGTCATCATCACCACCAGGCCCATGCTGGCCATTTGGAACACAGGGACAAGTCCCACTGCGCCCCAGTGACTGGTGCCCCCCCCCAGAGGTGGGCAGAAGTATGTCACCTGAAGGCTACACTAGAATTCCACCACAGCCCCACACCAAGCCGGACTGTTCCAGGCAATGGGGCGCTGTTTCTGTGGGGCGGTTATTGCCATGCACCAACTAGCCCTGCCCCCCCCACCAAGGCTGTTTGGTGCATGTTGGCTATCGCTGTGCACCAACCAATTCGACATGGCACCACCACTGCTGTGGCCGCCGCCGCTAGCTGCAAAGAAGCCCAGTGGGTTTTCCCATCCGCCAAGGCCAGGGTGGCTGGTTGATGCACAGTGATATCCACCATGCACCAACCAGCCTCGCCCCATGATGGCCTTGGTGGATGGGAAAGACCCACTGGGTATCTTTCCAGCTTGTGGTGGTGGTGACAGCAGCTGCAGCGCCAGATTAGATTCCAAGGGAGAAGGCAGGGGTCAGGAGTTGGAGGCCTCATCCCAGGAGCCAGGGTCTGCCACACTTGAACCACGAGGAGGGTGAATGAAGCTCCTTTCATGTCCTCAAGATCTCTCCTCACCGAAGTGGCCCCTATTGATCTACTTGTAATGTCTTGCTTTTGAACAACTAGGTTGGCAGGAGCTGGGATCCAAGATGGGCGCTCAAACCATGGTGTCATGCAGCACCCCCCATAGGCGCCACCCCCTCCCTCCCACACTGTCCAGCACCCTTTTAGCATAGCCAGGACACCCCTGATCACCACCCTACATCTTGAAAACTGGAAGATTAGATTGTAGTGAGGAGATGCAGGTAATGGCATCAATAAGGTAAGCAACATTGCAAAATAAAAATAAAATAAAAAATAGAGGCTAAAGCAGCAGTCACCAAGAGATAATTGCTTCTCAATTTTTGTTTCCAAACTTTCTCCAAATCCAATAACTTTCTGGAGGTTTTGGCCTGGAACTTCCCATCGCCCCCCAACAAGCATGCCCAACGATGAGATTACATGGGAGCTGACATCAAAACATCTGATGGGCACCAGAAGGCTGGTGAAAAGGCAGTGAGGAACGATAGTGAAATGTGCCAGGTGGATGAGATGGTCAAAGTGCCCCCTCGGAATGAAATTATGAAACAAGGTCATCAAAACAGTTATTTCTCAAACCATTCCTGAAAGGGGTGATGAGCAGGCTTTCATGCTTGCAGTAAATACTTGTGTCTAGTTAAGATAGAGGAGGAAGGGGGAAAGTGTGTCCTAATGGTAGAAACTTAGCTGCACATACTTAGAAAATGTAACAGGTGAAAACAGGTGTTAATCCCCTTACTGCTTCTTACACTTGCACACTTCAACTGCTGCAGTTGCCTCACCTTGAACCATCCTTCCAGGTGGAGCTGAAGGTTGCTTGATTTCAACACTGTTCATTGTGACTGCCCCAGCCTCCCACTTTTATTCAAGTCTCTCTGAGAGGTATAATAATAATTTTGTGTGAGAAATTATTCTGGGTTGAAAGGATTTTTGCTGGAGAAACTCTGCTAAGGGGATGCCCAAATGAGGCTCCTTCAATATCCCCAACATCTTTTCTCACCGAAGTGGTCCTTATTTATCTAAATGCAATTTCTTGCTTTAGAACTGCTAGGTTGGCAGGAGCTGGGACAGAGATGGGTGCTCAAACCATCATGCAGCACCCGAATCTCAAACGGCTGACTTGCTGGCCTTCCAGATAACAAGGCAAGCTTCTTAACCACTGAGCCATAGCAGCCCCCTGAGAGGTAATCCGAGGGGTTTTTTTTATGCTTGAGGCACAACAGCAAATGTCAGGGATGTGAAGAGTATGTGAAATTTCTCATTCTCAGTGATTTTCCAATTCACATCATGCCAAGATTGCACGTCAAGACTCATCTCTGCATATTGCAGCTTTCTCAGGTTCTTGAAAGAAATGAGATCCCGGTTTCATTACCTTCCATCTTTGGTCCTTAGTTCTGCATCAACTAATTGTGCACAGCTAAATATCTTTTCTGATGACTCCTGTGTAAGAAATATGCCATCCTGTACAGGAACTATAATAAACCTGGAGTTTGCTGTCTCTTTTTGCCCTTTCTTGGCCCAATTGATCCTATATAAGAAAAGTGCAATTGTTACAGTCTCCCACAGTTTGGTGGGTTTCCCCCTGTCCATTTCATGGCAATCCTGCACAGGGACGATGCCATTCTGCATAGGAATTGTAATAGTCCTGGGCAGCTTGACAGTTTTCTAGAAAAAATGGCCAGAAATATTCTAGAAAATCCCACCAGATCTCTTTTTTTAGAGGGTATGGTGTGTCTTCCACAGCAAACTCATATGTTTGAGAGTGAAAGGCCAGGAGATCCTTCCTAAATGACACACATGTACATGTACAGGCTTCTTCTTCTTCTGTGTCTAGGCCAGATGTGAAACTGCCAAAATGAAGGCACCTTTTGATGAGTTCATTCTGAAGTTCCTTTCGCCTGGCCTAATGTGAGAAAGAGTAGCCAGCAACACAAGGTTGTCATTACGCAATTGCAGTTCAAAAACACCAAAATTCTGAGAACATGGTAGTAAGCTTTGAGGTAGGCCCAAGATGACACTTTAGGGACCACTGGAAGGCACAGTGCCTAGACCCGTTACTGATACTAAGTACATTGAGCTTTGCTCCATTATGTTTGTGGTACTATGGCATGTTTATTTTGTACTGATTTGTAATTTTGTAACCTGTAATTTGCAATTGTATGCTTTATTGTATTTTGTGTGTTGTTCATATTGTTATATTGTATTTAATTTGTTATTCTGTATTTGATTTACCTGTTGTAAGCCGCCCTGAGTTGGCCTGGGCCGAGTAGGGAGGGGTATAAAATAAATAAATAAATAAATAACAACATTGCCCTGCTGTTTCTGCTCCTCTAACAGCCAGACTATTTGGCATTTGAAGTGATACTTCTCATGCCTGCCATATAAACCATAAGGACACACTGCAAAATGACATATTTCAATGTTGTTGTTGTTGTTTTTGCCAGGATCTTCTACATGGAACTTTTTCAAGGTCCATTCCATGTTCTACTATGTAATAAAACAGCATTCCCAAGTGTCTGGTGCCATTGACAAAGCTGAAACACCATTCGATGCACAAGAGCTAACAAGCTGCCTTCATTAAACTGGAGAAGTGAAATAATCCCTGGAATGAAAAGATGCTGGTCTGAATCCATTGGTTGCCCTTATTAGAGTAAAGGCATAAAATCAGTAGGATTTACGTAAGTGTTGAGTCATCATTTGGCAGTCGATCTAATTGGTCTACTCTAGCCATTGGCAGCATTGTGAAGCGTCTCCCATTTTGTATGCTTGAGGAGGGTAATTTCCACCTCCAGAGCTTCTAATTTGTTCCAAATGGTTTCCCAGCCTTTCTTGTAATACCGTCATTTGGTACTTTGCAAAGCATTATTATGGTAGCAGAGGGAAAGGGATTCCGCAGCAAAATTATCACATTCACTATTCTAAAAATGTTGAAAGGGTTTTTGTTTGTACGGACAAGTGAATGCTTTCACTGGCCTCATCCTTTTCCACCACTGCTCGTGATATGCTTTCCTTTCCTTTTTAGACTCTAAATCCCAGAATTCTCCATCCTGGGAGCTCCAGAAACCCAGTACTCATTTGGAGAACTCCCAGCTAGCTCTGGAGCTAATTCCTTTTCCTAACAGAAAGCTCAGCCAGACTTTCGCCTGTCCCAGGCCATGAAACCTTCCAGTCTAGTTTTTCTCCAGATGAGCAAAACTTAGGTGTGGATCTTGAAGGGGAAACTCTGTAATGAGAGAATTTCTGGGATTTTGAGTAAAAAAGAGAATGGCACATGCCTAACTATTACCTCAGGATTTTGGGTGCTTTCTCTTTCTTAGGGTTGGGTAGCAGAAACTTGGACCTTACAAGTATACTTCTAAGAACTTCTCTGCCACAAAATTTTAATGCTTGGACAGAACACTCAAAGTGCTTGGATTCGTTTGTAGTGTAGTGAACATGCAGATATTTGTCCATTTCATTCACAGCGTTCTGAAAATAGGGCTTGGTTGGGTCTCCTGACACCTGTAAAATTCTAAGCATTTGGAGGTCCACATTGTCATCATCGTCATCATCATCATCATCATCTCTCCATGCACACCTTAAACAAAAATCTAGGCATTGCTAGTATCAAAACATTCAATACAACTTTTTCAGAAACCCTTCTTTTTTATAATTTTTAAATTAAATTTTCAATAAACTACAAATAGTAATACAGAAAAAAGAAAAATAACATTTATCATACAATAGTACACCAAATACAAACTACATACAAAAATAGATAAGAAAAAAGAAATTCAAACATGAAATTACAAACTTTAATATAAATTGATCAAACAACTGAGTAAAATACTTATCTTATGACTTTTGACCTATTCTCTCTATCATGCATACATAAGTCTCTACATTTTTCTTAAATCTATTTTACCATACATTAATTATCTACCAGTGTCTTATACAGAAACCCTTCTACAAACAGTTAAAAGCTTCATGAGATGACTGAATATATAACATGCATGGTTCCATCTCCACTCTGTCCAGGTTATCCTGCTATGGTAATAGAGTAGACCATGCTGCCAGAGAATCAACGGCAATCATCAGGTGGCAGTTAACTAACATGGCAACCCTGACAACTAACAGCCTTGGGTGGCAAAGTCCAGGATGATGAACCCCAAGTGGGTTAAATCCCACTTGAATCCATCTTGATGGAGGGCAGCAGCTTCATCAAGACTGGCCTGGGACTGATGAAGACTTTGTATGCCAAAAAGGCTCAGGACCAGAAAGTGACTAACAGAACTGGAACAGTGGTACAGTATTTGCAAAAGGCAAATGGAAGGCCACTGTATTATATATGGTTCCCAGGATAATTTTCATGGCTGATTGCCAAGATAACAGCCAATATTCAGAATCTGATATAGCACAGCAAGGTTGCTTTTGCCCATGGTACACCTGATTGTGGTTCAAAAATACCTTCAACTTTGAGAAGGCTATTTCTGTGTATCCCATCTTGGAGCTTAACAGCCCCTTTCTACACAGAGGTCATTAGTAAGTGAATGCATCTTGTCTCTTCTAATGCATCCATGTACACATAGGTGCATATATACTTGGCATTATGAAGTACAGTAATACCTCGGATAATGTTTGCATCAGATAACGCTAAAACTGCATACATTAAGCAATCTGGAAAAAACGTTAAAATCCTATGGGATGCATCGGATAACATTCACTAAAGCCTGTGCCGGTTACAATGTATCTCTATGGAGTTTTAACCTTATGCGAATCATCCCATAGGATTTTAATGTTATCCGATGCATGCATCAGATAATGTTAAAAATTGGATAACACTAAGACTTGTGGAGCCATGTTTTAGCATTATCCGGAGTTTTACTGTATATGGTCTTCCATTTTATACTCCATGCATGCTGATTACAACTGCATAACTGAATGGCAGCATACTTTGTTCAAAATATAAAGATAATAAAACTCTCTTGGGTTTTGAATAGGGTGGCCACTGGTATTTCCCCACCACTACCGAATAAGAACCTGGTTGTCAAAAGTAAAGATAAAAGGAGCCACACATTTGTCTGTGTTTCAATATTATAATGTGTTTGTCTTTGGGGAAGGGCTGAGTTTTACCTCCCCCTTGAACAGAACGTGGCGCCTTTTATTTTCTGTGGAGCAGAGAAGTAGAGGAATTCTGCCTTGAAATGATTGTGTAAAACAGTACTAAATTGAGGCTCTTTGTAGGATGGGTGGCTCTATTCCAAGACAAAATTGATTATTTGGCCATCTCCATATTGCAGAGAATTTGGGATATAGGAAGAGAAAGCAGGGCAGGGCTTATTAGCTCCAGCAACTAATAAGAACACTGGCAAATTTGTGACTGATCTCATTCTGTTTGTAACCATTGACTGCCAAACTTACTAACATCATTGGCATTTATGTTCCTACCCTTCCTAGGATCTATTCACAGCCTTTCCCAACCCAACTAACCGTGTTGAACTACATCTGCCAAAATCCCACACCCATCACAACCTATGACCTGGAGCTGAATAGCTTTATTCTAATAGGACTGGTTTTAATGTGCAGCTGAATCAAATCCATTTCCTGCTAGATCAAAAATGCTAAATGGGGTTGTTGAGAACAGCTAGTCTCTTAAAGGTGTGTTGCTCTCCAGACGGAAAAGGTAAGAATTTGAAAAGAGTTGAATATTTTCTAAGGGGTAGCTGTGTTAGTCTGGGCAGGCATATCAGACAGGAAATGAAACAAAATAAAGACCAAAAAAAAGTGACCAAAACAGTCTTCCGAGTTCCTTCTTATGCTGCACAGTGCCCGTCTCCACCACTACAGCATATTGGGCAATGAGGCTCCTCATTGCTTCTTCAGTAATAAAGTTTTTATGGGGCTAGGGTACTAACCCCACGCGAAACCTCCTTTCTCATCCAGGCTTGGGACTGTTGAGGTGTAGTAGCAGAGTTGCACTCAGCAGTGCACAGCAGAGCGGTGGTTCCCAGGAATGCTATACAGACCGAGACTTGTTTGATGCAAAAGGTTTACTCAAAAGATTGAAGGATAAAGGGCTTTGGTTGATTTACAATGGCAAACATAAAGCAGATAGAGTCTCTCTGCAAGCAAAACACAGTTCCAGTCACTGCGGGAAGAAAGGATAACAACTGTAATATTCCTTGTGCTCAGCAAATCAACAAATTAGGTTGAGCATGGGAATCTTCTATGTCCCACAAGTAGCAAACAAAGTCTGGTAAGCAGAACAGCAGTTTGTCTTAGGAAAGAAGCAGGCAAGCTTATGTTTTTCCTCTGAAGCAGTAAACAACAAATCAACAGCTCACTTGGAGAGCTTATATCAGAGTGTACCTTTCCTCTCTTCAGTGTGAAGGGCAAGGTCAAAGTCTCTCCAGCTCGTAGACAGTAGTATGAAACACAGCATGAAGCACTTGAAGTTTAAGGTACTGTATTTTGCTTAGTGAGCATAAGAACTAAACTAGTGCGAACCAAGCACTATACTTATAGATGGCACTTGTGATTACACATACAAGGGCTAACACCTGTGCTAGTTAGGATGCATTCTACTTAAAGCAGCATGGTAGTACTTGCAGTAGATACAATATCCTATACAATACTGTAAAGCAAATACTTATTACCCCCAACAGGGACCAGCAACGATGGAGTTTTAAAAGACAGTAAAACACCATAAATCATTGCATTTATTTATAGTATATCTTACTTGTCACTCATAATAAACCGCACAACAACCCTTGAAAGAAGATCAGCATTATTGCATTGAAGAGCCCTGGTGATGCAGGCATTAAAGTGCTGTACTGCTGCAAAACGGCTATGACGTTGTGAGTTCAATTCTGATGGAGATCAAGGTTGACTCAGCCTTCCATCCTTCTGAGGTCGGTAAAATGAGTACCTAGCATGTTGGGGACTAAATTTTAATTACCTTGTGAACCACTCAGACAGTACACTAAGCACTATGGAGCAGTATAAGTGTAATTGCTATAAGTGTAATTGCTATTGTCCCCATATATGAGGACGATGGATGGATGGTGAAAGACACTTGGCACTCAAACTCATTTAGAGAATGACTGAGCCAGCCTGAACATGATTCATTCTTTGGAAATGCACCCTAATTGGCATAGCATGGACTTTCCTATTATAATAATTTTGTGTCAGAGATTACTTTCAGCTGAAAGGATTTTTGCTGGAGAAACTCCACTCAGGGGACACCCAAATGAGGCTCCTTTCATGTCCCCTGAGTGGAGCCCTTGGGTATCAAAACCCAGTCTTCCAGTCTCCAAGCTCCGCATCTTAACCACTAAGCCACCGGGGGAGCTTCTGGGAATTGAAGTCCAAAAACCAAAGGTTGTCTAACACTGTTCTAGCTTTCCTATTGATGAGATAGGAGCTGCAGTGGCTAAACAAGTCCAGCTAATCTTTCTCACACTGGGTCAGGTGAAAGGAGCTGCAGAATGAACTAACTAAAAGGTGCCTTCATTTTGGCGTTTTCACGTCTGGCCTAGACATGGAAGAAGAAGTTCTCACATTTTTACCTAAGATTGAAAGGGTTGTTCTCAGACAGATTACCCGTGTGTAAGCAGAGCCACTTGGGAGTTCATTGACATGGCCAAGGGGAGCTTGAGAAACCAGTGCTAGCAGCAGCTATGCTCGGTCAGAATTTCCCTTTCGTCTCATGATACAGAATTACACAATTGGACAGGAATTGGGTGGAGGAGAGAGGTATTTCCCTTCTCTGGGGCACAGCAGGGTGCCAACCGGAGGAGCTGAAAATATCACTGCTGTATAGAGAAACACCTAGGAGGGTCTCTCAGACTGAGGTAATTGTTCCATTCCACTGTTTCCTTCTTCCTTGGCAACTGTGAAAGAAATGAGTTTCTTGGATGCAGAGGTGGAGAATTTATGTCAGGCCTAATATCACCTGACTAAAATTGACATTAGCACTAGCCAGCCAGTGAACAAGGGTGATGGATATTGTAATTGCACAACAGCCAGAGGGCCACACATTTCCCATTCCTCCTTGACACCCCATCATAACTACACTGATACCTCGGATAAAGTCCAATTTGGACAAAGTCGCGGTTTTCATGCACACGCGATGCATCACATAAAGTCCAAAACCGCTTAAAAATGGATGTTATCTGAGGTATTTGGTATAGGAACCTTGGATAAAGTCCATTTTTGGATGTTATCCAATGCATCGCCCATTTGATTCGGATAAAGTCCAAAATCGGATAAAGTCCAAACTTGTGGAACGGAGTTTGGACTTTATCCAAGGTTCTACTGTACTAGTATTTTATCAATATTTTCATAGTAACTCAGTAACAAGAATTGTGTTTTGTTGTGCTGGAAGGCCTCATCTTTCAGCTCCTGGTGCGGTGGTTCCCACACCCCACAGGGGGACTTCAATTCTCAGAAGCCTAGGTCAATACATTGGCTGATCAGTGCTTTGTGGGAACTGACTTAGGCTTCTGGGAATTGAAGTCCAAAAACCAAAGGCTGGTTAACACTGTTCTAGCATCACTAGGCTGCTGTACATGGAACTGAGCTGGATGGAACTGTGGTCAGGGCTTGGGACAAATAGAGATGGGAAATGTTTGCCTTTTTTTTATTTTTACTACAGCTCCCAGAATACCTCAGCCACCATGGCTACATTTCTTCCTGGTTCCGATATTGCTGTTGATTTTCCCTCTCAAGGTAACCCATGCATTGTACATTCATTCGCAGGGATCAGAGAGACAACTTATGAAGCCTTTCCTGTTGAATGTTTGTCACTAAGTGGTTAAAGCAAAACTAAGTAAAGTTACTTTTTGTTACTGCAGCTTCCAGAATCCAGTATGGATGCTGGTTTAAGGATTCTGGGTTGCATAGTCCAAGATCTGATCTGAAGGCTCAAGGGTAGGTATGGCAGGTCCAGGCCAGCCAGGAGCTGAAGCAAGGCAATGGCCTCAGGTGACCGAGTGTTTTAGGTGGTGAAGGAGTCAATTACTGTGTAGAGGGCTCCATTCACTTCTTGGCACCTGCACAGACAGGTATATTTCCTGGCTTCTCCTTCCATGTCATCTGGATTCTGAGGAGCTCATCAGAGCCCGGTATTGTTCAAATAGCTATCGGCCTCCTTCAAATGACTACCCATGGCAGACACAGGAAGCTGGAGGAGAAGTATGGGAATGCCTTCACCTTGAGAATGAATGAAGGTATTACGTGATACAGAATGTGTGGGTCTCCCGTTTGTTCCCCATCTCAGATAGTAGGAGAGCTGGCATCACCCCATGTACAAACAGTTCCCTGCAGTGTATCTTGACCAGGTGCCAAAGCATTCAGTGTGACACACAAGAGAAGAAAAGATTAATAGCAAACTCATTAATCTGTTGCACAAAAGTTTGATTCACCTGTTATACATAAAACAGGGAAGTTGATGTTCCAAAAGGAAATTTCACTTGATGAAGGGAATTCTAAAGGTAAAGATCTCCCTTGTTCAAAAGCCAGTCGTATCCGACTCTAGGGTTCAGTGCTCATCTCTGTGTATAGCCAAAGAGCCAGCGCTATCTACATTTGCAGATGTTTCCGTGGACATATGGCAGGCATGCCTCAATACCGGAGTGCACAGAATGCTGTTTACCTTCCCACTGAAGTGGTCCCTATTTATCTACTTGCAATTTCTTGCTTTTGAACTGCTAGGTTGGCAGGAGCTGGGACAGAGCTGGAAGCTTACTCTGTCATGCAGTACTTGGGAATCGAGCTCTGACCTTCCAGTCATCGAGTTCAGTGTCTTAACCACTTGAGCCACCACAGTCCCCCCCCCCCTTCCATGAACTCTGGGTGTCATTTAAAGTAGAGTTTGGCACAGTGACATTATTTAGGCCTCACTGTTATAGGGAGGGTTTTCACCGCCTCCCCTGGCCAGCATAGTCAAGGATCACTGCTGCTTGAGAGATCATGGGTGATGTAGTACAATTGTAATCTTAGCTCTACTTGTTTGAAACCAGCAAACTGAAACCCCTAAGATACACTTTTTAAAAATACTGCAGGCCATGACTCAGAAGGGAAGTGAGATCTCCCTCTGGAGGAGTCTGGAGGACACAGGAGGTGAGTGAAGGAAGGAAAGAAGAAAACAGCTGCAGCCGTGCATTAAGGTGGCTCTCGTCAACATGTCCACGTCAACTGTTTCACTCCAAAGCCTCACCCAGAAAGCGAGCTGTTGGCAGGGCTTGTCAATGAATCAACAGCAGTTCCCATCTGGAACCGATCAGCTCCAGAGCTCTGCTGCACAGCTGTTGCGGAGGGGATTGCTACATTTTTTGGAGTCTTAAGATGCCCTGGGACAGGTTTCCATCCATTCATATCTGACACTAAATATAATAACCGCTGCCACAGCCTTGCCAAATCCTCCTCCCATTCTGAGTCATCATCATAGACTTCGGTTTCCACAACTGGAAAGCCTTTTCAGCCACAGAAGAACTGAACAAAGAGGGGAAGAGGCTTTAAGAGAGAACTTATTCACATGTCACTTTTCAGAGTGGGAGGCAAAGATCCCTGCAAACTGTACACCTTCCCTCCTTTACATAACATGCATTGCACTTGGATTTGCAAGCAGAGTGGCCATTCACATCTCCATTTTCAACATGGTGTCTAGCCATGCCTGCCACATGTCCACACAAACGTCTGCAAACGCAGACCGCACTGGCTCTTTGGCTATAAACAGAGATGAGCACTGAAGCCTAAAATCGGATACAACTGGATTTCGAGGGTGACCTTTACCTTTACCTTACCAGCAGAATTGGGAAGGGATTCATGAAGAAAAAGCCTGCTTTGTGGCCATATTCTGCCTGTGGGACAATGCGTGTGTACATTAATGGTGAGGATCCACCTTGCTTTTGGTATACAATAATAGCTTTCCATTCGATAGCCTTTGGTTTTTGTTTTGTTTTGTTTTATTCCTTCCTGTGCTTTCTTCTTCTCTCCGAATTGTTTGGACAAATAGAGTTTGTCCTCTTGATCCCCAAGGTAAAGGTCTCCCTTGCTCAAAAGCCAGTCATATCTGACTCTAGGGGGTGATGTTCATCTCCATTTACAACCAAAGGTCCTGCAGACATTTCCATGGTCATGTGGCAGGCATGCACAGAACGCTGTTACCTTTCCCACCCAAGTAGTACCTATTTATCTACTTGTAATTTCTTGCTTTCAATCTGCTAGGTTGGCAGGAGCTGAGACAGAGTGCATGGAATGCTGTTACCTTTCCCATCCAAAGTAATACCTATTTATCTACTTGCAATTTCTTGCTTTCAAACTGCTAGTTTGGCAGGAGCTGGGACAGAGACAGGTGCTCACTCTATCGTGCAGCAACTCAGGTCTCGAACTGCTGACCTGCCGACCTTCCGGTCATCAAGTTCAACCTCTTAACCACTAGGCCACTGCAGTCCGACTTAGACTATAGAAAGGAGTGAACTGAGTTGACTGTCTCTTTAGTGATCTCACCGGTCATCTAAGCAGCTCCAGCGACCATCAACTCTTAAGTGTTGAGGAGAACAGTCTAAAGAGGCAGAGGATGAGAGGAAAACTCTCCAAATCTAGCAACAAACTGGCAATGTTAGGATAGCAACTGAAGAGGAAGCTCAAATCCCGGGGGGGGGGGATGTTTGCCAGCTCCTCATACAGATTCAGTGCCTTCCCATCTATTTCAAGAATAAGAATTCCCATCCATTCCCCAGATCTGGTTGCTAGAACTTTAAACTGTAACATAACAGGAAATCTTAAAAGGGGTGGGGGAGGAATGCACTTTCATGGAAACAGAAAATAATAGAAAATTGGGAGTATCAGAAAATACAAATGAAACTGAGAAAAAGAATTGCAACGTATCATCACCTTCTCAGGATGGCAGCCAACCATGTTCTCCTGCTATGGCTGCCTCCAGAATATTGCACTGTATCCCGCAGTCTTCTGAAATTGATGCTCATAGGTCCGTGATGGCGAACCTTGGCACTCCAGATGTTCTTGGACTTCAATTCCCAGAAGCCCAAACCCCTGTGAATCCACATGAATGGGTTTACTGTGATTCATCCAGCCAACGCCGCCCTTGTCGCTCCCGGAAGTGGAAGTAAAACGCGCCCGTATTAGAATAGCAAAGGGTGGGGTTAGTTAAGAGACTGGGGCGTGTGGGAGAAACAATGTCACAACTTTCTGTGCAATCACACAAATGCATGGAGCCAACATTAAATTGAAAATAGAGCAACACTGTGTGAACACAAACAACACATAGACCCACAACACAGAAAGCATGCCCACTAGTGTTTGTCTTATGCAACAAGACGCCATGGGTAAGCATTGTTTCAAGAAAGATCGCTGTGAAAATGTTGATCTGCTTGTCTCAATAGGATTTAATACGCAGCCAAAGTCATTGAGTTAAATGTTTGGCAAGTGACAAAACTACAGAGATGTGTTCTCTACACTGTACGTGTGTGCAGAACACAAAAGATGACTAGACCTGGTGTTCTGAAACCTTAACCTTTGATTCCTTCTGGATGGATATTATGAAAAGTTGGCTGTACTTTTGGTCAAGAGGAATATTAAAATAAAAATACAGGACAGCACGCATCATACTTTCTCCACAGATGTTATTCAAGAAACCCACAATGAATTAGAGAATGACACTTATTGTTGCTTCTATTGGGAGGACAGCCTCAGTATGCATCATGATCTATCCATCTGTCTCTCCTTCCCCAAGAGTGAGGGAGGAGGAGAAATCTTTCTTGCACTCCCATTATGTCCCTTTGGGAGTACAAAGATTAAAAACACATTATCCAATATGCGCCTGATCAGGAGACTTTGAAAACTTCTTAGGTTACTGCAGGTGTTTTAGGGTTGGACCATGGACCCATGTTTTCAGAATATCCTTCCTCTCCCTGGCTCTCTTTCCTCGGATCTAGCTACTCCAGGGATTCACCTGAATAATAGGTCACAGTGTTCTGCTAAACTGTACATCATCTTTCCATGCAGATTTGATAGATGGAAAAGTAGAGATACATTCATGAGCATTCCCTGCTCCGTGCACCTAAGATGATGTGTCTTCATAAATATTCAGACCCCAAACTTGCGAACTCTACTCTTTTTCTACCATAGCTCCCAATATCTTCAACCTGGCATGGTCACTGGAGAATCTATGGCAGTGATGGAATAATCTTGGCACTCCAGCTGTTCTGGAACTTCAATTTCCAGAAGCCCTGATCAGCTGGAGTGCTGACTTGGGCTTCTGGTAATTGAAGTCCAAGAACAGCTGGAGGGCCAAGGTTAGCCACCAGGGATCCAGGGCAGTGATGACAAACCTTTTAGAGCCCGAGTGCCCAAACTGCCATCCGCGCTGCACCCTCATGTCGCAAGTGTGCCACCCGCCTTACCCCAGACAGGGGAGGAAGGAAGTGCTCTCGTTGGGCTGCTGGGCAGAGGGAAAGGGTGAATTCTGTGCTGGGGGAGGGAGGAAGCGCTCCCTTTGGGCTAGACTTGCCATAATTCTCTCCCATAAAACTGGGACAGAAGTATACTTGACAAAAATGGGTGGGTTATCACTAATACAGGATGGCCTGTAAGTCCCTAAAGGTAAAGCTTGGTCACCCTTGTTTGAAAGCCAGTCATAACCAGCACTAGGGTTCAGTGCTCATCTCTGTTTATAGTCAAAGAGCCAGCACTGTCTGCATTTGCAGATGTTTCCATGGACATGTGGCAGGCATGCCTAGACACCGAAGTGCACGGAACACTGTTAACCTTCCCAACAAAGTGGTCCCTATTTATCTACTTGCAATTTCTTGCTTTCGAATTGCTAGGTTGGCAGAAGCTGGGACAGAGATGGTCATTCATTCCATCATGCAGTACTCAGGTTTTTAACTACTGTACTGACCTTCCGCCTCCCAGTCATCATCTTAACCATTTGAGCCACTGCACTCCCTACCCATCCGTATATTTTATGTATCCAGTGTATCTGTGTGCTGTGGGTAGGAACGTACGGCCCCCCTGTATGTATTAGATAAGCTGTCTGAGCCAGTTTTCTGTCCTCCTAGAGGCCAGACCATTGGTCTATCTAGACTTGTGGCATCTGCTTTGACTGACAGTCCTCCACATGTCAGAAATGCCCTTTCCCCAACTCCCTGGTCAAGATATTGGAAATGCTTATCTCTGAAGGCCAAATTAAAGTGTCGTGCAAGAAAAGGTGGTAAACCAATAGTCTCTCTAGACACATATTCCAACCTTCTGCACAATTTTGGTGAAGGAAATTTTCATACAGAGAAATGGCACTGCGAGGAAGCAAATAATTTTATTCCTTCTCTCTGAGAGAAAGAGGCTGTGATGTTGGCATCCTTCATTGTTCAATCACCATTAAAAGTGCACTTCTTTGTAGCTTTGTGCAGTAACCTCACAGTAGGATAAATACATGTCCTTTACCTCTTAAGGGAGTTTCACTTCTAATCTTAAGGCAGCCATCTCATTTAGCTTGGCGCAATGCATTGGACATCCTGTATGCAAAGTGTATGTTTCCCCTCTAAAGGGTAGTCTCTTGCCATAAAAAAGAGGAGGCTAGGCAAAAGTGAACCAAGGGAATTCTTAACCTTTCACTAAACTATAATTCTAGAAACTTTTTGAGACAGCTGAGAATTTCCCTGCTAGAATTTGCACTATACTTCAGTTGTAATCATAGGCTCCATACATATTCCCACTTGCCTTTCTTTATTAGGCAATGAAACTGGCTTGGGTCTCCCCCCCAAAACAACAACAACAACCCCCACTGGTGACATGTACCAGTTTGCCACCAGCATATGTCACTGGTCAGAACACTTGGCCAACAGGCACTATCTGTGCCTTCCAAAAGATTAAATGAACCCTTAAAACATGGCATCTCCACCTAAACCTAGTTTTTCTCTCTCTCCAGATACACAACTCAAAGGACCTTACCTGGAGCATTGCTTGGGAAATGTTGGCTGTTTCTTGAGGAAGCATTTCCCCATATAGGAAAAAGTTACCCAAAACGCACACAGTAAATATCTGGGCTTTGTTCCTTTGCCAGTTCTTACATATCTCTGGAGCATGTTTCCTTCTTGTCTCATTTCAGTTATCTTGTTTCTCCTAGGGAGAGACTCCCTTTGGCTATCAATCTAAATGAGGTCAACACAACTCCCCTAAGACCTATATTTCATCATTTGCTAATAAATTGGCAAGGTTTATATATTTTTGGATCACTAGATCCAAAGAGGGAAAGAGAGAAAGGTAAAGCTTGTTTTCATTGTCCACGTGGAGAAATGTGTAATTAACCAGTAACATAAGGGATTCTGTAAAGAGATTTGGGTTTTTCAACCAAATGGAGAAATCTATTAATCATATCCACATTGAGAGGTCTTTTTCAAAGCCTACTTTTCTGACACCAAAGAAAACCAATGAGCTACTTTTACCGCAACTGACAGCTAATTCCTGATGCCTCCAAGACATCAGTGTGAAGCTGTTTTAATCTCCATCACAGAGAGCTGCCTAAATTAAGTGTGACTGCTACATTTTTATTATTTGCCTGCTAATTTTAACACTGTATATCTTGCATTTCTCTGTAAATAAATGCCAGGTGGCTTGTAACAGATTACACAATGACAAAATAAACCAAACCAGATAGACACAGACCCACAGTAAAGGTAAAGGTCGCTCTCGCTCAAAAGCCAGTCGTATCCGACTCTAGGGTGAGATGCTCATCTCTCCTTTACAGCCAAAGAGCCAGTGCTGCCTGCGTTTGCAGATGTTTCCGTGGTCATATGGCAGGAATGACTAGACACCAGAGCACACAGAACATGGTACCTATTTATCTACTTGAAAATACTTGCTTTCAAATTGTTGACCTGCTGACCTTTCACCACAGTCCCGAGACCCACAATACAAAATCATAAACTAGCAGCACAAGAACATACAGTATTCTGAAAAAGGCCCCAGCCTCTAACATACATGAAGCTGTAACTAGCAGTTCAAGCCCAGGGACAAATGGCTTGGTCTCTCATCACTCTACCCTGAGGCATAAGTGGAAGATCCACCCTCCCACCCTGAAACAGGAGGAAGTTACAATGAACGTGTTCTGGAGATGATGATGTCTATTATCTTAACTCTCACCAGTAAATTCACTTTTACATTCCAGGGCTTACTAAATTTTGGTGTCCTGGGGCAAAGCCCCAGTTCTTCTTTGAGCACCATATCAGATTCTGAATATTGGCTGTAATCTTGGCAATCAGACATGAAGATTTCCCTGGGCACCATATAATGCACTTCCCTTCCATTTGTCTTCTGCATTGCAGCGTGACACCGATACCACTGTTCCAGTTCTGTGAGTCACTTTTTGATCCTGAACCCTTTGGGCAATCCAGGCCAGGATTGATGAAGCTGCTGCCCTCCATCAAGATGGATTCAAGTGGGATTTAATCCATTTGGGGACCATCATCCTTCCCTGTGGACTTCACTACACAAGACCATTAGTCCTTAGGGATGTCAGGTTAGTTAACCGCTGCCTGATAATTGGCGTTGAGTCGCAGGCAGTATGGTCTACCCATAGCAGGATAGCCTGGCCCCAGTTACAACCCTGAAAAAAAACCATCTAAAAAAGGTCATGATTTTACATGATTCAATGTAGAGTTCACTGGGTCTCCTTGGGTGAGCACTCAGATGAGTCAGTATTACCACAGAGAAGACCCTATTGCTGGTGGACTTGGCACCCAGCTTCCACCATTGAATGGAAGCTCAGGTGCTGAACAGGTTACTTCACCTGATATAAGTGAGGCAGCAGGGGAAATGAACATAGAAGTCTTGGTAAAAGTAATGTTTTCAATCAGGGGATACAAAGAGTTGTAGTTGAGATAAAAACCACCAAAGCAAATTTTCCAAATGTTGGCTCTAGCTATGAGGAATCTGCAGGTTCAAATGGCATACATAAAAGGAGTGCTTCCCTCACCCCATAAAAACATTATCACTTACAGTGGTACCTCACTAAAGAGCATAATGCGTTTCATGGGATTGCTCTTTAAGTGAGTTGCTCTTTAAGCGCAACACTTGGAAAAAGTGCCGCCGTCGTGGTAAGTGAGCAATCGTGACTTCTGGCAGGGAGATTGCGAACCCCAATTTAGTTGTTAAGTGAGTTTTTAGTTGTTCTACGAGGTGACCATTTGGAGAAAATACTGCTCTTTAAGCGAGTTAGTCTCTAAGTGAGGCGTTCTTTATGCGAGGGTTTACTGTATTTTTCATTTTTATGCGCACAAACAGACAGATGCACTGCAGTGTGGCGGGTTGAATTCTACTAAATATGCTCCCTCCGTGTGCTACTGATGAGGAGGAAACAGTAGGAGAAGCCCATTGCCTCCATGCAGTCATCTTGGACACATCTGGTTGGATCCTGTGAGAAACAGGATATTGGACCAGTTGATCTGATTCAGAAGGGAGGTTCTTCCCTCACTCAGATATAGCATATCTTTTCAACTGGAGACATTAAGCACTGAAAGTGGGACTGTCTGAATGCAAAACAGATGTCCTACCTTGCAGTAGACATAGAATACCAGTCCTCCAAAAAGCTTGCCCTTTTTTAGACTGCAGTTCCCAGTGATTACCGTGATTTTCACATCCTGAGTGGTGTAGCCCTAAAATGGAAATTTTACAAGTTCTGCTCAATACAAACATGCGAGGCTGAGATCCAGCACAAAGAATTGATCAGAGCATCCTTTGCTTAAGTGCATGAAGTTAGGATTGACT
This sequence comes from Bradypodion pumilum, assembly GCA_035047305.1. Classification (NCBI taxonomy): domain Eukaryota; kingdom Metazoa; phylum Chordata; class Lepidosauria; order Squamata; family Chamaeleonidae; genus Bradypodion; species Bradypodion pumilum. Next base: position 17,916,663 of record JAWDJD010000006.1, on the reverse strand, counting down.
TTCATAATTATCACATGATTAAATTATACACTTGCTAATTAATTATTTGTGTGTGTGAGATTTCTACGGTTTCTTGAATTATAACTATAGGTGCCTTTGGCTTTTCCATGAACATCTTCCTAATTTTTTCTCACATAATTTCACAAGCAATAGATCTTTGTTAAGTAAAGCTAAGCAACCCCTCAACCTCCCCCCCTTTTTTTTGCAATGAAGCTACAGATGAGAGCATTTTGCCATGCAAACGGCAAATAAGCACCATATGTCATCAACAGAATGAATGTCTCCACATACATGTAAACCAGGGCTAATGGGGCCTGCCAAAATGTTTTAAACCATCTGTTTTGATTTAGCTGTTTTTGAGAAATTGTGTTTATCATGCTAATTTATTTTGCCATCAACAGTGCCAAACAACACAATTGCTGTTAAACAACATCATCATATATATCTATAGCACACTGCTGGCATGGTACCAGCAGGCTTTTTGCTGCTCCCATTAAAATGCAACTGGAATAAATAAAGAGGAACCTGTCTGTGTATTTAAAGCCGTAGTGCAGGATGGTAATCCATCCGAAGCAGATCTACATTGTTCTAGCCTATGCTTTTGGTAGAGTGAAGTGTTTAAGAAGAGGCAGTAAGTAAACTGTATGAGGAAGAAGTGTGGCATGAGATGGTACATCTATGCTTAACTATCACAGTGGGTTTAGGTAGGTCTGACAGTGGACGGAAGAGCCGGAGGTACACAGCCATATTGCTCCTCCTCCATACTGCACAGCTCTCCAGTCTGTGCCTTGAAAAGCCATCTCAAGATATAATGAGTTATCCCTGAAAGCAGAGGCCACATTCCTGTGAAGAAAGGAACAGCACAACTGTTAGGCTAAGGGCTCCCAACCTATGGCCCATGGGCCAGATCTGTCCCATGGCACCATTTCATGTTGCCCCCCGCCCTAGTTCCTGCCACCAGAAGCTTTGCCACGTGGTTCCTTTTTAATGTACTGTGAACAGCATTTCAAAGCTGTTTACATTAAAAAGAAACCATGGCAGGCACCAGGATGAGGGCAGTGGGCTACATGAAGTGGCACCATGGGAGGAAGAACCGTTGGGCTCCTGATCTTGTCTCACCCAAACACCCCTCTCTGGGACCGCAGCCCCACAAGGAAGGACTAGCAAGTCCTACTCATGCGTTCCCTGAGCAGGCAATTCATCTCAGTCAGGGAGGAAAGTCTGAAGCCTCCTTTGAGGGCTGGTGTCTCCCTGCCGCCTTCCAGGGAGAAACAAAATGGCCACCCTTCAAAGCTGTTGGGACAAAATATCCACCTCAAAATGGCCACCCCATCATGCAAGCAGGGCAAAATAGCTGTCCAGCCTCTCAGCTGTGTGAGAGAGTGTGACTCAGCCCGGGGCTTGAAAATGTTGGGAACCCCGGTGTTAGGCAGTGTAAGGCAGCTACCCTGAGGTAGTGGATTTGGGACTTTATGAAAATACAGCAATTTTTTAGCCCAGAATTCTCTCCTGTTGCAGCAATACTCCCAACCTCTTTCAACTATGCTCTTTTTTTTGTTCTTGTGTTATGTACTATACTGTTATGTCCTATCAATTCATTTCAAATTATGGGGATCCTACTAGTTGTTTTTTTTAAGCTATAGGAGATGTTCAAGGAGGCTTACCACTGGTTGCCCCAGTGACTTTCCACGGCCAAGCAGGGATTTGAACTTGTTGTGACTTCAGATATGCTTGTTCCCAAAATTAGTCAATAGTATAGAATTATTCAGATAATATATCACTTTGACACAATGAGAGAGGACTATAGAAGGAGATAAAGCCAGCACACACTCTTACTTGTGACCTAAATATTCCCTTTGTACAGTGAAGAAAGGTTCATTGCTCACATTAAACTCCGGCTGCATCTGATATAAGAAGGATTAATTAACATCAACTACTACCGCCATCCTGTGACCTCCCAGTCCCTGCAACCAGTTGTTACTGGTCAGAAACTGAAGAGGATGGACAAGCTGAGTAATTGTAGAACCATCATCTAGCTGCTATTGCAAAGGCCATTGAAAAAGGTTAGGGCCAAGATGTATCTGACAGGTTTATCCCCTCTTGAGCTTAACTGTGCTTCAATATTTGCTGTATGCAAGTTTAATGGTCATGACCTTTCCCAGAGTTTCTTAGGAACTGTTTTATTTGGTGAGCAGGCTGACCAATTGGTTAGGATGCAACTATTTGATGGTGAGGATGATATTCCTGGAGTCAGATCAGAGAGAGCTTATTCTTGTACATCCTATATAGCAGGGGTCCCCAACCACTGGGCCACGGACTGGTTCTAAGCCATGGGCTGTCCTGAACTGAGCTGTGGGGTGGGTGGCACTGGGAGCTTCGATGACAGCCTGCTGCTCTCAACATGCTCCACCAGGTCTGCCCAGCGAATGGAGTGAGACAGATAGCCAGGTGGCCAGGCTCTTCCTCCATGTTGCTTAACTACAGCGGGGCTCTGCCCCCCCTCCCTCACCTGTGTGCAGTGTGATATCAAATGGTGTGGCTGGTAGGTGGCTGGGCCCCTCCTCCTTGTTTTTGAGCTACAGCAGAGGCCATGGAAAAATTGTTCAGCATGAAACCAGTCCATGGTGCCAAAAAAGGTTGGCGACCCCTGCTATATAGGACACAGTGTTAAATAAGAAGCAGTGATCCTGAAGCATTTTTTCCTCTCTCTCTCTCCTTCTAGCCCCGTTTTTGTCTCGGCTAGCTAGGAAGAAAATAGCCAACATTCTGGAACATGATAAATAATAAGAACCCAGAAGTCCTCTGGCCATTTCAAAAGAACTAATTATCAGACACTGGCTCCACGAAACAATCTCATACTATTTAACAGATCCTTCTGCCAGACTGTCCTTAGCCAGTTTCCTCACCCTAACAAGGCTCATTTGTGTTGCATTGGCAAGGACGTCACTGCTTCTGTGTTTATTACACTGCCAACTTTTGTTAAGTATACTAATGACAGTGCAAATAAAATATAAGCATATATGTGTTACTTTAATTCTTGGGCAAAGATGAAGCATCTCTTCATTAAAAAGCCTTTTGAGAGTTAATCGTGCTAAGGTTCCAACCATCCATGTTCCATTTATTTATTTAGCCTAAGTTGATACCAATTGTAAGCTTCTCCACTTCAAAGATCTTCGCTAGGCAAAAGGAGAATTTTCTATTCTTAATAGGGGCTGGCAAGAAAAGACTTGATGAGGTTTCCATAGTCATCTGCTATATTTACAATGCAATGCCACAAACAAAAAGATGCAGTTACACTATGCATAATAAGTGTTACACATAACTTAGAATTGACCTTCACCACCTAGTTCCCTGGCACAAGACACAACAGTTTGCAATATGTATATTGACTGTTTTCCACAACCCATCTTCCATTACACCATAGGCAGACATTATAATGATCAGATTCATGCTGGATCTTTCACCATCCTATCCATTTGAGAAACAGCTCATCTTTTCAGTGGTGACTTAAATTTAAGGATATATGAAGTCCACAAAGTAAGAGAAAAATGAAAGGTGATGTGATGGTCCACTTCAAATTTTTGAAGGTCTGACACACATAAAAATATTCAAATCCTGTTGCTCCAGAAAATGTTATTGTTGCTTCTGCTGTTTTTAATGTTCATGTGGTATAAGTCAGAGGTGGCAAACCTATGGCACACGTGCCAGAGGTGGCATTCAGAGCCCTCTCTGAGTTTGTCCTGTCCCTCTGTTCAGCAGCCCAATGGGAGCACTACCTCCCTCCCTCAGCAATGAGCTCACCCCACCCCTCTGCCCACCAGTCCAATGAGATCACTTCTTCCCTCCCCCCAGCACAGAGTTCACCCAGCCCCTCTGCCCAGCAGCCCAATGGGAGCATTTCCTTCCTGCCCTGTTGCTGTGTTGGCACTTTGAGATAAATAAGTGGGTTTTGGGTTGAAGTTTGGGCACTCAGTCTCTAAAAGGTTCGCCATCACTGGTATAAGCTATCTGACAGGGGAACAGACAGCCTTGGAAGGTGGCGACCTGCCTTTCATTAAAGGCTGTTAAACAGAGTTGCATGCCCAACTATCAGAAGTATCTTAGTAATGGAATTCCAAACATCAATAAGGGGTTGGACTAAATGACCTTTTAATTTCCTTCTGAAATTTCTGTAAGGTAAAGGTAAAGGTCACCCTTGCTTGAAAGCCAGTCATATCTGACACTAGGGTACAGTGCTCATCTCTGTTTACAGCCAAAGAGTCAGCGCTGTCTGTGTCTGCAGACGTTTCCATAGACATGTGGCAGGCATGCCTAGTCACTGGAGTGTACAGAATGCTGTTTACCTTTCCACTGAAGTGGTACCTATTTATCTACTTGCAATTTCTTGCTTTTGAACAGCTAGGTTGGCAGGAGCTGGGACAGAGACGGGAGCTCACTCCATCATGCAGCACTCAGGTATCAAACTCTAACCTTCCAGTCTTCAAGTTCAGCGTCTTAACCACTTGAGCCACGGCAGTCCCTTGAAATTTCTGTAGCAGGAGGAATATACTAACTCACCAAGGCCGTCAGACATTCATGCCAGTTCCCCCTTTAGCTGACTGGTTTTATTTAGATTAGGATCTGGTTGTTAACAGAAATATGTATTTTGCTGACTTTTTAATAAGACAAAGGTTAAGCACAACATGTATATTACATGTATTTACTGTTTTCTACACATTAAAGCCACTTCCTTGATAAGTCAGGAAGGACATTATAAGGTATCTTCAGTTCACACTGCAGGACATCCAGACAGGAGACGTACCCTCCCAAGTAAATCAAGTTATCCTACACCAGACATCTGCTAGGAAGTTTGTTCAGCTGGACAAACAGGCAAGACACATGAAAGAAAGGCTCTTTTAAACAATGGTGTGTGAACAGAGCTTTTCATTTGCTTGAGTTGTTAAAAGATGCCTGGAACAGATCTGAGGTCCATAAATGATGATACAGAACTCTATAATCCCAATACTGTATCTTGTGTCACACAATCTGATTTTGAAAAATTCTAATATTAAAGTATCAATGTTTTACAAGCTTTGCCATAAAATGAATGCAGAGAGAAAGTCACCTTGCATGCAACTTCACCAAATTAAAAATTACTATACTGTATGTTCAACAGAATCTGATCTACTCAGGATCATTGGATTGTTACAATATAATCTTCACATGTAACCTACTTCTTCTTTCGTTTCTAGGCCAGACATGAAACTGCTGTTGCCAGGGTACACCCAAATGTGGTTCAAAAATACCACAATATAGTGTTGCCAGCTAATCTTTCTCACACTAGGTCAGGCGCAGTGTTGAGCTGCTACAGGTGCCCACAGTTGCCCGGGCACCAGTAGCAGCTCAACACTGAGCCTGACCTAGTGTTGCCCGGGCACCAGTAGCGGAAATTCCCCCAGGCCACACCCACTTGGCCGGCCATGCCCACCTCCCTACTCCAGGCCATGATGTAGGGAGGCCAAGTGGATGTGGCCCACAGAGTTATCCAGGCCCACAGAGTTAGCCACACACATGGTGGGGTAGTAAAAAAATTTCTAGCGCATCACTAACTCTCCAAAGGAGAGAAGACCCAAGTGCTGCAGAGAATGAGCTCCTGTTGTCTGTCCCAGTTCCTGCCAGCCTAGCAGTTGAAAGCAAGAAATTGCAAGTACTGGATCTTTGGCTGTTAATGTAGATGAGCACTGCCCCCTAGAGTTGGACACAACTGGTTTACGAGCAAGGGAGACCTTTATCTTTACTAAGTCCAGTTGAGTTCATTGGGACAAACTCTCCATAAAAGTTCTATCAAAATTCTGTAAAGTTACTAGTATGGACCCCAGTGTCCAGATAATTCAAGGAATACAAGTTCTAAAAGTAACATCCTGTGTTTTGCACATTCTCTATAACACTTTTATATTTTATGAATCTGCAGAGTTGGTAGTTTTGTTAGGATCTGATATTTACCTGAAACTTATCTGAATTAAAATGTCGGGCTCCCCCCACCCCCACCCCCATGAAATATTCCTTTAAAACAGACATAAAAACAAACAAACAGGAAACAGGGCTATATTTGCTATGGTTGGCATGACTTCATAAAAATATTTTAATGCATCTGAGACCAGCATCTGACCTCTTGAACTATCCCATGAAGGGTGGTGCTTATAACCCTACTGATAAGTCCTGCTCTTTTAAAGCAAAACCATCCCATTTAATTTGATTTTTATCTCCCAGGCCTTATAAAATCCTCTTTTACTGGGCAAGTTTCCCATTTCAGAAAATGTTTACCCTCCACGTGGTTTACAGCCCCTCCTTCACTTTTGCCCTTGCAACCGGGATTAATATAATTGCTGAAAGAGGAATTGGGGAGAGAAATATTGCTTTACTCATATAAAGAGATTATCAGAGGCCCAAAATAAATCTGCTGTTCTGGACATAGTGAGAGATCACGTTGGAGGACATAGATGGAGAGCAGAGGTTCAAATCAACTTGCAGCCAGACAGAAATGCAGCAATTTATCCTTCTGTAGGATCAAGGTGTGGGGTGGAGGTGCTTCTGCTGAAATATTTTCTAGCAACTGTGGCTGATTTCCTGTGTAACACCAGGTGATGTCCATGAAAGACATTTAGCTCCAAATTACAGGAAATGAGATCCATTGTGGAAAAGGTCAGCTTCACCATAAATGCGCCTGTAGAGGTATCTTCCATGGGACTGCGGTGGATTAGTGGTTAAGATGCTGAACTTGATGACTGGAAGTTCGGCAGGTCAGCAGTTCATGACCTGAGTGCTGCACGATGGAATGAGCTCCCATCTCTGTCCCAGCTCCTGCCAACCTAGCAGTTCGAAAACAAGAAATTGCAAGTAGATAAATAGGTACCACTTCAGTGGGAAGGTAAACAGCATTCTGTGCACTCCGGTGTTTAGTCATGCCTGCCACATCCATGGAAATGTCTGCAGACGCAGACGGCACTAGCTCTTTGGCTATAAATAGAGATGAGCACCGAACCCTAGAGTCGAATACAACTGGCTTTCGAGCATGGGCGACCTTTACGACCTGGAAGTATCTTGATCACAACGTTTTAGAATGGTGACCCTTCTGGAAGGTCATTTACACATTGCAACAGTAATTAAAACGTCTGATAAGAGATTTACATATGCTAAATTATGAGCAGAGGCAAACATTGAAGAAATACCACAAATAAAAGAAATTTGCAACCTATCACTTAATTCTTCTTCCACCGCATCCGATTCCAAATATTGGTGATCAGCCATCAAGATTATCATGGGAAGAATATAATGCACTGGTCTTCCATTTGCCTTCTGCATTGCAGTTCCACGAGTCACTTTCTGGTCCTGAGCTAAAGAGGACACAAAATCCTCCTCAGTATTGCTGAAGCTGCTGCCCTCCATCAAGATGTATTCAAGTGGGATTTAATCCACTTGGGGACCATCACCCTTTCATGTGGACTTCACCACCCAAGGCCGTTAGTCCTCACAGTTGTCAGGTTAGTTATCCTCCGCCTGGCAATTGGCGTTGAGTCGCTGGCAGTTCTACTCTATTATCATAGCAGGATGACCTGGCCAGACTTTCACTTCATAGTAAACAGAATTGTGACAATGTGGCTTCCCTTCTTCCCTCTTCAGACTGCTTGCTGTTTAAGCATTTACTATTGATAAATCAAGTATGAAAGGCTGCTCTTCTTCCTTAAGCAGTTGTTGATGTTTAAAGAAGAGTTTGTTGCCTTCAGACAAAGGACTGTGCTCTGCAGAACAGGACAATATGGACACTTGGAAAATATGCTTGGAAATGGCTTCTAAAACAACCTGTGTGATATCACCTCTCTCTTCCTCCAAAAGTCCTCGTCAAAACAGAGGAAATACTAGTGGATTCCAGCCAATGTATCTAGATATTAAGACATTCAGCCATAAACTGCCTTGAGTACTTTGGTGAACAAGCAGCATACAAATGTAGAAAAGAAAAAGATATTCGCTAAATCCCACCACCCTCAATACCTAGTTCACAGTGAAAGTGACTCAAAGATCTGATGCTTATTTTTGCTGGCAAAACATGAATCAACCTAACAGATCTGAGAATTTGAGAAATAACAAGAGCAACCTAATAAAATGTTCCCATTTCTGATCCTAGTTTATCGCTGCTCCTTGACCTATTGCTTTTGCTTGGGTGATCCACAGCCTTCTGTTAATCTGTAGATCAGGGTTTCTCAACCTTGGTCCACCAGGTGTTCTTCGACTTCAGTTCCCAAAAGTCTGTGTCAATAGACCTGATGACTGAGGCTTCTGGTAACTGAAGTCCAAAAATATCTGGAGGCCCAAGCTTGAGGAAACCCTACTGTAGCAGATGATTCTTTGTTGGTGTCAGAATGAGAGAGTAGTTTGGGGCTAAAGAAGAGCAAACCATTTCTTCCCATTATTCATACAGAAGTTCCAATATGATGAATAATGTAGCAGAGCCGCTAAAATCCTCACTCTTTAAGGACAATATTTCTATTGATATCACTATCCCAGTTATTCTCAAACATCTACGCACTAGAATCTCTAGTCTTGCCAGTTGTTTGCAAATTTATGTAAATGCAATGTATGATGTTTCCCCTCATTTGGAGGCTCTGAAAGTCTATTTTAGATGCAGAAAATATTATGGGGAAGAGCATTAAAACTTCTCAGCAGGTCTTCATAGATCCAATTAGAAGCCTTAAAGGTGTTACTAAGCAAAAATCCCAGCTGGGAAGCAATTTGTTACAATTAGCGCATACCTATAATATCTTATTTTACAAAGTATAAAGATGTTTCTTTTGCAAATAATGCAATGGCTTCTGATATAATGATGTTTTGCCATGTAACAAATAATGTGTACCCGCCATGGGGTGGGGAGAATTAAAGTGCTTTTTAGGGCATTTTGGGCACTTTGAGGAGATTCCTGTCTCTCCAATTTTGAAGCAGTTTCTATCTCTTCCTTTCTTTATTACATTATCTCCCCCCCTCCCCTATACTGGTGAATAACTTTAGTAAATAACTTTTTATAGTATTAGTGCCAAGTATCTTTTGGGCCTCTAAAACAAATGTTTTAACACATTTGCTTAAAAGTAACTTCCTAAACTCTGGCAAAAACATGCATGTCAAAAAAAAATCCAGTCACAGATCTCCCACTTTCATCACATGTGCGTTGGCTTCTTATACACCAACATAATTTGAAATTAAAATTCAAACATGAGTTCTGCTTTTGATCAAGGACTTTTGTCAAGAGCTTAGTGTGACAATTTTAACCTTGCTTTTACAGAGAAGAAATTTGCCCCCTCCTTCTCCCACCCTTTTCTGCTCCAACTACTATTCTTAAGTATATACTAAAAATAATCAAAGCAGGCTGAATGAGGCACAAGAGACTTTGCTTGAATATGCTGCATGAACACTGCAAATCATTGTAAAATGAAGTTGGAGTGACAGAAATAACTCCTAGGAAATCGAAAAGAGATGTTCTAACTTCTGGACTACATGTTACAGGCACCATGGGGTTGCAAAAATAACACACTAGGAGCAAATTATTTGCATGCACGCCTTGGACATAACATGCAGGTATAAAAGTAAAGGTCATCCTTGCTCGAAAGCCAGTCGTATCCAACTCTAGGGTTCGGTGCTCATCTTCATTTATAGCCAAAGAGCCAGTGCTGTATGTGTCTGCCGATGTTTCCGTGGACATGTGGCAGGCATCACATGTGGCAGGCAAGCCATTGCAGGTATACACAGATGTATACCATGAAAGTACCTTTTCTAAACATTTCTGATCAGCATGCAATGCTAACTGCAGCATGATAAAGCTTGTGAATCTTCTTTAAAAAATTGAAGCAACTGAACTCTCCAGAATCAGATGCATGGATAGATAGATGCAGCCAATGTGGATGATGGATTGCTGCTCTGAGCAGATCCAGTGATAAAAGTCAATGTCAGATAGGAATGCAGAGGTATTTTCATTGACTTCCCTTCCACCGAGATCAATAGCGATTAACAGTTAACAGCAGATAAAGATAATAAAAATTCCTAAAGATGAAAACGTATAGGTTGATGAAGACATGCACTGGTGCTGCTTTTTATATATTAACTGTCATGTCAGCAGCTTCTAGAACTTATTCATATTTTTCCTCAAGCTGCAACACTACAGGAAAATCTATGGGGAAATGTTTTCTTAGCCTTCATTGGAATCTGAACTAGCTGGATAGTTCAGTGGTTTAGGTATCTAGATTAGGAGTTTGATTCCCTTTGTGCCTCCTGGGAGAAGAGCCATCCTATGTAGCCCTGGGCAAGTTACAGAGTCATGAGGCATCCCAAGAAAGGAATGGGGAAACCCTGGGGAAACCAATGGAAAGGTCACCATAGGTCAGAATTGGCTTGATGGCACACAATTTTATTATTATGTGCAAATATCTGTCAAGCATTAAGCATGGAAAAGCTGCTATTTAAAGGCAATAATCATGACCAGGCAGAGTCCCAAGAATGCAAATAAAAGTAGGTTTTTAAAAAATCCTCCTTTCTAACTTTTCTAACTTTTTGCCCACCTTAACTTTAAAAATAGCATTAAAAATAATGATAGACCATCTAAATGACTTGGGTGGGTTTATAGCCTTTCATCCTTCCAATTAATGACAGAAAGGTTACTATTAGATTCCTTGTACTTTATTGTCCAAATAAAGCATTTGAGACAACTCCGCCTTTTTTGTTCTCATTTCTGCAGATGGTAGTGATTCCAGCTTAAATTCCTTGCCACGTTAATGTGTGGAATTTCAGAAACAAAACAAACCCAACTTGTAACAGAGGACATAAAATAGCACACTGCATGGCTCGGGAGATGTATTCCCTTTCACCACTGAGGTTAAGTTGCAGGGTGTGTCCCCATGCAGAAATTCTTTCATAAACATTGCTGTTTGAAAGGCATTCCATTAGCTGAAGCCTCGACTTTTGCATGTTCTCTAGACCGAGATTTCTGGCTGGACAACTGGAAAACTCTTGTAGTGTTAAGCATAAAGGAGTGTAAGAAAGCATCTGCACAGCTAATCATGGAATGGCAGGTGAGAGGTATTCAGCTGTACTTCTGATCCCTTCTACAGGTTCCAGGCATCTCATTTCTGTTTTTTTTTTTTTTTTAGCTATCTCTTTATGGCTGGGGTGCCCAAACTACGACCCATAGGCCAGATCCGGCCCCCGACACCAATTCATCTGGCCTGCACCACCCTTGCCGTTCCTGGCAGCAGAAGTAAAACACGCCCATGTGGGAGCGTTTTACTTCTGCTTCCAGGAGCGGCAAGGGTGGCGTGGGCTGGATGCATTGATGTTGGGGGCTGGATCCAGCCTGTGGGCTGTAGTTTGTGCACCCCAGTTTAAGCAGAGAAAACAGTAGCCTAAAAATCTACCTCATCCAGTTGCAAAACAGATTGCAAAGCACATTTTACTTCCTCTTCCAGTGGGAGGAACCATGTGACTGGCCCACGGCCTGAAAAGTTTGGGCACTGGTGAATGGCATTGATATCCTCTTTTCTTCCAAAGACCTCAGTGTCAGGTGTCCACATGTGGATGCTAGGTCTCAAGGCACCGGCTGGAGTTTTGGGAAACTATTTGGCTTCTCCTACTCTTCTCCTACTCTCCAGGTGGGGAACATATTTTAGGGCAAGCAGGGCTGAAGGATGAAAAACTTTGATTTTACTGTGTGTGGTGCATTTAAGGTTTAAGTGCCCACTATGGTTTTAGGACTGCAGTGGCTTAGTGGTTAAGATGCCCAACTTGATGACTGGAAGGTCAACAGGTCAGCAGTTAGAGACCTGAGTACTACACGAGGGAGAGAGCTCCCGTCTCTGTCCCAGCTTCTGCCAACCTAGCAGTTCGAAAGCAAGAAATTGCAAGTAGATAAATAGGGACCACTTTGGTGGGAAGGTAAACAGCATTTCGTGCACTCTGGTGTCTAGTCATGCCTGCCACATGACCACGGAAACGTCTGCAGAAGCAGACAACACTGGCTCTTCGGCTTAGAAACAGAGATGAACACTGCACCCTAGAGTCGGATACGACTGGCTTTCGAGCAAGGGAAACCTTTACCTTTACCTTTACAGTGGTTAAACCGCTGTCCTGCAACCAAAAGGTTGTGAGTTCAATCCTGACCAGGAGTCAAGGGTGACCCATCCTTCCATGGTTGGTAAAATGAGTACCCAGCATGTTGGGGCAAAATGCTAATTAACTTGTGATCATCCCAGCAAGTGCACTAAGCACTATGGGGGCAGTATATAAGTGTGATTGCTTTGATTGCTTTGCCATGTCATCCTTCCAGCTAGAAGCAAAGCTTATCAAAGGATTTGAGCAAGGGTTGTATGTGGCTTGTACCTGTATTAAAGCCAGCCGGCCAACCTCCGCTATGTAAGATTGATTCTGTTTGGAAGTCCCAAACAAATTACACAACAGTTGAGAGTTGGGGGTGGTCTAAGGTCATCTAAATAAAGCATCATGACCCCTATTCTGTTTCTGGAGAATGTGACCTGGAAACAGAACTGGTCCTGCCACTGAGCAGAGTGAGGTGTCTGTCTCAGGTGGCAGATGCATATCCTAGTCACATCCACTGCTTTGTAGCCCAAATTTGCTGCTGGCCATGCCCAATTACACATTAGAACAGGGGTGCCCAAACTTTTCAGGCCATGGGCCGGTCACGTGGTTCAGCGGGCTGGTCATCTGGTTCCTCCCACCAGAAGTGGAAGTAAAATGTGCCATGTAATCTGCTTTGCAACAGGATGGGATAGATTTTAAACTGCCATTTTCTCTGCTTAAACCAGGGGTGCCCAAACTACAGCCCATGGGCCAGATCAGGCCCCCAAAACCAATTTATATGGCCCACGCAGCCCTTGTCGCTCCCAGAGGTGGAACAACAGGGGTAAAGACTGTGTGGCTCTTCCAGATTGACTTTAGTTCCCTTGACTATTGTGGTTAGAGCGGAATGTTTTATTTCCGCTTCTGGGAGTGACGAGGGCTGTGTGGGCCGGATGAATTGGCGTCGGGGCTGGATCTGGCCCACGGGCCATAGTTTGGGCACCTCTGCATTAGAGCATTTGAAATGTACCACAACAGAGGTGATGTCACCACCAGTGGCAAATTGCCACTGATTAACAATGATTTCTTTTTTTGGGGGGGGGAGTGTGTGCACACGACTTGTACACAATGCAGTGAATTCACATGAACCCTGAATCCCCAAAAGAAGCTTTTAGTTCATGTTGGTTTGTCTCTGCTGATGACATCAGCACACAAGGCATATGTGGATTTCAGCAGCTGCATTGCTTGTTGTGCAACTTGAGCTCCTTATTTATTTCCCATTAGATTTTTTTTTTTTTTGTAATTAAATGTAGGCTTGGTAAGAAAATCCTGTCCAAAATGCATTTTCGTACCCTTTAGAAAGAGCAATGGAAGCTAAAAAGGAAATGCTACTCATCTCACTATAACATTTAAACCTATTAGTTATATTACTTTCGAAATTTAACTTCATTATTCCTTTGTGATCACCAAAAGTAGCTGGTTAGAGGTACTTGGGTTGCTTGCAACTCATTATCTCCAAGTCCTAGGAGACACTGTGCTTTCACATGGATTGAGATAATATTCTGCTTCCAGGCTGATGGGCTTTTATATGTAGAATGTGGGGGACGGCTTGTCTTCTGTTTCTGATAATGAAATGGCTCAGGCAGGCCTTGATGGAAGGGATGGAGTCTGTATCTTGTTTGCTGATGAGGCTATGAATTAGAAAGTCTGTACTGTATATGGGTTGATGCCAGAGCTTATTTATGTCCAACATAAGTAGACAAGATTTATTTACATTGTCAGGTCTACACATGGAAGCCAGTACTATGAGTAAAATCATGTAATTTTCCTACAAGTTCAGATTGCCCATATTCCCCAAAAATTTAAATAGAGCTATGACTAATTATGATTGGGATTGGGATTGAGAGACAATTCCAAAGAGGCAGGAGAACTAGAGACTACATTGCCAACATATGTTGGATCATGGAGAAAACAAAGGAATATCAAAAACAAGTTTACTTCTGTTTCATTGACTACACTACACCAAGGCCTTTGACTGTGTGGACCACAACAAAATGTGGCAAGTAATTAAAGAGATGGGAATACCAGAATACCATATATGCCTCATGAGAAATCTGTACATGAGTCAAGAAGCAACAGTTAGGACAGAAAATGTAATGAGGGAGTGGTTTGGAATAGGAAAAGGAATAAGACGAGTCTTGAGATTCAACATCAGGAAAACCAAGGTAATGGCAACAGGCCCTATCAGTCCCTGGAAAATAGATGGGGAAGAAGTAGAAGCAGTGGCAGATTTTACTTTCTTAGGATCAAAGATCACTGCAGATGGTGACTGCAGCCATGAAATAAAAAGACGACTGATTCTGGGGAGACAAGCTATGAGAAACCTGGGGAACATAGTGAAAAGTAGAGACATCACCTTGCAAACAAAAATTCACATAGCCATAGCAATGGTATTACCTGATGGTAATGTATGGTTGCGAGAGCTGGACCATTAGGAAAGCTGAGCGCAGAAGAATAGATGCCTTTGAAATGTGGTGTTGGAGGAGACTTTTGAGAATACCCTGGACAGTGAGGAGAACAAACAGGTCAATCTTAAAAGAAATCAACCCTGACTGCTCCCTGGAAGGTCAAATAGTAAAGATGAAGCTAAAGTACTCTGGACATCGAATGAAAAAAGAGGATTCATTTGAGAAAGCCTTGATGCTAGGAAAAAAGAAGGGGGTGGCAAAAAATGAGATGGCTGGATGGTATTGTAGATGCAATGGGCACGAGGTTGGGTGGGCTGAGGAGGATGGTGGAAGACAGAGGTGCCTGGCAGGCAACGGTCTATAGCTGTGATGGCAAACCGTGGCACTCCGTACAGGCGCATTTTACTTCTGCTTCCAGGAGCGATGAGGGCGGCGGCAGCTGGATGAATCGCAGTAAACCCATTCATGTGGATTCATGGGGACTTCTGGGAATTGAAGTCCAAGAACATCTGGAGTGCCAAGGTTCACCATCATGGATCTATAGGGTCGCAAAGGGTCGGAGTCAACTGTGCGACTGAACAACAATTGACTAAAATAATGGATGCAGTGGCTTAGTGGTTAAGACCCTGAGCTTGATAACTGGAACATCAGCAGGTCAGCAGCTCAAGACACGAGTGCTGCCTGATGGAGCTCCTGTCTCTGTCCTAGCTCCTGCCAACCGAGTAGTTTGAAAGCATGAAATTTCAAGTAGATAAAAAGGTACCGCTTCGGCGGGAAAGGTAACAGTGTTCTGTGTGCTCTGGCATCTAGTCATGCCTGCCACATGACCCTGGAAATATCTACGGATGCAGACAATGCTGATTCTTTGACTGTAAATGGAAATGAGTACCATACCCTAGAGTTGGACACAAGTGGTTTTCAAGCAATTGAGACCATGGCTAAGTTGGCCACTGAATTCTGGCCTCTGTAGTTAAAGTCCTACATTCATGGCACTATATCAGGGGCAACTCGTGGCTTGCTGGCCATTTATACACATGTACCAATGAAGATTTAAGTTTGGCCAAAGGCACTGTGCTGTACAGAAATATATGTAGCTTTCCCCTCTTGTTACTATTCTCTACTATTCAAGGGTGCCATGATGTGAAAAATCTCCACTACAGACAGTTGCCACAGAAGATGCTGAATTTTGATAGCACCTGCATCAGTTTAACCTAAATTCTGGAGCCAGGATGATTTCTTACAAGCGTGGGAACTCTGCTGTCAGCTTTCAGACCATAATGATATCCTATTTTATTTCAATGGAAAAACTGGATATATATGTTTAGCTTTTCTCCATGTGAGGATTTGCTTCTCAACTAAATAGAAGAAAGTTGCCATCATGTGCATAACCTCCCTCTCCTTGCTTAGGGTTTATGGATCTGGGTTGAGTGATTCAAACAACTGGGCCGGAATGACTGGATTTTACTATAACAGGGATAAAGACTGTGTGGCTCTTCCAGATTGACTTTAGTTCCCTTCACTATTGTGGTTAGAGCGGAATGAAATTGCAGTCCATTAGCATCCGTGCATCTATGCTCCATAGAAAGATGGAGGAAAGTGGAGTCTTTTCAGTTCCTTGCCATTTAAAAAAAAAACCACTCCTTTTCTGTAAGAGCAATTTGGAAGACAATCCCACTCGTAAGCCCCTCCAAATGCCAAAAATCTGATTTTATTTTCTCCTCATCGAATCGAAAATTAGTTTTCCAAAGATGAAAGCAGTGAATTGTAAATATTATAAACATTGGCTTTTTATTATTAAACCACTAAGATTAGTCGACATAAATAGCAATCTTCCTTGTATTGCTACATTCCTCCAATATCTATATTTCCTTACTTTGAAAAATCAAGCACTGGATCACAACCATGATAACACTGTAAGTGTGCCAGACTGGAATGACATGATACATTGGAAAAGGCCCAAGTAGCCATTATACAGGATGTACAAAGGATTCCCATATTAAAGACGTGATGTGCCTGACCCAATAAATCAACACTGTTACAGTGTTTCATTTCTATTAACGTGCTTGTATTAGAGGTGTGACACAAGTCTTTTCTGCTGTTAAGAACCTGGGTACATACAGTCTATGTCAGCATCATAGTTAATTCCTACTTGTAGCCATCTGTCTCAGTTTTAATCTACAGCCACCATTTGTGAATCATGGTACGTCATATGATGCAAATCTTTAATCTTCAGATTTATTACTTTCACAAATCATGGCATCGTCATCATCAATGCAGAGCCCTAGTGGTGCAGTGGTTAAACTACAGCCAGAATGTTGTGAGTTCAATCCTGACTAGGATTCAAGTATGACTTAGCCTTCCATCTTTCCGAGGTCAATAAAATGAGTACCCAGCATGTTGAATTGAATTGAATTTTACACTTATATCCCGCCCCTCTAGGGAACAATATATCCCTACACAAAGCAGCTCACATCATAAAATCCCTCATACAATAAACAAAACTTATTAAAAACAGTTACACCCCATGGAACCTACACCTCATAAAACTTAAGATAATAATTTACAGTCAACGCCGACCATTATAATGGGCCCAAGTACTGCAGTCAAAAGACATGACCACGCAGCTCAATTGGAAGGGATATGTGCTGGTCCCAATCTAAAAGCCAGAGATCAGTAGGACATTTATAAAGGCCTCCTCAAAAAGCAATGTCTTCAGTAACTTTTTTAAAGATTAGAGCGAAGAGGCCTGGCGCAGCACAGGTGGATTGGCATTCCACATCATTGGTGCCATCACCGAGAAGGCCCTTCTCCTCATCTCAGACTTCCTAGCCAGTCTCGGGGTTGGCACTTGAAGCTGCACCGACAAAGAGGAGTGAGTGATGCAGGCTACAGACCTGAGGGGAAGACATTGGGAGCAAAATGCTAATTACCTTGTGAACCGTCCAGAGAGTGCACTAAGCACTGTGGGGCGGTGTATAAGTGTAAATGCTATTGTTATTGCTAATACAGTAGTAGTAGTAGTAAAGGTCTCCCTTGCACAAAAGCCAGTCATATCCAACTTTAGGGGGCGGTGCTAATCTCCTTTTACAGCCAACGAGCCAGTGCTGAATGCGTCTGCAGACATTTCTACGGTCATGTAGCAGTGAACATCGTCTGTCCCAGCTCCTGCTAAATTAGCAATTTGAAAACAAGAAATAACAAGTAGATAAACAGGTACTGCTTCGGCAGGAAAGGTAACAGTGTTATGTGTGCTCTAATGTCTAGTCATGGCTGCCACATGACCATGGAAACATCTGCAGATGCAGACAGTGCTGGCTCTTTGGCTGAAAACAGAGATGAGCAGCGCACCCTAGAGTCGGATACAACTGGATTTCCAGAAAGTAGACGTTTACCTTTACTATTAAACTCTATTATAAGATGTTGGGGGAAATTTGTGGTGTTAGGTAGTTTTGGTAGGTCTTGTCATCAATGAAAGATGTATTTATTTCATTAATCATTTTGTTCTTTGTTTACCTCAGGGGTTCCCAACTTAAGGCCCGCAGGCCGGATCCAGCCATTTCATGTGGCCCTCCAAGGGCATTTGAGAAACAAAATAGCCACCCCTTTGAAGTTGTTGGGACAAAATGGCCACCCCCATCATGCAGACAGGGCAAAATCACCATCTGCCCCTTGAAGCTGACTGAGAGAGCATGACCTGGCTTGAAATGGTTGGGAACCCCTGATCTACCCAGTTGTTCATGATATCATTTATTTCTGTTTTCGCATGAATTATTTTTAATCGATCATTTATTATTTTTACTGTGTTCCATCATATTATTTTTACTCATTTCTTGTTTTATTGTGCCCAGTTTCACAGTAAAACACTCTGAGATTTTTTTAAAATGAGAAGCAATGCAAAAAGGTTCTTAGATTAATTATGATAACTGAAGCTTGAAAAAGGCACTTTCATAGTCACTACCAACAGTGAATCATCATCTTTAAGCCCTTTCCTCACACATCCAAGTGCAAGTGACTCAAGAATGTGCATAAAATGAAATACTGTACTTGCTTTTCAAACAAATAGATCTGTGATGGCGAACCTTGGTATTCCATATGTTCTCAGATGTCAGTTCCCAGAAGCCCATGCCCCCATGAATCCATACGAATGGGTTTGCTGTGATTCATCTGGCCCGTGCCATGCTGCCCTCGTCGCTCCTGGAAGTGAAAGTAAAACATGCCCATATGGGCGCGTTTTGCTTCAGCTTCCAGGAGCGACGAGGGCGGCACGACACGGGCTAGATGAAAGGGTGTGTTTTACTTCCACTTCCAGGAGCGACAAGGGCGGCACGGGGCGGATGAATTGCAGCAAACCCATTCGTGTGGATTCACGGGGGCTTGGGCTTCTGGGAATTGAAGTTCAAGAACATGTGGAGTGCCAAGGTTCACCATCACGGAAATAGATTGTATACTCTTGCCTCCCTGAACAAGTGTGTGGATTCTCTGTGGCTTTTCTAGACTTATTCCTGTGGCATTAATGTATGATTTTATTACATGCCTCCTTATTGTGTATTTGTTCCCAGCTGGATGTATTATTTAGGGTAAAAACAACAAAACAGATTAAGCAGCTTAAAGGCTTATACCTATAGATGATAGATTATCTTTTGCTAAGCAATTTTTATAGGGCAATTCAAGCAGAGATGGTACATCCTCTCAGCAGCCTCTTATATCTTTCCATCATGAGCATATTTATGCTTCCAAGGCCAGAAAATATAGGAATAAGGAAATGCCACGTCCTGATTTTATCAATACAATGTACCTCTACAAAGCAGGAGGAGGGACAGCATCAAGGCATTTGTCTACTCTCCTGGCTAGATCATAAGCAAAGGCTCCAGTTCAGCTATAAATGGACGTGATAATCCAGTTTATTCTGCAAGCAAACAGGAGGGATGACTAGGAAACCAGAGCACAGCACTTCCCATTCAACGGTGCCCTCCTGGATAGCAGATTATCTTCCATCTCTTTTCACCCCCTTCACTCAGTCCTCTGCTCCCAACTCAATGATCTTCTAAGGTCATGGCATTAATCAGCATTTACCAAGCTTCTACCTCTCTATCACAACCTGCTCGGATTTCCTGCAGGTTCCTCTTCTGCTTGTCTGACAAAAGCTACCAGGAAAAGGATTACAACCCATGCTGCCATCATGTGCCTCTGAGCTCAGCTGCAGGACTCCAGCTAGGAAACAGCTGTTGCATAACTGGCCATCCGGCACGGGTCTTGCCTTCCAAAAACTGGGTCACTCCACCAGGGCTGGCCCAAGTCCTTTGACTGCTGGATACGAGGTACCAGAAGACAGGTAAACATTGCCCTTGCTCGAAAGCCAGTCATATCTGACCCTAGGGTTCAGTGCTCATCTCTGTTTATAAACAATGCAATCTGGCCAGAGGGTAATATGCAAAAATGAGAGAAAACTGTCCGGAGCAGGTGATAACTTCGTAGAAACAAATGTATTGAGTTGTAATTAGTTACAGTCCTCAGGTGAGTATTTAAATCTTCAAATAAAGTACTGACAACCAGTCTCTAAATAATCGTGGTCTGTATTTTTTAAGTATTCTCTCAAGAAATATTCATAATCATGCTTCTTCCAAAAAAATTCACAAAACAATTCCAATAACTCAAATAGTGAGATAACAAGCTCTCATATTATTCATAGCAGTTTATAATTCTTCAAGAAATCTTATGTGGTAAGCTGAAAATAATATCAATGTTGTCAATGTAATCTAAATATCAATATAGTCCATGTAATCCAATGTGATCAAAGCTGTCCCGGTTGCTTTCAACTTTTCAATTCAATCGAATCTTCTACAGGATCACTTAGTATGTTTTAATATCGCATCGTATAAAGCCTCTCTAGTTGATTCCATAGTGCCTGTTATCTCACTATCGCAGTTGGACCTTCCAGTTGTCAAGTTCAGCATCTTAAACAATAAGCTACCACAGTCTGTGTATCAGAAGACAACTCCTCCTTCATTCCATATACAGCAGTCAATTTTACTTAGCATCACAGGTGGAGTCGCAGTTGGAGTTGCACAACTAGAAACCAGGGTGGTGAATGTTTGTGACAGTCATAACACAAAGGAGAAGTTCCTACATTGAGTGCCCACAGAAGAAAGGTTATCCTGCTATGGAAATAGAGTAGACCATAGAGTAGACCTGTCAGTGACCCAACACCAAGTGTCAGCCAGTGGTTAACTAACCTGACAACCTTGAGGACTAATGGCTTGGGTGCCAAAGTCCACAGGGAAGGGTGATGGTCCCCAAGTGGATTAAATCCCACTTGAATCCATCTTGATGGAGGGCAGCAGCTTCATCAATACTGGAATTCGCCACAAGGAATTCAGCCCGTCCTACTAGGGCAGACAGGAGGGGTTCACTGGTGGTCCCATCAGTGAAAGAAGTACATCTTATTGGGACCAGATAAAGAGCCTTTTCCGTGTCTGCCCCAGCCCTGTGGAACCTCTTACCACCTGATTTGCATCTCCAGACGGATCTACTCCCCTTTAGAAAGAGGCTGAAGACCTCTTTAGCAAGTTTGGGGCACGCTTGACTCTACCAGTCTGGCCTGGTGGCTGATTTAGCCTATGTGAGGGGCTGCCCCCCAGGCTTGGTTATTCTGTTTTAACAGGGCTAGGGTGGGGGTGGGTTGTTTTTTTAATGATGATTTGTTTGTGTTTTAATGCTGCTTTTAATTGGGGTGTTAGGTTTGTTTTTAGTTATTGTCATTGAATTGTTTTTATTGTAATTTTTATTATATTGTTAGCCGCCCTGAGTGGTGTACCCACCAGGAGGGCGGGATATAAATGTGCAAAAATAAATAAATAAATAAATAAAAATAAATACTGGCCTGGAACTGATGGGGACTTTGTGTGCCAAAAAGGCTTAGGACTAAAAAGTTACTTGCAGAACTGGAGCAGTAGTACAGGTGTCATTTGTGATGCGGAAGGCAGATGAAAGGCCACGGCATTGTATTCTCAGGACAGTCTTCATGGCTGATCGCCATGATGATCACCAATATTAGGATTTGGATATGGAAGAAGAAAAAGAAGAAGAGGAGGAGGAGAGGAAAGGAAAGATAAACCACTTCTGAGTACTGTCTGCCTAGAAATCCCTGTTAAAGGTTGCCATAAATTGGAATTGAATTGATGGCATATAATTATTATTATTAAATAGCAACCTTAGGAGTTTGAAAGGCAGGGAGGGGTTCTCTTGGTATGCCACCCACCCTGCTGCTCAACAGTTTCCATTCCTGAGCTAGCCAAGTGGTTTTAGCGGTGGTGTTTGAATTCCCAAATTCAGTTCAACATCCATGCCAAGGCAAATTTGTTTGGAATGGCTCTGGATTTCTTGTTCTCGGTGATGGCCATGAGTCTGTCCTAATGGTATCTGGACCCTGTCATGCTGCAGGACAACTTTTAACCCTGGTTTTTCTGGTAGTGGGGGAGGTGTTTATGATTTGCATGTGACAGCACACATGCCCACAGAGAGGGCTCTCAGTGCCCCCCTGGCATATGTGCCATAGGCTCGCCACCAGTGCTCTATGCTTTTGTTGTCATGAATAGATCACTGTCTGGTGAGGTTTAGACTCAATGAACTCAGAGCCGCTGCAGGGGTGGAAAACCTTTTAAGAAGGGGAAAGGCAGGATTTGATTAGTGGGTAAGAGGAGTGGTGAATCTAGAGAAGGATCCAATTTAGTTGTCATTCTAACAGCAGCTGAAGAAAGGGAAAGTTTGTTCCAACAACATATTACTGCGATTTACCCTAATGCAAAACATTTTGGGGTGGCTTGGTCTTGAATTGTGCTATTAAGAGCCACTAGTATAACAAAAGCCCTGCTCTGGATGGAGATGAAAACTGCTAAAACTGATTTATTGATATGACTCAGCACAGCTGTCTGCATTTTTAGAATCTCCTATGAAAACTATCACAACAGATGCCTACACTTCAAAAATTGATCTCATTCCATATAGCTACTGGAATAAGATGTAGTGCTGAACTTTAGACTAGGGGAGGTTGGAGAATTGCAAATTCCGATATACTGTACACTAACTTGATTTGCCCTACCTGGATCAGTAGATTGAATTAAGATTTTTGTCATGCTAAGACTAGACCCACTGGAATCAAGGAGATTTGTGGATTCCGCGTTCCCAGTTGGCACGCATGGCCTCTGGCAGAGGTTA
This sequence comes from Bradypodion pumilum, assembly GCA_035047305.1. Lineage (NCBI taxonomy): Eukaryota > Metazoa > Chordata > Lepidosauria > Squamata > Chamaeleonidae > Bradypodion > Bradypodion pumilum. Next base: position 17,893,891 of record JAWDJD010000006.1, on the reverse strand, counting down.
AACCTAGCGAGCACGCTCCTGGCCCCTGGCCCTTGCCAGTAGGGAGAAATTAAAGGGGGTGGATAAATGATAGGGTTTGATTCACCCAACTCCTGACCTGACCAGCGGTTCTGCTGAGAGAGCAAATATCTAACCCAGTTAATCACTCATCTCCGTGTCTCAGTGTCATCTCAGGCACAAACAGATGCCATGTTTACCCCTGCCTAATCCCTGAACAATGGGGATTCCGAGGTCCATGTTTGCCCCAGTTAATTAACTTCCCCAAAGAGATTCCCAATTAACTTGAGTACACAGGTGATGTAATTTCTGTCAGATGACAGTCTTGCCACCGTTGCACTTTTCCTTCTATATATGTTGCAGCCTTTTCTCAATAAACTACTGATCATACCCTCCTCCACACTGCCTCGTATCGTTCCTTGATCAGTCTCCTCCGGGACCTACGGCCCTCAGCGGCCCCGATTCCTACATCTGGTGACCCCGACGTGATCTACTCGTGAGTAAGAGCGGTCTTCCTCAGAGTAGCGATAACACGGTCCGGTTCTGCGCCTGAACCGTGTCCGAATTGTCCCGGAGGACAGCGCGGCACTCCGTCCGGCAGCCAGCCGATCGGAGGGACGGCCTGCGGTGAGGCAGTCCAAGAGGCTTTTCCTACAGCTTACTCCCGACTTTCGCGGCGGCTTGCGCCAAAGGGAAAAACGCGTTCCGCTCAGGGTCAGCTGTGAACCCCTGACAGCGCAGTGGCCACCGAGGGCCCGTGGCCGCAGTCCACGCTCCGAGCTCTACCCAGAAGCGACGTCGCCAGAACCTATTGCCTGCCAACGACGCGTCGACTCGTCCCGAGGAGGAAACTTCGGAGGACCCATCGCAGGTAATATGGGGACCTGTCCTCAGCGACAGCGTCCATCCGCTAGCCAAAGAACTCGTGAGGAAGGGTTCATAATCCTGGCCAGGGTATTTAATTTGCGTTTTCACAGCGGGGAGCTAGCGAGACTTTTGGTGTACCTAGGGGAACACTGCCTGCTTTACCCAGAAGTAGGTACGTTAACCCTCGAGCTCTGGGATCAGATAGGAGACTGCATTCAACAACCCCCGAAAGCTCCGAGAGGCGTAATTCGCACATGGGGTAAATGTAGGGAACTCTTAGCGGAGATAGAGCCAGTCCGGATAGAGGCCAAGGAACCCCCAAATCTGCCAGTCACACCAGCCGAGCCAACGGCGCCTACGGCGCTCTATCCGTCACTCCAATTTAGGCAGAGTAGCGTAGGGAGCTTTCCCTCGGTGACAGCTGCAGACGTCACCGACGGAATGCAAGGAATGAGGAGCGCAGGCGCTTCTCTGACAGTTCCGAGTTCCCGAGTTACCAAGAGTCCACTTCAGCGTACAATTGAAGAGGAGATTAGGAAGGGGGAATTACCAGCAGAAGAACTAGCTGGGCTTAGTCAGATATGTCCAATCCGCATGGAAATGGATGCCCTTACGGGGGCCCAGCAGATAATTCATTCCCCAGTCCCGTATAAGCTTCTCATGGCCATACGGAAAGCCATCTCAGAAACAGGGCTCCAAAGTCGTTTTACAAGGGGCACGCTTCAGCAAGTGTGCGAGAACACCATGTGGATTCCCCATGACTGGAAAGCCGTCATGCGGATGATGCTCACCCCTAGCCAGTATTTAATTTGGGACAGCGAGTATCGCCTAGAGGCGCAGTCGAGGGCTGCCAGGATGGGAGGCGCAGTACTTCCTGACCAGTTATATGGTTCAGGTGCCTTTGAGCCCATCGATGCCCAAATCAACTTGCCTCTCGCCACTCTCCAGATGTCGGCCGAGGCTGCCTTTAGGGCGTTTTTCAAGGTCCCAGCAACTGGCAAAGCGGCTAAAAATTACACCGCTATCAAGCAAGGAGCCCAGGAGCCCTATATGGACTTCATCAATCGCCTGGAGGAAGCAATTAGCAGGCAGATTGATAATGAGCAAGCCCAACAAGAGCTCATGATGAAGTTAGCCAAGGACAATGCCAATTTAGACTGCCGTAAAATCTTGCAGTCACTGGGCAATCGTCCCGATTTGACCCTTACGGACATGATTAGAGCTTGCGCCGACGTTGGCACAGAATCCTACAAGATGGGTTTGCTAGCGGCAGCGGTGCAAGGGGGTAGAAGACCAAAGGGGAAGACCCAAGGAGCATGCCACAATTGTGGCAAGGTCGGTCACTTCGCTAGGGAGTGCCGATCCAAGGGAGGCGGACAAAAGTCCGGCCGTCCCAAGGCTCCAAAAACCCAGTGTCCGAAGTGCAAAAGAGGCTACCATTGGGCCCGAGACTGTCCGGATTCGGGAAACCAGAGCACGGGCATGTCTCTGGCCCCGGTCCAAACAGAGGCTTCCCTCATTCAGAGCTCACCAGAGCTAGACTAGATCCCCGTCCCGCTCCAAGCATTGCGAGGGCACAGGCCAGCCCCAAGGGTAGTACAGGGTTAGACTTGACTTGTCAGGCGGACGTTACATGCGACCTGCCAGGCACGGTCTATCTGGTGGATTCCCAGTACATGGGCCCACTGCCCAAGGGCTTTATAGGTTTAGTTTTGCCCCGTAGTGTAGCTGGAGCACGCAGAATTTTCATAATTCCAGGAGTCGTTGACTCGAATTTTTCGGGCGTTCTCCAGGTTCAGTTGTGGACTCACCTGCCCCAAACAATTCACAAAGGAGACACCTTAGCGCAACTGATCATGGTTCCTTGTCACTCGCCAGCAGAGAGCCAGGGAAGGCTCAGTGACAGCTCCGAGTCCCGGTCAGAGGACCACTCGAGCGCCAGTGAGGCAGTGCAAGGATACCAGGTCTTAGCGACAGTGGAGACCAACATTGAGTGGAAACAGCGCCCGGTTATTGAGGTATTTCTGAATAATCGATCATTCTCAGGCCTGTTAGATACCGGAGCAGATGTCAGCGTGATAAGCAGGGGCCAGTGGCCAAGAGAGTGGGCCATTGAGCCGGTCTCCGATGTGTGGGGGGTAGGCGGCATTCAGGAAGCGTTTAGAAGCCGAGAGTGGGTAACAGTCACAATCCCAAGGGCTGACGGCACGGCGGTAATTCGGCCGCACATTCTCGACGTGCACATCAACCTTTGGGGGCGAGACATTTTGCAGCAGTACGGTGCTACGCTTACCTTTGGGTAATGGCGTTGCCACTTAAGTGGCTCACCGACACACCGGTCTGGGTGGAACAATGGCCGGTAGTGGGAGAGAAATTAGTTGCCCTTAAACAGCTAGTGAAAGAACAGCTAGACACAGGACATATAGAACAGTCCACAAGTCCCTGGAACTCGCCAATTTTTGTTATTAAGAAGAAGTCGGGGAAGTGGCGACTCCTCCACGATCTCAGAGAGATCAATAAATGTATACAGCCAATGGGTCCGCTTCAATGCGGCATCCCGAATCCTGACATGATTCCCGAGGGGTGGGAGATTCTAGTTGTAGATCTCAAGGATTGCTTTTATACAATCCCTTTAGACCCCCGGGACCGGGAAAGGTTTGCCTTTACGGTGCCGGTTGTGAACCACAGTGAGCCTACGCAGCGTTACGCGTGAAAATTTTTGCCACAGGGCATGCTCAATTCGCCCACCCTGTGCCAAATTTATGTTCACAACGCACTGGCAAGGTTTCGAAACCTTTACCCAAAAGCCATAGTTTGCCATTTCATGGACGACATCTTGGTCGCGGTGCCGCAACTGGGCAGCGAAATGTTTTCTGACCTCCAGGCCAGCCTGGGGGACAAAAGTTTACTCATTGCCCCAGAGAAAGTGCAGAGAACCGAGCCCTTCTCATACTTGGGTCATCGGCTTCTCCGCTCTTTCGCAGCACCGGTTTTGCCTCAGATCAATTTACAGGACTCAGTCACCTTGGTAGAATTGCAGCAAGTTTTAGGGAATATTAATTGGGCCAGACCGTATTTTCGTCTGGATACAGATCTTTTAAAAGCACTCTTCTCGCTGCTAACATTAGGTAAGCAGCCAGCAGACCGGATACACATTTCTCGAGAAGCGCGCGTAGCTCTCGAAAAGGTGAACCAAGTTCTCAGCCAGAGGTGGGTAGATAGGATCACCCCAGGGCCATATGCTCCGATCCTGAATTTGTACATCGTACGGTCAGGATCCATGTTCACCGGAGCGCTCGGCGTAGATGCCGAGAAAGGGGCGAGTATTGTGGAATGGGTGTACCTCCCAAACACCTCTTCACGAAACATCGTCCCTCCCCAAGAACTGGTCTCCGCGGTGGTTTACCGCGGAAGGCTGAGAGCTAGGGACATTTCAGGGCACGATTTGGCCAAAATCGTAGTCCCGTTCACCAAGGAACAAATTCAGCAATTAATGCAGCTCGGTGACTCGCTCCCAATTGCGTTGGAGGGCTTCACCGGATGCTTGGCATACCACTTGCCAAAGGACCCCAGACTTGTCTCACTTCAAACGCAGACAGTCAGCTTGTTCGAATTGCTCTCGCTGGTTCCACTTCAAGGGGCCAGGACAGTCTTTACGGATGGTGGTCGCACATATGGTGTCTTGACTTGGCAGGAGGGCCAGGCTTGGCGCACGCTGTTAACTCTTCCACAGAAGTCCGCACAGCGGGCAGAGTTGGCAGCGGTGAACCTTGCCTTGCGCACCTTCGCCAAGGAGCGCCTAAACATCATTACTGATAGCCAGTATGTCAGGAATTTGCTTCACAGTCTACCGGGAGCCTACATTACTCCCGCGATGGACAAGAATCTGCTTAGCCTGTTTCTCACTGCTCAATTTCATTTGCGAAACCGCACGGAGCTGCTCTATATTGCCCACATCCGAAGTCATCAAGACCTACCGGGTCCGATTTCCGCGGGCAATAGCAGAGCGGACGCGGCGGCAAAGGAAATTCAGCAACGTTCAGTTTTGGGTGTTTTTACTACTCCAATTCAGAGCCATGCATTCTTTCATCAGAATGCCAAAGCACTTGCCAGACAGTTCAATCTGCCACTCTCTCAGGCCCAAGGCATAGTTCGCTCTTGCCAGCATTGTGCAGGGGCACCGGGGGGGCCCTCGTGGGGGGTCAACCCACGAGGGACAGAGGCCAACCAGGTGTGGCAGATGGATGTCACGCATGTTCCGCAGTTTGGCAGATGGCAGTACATGCACGTTTGCATAGACACTTTTTCCCAGTTCGTTTGGGCTACGGTGCAGAAAGGGGAGACTGCTTCCCACTTGGAGCAGCACCTCCTTTCCTGCATCGCGGCAATGGGCAAGCCACAGCACTGTTTGCCCCAGTTAATTAACTTCCCCAAAGAGATTCCCAATTAACTTGAGTACACAGGTGATGTAATTTCTGTCAGATGACAGTCTTGCCACCGTTGCGCTTTTCCTTCTATATATGTTGCAGCCTTTTCTCAATAAACTACTGATCATATCCTCCTCCACACTGCCTCGTATCGTTCCTTGATCAGTCTCCTCCGGGACCTACGGCCCTCAGCGGCCCCGATTCCTACAGAGATACTCCCGTGTTCAATGAATCTCGTGTAAATAAGTCTCAGCCCAACCCAATTCTTTGGCTGGAAATTACTTAAGCAATAACTTTTGCATTTCAAAAATGTTCCCACCTGAAAAAACTTATCAATATATGTATGTGAAGATGTATCTTAGAGTGTATCTTCTGAAATCAAGAAGAAATAGACTATGAGCCATATGTATTAATATGCTTTTCTCTCTCTCCCTCAACAAATAGAGTGTTCACTATAATTAGAAGCTGGGAGTGCTCATTCAGCTCATTTCCCATCACTGAGGCCAAAGAGTTTCCTTGGTTCAACAAAGATCACGTGCACAATCATGGTCTCATTGCCACAGTGTATAGATTTCCTGCCTGCTGAAATAGCCATAATAGTTTCTATAGGTCAGTGGCCCAAGAAAAACAAACACACTAAAACTAATGTTGCATTTTAAAAAAGAGAGAGAGGCCTTTTGTCGTGGAGCACATATTAGCAATAGTACTTATTGTTATATTTAAAAGATTGTTGGTGTTTAATAATAGGGAAGTTTTTTTAAAAAAATTATCTGTTTGAGTTGTTTGGATTCTGGCAGTTCAGATGTTAAGCATTCTTCACTCTAGAATACTTGTAATCTTAGCATTTTAAGTGCTTTCCTGGCTCAGGATCCTGTACAACTGACCCTTAAACGTGGAGTCATTTCCTACTCTGCCGCTTAATCTCTGCTCTTTCAAACTTCCTGATTTTTTTCTGTACTAATGTCTGAAAAGGTCTAAAAACAATAATCCCAAAGCCATTCAGTTTTGCTTATTCAACTGTTCATATTTATTTAATGTTTACAGCACACTTTTTTCCTTAATCACCATCTGACTGTGGATGCTGGGAGTTGTAGCCCAGCACATCTGACGGGCACCAGGTTAGGGAAAGTAGTAAGAAAGATTCAGAAAATGTACACAATTTACAGACAAATTTCCATGCAGTTATAAAGAAAAAGGATGAAAATTAGGGTGGAATGGTCCTACCCTTGAACAAATGAGAACTTACCCAGACTGGAAACAGAAACATAAATTATTGGTTTAATCTAAGAACATAAGAACATACCTCCAGAAGGATATTATGGAGTTGGAAAAAGTGCAGAGGAGGGCAACCAAAATGATTAGGGGACTGGAACACCTTCCTTACCATCTGAGGCTGCAACGGTTGGGCCTCTTCACTCTTGAACGACGGCGTCTAAGAGGTGACCTGATTGAAGTTTATAAAATCATGCACGGTGTGGACAAAGTAGATAAGGAAAAACTGTTTTCCCTATCGCATAACACTAGAACTAGGGGGCACTCCATGAAACTTTTGGGTACTAGTTCTCAAACAAATAAGAGAAAGTACTTTTTCACCCAGAGGATTACTGGTCTATGAAACTCCCTGCCAGACGAAGTGGTGACAGCTGTCAATGGTGACAGCTGTCAATCTTGACAGCTTTAAGAAAGGATTAGACAAGTTCATGGAGGACAAGGGTATCAATGGCTATAATTATGGATACTTAAGGACAATCTCGGGGTTGGAGAGATAGGCAGGATATCTCTCAATGCCATTTCCAGGGAATCCTAAACAGGTGAAGGCATCTCCTTGGGAATACCCTGAAGGAAATGGTGAGCCATTGTGTGAGACAGAATGCTGGACTGGATGGGCTGTGGCCTGTTCCAGCAAGGCTGTTCTTATGTTCTTATGTACATTTCAAAGGCATCTATTCTTCTGCGCTCAGCTTTCCTAATGGTCCAGCTCTCACAACCATACATTACCACAGGAAATACCTTTGATTTGACTATGCAAATTTTTGTTTGCAAGGTGATGTCTCTACTTTCAACTATGTTCCCCAGGTTTGTCATAACTTGTCTCCTAAGCATCAGTCACCTTTTTATTTTATGGCTGAGATCTCCATCTGCAGTGATCTTGGATCCTAAGAAAGTAAAGTCTGTCACTGCTTCTACTTCTTCCCCATCTATTTTCCAGGGACTGATAGGGCCTGTTGCCATTATCTTGGTTTTCTTGATATTGAGACTCAAGCAGGCTTTTGCACTCTCTTCTTTTAACCTAAGCAGGAGCTTCTTTAGGTCTTCCTCACATTCTGCCATTAGGGTAGTGTCATCTGCGTATCTCAAATTGTTGATGTTTCTCCCAGCAATTTTAACTCCAACTTGTGATTCAACCAGCCCTGCATTGTGCATTATGTGCTCTGTGTATAAATTGAATAAGCAAGGTGATAACGTGCAGCCTTGCCTTACTCCTTTTCCTATTCCAAACCACTCTGTCATTCCATATTCTGTCCTAACTGTTGCTTCTTGACTCATGTACAGATTTCTCATGAGGCATGTAAGGTGTTATGGTATTCCCATCTCTTTAATTACTTGCCACATTTTGTTGTGTTCCACACAGTCAAAGGCCTTGATGTAGTCAATGAAACAGAAGTAGACTTGTTTCTGATATTCCTTTGTTTTCTCCATGATCCAACATATGTTGGCAATGTGGTCTCTAGTTTCCCTGCCTCTTCGGAACCCCTCCTGCACTTCTGGTAATTCTCCCTCCGTGTGCTGCTGCAGTCTATCCTGTATTATCTTGAGCATCACATTGCTAGCGTGTGGGATGAGCACAATTGTTCGATAATTTGAACCTTCTATGGCATTACCTTTTTTTGGGATTGGAACATATACAGTACTGATCTTTTCCAATCCTGTTGCCTTTGTTGTGTTTTCCAAATCTGCTGGCATGCAATAATTTGATTCCATCATCTTTTAGGGCTTTGAAAAATTCAGCTGGGATACCATCATCTCCACTAGCTTTTTGTGTTCCAAGACCAAACTTGCCTGTTATTCCATTTACTTTTTGGTTTCCTACTTTGGCATTCCAATCTCCTATGATAATGTGGACATCATTTCTTGGTGTCTGTTCTATGAGGTGTTGTAGGCCCTCTTAGAACTGGTCAGCTATGGCACCAGTGGTTGGTGCGTATATCTGGATTACAGTGATATTGAAAGGTTTGCCTTGGATTCTGACTCAAACCATTCTGTCATTTTTATCTATACCTATAAGGAAAGAAAGTAGACGTGCATGTCCCTCAATTGTGGCCACATCCCTTGAGACCATCCCGTGTTGCTTCGTACACACCATCCTTCCCTAACAGAGATGGTTTGTGCAAAGGTCCGGAGGGCAGAGGTGGGCCCTGTGCCCCACAAAATGGGAAAAGGAATGGGAACTACAACTCCCATGGTGCTATGGGAGAAATATGGCAGTTTAACATCTAGGCCTGGAAACAGAATGTTGGAGAGAGCTGATTTGCATGTTGGACTGTGATTGTTTGAGTGTGAATGACTGATGAGGAAGGGTCCTGGAATTCCTGAGAGAATCTAGCCAGGCCTGGAAACAGAATGTTGGAGAGAGCTGATTTGCATGTTGGACTGTGATTGGTTGAGAGTGAATGACTGATGCGGATGGAACAAACCCATTCCATGTAAGCCTCAACAGCCCTGGAACAAGACATCAATGCTGTGTGAGTAAGAGACAGAGAAAGACAGGGAGTGTGTGTCTGAGACAGCTGGCCCTTCACCGGGAGGCAGGGGCTGAATGGAGCATTCCGATCCACCCTGGCCTCCTGGAGAAAGCGAGGCAGCCAGGCCTTCTCCTGGAGGGTGGCCCGAGCGGAATGCTCCGATCCACCCCGGCCTTCCAACCGGAGCGCCCCATTCATTCCATGCCTGCCAGAGAAGGGCCATCCTCTGACTGAAATGCTGGCCAGCCAGTGGAGGATAATCCGGAGGATATCCGCTGAACGGAGCTCTCCAAACGGGGTGCTCCAGTCAGCAATACACACCAGCACCCGAGCCAAGGCCGCCACAGGTGCAGGAAGCCACAGCGGCAAGGCTGCTGCAGGCGGCCACAGCACCCGCCTTGACTCAACTGTTCGAGGCAAGGCCGCCACAGGTGGCCGTTGCCCAAAGCACAGGTAAGGATCCAATATCCAGCGAAGCGGGTACCCCCTGCTAGTTTGATATAAGGTTTTCATGGAATCACTTTGGCAATTGTGTTCTTTTAAAGCAGAGATGGGCAACTGATGGTCCTCCAGGACTTTGCAAAATTGCAACTTCCATCAGCCCTAGCCTGCAGTCAGTACTGAGGGATGATAGGAGTTGCAGTCTAGTAACATCTGGAGGACCTTAAGTTGGCTACAACTGTTTAAAAAAATCAGACAAAATATCAGAAGTATTTGGATTTGTGTTTTTTGGACCCCAACTCCCAGAATTCCCCTGGCAGCATAGCAAAAAAAAACCCACACAAATCTGCATACTTCTAGAAATAATTCTATTTCATCAAACCCTTTCAAATCAGAGGAAAAAACTCTTCTCCCACTGAATATATGCAAAGCACAGCAGATCTTTGTCTCTGGCTGAATATATTAAAATAGCATCTGAGTCCAAAGAAGACCACCACTCTATAACCCATAAACCCATATCCTCCACTCATCACATGGACCACTGAACGTGAATCCAAAGAGAAACAGCCCAGTACTTTTCTTTGCACGTCAGCGTACCTTAAGCGATTCCATATGTTCATTTTACATTTATTGCTCTTGATTCAGTAACTTCTAAAATTTATTTTGGAAGAGTGCAGTTCAGGCCCTTTCAACCAAATGGAGGATAACAGAGCGTGAAAGCGGGATACGTCTTTGGAATCCAAATGTCAGCTACAGTTAAGGTGAACTGCTCTGTTTTAAGATTCAGCTAGTTGACTGGTGCTTCGCTGGAAAATTCCAGAACAATGCAAAGTAAGGGGATTGGAAAGAATGCCGGGCTATGCTGAGATTGAGTCTGACAGATTTTTGGCTGCCTGAACTCTGGCAGGATTAACTCCTCACTCTGAAATACCATGAAATAGCAGCTTTGTTACAGAAGACACAGTTTAAAAAGGCCATTGTCAAAGTTACTGCTTCTCTTTTTCCCCTCAATAGGCTTTGTGTTTTATGTAGCTGTCTCGAATGTGGCTTACCATCTTTTTAGAATCGTGTAAGCAGTGACAGAATTTAAGGCTGATCAGTACTAGCGAGTCCCTTGCTACCGTACAAATTTATTTTGTCTCTATGTCTGGGATACAAACGGTAATTTATGCCAAGATGTCGAGTTGTGTTGGCACATTTTACAACAGGAGGCATTGCCAAGACTCCTCAAAAGTCTTTGTGGGCTTGATAAGCATGGCTTGCCGTTATTACAGATGGAGAGTCATAGATATTCTACACCTGTCTTTGGGAAAATCCCCTTTAATTCCTCAGGAGGTTTTCTGGCCCATAGTTCCATGCTACTCCTATAATTTCTGTAGAAAAAACCCACGTGGGTCAGCCAAGTGATTTCTTTTCTCCATCCCTAGAGGTTGGTGTGAGTCAGTCTAGTGTAGTAGTTCACCTGTTGAACCAGGATTGGGAAAACTCCAACATAAAATCCTTATCTGGCCATGAAGAACAGTCCTTCTATCTGTTATAGGAGTTAAACCACATAAGAATCCTTTGTTTTCCCCTCTTCAGGTGCTACTCAGCCTGAGAGTACTCACTCTTCTTCAAGTGTTACTCATTCCTCTTTAAGTTCTACTCACCTCCAGATCTGGGGAAATATAGCAATTATCTGAGATATTAGCAGTAGCATTTTTCTTCTTCTTTTTCTTCTTCTTCTTCAAGTGCTGTATCCTATTCATTTGTCTTCCACATAATAGTGAGTCACTTTCTGATACTGAGCCCTTTTGAGGGCCCACATTTATTTATTTATTTATTTATTTATTTATTTATTTATTTATTTATTTATTTATTTATTTATTTATTTATTTAACTTCTATACCATCCATCTGTGTGTTATCCCACTCTGGGCAGTGAACAAACAGAGAAACCAATAACAGAAATATCCACAACAAATTAAAATCCACCACCAAAAATTCCTTACAAACTAAACTAAACTAATTGGCGTCTGATGGCATCAGGACTGGACCTAACTGGCTAATATTGATAAGGGGACAACAACCTGAAATGCCTCCTTAAAAAAGAGTGTTTTTAGCTGTTTTGTTTTGTTTTTGTGGAAAAACTAGCCAGTGATGGGGTCTGCACAGCTCCACCAGTAGTGTATTCTAGAGTATTGGTGCTGCCACTGAGAAGGCTCTATTTCTAGTTAAAGACTTCCGAGCCATCCTTGGTGTTCGCACCTGGAACTGCGCCGACTGTGATGACTGGGTGATGCGGGGGTTGTTCTGAGGTAGAGACGCTCCAACAGATAACAAGTTCCCAAACCGCATAGGGTCTTGTATGTTAACATTAACACCTTGTATCTGACATGGTAGGCAACAGGTAAACAGAACAGGCCTGCCAAGGCTGGGGAAATATGATCACATTTCTTTAAACCTGTCACCAACCTGGCTCCTGCATTCTGGACCTGCTGTAATCTCTGTATCAAACACAAAGGCAGCCCCATGTAGAGAGTATTACAGTAGTCACTTTGTGAGATTACCAATAAATGGGTCGGTGTTATGATTGACCACCTGTCCAAGAAGGAGCGTAACTGCGCAATCTGCCAGAGCTGGGAAAAACCAGCTTTGGACACCACCACTATCTTTTGTTCAAATGAGAGCAGTAGGTCCATAATGACCCCCGGATTGTGGACCTGGCCCCTAGGGGTAAAAGTAGTTCCATCCAAGGTAGGACAGACAGCCTCTCAAACACCAAAACTTCCATCTTGTCAGGGTTCAGCTTCATCCTATTAGCCTTGGTCCATACCATTATCAAGTCCAGGCACTCGTCAAGACGTCAGAACACAAAACAGGACTGATGAAGCTGCTGCCCTCAATCAAGAGGGATTTAGTTCACTTGGAGACCATCACCCTTCCCTCTGGACTTCGGTACCCAAGGCCTTTAGTCCTCAGGGTTGTCCTGTTAGTTAACGACCGCCTGGCAATCAGCATTGAGTCACTAGCAGTATGGACTACTCTATTACCATAGCTGGGTAACTTGGCCAGATTGAACATCTGGTCAGATGTCAGCTGGTGCCCTGGAAACTGGCAAACATATCATCAGTTTTCTGGTCAAAACACTAGGGGAAGCTTTTCTATCTGTGCTTTGAACCAGACCCTAGTTTTGTATTCCTATGCTTCCCATGCCTCTGAGAGTGCTTCTTCTGACACACATCTAGGAATTGAAGTCCATGAACATCTGGACAGCCGTGTTTGCAGACCCCTGATCTATCTATCTATCCATCCATCCATCTGCCCACCCGCCTGCCCACCTATCATATTTGTATTACGTTTACTCCCAGCTTTAGTGTTGAAGCATTACTCAGGACAGTAAACAGCAAGTGCACATCAAAGTAAAACCCTAATAATGAAATAAGCATTGCAATAAATGTTATAAAACATTAATAAAGACCCCAGAAACCCAAGTGTCAATGAATGACAGCATACAAATAATCAACTAATAATAAAGGAAAAAACTCACAGGAAAAATAAGATCCAGAAATTATAATCCAATTTACGGAAGAAGAATTTCAGTGAAGAACATTTTATAAAGGAAGGTTTTAAACAATGTTCTAAAGGTGTGAAGGGGTCTAGCCTGACGGATCTTTAGTGTTTGGGAATCAAGACAATGGAAACGGCTGTAAGCTAGCCTAACACATCTTTATTGCATGGAGTACAGCACGAACATGTGGTAATGGCGGACAAACAGCTCTTTTAATACGGTGGCTATCTAATTGAATCTGGCTCTTCGACAGGCATTGGCTGCTGTCCAAGTGACGTCATCCTTGGTCACGCCTTTCTTGTCCAGGTGAGGTGAGCGCGGGAATCTTTCCCGCGCGGCTGAAGGCATTTGAGTAATGTGAACCATGTGAGCTGGGCGCTCGCTATTGCCCCCGGTGGCCACTAGCTCGCGTCCTCATACAGAAGGTTACAGTGTTACCTGTACCCATTCGTGTGGTTACAAATACATTCAACACACTACATTCAGTACACAACATCCCTCCCCCCTAAGATGGGATAAAGTCCCTTAACCAAACTGGTTTCCTGCATGTGCGTTTTGGCCGTGCGGCCGTTATGCTTGACTCGGCCATGCCCCCTCGTCTGTGTCCTCCTGGTTCTTGTCCTGCAATTGGAGAGGATGACTCGTTAGTGACTCGCCGTGGGATGGCCAGGAGAAGGGGGAGGGAGGGTTCCCGACGTGGATGTGGACAAACCGGGGGCACTAGGGGCTAAAGAAAAACCCCGCTCTTCGCTTGGACGGGTGGGGGAACACTCCGAAACCCCCCCCCCCGGTTTGGTAACTCAAAATCTAATTCAGGGGCAACAGTGGCAAACTCATTCCCCTCCTTCGAGGGACTGGGTAGAACTACAGGGGCAAACTCGTTCCTCTCTTTCAAAGGACTGGATAAAACTGGCTTATGAAAAGGATACGAGTTTGAACCTCTGTCCCCCCCCCTTGTTTGGGACTGTTGCCCTTCGTTTTCTCCCCCTTGGGATAAACGGGTGGAGGAGGACCCTAACGCTGAATTTTGCTGCTGAGCCCCTCTGTCCGGCCCCCCAATCACTCGGTGCCTAAGTTGGTCAGCGTGCCTCCTCCAGAGGAGACCCGTGTTGGTCTCGACAGTATGAGACTGGTCCTGTCTGATTAATGACTACCCCCGGCACCCATGCTGGCCCTGTGGTGGCGTAGTTTCTGCAATGAACAGGCTCTCCTGTTTGGAAGTTTTTGGTGGGGCTGTGCTCAATGTTCCTTCCTCTATCCTCGACCCTGGTGGGATCCAATCTAGTCAATAATGAGTGTAACTTCCTTTTCATGAGGAGTTCCGCGGGGGAGAATCCCGATGCCAATGGCGTCACCCGGTATGCCAACAGAAACTGGCAGAGCTGCTGGTCCAGATCCCCGGGACCCATGCGCCGCAGCCCTTCCTTCATTGTGCGTACCAGACATTCCGCCTGGCCATTTGTTGCAGGGTGAAAAGGGGCTGAGGTAATGTGCCGAATGGCGTTGGACTCTAAGAACGCCTGGAACTCGGCTGACGTGAAGCAACTCGCATTGTCACTAATAATGACGTCAGGTATCCCGAAGGTGCATATCAGTTTGCGCAGTTGTTTTATGGTCCCAGCTGATGAGGTGTTGCGCATTGGAATTACCTCTAACCACTTGGAGTATGCGTCCACCACAAGCAGAAAGAATGAACCCCTGAATGGCCCTGCGAAGTCTATGTGGAGTCGGGACCACGGCCCCCTAGCTGTGTCCCATTCTCTGTGTGGGAGGCGGGTCTCCTCAGGTCGAGAGCTCTGGCAACTTTCGCAGGTGTTCACCATGTGTTCAATGTCCGCGTCTAGCTGAGGCCACCAGAAGTAGCTCCTGGCCAGCGCCTTAGAGCGCACAATCCCTGGGTGGCTGACATGTAAAAGCCGTAGCACCCTTGCTCTTAATGCCTGCGGGACCACCACCCTCTCCCCCCACAACAGACACCCCCTTTCTGCGGACAACTCAACCCTCTTCCTGAAAAATGCCGCAAACCCGTCTGCAGGGGGAGCTGCGGGCCACCCCTTCTGTACCCAGGATCTCACAAGGGCTAACGTTTTATCCTTGGCCGTTTCGGCAGCAATTTCCTTGGGCAAAATGGGGGGTGCATCTAGGGCTTCAATGAGGAGGACTTGGCTATCCTGTTCTACCTCACACTTTGGGTCCCCCAGGTGGGGCAGAGGAGACCTTGAAAGGGCGTCCGCGTGGCTTATCTCTTTCCCGGGACGGTACTCTAACGCCCCCCTGTATGCATTCAGAAAAATCGCCCACCTAAGCATCCTGGGTGAGAGGATCTGTGGAGTGGGCTTGTCTGAGGTGAAGATACCCAACAGCGGCTTGTGATCGGTGACAATGGTGAATGGGCGACTACAGAAAATCATGGAACTTCTTTGTGCCCGCAACAATGGCAAGAGCCTCCCTATCTGTTTGGGCGTAATTTCGTTCTGCCTTGGACAATGATCTCGAGTAGAATGCAACTGGGGCTTCTCGCCCCCCCTCTAGCACGTGGCACAGAACCGCCCCCACCCCCACTGGTGAGGCGTCGCAGACCAAGACTACCGGCTTCTTTGGGTCGAAATGGGTTAGAATAGCCTCCGAGGAGAGGAGTTGCTTGAGCTCCCTGAAAGCCCGCTCCTGCTTCTTCCCCCACCGCCAAACCGCATCCTTTTTCAGCAGCCCATGCAGGGGCTCTGCAATCGTCGCTTTCCTGGGCAGGAAGGAATGGTAAAAATTCAGCAGCCCCAGGAAAGACTGCAGCTCCGGTTTCGCGGTGGGGCGAGGAGCGTTTTGAATGGCTGAGACTTTGGACTCAGTGGGTTTCACCCCCTCAGAAGTTATACGGAACCCCAGAAACTCCACCTCCCTGGCCAGAAACACACATTTGTCCCTCCGCAACCTCAACCCCGTGGATTCGAAGGCTGTGAGGACCTTATCTAGTCTCTGGGCCAGTTCTGCTTCGCTCTCCCCAGATATCAATATGTCATCGAAAAATGGCAAGACCCCCGGTAATTTCTTTAACAAACGTTCCACAAGAGACTGAAATAACCCCGGCGCCGAGTTCGCGCCAAACTGTAGGCGCGTCACCTTGAATGCCCCCTTGTGAGTTACAATGGTCTGCGCAGCAGCTGTGGCTGGGGTTACTGGAAGCTGCTGGTACGCCTGCGCCAGATCTAGTTTAGCAAAGACTTTTCCCCCATGTAAAGTAGCCAGCAGATGGCTAACTACCGGCACCGGATAGGCATTAGGGCAGATCGCCTTGTTAATTGTAGACTTGTAGTCAGCGCAAATTCGCACCTCCCCATTTGCTTTCAATACTGTAACAATAGGAGTCTCCCACTCTGCAGAGTCCACCGGCACTAAAATCCCTTGCCCCACTAATTTGTCTAGTTCCGCCTCAATTTTGTCCTTTAGGGCGAATGGAACCCGATGTGGCTTTAGTCTCATTGGGCGGACCTCCGGGTCCAGGTCGAAGGAAACTGGGGGCCCCTTGTACTTCCCGAGTCCCTTCTTGAATACCTCTGCGTGTGCGTCGCACACTGCCTGAATCTCATTCCCCCCGATGGCATGGACGCCGCCTATGAAGATGTCCAGGGGTTTGAACCATTGAGTCCCCAAGAGATTACACCCCCCTTCTCTTAGAACTACCAGGGGAAGTTTCCTTCGGAGTCCCTTGTACCGTGTCTCGAAGTCCCCAATCCCCAATACTGGAATTACATTTCCCTGCACATCTCTTAAGTTCGGCCCCAACTCCTTGAGTTTGGGTCGCTCCTGGGGGGGAATCCGCAAAAATTCCTTATGAGAAATGAGGGAATAAACAGACCCCGAGTCTATCTCCATCTTAACAGGGACCCCTTGCAACAGTACCTCAGCATAAAAACGTGGTTGCCCTAGAGGCACGCTGTGGACGGCCACGTCGTCTTCCGCGTGCACTCGCAGGCACACGTGGTTCCCCTCTGGGTCGTCGCCGCCATCGCAGACCCTGCCGACGCCATCCCGGCTGCTCGTGGAGCTCTTACTCTCTCCCCGGCGTTGCTTGCAGACCCTGGCGATGTGGCCCTTCCGCCCACAGTTGTGGCACTCAGCTTTCCGGAATGGACACTTGCTCCTCTCGTGGGATGCTCCGCACCCATCGCAGCGCCGCCCCCCCTTCCTCTTCTTCTCGCTCAGCCCTTTCCTGACCTTCCGGACCCCCTCATCTTCACTGGAGCCTGGGGTGGCAGAAGCCTCTGAGGATGTGGGCGAGCGTGGGGCAGGGGTCGCTCTCCAGGCCGCCTGGACGGCGGATGCAGCTGCCTCGACTGGTGGGGGCTTTGCCTTGAGAAGCTTGTACCCGGCCCACGTGGATTCAGCTGCTTAGGGCCTCTTGTAGTACCTCTTTAAAAGTGAGGTCATGGCCTCGGTTCATGAGCTTCCTCTGGGTCTCCCCGTCTCTCATCCCGCAGAGCATCCTGTCCCTTAGGGCCACGTCTAGAATTTCCCGCCATTCGCATGGGGTTGCCAAGACGCGGAGGGCCGCTGCATACTCGGATACTGACTCACCCGGCTTTTGGTCCCTCCTCAGGAAGGTTGCCCTGGCGGAGAAGAAGGACACCTTGGGCTTGAAGTGGTGCCGCAGAACCGCCAGTATTTCCGTCACCGAAACCTGGTCCACCTCTCGTGGTGCCACCAGATCCATCAGCGCTTGCACGGCGTGGAAACCGAGTATCGTGATGAGAAGATCCTTCTTCTTCCCAGCGTCGGTGATGCCCGCATACGCCACCGTACTCTTAAAATGCATTTCAAACCAGTCACATCGCTCGGGATGGGTCACGTCGAAAACTGGCTTCTGAGCTATTGTCTTGTCCCCGTGGGAATCCATTATCCCACCTTCGTCGCCAATTTAGTGTTTGGGAATCAAGACAATGGAAACGGCTGTAAGCTAGCCTAACACATCTTTATTGCATGGAGTACAGCACGAACATGTGGTAATGGCGGACAAACAGCTCTTTTTATACGGTGGCTATCTAATTGAATCTGGCTCTTCGACAGGCATTGGCTGCTGTCCAAGTGACGTCATCCTTGGTCACGCCTTTCTTGTCCAGGTGAGGTGAGTGCGGGAATCTTTCCCGCGCGGCTGAAGGCATTTGAGTAATGTGAACCATGTGAGCTGGGCGCTCGCTATTGCCCCCGGTGGCCACTAGCTCGCGTCCTCATACAGAAGGTTACAGTGTTACCTGTACCCATTCGTGTGGTTACAAATACATTCAACACACTACATTCAGTACACAACAGATCTCAATGGGAAGATCATTCCAACAGAGGAGGTCACCACTAGAGGAAGTCCTCCAGGTATCAGTTCTTCTGCCCTCTCAGGGTGGCTACCCACAGCATCATAACTGGGAGAACCTTGTGGAATGGGAGCTATTTCTATGAGAGAGTTACTCCAGCAGGTAAGAAGGTCCCAAACCGAGTATGGCTTTGTACCTCTGGCATGGACCACAGATATTTTGCATTGGAATAACTTTTAATTAAATCAATGAAGGTTTTGCTTCGTGATGTACCTATAAATATCCATATGATTAGAATGTATAGGAGTACCGTGTGGTATAACCAGATGGTTCTGGGTTATGAGCAAGAGTCCTAAGCATAAATGTAATTCATTTGCTTTTGTTTTAAACCATAACTCCCACAATCCCATGATGGGCATGTTTCACATTTCTGATTCTGGAGCTAAAATATCCATCAGTCATCAAACTCACTAGCTGATGATCAGCCAGACATTCTTACCTGAAAAGATTTTGAGCATGTCCCTGAACAGGCCTGTTTCAAGGTACTAGAGTACCTGTTGTAGAAAATCACAGCAGTACAAGTCATAACATTTTAAAATGAAATAACAAGTGATTATTATAATAATTGTAAATGAAATAGCTGTCAGTTTCCCAGTTTTAACAGCACCACCTATCTGTTGACCTCATTTTGTCTTCACCGCTTGACACAGAACTAAAACTGTAGCTCTTAATCATTTCACATAAACGAGGTTTTTAAGTTGAGAGGAAGGAAAATTATCGCTGCTTTTGATTGCTCTCACCTTTCTTCTTTCCAATTAATGCATTGTCAGCTGACAAATTAGATCTATTCCTTTCTTCCCATTATTCTAGCAGAAAATATACTTGCAGTTTAAGTATTTAGCAACTGTGTAGCTGGAATATCATTCCATTGCAATGTTCTGTGCCAGATGTGGTTGTTTTCCACAGCTGGGAGGAACATTAAAGGATGATTGCATAACTCCCATCTCATATTAGCGGAGAGAAAGAAATTAAAATCTGCAAGTCAAGAACCATGTCCCTGAATCACTCTGTGCATTTCCTCCTGGATTATTTCACCTGTCAGTTTACAGTTAAATAATGTCCTGCTTTTCATTTTAATCTCTGGCCAAGAGACCAGCTCATCTCTCATTTTTTTTGCTCACTCTTCAAGGATATTAGTTCTATACCTTTAATTGCCTGTCATTTTTGTTGACCAGAAAATGGAACACTGCAAAAATCCTGATTTCAGTGCCATCAAGCCTACAAAAGACTCCTTCATTACCTCACCTGATTAGGAAGATCCTCTTACCAGATCTACATTT
The DNA here is from genome assembly GCA_035047305.1 of Bradypodion pumilum. NCBI lineage: Eukaryota > Metazoa > Chordata > Lepidosauria > Squamata > Chamaeleonidae > Bradypodion > Bradypodion pumilum. The sequence goes on along the minus strand of JAWDJD010000006.1, from coordinate 17,874,230 downwards.
TAATAAGCAGGGCTAAAGAGTTGGCTTTGAAGTGAAGTTTATTCAGATGTGATCCTTCTTGGAGGACTTGTTAAATAGAAGTAGGGATGAAGTATGTAATTTATGACAAAAGGGACCTGGAAGTAACTTGTAGATTAAAAGTCCAAGTACAGTTGAAAATGTGCAACAGATGTTTGGCAAGCTTTTGTTCCCATGCTGCCAAGTGAGAGAAATGGAGGTCTGGAATGGAGAAGAAACCTGGAGCATGAGATTAGAAGATACTTTAAGAGTGGAATCTGGAGTCATTTACAGCCACACCTTACATTGCTAGCACCTACAGACCAGAGGGAGGGACAGTCAATCCCAGTTTTTGGGATGACATGCCTATACCTTAAAAAATCCTTCTTAGTGGCAACATGTAATATTGCCTTGCTCGCTTTTTTCACATAGGAAGCTGGCACATAGCATAGCAGACTATGGATCTCTCTCACACAGGGGTATGGCTCCAGAGGTTGCTGAGCTCAAAATCTTAGCAATTCTACAGTTGACTACGTTGGCTAGGCCAGTGGTGGTGAACCTATGGCATGCGTGCCAGAGGTAGCATTCAGAGCCCTCTCTGTGGGCACCCATGCAGTCGCCCCAGTACAGAGTTTGACCTGCCCCTCTTCCCAGTAGCTCAATGGGAGCACTTCCTCCCTCCCCAGTACAGTGTTTGCCCTGCCCCTCTGTCCAGCAGCCCAATAGGAGCGTTTCCTCCCTCCCCTGTTGCCTTGTTGGCACTTTGCAATAAGTAAGTGGGTTTTGAGTTGCAGTTTGGGCACTCAGTCTCTAAAAGGTTCGCCATCACTGGGCTAGGCTTAATGGGAGAGACATTTCAGGCCTAGCTAAAACAGTTCCCCTCCATGGAAAAAATCTCAAGTTCAGTCCCCTCACATATCCAAGTAAGGAAATGTTCCAATCACAAAACTCCATCCAATTGCTCAGACAGCACTGATAATGTTTGCCTAGGTAGGCCAATGACCTGACGCAGTAGAACACAGCTGCCTTTAGAAACAATATTCCTATGCTCATATTTACAACTCTCATGGTCACTGCCCTATCCATTATCTAACTGTTCACTAAGGGAATCTAGAAGTTGTAGGCCAAAAAGTAACTTTTCTGAGCTCTGGCACCTAGGCACTCTGGTTCTCTAAGATCTAAACCAAAGGTCCTTCTGTGTCCTGTCACCTGACTACTTTTTAAACTATAGATGCTAGGAGTTGACCATGGGACGTTCCTACACATAACACATCAGGTGATGGACTGATATTATTTATTAAATTGTATTCTGACCCCAAAATTGTGGTGGTACAGTATCTGCATCAAAATTCTGAGGCTGTTCTTCAAAAACAAGGACAAATGATTTAAACTTTGTTGAAACTTTATCTTACTAAATGAAGATCTTCAGAGCCAGTAATCATGAACACTTCTCAGTTCTTGCTAATGTAACATTATCTGTGTATAAGAGAGTATTAAGTAAGTGCTGCCTTCTGATCTTGCCAAGTAACAGAAATTTGTAAAGGGATAGGATGGCTAGATGCCTAAAGAATGAAATAGCTGGTTTACTACACATAACCTCCCATACGTCTATCTTGTCTCCACCCCCATCAACTGACACCCTTCCTGATGGAAATGACCGTTTATTATGATTTTTCCTTTTCTTTTTAAAAGAAACGTTCTGACAGGCGATTAAGAGTCGTGGAACAGTCTCAGTATCTGGAGCTTGCAAACCAAGATGTTCTTTCTGTGCTGCTATGGATACATGTGCGATTACATAAAGTAATGATATTAAAGAAAAGCACATTCCAGAATACATTTTCAAATGTTCCCTAGTTTCCAGAAATCATAATATTCCACGTCTACAAAACATCTGGTCTGATCACTTTCCTTCTCCTAAAGTTCCCAAAAGTCTTGAAGAATTAACATTCATTTGCCAGAATTTTCTGGAGATTTATTCTGGTGCTAAGTAGAATTGTGTAAACCCAAGCAGTGTATTGCTGCTAACTGGTGAATTGCTTACTTATACCTTGGCATGTGATCAGGGATGTGAGTAGAACTCATTAATTATTGCCAATTTACTGCAACAGTTTACACACATTTGCACTAGCATAAATTTCAAGGAGCATTGTTGCCTGTATGTATTTATTCCTTTCATTATAATAAAGAGGAAGCTGAAAAAATACATTCATGAAAGATAAACTTTAAAAGACATGCCATCAAAGATAACATTATTTTAACCATATGTAACATATACCAATTAAATAACTGAAAGAAAGAAGCATAGGTTTTATCCAAATTGAAAAATAAATATTCCAGTGGCCAGAATCCTATTGATGTTTGTGTAACAGTAATAAGATTCTAGTCAATGTTTAATAAAGAAATTCCATTTCTCTACTAGTTTGTTTACTGAATGTCTTACTTTACAGAACTTAAGATACATGTAAGGTAAAGGTCACCCTTGCTCAAAAGCCAGTCATATCTGACTCTAGGGTTCAGTGCTCATCTCTATTTATAGCAGAAAAGCCAGCGCTGTCTGCATCTGCAGATGTTTCCATGGACATGTGCAGGCATGCCTAGACTCCAGAGTGCACGGAATGCTGTTTACCTTCCCACCGAAGTGGTCCCTATTTACCTACTTGCAATTTCTTGCTTTCAAACTGCTAGGTTGGCAGGAGCTGGGACAGACACGGGAGCTCATTCCGTAATGCAGTACTCGGGTATCGAACTGCTGCATTCCAATCAGCATCTTAACCACTTGGGCCACTACAGTCTTTTATGAAACATATTTTAATTCAGACTCTCTGCTATGAAGTCAGACTAGCTGGAGAATGAGATCGTTTCCAGTTAGAAGCAGTTATTTATTTCGACAGTGTTACCAAACATAAGCCATAGCTGAGGAACATATACAGACTGACATTGGAAAATTGAGGACAGGTTTAGAGTGTGAGTTTCAAAGAATAAATATTTTCTACTTTTTTTAATGATTAGCACAATATGCTGTTGAACCTTATATGATGCAGAGCATGACCAAAACTTATGCCCTATCTTTCTTATCTAAGACTTGAACAGCTTCAGCATCTTTCCTCCTGAAGATCGTAGACATGCCGTGCCAATTAGGGGATTCTGGGGTTTGTAACCTATTAAAAATATCCCATAGTCTAGTGTTCATCTTTACTGATAATAACTGCAGATTTCTTATCTGGAATGTCTCTTATAATTGTGTGATTACAACACTTCATTTAGCCAATTGTCAAGAGTTTGATTAAATATTAACAACTACTGTACTTGGTTGTTCTAGTGTCATTAGCTGAAAAAGTAACCCTATAATCTCAGGTAGCATATGACAGTAATTACCATTCACAGTCACACTTAGCAGAAAAGCCAGGACAATCCACACAGATAAGGCTGCTCAGTTGAAAATGTCTTTTGTTATCTTAACATAAAGGATGGTATAATATCCCACCAGCTACTTGCTGGATAATAACTACAACACATTACAAAATGATATAAAAGGGTGTTGAATAAGTATCAAATGTTAACTTTGCATACTCCACCCAATTTTTCAATATAGGCTGAAAAGAGCTAACCTGAGGTTGAAATGAAATACAGGTATATGTTACTTGTATCAATATAATTAAATTAAATGTGTATGTTTTTCAGTTCTGTAATAGCTCAGTGGTTTTGGTATCTGGCTATAGAACCAGAAGTTGGGAGTTCAGTTCCCCATTGTACCACCTTGGAGAAGTATTTATTTGTTTATTGGTTTTATATAACCACCTTTTTCGTCTTAGCGACCCAAGGCGGTTCACAACATCAGTTAAAACCCATACCCAATACTAATTAAAACCAAATAATATGAAATTCTCTAAATACATCCATAAAACCTCCCCAATCCTCTTAAAAAGAAGGGCACCCAGGCAGGAGTAAATAAAAACCCCGGGCAGGGCTAAATAAGCCAGCAGGGCTGGGTTGTGGTACCAGTTGTACCCCACACCTGCTGGTATAGCCATGTTTTTAAGACCTTCCTGAAGGGGAGCAACTCTACCTGAAGGTGCAGTTCAAGTGGCAGGAGGTTCCATAGGGCCAGAGCAGAGCCTCCCTGACTGATGGGACCACTAAGGAGTCCCTACGGTCTGCTCTCGTAGGACAGGTCAAAAACCTTGGGGTGATGCGTTCTCTTAAGTATACTGGCCCAATACCATGAAGGGCTTTAAAGGTCAAAACCAGCACCTTGAATTGCATCTGGAGGCACACTGGCATCCAGTGCAGCTTCTGTAGCAGTGGCAAGACACGGGCATAATGCCCGCACCCTGTCACCATCCAGGCAGCCGCATTCTGAATCAGTTGTAGCTTCCAGATGGTCATCAAGGGCAGCTCCATGCAGAGCGCATTACAATAATCCAGTCTGGAGGTGACCAGAGCGTGTGTGACCATAAGCAAGGAGTCCTGGTCCAGGAGCGGGCATAATTGGCGGATAACATGAAGTTGCACAAAAGCCCTCCTGGCCACAACTGCCACCTGCTCTTTGAGCAGGAATCGTAAGTCCAGGAGGATCCCCAAATTACGCACCGGGTCTGTCTGGGGCAAAGAAGCCCCATCCAGCACCAAAGATGGTAACTCCTGGGATATGTATCCGCTTGTGTAGTCATGAGGAAGCTGCACAGTTCCAGGGGTACCCCCAGAAGAAGGGGGTAGAACCACTACTATATATAGTAGAACCACTACTATATATTCTCTTAAGATCAATCCTAAAGATATCCCCCTGCAGCCAGATCCCCAATTCCCAGATAAGGAAACAAAGCGGAATCAATGAGATTCCTATGGAAAATGTCACTTTTTTTTGTTTCTTGGAAACAGAATTAGAAAAAGTTACTTTTGAGACTACATATAGAAGATGGCCATTGGCTATGCCATATAAAGGATTCCGGGCATTGAAATAAAAAAAACTTTTTAAATTCTAAATGAGCAGGATAGAGCGCTGTCAGGTTTTATAAACCATAACTGGTTAAGCATTTCATATGTGTTTGACCAGGGATACTAAAAGTACGGCCTGTGGGCCAGATCCAGCCCCCAATGCCAATTCATCCAGCCCATGATGCCTTTGTCATGGGCTGGATGAATTGGGATCAGGGGTTGGATCTGGCCTGCAGGCCATAGTGACCAGCCCCCTGAATCATGTGACCGGCCCACGGGCCAAAAGGTTTGGCCACCCCTGGTCTAGACTACCACACCAGTCTAAGCTGCATTCAGGTGGCAGTTTTGTCCAATAACAATTTACACAGCCCCCACCATGTGAAAACAGAAATAAGAAGAGAAAGAAATAAACATTTCTGGCATGGAAGATCATGGGTTGAAGTAAAAAACCATTTTACACATTGGATTTATTTGTTCAGCTTGAGTCTGATCAGCTGTTTTCAGGCCTGTATTTGTCAGTGCAGGAGCTAACACAACTCCTTTTCAGATTGTGAAGAATTTGCTAAATCGCTGAAAAGTAAAAAGGATCAGAGCTTGGAAACACTTTTAAAAACAACTACATTGTCCAGGATTCCTCCTTTAACATGGCGAGCTCAATCAGACAGATTGAAAAATTCTGGTGCATGGTGCCTTAATTCCTAGGGTCAGGGATCAAGCCCCAATGTCAATATGCCATGAACTGTACCAAGAATAAGTCCTATGTTGCTAACAGCATCATATATACCATTGCACTGGCCAGACATCCCACTACGGTAATGGAGTAGATGGTACAGCCAGTGACTCAACACCAAGAGTTGGGCAGCAGTAAATAACCTGACTTCCTAAACGGGCCAACGGATATGGGTGGATAAGCCCCATTAGGTGGGGTGGAGGAAATGCCACTGGAAACCATCATGTTGGGCCCAACGGCAAAATGAGCAGAGGAGGAACTCTGATTCCCAACGGTCATGGAGGCGGAAAAGGTCATGCCAGATGGACTGGCTGTGAAAGCGCACCTTGATAGTATCCTCAAGGCTGTGACAGTCCATTGCAGTCCTGGTGTTAAACCCTGCATGTCTCATTTCATATATGCCGCAGGAGATGGCTCTGTGATCATAGTGTGTGGGTCACTTCATGGCAAGCTGGGAGCCACTTTAAACAAATTCACGCCAATGGCATTTTTCCTGGTTCAGGAAAAAAAATGCATTCTCGGATACGAGTTGCAGCCAACGACGACAACCATTGCACTACATTTGAAGCTATAGTGCCCTACTCTATTTGTCCTATGCTCAATGGTGTAGAACTGGTTTATTGAACAGTACACCTCATTCAACGGCACAAGGCATTTGCTATGACCTGCTTATGTGGTGTCCAACTATCACAAGGTCAAAAGGCTTCAAAATTGATTTATATCTTGTCAGCTTCCTTCACAAGCTGCGCTAACAGGACAAAGCTAGTTTCTTTCTTTCTACATTCTGTTCATATGCTAGAAGTAGGGTCCTAAGCTAGTTATTTATGGCAATATGGTTTCTGCCCAATCTTAACTGCTTATCTTTTAGCCATTGTAGGATTCAGATTTTTTCCCCTCTCTACCTTTGAGTTATTCATTGCTTTTTGGAAACTCTCATGACAGAAAGCTGCTAGTTCTTAACTGATTGAATCTATTGAGCTCCTCTTTCTCCATCATGCAAGTCTTATTTCAAATTCTACACCTACCAACGATGTTTCAGGAGGCGCTATTTATCATCTGACAAATGTGAGATATTCTGAGCAGGATGCATCTGAAATTAAAATGGGTTGAAATTCACACAGCATTACTTGGTTTATAAAATTTATTGCTCATGTTAGGATCTGAAGAGTCACAATGTTTAAAACAATGGCTGCAAAAATGATACATGGAGAGGAAAATGAGAGGGAAAGGTGCAAAGCAATGCTAAGGTAGTCAGAAGGGTAGAATAATAATTCCTTTTAACATGAAAATCATGTGCTAAATACCTGCAGCCTATTATAGTCAATATAAGAAACACAGATCAAGTTTAGCATGTTTGAGGTTAATACATGTAGCACTCCCTTTAAAAAAAAACCCTTCAAAAGGAAACCTTAAGAGTTCCAAGGAGAGAGAGAGTCCTCCAATCCTTCCATAATAAAGAAAACATTACTTTTTACCTGTTTAGCATAGTAAAACACAACCAGAGTAGGCTCATTGAATCAATGGAACATATGGAGCAGTTGACTCACCAAATACCCCATGATAAGTTCCAAGCTGCTTTAATTGCAACTTCTTATGCTAAGCCAGGGGTGCCCAAACTACAGCCCGTGGGCCAGATCTGGTCCCCAACACCTATTCATCCAGCCTACACCACCCTTGCCACTCCCAGAAGCCTTACGGGCATGTTTTACTTCCACTTCTGGGAGCGATGAGGGTGGCATGGGCCAGATGAATTGGCATTGGGGCCAGATCTGGCCCATGGGTCATAGTTTGTGCACCCCTGGTTTAAGCAGAGAAAATGGCAGCTTAAAAGCCATCTCATCCTGTTGCAAAACAGATTGCAAGGCATGCTTTACTTCCACTTCCAGTTCCATTGAACCACTTGACCAGCCCATGGGCCAAAAAGTTTGGGCACCCCTGTGCTAAGCAGTAAGATTTCAGTTTGATGTGTATGTGTCTGTGCATGTACACCAGATATATTTTTTGAAGATTAACTGGAAACACACAGTAATCCAAAGAAAAATACATAGGAGAAGTGAAGCAAAGCAATCACACTTATATACCACCACAGCACATAGCGTTTAGTGCACTCTCTGGGTGGTTCACAAGTTAATTAGCCTTTTTCTCCCAACATGCTGGGTACTCATTTTACTGACCTCGGAAGGATGGAAGGTTGAGTCAACCTTGACCCCTGGTCATGACCGAACTCACAACCTTTTGGTTGCAGCGCAGCAGTTTTAACCACTGCGCCACCAGGGATCTTTATGCTTATCTAAAGTTTCCTTAGAATGGAAATAAAAAAAAAATCCCTATTCCGGTCCAGGTTTCTGTGAGTAAAAATACTATGAATTCTGGCATGGCTTCATAGTACCAGGCAGCCTTCACAAGTGGTGAGTCAAAGATTTTGCCCCTTTTGTTTCCTTTCAGTGCAGCTGCATCCGAAGTTGGTTTTTTAAAAAATCTCCAACATTTCTTCTGCAGAGCCAAGGTGGCAAATGTCCCATAATGACTTTCTTCTTTATCCTTTTTCAACCAGTGTCCTTCAGATGTGTTAGACTAGAGCAGATGCTTGATATGAAAATAGTACTTGCCTGTTGGCTGATGATTATAGTCTGATATGCATCAAGGCTGCGATGTTGGAGAAGACTGGTTCCCCATGAATTAATTATGCCTGGAAGATATAACTAATATTAATGCCGTAAACAGAGAGTGAAAACAACAACAAAAATCATTGGCTCTTCAGATTACATGGCTTTGATATAAAGATTGTTATTTTATGGCTTTTTTTCCCAAAGTCTGCAGGAAGTTCTGTTTGTCTTACAAAGTTTAATTCAGTCTAGCTCTAAGAATATTGCACGATTTTTTTTAAAAAAAACCCCCACATGATATGAATTTTTAAATACATTTTAATATAGTGGTAAAACAGATGCAAGGATTGTGGTGGATAATAATAATTTTGTGTCAGAAATTATTCTGGTTTGAAAGGATCTTTGCGGAAGAAACTCCACTCAGGGAACGCCCAAATTAGGCTCTTTTCATGTCCCTAAGAGCTGGGACGGAGACGGGCACTCAATCCATCATGCAGTACTGTACCCGGGTCTTGAACTGCCAACTTGCCAGCCTTCTAGTTAACAAGGAGAGCTTCTTAATTAGCGGTTAAGATGCTGAACTTGATGACCAGAAGGTCAGCAGAGCAGCAGTTCGGACCCAAGTGCTGCATGATGGAGTGAGCTTCTGTTTCTGTCCCAGCTCCTGCCAACCTAGCAATTTGAAAGCAAGAAATTGCAAGTAGATAAATAGGGACCACTTCAGTGGGAAGGTAAATAGCGTTATGTGCACTCCGGTGTCTAGCCATGCCTGCCACGTGTGCACAGAAACATCTGCAGATGCAGACAGAACTGGCTCTTTGGCTGTAAATGGAGAGAGGATTGCACCCTAGAGTTGGATACGACTGGCTTTCAAACAAGGGAGACCTTTACCTTTTAAAATAGATGCAACTTTTTTTTTTGGGAGGCCAATATTTTCTTGTAAAATGACTAAGATACACTTCATGCCTTATTAGTAATCTTAATGTGTGTTTTAAATTGATGAATGTGTTGATTAGCTAACTAGGGCTGTAGCTGTTCAAGTTGGTGGGAATCAATTTTAATTGATATGGGAGCATTTTGATAAATGTGGCTACAAGTTAAGGGGTGTGTGTGTTCTTTCTTCCCTTTTTTAAAAAAAGGAAGTTGGCAAGGAGTGTTCCAGTAGCCAAATTTCATTTCCCAATTCCGTGCACCAACGAGTATGACAGCCACCAAAAGTAAGAGCTATAACACCAAGACAGAACTTTGATTTTATCTCCAAAATTAAGACCCAGCAGTGGATAAAGGACTGTCTTTTTTATTTGATGGGTCCAAAGCTTCTTCATTCCTTTGGGCAGACTTTAGATCTATTGCAAACTTAAGCTGGTGTAGAAAATTCCACTTCTGATTTTAATGGGAGGGTTGTTCAGAGACTGTGGTGGCTTATTGATTAAGATGTTATACTTCATGACCAGAAGGTCGGCAGGTTGAGACCTGAGTACTGCACTATGGAGTGAGCTCCCATCTCTGCCCCAGCTCCTGCCAACCTAACAGTTCGAAAGGAAGAAACTGCAAGTAGATAAATAGGGACCACTTCGATGGGAAGGTAAACAGTGTTCTATGCACTCCAGTGTCTAATCATGCCAACCACATAACCACAGAAACATCTGCAGATGCAGACAGCACTGGGTCTTTGGCTGTAAACAGAGATGAGTACTGAACCCTAGAGTCGGATATGACTGGCTTTCGAGCAAGGGCAACCTTTACCTTACTCTGAAATGGCCCACTAAGTTCAACAAGACTAACTCCCATAATGTGTCTGTTTTGCTATATCAGCAGAATAAATTGCTGCTGAAATTGAGGAGTAGCTTCATAATTCTTGAATCCTCCAGCCAGAAGGGTCCTTAACATGTCGAGTGGGGAATTCTGATAAAAGAAAGAAAGAAAGAAAGAAAGAAATTGTCCAAGCTCTGTATTGCTATTATTTTCCTTACCTGCCGTTCTATATGCCAACATAGAAAATAGATTTAATTTTCTCTACCTTTCAGCTCAGCATATTATGCCATTCATCTTCTTTAATATGCCTCACAGCAACTCCAGCCTTCTGGAGTTTGTCTGTAGTTTAAAGTATTCCCTTTTCAATGTTGATTAGCTTGGCAGGACATATTGCAGATGACCAGATGACTTAAAAACACAAGGCAAAATTTATTTGGCAGCCATGTCTGATGTGCACTTAGGACAAAAATATTTTGGCAGATAGCAAGACGTAGTTGGATGAGATTCAGGTTCCATCTGCTGTTTGATTGGATAAGAAGCAAGGGGGGGGCGTAAAAAGAGATTGAAAGATGGGAGAGAGCTTGTCTGAAGAATACGACAGATTCAATTTATTTCAGTCAAGCATCTTGGGACTGGGAAGCCACCAACCTACTGTGGAAGATAACTTGACCTGCAGTCACTCATACTTACCTCCAAAGATGTGTTTAACTAATCCTCCATCACTATGTTCTGCTGGTTCTATCAAGAATGGAGAAGGACTGTTTTCTTGGATCAGTGCTATGCCAAATCACATGATGATGATGAGGAGGAGGAGGAGGAGGAGAATGGAATTAGACAGCCTAGACCGGAAAACAAGGAAACTAATGACCATGCATCATGCCCTGCACCCAAAAAGTAATGTCGATAGTTTGTAGTTACAAAGAGCTGAGGGTGGCAGAGAACTCCTACAAGTGAAACAGACAGTAGAGGAAGAAAAGCATAGCTTGAATAACTATGTTAAGAAAAATGAAGGGCCTATGCTTCAGGAAGTGAACAAAAGAGAACTTTTAAAAACAATGAAGAAAAAGCTGAATACAGAAAGGAAAGGATAGACAGTCGAGCTCCATACTGGAAAAACAAGCCAATGCATGGTCAATATTTGAAAAACGTAGAAGGCAAGACTGACCCAATACTGACATGGGTATGGTTACGAGCAGGAGTTTTAAAGAAGGAAATGGAAGGATTTATTTTGGCAGCTCAGGAACAAGTTTTGCCAACAAATTTCATGAAGACAAAAATACAGCACATATCCAGCAATAGCAAATGCCAGCTTTGTAATGAAAAGGATGAAACAGTAGATCATCTGATCAGTGGATGCAGCAAAATTTCACAGACTGATTATTTGCAACGTCATAACAGGGCTGCAAAAATTATCCATTGGAAACTTTGTCAGAAGTTTGGATTTGAATGCAGTAAAAATCATTAGGAACATCAAGTAGAGAAAGCTTTAGAGAATGAGAGAGTCAAGATACTGTGGGACATTAAAATTCAAACAGATAGACATCTGCCTCACAACACACCTGATATAACTTGTGGAGAAGAAGAAGGTCTGGTTTATTGACATTACTATACCAGGAGATGCACAAATTGAAGACAAACAACTGGAGAAAATCACAAAATATCATGATTTGCAAATTGAAGTTGAGCATCTATAGCAGAAGAAATCTGTTGTTGTTCCCATAGTGATCAGAGCCCTTGGAGCAGTACTTAAAGGACTCCCTAGATATTTGGAAATTTTGGATTTATCTGATTTGAACATCCTAACTCTCCAAAAAACTACTGGGGACTGGATATATGTATGCACATGTTACCTTAACAGCTCTTAGGTCCTTGGTTAGGGCTTGAACTATTAATTTTATTCCAGTCCTCCACTGTGAACCCGTTGGTTGATTTGTACAGTAATAATACTTGATCTGATGCAATGCAACGAATCCAGGGCTTGGAAACATGCTTCTTGAACTACAACACAAATTGCACCACTTGTGAAATTAGCAGGCTAATTTAGGGCTGAAATCCTTCCACATTTATCTGGAATCACGGTGCGACAATGCTGGAAAGCCTGCTCAGCCTATATTACATTTCAAATTACAACCAGTAGCAACTGCCCTTATAATTATCATAATATAATCCAGGGGTGCCCAAACTTTTTGGGCCATGGGCTGGCACATGGTTCAGTGGGCCAGTCACGTGGTTCCTCCCACCAGAAGCAATTTCTTTGCTCTGTTTTACAATAGGATGAGAGATTCTAAGCTGTTATTTTCTCTGTTTAAACCATGGGGGCCCAAACTATGGCCCATGGGTCGGATCCGGCCTCCGATGCCAACCCATGCCACTCTTGTTGCTCCTAGAAGCGGAAATAAAACGTGCCCATATGGGCACGTTTTACTTCTGCTTCTGGGAGTGACAAGGATGGCGTGGGCCGGATGAACTGGTATCGGGGGCCAGATCCAGCCCATGGGCCATAGTTTGGGCACCCCTGATATAATCAGTGCTCACACAGGGGTTGCAGATTGATTTGGGACTTTGCCTTTCATACTAGATGTGATGTGAATTGCAGTCCAGCCTAAAGCTCTCCTTCTTTCCTCTGGTCCTGCTTCTGCTGATCATTATGGTTTGCTATGAAGCTGCTTTCTTGTTTAAGGTGACTACATTTCTCAAAAACTCGTTTAAAATCATATGTGATCAGAGATGAGATAATTCTTGCATGTGTTACCTGGAAGTAAGGGAAAAGAGTAATAGATGGGTGATGGGAAGTGATGATCTGTATGGAATCATTTTGACTTGTGAATTATGATGTATTTTGCAAAAATCACTATTCAAATTTTTGTTGTCCCATACTCTTAGACTGTGAAGTACCTTTCCATGCTATCCCGCCCCCCCCCCCAATGCTATTGGTCCAGGGGCAGGACCAATTCAGATTGGCCATTGTGCCATGGAGTCAGTAAAAATTACTTTGAATTCATCTGTTTTATAACCAGGATAACTCCCAAATTATTTGAGCATGTTGTTGCACTGAGGAATTACGATTCAATCAATAAGAAAAAGATTATAATATGATGCATTTATATTTTAAGAAAAGTACCAGATTAGATAGCTTTTCTGGCAGATGTCTAGGCACAGCAGGAAACCTCTGTTGTTAAACACATAAATATAAACAAAATGGCAAGTTAGTTTATGGCAGCATAAATGTACTCACAACATAAATGCACTCAAGAGAAGAGCAAGGCTATAATGCAGATGAACTGTCACTATAACTTCAAAGGGATTCTCATTATAGCAGATTCTCCTTTGACAACAAATAGAGGGATATCTTGACTATGATAAAACTTGGGCTTTCTGGCAATTCTGTTGCATGTTGAGTTCTTCTTGGCTTACTACAAAAACCTTGACTTGGTTGTTGTTATTTATGGAATTATAAAATAATATATTATTATATAAATTATTAATTTTGTCACCTATCTAGTATATATACATATAGCATGGAATTTTCTCATTAAAATGTGCTTAAATTACTGGTGCTTATAACTGTGTTTGGACAGGAATTATATAATAGAGATGGTGCAATCAAGTTAAAAGATGTGTGAATCTGACATTTATATTTATATACCTCTAACTGGGTCCTCCAAATGACATAGTGGAGGTTGAGTTCATCAGCCATGGCCTCTTTTGTTCTTCTTTGTCCAGTGAGCTCCTTCCTCCATCTTCTAATTTGGTTTTGTTCTTGTGTATCCTCAAAAGTGTTTGTTCTTGCCATAAAGCTCTTCCATAATATGAGCCAGAGGTCTTGAGTCACATATCCATTCAGAGAGTGTTGAGGGTCATTCTCTTGCTTAGTTCTCTTGACATCCACTGTTACTTCTCTCCTTATTTTCAGTGGAGTGATACCAACAAGAGGATATATTTTCTCAACTAGAGTAGGTTTGAGGCATCCTGTCACAATACACATTGTTTCATTAACAGCGACGTCAGTATACTATGGAGCAGCATACTCTGTTGCAGAGACACTCAGGGCCAACGCTGATGTACGCAGCATGAATGGTTAAGTTCCCCATGTATAGTTTGTGAGTTTCCTGATGATGTTGTTCCTCGTACTAACTTTAGCTTTGGTATTCAGGCAATCATGGGTTAGTGATAGACTGTCTGCTTTGTAAACAGAAGGTCCCAATGACAATTCGGGCAACTTCAAATAGGATTAGGAAAACATCCATCATGAAACCTTGAGAAGCAGCCCCCACCCCACCCCCCCACACACTAATTCAAGATTCTGCATCACTGTTTCTGAGATGTTTTATTTAAAATGGGTTTCTTTCAATTGTGTAATTGAATAATTGGAGATTCAGTGTCAAAGTCTTGAATAAATGTCAATGATTACAAACTTAAATGATTTATAGTTTAGTTCTCATCTAGTACAGGGCAATGCTACCTGAGATAATTTTAAGTTTGTGGGGAAAGATTAAAATGAGCATTTAAGATGTATGTACATATCTGGGTGCATTCCAAAAAGTGCAGTAACATAAAGAAGATATATAATTTTATCGTTACTACTAAATCATACGGAATTATGGAATCATGTAGATTTTTTTTGCAATTGCCTATAATTTAGACAAATCAGAATAAAAGAAAAGGGAGATCAAAGAAACAATATTTCATACAAACAACACAGTAAACCTGATTTTACAAAGGCTACATGGTTATACAAAATCTATGATCAGATTTTAAAAAAACACCAGCCCTCAGGCCAAAAGAAACACAACCATAAAATATTAATTTTCTAGAGGGAAATAAAAAAATAAATTTGCTGTGTTGGCAATCAATATATCTCAGCACTATGCCAGAAGAGCAGTAAATTAAAAGAAATCAAAAGAAAAATTAAACTAAGTACTTGCTTGGCTTGGCTTTCTACAAGAAGAAAGTAACATGAGAAAAATGGAATGATGGTATCTCTTTCTCTACTTTAACTGCCAGTGTAACTGAGCCCCAAACCTATTATTCAACAGAGATATGATTTGTACTTTGATTTTATCCTTGTGATACATTTCTGCAAAGGAATAATAAATATGGAAGATAAAGGAAATATATACATTAGGGGCAATCTGACATTCTTTTTAAAAAACATTTGAGGTGTGAAGAATATTTTATGAAGTAGCATCAAAACTACAGGTGATATGGCCAGACTTAACAATAAGACATAAAGTATTCTTCCAGGCAATCCTAAACAACTCAACCAACAAGCAGATTAGTGATGTAATTGAAGGGTTTGTGTTGCTGTTATGATTATTCCAATGCACCATTGTAGTACCAACACACAATGTAAAACAGAAGTCAGTGAGGGAGGGAGTTCCTAGCACAAGAAGCTTATCATTTAATTTGCAAGGAAATGCAACAGAGAGAAGGTCTGTCTGATCTTATTTTTGAAATTGTAGCTATGCTTGTTTGTGTTTCAAGCATCTTAGAGAATAAACAAAACAAAAAGGAAAAACATTGATTTTTTTGTTGTTATATGCTGCTATATATGTTGCATGTTATATGTTGTTATATTATACGCTGGCTCTTCGGCTTTGAAACAGAGATGAGCACTGAACCCTAGAGTCGGATACAACTGGCTTTCGAGCAAGGGAAACCTTTACCTTTACCTTTTATACCACACTTACAGAAACTATTTCAGAGAATCCTCATCCACAGCCTCAGGCTTCCTCTCAGAACAAAGGAAGAACTTGGTGCTTGGCCTGGGCCACTCACACAATAGATGCTAGACCTGAAGGGTAAACTCATTAGGAAATGTGTAATGCCACAAGATTGTCTTGCATTCATCTACTAACCATTTGCAATTCAAAAGGATGAAGCTTCACAACTAATCTGAAGAATAGGTATCACCTTATTCTTGTTGTTGTGCCATATCCAATTCTGAATATTGGCGATCATCATGGCAATGATGAAGACTGTCCTGTGAAAATAATGCAGTGGCCTTTCATCTGCCTTCTGCATTGCAGCATGACACCTGAACCAGTGATCCAGCTCTGCAAGTCACTTTCTGGTCCTGAGCCCTTTTGGCACGCAAAGTCCTCATCAGCCCCAGGCCAGTATTGATGAAGCTGCTGTCCTCCATCAAGATGGATTCAAGTGGAATTTAATCCATTTGGGGTTACCAATTGTAAAAAAAAAAACACCACACATTGACTTGTATACTTATCTGTACTATAACCATTCTGTACCTGATGTGTATAAATTGATACCATGAAGCAGGAGTTCTCAACCTTTTTAAGCTGGGGATGGGTCTTACTCCCTCAGACAGCTTTGGGGACTGGATGGCCATTTTGCCTTTCCTCCACCACATAGCAATTCCTGGTGTGGTGGAGGCAGGGGGGCACATGAAATGGTACTGTGGGCTGCATCTGGCCCACAGGGTACAGGTTGAGAATCCCTGCCATAAAGCCTCACTCTTATGTCTTATGAAAGCTACCATTAAAATACAGCAGTTAGTCTTTAAGGGGCCACAACATTTTTTGTATTTTATTTTGTTTTGTTTACCCTCTGAGATGACTGATCTTAGAATCGTAGAATAATGGAATTGGAAGGGACTTATAAGGCCATTGAGTCCAACCCTTTGCTCAATGATATTGAATGTTAATGTTTTAGAAGGCAGAGCAGAAGAGCCAACCACAGCTGAAGTAGACAAATATTGGTGCTAAACCATGCTATGTCCACCAGAATACAATAAAGTCCAGTAGATGCTGCTGCTCTTCATGAATGGATACAACCAATACTAAATATGCTCCCTTAAACATACTGATCTCTTCTCATTTCAGAAGTGCAGCAGAGCCAGGACTGGTTCAGAGCTTGGAAGGGAGAACAATTGAGATTTCAATGTATGCCAAGGTAAAAGCTTTTCATTAAATACATAATTAACAAAATAAAACAAAAACAAACTTCACAAGTGAGGGAGTTGGGTTTTAAAAAATAAAGTAAAGGGGTTTGAAAGGATTGCAAGATTTCATGAGATTTTATTTGAGCAGAAGAGATATTCAGAAAAAGTGACTTCATAAACTCATCTCTGAATGCAAACGTAGGCAAGCCCTATATTCCTCCAACCAACCAACCAGGATGCAAAAGAAAAATGGGCGAAACTATGGCCCTGCCCAAAAGAGTTCCTTATCAATAATTACTTTCCTCACCTTTTTTGTATTAAAAAAGTTTCATGATGATTAGATGAAGAAGATGAAGCCTTAGTTCCCCTACTCTAAATCCCTTGTGAAGCATGTTGTCTAACATTGTTGATAAAATTGCATTGCACTGCACAGGGAAATGTTTGTTACCATTTTCACCTCTTGTAAAATAGATGGAAATGCCCTCTTTGGAATACATTGACATGAACGCTATTAAGGGAGGAGATAATACACAACATAAAATGGAAATTAGCACCTGATTTAATCAGTGCTGCTTTCAAAAATTATGCCACCCAGGTCTCAGAGGAGGAAAAATATACTGAGGCAGGTTTTAAAAAGAAGCAACAACATTTTTAAAAAGGTCAGGTAGTGACATATCATGAATAAGTCAAGAAGCATAAATCTTGCTTTGCTTAGACACTGTTCCAAACAACAACAACAAAATGCAAAATATCCCTATAATGACAGGTGATTTTTCAAGAGTAGCATCTCCTGCTTAGTATCCAGCAAAATCTGGACCCTTTATACAGACCATCCTCTGTCTAATCCATCACATGAGAATCAGTTCTTTGATTACATACTGTATCTATGTATCCATTCTCTCTAGAAATCTTCCACTGTGTCAGGTCCAGAGACTGGAAACATTTTTATTTTGAAATACAACTTCCAAATTCTTTCAAATCTACTCTCTAATTATCCCACGTACTTGAGATCACAAAGTGGCTTATCAATATTACAGCAATATAAAAACACAGTTTAAAAGAAATGCAGTGCTGAAACCTGCTGGAGCAAGTAAATATTTCCAGTTTGGGGGCGGGGGGTTAGTGAAATAAAGCTTTTCTTTTCTCCTTTACTACACCCTCAGGAGAGCATGGCAGTTTCTAAGTGTCATGGTTGAAAAGGATTGCTTCTTGGGCCCACCTGTCACACTTCTGTTGAGGGAACATCACAGAAGAGAGTATTAGAGCACAGACAGGCCCATATGGGTGAAAATGATATGTAAGACAACCTTTGCCTCTGTCTGCATAACATTGTCCTTCGAAGAGACATACAAGTCTGCATGGGTGAAGCATATGGATGCTATAGCCCCATAACTCTCAGAGATACCCTGTTGCATGGTACCTAATGGCCAGTTTAATCAAGATTGCATCATAGACAGCTGTCCGGGGTCAGGTGAAGACTAAGACCAGAAACTGTTGACCCCGCTAGGTAAAAGCATAGCTGTCAAGTATCCCGTTTTGGCTGGGAAATACCATAATTCCCCCCTCTTTCCCCCTCTTTCCCACCGTCTTTCCGTATTAGAACAGCCAGGAAAAGGGGTTACTGCGCACACACGCCCATCAGAGGCAGCAGTGTGCATGCGCGAACGCCCAGAAAAGGGGTTACTGTGCATGTTTGCCCATCAGAGGCAGCAGTGCACATGCGCAAATGCCCAGAAAAGGGGTTACTGTGCATGCTTGCCCATCAGAGGCAGCAGTGCGCATGTGTGAATGCCCGCACCCGGAAGATTTCCCATATTTCCACAACCAAAACTTGACAGGTGTGCGTAAAGATCAACCTTGCTTGAAATCCAGTCATATCTGACTCTAGGGGGTGGTGCCCATCTCTGTTTACAGCAGTGGTTCCCAATGTGGGGCCCATGCCCCCACAGGGCGACTTCAATTCCCAGAAGCCTAAGTCAGTACATTGGCAGATCAGACTTAGGCTTCTGGGAATTGAAGTCCAAAAACCAAAGTTTGGGAAACACTGATTTACAGCCAAAGAGTGCTGTCTGCAACTGCAGATGTTTCTGTTGTCATATGGCAGGCATGACTAGACACCAAAGGACAGAGAATGCTGTTACCTTCCCACCAAAGTGATGCGCTCGAACTGCTAGGTTGGCAGGAGCTTGGACAGATGATGGGAGCTCACTCCATCATATGGCACTCGGGTCTTGAACAGCTGACCTGGCAACCTTCCAGTCATCAAGTTCAGCATCTTATCCACTAAGCCACTGCATTCACTGTTATGGCAAAAAAAAATTAACACTTCAAATTTGTACCTCACCTGTTCTCACCCTACTTTTAAAGATTCAGATCTGCCCTTTTGAAACCTATGCCATTTCATCCCTGAAGACCCAGTTGTGTGGCAGCTCCTATAACTCAGCAGAGCTGAGGTTTCTTCTGTTTTCATTTCCATTGCAAACATTCTGTTTCATTTCTGTTTCATGACATCATTGTGTCTCTACTATTGGTTTGCAGTTGCAATTTCTTATAATATAGATCCATTATGGTGAACCTTGGCACTCCAAATGTTCTTGGATTTCAATTCCCAGAAGCCCAAGCTCCCATGAATCCACACTAATGGGTTTACTGCGATTCATCAGGCCCATGCCACCCTCATTGCTCCCGGAAGCGGAAGTAAAACGCGCCCAAATGGGCGTGTTTTACTTCCGCTTCCGGGAGTGATGAAGGCGGCGTGGGCTGGATGAATCGCAGTAAACCCATTCGTGTGGATTCACGTGGGCTTGGGCTTCTGGTTATTGAAGTCCAAGAACATCTGGAGTGCCAAAGCTCACCATCATGGATATAGATTGTCTCTTTTTTTCTATTAAAAATGCTATCTAGCACAGAAATGTCACCATCAGGTGGCTTCTCCTTGTGGTTACTTGGTATTTACAGGTATAGAGGTGCCAATGTTAAGAGTATTTTTTAAAGGGAGAGTGGGTTTTTGTAGATATGTACATCTCTGCAGAACACACCAATATTCATGACTGAAAAAGACATTGGGATCAAAGAAACACACCAAGAAATAAGATTAAAGAAGAAAGCCTTTGGTCAGTAACAAAACATAGGACTATGACAAAGTCTGGGAAAGGGGTGTACTTTATGTGTATGGCCCAAGATTCAATCTCCAGTAAGAACAAGTAGGGCTGGAAAATGTCCTCTGTAAAAACCAAGAATGTGACTGTGGAATAGTGATGACAGAAAGACAGTACAGGGATGAAGGGTGTGCAGTATTGAGTAGTTTCCTCCAACCCAATGCTCAAGATGAATATTGTTGTTCAAACAGGACTCAGGTGGAAAATTATACTCCCTGGCCAAAAGGATCCAGCGGCTGATAGTGCACATCGCTAAGAGTGCCATTTTGTAGTTCAGTGATTCACAACATGAGGCAGTCACACACTGAACAAATAGCTCCCAGTTCATAACTGAGGCAATCAGCGTATCAGGTTGCTTTTAGATGTCACTTTTCATCTACCTGCCTGTCATTCCCTTAAACATCACAACTCTTTCTGCAAGAAGTCCTGCAAGTTTTCCATCTAAATGTGAGCTGATATCTATTCCAACAGGCCCGCGGTGCTGCTACGCGAGTGAAAAACGTTTCTGTCACTGTGCAGAAATATAGTTCCACCATGAAGTCTAAGCAATTCACTTGTGATGTATAGGAAGCACAAATTTATAATACCATCTTGCAAATGAACACCATCGTCTTTCAGATAAATTCCCAGCTACATATGCTGAAACACTGTAATATCTCCCATTTTTCACTCAGAGGTTCCGCTGACAGTTTCAAAGGATAATCATATATAACTGAAATAGGCTGGACGTATACCCTCTCCTGACACATGGAAATCTGTGCAAAGACATATTAGGATGAATATTACTGAGGATGACAAATATTAATATGTAAAAAATACTGTAACCATTACAGATCTGGCTTACTTTGCAAATATGTATGCTTGAAATTTATCTAGCTGTACTTATCCTGTATCAGGGCTGCGGTGGTTTAGATGCTGAGGCAGGTCAGACCCGAGTGCTGTGTGATGGAATGAGCATCTGTTGTCTGTTCTGGCTCCTGACAACCAGTTTGAAAGCAAGAAACTACAAGTAGATAAATAGGTACCACTTTGACAGGAAAGCTAACAGTGTTCCGTGCATCAGTGAGTCGGCCTACAAGCTGAGTAGGGTGGGGTACAAATTAAAAATCTAAATCTAATCTAATCCCGGCAGTACCATATTCAGGCCTACCACATGGATTTGGAGACGTCTGAAGATGCAGACAGTGCTGCTTCTTTGTAAATGGAGATGAGCACTGCCCCCTAGAGTCAGATACAACTGGTTTTCAAGTAAGGGAGATCTTTACCTTATGATTGTAGTTGCTCATGCTAAACCAAACAAAATGTTTCTCTAAATGAATTACTAAACCTATGCTGATTTTCATTCCAAATCTGGGTTATATACTGAATAGAAAAACCTTAACAGCTTTACAAATTAAAAAGTTGTTGGGTTTATTGAACACACAGGAAGTATTCATCGAACATCTATGCTTTTATCCTTACCCAGGCATCTGTACAAGCCATCTGCATAAATAAAGATCTAAGCATCTGGTGTACAGCATCGTCTCAGGGGCAGATGTTTCTATCCTTCTGCTCATATCACTAAGCATGGATACATTATTTGAACAGATGTATGCAATATGGATGTTTTGTGTCCCACAGTGAAATGCCTCCAACTGCTTCCTATCAACATACATAAATGTTATTTGCAGCTGCATTTATGTTAATGATATAGAAAGGCAGCAGAGTTCCCACAGAGAGAGCTAATGCTCTGACATGATACATTCATGGTTAATTGAATTGGTTAATTGAAGCTCAGCTTCTGTCTTTGAAAGCTAGCACTGATACCAATGCAAGTAAGGTTTAAAAATGTTTCACACTCAAACAACATCAGCTACCTGATAAAAATAAACAGAAAGTGATACTACCTCAGCCCTTCCATCCCCACAACTGAACCAATAATGTAGGGTTTCTTTTGTTAAAACACATGGATGAAAAGAGAAACAATTACTTCAGCCATCTGAAAAATGAATTTGTTTGTTGTTGTTCAGTCGCACAGTCGATTCCAACCCTTTGCGACCCTATGGACCATTGTTCTCCAGGCGCCTCTGTCCTCTACCATCCCCCTCAACCCTCCCAGCTCTGTGCCCATTGTGTCTATAATACCATCTAGCCATCTCATCCTTGGCCTCCCCCTTCTTCTTTTGCCCTCCACCTTTCCCAACATCAATGCCTTCTCAAGTGAATCCTCCCTTCTCATTTGATGTCCAAAGTATTTTAGCTTCATCTTTACTATTTGACCTTCCAATGAGCAGTCAGGGTTAATTTCTTCTAAGATTGACCTATTTGTCCTCCTCGCTGTCCAGGGGACTCTCAAAACCCTCCTCCAACACCACATTTCAAAGGCATCTATTCTTCTGCGTTCAGCCTTCCTAATTGTCCAGCTCTCACATCCATACATTACTACTGGGAAAACCATTGCTTTGACTATTCTAATTTTTGTTTGCAATGTAATGTCTCTGCTTTTCACTATGTTCCCCATGTTTCTCATCGCTTGTCTCCCAAGAATCAGTCGCCTTTTTATTTCATGGCTGCAATCCCCATCTGCAGTGATCTTTGATCCTAAGAAAGTAAAATCTGTCACTGCTTCTACTTCTTCCCCGTCTATTTTCCAGGAACTGATGGGGCCTG
The DNA here is from genome assembly GCA_035047305.1 of Bradypodion pumilum. Classification (NCBI taxonomy): domain Eukaryota; kingdom Metazoa; phylum Chordata; class Lepidosauria; order Squamata; family Chamaeleonidae; genus Bradypodion; species Bradypodion pumilum. Next base: position 17,851,496 of record JAWDJD010000006.1, on the reverse strand, counting down.
TTGCCATTATCTTGGTTTTCTTGATATTGAGTCTCAAGCCAGCTTTTGCACTCTCCTCCTTCAGCCCAATCAAGAGATTCTTTAGGTCTTCCTCACTTTCTGCCATTAGGGTGGTATCGTCTGCATATCTCAGATTATTGATGTTTCTCCCAGCAATTTTAATCCCATATTGTGATTCCTCCATCCCTGCACTGCGCATTATGTGCTCTGTGTATAGGTTGAATAAGCATGGTGACAAAATGCAGCCTTGTCTTACTCCTTTTCCTATTCCAAACCACTCTGTTATTCCATGTTCTGTCCTAACTGTTGCTTCTTGGTTCATGTACAGATTTCTCAGGAGGCATATGAGGTGCTCTGGTATTCCCATCTCTTTAATTACTTGCCACATCTTGTTGTGGTCCACACAGTCAAATGCCTTAGTGTAGTCAATAAAACAAAAGTAAACTTGTTTCTGGTATTCCTTTGTTTTCTCCATGATCCAGCGTATGTTGGCGATGTGGTCTCTAGTCCCCCTGCCTCTTCTGAAACCAGCCTGCACCTCTGGTAATTCTCTCTCCACATGCTGCTGAAGTCTGTCCTGTATTATCTTGAGCATCACCTTGCTGGCATGTGGGATGAGCACGATTGTTCGATAATTTGAACATTCTTTGGCATTGCCCTTTTTTGGGATTGGGACGTATACTGATCTTTTCCAATCCTGTGGCCACTGTTTTGTTTTCCAAATCTGCTGGCATATTGAATGCAGTAATTTGACGCCATCATCTTTTAGCGCTTTGAAAAATTCAACTGGGATACCATCATCTCCACTAGCTTTGTTGTTTGCAGTGCTCTTTAGGGCCTTTATGACTTCGCTCTCCAGGATGTCTGGCTCAAGTTCAATTTCTTCATCATTGTGAGTATCAGGAGTGTTGAGGTCCTTTTTGTAAAGTTCCTCTGTGTACTCTTTCCATCTTTTCTTAATTTCTTCTGCATCAGCTAGCTCCTTTCCATCTTTGTCCCTTATCATGGTCATTTTTGCTTTAAATGTTCCCTTGATTTCCCCAATTTTTTTGAAAAGATCTCTGGTTCTGCCTCTTTTGTTGTTTTCCTCCATTTCTCTGCACTGTTCTTTTAGGTAGTTTTCCTTATCTCTCCTTGCTTTTCTTTGAAATTCTGTGTTCAAATGGTTGTAGTTTTTCCTTTCTCCTTTGACTTTTGCGTTCCTTCTTTCCTCTGCTATTTTAAGAGCCTCATCAGACAACCACTTTGCTTTCTTACTCTTCTTTTCTTTTGGTATGGTTTTCTTTGCTGCTTCCTGCATGATGTCCCTCATCTCCGTCCATAATTCTTCCGGTACTCTGTCTACCGAGTCTAAGCCATTAAATCTGTTCATCACCTCCACCGTGTATTCTTTAGGGATGCTGTCTAGGTGATATCTTTCTGGTCTCCGTGTTTTCCCTATTTTCTTTAGTCTAAGCCTGAATTTTGCGATCAGTAGGTTGTGATCTGAGCCACAGTCTGCTCCAGGTCTTGTTTTTGCTGACTGTATGGAGGTTCTCCATCTTTGGCTGCAGAGTATGTAGTCAATCTGGTTTCGGTGTTGGCCATCTGGTGATGTCCATGTGTAAATTCGCCTCTTGTGTTGCTGGAAGAGAGTGTTTGCTATGACCAGTGCGTTCTCTTGGCAGAACTCTATCAATCTTTGCCCTGCTTCATTTTGTGTTCCAAGACCAAATTTGCCTGTTATTCCCTCCACTTTTTGATTTCCTACTTTGGCATTCCAGTCTCCTAATATAATGTGGACATCATTTCTTGGTGTCTGTTCTATAAGATGTTGTAGGTCCTGATAGAACTGGTCCATTGTGGCTTCATCTGCACCAGTGGTTGGTGCGTATATTTGGATCACAGTGACATTGAAAGGTTTGCTTTGAAATCTGACTGACATCATTCTGTCATTTTTGAGATTGTATCCCATTACTGCTTTTCTCACTCTTTTATTGACAATTATGGCTACTCCATTTCTTCTAAGGTTTTCTTGCCCGCAGTAGTAGATATGATGGTTTCCAGAGCTGAATTCACCCATCCCTGTCCATTTGAGCTCACTGATGCCCAAGATGTCAATGCTTATTCTTTCCATCTCATTTTTTACCACTTCCAGTTTTCCTTGATTCATAGACCTCACATTCCATGTCCCTATGCAGTATTGTTCCCTGCAACACTGTATTTCTCCTCCCCCTTTCGTATCCCTCCCCCTTTTCAGATCTGCTGTGCTGAGCATCTCCTTGTTTTGCCTTTTGTTTTGGTCCATAGGGTTCTCTTGGCAGACTTTGTGGCGTGCCTTGCCGGTCTCTACGCCAGTCTTTTCCCATCACACGTTATCACAGTTTAAACAGTTTTAAAACAAAGTATTATCATGCACAATATCACAGTTTATCACATAGTATCAAAGTAAAAGTTGAACTAATTAATGAAAGGGAAAGAAAGAAAGAAAGAAAGAAAAGGTCCACTATATCAAGTCTCTATGTAAGTCAGTTTCTTGTACTGTCACTATGTCAGTTGCCATAAGCCATCTATATTTAGTCAACTATATTATTTCAGTTCGATTACTTATCCTTTGCATGCACACAGCAGCTCTCTTCGGCCGCATGGAGTCGGTCAAAGGCGCCGGCTCGGGCCTCGCTGTGATGGTGGTTGTGGATGGTATCTCCTGGGGGTGGTCGGGGGTCTCCGGAAGTGTCCTTCTCTCTGGCCCCAGGTCTTTGGATGGGGAGGGAGGGGCAGGATCCTTTACTCACCTCCCCTGTGGGCCTCTCTGCATGGGATGAGCAGTATAGCTGGGCTCTCCTGATTCCTTTTCTCTTCCTCTCTAGGCCCAGGTCTTTGGATGGGGAGGGAGGGGCAGGATCCTTTACTCCCCTCCCTTGTGGGCCTCTCTGCATGGGATGAGCAGTAGAGCTGGGCTCTCCTGATTCCTTTTTTCTTCCTCTCTAGGCCCAGGTCTTTGGATGGGGAGGGAGGGGCAGGATCCTTTACTCCCCTCCCTTGTGGGCCTCTCTGCATGGGATGAGCAGTATAGCTGGGCTCTCCTGATTCCTTTTCTCTTCCTCTCTGGCCCCAGGTCTTTGGATGGGGAGGGAGGGGCAGGATCCTTTACTCACCTCCCTTGTGGGCCTCTCTGCATGGGATGAGCAGTATAGCTGGGCTCTCCTGATTCCTTTTCTCTTCCTCTCTAGGCCCAGGTCTTTGGATGGGGAGGGAGGGGCAGGATCCTTTACTCCCCTCCCTTGTGGGCCTCTCTGCATGGGATGAGCAGTAGAGCTGGGCTCTGGAAAAATGAATAAAATGTCTTTTTCTATGCAAATTGGAGATCATTGACACCACTGACCAGAATAATTAACACAGATTTGATGACTCATTTAAGGCATGTCATGATATACACTCAACAAGGTTTAATAAATCATTATTGTACATAGTCTATGTATGTAGATTCCATAAAGGAAGGAAGGAAGGCAAAATGGAAAAGGAAATAATTCCAAAAATTGTCACACAAGCAACACATAAATTATCTGTATGTCATGCCTTTGATCTCCCTTTTCCTCTGCAACAAAACCAGATGTTGAGTATTTAATGTTAAGTACTGTACTTTCATTTCACTGATAGTTTTGAGACATCATGAAAACCTGCACCAATTTACTTTTCGTTAAGTCTCACCAATCACATCCCTCTACCATTTCAGCTAAAGACAATATACTGTAATTCTCTTCTTCAACAATCTGTTTTAATCCATCTACATAAAAAATATATTTTACTATTGTATTATTGCATGTTTCATTCTATCACTCCTTCTGTCAGTACAAGAATGCCTACTCAATATAGATAGCAGTGGTGGGGTGAGAATGCAAAGCTGAAGGTATTTGACCATACGGTGTAGTAAGGCGTGTAGTAAGGCAAACCAAATACAGTACTGAGACAGTTAGCTCCACTTTTAGAACACAAGGCAATACCGACAAGCAGAAAGAAACACCTCATACAAAGCATATTCATTTACCTAAGTGTCCAAACAGTTACAACACTTACAACAAAACATAAACAAACTTGGTCACCACAGAAATGAGATGGCTGAGGAAAGCTGCCAAAGTGACAAGAAGGGATACAATGAGGAATGAGATTATAAGGAAAAATAATTGGAATACTGTACAACCAATGGAGTGCCAGAACAAGAACCTTGTATCTTGACTCCTGGATGGGTAAAAGAGGAAGTAAAGAAGAAGGAGATACAGTATGCGGATGAATAAAGCCTGTAGAGTTAGACAGGCTAATATTGCCTAGACTCATTTTTCTCTGTTTGCTATACCATGAGTGAAAACAGTGATTTATTCTCATCTTCAGAAGAGAGATGGAGCAAGTTTGTAAACTACAATTTTGGTAAGCCAGCCAGTGGACCAAACTGATTTAATTATAATTACCGCACCTTAGCATTCCTGGCAAGCAGCAGATGAATGACTCATACCTTGATACCCAGACAAACTTTGGTACAATTGTCTTGATCATTTGGTTCACTCTGGTATTTAACCCTTTCAGGGATAAATGTTAGCTGTGACAGACCACAACAGACTCAACTACCAAAGAGTTCTATAAAGTTTTATAGTGCCCTAAGAGTCTTGTTTGAGTGCCATAGTTTTGACCATGAACCATGCTTTTTAAAATGTCAAGCATTAATACTGCCTCCTGGCATAACACCCTATCCTTTGTTTTATAATCTGGGCGGGAGGAGGTGAAGAAACATCAATACTTTTTGAGCAATAGTGATGTTTCTAGGATTTCCCATATGTAGCAAAGTATACTGCCAAGCTTGCCAATTTTTGAACTACAGCTCCCAGTATCCTCCGCTCACCATGGCCACTGCAGCTTTCAGCATCAACAAAATATATTAGCTTCTTGCCTTTGACATCTAGTAATTATATGAAGAGGGATTGCAATGGCTTAGTGGTTAAAGACCCTGAACTTGATGACTGGAAGGTCAGCAGGTCAGCAGTTTGAGACCCAAGTGCTGCATGACAGAGTTAGTTTCCATCTCTGTCCCAGCTCCTGCCAACTTAGCAGTTGGAAAGCAAGAAACTGCAAGTAGATAAATAGGGACCACTTTCGATGGGAAGGTAAACAACATTCCTTGCACTTGGGTGTCTAGTCATGCCTGCCACATGACCACAGAAATGTCTGCAGACACACACCGCGCTGGCTCTTTGGCTGTAAATGGAGATGAGTGTTGAACCCATGAGTCAGATATGACTGGCTTTCGAGCAATGGCAATATTTATTTTTAGCTAATTACGGTATATATGAAATGGTAAGAAATATGTCTTATGAACTGTAACTTACTTTGCAGTTTTGCTTAATTAAAAAAAATATCTTTTATGTGAAATATCTAGAACTCTACAAATTGCAAACCCACACATTGCTCTGCTTAGTAGTTCTAAATCTGATTTTACTCATTTTCTTACCATATTACTGTTTCAAAAGATATTTATTCTGCAACTATAAAGCAAAGATGTTTAAACTATCTAACACAGGAAAGACATTTTCTTTTCCTTAAAAAGCAAGAGGTTTGCCCACATGATCACCTGGGACAAACTTAGCCAGTACAAACAGACTTGAAGGTTATAAGAGCCTGGGAATGTTTAACCTCAAGAAAATAATTACAGCAGAGCAAGATCAGAAAGCATTGTACAGGAAATGTGAACAGTAACTCTTTAGTGTCCTCCTTCAAAATTACTTAGCCCTGAGTGATTTTTTTTCCTGGTAAACTACAAGGAACTACACTGGCTACAGGAAAAAAAGGGAAGTGAAAGCAGAGGAATTAAAGCACAATGCTATGATCAGATTTTGTTTCCAGAAGAAGCAGACTTTGGCCTTCCACATCACCAAATTACTTAGGCCTTATAATTAAGAGCTGGGAAGAAATACAGTATACCGTTTTCAAACACTATGTCAAATGGAATTGAGGTCATTAGTTTCTGCAGTGATTTTGTAGATACAGGGAAATAATGATATAATTTCCTTACATAATAGGATCTAGCTCTGGTGTATAAGCAACAGCTAATAGAAATACTGCAATCCCTGGCTCCTACTCTGTTACAGAATCTTTCCTCTCTAAATAAACAGCACTTTCTTCATCAGGGGAAAACTAGACCAAAGTTGTGCAGGATCATTCTGTTCATGACACAAAAACATGCATAGCCATGAAATGCTTGAAATATAGTGTCATGTAGACCACTTGGGATGGGGCTGAAGCCTAGGGATGAATGAGTCCTTACTTGCTCCCATCAAAAAGCACTTGGCAATTTCCAGATATTCTGAATAAATATTCAGACTGGAAGGTCAGCAGGTCAGCAGAGAGCTTGGGAGGGCTTTTGAGTGTTTGGAACAGGCAAATAGCTTTGCGGAGCACTCACTGACACCTTCCTTATCATGATCAAAGCAAGAGGTCCTAAGCACTGTATTTTCTCATCAGGGACACAGAATTATTTCATATTTCCAGATCATGGTGGAACATGAACACCATTGATTGTTTGCCTTAGAGCAGGATTCCTCAAACTTAGCTGTCCAGATGTTCTTGAACTTCAGTTCCCAGAAGCCTTGATCAGCAGGCATGCCGACTTGGGCTTCTGGTAATTGAAGTCCAAGAATACCTGGAGAGTCAAGTTTGAGGAACCCTGCCCTAGAGCAGTGATGGCAAACCTTTTAGAGACCAAGTGCCCAAACTGCAACCCAAAACCCACTTATTTATTGCAAAGTGCCAACACAGCAACAGGGGATGAAGGAAACACTCCCATTGGGCTGCTGGGCAGAGGGGTGGGGTGAACTCTGTGCTGGGGGGAGGGAGGAAGCATTCCCACTGGGCTGCTAGGCAGGAGGTGAGGCAAGCTCTGTGCTGGGCTAACTAACTGCCCAAATGCCCACATATAGGGCTCCAAGTGCCACCTCTGGCAGGTTCACTACCACTGCCCTAGATGATGTCACACTGGCCCCTTTCCTTACCATGAACTAATGCAGGGAAGGAACCGTCTATGTATCCATGGAAGTATCAACCAATTGTCACACTATCCCAAGTGTTGTTGTTTTTCTTCAGTGACAAGAGAAAGGGGAAGATGGACATCCATACATATGAACTGAACAGAGGTAAGGTGGCAGGTTGTGCCCAACTGTAAAAGGATTCAAGCAAAGGCACTCATGTAGCAAGCATTTCTTCTTCAAATTCTTGTCCCGCCCCATTCAAGCCTGGGTGTGAAGCATCACAGATCTTTCCCGACCACCCACCCCGGGGAAGCGTAGCTGACACGTGGCAGTTCTAAGATAAGGAGCCAAGGGACTTTTCTGTACATAAATCTCCATGTTAAAAATGTCAAGTTAATTTCAGCAATGAAAGATGGCCTCATTTGAGGGAAATGAACTTGCCCTGCTGTGGCTATGGAATTGGATGCCAAGGGTGATGTCCAACAATTTCTCTTCCTCTCACTTCTGCACCCCTCTATGCTGTGTGAAAAGTATCTTAAGCCCACCAAATTGGTTTCTATGGAAGATGGTGAGGTTATAGCATAGGCCACTAGATTTTGCCACTCCTGTAATGGAATGGATCTTATCCCTAAGTCAGTTGAATATCAACCATGCAAATACAAATAATAATAATAATAATAATAATAATAATAAGTTTAATTTCTACCCCGCTTTCATAGCAGAAGTGCCACTCAAAGCGGCTTACAACACATATAAATACAATGTTACAAATATAATTACATAATTACAAGAACAGATTGAAAATTAACACATTACAAGAAAAAAGAAAAGAAAATCCCATACAGTTAATCTAAAAAAACGCAAGCCCCATACTACCCCCCCCTCCAGTGGGAGCACCCAAAAGCTCCCACTTCCCCACATCCCCACAGCCAATGCCGGAGCAGGGAAAGGCTCGGGTGATGGCAGCTACCCTCCCCCATAATTGCAAGCGTCCCTCTTCTGACCACTGGCTGGACAGGACCAGGGGTGAGGGAACAATGTCCGCATGTGCCACCCATTCCTTCCCCACGCCGACCCAGCAAGGTCCAAGAATCGCTGCAGCGGCTCCCACCTGTCTCCACTCCCGGGCCGATGGCATGGCTCCGGGCGAGACAGGGAGCTCCTCGAGGGCCGGCGTCGGCGGCGTCCTTTTCTGCTCTCCGGGCGGGCGGGCCCGGAGAGCGAAGGCAGCTGCGATGGCTCCGGCGGCGGCTCCGGCGGCTCCCACCTGTCTCCACTCCCGGGGCCGATGGCGTGGCTCCGGGCGAGACAGGGAGCTCCTCGAGGGCCGGCGTCGGCGGCGTCCTTTTCTGCTCTCCGGGCGGGCGGGCCCGGAGAGCGAAGGCAGCTGCGACGGCTCCGGCGGCGGCTCCGGCGGCTCCCACTTGTCTCCACTCCCGGGGCCGATGGCGTGGCTCCGGGCGAGACAGGGAGCTCCTCGAGGGCCGGCGTAGGCGGCGTCCTTTTCTGCTCTCCGGGCGGGCGGGCCCGGAGAGCGAAGGCAGCTGCGACGGCTCCGGCGGCGGCTCCGGCGGCTCCCACCCGTCTCCACTCCCGGGGCCGATGGCGTGGCTCCGGGCGAGACAGGGAGCTCCTCGAGGGCCGGCGTCGGCGGCGTCCTTTTCTGCTCTCCGGGCGGGCGGGCCCGGAGAGCGAAGGCAGCTGCGACGGCTCCGGCGGCGGCTCCGGCGGCTCCCACCTGTCTCCACTCCCGGGGCCGATGGCGTGGCTCCGGGCGAGACAGGGAGCTCCTCTAAATCTACAACAATACTCATATTAACAACAAATTGAGTAATAATTTCAGGGCAATGGAGTTTGACTCATGATGAAATAAAATATTGTGAAATATGGGCAGTAGGATTATTTTAAGCTAGTTTTGAACTCACTGGAATTCTCATTTTTATTTACCTGAAGCAATTTCCCAAGGCCTGAGTTAAACTTCAGTCATTCATTATTTTAAAAAACGTTTCAGCTCCGTAGAGAACTATAAGTGAATCTGAATGCTTAGAATATGAAGCTGAATCAGGTTACAAAATATGCAAGTGTCATTTCAGGGGTAAGGATGTTATATTCTTTATAGTCTTCATTACTCCTTACACACTTCTGCCCCTGGGAATGATGGCAATGAAGCAAGCTGTTAAGAGATCTTCTTTCTATTGTACACTAAAGAAAATAAATTCAATTGTATCAGATATAAAGTAATGTTGTAAGATGGTTTTATTTAAAATCCAATTAATGGACTAAAAATCATACTGGGAACATTTTGAAAACAAACAAAATCCATTGTTAGAAGAGCCTTCTATCATTCCCAAACCACATCTCTCTAAGTGATGAAACAACTGGGCCATGTCTCTAATTGACAGTCAACCAAATTACTCTAGTAAGGCTTCCAATAAAATCATATCAAGCTTAATGCACAGAACATACGAAGTAAGGAAAGGGGTCGTGTGTGGGAGATTATGGTGAACAGTCTTACTAGAATATACATTTCTGGAAAACAAATTTACTTATTTTATCCCTCCCAAAGGTATCATTCACTACTAAAATTGGGAAGCTGAGGGTAAGCATCTTTCTGAACTTTTACTCATTTATATTTTCTTGCCTATTTACTTCCTCAAGTTTAAAACTCCTGATGCAGTTTGATTTCTGGAAGAAGCTAGCATCGTTTTCCAATTCAGAAAAGAGAAAGAAGGAACATCACAGTGAAAGTCTGAGAATCTTATAATCATGTGATCTAGACTAGTCTAGGAGCATAATCTTGTCCTGGTCTAACACATGTTTATCAACATGCCTGTACAAGGAATATCCTCCATTGGCCTGTAGTTATTTAGATCTCCCATCACTAAATTTGTTTTTTAAAGATTGTCTGCTTCAAATGGGAGGGTAAACAACCCTCCTAGAGAGAGGAGATAATAATATGAATAGCTCATTCAACCATTAATTTGTTGGACAATTTTAAAAGCCAGGTTCAGCATGGATCAAGACAAGACGAAGTAGCTCTGCAGCAAGCAAGATCTTGTTAGAGCTCATAATAGATCCAACAAAACTGGCCAAGCCAATATACTGGACATCTCCACTCAAACTATTTAATCAACAGAGGACCCCCAACTAAGGGTCATTACCTTATTCCTAAAGTGTCAGGATCTGAGGCAGCTTCAGTATTGTCAGGATGAGTTCCACAGAGGTAGCTTTGATTCTTGCAGGACTACACCCCCAGCCTGAAGGCAGATCTGGTACTTGCAGGGTTAAACCCTCATTCTGCTGCAGATGCTAAACCTCACCTACAAGCCCTAGGGAAGGGTCTGGACCATCATAAACTCCACCTGGAGGTCCTGGGAGGCTTAAACTTGTTAGGAACCAGCTCTTCCCCCTAGAAACTGCCTCATCAATGAACATCATTGGACTTGTGATTGCTTGGCTGATTCCTGCTTCTAAAAATCTCTTGCTCATGGTTCCTGCCTCCAAAAATCTCCTGCCTTGTTCCTAGTTCCCAAAGACTTGCTGCCCTGTTTCTGGTTCCTATGGGCTATTGTCATGTCTCACCTGGATCCTTGCTGCATGTCCTTACCCAGTTCCAGCCCTGAAGGTACTCTACCTCACCTTCTTTCTCGGTCACCTCCCTTCCAACTTGCTTGTACTGTGCCCTGTTGTCTAGACCAACCTTGTAGCCTTCTCTACCTTGGGTTTGATTTTTTTATTTGGACTGTGATGCAGTTACTGTTTGACCTGTTGCTTTGGTTGCTGATGTTTGTCTTACTTGCCAGTCACCCATGCCTAGGACTCTGGCATAAACCAATCACATGATATAGTATTGTGGGAGCAAAATCAACTCAAATGTCCAGTCTCCATAAGGGCACAGACAACTCTATAGGGTTCCAATTACTGGTTGGTTGCATCACTTATTTGTTTGTCCCTTTTTGTTGTTCTAAATGTAAAATATATCTTCAAGTACAAAGTTTTTACTTTGGCTTGTCTCCAAATGCTTCTCCTCATTTGCTTTATCAGCTGAAGCTCATCTGTGAACCATGGAGAGAGCAAGATTCTAAACATGAGAGAGCATTTGGAACCATCTATTGAGTCACCTCTGTATGCCACTTGGTGTCCTGAGCTTTGACAGACATGCCAACCAGGTTGGCCAGAAACCATCCCAAGGTTTATAGGAAACAATCCAGATCTAGAGTCCTGTGAGGGTAAATCATCTTAACAGGTGGTGGGAGGTGCCATTGACAGGCCAAATTTCAACAGGTAATGATCCAACCATGAAAACAGAGCAGAGATCAGACATCCGCAGAGCATCTACCCTGTTGTAAAGACCAAGTCTAATGTATGTCTTCCCATATGTGTTGGACCAAAGACATGTTGGGATAGGTCTAAGGATGTCATAGTATCCAAGAACTCAGAAGTGATGCCACACATAACCACCTCTGCATGGATGTTGAAGTCTCTTGGAGTAATAAGCCAGGGGATCTCAATACAGCAGCCAAGACAAAGCCAATCAGCTCCAGTAGCAAAACTGCTGGGTTGAAGAAAAAAATAGATATACCAACAGTATTCCAAAACTGCTGGAGAGTTTCTAGAGCCAGACTTGATAGGGCAGGGAGTCTAGAAATCTTAAACATGTTTTTATAGCCAATAATGACCTTTATTGTTCTCACCCCAATCTGCACTGACTTTGAATTGAGTACCTAGGTGGCCACAATAAGGAGAGGGTTACCCTTCTATCAGCACCCACCCATGTCTCAGTAATACAGACCAGGTCAGCTCTCTCATCTTGAATATAAATCAATAAATAAAACTCCTCAATGCCATTCATACAAAGGAATCAAGAACACCAAGGAGTATTCAGTGTACATGTGTTCTCAAGGCTAGTTTTAAAGTTTTTGGTAATATTACATACTATTTCTTACAGAAAGAGAACAATAATATGCAAATATAATTATAAAAATTAAAAAAATATAAAAAGTAAGAAACAAAGACTTGTGAAATGTGTACACTGATGGTTATAAATTCACAAAGTCCATAATTCTGCTTTCTATTACTCTAATTTATACCACAAATAGAAGCAGGTGATTTCACACTTCATTGCTATAATACCAGACCCCTTCAGATACAATTATGTTTTTGAAAGTGCATATTTAAGAGGATTACTCTTCCACCTCTTGGAAAAGAGTATTATTTGATAATTTATGAAAGTGTGGAAGCAATTCACAAGTATAAGGCATATGCTAAAAATCTTGATATATTTTATATATTTTTTAAAAATGCATTTATTATGTGTTTATTTATATGGATAAAATTCCAGAAAATGAACATGGGATCCATAATGCAGTTATTGGGATGTTGCTGAAGTCCCATTGTGCCGATGTGAGCTGATATAAACTGAAATTATTAACCCTTTTCCCTTGACAAAATAAGCATGTAGTTAAAGATCACAATAAAGCTTGCATAACCCTTTTAAAATAATTATTTGTGCTGATCTGTAGTGTGGCCTGGAAAAATCCAGTTATACAAAAGTCCTGTGTCATTTATCTAGGTGGGAGTTGGTTTGTATGAGTATGCATTTTTGTACATTCCAAATCTATGCAATGCCGAGATAAAGCATAAGACGCCACCTATGATGTACGAAGGACTAAGAAAACATGCGCAGAATGCGTCATGTGCATGGCTTGTCAAAATAAGTATATAAGCATAGTTAAATGCTTGCGTACCATATATGCATATGTCTATAATTAATTTTGTTGATAAAATCATTTCCCTTCAAAACCTCTTTGGCTGTTTTATTGATAGATTACAGAAACTTAAGAACTGATCCTTGATTAGAGAGTTTTCAGGTGACATCAAAGTATTTTGAAGCACTGTTTTGGACTTAATGAAATAGTGAAAGCGGAAGTACAACACAAAAATATTCACAATCTTTAACTTTAACTGCCCATCTAGCTAAAACACTCATTATGGATGGCCAAATACAAGCATTAAAAGATCAAAATAGAGTAATATAGCAGAACAACACTCAAAAATAAAGACGGAAATTACAAATTACAAATAACCTATAGTCTCGACACTACTATGGAGGTAACACATCCTTGAAAGCCTCATTAAACAATTCTGTCTCCATTAGCTTGCAAAAAAGCTGTACTGTATAGCTGTATACAGGGGGCCAAGTGCACAGTTGGTAACAGGCTGTTCCAGGTGTCATCACTAAAAAGGATCTATTCCTAGTCATCACCTTCTGGGCCTCTCTCAGGGTGGGCAATTACAGTCGTAACATCTGGGAGGACCATGTCGAGGGCTTGTTTAACTGGAAAAGACACTCCAATAGATACCAAGGTTGCAAACCATTTAGGGTCTTATATGTTAAAACTAATACTGTACCTTGAATTGGGCATGGAAGCTTATAAGGCAATCAAGGCAGGCAGGCAGGCAAGATCAGGGAGACGTAGAAGCAGACAGCACTGGCTCTTTGGCTATAAACGGAGATGAGCACCACACTCTAAAGTTGGATACGACTGGCTTCCGAGCAAGGGCAACCTTTACCTACTGACTTAACCCACTGCCCAAGCAGTCGCACAAGGAATCGCAAATCTCTTGTGGAAACTTTCATCCAACACTGTGACTGTGCAGTGTACCTAATAGTTGAGGCCCCTTCCCCTGCCTTTTGTTGTGTCTGTCATTTTGTGGGCTGCAGCAGCTTCCTTTTTATTTGGTTTAATTTAGTAAGTGGCATAGCGCTACAGCAACACCTCAACCTAGCATGGACCCTTCCTTTTTTTATCTGAAATAGTGTTGTGTTACATTTTTTAAAATTGTGAGACAAAGAAAACAGAGGACTTCTTCACTGTCCTTTCTACTATCACAATCCACGGCACACATCAGCTTTCTTGAGAGCTTTTCCAGCATCTCCACTATCACATTTCTTACCGCAAACATGTGGAATTTTTGCCTGTCATCATGTAGAGACAAATGACACAGCTGTCCTTTTCTAAAGCAGAAAACATCAGTCTCTTAAGCTATTCAAGAGCCTTGCTATGGAAAACCACAGAAAACACAGTAGCACTTTAAAGCCTAAGGAGCTCATTTTGTCATTCATCAGCAGTCAAATCGACTTTAAATGACAAGAATACTTTTGAGAACACATCCACAAGATTGTACCCTATGTTGCACATTGAAAAAGTATTATATATCACACAGGAAACAAAACAAAGACACAAAAATGTTAGGTCATCTTAAAGACTAACTACTACAGTATATTTAATGTTAGCTTTTATGGACCAAGTCCACTTCTTCAAACATAGGAGTATGATTTCATGACAACAATAGATTATTGATTGATTGATATGGCAATCCTAGGTGATGCTTAGATAGAAAATATCATATGTGAGAAAAGTGATGCCAGTAGTGATAGGTGCACTGGGATAACTTAGTATTATGTGATGGAGTGAGCTCTGGTTGTCTGTCCCTGCCAATCTAGCAGTTCATAAACAAGAAATTGCAAGTAGATAAAGATACCGCTTCAGTAGGAAAGGTAAAAAGTTGAAAAAAACACCTGTGATTTGCATTGATAAGATCACTATAGACCAGTTGCAGGCGATAGCTCAATGACTTTTAGGTCCAAGGCTAGGACTCAAGCAGTTTGGCTCCACAACTCTGGTCCAAACACCTGGTGGACTATGTACACCTTTGATGATGATGGTGATGAATTAGTGCTACCTTAACAGTTCTTAAGTCCTTGGTTAGGTCTTGGACTGTTAATTTTAAACCACTATTTGATAGTGAATCTAATACCTGATGATGTTGATAAACTCCAGTCCTAACATCTGGTGGACTGCGTACACCTTTAATGGTGATGAATTAATGCTACCTTAACAGTTCTTAGGTCCTTGGTTAGGTCTTGAATTGTTAATTTTATACCAGTCTTTGACTGTAAATCTATCAGTGGATGATGATATAATAAAAGGGGGATCCTCCGGTATCCCCACCAGGACATGGGGCCATATATACATTATTACAATAATGTCTCGCTCTTCTGCCTGAGGAAGTGGATTTGATCCACAAAAGCTCAGTTTGTTTTCATCTTTTTTTTACTATATCATCATGGTTTTAGGATTTTCTGATGCCATCTGGTTTTGTTTCTTGTGTTTTTATCGGTTATCACTGGATGATTTTATTTTGATCTTTTATATATTTTGTTATGTGTACAGTATTTATATATACGTGTTGTAAAAGCCACCCTGAGTGATGCTCGCATCAAAAGAGTGGAGTATAAATGCGAATGAGTAAATTTGTTTCCTTGTTTTCCTGTCTGGGATGCTGGCACAGAGTAAAACTATCCCGCTTCGCAAAGTGCAACTGGGGAAAAAAGCAATTTATGAATTGATAAAAGCAGACAAAGGGAATTCCCCCGCCTGGGCGGGAGAAAAAAAGAACAACATCCGCTCCTGTCAGACTCCAACCAAGAAGACTGTGAGAGAGCGAGAGCCTCGCTCGCCCACAGCCCCCGCCTCCTCCCCTAGAGGGCAACGGAACTCCACACGCGTGCCCAGCCAGGGAAGACAGCGCCTCAGAGGAGCGGCGCACACCTCGGCCCCGCCCTCCCTCAGAAGAGACCAATGCGCGCTTTTCGAGGTCCGGCTGACGTTCCAGCAGGGCGGGGCGGAGTGGGAGATATAAAGAGAAGGCCGCTCGACTGAATCAGCATTCCGCGCGTGCGCACACTTTCCTTGGGGGCTACTGCTTTTGTGAGTGATTGACGCAGCTATTTAGGGGGGGGGGGGGCGCGGAGCGGATTGATTCGCAAGGCGCGGCTGCGTCATGGTCTGACTCCGCCCCAAAGAGGTCACGCGGTCCCAGCGCGTGGGAGGCGGCTTCTTCCTCCCGCGTCCCCTTCGAGGTTATGAGTCAGTTCACAGCCTCTTTCCCTTCGCCTCGCGCTCGTCTTCTCCCTCTTCCTGAGCATGCGCAGTTGCTGCTTGGGTTGGTTGAGGGGTTTTCCAGCTGTGTTACTTTGTGTGCGCGCGCATATGTTGCGTTGTTTACTTTTAAAGTCGCGTCCTTCCTGATATAATTGGATGCTTTCTTGTGCCTTCTTGCACACAGGTTGCACTTACCTCTTGTTGCTGTCCTGCAGTTCTGAATGCAGAAGAGAAAAATGAAGTGCTATAAATAAAGTATTTCCCCCCCAAATATAAACATAATTAAAAACTTAGTAAAGGTAAAGCTCTCCTTTTTCTCAAAAAGCCAGTCCTGTCTGACTCTCCGTTTACAGTCAAAGAGGCATGTTTCCATGGTCATGTGGCAGGCATGACTAGATGCTGAAGCAAATGCAACACAAAGGTAAAGGTCTTGCTTGCTCGAAAGCCAGTGGTATCAGACTCTAGGGTGCAGTGCTCATCTCTTTCCAAGCCGAAGAGCCAGCACTGTCTGCTTCTGCAGATGTTTCTGTGGTCATGTGGTAGGCATGACTAGACACCGGAGCGCATGGAGCACTGTTACCTTCCCACCAAAGTGGTCCCTATTTATCTACTTGCAATTTCTTGCTTTTGAACTGCTAGGTTGGCAGGAGAATAGAACACTTACCAGCCATGAAATAAAAAAAGACAACTAATTATTGGGAGGCAAGCTATGAGCAATGTGGGGAACATAGCTAAAAGTAGATGATACCACCCTAATGGCAGAAAGTGAGGAAGACATAAAGAAGCTCCTGACTAGGTTGAAAGAAGTGAGTGCAAAAGCTGGCTTAAGACTCAACATCAAGAAAACCAACAGGCCCTATCAGCTCCTGGAAAATAGATGGGGAAGAAGTAGAAGCAGTGACAGATTTTACTTTCTTAGGATCTAAGATCACTGCAGATGGTGACTGCAGCCATGAAATAAAAAGGCGACTGATTCTGGGGAGACAAGCTATGAGAAACCTGGGGAACGTAGTGAAAAGTAGAGACATCACCTTGCAATCAAAAATTCGTATAGTCAAAGCAATGGTATTTGTGGTAGTAATGTATGGTTGTGAGAGTTGGACCATAAGGAAAGCTGAGCGCAGAAGAATAGACGCCTTTGAGATGTGGAGGAGGAAAATTTGAGAGTACCCTGGACAGCAAAGAGAACAAATAGCTCAATCTTAAAAGAAATCAACCCTGACTGCTCCTTGGAAGGTCAAATATTGAAGATGAAGTTAAAGTACAGTGATACCTCATATAAGGTCCAAACTTGGTTCCACAAGGACTTTATACGGATTTGGACTTTGTATGAGGCATGCAAAATCCTAGCTGCGATGCCTCATACAACGTCCAAATCCTTGCTGCGATGCCTCGTACAACGTTGTTTCCATAGAGATACATTGTACTGTAACATCACAGACTTCAGGGCAAAGTCAAGGAAACAGACAGGAAACTGACAGAACTTTAAGAAATCATTGTCTAAAAGCTAAAAACATTACAAAAACAGGTCAAACAACCCTGATTGTCCAAGAACATGAAAAATGCTGCAAAAATCCCAGGAATGCTTCTAAAAATTCTGACGAAAAAAATTCAAAAAAAATCCAAAATCATGCTCAAAACCACTCCTAAACACTCTTCGCCTCATGCAAAACCCACAAGAGCAATGCACGCATGTGTCCTGCCTTTTATCCTGTCCAGGCACAATGCAACCTGGGAAAACCCCAATGCCTCATACAAAGTCGCACGACTTTGTATGAGGCAACTTTTTTCAAGGAATTAGGCAATATTGTATGAATCCGATGTTGTATGAAGCGGACTTTGTATGAGGTATTACTGTACTTTTGACATCAAATGAGAAGAGAGAATTCACTTGAGAAAGCCTTGATAAGGTTGAGGGCAAAAGAAGAAAGGAGTGGCAGAGAATGAGATGGCTAGATGGCATTGTTCATGCAATGGGCACAAAGCTGGGCAGGTTGAGGAGGATGGTGGAGGATGGGGTGCCTGGCATGCAGCGGTCCATGGAGTTGCGAAGGGTCGGAATAAACTGTGCGACTGAACAACAAAAACCTTTCCTGCTGAAGTGGTACCTATTCGTCTACTTGCAATCTTTTTCTTTCAAACTGGTAAGTTGGCAGAAGCTGGGACAGATGACGGAAGCTCATTTCATTATACAGAATTTGGATCTCAAACTACTGACCTGCTGACATTTCGGTTGTCAAGTTCAACATCTTAATGACTAAGCATCTGTGGTGCCTAATATGTGCAACCCAGGCTGATCCATCTAGCTCTTTTTAGTGTATGAGAGTCAAGACACAGGAAACAGCCAAGGGCTGGGTTAACTCAGGTTTATTGCATGGTGGGCAGAGGGAACATGAGGTAATGGCGACGAACAGCTCTATATATACAGTAGTAACGTATTTGAATGTGGCTCCACGATAGCCCATTGGCTACTGCCCGCGTGACGTCATGGCTGGTCACGCCCTTCTTGTCCAGGTGTAGGTAGCGGCGGGAAACTTCCCGCGCTGTGGCCTTTGATGGGTTTGAACCAAGAGAGCTTGGACGCTCGCTGCTGCCAGCTGGTGGTCATTAGCTCGCGTCCTATTACAGGGTTTATAGTGATCAGCTGAAGGTTACATTGTTACTCGTAGGCAAGGTTACATTGGTTCAGATACATTGTTATCACATGTAGAAGGTTACACTGTTAGAACACAACACTCCTCCCCCCTAGGATGAGACGAAGTCTCTCAGCCAAGATGGCTTATTTCGAACACGCTGGGGTCTCGGCGCGGGCTGCCCTGCCCCGGCTTCGCTCCCTCCTCCTTGCTCCCTGGCTTCCTGCCCTGTAATCGGAGAGGATGACTCGTTAGTGGCTTGCCGCGGCTCTGCGGCTTTGTTGGGGGGTGTGTGCTTTGTTTGGGAAGAACCGGGGGCACTGGGGGCTAACGAAAACCCCCTCTTCTCGCTTGGATGGGTGGGGGAACACTCCAAAAAACTCCCCCGGCTAGCAAAATTAAAATCGTAATCGAATTCGGGGGAAGCGGCAGCGGCGGCTGCAAACTCCTTTTCCCCCTCCCCGGGCTCGGATAGAGCTGGTAGAACTGGCGTATCAAAAGGATATGAGCCGGGCTCACTGCTTTCCCCCCTGGCTGTGGACTGGTGTCCTACCCTGTCTCCCCCTTGGGCTAAACGGGTGGGGGAGAACCCTATCGCTGAATCTGGTTGTTGAGCCCCACTGATCGGTCCCTCACTCACTCGGTGCCGCAGTTGGTCAGCGTGCCTCCTCCAGAGGAGACCGGTGTTCGTTTCCACCCGATACGACACCGGTCCCGTCTGTTCTACTATCGTCCCTGGCACCCAGGCTGGGCCTGCATTGGCATAGTTCCTGCAGTGTACAGGATCGCCCACGCCGAAACCTTTCGAGACCGCTAAACCTATGTTCTTCCCTTTGTCCTCGACCCTCGTCGGGTCTAACCTGGACAAGATCGTGGTCAGTTTCCTCCGCATCAGCAGCTCAGCCGGCGAATATCCGGACGCTAATGGGGTCACTCTGTACGCTAACAGAAATTGACAGACTTGGTGATTTAGATTTCCCGAGCCCATACGCCGCAGCGCATCTTTTGTTGTACGTACCAACCGTTCCACTTGGCCATTCGTGGCCGGGTGAAACGGCGCGGATGCATTTGCTTCCATGAATGCCGCGAATTCAGCGGACGTGAAACAGCTAGCGTTATCGCTGACCAGAGTGTCGGGTAAACCGAACTTGGAAAAGACCCTCCTCAGCTGGCCAATGGTAGCGGCGGAGGATGTGCTCTTTACCGGAATGACCTCCAGCCACTTTGAATACGCATCCACTACCAGGAGAAAAATGGTTCCTCGGAACGGGCCAGCAAAATCTACGTGTACCCTGGACCACGGTCCCCTTGCTGCGTCCCATTCCCTATGCGGGAGACGGGCTACCTCCGGTCGGGAGCCCTGACATGCCTCACAAGTGCCAATCATATGCTCTATGTCGGCGTCCAGCTGGGGCCACCAGAAATAACTGCGGGCCAGTGCCTTGGAACGGACGATTCCCGGGTGGCTGACGTGCAGCAGCTTTAGCACCTTCGGTCGCAGGGACGTGGGAACCACCACCCGTTGGCCACACAAAAGGCACCCCCTCTCTAATGACAATTCTATTCGTTTTCGAAAAATGGGTCGAATTCCATGCTTGGGGATGACGCCGGCCACCCCTTCTGTACCCACGAGGACACTTTCTCCAGTGTTCTATCCTTTCCGGTTGCCTTGGCAATGTCGGCCGGCACTAATGGGGGTGAATCTAAGACCTCTATTAGCAATACCTGGCGGTCTCTTCCCACCCCTGCCTTCTGATCGTCCGACAAGGGCAACGGAGACCATGAGAGCGCGTCTGCATGGCTGATCTCCTTCCCGGGCCGGTATTCCAACTCATGTTGGTATGCGTTAAGAAAAATAGCCCACCGCAGCATTCTCGGGGACAGGATCTGTGGCGTGGGCTTATTTGCAGTGAAGATTCCTAACAGGGGCTTGTGATCAGTCACGATCTTGAACGGCCGACCATACAGAAAATCGTGAAATTTTTTAGTTCCCGCTACTATTGCTAATGCCTCCCTGTCGGTCTGTGCGTAATTCCGCTCTGCTTGGGACAGGGACCTTGAATAAAACGCTATCGGGGCCTCCCTTCCGTCGTTCAACACGTGGCAAAGCACCGCCCCCACCCCCACCGGGGATGCGTCGCAGACTAAAACTACTGGCCGTTTGGGATCGAAATGAGTCAGGATTGCCTCGGATGTTAGGAGTTGCTTTAACTCTGTGAACGCCCTCTCTTGCTCGTCACCCCACAGCCATTTTTCCTCTTTTTTAAGTAACTGATGGAGCGGCTCGGCAACAGACGCCTTCCGTGGAAGGAAGGTATGGTAGAAATTGAGAAGCCCCAGAAATGACTGTAGTTCGGTTTTGGATGTGGGGCGAGGAGCTTTCTTGATGGCGGCTACCTTAGATTTGGACGGCCTAATTCCCTCGGGCGTGACACGGAACCCTAAAAACTCAACCTCTGTTTCGAAAAATACACATTTGTCTTTTCTCAGTCGCAGCCCCGCTTTTTCGAACACGGTCAGAACTTTATCCAATCTATGTGCCAGCTCGGCCTTACTCCCCCCCGTTATCAACACGTCATCAAAATATGGCAACACCCCCTCCAGCCCCTTCAGGAGGCGTTCCACGAGCGACTGAAAAAGGCCAGGTGCCGAGTTCACGCCGAACTGTAAACGCGACACCTGGAACGCCCCCTTATGTGTAACTATTGTTTGTGCCGCCGCTGTAGCGGGGGTTACAGGGAGTTGCTGGTAGGCCTGTGCTAAATCGAGCTTAGCGAAACACTTTCCCCCATTTAGCCTGGCCAGGAGGTGGCTGATCACTGGCACCGGGTATGCATTAGGGCGGATCGCCTTGTTAATTGTACACTTATAATCAGCGCAAATGCGCACCTCCCCGTTAGCCTTCAGTGCTGTTACAATTGGAGTCTCCCACTCCGCGGAATCCACAGGAACAAGAATCCCCTGACCCACCAGTTTGTCCAGTTCCGCCTCTATTTTGTCCTTTAGTGCGAACGGCACCCTGCGCGGTTTGAGTCTTATCGGGCGGACCTCCGGGTCTAGGTCGAAGGCTACAGGGGGTCCCTTGAACTTTCCCAGTCCACTTTTAAAAACGGCGGGGTGTGCGTCGCACACCGCTTGTATTGGGTCCACGCCTACGGCATGCACCCCCCCTATGAACAAACCTAAAGGCTGGAACCATTGTGTCCCGAGGAGGCTACAACTCCCCCCTTTTAGCACCACTAGGGGAAGTTCCGCAGAATGTCTCTTAAAACAAACCCGGAATGTCCCGACCCCCAACACTGGAATGCTGTTCCCCTGTACGTCCCGTAGTGTGGCCCTCAACGCTTTAAGTTTGGGCCGCACGTGGGGGTCGATTTTCAAGAACTCTCTCTGGGGAATTATAGAATAGGAGGACCCCGAGTCAACTTCCATCCTAATAGGGGTCCCTTGTACTAGTACCTCAACGAAGTAATGGGGCTGTCCCACAGACACGCTGAACACAGGAGCGTCGCCCTCGCTGTCGTCCGAAATGCGGCCCACGCCGTCCTGCTTCCTCGTGGTCCGGGCGCCATCTTTGGACCTCGCTGGACGGTCCGGTCTGACCGAACGGTCTTGTGACTGTCTCCGGCCCTCTTTCCTTTTCCTGCACGCCTTGGCGATGTGCCCCCGACGGCCGCAGTTGTAGCACTCGGTTTTTCTGAATGGGCACCTCACGCGCTCATGGGCCGCTCCGCAACCATCGCAACGGCGCCCTCCCCTTCGGACCTTCTGGACCTCCTCGCCGTCGCTGCTTTCCGAAGACGACTTCGAGGTCCGTCGGGTTGCGTGCACCGACTGTCCGGACTTTCCGTGCAACGAGTTTTCCGCCTTGCCGGCCCTCGGACGCCACTCACGCCACTTGTGCATCTCATCCACTCCAGCATTCGTGGATTCCGCGGCTTCCGCGGCCTCTACAACCTCTGTCAGTGTGGGTGGCGGCTCCTTGTTCATCAGGCTGCGCTGCACTTCCTTGTCCTTCAGGCCACACAGAACTCCGTCCCTGAGGGCCATCTCTAGAAAGCGGTCCCATCTGCAGGGGGTGGCGGCTACTCTCATAGCTGTTACGAAGGCTTCTACCGACTCGTCCGGCGCTTGAACTCGCCTCCAAAACGCGCTCCGAGCGGGAAACATTGCCCTCGAGGGTCGGAAACGCTCACGCAGCAGTTTCATGATGTCATCGGCTTTGAACTCACCCATCTTCTTCGGTGCAATAATGCCCACCAGCGTTCGCTTGGTCTCCATCCCAAGCATGCGGGTGAGGATGGCCCTCTTCCTTTCCTCGTCGTCTTCTTTGACTTTGAGTTCCACCAGTGCCGCCTGGAAGTCCATCTCAAAAAGCTCCCAGTCTTGCGGTTTAGTAATGTTGAACCCGCTCTGTGCCCTGGCTCCTTGGGGATCCATTATCCCACCTTCGTCGCCAATTTAGTGTATGAGAGTCAAGACACAGGAAACAGCCAAGGGCTGGGTTAACTCAGGTTTATTGCATGGTGGGCAGAGGGAACATGAGGTAATGGCGGACGAACAGCTCTATATATACAGTAGTAACGTATTTGAATGTGGCTCCACGATAGCCCATTGGCTACTGCCCGCGTGACGTCATGGCTGGTCACGCCCTTCTTGTCCAGGTGTAGGTAGCGGCGGGAAACTTCCCGCGCTGTGGCCTTTGATGGGTTTGAACCAAGAGAGCTTGGACGCTCGCTGCTGCCAGCTGGTGGTCATTAGCTCGCATCCTATTACAGGGTTTATAGTGATCAGCTGAAGGTTACATTGTTACTCGTAGGCAAGGTTACATTGGTTCAGATACATTGTTATCACATGTAGAAGGTTACACTGTTAGAACACAACACTCTTTGTCTTTTGTTTGATAAAATTAACAAAATTTTAATGGGAAATTTCCCAAATGGGTAGTATAAAAATGCAATAAATAAATGAATAAAAATCAGTTTCTACATATCTTGCAAGTGCCATGACTCCTTTCTACAACAGTTGTAGATGGTAATAAAATAACCTAGCTGTCAACTTAAGTTTTTGGCATCTTCTGGTAAGTAAGGTAAGAAGACTTACATCTGAATTTCTAATTGGTCACTTCTAGTCAAGGCACATGGTGAAGGTGATTGAGCAGGATAGACTACCATAGTCTAATTCATAAGTTTCCTGTGTGTTCTCAATCATTTCAGCTGACATGTGCAAACCCCCTCCCATCTGAAGAGGCTGTATGTCTCCTTTTTCCAATTCAACAAATCTATTTACCTTTTGTCAGATGTGGTGTTTTGCCTGCATAGATTTCTAAAGGAAAATCCAGAACATTATTACAAGACAGTGGATAAGTACAGTAGTAAATGTAAGGGTAAAGGTAAAGGTTTCCCTTGCTCGAAAGCCAGTTGTATCCGACTCTAGGGTGCAGTGCTCATCTCTGTTTCTAAGCCGAAGAGCCAGCGCTGTCTGCTTCTGCAGACGTTTCCGTGGTCATGTGGCAGGCATGACTAGACACCGGAGCGCACGGAACGCTGTTACCTTCCCACCGAAGTGGTCCCTATTTATCTACTTGCAATTTCTTGCTTTCGAACTGCTATGTTGGCAGGAGCTGGGACGAAGACGGGAGCTCATTTCCATCCTGCAGTACTCGGGAATCGAACTGCTGACCTTCCGCTTCCCAGTCAGCGTCTTAGCGACTTGAGCAACCTGCAAATATTCAAATGTATCTATATTTCTCTGTTATTATTCTATATCTTAGGACTGTTTTTTTATATAAAAAAACAGTATTTGGGTGGTATGTGGCCCTACAAGTTCTGGATGTTGTTGTAAATAGAATTCCAGAGGTTACTATTGTTTGTATCAATTACATTTTGATTTCTTTTATATGCTATACATTCACCTGCTCTTGCTTAAACATCTGACCAGCTTAGTTTAGATGGCTTTAAAAAGGATTGTACAAAATCATGGCCATGTCTAATGGCTGCTGGAAGTGATGACTGCATAAGATGTCCAGCTGTGTCTTGCTGAATGCCAGGTGTTTTAGATCAGGAGTTCTCAACTTTTTAAAGCCGGTGGCTGGGCCACACTCCCTCAGACTGCTTTGGTGGCCAGATAGCCATTTTGCCCTTCCTTCACCACATGACGGGGGGCACATGAAATGGTGTTGTGGGCCACATCTGGCCCATGGGCCGCAGGTTGAGAATCCCTGTTTTAGATCAACATCAGGAAAGGACTATTGCCTTCAGTACTTCCTTATCCTTCTGAAAGGCACCTCTTTGGCAACTGCATGTAGCAAAAATGTTCTTAGATTTCTAAAATAGATTATTGTGGAATGATGTTGGTTGTATATAAAACAGGTGACATATGAACATAACTAAAGGACTACAGAGAACCTCTGTTATCCTAAAGGTTTTTTTAGGCTTTTTATTCCTTCAGTTTTGTCATAGTAGGAAGGGAGTACATGGCCCCTGGTTATTTGTGTGCATTGCTGGAGCTGCTAACATGTCTCTGTCTCTGTCTGTCTCTGTCTGTCTCTCTCTCTCTCTCTCACACACACACACACACACACACACAATTATTTGCTATCTTCTTTATTGAACTAGTAAAGTTTCTCTTTACCATGGTTTCTGGACCATAACTATCAGCATGTTTAGAATCATAAAAGATCCATAGAATCATAAAAGACGTTTGCGTCTTTGCTGGGATGAAACCAGCCGGAAGAAAGAATCAGACCCTTGCAACTAATGGCAGTTGCATAAGTAGGAAACAATCTGGTCAGTTTGAAGAGCATACCAGAAAAGCAGAATGGCAATATCATATAATGAATGCATTATTCCAAAGGGATTGGTTTTTATTTATTTATTTTTTATTTTTTGCTGTGTTCTTGTATCTTATGACTATTCAATGAGTCTTTATTGAGGAAAACAAGTAGTCAGCATTCTTTTAATGAACAGAGGTCCTTTTTACAATTTCCCAAGCTGTCTGGCCTGGAACTGATTCATGAAGTCACACATAAATATTCTGAAAACTCTTTGGAGATCATTATTACGACTGAAAGAAAGTAAGGATGCTTGCCATCTGCTCTTTTGCATGTTCTGTTCCCAAGACCTGTTTGCAAAAGCTTCTGCTGGATAGATTAATATCAGAAATAAAGTTATTTGGGAATAAGAGCAACAGCTGTCTTTTCGAAATCTGTTCTCAGAATATAAGACAGAAACGTTCTGAGAACCTACGTTTGCAGCATGCATTATACTTAGCAGAATGTCCGACTGAGTTGAGTGAAACTTATTTCTGCATAAATGTATATAGAATTGCAACCTTGCTTGTCTTCTAGTAAGGGTAAAGATCGCCCTTGCTCGAAAGCCAGTCGTATCCGACCCTAGGGTTCAGTGCTCATCTCTGTTTATAGCTAAAGAGCCAGTGCTGTCTACATCTGCAGACGTTTCCATGGATACGTGGCAGGCATGCCTCAACCCCAGAGTGCACGGAACACTGTTTACCTTCCCACCAAATTGGTCCCTATTTATCTACTTGCAATTTCTTGCTTTCGAACTGTTAGGTTGTCAGGAGTTGGGACAGAGACGGGAGGTCACTCCGTCGTGCAGTACTCGTCGTGCAGTACTCGGGAATTGAACTCCGACCTTCTAGTTGTCCAACTCTGATCTTTTAGTCATCAAGTTCAGCGTCTTACCACTTGAGCCACCGCAGTCCCTTGTCTTCTAGTAGCAAGCACTAAAGTGAATCTTAGTGTTCTCTCTCTTGATAAAATAATAATTTTATGCAACTCTTCCTCATAGTTGAAGATGGCACTATATTTGAATAGTTAAGTTATTAGTGGTCTTAGCCATATGTGCAGATTTCTACTAATTTGGGAATTTCATAACATAAAGACATTTATAGGATGGAAGGTGCTCTGATGTCAGTCCTTTCTGATTCCTTTCCTCCTTCTTTTCCTAACAATGCAATGAGTTGTAGACAGAGCTGAAAAAGTTACTTTTTCAGACTACAGCTCCATGACTCTTTTCATGTCAGAATCAATCCACTAGTGCTTCTGGAATGAAAAGATCAGCTCACAGGGTGCTGTCACTGCCCATATCATGCCTAAATCCCATATATACTTGACTATCAGCCGTCCCGAATATATGTCGAGGTACCTAATTTGGACCTCTAAAACTAGGGAAATAGAATGACCCGAGTATAAGTTGAGGGTGGAAAATGCAGCTGCTGCTACTGAGTTTCAATAACTAAAATACAAGAAAATACAGTAAAATTAATTAATTAATTTAGACATTTATGTGGGTATGTCTTTGAGTGTTTATGGTAGTGTTGTTTCCCCGTGTTGTTAAAATAAAGGATTTTCTCTGCGCCGGTTTGAGATGCTCCCAGTTATCTTGTCTTGTTGTCGGTCAGCACGTCTCAAACCAGCACAGTTTTGGGACTCTCGGGGTCGTTGACCCAAGTATAAGTCAAGTCTCCTTTTGGACCTCATTTTGGGGGCTACAAAACTAAACCTATACTCGAGTATGTGCAGTATGTTCATTCTGAGAGCTGTAGGATTTTCATACAGAAGATATTCAAAGAGGGGGAAATTACCATTTAAAACAACACACCTTTTTTTAACTTAAAGGGTATAGCTATACAGATTTTTTCAGATACTCAAGCTGTTCTGATCCAGGACACATCTTCATAAGCCCCACGTGCAAAGAATATCCATACTTTCAAGGAACACAAGTGTATAGAATTATGTAACTAGCTTACTGGCAGTAGAGTTGAAAAGAACTGTGAAGAAAAGCAGGAAATACTATATTTAGTTTCCTAGTAACTGGAAGCACTTGTAGTTGTCATGTCAAGTTGCTTCTGTCATATAAGCAACCCAATAACCTCCTTTAGGACAGGGGTGCCCAAACTTTTTGCACCAGGGCCCTGACCATGGCCCCAAAACAGCTGAGCGGGCCTGACCATGCCCCTGGAAGTGGGCATGTTTGTGCATGTGTGTCAGGAATCACTTGCGGGAGTGGTTCCGGGTGTGTTTGTGCGTCCGCACCACTCCCGGCTGTGGTTTCACCACTCCTGAAGTGGTTTCAGACATCTCTGTGCATGCACAAATGCATCCCAACCACTCCCAGAAGTGGTTCCAGACATCTCTACACATGTGCAAATATGTTCCTGCCACTCCCAGAAGTGGTTCAGGATGCACGTGTGTATTGGCGGCACCCCCCCCCCCCAATCCACTTCCAGTAGCAGCAAGGACATCGAGGGCTGGATGAATTGGTGTTGGGGGCCTGATATGGCCCATGGGCCATAGTTTGGGCACCCCTGCTTTAGAGAGTCACTCCATCTTGTGTTTGGTCTGCTTTTCCTACTATCTTCAACCTTTCCCAGTGTAATTGTCCATTCCAGATAATCTTGGCTTCCAACCATGTGCTCAAAGTAGTCGTGATTTTTAGCTTCTTAATGTTCAACTGCAGTCCTGCTTTGGTACATTCTTCCTTCATTTTCTCTAAAAGACATTTCAAGTCATTTCTACTTTCTGACAGTAAGATGGTGTCCTCTGTATGTCTTTATTCATGTTTCTTAATGTTTCTTCCATTAACTTTCACTCCTCCTTTATCTGAATCTAGTATTGCTTTCCACATGATATATTCTATGTACAGATTGAACAGATAAGGGGATGAAATCAGTGGTGGGCTCCAAAATGTTTTACTACCACACTGTGGGCGTGGTATGGTGGGCGTGGTCACGGGGAAAGCCCTGCATTGCACCAGATTTAGGACTACAGTAAAAACCAGAGTTACAAATGCCTCAAGTTACATAAAATTTGACTTACATAATGATTTTGTGCTAAAACCATGTCCCGATTTACATGATTTCCTATGGGTTTGCTTCAAGTTACAGAAAGATTCTTTTTCCTATAGGTTTGCTTTGAGTTACGTAAAAATTCATTTCCCTATGGGTTTGCTTCGATTTACATAAAAATTTCATTTTTCCTATGGGTTTGCTTTGAGTTACATAAAAATAATTTTTCCTTTGTTTTGAGTTACATAAAAAAAAACAATTTAAGCAAAAGCCTATGGAACGGACTTTTTTCGTAAGTAGGGATTTTACTAGTAACTACGGCTGCAGTGGCTCAAGTGGCTAAGACGCTGACTGGGAAGCAGAAGGTCAGCAGTTCGATTCCCTAGTACTGCAGGACGGAATGAGCTCCCGTCTTTGTCCTAGCTCCTGCCAACCTAGCAGTTCGAAAGCAAGAAATTGCAAGTAGATAAATAGGGACCACTTCGGTGGGAAGGAAACAGCGCTCCGTGCGCTCCGGTGTCTAGTCATGCCTGCCACATGACCACGGAAACGTCTGGCTTGGAAACAGTGATGAGCACTGCACCCTAGAGTCGGATACGACTGGCTTTCGAGCAAGGGAAACCTTTACCTTTACCTTTAGGGATTTTACTGTACTTTATTTCAAAACATAGATAGGCAGGGCCAGCCAGAATTTCTGCTACTGGTTCTGGCAAACTGGTGCGAACCTGCTGACGCACACCACTGGATAAAATGCAACCTTTTCTGACACATTTGCCTAAAGAAAACCTTTCTGCCTCTCTGTATTCTGTCTTAACTGTAGATTCTTGTCCACAATCCAGGTTACACATCAGGACAATCAAGTGTTGAGGCACACCTATTTCTTTCAGAATAACCCATCTTTACTCATGATCCACACAGTCAAAGACTTTGTTTAAGTCTATAAAACATAAACTGATCTTCTTTTGAAACTCTTTGGTAGAGTCCATTAACCAGCAGATATTTATAGTATGATCTCAAGTCTGTGCTTTTTTCTCCAGAATCCAACTGGAACCTCAGGCACTTCTCACTTTATTTAAAATAAAAACCTTCCTTACAATATCTTGAGCATCACTTTGCTTGCATAGGAAATTAAAGCAATGGTCTTATAGTTATTACTATATTTCCTTGGCGTCTCCTTTCTTGAGAGCAATGCCAACCTTTATATTTATGAGTCTTATCCCACAACCATAAGCCCCAGAGTAGGTGGGGATAGAGTCAATTGGGGCTAATTATTCATGTATGAAAGTCTTTAATTTTAGATAGAATAAGCCGTGAGTGAATGGACAGAAAATATTTGGAGATACAGTATATCCTATAGCTAAACTTCTCAGATAGGCTAAGTAAGACTGGCTGCTATTCCCCACTAAAATTCAGCATCACAGACATGAGATTTCTGCATCATAATATATTGAAAATCTTTCTTCCTCAAGGCAAGTGGGCTATCATAAATACAGAGTCTGCAGACAGAAATTTAAAACACAATTTGTTTTGTTTTACTTTGTTTTACTCAGTTTAAATTTTACATAATAAAAGAATAAATTCTTGCCAAAGTTCAGTATTAGAATCTTACTAGATATCCAGCCAGATGCAGTAAAATAAGGAACAGGCAAGAAGATATTTGAAAATCTAATGCTGCCTTGTACAAATTGCCATTATCTGGTTTCATATTCAAGGCACTGAACATTTGAAGCCCTGCAGCTAAAACCATGGAAAACCAATTTTGATTTGAATAGTAAGTGTCTTTGTTGCAAGCAGTACGAATCCTTGATGCAAATGTCTCATTTTTTTTTTTTGCCCTTAATCTGGAAAAAAGAAAAGTCACCAGTTTTGTACAGTAGACGTAGAGAAAAACATGCAGATAGTTGTAAAAATAGACTCATTTTCTATAGTTAGGTAGGATATGGAAAGTTACAGTTTTGGGACAATTTGTGTAAAGTGACAGAAGCCTTGGTTTCTCTTAAATTTATGTGCACTTAAATTCTAATAATTGTCAGGTAAACACATTTATTACCTTCTCTGTTCTAGGTAGATTCAGAATAAGTCACAATAATTTCAGAAATCTAACATAATGCTCATAATCCTGAAGGGGAGTATAATAAAGCAAGGAGAACAAATCAGCTCAAAATATGTTCAGGCCCCATTCCCACAATACAAATTTACATGTCACTTCCATCCCCGGTCTTTCATTGCTTGGAAGGGCTGTATGAATTCTAACAAATATTTTAAAAACTTTGCTACAGTTCTGTTATTCAGCCTCTTTTTTAAAAAGCACACTGCACACTTCCCCCTATGTATTGGCCAAATTTCTGGAACAAAAGGGAAAGTTGCCTTTGGTTTCATGAAGCATCAGAGC
The DNA here is from genome assembly GCA_035047305.1 of Bradypodion pumilum. NCBI lineage: Eukaryota > Metazoa > Chordata > Lepidosauria > Squamata > Chamaeleonidae > Bradypodion > Bradypodion pumilum. The sequence goes on along the minus strand of JAWDJD010000006.1, from coordinate 17,820,721 downwards.
ATATTATTTTTCTAACCAAGTCTATTCCTTATTTGTAGCTGCTGGTTTTGCTGTTCTGCATCTGAAGTAGCATTAAAATAAATGAGCTAGGACCATCTTTTTAAGGGTGCCCCATCCCCAGGCTCTTATATATTTAGTATTTTTAGCCAGCTCACTTTTTTCCATCTTCAATCCAAAGGACTCAGGCTGTTTTGCAGTGCAGCAATAGTTTTGATTAACAGAATGGTCAACTTAGTCAACTTAGGGACTGCAGTAGCTCAAGTGGCTAAGACGTTGACTGGGAAGCGGAAAGTCAGCAGTTCGATTCCCGAGTACTGCAAGACGGAACGAACTCCCGTCTTCGTCCCAGCTTCTGCCAACCTAGCAGTTCGAAAGCAAGAAATTGCAAGTAGATAAATAGGGACCACTTAGGTGGGAAGGTAACAGCGTTCCGTGCACTCTGGTGTCTAGTCATGCCTGCCACATGGCCATGGAAATGTCTGCAGAAGCAGACAGCGCTGGCTCTTCGGCTTAGAAACAGATGAGCACTGCACCCTAGAGTCGGATACGACTGGCTTTCGAGCAAGGGAAACCTTTACCTTTACCAATTTAGTCATAACTCAACAAACTCTTTCCTCAAGGATACATAGGCCACTGGTTACTTTACTGTGACTAGTTGCGAACTGCAGTCACCTACACTTAGTTCAAACCAGCCCGTGTCACTGCACTCTGCAACCTGGCTCACTCACAACAGAGTAGTGTGCTGCTTACAACAAGGCCACATCACAGGACAACTTTCTAAGTGGGCTTGTTGTTGTGCTGAAGCCCCCAGTGATCTATCTTGGCTTCTCCTATATCACTCTTTCTCTGTATAACTTCTCTCCCCAGTAGGCAATGTACATCTTCACTTATGGTTCATTGTCCTCCAAAGGACCTTAAACAGCACCCCCTCTCCAGTTCATGGGTTCTGCTTGAACAAGTAGGTCCAGCTCTGACTTTCCCCTACTGTACCTCCAAATCCTGGAGAGGAAGAGATGAGCTCCCTTTCTTCAGCCCTGGCTTCCTTATCTGTTCACCTTTTCCTCTATATCTCCTCCACCACCACCACCGTATCACTCAAGGCCTTTTCAACCCCTTCTAAACTCCCTGTTTCCTGAGTCGAAGATTCTCCTCTCCCAGGAATAACCTCCTTGCCTCCCTTTCCTACACATTCCTCCTCTAGTGGAAAAGCTCTGGCTGCCTTACTGCCATCTATCCCTCAGACCACTGGTGAGCTTGATGCCTGGAACTCGGGGCATAGGGTCGTGGATAAACCCCTTGGGATTCCTCCAGACAATGTGCTGACACAATATCATTCCAGGACAGTGATGGCAAATTTTTTAGAGACCGAGTGCCCAAACTCAACAGGCTGCCATCCATGTCGTAGAGGGGTGGGGCGAACTCTGTGCTGGGGGGAGGGAGGAGGTGCTCCCATTGGGCTGCTGGGCAGAGGGGCAGGATGAACTCTTTGCTAGGGCAACAGTGTGCGTGCCCACAGAGAGGGCTCTAAGTGCTCCCTCTGGCACACGTGCCATAGGTTCACCACCACTGTTCTAGTGCAAATCCAACAGGAAGACATATAAAATTAAGGAGCATTGTCCTCACTCTCAGTGGATTTCCTAATATTTCAAATGAGCAATCTGTGTGGGAAAGTTATAAATGTACAGGGAAATCATTGTTTTATGTCTTTGCTATTAATAGATGAATATTTCCCCCTACTTTACAGCCTGCCCACTTGAATGCTAAGATGAAGAAGTGTTTCACACTGGCAACATGATTATTATTCAATAAATTCCAATTGTTTTGGCTCAGCTCTACTTTGAGAACTGACCTTTTATGCGTATAATAGAATAGACCCCGTTGAACACACTATACTTCTGAATGAACATACATAAGATTGGGCTGTAGTTCTTTATTGCTTTCAAATTAAGCGATCTCACATATGCAAGATCATGTCCCTTTTACATCCTTTTCATCTTCAACAGGGTATAAATTCTGCTCTTTAAATATTGTTATAAGTAACCCTGTCAAAAGGTATCTCAGAGAGTCTACTCTACTGACTTTTAAATCAAGATTGTTGCTCCTACAATATTCATTTTTAGCAAGAGTTCCTCATAATTAATTTTGGTCCTTTTCTTCTTAGTCCATTGTTAAAGCCCAATTTGGCATTTCCTTCCTTTTATTTACTTGAGTGGCTTTGTCCAGTGTGCCATATCCAACCTGTGATTTTCTTTTGACATTCCAAGTTGTTTGCGATGATTTCTTTTTCTGTTCTATGAACTGAGCATTTGCTTCAGATGCTGATCCCCTTTCATTTTCTGCATAGCTTAGATCTATTGGCAAAAATCATCAAAAAGCACATTTTCACATTTGGCAACGTTAGTTTATTGGGTCATACTTCTAATACATGTTGCTGTGGTTTTGCTACACCCATTCATTCTAGTGAGTTAAAATGGAAGGAAAAAACACCTCACTATATATCTATGTTTGACTTTTTTTCTAGCGAAAATATAGTACAAGCTCATTTATTTGAATATCAATAGAAGACGTTCAAAATGCAAGTGGTTTCTCCCATTATAAACGCTGCCGCAAAACGTGATGGGTGTGTTGGCGCATGGGCGGGCGTGTTTACGGCTGTTGTAAATTTGCCCGCTTCCGCTTCTGGAAGTGGGCCAAATGGAATGGCACTGGGGACGGCCCACAGGCCATAGGTTGGGAATCCCTGATCTAGGCCATAGGTTGGGAATCCCTGATCTATCACTTTTTATACATCATCTGTCACTTAGAAAGTTGAGCCATATATCCATGAGCCACGTAACTAAGTGGCATCATTGTTCTAAGCAGCAGAAAACACTACAACATGCTATTTCATTGAGCCAGAAAGAATCCTTCTGTGCATCACTCAATATCTCCAACAAACAACTGTTCCTTATTTGTCAGATTAGTGCTATAATTAAGTCAAAATGTTCCATATTTCCCTGCCTTATGCTCCTTTTGTCTGAAACCTGATGCTGGTGAAGGGGTACTGTCCTTTCCTGACCCTTTCCCTTCCTGTCTCTACAGCCCACCAAGTTTTTGCCTGTGAACAATTGTAAAACGGCAACAGTTGTTGAGGTTGTCACTCTTCCCACACACCAAGAGGTCTGCCTGCCATATTGATGCAGGCTCAGGTGGTGAAAGCATGCTTTCCTGCCTTGTCACAGGACAGATACAAAGCAATATATATTTCTGTGAGATGGAATGATAGTGATCCAGTGTGATTCTTGCACTGGAAGCTCCACCATTTTAAAAAGTGATTAGTGATTTTACATACCCTATTCTTTGAAGGTACACCCTTAGGGTAAGAATGGGCAAATCTTTCCACTTTGTTTCCTCTTACATTTTAATATTCAGAATTTTAATATATTCTGGATTTTAAAATGACGTGAAACAAATTTTTGGCTTGTATCTAATGACAAAGGTAAAGGTCTTCCTTGCTCGAAAGCCATTTGTGCCAGTGATGCGCTGCAAAAAAAATTACTACCCCCATCCTGGGTGAGGCTAACTCTGTGGGTGTGGCTAACTCTGTGGGCCTTGCCCACTTAGCCAGCCATACCATGGCCTGGGGTAGGGAGGTGGGTGTGGCCAGCCAAGTGGGCATGGCCTGGGGAAATTTCCACTACTGGTGCCCGCGCACCTGTGGGCACTGGGAGCAGCGCATCACTGATTTGTGCCCTATTTTAGGGTGTGGTGCTCATTTCCATTTACAGCCAAAGAATCAGCGCTGTCTGTGTCTGCAGACGTTTCCATGGTCATGTGACAGGCATGACTAGATGTCTGAGCACACGGAATGCTGTTACCTTTCCCGCCAGCGTGGTACCTATTTATCTACTTGGATTTTTTTGCTTTCGAATTGCTAGGTTGGCAGGAGCAGGGACAAACGACAGGAGCTCACTCTGTCACACAAAACGCAGGTCTCAAACTGCCGGCCTGCCGATCGTCCAGTCGTCAAGCTCAATGTTTTAACCACTAGGCCACCACAGCCCTTATTATGACTTTTCTCTAGAGATGTGCTAATCTATCAGTTTTGTTTTCTTCCACATTTTGATTTTGCTAATGTTCATACATTTGAATTCTCACTCATTACTCAGGCAAAGTATATACATGTCACAGTTTGTCGATTGCAGAAGCTTTGTTGAAAAAAATGTTAATCACCTTGAGATTCTTGTAACTTTCTTCAAAATGGCACTGCAGGGGGCAAAAAACAGTGTCAGGTTCAGTTCTAAACAATTGAACCTTGTTGGATCGGGGCCCGATGTGGGCCGGAGGGTCCCGGAGGAGACTGGTCAAGCAAAACATGTGAGGCAAGATGGAGCGAAGACCAGCGTTTATTGATCAGAAGGCACTTAACTTTATACTCTGCCTAGCTCGACTGCGTGCATACGTGTCGCGCAGCCGTGACAGGAAAACTCTGAGTCTGCACTTTAAGATTACACAAGTTACCCATTAGGGGAAGTTTCTTATCTATCTAATTTACTGCCGGGGACATGCATTGTCTACTGTTAATGGGAGCAAACATGTGCCTAGGTTGACTCTTGGGCTTAGAGCTTTTGCGGATGCAAGATTACTCATTACATGCCTATTGAGTTGACCACCTGGCGATCTTTTGCCCTCTATTGTCCGAACTGCCTGTTAGGTCAGCGATCAGTGAATTAAACTATAGCTATTAATCCGCTCCCCAATTTCTGTCCCTTCGGAACCAACGGCTCAAAGGAGTGTTCCTCCAAAACCGTGGTTCTGTCAGGGACAGTATGTCAATTATGTGCGCAGAACCCATAGAACCTGAAGGAATTAAGATGAGAACCACAAGCCATAAGCAAAATAATCTATTTATCAGGTAAAGTCACATCAGTTTGGGAAGACTTCTGAGAGAATCAGTGCTTCATTTAGGTTGCGGAACCACCTTCATATTCTGTAACATTCCTTGCTTATTTAAGGGATTCTCTTGTGATGCAATTATTGGGTCGTCAGTCAAGGAATTTGAATTCACATCCCCAAATCCAATCTTCTTTTCACACAATACATTGCCTTCGTTGGTTCTCCAGATCGATCGCTGACATCTTCAGAGATTTAATTTTTCTTAAAATTATTGCAAGAGTTTACCCAATAATGTTTCACAGCTGGCAAATGGTATGGCTCATGGATAGTTAAAAAGAAAAACAACATCAACAAGCAGCATGCCCTGGCTTTCCAGATGGATTTTATTACTCTGTTGCCAATTCACAGGAAATGAACAATCATTTAACACTGACAGGTACATGCTGAAACTCACTATCTCTCTTCAAAACCTTAAACTAATACCTTACAGAAGTTTAGCATTAGCCTTAAAATGCACTACTTTCCTCCCTTTTTTTGCTGGAGTTACAGTGTCTTGTGAATGGCAGCCATGCAAAAAGTCTCTCAAAAATATTACTGTAATTCAAAACATGTTTCTCTTTATAAAATTACTTAAAGGTTTATGTAGGTTTGAAAGGGGAAACCTGTTTTCTTTTAATTGCATCTAAGCAAAATTAACTGGTAGATAGCTCAGTGATTTAGGTATTTTTGGAGACAGAGGTTGGGAATTTGATTCTCCACTCTGCCTCCTTTACAGGGGCTGGGCTTGATGGTCCATAAAATCCCTTCCAGCTCTGCAGTTTCCAGATTATTGTTAAGATTAAAGTAATAGCAGAGCTACTCTGTACATTACAGTTTACCGCATGTTAATGTATTTTAGGGACTGAAGTGGCTTAGTGGTTAAGATGCTGAACTTGATGACTGGCAGGTCAGCAGGTCAGCAGTTTGAGACCTGAACGTTGTATGATGAAGTGAGCTCCCATCGTCTGTCCCAGTTCCTGCCAACCTAACAGTTCGAAAGCAAGAAATTGCAAGTAGATAAATAGGTACCACTTGAGCGGGAAAGGTAACAGTGTTCCATGTACTCCAGTGTCTAGTCATGCCTGACACATGACCACGGGAACGTCTGCTCTTTGGCTGTAAATGGAGAAGAGCACCATACCCTCGAGCCGGATACAGTGGAACCTCAGTTAACAAACAGCTTGGTTAACATAAAAATCGCATAACAAAAGGAAACCCATAGAAAATTTTGGCTTGATTTACGGAATTTTTTGGAACGGATTAATTGTTTTTCAGTGCATTCCTATGGGAAACTACGTTTCAGTTAATGTATTTTGGTTTTCAATGCATTCCTATTTGAAATTTGGTTAAAGTAATTTTAGCTGTAAGAGATGTCCCAGAGAACGCATTAATTACGTTAACCGAGGTACCACTGTACAACCAGCTTTCAAGCAAGGGAGACTTTTACCTAAGGTATTTTATATTGGTTTGCTGAAGAATAAAATGTAAATGTTTAATATAGGCTTACATTTTTAGCATAAGATTGGACAACAAACTAAAACCTTCAGGCATTTTCAGGAGTAACTTTAAGATTTGAACTTTGGCTAGGTAGGAACTGACGGGGAATTCATAATGCCAACTTTCGTAGAAGGCTTATTTGTAATAAAGACACAGATTCTACCCATGTGTCCTATTTGTTTCTAGTAAAGAAGTAGTTTCATTGTACTTTTTAGCTCCCCAAGTGGCTTAGTGGTTAAGGTGCTGAGCTGGAGACTGGAAGGACGGGTTTCAATACCTGAGAACTGCATTTGGGAACATGAAAGGAGCCTCATTCAGGCGTCCCCTAAAAATTCTTTCAACCCAGAGTAATCTCTGACAAGAAAACACACCTTGTCCATTCAAATCAAGGGATGATCCCCATGACATTACTGGATTATTGAATCAATCCTTTCTACTCCCTACCTCCCTTTTTTTAAATCCAAGGCCATTTTTGAACACGTATGGATGCTATGAGGGCTTATGCATTTAGAACGTCCCTGACATCAGCCAAAATGTCAGCTGTGGGACTGCTCCTCAGCACAGAATACGGCTGCTTCTCTAAATGGGAGGGGCTGGTTGGAGTGTTTTCTCCACTGTATTACTGGCTCATGCCCTCTGCTCCATGCCTATCAATCAAAACTGCGGCGGTGAGCAGTTTCTTGATTGTTGATAAAAGGGAAAAACAGAACAAAAATGTTTAACCCTCTTTAGTGATTCAGCATTGCTGTGATCAGCAGGGAAGGGGATAATTACACTTTCCCTGCCCCTCTGCAGAGGGGATGGGGAATTGTTAAATTCAGACATTAGATAGCTCCTTCAGCATACCATATATTTACCTGGAAGTAGCCCTTGACAGCTGCAAGCCTCCCTTATACACCATTCCCAGCATCCACAGACACTGTGGATGGTATCTATGGTATCAGAATCCTGAGATGGAGGTTCAAAGAGAAGCCCAAGGAAGGAGGTCAGAGTGCTCCTAGAGCCGCAAAATGTGGACACATGGAGCCAGAACAGAATCCCCAAGAGCTCCAAAGAGTGAGCTAAATACCCATCTGGACATGTTCTCAGTCTATATTTTACTGAAGGAAAATATTTAATTAGATATTTGGCTGCAGAGCCAGAAGTTGGGAGTTCAGTTCTCCACTGTGCCTCTAGGGAGGACAGCCAAGCTTTATAGTCATGAAAAAGCTGCACGGTCCCAGAAAACACTTTTATTTACCTAGAAAACACTGAATAGAGTTGCCATTAGTCAGAATTGAGGGCATACAATTATTATTATTATTATTATGGAAATTTGGAGCAAGAAAATCCAAATCAAGGGGAATGAGACCACAATTCCAACTCACATTGTACGAGCCCACTAATGGTGATCCTATGAATGAGTGGTCTCCAAAATATCCTGTCCTCAACTACCTTGTCTCTTAAAAACTCAAGCCTGCAGTTTCCTTTAGGGAATCAATCCATCTCATGTTTGGTCTTCTTCTTTTCCTGCTGCCTCTACCCTTTCCCAGCTTTATTGTATTTTTCAATCTTGCCTTCTCATGATGTGCTGAAAGAACATCAGCCTTTTTAAAAATCATTTTTGCCTCTAGACATATTTTGTTCAAATTTGATTTGCTCTAGGACCTACTTGTTCATCTTTCTAGCAGCCCAAGGTATCCATAAAGCTCTCCTCAATTACCGTATTTCAAACAAATTATATTTTTTCCTGTTAGCTTTCCTTAATGTCTAGCTTTCTTATCGGTACATGGTGACTAGGAATAAAAGAGTATGGATTATTTTGGTCTTGTTCTCCACTGATACATCCTCAGTCTACATTGGAGGACTCAGAATAGGCTGAGGGTTGGAATGCCTAAATGCAAGACCAACATGCTCAACTGGTGGCTGCTGCAGACAACAACATGTTGTGTGAATGTGGAAAGACATGGAATCCAGCTCATTTACTAGTCTGCCAGTTACTGTCATAAACATGCAGGACTTAGGTTTGGCCAATGACAAAGCCAAGAAAGTGGCTTCATTTTGACAGTCCAGGTTTTGATCAGGACATGGAAGAAAAAGAAGAATCTACACTGACTTATTTATTGTGGCTTCCCTCAAAAATTCCTTGCCATTCTTGTTTAGTGTAGAAATGTCATTCTGTTATAAACCCTTAAACCTGCAATAATGAAATTATGTTATGTTGAGAACATAAATGTTGAGCCAAATTAACTCTGGTTTTCCACTGTGGAGGCCAACACAGCTTGGAAACTTACTTTTTAAAAAACCTGCTGAAGCCTTCCATAAGTGAATTATTTTGAATCCATCATGATAATTCCCACATGCTGTCCTGAAAGAAAATCCAAAAATATGACAGTTGCATAGATCCTTCTCAAGAAATCAGGTCTAGCCCTTTTTTGTCTTCACTGGTAACAGGTGCTTTTTAAAAAGCTGATGGCCTTAATCTGATAGTGTCACTGAATTGGCTCAATATCTGTTGCATTAGTAATTTTGGACTTTTAGAGTTAATGCTCCAGAGAGATATGTAATATAGTTCTTATGATACAAGCAACTACACAGTCACAGTTGGGTGAAAGTTTCCACAAGAGATTTGCCAGTTCCTTGTGTGACTGCTTGGGTAGTGGGTTAAGTCAGTGCAGGCATCCTAATGGAATTTCTTACTCCACTAGCAATATGAATAGTAGTTCTTTATTCAAGACCAAGTCACCTCCAAAATACTTTGCATGACAGCAGGACTAGGTCACGAGGATGATATGGTATTGCTGGGACATGAAATACAAACCTCTGTACTGTGGTTGCTGTTCAGTTACACAGTTGATTCTGACCCTTTGCGACTCTATGGACCATTCTCCTCGAGGCACCTCTGTCCTCCACTATCCTCCTCAACCCACCCAGCTCTGTGCCCATTGTTTCGGCCACAGCTGAACTCAAAGAGCAAATGGAGGTTTGTCATGGTAGATGACATAATCATTGTTACTAATACAAAATCCTTGGATTTTGACCTAGAGGACGCTGTCTTCACTAGACGTATATCTACAAGACTATGGAATTCTTGATTTTAGCCTGAAAAAAGAAGAAACCACTGGCATGACAATTAAGGGAGAACTGGGAATAAGGATTGGGGTTGGGGGGAGGGGATTATGTCAAAAGATGCCTGAACACATGTGCTATGATTTATAGTTATATTCAAGTATGCTCTCTAGGTATTTGGATTCCACTAAAGTCTCTTTCCCTCATTTTAACCTAAACTGGGAGGTATATAAATGGCCCAGGACTCTTATTTAAACTATGCCGGTACTTTGTCAGCAGGGATTAACCAGGTATTCAGAGGAAGCAATGATTATTGAAACCAAAAGCTTAGAAGCAAATGTTTAGTACCCCCCTGGGAATATGAGTAACTTCGGCTCATGTGAACTGCAGCTTTTAGAAATAGGTCTTCATGGGGTGTAGAGAAAGATTAAAGATCTGTTATTATTCTTGGCTCTCACTACTGCCTTGGCGTTTATATTTTCCCAGTAGAATTCCCCAAATTGGAAATGTAGAAGTGCCAGCTCGCACTGCTTCAGTTAAGGTTGTGTCAACATTTCCTATAAAACGATGTTTGTCTAGGCTTTATAACCAGACTGTAAAAATGTGCTTTGAGCAGGAACTTGGCATGCAGAAGGTGAGAATGTCTAATTTAGCAATTTCACAATTAAAAATGAAATGCCTGTCCACCTGTTTCTAGCGAATACGTCTTTGATACAGTTAAAATAACATGATCTGTGGATTCATTTTCAATATTCTTAAGTGTGCTTTCTTTTAAAATGCAATTTGTAAAGTGGCATCCATAGTTCGTAATCTTAGGCTCAAAACAGAATTCTTTTTCTGAGATGAAATGCTTCATTTGTGGAAGGTCTGCCATCAGAGATACAAGGAGATACATTGAAAAGCCATTACAAAGGTATGAATGAAATTTGACATAATCTGGGTTCTTATGAGCCGTCTTCTGAGATGAAATGCTTTAAATTCCGAAAATCACCTGTGGTTGCTCTGCCAACTATAATTAAAGATACAATAATAATAGTAATAATTTCATGTCAGAAATTATTCAGGGTTGAAAAGATTTTTGCTGGAGAAACTCTGCTCAGGGGACACATGAATGAGGCTCCTTTCAAGTCTCCAAGAAATTTCCCCACCGAAGTTGTCCCTATTTATCTACTTGCAATTTCTTATTTTCCATCTGCTAGGTTGTCAGGAGTTGGGACTGAGTTGGGACAGAGATGGGTGCTCAATCTGTCATGCAGTACCCAGGTCTCGAACTGCCAACTTGCCGGCCTTTCAGCTAACAAGGCAAGCTTCTTAACCACTGAACCACCGCAGGCCAAAAGATACAATGAAGAGCAACAAATTTGAAGCCTTTTTATTGGTGACTCGATTTCTAGAATATGGTGCTTGAAGAAGCTCCTCATTTATTACATCTTTCATGGCTTAAATGAGACATCTAAATTAATCCAGATGTTCGATAGCATTTAAGGCCACATACCCCACTTCCCAAGCTATTTGCCTCACCATCCCCCTCCTCTGCGTTACTGACATTGTGTACTCTGCTCCCAGCTACAAATCTGATACCAGTGGTTCTCAACCTTTGGTAACCAAATGTTCTTGGCCTGCAGCTCCCAGAAATCTTGGCCAGCACAGCTAATGTTGTAGTCCAAAAACATCTGGGGACCCAAGGTTGAGAACCACTGTGAGAGACAAAACCTTGCATAAGCTGGGGAAGGCGATTACCTGGATGCAGTGTCTCCAGTTCTATATGATACTAGCTGGTTACCCGGCCTTGCTCGGGTTTTTGTCACCCCTGTGTTTTTATATTTGCAAGGCCCAAAGCGCCCTCAGAGGGCAACAAAACCCTAAGCGCAGCCCACAACCTAACTGGCTGCCCCTTTGCTTGTACCTGCTTCATCTCTCGAGTGTCCCTGGCAACCTCTCTCCTTTCCTCCTCTGTCCACTGGACTCCTGCCCTGCCAGCTCCAGTGGCCATGGGGATAGGCCTAAAGCCCCTGTGATGTCACAAAGGCCCAGATTGGTTGATTGGGATTGGTTGATCGGCCAAGGATCAATTTGGATCAACCTGAAATGGGTTCCGAGACCCCCGCAGTGCTGATCTCGCAAGCCCAAGGTAGGCGTGTGCCAATTTTCAGAGTGATTGGTGCAGGGGTGTGGATTTGTATAAAGAGCATACTTGACGACACCTCTGTTTTATATATAGAGATAAAAGTAACCACACTTTTGACTGCGATTGCATCACCAGCTAAATTTTCTACCTGTTGTTTGAAGTAAAGTGGATAAAGAACAGGTATCCCTCCTTACATTAGTAGATAAAAAAACCTGCACCTAAACCATTAGTTCATTTTACAGTATAGTACCAGTGATTCAATGTTTTGTGCTGTTACATTGATGCTCACACATTTCAGCTGTTTTTATATATTATTGTATAATACCTGCTTTGCATGGTGATTTTTATTGCTAAGTTACTTTTTTAAAAAAGTTTGGTCTTAGCTGTGATACATGTAGTGCTGCTGTAAGGGACATGGTGGGGAGGGAATGCAACAGGATCCGGCAAAATTAACAGCTATTGCTAGATATGGCATCCCATGGTCTCGGCTTAGCACAGGCCAGGGTGGAGTGATCAATCTGTCTATATCAGGAGTTCTCAACCTTTTAAAGCCAGGGTCCAGGTCACGCTCCCTCAGACAGCTTTGGGGGCCGGATGGTCATTTTGCCCTTCTTCCACCACATGACACTTCCTGGTGTGGTGGAGGTGGGTGGTGGGGGCACATGAAATGGTGCTGAGGGCCGCATATAGCGCGTGGCCTGCAGGTTGAGAATCCCTGGTCTGTGTTTTAGCCAGTACAGCATTAGGAATGGATGAATTTGTCATTTTCAGTGGCTGTCACTTTTACCTTTTTCCACCTCAAGTTCATTAGCTCACTTCTTCCACAGGTTAATTTTATGCGTTGCTACAGCTGTTTGCAGGTTTAAAAAAAGCCACTGTGAGCCCATCCATTGTCTTCCTCTGCAGACAAGAGCCATCAGCCCAGTTCTTGCTAAATATAACTTTTATTCAACCATGGTGCCAATAGGCAACGATATACAATAACTCCCAGCTGGGCCTGGTTCCTGCTACCGGCTCTCTAGAGTCAATAGTCTCTGACCAACCATTACATTCCTTAACCCTACAGAAGGGTACTGCCCTACATGTAGTGGGAATAGGTGGCCTTGGAGCAGGTTTCTTCCAGATGAGGTTCCTCTGGGTTCTGGATCACACCTGACTCCCCCCTCTGCCATCCATACTGTCATTCTTCCCCTTGCCTATGCCATTCACCCACTAAGGAAGTTTCACTGCCTTCCACTCCTACTTGTGATGAGTGGCCTCCTCCGTGGTCATCTGCAGGTGGACCTAGACCCCTCATGGGGGTTCTTCCTTATATTCATGTCCAGCTCAGGGATAAGAGTGGCTTTTCCTCTGGCTCCTTCCTAGTGCCGTGGAAGCCTTCCCACATCTCCTCAGCAGCATCCTACCATGCTTCCTTTGCCCCTGTCTCTTCTGTCTCCTCCCAAACCTCACCTACCCATATTCACTTCCCCTTCTTCTCCTCCTCATAAAGGTTGTCCTTGCTCAAAAGCCAGTCATATCTGGCTCTAGGCTCATCTCTATTTACAGCCAAAGTGCCAGTGCTGTCTGTATCTGCAGATGTTTCTATGGACATGTGGCAGACATGACTAGATGCCCAAGTGCACAGAATGCTGTTACCTTCTCACCAAAGTGGTACCTGTTTATCTGCCTGCAATTTCTTGCTTTCGAACTGCTAGGTTGGCAGGAGTTGGGACACTCGTTCCATTGTGCAGCACTTGGGTCTCAAACTGCTGACCTGCCAACCTTCCGGTCATCAAGTTCAGAGTCTTCAGCACTAAGCCACCACAGACCCTCACTTCTTCTAGCACCCTATTATACCTGGAAATGGATCTGTCACCTCTGTCCCTCCATCTTCCTCTGGAAAGGCCCCAGCTACCTCAGCATCCTCTGCCAATGTTGGTTCTCTGTGTGGCAGCTGGAAATTGGGAGCTCTGAGTTGGAGTTTTTCAGGGGCTGTGGGCCACTGACCCTCTAGAGGCCCTCATCACAGTCAAAAAAAGGGACATTTTGCATGAACCTTAATGAAGAGAAGGTATTCTCATGTCCAAGGGAAGATATCTCACAGAGGTTATTGAATTGGATTGGCTGTGCTGACGATCCCTCGATTAACCAGACTATCAAGGCACGAATTCTTGCTGGTCGCAACTCGCTTTCCATTCCTTTCACTGCCGTGTTGGTGATAATGAGAATTTTAGCAAGATTTCTTCATATTTCTCATATGTGCTCCACTTCAATACTACGACTTGAATTGTATACAGCTAGCATGTCTAGTTGACACTTTGGCATCAAAGTCCATCCTATCTGGAGGCCAGTAAGTAGGGAGTCTCTTCAAAATAGTCTTGTTACCCTTTTTTGTAGTATCACTGGAGCGTGGGAAAGTTATTAGTTTGGATCACTATCCCCCAGATCTTAATAACTGATGGCTTTGCTCTCTTTGGCATTCTGGGACTTGCAGTCCAAATAATTACTTTTCCAGTCTCAGAGATGTGTCATGTCATGCAACTAACTATTTCTCAACTTTACTGCCCAGAATCTGGAACCATTCACAAAATGTAGCTGCATCTCATTTGTTTGTCTTTTTTTAATGCTTGTTAGGATTTTTTTAGTGTCTTTTCCAGTCTCTGTGTTTGTACTTTTACAGTGATGCATTTATGAAATAGCAAAAGAAAGAAAAAAAGATTATTTAGAAAGGAGGCTTATCTGCCAAGCGGGAATGAATGTAAGATTTGGTTCCCAGCTTATTCTCTTTCTTAAGAGTGTGAGAACAGGCAAGCTTGTTGGAACATAGTTTGCAGGTCAAGGAATGCTGTTGGCCAACTAAGTGTGTGCCAGATCCTTGATCAAAAGCTTCCTGCCTTCACTGTCCTCCCAGTTGAACTGGAAAGAACACAAGCTTCAGTTTCTCATCTCGCTTCACATATGGTATTGATCCCAACTTCACAAGAGCATCAAGCATGGATTCCTTGGGTTTGGTCTGTTTCATTTAAATAAAAACTAGAATCAGAACAACTTGTTCTTTGGTTTCAGCTGAACATGAATTGTATTGTAATGAATTCTTCTGCTAAAATAAATGCTCTCCTGCTGAGCAGAGTTTCGGCAAGTTTCCACTGGACAAAGCTTTCGATGAATGCAACATTCCTTTCAGTTCTGATTTCTACACAGCAGTGATAATGCAGATAATCTATATCTATAAAACAAAGGTGTGGTATTGTATGTGCTCAATAGTTTCCCAGACTCCTGGACGGATCTCACTGAAAATTTGCACACAGCTACTTTGGCCTTGCGAGATCATCACTGGGGGGTGAACCCCAATTGTTGGTTTAAGCCCCCCAAATTTGGGGGGAAGTTCTGTGCATGCACACAGTTCTAGGGAGTGATTGCATGCAGATTCTGCCTCAGCGAGCCATTGAGCTGTGGCTTCAGCCCGGTGCCATCGTCGTGTGTGTGCACATGCCTGCCTCACGAAGTGCTGCTTCTGCCACCCGGTGGTGTCAGATGCGGCAAACCTCCGGCCGATGGGAGCAGCAGACCAGACCATGGCCCAGGCCTGGAAAGCCTCAGTGGGAGCTGGGTGGCAGAGGAGGCGGAGGAAGAACACCCTCCCTGGGCAGGTAAGGTGGCCGAGGGCCGGATACTGAGGCGGGGGAACCGGGCCCAGGGACTGAGGCAGGGGAACTGTGCCTTGGGACAGTTTCACTCCCCAAGTGAAGCCTTGGCCACTTTGGTGGCGGTGCAGGCCAGCAGCGCACCCTCCTTGGCCAGGAAAGCTTTGCTGTCCTCGACCTTTGCCTGGGCGCCGTTGGCTTTCTCGAAGTTGCCATGTGGCACAGGAGGGCCAAAGTTGCGGGCCACCTCCTGCTGCTGTTGCAAGGCAGAGAAGGTGCCGGGCAGGATGGCCATCAGGGGGGAGGTGAGCCCCATGCCCTGTGCCAGGCTGGAGCAGAAGCTGCAGGGCAGGCTGGGCATCTGGTGGTGATGCAGGTGCTAGGGTGGCAGCTGTGGCTGAAACAAGCCGGGCAGAGGCAGTGGGGTGGCAGAACCACCGGCCTCTAGGGTTGCTTTAAAGAAAAACAAACAAACCCGGGCAAGGCCGGGTAATTGGCTAGCACATAATAAAAAAAAGCAATACCAATACTCAGTAGAGGGTTGGGGCTGTCTGTCTTTTGGGTTAAAACCTGTACTAGTGTTAATTAGGAGCAGTATCTAGTGGATTTAATCCCACTTGAATCCATCTTGATGGAGGGCAGCAGCTCCATTAATACTGGCCTGGGGCTGATGAGGACTTTGCATGCCAAAAGGGCTCAGGACAAGAAAGTGACTCGCGGAACTGGATCAGTGGTATGGGTGTCATGCTGCAATGTAGAAGGCAGATGAAAGGCCAATGCATTATACTCTCAGGACAGTCTTCATGGCTGATCGCCATGATGATCACCAATATTCAGATTCGAATACAGAAGAGTAGAAGAAGAAGCATAAATCCATCTGTAACTCAGTCCATTATTCCAACCACATCTGGTGCAATTCTCAGAGGTGTGTGTGCATACTGACCAGGTATACACTCTCAGGATCAGTTCACATACTTGGGTATTCTTTCTACATGACTAACTCAAAACTTGAAAAGTTACCACTTGCCAGGATATATAATTCTTAAAAAGCCAATTGGCAGAACACCAGCGCAACATTGACTGGAATTATATAGAATATTTGTCTACCCCTAAAGGCCTATGAATAATGCATCAAGACACTGAAAAGATCATCCTGATTGGCTGAGGATGCAAAGCCAGCTACTTCCAAGGTCTAACACTCAGTATAATCCCTCAGATGAACAATTATTTTGTACTATTTGAACAAAATCATTTCAGGAAAGAAACCATTTTGGCTGGGCAGCAAATTAATTTCATCTGTATCAGAAATGAAAAGAGATACTTGGATGAAACTCATGGAAGAAATAAACATGCCAAAAGATGGCCCAAAGGCCTGATGATTATTAAAGTGGCTTGACCGTGACCCTACTCAAATCAGAAAATCCAATATCCATCAGCAGAGCTGGACATCACCATAGGAATCAGAATTTAAATTTGAAAGAATCAAGTAACTGGGGGGCGGGGGGGGAAGGCAGTGACCTTACAGGACCATTTAGCCTTAAGTGCATTGGAAAAAGCTATTTGCAACTGCAAAAATTACATCTAAGCAGAACAGAGAAAACATTTTGGCATGGTATCAGAAAAGTGGCTCCTGAATTTCTTGTAATAGCTTGTCAGCTCTCTCAGAATCCAAAATATCTGGAAAAAGCCACAAGTGAATTGCTATCTTGCTGGTAAAAAAGAAATATCTAAAGATCCAATAAATTTTAGGCTGATATCACTAGTTTTTCACCTTTATAGTCCTGGAACGAATGATTTGGCAGAATCAGAGTGATCTTAAGAAAATAAGGCTTTTGCACCAAAAAAAAAATTTGTGAATGGAAAAAATGAACAGGCAACCTCATACCTATGTCAGACTGTACCCTCTCAACAAATACCATTCTAGCTGCCTCAAAAGCTCTTGATGTTACCTATTACTGAGCTAAAATTATCTGTTATATTTATCAATTGTACAATGGTACTTCTAACATGAACAAAGCAAAAGGGGGGGGAATCTATTTTATGACACCCCACATTGCAATGATGGTTACTTAGTTTTTGAGACCATGCCTTTTAAGCAGTCTCCAAAGGCCAGTTATAACAGTTAATATAAAGTAATATGAAAATCAATCACATTTTATTAGGAAGAAAATAACATGTTTAAAAAAATAGCACAGAGTAACAGAAAATGTATTAGGCTCTGCCTGTAACGTGCAAAAAGGTAAAGGAGTAATTAAATAAGAATAAAGGCGCATAAAGAATAAAGTAGCCCCAAATTTTCTTCACAGTGCCACTGAAAATGTAGTAAAAAGGATTCATATGTCCCTTCCAAATAAACGTCCACATCCTGGCTGTCACAGCTTTAAAGTCTTTGTCCCATATTCCCACTAGGAGTTCTGTTGGTGTTACAAAACAGGACTTAACATTTAATGGCCTGAGTGGGTGGGCTAGATCCTGGAGGGAAAGGCTGACCATTAAATATCCTGGTCCCCAACTGGAGCTGGGGTGGGGGTGGGGGTGAGGGGTAAGCAACCTGATTCCATCCAGATGTTACTAGCTACTATTCTCATCATCCAGGATCAATAGGTATGCTGCCTGCAGTTCTGCTGGGAGTGGAAGTAAGATTTTATTTATTTATATTCAAATTTATATGCCGCCCAATCAGGTAAACCCGACTCTGGGCAGCTAACCTACTGCTGTGTTACGTGATCACCACTAGTACACAAGAGCAAAACCAAATTAGAAGATGGAAGAAGGAGCTCACTGGGCAAGAAACATCATTAAAGGAGGATATAGTTGAAGATCTCATTCTCCTCTATGTCACTTGGAGGACCCTGAATAGGCTGAGGGTTGGAGTCCCTAAATGCAAGACCAACATGTTCAAGTGGGGACTGCTGGTGGACAACAACATGTTGTGTGAATGTGGAGTGACACAGAGTCCGGCTCATTTACTGGTCTGCCAATTGCTGCCAGAGGCATGCACTGATGAAGACTTGGGTTTGGCCAACAACAAAGAGAAGAAAGTGACTTCATTTTGGCAGTCAAGGGTTTGATCGGAACGTGAAAGAAGAATACTAGTGAAATGAATTCAATTGTACTCATTTACACAATGCACAATTACAGTCTCACATTATATACCCTTAATGTGAGTTATATAAACTGGCTGGAAGGGGACTGTTTGTTTTAGACCAATATTTCTTTTGCGTTAAGTTGTACAGATTTTGTGTGTGTGCCCAGGTGAGTCAGTTTATATTTCCCCCTCAGAATCTTTATAAATTCATTCATTGAGTAACAAATTCATGTTTCAACACACAAATACATCCAAGTACCTTTTAAAGTGCATTTCTTGAGGCAAGAGAAAGATGAGAACCAAAAGTGCAAATCATTCAGAATGGTTTTCAAAGCAATGTGGTTGTGAGGACATAACTAGGAGAATAAAGCAGTTTACAAGACTTCATCATAAAATGAACATTGATTCATATTCCACATGACCATAAATCAACTTGGAAAAATCATACGTTTTGAAATCAGTTTTTTTAGTCATCTAACCACAGTCTGAATCACAGTTGTCATGGGCACAAACAAATGAAAACCATCTGCTATGGCACCAGCTCTCATAGCATCAGGGAAGATAATTTTGCAGTGCATCTGGACTTCCCTTTCTGGGCTAACTAAGAAAGCAGAATGAAGATAGCACTTTCCCCATTTAGTATATGGAACAGTTGAACACCATTTGCTTTCTTCCTGCCTGGGAGATGATCTTCAGCACTGATGAATTCTCCCAAGAGAGGTAAATTTCCTCATTATTGAAATGTAGGTCTGTAACAGCTTCTGCCCCAGTGCTGCCAATCTGGAGTTTATCTAGGCGGTAAATGGCTTAAGCCTTCCAGTGAAATTAGACCCTGCATTCTAAATTAAGTTGGCCAGATGTCTTTAGTTTAGCCAGACAGTCCTTGGTGTTTGCAGGAAAATCATCAAGACATATGACCCAGCCCTGCTCGGTGAGTGTTCCCCTACACAGATGGCCCCCACTTTGAAATCCATTCCTTCCCCATCATCCACCCTCTGCAAGATGCAGATCAGTCCAAGTGGTCAGTTTAAGAGACAAAACATCTTCCAAGCTGTGCTCATAACTGGGGAAGAAAAGAGAGGGAAATGTGCAGTCCCTTTTAGGGCCCCTTTAGGGTAACAATGGAAATCCTTTGGGGATCGCATAGGGAAACCTCTTACAAAGAGATACATGACTCCTGCCTCCAGCTGCCTCTTCAGTGCAACACAAAGGCAGCAAAGATTTGGCCGCCTTTATCGAAATCCTTTTAGGCAATGTCAGGGCAAAAGGGGTGGGTGGGTTCACCCTTTTGTTTGACATGCTGTGTTTCAGAATCAGCAAGAACATCTTGAGATGGAAGGAGAAACAGTATGCCATGTAGAGAGCAATTTACCATAAGATCTCACGTTCAAAGCTTGGGAAAGTGACAATGCTAGTTAGGAAAGGTGTAAGTGGCAGCCTAAAAAATAACATTTCAAATCTTTGGTAGGGGATGGTGGTCATATTCTCCCTCTTCCATGTCTAGACCAGATGTGAAACTGCCAAAATGAAGCTACCTTTTGGTGAGTCCATTCTGCAGTTCCTTTGGCCTGACCTAGTGTGAGAAAAATTAGCCAGCAACACAAGGTTATAATTACCAGGATATGCCCAATTGTGGTTCAAAAATAACACAATCTTCAAGGAGGCTCTTACTGTGTACCCATACCAGGAAGATTGTCCTGAGAATATAATGCAGTGGCTTTTTCTGCCCGCTTCTCCCATTGTCTTTTCATTGCAAGAGGCCCCTGCTGGAGTAGGGAGAGAGAAAAAATGGCTGCCTAGAGGTATGGGCAGCAGGGCTCTCTTGGGTGCAGCCCCAGTAGGGAGAACCGCAAAGCCTCCTCTCTCTTGTAGTGAGGCAGAGCCAGCATTCCCTCACACCCTGTGGCTTCACTTACCTGCCTCGTTGTCCCTGCTCTATGGGGTGCACCAAGCCAGATAGGGAAAGCCTCGCTCACTCACAGTGAGAGAAAGAGGCTGGAGTGACTTTTCCCATCATCATCATCATCATCATCATCATCATCATCATCATCATCATCATCATCATCATCATCATCATCATCATCATCATCATGTTTAATTTCTATACCGCTTTACTCGACCCAGCGGGTGACTCAAAGCGGTGTACACAGTCACAATAAAAATACAGTAACACAAGAAAATATAACTTGATACAATCAATAATACAGTAATAATACAATAATATCAGCAAATTACAAATTTACAAGTCGGGGAAAAAGAAATACAGTATCAAGTACAAAATACAAGCCCCATACAGAGACCCTTCTAGTGGTGCCACCTAAGTACTCCTACTTCCCCACGGCCAATGCTGGGCCGGGGAAGGAGTTCAGATGATAAACGCTTTAATCCCCGCACCGGTGGAGAAGGCAACGGGGGAAACACAGCAGGAGTCCGGTCTTGGCAAGAGTCCTACAGTGCTGCGGGCATCTCCCATTATCCTCAGGCCAGGCAAGGCAAGGGGGGAGGGGCGTCCCATGTTCTGCCTTGGTGCTATTGGCCCGCCCACCCCTCTTTCCCTGCAGCATGTGATGGTTGGATGGCGCCAGTTCAAACACAGTTTTTAAAATAAAAAAACACAGTACTGTAAGCATTCAAAAACATTACCCCACGGATGTCTCAATTATGGTAATTAATTTTATTTTCACGTACCATATTTTGATTATTGAAACTCACTAGCAGCTGCTGTATTTTCCACCCTCAGCTCATACTCGGGTCAATATATTTTCCTGGTTTCTCGGCTTATATTCAAATTGGCTTATACTCGAGTATATAGGGTATCTGTTTCTCATTTTATCTGCAGAGGCTTACATTCAGACATCCCTTTGCCTCAAACCTCTTAAGTTACTCTGGAAATATCTCTCATATTAACACATAGTAAAATGGCCTGGCATGAAGTCTGCAAGGAGTTATAATTGTAAATATTCTTGCTGGCAAGATTTATAACAATTAGACTTCACATGTTGATCCAGAGTTCCAACATGCTCAAATGGGGACTGCTGGTGGATAACAACACACTGTGTGAATGTGGGAAGATACAGAATCCGGCTCATTTACTGGTCTGCTGATTATTACCAGAAATATGCACCAATTAAGATTTAATTTCAGTCAGTGAAAAAGCCAAGAAAAAAGCCAAAAAGTTTGATTTGGACATGAAAGAAAAAAGGAAGAAATCTGGAGTTCCCAGTGGTGTTCCTTATAAGATAAGCATAAGGAATATGTGGCTCTCCAGATGGACAACATTATTTCCTCAGCCTTTTTTGTAAGACTATAGGAACCACCATCTGGGATCAAGCAAAGGCACGACTTTGATAGCAAAGACCATATTTAAAGAAGTAAGGACTTAATTGGCACTGAGTAACCCAGGGGTGCCCAAATTATGGTCCATGGGCTGGATCCAGCCCCCAATGCCAATTCATCTGACCTGTGCCACCCTCAGCACTCCTAGAAGTGGAAGCAAAATGCCTCCGTACGGGCACATTTTACTTCTGCTTCCAGGAGCAACAAGGACAGCGTGGGCTGGATGAATTGGCATTGGGGGCCAGATCTGGTCTGTGAGCCATAGTTTGGACACCCCTGGTTTAAGCAGAGAAAATGGCAGCTTAAAATCTATCTCATCCTGTTGCAAAACAGATTGCAAGATGTGTTTTATTTCTGCTTCCAGTGGGAGAAACCATGTGACCAGTCTGCTGAACCATGTGACTGGCCCACTGAACCTCATGACTGGCCCACAGTCTGAAAAGTTTGGGCGCCCCTGGTGTAACCAATGAGGCCACAGTGGTTCAGTGGTTAAGATGCAGAGCTTGTCGACCAGATGGTTGACAGGTCAGCAAGTCAAGACCTGAGTGATGCGTTACAGATTGAGCTCCAATTGTCTGTCCCAGCTCCTGCCAACCTAGCAGTTCAAAAGCAAGAAATTACAAATAGATAAATTGGTGCTGCTTCAGTGGGAAAGGTAACAGCATTACATGCACTTTGATGCCTGCCACATGACCACAGAAACGTCTGGAGATGCAATCCAATCAACTTGCTTTCAGCTTTGCATTGAGTGGTGGCATCTCTAATTTCTAAATACTGGCACAGCAGTGGCTCGCGCCTTTCTGCTTTCCCTGTAAGCAAGTCTGTGTTAAGAGCCAATTGTGGATGAAAGGTGGTGACCATTTGTTGCCACAGATGGTGACGATTAACACGCTGACCTTGCAGATGCAATAGCCAAATGGGGGTACAGCAGTATCCTGCACACAGTGTAAATGAATTCAGAAAGTTTTTACACTAGCACATTTATGAGTAATCCTAATGCGGTAGCTTCCTGCTGATAATTTTCATGTCAGAGATTACTCTGGGTTGAAAGGATTTTAGGGGACACCCGAATGAGGCTCCTTTCATGTCCCCAAGTGCAACTTTCGGGTATCAAAACCCTACCTTCCAGTCTCCAGCTCAGCGCCTTAACCACTAAGCCGATGGGGATGGCAAGTGAACCCTCTACACAACTTGGCCTCTAGATCTGCCCCACCACATCTGTCTCCATCCATCCATGTTCTTTCCACAGCATCTAATTCAAAGAGCACGTAGCCTCTAGGCACAAGCCCTTGGAAACCATTATCTGTGCCAATAATATTCAGAAGGGTAGCTGTGTGAGGTTTTCTTAACAAAAGGAACAAAGGATCTTTAAAGACAAACACATTTTATTTGGCAGAGGTTTTAACCAGCTGTGCCCTAGTGCATCTGAAGAGATAGGTACAATTCACTAAAGATTGTGCCAGATAAAACATGTGAGTCTTCAAGGCATCACAAGGATCTTTGTTGTTTTGTGCCAATGGTACCTGATGGGGACATAACATTCTGAAGCACTTTTCAGCATTCACTGTCCCAGGAGAGAACTCAGAAGAGAATGGCCAATGGCCATCTTGTCTGGGGATGCTTTGGGGACTCCAAGCTCAGCCCTCAACACATGTAGGTGCCAACAGTAGCACAACCAGTGTATGCACAACTGGCATCTAATAAGGGCTGGCATCTAACCATACCTGTCAAGTTTTGGATTTAAAAATAAGGGAAATCCAGCGGCGCTGGGCAGTTGCTGCGCTGGTGCGCATGCACAGTATGGGTTTTGCCTTTTCCTTCTGTGCAAGGCACCATGGGGCTGTAGTTCCCGGCCCATTTTTTTAAAAAATATAGTGCAGCTTGCCCATGGCTACACAGGCTGGCTCTTCTCCTTGGAGGAATAGTGTGGAATCGAACTCCCAACCAAATATTTAACCCACTGAACTATCCAGCGAGCTCTTCTGGATATGCTGGGGTATCATTCCCAATATGTCCAGTCAGCACAGCCACAGACGGTTAGGGATGGTGGGTGTTTTGGTTAGAGGTTTACGGGAAAATACAAATACAGGATGATGGCGGGAAAGAGGGGTAAATAACGGGAGTTTCCTGGCCAATATGGGAGACTTGACAGCTATGCATCTAACCAAAACACCCACCATCCCTAACTGTCTGTGGCTGTGCTGACTGGACATATTGGGAATGATACCCCAGAATATCCAGAAGAGCTCGCTGGATAGTTCAGTGGGTTAAATATTTGGTTGGGAGTTCGATTCCACACTATCCCTCCAAGGAGAAGAGCCAGCCTGTGTAGCCATGGGCAAGCTGCACTGTCCAGTGCATCCCCAGGAAAACAGGATGGTAAAAAACTTCTGTGTATTCTTTACCTAGAAAGCCCTGAAAAGGATTGCCATAAATCAGAATTTCCATGGCACCACACAATTATTATTTATTATATCTAGAAAACAACTGGTTAGGGGCATCAGTACCAAAATATTGTTACAATCCTATAGCACAAGTCAGAACCCTAATAAGATTTTCAAAGTAAGTGAGATATTTAAGGAGTAGCTTTATCAATTGCACTCTCCCAGTCAATTTCCTTGTCTGAGTGCAAGTTTGAACCCAGGCTTTCTGAGTCCTAGTCCTTTACTCAATCAACTATAACAGTGATGGCAAAACTATGGCACGTGTGCCAGAGGTGGCACTCGGAGCCCTCTCTGTAGACACCTATACAGTCACCCCAGCACAGAGTTTGCCCTGCCCCTCTGTCCAGCAGCCCAAAGGGAGTGTTTCCTGCCTCCCCTGTTGCTACGTTGGCACTTTGCGATAAAGAAGTGGATTGGGGGTTGCAGTTTGGGCACTCGGTCTCTAAAAGGTTTGGCATCACTGCACTATAACATAGATACCTTGGAATAAATCTAATTGAAATCAGTGGAAGCTACTTCTGAGGGGACACTTTAAATAAGGTTGCCCCACTGTATCTAGCATTAGAAAAGGAGAATGAGAGAGAGAGAGAACTAAATAATGTTAAGTACAGTGCCTCAGAAACATAAGACACAGGCCATCCTGAAAAGCTCTTATGCCGTTTTCTGGGAGGGTTCGCCCCCACCTTTCTCTTGGAAAGAACAGAAAGTTACATGTCCCAAAAAGGCCAGATGAACAACTCAGTTATTAGTCACCCAGGTATTTACAGTGTTTTTCCTATTTCCTTTCTCCCATGGCCTTTGTGGTCAGCAGAACAAAATTCCTGGGAACTCCCACCTAAACACAAGTTTCCTGTTTATTCTCTCAACATGCTTTTATGTTTTTGCTGTTGGAAACCAATTAAGCCAGAGTTGCCACAGAACAAGGCAAACAGAGATTGCAGGTGAGGCAAGAGCACTAAGTGAGCCTCGTCTCCCTGCACCTTTTTCTTTGCTGAAGAACAGAAAGAAAAATTAAATGAGGTGTGCATGATGATCAACAAATTACCTTCTTCCCTTTACATTATCTCTAGTAAAGGTGAAGGTCTCCATTGCTCAAAAGCCAGTCATATCCGACTCTAGAATGAGGTGCTGATCTCCGTTTACAGCCAAAGAGCCAGCGCTGTCTGCATCTGCAGATGTTTCCATGGTTGTGTAGCACGCATGACTAGACACAGGAGCAAACAAAATGTGGTTACCTTTCCCACCTTAGTGGTACCTATTTATCTACTTGCAATTTCTTGCTTTTGAATTGCTAGGCTGGCAGTGGCAGGACCTGGGACAGAGACTGGAGCTCACTCCGCAGTGCAGCAGTTTGGTCTCAAACTGCTGACCTGCCAACCTTCTAGTCATCAAGTTCAGCCACCGCACTCCCTGAATTATATTTAGGCAAAGGTAAAGGTCGCCCTTGCTTGAAAGCCAGTCGTATCCGACTCTAGGTTTCAGTGCTCATCTCTGTTTACAGCCAAAGTCAGCATTGTCTGTGTTTGCAGATGTTCCTGTGAGCAAGTGGCAAGCATGCCTAGACACTGGAGTGCACAGGATGCTCTTTACCTTCCCACCGAAGTGGCTCCTATTTATCTACTTACAATTTCTTGCTTTTGAACTGCTAGGTATTCAGGGGCTGGGACAGAGATGGGAACTCACTCTGTTGTGCAGTACTCGGGTCTCAAACTCCTGACTGCTGACCTTCCAGTCATCAAGTTTAGCATCTCATTATTTTTACACAGCCAGAATTATCCTTTTGTGTCACCTAGGGCAGACATTGGGGAGGGGGAGGAATCCCTCACCCTCCTCTAGCACAAGTTCCTAGAGCCGTGGTGGTGTTGAACCTTGGCACAACAGATGTTCTTGTACGGGTGCATTTTACTTCCGCTTCCAGGAGCGACAAGGCCAGCGTGGGCCGGATGAATTGTAGTAAACCCATTTGTGTGGATTCACGGGGGCTTCTGGGAATTGAAGTCCAAGAACATCTGGAGTGCCAAGGTCCACCATCATGGTCATAGAGAATCAAGAGGAGGTCTACCTTTCCCATCACAACATGGTTTCAAGGACCTCCTCTCAGCACCAGCATTGACGAAAAGAAGCAGGTGCTGTACACAGAGTGAGTGCCTTCTTCCAGGAACAATGGTGGCTCCGTCTTCTTGTGTCTCTGGTGGAGTGTACTGGAGGTTTTGTTTCCTTGCTCTTACAGTTATAGTTGGTGTGGGGGAGGTTGGACAGTGTTTCCCACTTCAGGTGATGGGTGAATTTGGACTACTGTAGTCTTTAGCTCATTGAAGAATGAGCACAGAGAGTCTAGCTGCCACAGCTTCTAAATGTGTGCCTTAGAGATAGGAACATAAGAACAGCCTTGCTGGAACAGGCCACAGCCTATCCAGTCCAGCATTCTGTCTCACACATTGCTCACCATTTGCTTCAGGGTATTATTCCCAAGCAGATTCCTTCACCTGTTTAGGATTCCCTGGAAATGGCATTGAGAGATATCCTGCCTATCTCTCCAACCCAGAGGTTGTTCTTAGGTACTGTATCTATAATTATAGCCATTGATACCCTTGTCCTCCATGAACTTGTCTAATCCTTTCTTGAAGCTGTCAAGACTGACAGCTGTCACCACTTCTTCTGGCAGGGAGTTCCATAGACCAGTGATCCTCTGGGTGAAAAAGTACTTTCTCTTATTTGTTTGAGAACTAGTATCCAAAGGTTTAGTGGAGTGCCCCCTAGTTCTAGTGTTATGCGATAGGGAAAACAGTTTTTCCTTATCTACTTTGTTCACACTGTGCATGATTTTATAAACTTCAATCAGGTCACCTCTTAGATCAGCGCCCATTGCCCTGCCTTGGTTACAGCCCTGGGAGAAAAAGAGTTTCTCTCCATCTTGTCAGCTGTTGTTCCCTTTAGTGAAAGGGGAAGGGATGTTAGTCTAGGATGTGAGAGTCTACAAAGCAGCAGAATCTAATGTTTCTTATGGCAAAGCACATACAATCTATTGTGGCTAACTCTGGAAGATGAGAGGACAAGAGCTGACCCTACCATTAAGCAAAGTGAGACAAGCTCCTTAGGGGACTGATGTTGCGGGGGTGGGGGTGGGGGGTGGGGTTAGCAACAGCAATCTTCAGGATCGTTCAGTGGTTTAGTGTTCTGACTGCAGGTTGGGAGTTTGATTCTCCACTTGACAAGGGCTTGGCTTGGTGGTCCGTAGGGTCTCTTCCAATTCTGCATTTCTATATCATCATCCCTGCAATAATTTGCCATTCCCCTTCCTCGAAGGACAGAGCTGTGTGTCCTACAAAACATGTACTGCATCCTACATTCACTTGCTGCTCCATGACATATCACAGGACCCTGTTCCATATATAGCTCACATTCTGACTCTTGTGAGAGATTTCTGATCCATTGTAAGCTATGAAAGAAGCAAACTGCAGGTACATGTTCCACCCACTGCGGCTGCCAGGTATACATGCCTGAACACCTTATTTGCTCCACTTATGTAACTGCTCCAGGGCCAAGGGGAATTAGAGGCATTGCCATGCAAAATATGTCTGATGAGCACTCCAGATCCACCACAATAAATCAGAATCAAGAAAGCTGGAATATGATATAGCATAAGCTGGCTAAGCATGCAGCTGTATAAATGAATAAAATTGCCATGTTATGTAATGGTCTCCAAGGATTGGGAAGTATCTTGTGTGCGTTTGCTGCTCAGTAGCATTTTTTCTCCATAAAATGCTATGTAAGAAGAAAAGTAGCACATCAGATAGTGAGGATGGAGCCCCATGTTTTCAGTGTTTTTCAAGTGTTTACATTCAAAAATGGTATACAGTATCTCCCTTAAAATTAGCAGAAATATAAAAGATGTTATATAGATTTATTCCAGTTCAGTCTCAGCTCCTATATAATTGGAAGATGGAGGAAGGATCTCACTGCTCAAAGAAGAGCATTAAAAGAAGATATAGCTGAGGAACTCAACTTATGTCACTTAGAGGACTCTGAGCAGACTGAGGGTCGGAGTACTGAAATGTAAGACCAACATGCACAAGTGGGGACTGCTGGCGGATAACAACTGTGGAAATGTGAAGAGATACAGAATCTGGCTCATTACTGATTTGCAATTACTGCTGGAAACATGTACTGATGAGGACTTAACTTTGGCCAACGGCAAAGCCAAGAGAGTGGCTTCATTTTGGCAGTCCAACGTTTGATCTGGACACAAAAGAAGAACCTGTTAATATGCTGAATAGGGCCGATGGGATTCGCAGGCCAGCAGCATACAGAGGCTCACACTGGGACCAGCTTTAATCAAATCAGGTCCCCTGCTCAAATGCAGGCTATGCAAAGCAGGTGTAGGAATGCAGGGGTGACAACCCCTCCCTTCTTTAAAACCCCTTCAGTGAAGGTGAGCCCACTGCCTCCCACTGTTACCAAAGGATCAGGTGCCAGTGTTGTGATAGTGGACTGCCTCTTCTGCCATTTTTTGAATAGCTCTTGCAAGTATGCAAGCTCTTCTCCTGATGTTTAGCTGAAATCTGTTTCCCTGTCATCTCTACCCAGAGTAGGAAAATATTACCTTTTGAGATCTCCCCAAATCTCCCAGCCAGCATGTGGCATCCAGACCTGGACATGGTATTCCTAATTTAGCCTAACTAAGAAAGATCAGAGTGGAGCTATATTACTTTCTGTGCCTAGGCAGAGACACCAGGCTTCTGGTAGCACCGCCTAAAATTGCATTAGCTTTTTATAGCAGCTGTGCCACACAGCCAGCTCATACCCAAACTTACCTACCCCTGCAAAGGGGAATTTCAAGCTACAATAGATTGCTGCTTTAACAGCCATCAGCCAGAAGTAAAGCACAGAGTGAGCACAAAATGAAGTCTGGGCAGTAGGATTGTTGACCTTAATGTGGTAGGGTTTCTGTGTTATTAACAACTACGAGCTAAGCAAATATACATCAAATGAAGCTTTTCCTAGTGTATTTTGATGACCAATGATAGGGAAAATTTTGCCTACTGAATTTTCTCCTCCTGTGGTGAAGTTCAAAGGCAGGGGGAAAAACATTACCGAACTTTGTTGTATACTCCCCCACCCCTTTATTCATTTTGGCATTTAAATAATGATATTTCTTCTTCTTTCATGTCCAGATCAAACATTAAACTGCCAAAGTGAAGCCATCTTCTTGGCTTTGTCGTTGGCCAAAATTAAATCATTGTTGGTATATGTTTCTGGTAGTAGTTGACAGACAAGCTGGTGATCTGGGCTCTGTGTCTCTGCATTCATACAGCATGTTGTTGTCTGCCAGCAGCCCCTACTTGAGAATATGGCACTCTGACCCCAGCCTATTCAGGGTCCTCCAAGTGACATAGGGGAGGTTGAGTTCCTCAGCCATATCTTCCTCAATGTGTTGCATAAGGTTAATAATTTGACCACAAGATGACCTGCCTGGCCTGAAGCCTGTTTGCTCCTTCATGTTCTTTCCATCAATAAATTTTGAAATGTTATTGAAAATCATGCCTTATAGAGTTGGAGTGACACTGATCAGTAGTTTTTGGGTCATCTGGGTCTTTGCCAGGTTTCAATAAAGCAATAACTGTAGCCTGTCTCTACAATTTTGGAATTTCAACCTCGTCTATGCAGTTGTTCACTAATTGCAGAACACACTCCAAAGTATGAGAGTCAAACTGCTTTATCTGCTCTGATCTTATGTCATCAATACCTGCTGCTTTATTTGCTTTCATTGTCTTTATAGCTTTCTCCAGTTCGGATGCCACAAAGGAGATATTAATTAATCTCCTCTTGTTCCTCTGGCCGGATAACTTGTTCCTGTACCATGTTGCTTTGTGTTTTTCCATTCTTCTGTAACAGACTAGCTACTTGTTATGCTGTCACTCCAGTATAGTTTTGCTGTAGTTGGGTTTAATCTCCACCTAAATTTTTAAGGCCTTAAATATCTCACTCACCCTGAAAGCCCTATTAAGATCACTATAAGTCTGCTTCAACTTGACAACACAGAAGACACACATCAAATAAGCATGGATAGGAGAATTACAGTCAGATGATGCTGCAGTTCTAATTCTAGTCAATTTTGCCTCCTAGCAGTATGTAATATATATTTATGAACATGTTAAAATGTAATTTAGAAGCTAGTTTTATGGCAGGGAAATAAAGTGTAACTAAACCATCCATTGTTTAAGGGTTATCATTATTTGTTCCTGGAGGTATAGAGAAAAATATTCACTTGTTGAACTTCTTCCCTTTATCTGAATGTTAAAATCTTTAGAATTTTCCTAGAAGACAAAAAATGGGAAAGAGAAGCAATCTTTCCCTATTCGAGTCCCTAGCAAAAGCATACTTATAGCTTAAGCATAGTTAGCAGGGCATCTTCTGTAATGCATCTCCTATTCACATCTGTTTGACCAGAAAAGTGCAGGGTCAATTTGATTTCCTGGCTTGGTTTTCTATGAGTGAAACCCTTAACATTGTTTAAACTTAGGTTTATATCTCCAAATAGATGGGAAATTATGTAATTTTCACTATAGACCCCCTGAAAACTTAATTTGTTTCATCAATTGCTAAACAGAAAAGAGTAACAGGTTGATCATACAATGTTTATATACTGGAAGCTGCCGAAAATTTGTTGATAGTTATTCAATTATTATCCATTCCTACTATGGTGCACCAAGAGCAGACCTAATGCAATTATGAAGAACTGTGGCCAAAGCAGTATTTTGAACTGTTTGTGAACAGAATTCACAGCTGAAAGATCTGCTTTGCTTGTCACTGGGATCTATCAACTGGGTATGAAAAATTATACTCATAATGAAAGAATTCCGAAATCATGAACTCGCATCAAGTCCAGAACTCACAATACTTTCCCATTAAAAAATCCACACTTCATTATTCTAAGTGTGCTTAATTCCAGTGGTAGTGGTGAAGTCATTGTGTTATTACAATTGTTAACTAAATGGGAGTCCAAAATCCTTGCCAAACCTTTTCAGACTAATTGGAGAGCTTCTAGTAAATCTGCATCTACCATCTACTGTATCTACCTGCAACCACAAGAGGTGCCTTCCTAAGTTGTTGCTGGATTTTGCTAAAAGTTGGAACTTCAGACATCTCTCCTAAGGCAAAATAATTGAGGCAATCTAATAACCAAGAACCAAAAGTTTAAAAAGTATGAAATATGTACTGGGAGCTCTAGAATGTTTTATCAGTGTGGTTTTGCAGATCTTGAATGGACTCTAAAATCATCTACCCATCTATGAACACACATAGGTTTGTATGTAAATTAATTTAATTTAATTTTAATTTCCAATTTGTATAGCCGCCCAACTCAGAATGACTCTGGGCGGCTTACAACATTAAAATCAGTACTACAATCTGAAAACATAAAACCTGTAAAACACCCAATTAAAAATACAATAAGAAATTACCCCGATGGCTAAAAAGAGCAAGGGAGCGATATTACTATAAAGCAGCAAACCTGTACTTACTTGGTTGTTGATTCATGCTGTCAAGTTGCTTAAAACTTTATGGCAACTCTAATAAGGATTCAAGGCATATGCGATGTTCAAGGAATGGTTTATCACTGCCATGTCCAGCACAGGGATTTAAACCTGGGTTTCCTCTGAGTTCTAGTTCAATGCTTTATCTACCACACCATGTTATCACACTTACAGTAATTACTTGGCAATTCACATATCTGTGAATGTGTACACCACAATTACCTAGCAAAAAGCTTTGCTGAACTTCATGGGACTTAATCCTGGGTAGATGTATACAGGAGTGCCTTATAAATCAGAGCTCTAGTAAATGGTGCTCTTTGGATGAAATCACATGTTTGTAGCTATTGCAGTAGGACAATACTAAGAAGGAGATGTTTGATTCTAATTCCTGGCAGTCCCAGACAAAATGGGCAATGGTGAAGTGAGATAGGAGTTGCAGTTCATCAGCTTGTGGGTCCCTCAGTCTCTATAATGCAAATTCATCAAAAATATATGAAACAATACAACATCTGCATCCATCAGGAAGAGTTGTGTTTTTTTTAACTGCAGTAAATGAAACTGTGTGTGTGTGTGTGTGTGTGTGTGTGTGTGTGTGTGTGTGTGTGTGTGTGTGTGTGTGTGTGTGTGTGTGTGTGTGTGTGTGTGTGTGTTGTGGGTTGACTTTCTCAATCATTCAGGTCCTTCTGTCCTTAACCTCAATGTTTCATTCTCCCATCTTTGAAAAAAGATGAGACCAAATTGTGTGTCTGCCATGGGTTAGCACTTAGGGGAAAGATGAAACAGAAGGTAACACTTTTCCATTGGGCTCTCTCAGATTACAAAGCAGATGTTTCACATGGCTAGGTGAAGAGAACAGATGGTCCAGCAGCCGGGGATGGGGTGGGGAAGAGTGGCATACTTCCCCTCTGAGGGACAGGAAAAGAGGTGGTTGCCTGCCAGCCACCTGATGCCTCTTGCATAGGTGGTGATGTTGCCGACAATTACAGGAATTATCCTGAGTGAGTAATCATTTAAAGGAAATAGGCACTCTCACCTATTTGTTTACCCAAGTACAGCCGCATCATTCCATACAGTGAGATAAATCATCTTTGTGATGAAGGATTTGCTGAATTCCTGCACTGGCTAAATCATGATAGCCTATTATAGGTAACTTGAGCATGTCAATATATTCCTTAGCCTTAAAAAATAACTTTCAAAGTTTTAAATTAGTCATGTAAAAAGAATACCCAAGTATGTGAACTGATCCTGAGAGTGCATACTGGTTCAGTATACACACATACTTCTGAGAATTGCACCAGCTGAGTTCAGCTGTGGTTGGAAGAATGGACTGAAAGTTACAGATGGGTTTATGCTTCTGCCATATCTGAATCCGGATACAATATTGGCAAATCATCATGGTGATCAGCCATGAAGACTGTCCTGAGAATATAATGCAGTGGCCTTTCAGCTGCCTTCTGCATCACAGCATGACACCCATACCACTGATTCAGTTCTGCAAGTCACTTTCTGGTCTTGAGCCCTTTTGGCACACGAAATCATCATCAGCCCCAGGCCAGTATTGATGAAACTGCTACCTTCCATCAAGATGGATTCAAGTGGGGTTTAATCCACTTGGGGACCATCACCCTTCCCTGTGGACTTCAGCACCCAAGACCATTCATCCTCAGAGTTGTCAGGTTAGTTAACTGCCGCCTGACACTCGATGTTGAGTTGCTGGCAATATGGTCTACTCCAGTGATGGCAATTTTTTAGAGACCAAGTGCCTAAACTGCAACCCCAAACTCACTTATTTATCGCAAAGTGCCAACACAGCAACAGGGGAGGAAGGAATTGCTTCCATTCGGCTGCTGGGCAGAGGAACAGGGAAAACTCTGTGCTGGGGGAGGGAGGAAGTCATTCATTCATTCATTCATTTATTCGATTTATACCCCGCCCTACTTAGCCAGGGCCAACTCAGGGTGGCTTACAACAGGAAAATTAAATACAATATAACAAATTAACACACCAAATACAATAGCATACAATAAAAGATTACAAGTTACAACTTTACAAATTAGTGCAAAATAAATATACCATAATATCATAACATTACAGAGCAAAGCTCAATGTACTTAACATTCAGCAAAGGGAGCCGGCAAAGGAAGTGCTCTCATTGGGCTGCTGGGCAGAGGTGTGATATAGATAGATTGAAAGATAAATCTTTATTGTCATTGTCCTGCACAGAACAACGAGATGGGGGGGGGAGGACACTTATCAACCCAACAAAACCTAAACAAAATACAACTATACAAAATTATCAACATAATCTGTGAACTCTGTGCTGGGGGAGGGAGGAAATTGGGCAGAGGGGCAAGGCAAACTTTGTGCTTGGGTGACTGCACGGGTACCAACAGAGAGGCTCTGAGTGCCACCTCTGGCACGTATTCCATAGGTTCACCACCACTGGTTTACTCTATTACCAAAGCAGGATAACCTGGCCAGACTCAGGGGCAGGGGTGTGCTGCGCACCTTGGGAGGGTGGGGACACCTATTTGGGGGGGGGGTTGGCGGGGAGAAATCCCATACATTCCCTTTACCTCTGTCTGCCTCTGGTGGGCGCCAGTCACTGGGGCCACCAAGATGAGTCCCTGTATCCCTGTGGGCCTGCACACCACTGCTCTGGGGTTCATGCTATAAACAGGATTTCAGCCAATGAGTTCCCTTTTAAAAGTAACATTCCAATTCTTGACAGAAGATTAAGGAACTTCCATGGGGATGGAGTATGTTACATTGTCAAGGTGAAAGATGAGTAGATCCCTGAAAAATTGTGCAGAATGGATTTCCATTCATGGAGGCACCTCTGCCTGATTTTCAAAGATCGCTCTTTGCTGAACACCACAGCTCATTAGATTTGACAAGGCGCCTGTCCCTTCTGCAGCATGTTCAGGGGGTAGAGATGCAGTTGTTAGGAAGCCCTTCCGACATCCCCCTAACCATTGAGTAAGATGTGATTTGTCTTCAAGTGACATGGATGCTTCAATGAGCTTATGTGATTCCACCGCTGTATAGTTCTGGAGAGAAATTAATTCTGGGTGGTCCTTTTTTCTGTGCTGCATGATTAGCTTTGTTCTAGCACTGAACTCTTACTTAGCAGCCCTGGTTGGCTAGAGGTTTTGGAAATCTAGCCAAGTTTTGCATGCAATTGATTTGCTTGTTCCTTACGTGAGCAGCAATTCCATTTGCTTCAGTGGGGATGCTCCAATAAAAACATTAATTAAGTTTCCTAAACCTTTTGGTGAACTCAAAAGTTAAAAAAGAAAAAACTGGGACATATTTATGGTTCCAGGTGGGAATAAGGTAACACTGTGGTTTGGCAAGAATTCTTTAATAACCCCAAATCTGCCCTAAATCAGGGATCAGGGTCATTCTGGTCAGGTTGAATTCTGAACTTATGCAATTTGTGAATCATCAGTCACTGTTCTTATGCGACATTTGTGCACATCATCAAAAAGGCATGAGAGATGGACAAGGTTCTAGCAAAACAGATGTTTAATACAAAAGCATCTGTTGGATTAAAGCTGAGTTCAGTCACCTTAAGTAAATAGCCAACCTTTATAAGGATGAATTAAAGGAAAAGGTCGCCCTTGCTTGAAAGCCAGTCGTATCCAACTCTAAGGTTTGGTGCTCATCTCCATTTACAGCCGAAGAGCCAGTGCTGTCTGCGTCTGCAGACATTCCCATGGTCATGTGGCAGGCATGACTAGGCACCAGAGTGCATGGAATGCTGTTACCTTTCCCACTGAAGCAGTACCTATTTATCTACTTGAAATTTATTGCTTTCAAACTGCGAGGTTTACAGGAGCTAGGACAGAGACAGAAGCTCACTCTGTCGTGCAGCACTCAGGTCTCAAACTGCCAACCTGTTGACCTTCCATTTGGCAATTTCAGCGTCTTTATCACTGACTGCAGTACCTGAAGGAATTGCACTGTCCGTTAACAGCCACACAAAGATACTGGTTAATATATGGGTCAACATTTGCAAAGCTTTCTCCAGCATCTCGATTCTGGATGTAAATTAGTAACCCTCACCATCCCATTAAGTAATATGGAGCTTGGAAACACTGTCATTGTTTTACAATAACCATTGAGAAACATTTGAAGTAAGAACATGCTTCTTTTTGCTAGTCTCAAAGAGACACAAAATTGATATTTTCTTAGAATGTAAACCAAACACATTTCTTTTCCTTACTTTTTAGTGATGGAGTTTGATCTTGAAACTATACCATCAATGGCCTCTTACCAACACATGCTTGAGAGACTTGCCTAAATATAGCTTGCCAGTACATTAACTTTCTAGCAACAAGATGAAGTACGCTGGTTAAGGACAGCCTTTTCTGCTTTTATCCATTTGGCCTGCTTTTTGAAAATACTGTAGTTTCATGAATATTCCCATTTTTTATTGCAGCTTAAAGACTTGCAGTTTAAAGCTTATTTGGCATAATATTTAATGGACTGTGGTCTATTTCTTCAGATACAGGAAAAGCAAGAAGCTGCATGATATAGACCAGTGGTGGTGAACCTATGACACATGTGCCAGAGGGGGCACTCAGAGCCCTCTATGTGGGCACGTGTACCGTCACCCCAGCACAGAGTTTGCCCCACCTCTCTACCCAGCAGTCTAATGGGAGCCCCTCCCTCCCCCCCAGCACAGAGTTCAGCCCGCCCCTCTGCAGCACGGACTGCGGCCTGTTGAGTTTGGATACTCGGTCTCTAAAAAGTTTGCCATCACTGCTATAAACCTTTGCTAAACATAGGGTTTGATTTCAAACTTTTGGAAGGTCTGATGAAAAGGCAATGGATATTTAGACCCTGCTAAATATTTGGCAATGAGAATGCTGAACATATCACAAGGGCATGAGGGAGAATTCACCTTGTCAGCTGCCTAGTGCAAACGAGCCCAATGCTTTAAACTATATGGTTTATTATCCCAGGCTTTGTAAAACAGATGTCACACAAATGTCCCTGTATGTACATACAATGCTTCCCAGGCTGCTCCCTCCAACAAGCTGTAAGATTACTCCAAGATGTGCAAATGTTTGAACTAAACGCTCAATTTAGAGAAGACTCCACATCCTGTTTTTATTTCTGTTTGGGTCTGGTGGTGGGAAGACAAGGTTTTAGATGGAAGGTATGATATGAAGAGGAAGGGGGAGTAGTCTGCTGATGTTGGCTGTATGAAGATATCCTGCTTCTATAGATAATGAACCTTGGCCCCTGCCACAAGCAGCTGGTGGACCCTCACAAGGGATTACCCTCTGTCAGAACAAATTGTTTTCTTTCCCACACAGAAGCCAACAGAAATCTATGGTAAGTGGTCCAAGATATAGGAATTTCAGAATTTTAAAAAGAGAGAACTAGAGACAGAGTCATACTGGGGTTATAGAATGAATCCCCTCTAAATGATTTCTCCTGCATTATCTCATCAGCCAATTACATGTTGAAAAAATTCTTAGACTATTGAAAAGGAGCTTTAAAAGGTTACTTTTTGGATGACAATTGCCTCGAGTTCACTGGCTAATTGGGCTGTGAAACTGTGAGAACTAGTCTCAAAAGGGGGTCTGTGGTAGCTTAATGGTTAAGATGCTGAGTTTGACGACTAGAAGGTCAGCAGTTCAACACCCAGGTTCTGCACAATGGAGTGAGCTCCCATCGTCTGCTCCAACTTCTACTAAACTAGAAGTTCCAAAGCAAGAAATTGCAAGGAAATAAATAGGTACCGCTTTGACAGGAATGGTGACAGCATTCCATATGTTCTGTCGGCTTGTCATGCCTGCTATGTGACCACAGAAATGTCTGCAGATGCAGAAAGTGCTGGCTCTTTGGCTGTAAACGGAGGTGAGCACCGCACCCTGGCTTTCGAGCAAATTTTTCAAAGCAAAACCCCATTGGCCTTCTTCATCTCTAGAATACTTTCTTTTAAATAGAAATTAACAAGGTTATATTCTCCAAAACTCAACCATTCTGCATTTATATGTAGATTCAACCACTGTGCTAGCAGTGTACTGCACACTACAGATGTGATTTTCTCATTAACCCAGATGGGAGGAAAATACAAAAGAGGTCATTATTTTCATTCTTATGTTCTTTTGTTTAATTGCTGGTTGGATAGCTCAGAGGTTTAGGAATCTAGATCTGTGATGGTGAATCTTGGCACTCCAGATGTTCTTGGACTTCAATTCCCAGAAGCCCAAGCACCCTGTGAATCCACATAAATGGGTTTACTGTGATTCATCCAGCCCATGTTGCCCTCGTCGCTCCCGGAAGCGGAAGTAAAATGTGCTCCCCCCCCAAAAAAAAATAATTAAAATTTATTTAGAACTTTAAAGTAGATTGCCTGTTGTCTGTTTTCACCCTGTTCTTTTAAAGTACGTGAAGAAGAATTCTTTCAGGCATTTAGACAGAACCTGAATGGGGAAAAACGAATCCCAAGAACCCAAAAAAGCTAATTTCAAAAAAGCAAATGCATATTTAACAGAACAGTCGGTACCCAAAATACCAGAAAAAAATTAAGCAAACGTGCCCCCCCCCCCGAAGATTAATAAAATCACAACATTTTCTACATGCACTTCCTTACTGAAATACATGCACAAACTGAGAAAGAGTGTTGTTGGTTTTTTTAAAAGATGCTTTTTCATCTTGTTGATAGCAATGTAATTAAAAGCAGTTTGGCATGCATTGATGTGTCTAGAAATCATTTGGCAACGTCCCATCCTGCTACCAACGGTACTCTTCTGCTCTCCATTGGCTGCTCTCCTAGATGTCATATGGTTCATGGAAACAAAATCCTGGTTGAGTCAGAGAGCAGTCAGGCGAGATTTTTCACAGCAAGCCTTCAAATAATGTTGTGCTACAATGACATTACAGTGCAATTTGGATCCTTTTTTTCACACTCTGCCACTGTGTATCCTGATAAGATACAGTAATATTGCAGTAAGGTTCTAGCAGACTCTCACAAAACATTCCGTGCTATAATTTTTGGGTCTCCAGGTTAATGATAAGATTTTTTTCCAAATTCACTAGGGTTCTATTTTACATCTATGAGCCTTCTACCCCCCCGCCCCCAACAGTATACTTTATAAACTTTTTTAGGACTGCCTTTGGACTCAGGAGGACCCCCCAAAAGAGATGAGAGACTAATTACAGATGACAGAAATTAGCCTGTCATCTGTAAAATTCTCTCCAAGGGGTAACGTAGCATAATGGGATTCTGCAGCATGATGAACCATAAGAATATAAAGACAGCCTATTAGATTAGACAAAAGTTTTATTGTTACATCAGATGGATGAAGAACATGAACTGTTTAAGACCATTAAGCAAAGAAAGCTCCAATACCTTGGCCATATTCATTCATTCGTTCATTCATTTATTGGATTTCTATACCGCCCACTCAGCAATGCGACTCAGGGCGGCTAAGAACATGAAGAACAACATAAAGTATAGAATACTCCAACTCACTCTGCAAGGAAAGATCCCTGGGAAGAAAGACCCTGGACTTAGATGGACTTCATGGCTGAAGAACCTGAGAGACTGTTGTGGTATGCCCTCAGAAGAACTGTTCTGAGAAGTTAAGAGCAGGAAGACTATCGCCATGATGACAGCCAGTATCCAAAATGGATATGGCACCTGAAGAAGAAGAAAGTCTTATCTTGAACAGCACTGTCTTTTACTCAATGACCAGCTAGGTTTGTGTAGAAAGCCAAAAGATTGGGGAGATGAGTGGATAGATGAATTGATAGATAGGGCATAAAGGAAAAATGACACAGATAGAGCAATCTCCTATTTATCTAGAACTGGAGTTCTCAACCTTTTAAAGCTGGGGGGCCAAACAGCCATTTTGCCCTTCCTCCACCACATGGCACTTCCTGGTGTGGTGAAGGCAGTGTGGGGCCACAGGAAATGATGCTGAGGGATGCATCTGGCCCAAGGGCCACAGGTTGAGAATCCCAGATCTAGAAGGAGTAGTACTTAGGTAGACAACTGTCACCGCCAGATGTACGGACTGCAACTCCCATAATTCTTATTATTGGCTTCATCGGCTCTAAGTGGTGGAAACTGATGCTGAAAAATATCTGGAAGGTCATAGTTGTCCACCCATCCCCAAGAATAAGTATTGCAAAGTAAATAGGGACTAAGGGTGAGAGGCTGCAGAGTGAATCCAGCACATTAAAGAGGAATATCAGGCATATGTACCATATTTTGAATGGTCTCATCTGAACCAGTACCGAAGTAGCTGGTTATGTATGACAAACCAGATACTGACTTGTTATTGGCTTGAATAAAGACCACACTGGCACAAAAGTACTCCACAAGTTGAGAGGTTGAGCCCTCTGTCTGTGCAAACATAATGGTAAGCCTTTTCTGTGTTTGCTTACTTAGAAAATCCTGAAAAGAGTCCCCATAAGTCAGAAGTGACTTAATGGCACACAACTGGGAACTCTACCTGGAGCATACTATCAATGAAGCTACTGGTGCCTACACCAAAGGAAGTAAAAAAAAATCTTCCACTGGAAATAGAGATGTTTCAGCTGTTGTCCCCAACTCCCCAGCTATGGAATTCCTTACCATTTGAGATCAGAACAGCCCCTATTTTGTTGGTCTTCTGTAAATAGCTGAAAACCTTTTTATTTATGGAAGCACTGCAAAAATAAATCTCTATATTGAATAATGCTACTGGTAAGTTTTTGTTAATTTTGAGTTAATTAATTTTTAAAATTAAATTTTATGCTATATTATTATGGATCTTCCCACTGAAGTGGTCCCTATTTATCTACTTGCAGTTTCTTACCTTTGCTATTATTATGGACACTGGTGCCTTCAAATTTGGTAATTGTTTTGTTGGGTTGGGTAGTTTCATTCTTATGTTGTGTGTTGTTTTGTTATTATTTTATTTGTGATTTATTGTTTGGCCCCTTTTTATTGTGAACCACCTAGAGTAGTGTTGTATTATTTTATATTATTATTATATTAGTTTATTGAATAATCTGTTCCAATTCTATTCTATTAAAAGTTTGACCTAAACATGAAAGAAGAAGTCGTTTTATGCAGAAAAGGAATTGAACTGAACATCATTGGTTGAATTTTGTTATGTGGGCACTTTTTTCTGCACATTTTTCCCTAGAAAGGAAACCTGAATTTTTATTCAGTGATGTAAAAGTCATTTAAAGTAAGAAAGAGATTAATTTTTATGCACAGAATTCTGTGGAATGGCACATTTAATATTTTGCCAGAGGCAAAAGCATATTTGGGTTTCTTTCCTACTTTAATAAAAAGTATATTCTGTGGAGTATTAAGTCCTAAACAATTTTACCCAGGGATATATTAATAATAGGTTTCTTGTGTAGCTCCCAGGAATATTAAAGATCAACAATACCGTCTAGAAGAAAAGCTTTCAATGCAAATTATCTGTAAAATATGTACAGGCCCTCTAATTTATTTATTTTGAAAACATGAGCCAAATACAACCACTAAGATGAAACGTTTCATTTCAAGAACATCTTTGGGGACAATGGTAAATTATAGGCTGCTCATGAACAGGCAGAAGGCAGTATAGAATACGATATATGATCAACCCTGACAACCACAGAACTTGTTTAAACAGGACAATAAATTTGCCTAAAAGGTGGAAATGGGGGGATGACCAGAATATTTTATATTAATCAGTTCCAGCTAGATGGTTTGAAATATGTAAAGAATCTCAGTTCACTTTACTATGGAGGGCATTTAAACTTTTGTCATCTCTGTAGCTCATGCACCAGGTAACTAATAAGGCGGGGCAAAAAATTGTACAGAATAAATATATAGTCTATACATATAAAGTCTGTTCAAAATACAGTAGTGCCTTTTATTGTAATGCATCTTTGCACAACCTGGTTTCCTCTGGACATTTTTAATTACATTTCCCATATGCCCTGGCTGTTGGTTATACTGCAAGTTGTAGTTCAAGATAAATGGGAAAGCTATTATAGTATTCCTCTATGGGAGTGAAACATGGTCATTAATGAAGGTGGAGGAAGAAGAACTATCAAGAGCAGAAAGAGCCATGGAAAGATCAATGCTAAAGATATCCCTTCGCAACCACATCCCCAACACCCAGATAAAAGAACAAAGTGGAATCAACGAAGCTGTTGCTGAATATCACAAATAGAAATTGCGCTGGGCTGGACACGTCTCTTGAATGACAGACAGGTGTTGGACAGCAGCAGTAACTGAGTGGTATCCCAGAGGAGTAAAAAGACACCTTGGCAGCCCCCCACCCACCCAAAGATGGGAAGACCCATTTGTGAATAGTTTTGGTCAAACCTGGAGGAGAAGAGCATGGCGGCAAAACAAATGGAAAACTAGTTGCAACCAGCAGGAACATAAGTCGATAGTCTGGTCAATCAAGGAATCAAGGAAAAAGGAATTATAGCATACACAACAAACAGAACCTGGTATGAAGCCATGCAGGTGAAGTAATCAGCTATGTCTGACTTTCATAGCTAGAAGATCCAAGGGTACAGTAGATGTAGCTTCCATCCAAGTAGTAGACCTGGCTAGAAATAGGAGTACAGTATCTCACATATCAGCTAACAATAGATGTTTGCTGTGCTATAGTGATGAGACAAAAACTTCCCTCTACCATCATACATTAACAAAGGTGTGGCCATATATCAGAGGTTCCCAACCTTTCCAAGCTGAGGGCTGAGTCATGCTCCCTCTTTGAGGGCTGGACGGCCATTTTGCCCTGTCTGCACAATGGGGGTGGCCATTTTGTCCCAA
The DNA here is from genome assembly GCA_035047305.1 of Bradypodion pumilum. Taxonomy (NCBI): domain Eukaryota; kingdom Metazoa; phylum Chordata; class Lepidosauria; order Squamata; family Chamaeleonidae; genus Bradypodion; species Bradypodion pumilum. The sequence continues at coordinate 17,778,307 of JAWDJD010000006.1, read as the reverse complement.
CAGCTTCAAAGGGGTTGCCATTTTTGAATGCCCTTGGAAGGGTGGGAGCAACATGAAATGGGATCGCAGGCCAGATATGGCCCACGGGCTTTAGGTTGGGAACCCCTGCCATAAATCATTGGAAGGAGACCTCAATTTGAAAGAAGCCATCAGAGAACAGTCCAGTTTTTGAAGGTGTCCCCCATTTGAAAAGTCATGCAGTCCATGTCTGATGTAAAGATAGATAGCTAAACCCACTTGCTCATCCCAACAAGAGTAGCTCAAGTCAGTTGCTGAACTACAAGTCTAAACTCATATATATATATATATATATATATATATATATATATATATATATATATATATATATATATAGATAGATAGATAGATAGATAGATAGATAGATAGATAGATAGATAGATAGATAGATAGATAGATAGATAGATAGATATAGATATAGATATAGATATAGATATAGATATAGATATAGAGATATAGATATAGAGATATATATATATAGATATAGAGATATATAGATATATATATAAAATTGGTTCAATAGATCTACTCGAAGGTCTCCCTTGCTTGAAAGCCAGTCATGTCTGACTCTGTTTACAGCCACTGCTGTCTGCATCTGCAGACGTTTCCATGGTCGTGTAGCAGGCAAGACTAGAGCCCCGAAGCAAACAAAATGCTGTTACCTTTCCCAGTTGTACTTATTTATCTACTTGCTCAGTCCATTGCACAGCACCTGTGTCTTAAACTATTGATCTGCCAACCTTCTAGTTGTCAAGCTCAGCATCTTATCCACTAAGCCACCACAGCCTAGATCTATTCTAGCTGGAGCTATATTAATTGGCTTCCGGCTATATGACTGTATGGATCATGATAGAAATCTTGAAGTTGCCCATCAAATTGCCTAGTAGAAAAACAACTACCTGGAAGATTCTGGAAACTATAGTTCTTCTCAAATTTAGAATGTGAATACACCAATATTTTGATAATGTCGTCCTTCCACCAGCTTTAAATCCATAGCTTTGTTTCATCTTGTGCCACATGAAACCTACATTTGAAATTCAAGAAGAAAGGACATTTTATTTTATCATGCCTTTTCCAAATCAAAGCAGTTACCTAACCACATAGGATAAATCCATAATGTGGATCATAAGAAGCGAAAGGCTGAAGCTATTAACATTGGTGCAGCAATTTCCTGACAAAGATGAAATTCTGTAAGAAAAAAAATGTCTATTTATGCCTTGGTATAGCATCAGATGATCTGGAAACTGCTGACTAGTTTTAATGTCATGTTTATATTTCTTTTCATTTTTAAAATTGTCATCTTTCATCCCTGCTTAGGATAATTTCCCTTTTTAAAGGACATTTTAAAATGTAGACTTAAAAAAACCCTCTTATACTTAGGATTCTTACATCAAAACAAAACTCAGTCTAATTTTAGAACTTTCTTTTTTCATATTTAGATTAACGTCAACTATTAGCTGTCCAAGATTAGGAATAAGTTCTGTTTCACATAGTAGCTAACAAAATGCTGTAACCAGAAAGTCGACTCTACTTTCAGTGACCAGAAAGTAGACTCTAAACAAACTATAAAACGTCTAATCAAACTAAATTAAAGTGTCAACAAATGATAATACAATTAATGAATTATTAATTAAACCATTAATTGAATGTATGATTCAACTAATGAATCAATATTGATCACCGCTAAGTATTATGTAAAGTAAATCTACAGCTATTATAATATTTTATGGGGCAATCAGCATTTTACGCAAATTAGTACAAAAAAGTGTTCTTGATTTGCATGGTCTAAATTGCATTCTTGTTTATACTCATTTTCAGCTAATGAACTTCATTTCAAACTAATCTGATTTATGTAATCCTAGAACAGATGTACAACAAGCTTCTCCAACCTGGTGCCCTCTATTTTCAGCATTATTTTAATTTTATACACATATTAATATACATATTTTTGTTTTAACCTTTGGCACATTCAGTTGCATTTTCCAACTGTACTTCTTTTTAGCCATTTGTACTTCTCATGTATATGCATGGGGTTATGTGCATTTTATTCCTTTGAGATACACCAATATGCTGGCAAACATGCATATTTGGGGGGGGGGGAGTCAAAGTGTGCTTTGTATCACAGTGGGTCTCAGAAGGCATGAAAGTGAATTTTTATCCACTCAAATTATTTCCATCTCTAGATATGACAGTGCCCTTTGCCTTCTTTTCTCCTTCAGGAGATGTATATCATGTTGAAGGGTGGTTTGATCGGGGCCATTAGATTTACAAAAGACCTGTCCCAACTGGAAACAAACACGTTTAAGAGATCTAAACCAACAAAAGAATTAACATGGATCCATCAAGCTCCTTGCATTTTTTGTACTTTTCTGAGCAGTGCGAGGGCTGTGTGGCTGTCATAATGAGAACCTACATTTTCAAATTTATCACTGGACTAATTATTTCACATTTATTCCTGGGCTACTTATTGGTCTCTCTACTTCCATATTTTGTACTTTACCTGGAAATGACTCTTAGCAACCCCTGAAAAGTATCACTTCCTACCCTATCAAATTGAAGGATAGAAGCCACATGCATTTGATTGTGTTTAAATATAAACTTGATTTTAGGTCTCCCTTGCTCGAAAGCCAGTAATATCTGACTCTAAAGTTCAGTGCTCATCATCATTTATAGGCAAAGAGCCAGTGCTGTCTACGTCTGCAGACATTTCTGTGGACATGTGGCAGGCATGACTAGACTAGAGTGCATGGAATGCTGTTTACCAAACTGGTACCTATTTATCTACTTGCAACTTCTTGCTTTTGAACTGCTAGGTTGGCAGGAGCTGGGACAAAGATGGGAGCTCACTCCATCATGCAGGACTCAGGTCTCGAACTGCTGACCTGACAACCTTCCGGTCATCAAGTTCAGTATCTTTTTGTGATGCTGTTCTCCATTACAAGAGAATGTGTATGAAAAGGCAAGTTTGGAGTTAGGCAAAAAGCATTGGCAAAAACAGTTGCATATATTTGGAGGAACTGCATACCAGAATGTGCCCAATTGTTCATAGCTAAATTTGTATTTGTACTTGAAATGCTCACCTTTTTTTCTATACTGACTTCAAAGGTGTTGTGTTCTGTAAAGCAGTGCCTTTAACATGTACCTTTACCATGTGTTATCAATGTAACCTTTCTGTGTGCAACATTATAACCATCACCTGTATCAATGTATGCTTAATAAGGGGACGCGAGCTAGTGACCACCAGAGGGCAGTAGCGAGCGTCCAGCTCTAATGGATCAAAGCCACCTGGATCAGCAGCGCGGGAAGATTCCCCGCGACCTCCTCACCTGGTCAAGAAGGGCGTGACCTCCTACGACGTCACGCAGGCAGCAACCAATAGTCTGCCAACGAGCCACATTCAAATGTATAGCCAGCTGTATATATTGAGCTACCCAGCCGCCATTACCACATGTTCCTCCGGATCATCATGCAATAAACCTGTGTTAAGCCAACCCTTCGGCTGTTGTATTGTCTTTGGTCCCTTACACTAAAAAAGGGATTCACAAATGATGCAGAGATTGGTACTTAAGAAATGTGAATGTTAGAAGATAAAACAGATCTGTCCACCCCTAGCCAGGAAATCTGAAGGTTTGACCCCGTAAATGTCTACAACCATGTAGTACATATATGGTATCCCTTCCCACCTTTTATTAGCAGCATTGGTTGCTTTTACTATGGCCTCAAATGAGTTTTTGGATCACATATTGTACACGCCTTCTGCATCTGAAATTCCTGATAGGTATCCATCTTCTTGCTCCTTTAGGGTAGGAGATTGTTCAGCTTTTCACAATTTATACTGTCTTTTGTTCCTAAAGTATTTGTGCACTTAGGAAGGTATGATATTATTCAACTTACTTTGAAGCAAGGCATCACAGTCTTTTAGCAGGTCTCTGGAAGCCCAAGGCTTCTCAGGGGAATTTGCAAGCATTGAAATAAAAGCAGAGGAGGCAGGGAGGGGGGAGACCCAATATTTTTACACAATGAGTGTAACATTGCCTAAGGAAATCTTTACTGTACAACTTTGTTGATGATACCTTATGAGAAGATAGAACAGATCTGAGGGATTAAGGCAGGCAAAGGCTGAAAATATCAAGGCCAAGGAAAAATGATGCAAAATCCAATTCTAGACATGAATGGCCTATTAAGGGATCAACATATGGAACAGGGAAATCTCTGGGATCAGAAAAATAAATAGAATGGATAGCTTTCAGCTTTGAAGGTAAAGGTCATCCCTGAGCCATCCAATTTCTACAGCAAAAGCTGCTGAAATTCAAGTCATAGATCTTTTTGCAGAAGTTGGCAACCTACGGGCTGTGAGCCACATCTAGCCCCTGTGGCACCAAATAATCTGGGCCCCGCTCTTGCTTCAGCTGCCGTGGGCACATTTACAACAGCCACAGACACATTTACGGCAGTGTTTATGGCAGGGTGGCCACCAGTGGGGTCCCCTCGACTGTTTGAGGGAGTGTGACCTGGCCCCTGGCAGGGCAGGTGTGGGGCCCTAATGGGAACACAGTCCCCGCTTGCTGGCTTATGTAAACAATTAAGAACTCTCTCTTGTTTTTTATAGTGGGTGGGATGGGTGGGTGGTATATGGGTCTTTTAAAGTGTTTTTATGTGTTTTTAGAACTTGTTGTAATGCCGCTGAGTCAGGTTCTACCTGAGTGGCCAGCATATATAACTATGAATATTAAATTAAATTAAATTTAAAAAGTTGGCGACACCTGAGTTAGGACCATTAAAATACTAACTGCTTTTGCCCCAATCAACTAAGAAGGAAAAGTTTTCTGGAAGAAGGTACACTCATTGATGGGTGAAGCAACCAAGAAAGTATCCTTGATTCAGTTTTGTAACTGCTGAAGCCGAAACTTTATTCTTTCAAAAGAATATTTGTTGTCAAAGGTCTTGTATAAAATATGTTTTTAATTGAGTGGATTGGATTTCATGCACTTCACTCAGTGAAAGAAAAGATAACCTAAATATATCATTTAGAGGACGCACCACAAATTGCTTGCTCTTAATTAGAAATTTCCATAAAGCTAAAGTAAGCTTTTCAAGTAAAAGTCTCCTAAGTTCTTCACCAGGCCTTTGGCGCTCACTGGGAACTGGAGGGATTTCTGCTGAGTTAGACAAGAAATGGGCCAGCCGCTGATGGCACAGAATGTAATTATTAAATTTCACAAGCACAAAGATGTTTTAATTTTTTTCCCTTAAATGTATTAAAGGGATTTTAAAAAAAAAGAATCAGCACAATAGCAGTGGAACATAAATCTCTAGATAGATATGAGGAAGATTGCCTTGCATGGTTTTGGAACGAAACTGAGCCATTCCTGCGGAAACTGGAAATAAATTAATTTTTAAGTATGTCAAAGGGACTGGGGTGGCTCAGTGGTTAAGATGCTGAACTTGAGGTTGGTAGGTCTGCAGTTCAAGATCCAAGTGCTGCCAGGTGGACAGACTAGAGCACGGGTTCCCAACCTTTTCAAACCAGGAGCCGGGCAGTGATGGACTGAGGGCAGTTCTCAATGGTTCGTGCAAACCGGTAGCAGAAATTCCCCCAGGCCACACCTCCCTACTCCATTGCGCAGGATGTTCGGGCATCGCAATAGTTGCACTGCTCATGCCACGCTGCCTGGACATGCTGCTGCCAGGGGAAGGGAAGAGCAGGTAGAGCAGGGAGGCAACAGCGGAGTGGGGGCGGCCACCGGAGCGGTGCGGTGGCTGCACCTTCCCAACAATGAGAGCCGGGGTTGTCACCACCGCCTGCTCCGAGTCCTGCACTCAGAAGGCAGTGGAGGCATCGCTGCCACCACCGCTGCCGCCTGCTCCAAGTAAGTGAGTCTTTTCTCTCTTTCTCTCTCTGGGGGGTGGGGGTGAAGGGGAGGTGTGTGTGTGTGTGTGTGTGTGTGTAGGTAAAGGTCGCCCTTGCTAAAAAGCCAGTCATATCTGAGTGCAGTGCTCATCTAGGGTGCAGTGCTCATCTCCATTTACAGCCAAAGAACCAGTGCTGTCTGTGTTTGCAGACGTTTTCATGGCCATGTGTCAGACATGACTAGATCAGGCACAAAGTCACATGGACAGATTTGGCCCCACCCAAAGATTTGGCCCTGCCCACAGAGGTGGTAGTAATTTTTTTAGAGTGCATCACAGGGGCCAAGTCATGCTTTCTCAGTCAGCTTCATGGGCCGGATAGCCATTTTGCCCTGCCTGTATGATGGGGGTGGCCATTTTGTCCCAAAACCTTCAAAGGGGTGGCCATTTTGTTTCATGAAAGCCCTTGGAGGGGTGTGGGGCTACATGAAATGGCACCATAGGCCAGATTTGGCCCACGGGCCATAGGTTGGAAACCCTGGACTAGAGAAAAGCCTGTTCCTCTCAGGTCTGCTTGCCCAATGGCCCTCCCAACAGAAAGCTGACAGGAATGGGCTGCAGCAGGTCTCACAACATCCTTTTTATGACCTGGAAACCACAATGAACCACCATGCTACTGCACTGCAGAGTTTGTTGTACAGTCCGAGGCCATAGTCCCAGAAACAACCAAGGGTTCCCAGTTAAGTCACTATGACAATATCTTTTGATATGCTGCTTTAATACACAAGTTCTTTTATATAAGTATGTACATAGCCATTGATTATTTCAGATCTACCCACAGACATGTAGTCAGAGAGTTCCTGGTCATTTATTCATCCGTTTTTCCAGACAGCCACTCATTTGGAAGAAATTCCCACTTTGGGTGATTTACACTCGTAATGCATTGGCACAAAAATTAAATTAACAGTAAGGCTACCCACTACTCAACCAGACGGCAGCAGGTTGCAAATAAAATTACATTTAAAACTATCCATCAACAGAGTATCCAGTCCAGGGGAAATTAATATCTAATTGACCACAGGGAGGATGTCTTTAAAAGCTTCTGAACAAAGTAGTTTTTTTAATGTTTTTTATATATATCCAGGGAGGGAACCTGATGTAGTTCCACAGATAAGCTGTTCCATAATGTAGGTGCCACCACCAAAAAGGCCCTTTTCCTAATTGACACTGGAGTATTGGCACTGGGAGCTGCATATTTTGGGAAGACAAGGTGGTTCAGGTAAGAGTCTTCATATAATGTACAGTATTTTACTTTTATCAGATGAACAAAAGTGAGGGGAAACCTTTCTTCTATTCAAACCACAACTGGCAGAAACACAATTTTGAATGGTCACATCTCTAGTCTATAGCATTAAAATGAAGTGGAAAGGCATGCTTGTTTCTATCTGAGCATCACTGGAAATGTTGCAATGTGTTTGTAAACTGAGGCTGTTTTAATTTTGTCACTCAAATCACAAAATATTGTCTGAGTCGTGTCTGAATTTGGAGCACTGTGCTAAAAGTAGAATGGAGGAACAGTGGAAGAAAAATAATTATAAACAATCAAGCCCAACTAGATTGTAAGGGGGGGGGTGTCACTCATACCATGGGTGGGGAGGGGGGCACATGGCTTCAATTAGGAGGACAAGATTCCCCTTTGAAGGAGGACCAACGCTTCCTTTTGAAGGTGTCCTCAATTTGAAAAGTTATTTTGTCAAATTCTAGCTTAGGAGTTAAAAAGACCCATAAGGAAGGAGGTCAAAGACCTAGAAATTGTTCAACCACACTGAGCACCTAGACAGCAGGACACAGAGACCACACAGGTCTCTCTGTCACTATCTTTACCACTATTGTGACTAACACTATATAAAAACAACAACCACATGTTATGAAGTCAATTCTGAGTTATAATGACCCCTTTCAAAGTTTTCTAGGTAGAGAATTCTCAAAAGTGGTTTATCATTCCCCTTTGCTTAAATCAGGGGTGCCTAAAGTTTTTGGGCCACAGGCTGGTCACGTGGTTGAGCGCGCTAGTCATGTGGTTCCTCCCACCCAGAATTGGAAGTAAAATGCATCTGCGCATGTGCTTTAATGACCTGCAGCAGTCGTAAATGCATTTACAACAGCTGTGGGTCATTTACAGCAACGTTCTGCGCATTCACGGACACACTCTGTGCATGCACATTTGAGTTTTACTTTCACTTCTGGGAACAGTGAGGGCCAGATTAATTGGCACCATGGGCTGGATCCAGCCCGCAGGCCATAGTTTGGTCACCCCTGGTTTAAATTGTAAAACAATGATGGTGATTTATCATCTTCTCATATAAATTAGCATATGCAACTTTATGCATCCTTTCTGGGGATGCATGCTGTCTTTTTTGGTGTGTGTGTTGTGTATACATGTGTGCACCTGCATGTGCATGTATGTATGGTGTAAAAGAATTGGATGATTCTGCATCTTGATAGCAGATCAATTTGGAGCCAAGGGCTTTATCAGGTATGTGGCAAACTGAAAATGGGCAGCTCCCAGACCACTCTGCATGCTGTGAAGCCCTGAAACAACTTCCCAATTTCCCATTGATTGCTGTTAGTGTGAAATGAGAAGTGGTATTGTTGATTTATACCTGTGAGTGAATGGGATCGGAACCCATTTCCTCACTCCAGAGAAAGACTGCTCTCTGTAGCACAGTTAGGAGAGCCAATATCATGTTATCCTGTCAGAGAAATGAATGTACCTGTACATAAAACTGCTCACTTAATGGTAATTGCATCTCCTTCATTACTGGAAAAAGGCAAATATTGTTCCTCTAAAGTCTAAACCTTTTGCTTAGAACTGGCTGCTCAGAATTAGTGGGTAGAACTTGCCAGCCACTAGCTGAGGCAATAAGAGTCTGCAACAATTTTCTTCGCAGGTTCCAGAACTCTGTTTCTCTCTGCTGACCTGGAAGAAGCATAGAAGCAAATTCTCCCTCTATTCACGCAATAGGGGAGCAAGTTTTCTCACTGTGTGATTCCCTGCTTTTGCAGAATATACACAGCTTGTTGGTGGTGGTGGTGGGGATTTGGACTACATCATCCAGCAATCTCAGCTAGCATGGGCAGAGGCTATGTTGGCTCAGGGAGAGTGTGTGTTGTAGTAGAAGGGATAAAGAAGACATTGCCAAAGCTCTAAGAATATATATAGTGCAAATACCAGGGACCATCTGGGTGCAGCAAATAGCCTGGCTTCTTTCCACCTGTCTGCTGGCTTTCCTTTCAAGTGGTTGGAGATTGGGTGGGTAAAAGCAACCCACTTGGCCCTGGCATCTGCGCAGATCCCACAATATTGCAGGATTTTTACAAGCAGGAAGAACCTTCAAATGTGTGGGAACAGGACTGAACGTAATTCCTTTCTCACTGAATGCTAACCAGAGCTCCCCAAGAGGCTGCCCAAATTCCACTCTTTGTAGCCTGATCCCTGCTTGGTCTACTGGCATAAGGCCCACTCACTTCAACACTTCTCAAACCATATGATGTTGAGAAACAAGACTGAAGAAAATGCCTAACTTTGGGCCAAACTCTTGCACCATTATAAGCAACATCTTTCCCCTAAAGAAAAACAGATCTAGCTCTTTCCCAGCAGTTAAGAACAACGAAGCAAATGTGAAATGAATACTAACACCCCACCCACCCCTAGGAATGCCCATGTTTGGTATAGTAAAGACTTCTTTGGCCTTTGTTTTTGTGGATGCAATGATTTTTGGTTTTGGGGTGTTTTGTGTGTGTGTGTGTGTGTGTGTGTGTGTGTGTGTGTGTGTGTGTGTGTGTTTGTGTGTGTGTGTGTGTGTGTGTGTTTTGCCTTTCTTGAATGGTATTTCTATGCACAAAGAGCAGAAACACACATTATTCAAAGTCACCAGCCCATCTCATTCTGTGCAAAGTCCAGTGCTCCAGATGTTGTTAGACATCACTGGATAGGTTGCCTACAGGTGATGGGAGCTTCAGACCAGGACCATCTGTAGGACCACAGTAGAGAATTGAACTCCCAATCTCTGGCTCTGCTACCCATCCAGCTATAAGCTAGGAGTGTAATAAAACCACAACTGGTTTCCTCCTGTGACTGGCATAAGTTTCCATGTTTTCAAGCAGGATTCTCCCCCATTTCTACCTGTGGTTGCCTAGGACCTAACTTGGGACCTTTTATGTACAAATGTGTATTTTGCTATTGAGCTACAGTGACGCTATAGATAGAAGCTGTTAGAATAATTTTTAAGGCTCTGAATATCACATAATAGATATTTAACGCACATTATCCCCCCAAGATTGAACTCTTAGAATTGAATTGATTTGTTGAGCAATGGTGAATGTCGTTTGTTTTTACTTTAGATACAGACATTCTGAACACTGTTGTTGTGTTGCACCCAATGATTTTCAAATGTTTTTCAGTCAATACATTATTTTCCCTCCTCCTTCTCTGTCGTGTATTGAGGCACATTTGCAAGTAGCGCAGGGAGCACTCTTGCAAGAGGAAAATTGTGGTTTCCCGCCATTCAAACTAGAAGCCCAAAGTGGTGCGAAACCCCTGCAAAAGGGTGCGCTTGTTAGGCTAAACCAAGCCTTGTGATTGGTTAGTTTTGGATCCTGTTCTCCATTGGTTAACTACATATATTCCCTGTTATGATTGGTTAGTTACGTTTGTCTTGCGAGTCGCTACCTTGTATCCAGGAGCCACCACTGGGAAGACACTATATAAGCCCCACGGGAAAACAAGGGTGGAGCCGGACCAGATCTATACTTCCTACTCCATACAGGTAGCCGGGTAGCGCTAAGCCTGGGTCCCTCCATTACACTTTTATGGTAGCTAGTTTATTGCCCATTGCCAGGTAAGAGTCCAGAGGGACTGACTCCACTAGGATTGTATAGCCATCTCGGGATCTGGAACACCTTGTAAGTTCATCTCTAATTGACTGTTAAATAAAGCCTGTTGCTGTTTGTTCATAGTTGTCCTGGGCTGGTGCTTATAAAGGCAGGGGCGGATCTAACTGTTGTGTTCTGATGGGTTGATTGTACACATGGATTACAATGTATCTGAGCCAATGTAACCTTGCCTATAGCAACAATGTAACCTTCAGCTGTATCATATAAACCCTGTAATAGGACGCGAGCTAATGACCACCAGCTGGCAGCAGCGAGCGTCCAAGCTCTCTTGGTCCGAACTCATCAAAGGCAACAGCGCGGGAAGTTTTCCCGCCACCACCTACACCTGGACAAGAAGGGCGTGACCTGCAATGACGTCACGCAGACAGTAGCCAATGGGCTACCATGGCACCACGTTCAAATGTATTACTGCTGTATATAAAGAGCTATCGATCCGCCATTACCTCATGTTCCCTCTGCCCACGATGCAATAAACCTGAGTTAACCCAGCCCGAGGCTGTGTCCTGTGTCTTGGTTCGCATACACCAAATTGGCGACGAAGGTGGGATGATGGATCCCCACGGAACAGCCAGGGCACAGAGCGGTTTCAACATCACCAAACCGCAAGACTGGGAGCTGCTGGAGATGGACTTCCAGGCGGCCCTGGTGGAACTCAGAGTCAAAGGAGAAGACGAGGAGAGGAAGAGGGCCATCCTCACCAGAATGCTCGGGATGGAAACCAAGCGGACGCTGGTGGGCATAATCGCTCCGAAGAAGGTGAGCGACTTTAAGGCGAGCGACATCATGAAACTGCTGCGAGAGCGGTTCTGCCCCTCGAGGGCAATGTTTCCCGCTCGGAGCGCATTTTGGAGGCGAGTCCAAGCGCCGGATGAGTCGGTTGAGGCATTCGTGGCCGCCATGAGGATAGCCGCCGCCCCCTGTAAATGGGGCGATATCCTGGAGTTGGTCCTCAGGGACGGCGTGTTGTGTGGCCTGAAAGACAAGGAGGTACAGCGCAGCTTGATGAATAAGGAGCCGCCACCCACGCTGGCCGAGGTCATAGAGGCCGCGGAAGCTGCAGAGTCCACGAATGCCGGAGTGGACGAGATGCACCAGTGGCGTGAGTGGCGTCCTAGAGCCGGCAAGGCGGAAAATTCGGTGCACGGGAAGACCGGACAGTCGGTGCACGCGACTCGACGGGCCTCTAAGTCGTCTACGGAAGGCAGCGACGGCGAGGAGGTCCAGAAGGTCCGGAAGGGTGGTCGACGCTGCGAGGGTTGCGGAGCGGCCCACGAGCGCGCGAGATGCCCGTTCAGGAAGGCCGAGTGTTACACCTGCGGCCGTCGGGGGCACATCGCCAAGGCGTGCCGAAAGCGGAAAGAGGGCCGGAGGCAGTCACAAGACCGTGCGGCCAGACCGGACCGTCCAGCGAGGCCCAAAGATGGCGCCCAGACCACGAGGAAGCAGGACGGCGTGGGCCGCGTCTCGGACGGCAGCGAGGACGACGCCTCAGTTTTCAGCGTGTCCGCGGGACAGTCCCATTACTTCGTTGAGGTATTAGTACAAGGGGCCCCTATTAAGATGGAAATTGACTCGGGGTCCTCCTATTCCATAATTCCCCAGAGAGAGTTCCTGAAAATCGACCCCCACGTGCGGCCCAAGCTTAAAGCGTTGAGGTCCACACTACGGGACGTACAGGGAAACAGCATTCCGGTGTTGGGGGTCGGGAAATTTCGGGTCAATTTTAAGAGACATTCTGCGGAACTGCCCCTAGTTGTCCTCAAAGGGGGAAGCTGTAGCCTCCTAGGGACACAGTGGTTTCAGCCCTTAGGTTTGTTCATAGGGGGGGTGCATACCGTGGGGGGGGACCCAATACAAGCGGTTTGCGATGCGCATCCCGCCGTTTTTAAGAAAGGACTCGGAAAGTTCAAGGGACCCCCTGTAGCTTTCGACATAGACCCGGAGGTCCGCCCGATAAGACTCAAACCACGCAGGGTGCCGTTCGCACTCAAGGACAAGATAGAGGCGGAACTGGACAAACTGGTGGGCCAGGGGATTCTTATTCCTGTTGATTCCGCGGAGTGGGAAACTCCAATTGTAACGGCTCTAAAGGCTAACGGGGAGGTGCGCATTTGCGCTGATTATAAGTGTACAATTAACAAGGCGATCCGCCCTAACGCATACCCGGTGCCAGTGATCAGCCACCTCTTGGCCAGGCTAAATGGGGGAAAGTGTTTCGCTAAACTCGATTTGGCACAAGCCTATCAGCAACTTCCAGTGACCCCCGCCACGGCCGCGGCACAAACGATAGTTACACATAAGGGAGCGTTCCAGGTGTCGCGGTTACAGTTCGGCGTGAACTCGGCACCCGGCCTTTTTCAATCGCTCGTGGAACGCCTCCTAAAGGGCCTGGAGGGGGTGTTGCCTTATTTTGATGACGTGTTAATAACAGGGGGGAGTGAGGCTGAACTGGCGAAAAGGTTGGACAAAGTGCTGACAGTGTTCGAGAAAGCGGGGCTGAGATTGAGGAAGGACAAATGTGTTTTTTTCGAAACCGAGGTCGAGTTTTTAGGTTTCCGGATCACACCCGAGGGGATTAAGCCGTCTAAATCCAAAGTAGCAGCCATTAAAAAGGCCCCTCGCCCCACATCCAAAACCGAGCTACAGTCTTTCCTGGGGCTCCTCAATTTTTACCATACATTCCTCCCGCGGAAGGCGTCCGTGGCCGAACCGCTCCATCGGTTACTTAAAAAGGAGGAGCCATGGTTGTGGGGTGACGAGCACGAGAGGGCGTTCAAGGAGCTAAAGCAACTCCTAACATCCGAGGCAATCCTGACGCACTTCGACCCCAAACGGCCAGTGGTCCTAGTCTGTGATGCATCCCCGGTGGGGGTGGGGGCGGTGCTTTGCCACGTGTTGGAGGACGGAAGGGAGGCCCCGGTAGCGTTTTACTCAAGGTCCCTGTCCCAAGCGGAGCGAAATTACGCACAAACCGACAGGGAAGCGTTAGCAATAGTAGCGGGGACCAAAAAATTTCACGATTTTTTGTATGGCCGCCCGTTCAAAATCGTGACCGATCACAAGCCGCTGTTAGGGATTTTCACGGCAAGCAAGCCCACGCCACAGATCCTGTCCCCGAGAATGCTGCGGTGGGCTATTTTCCTCAACGCGTACCAACATGAGTTGGAGTACAGGCCCGGAAAGGAGATCAGCCATGCTGATGCGCTTTCGAGATCCCCTCTGCCCTTGTCGGATGACCAAAAGGCGAGAGCAGAAAGAGACCGCCAGGTGTTGCTAATTGAGGTTTTGGACGCACCCCCAATAGTACCAGCCGACATTGCTAGGGCGACAGGCAAGGACAGGACGCTGGGGAAAGTTAGTTCATGGGTGCAGAAGGGGTGGCCGGCTTCGTCCCCGAGTACAGAGTTCGACCCATTCTTTAGGAAAAAGCTAGAGTTGTCCCTAGAGAGGGGGTGCCTTCTGTGGGGCCAACGGGTGGTGGTCCCTGCGCCCCTGCGGACGAGGGTGCTCGAACTGCTGCACGTCGGCCACCCGGGCATTGTTCGTTCAAAGGCGCTAGCCCGGAGTTACTTCTGGTGGCCACAGCTGGACGCGGACATTGAGCACATGGTCGGCACTTGCGAGGCTTGCCAGGGATCCCGACCTGAGGCGGCCCGTCTTCCGCATAGGGAGTGGGACACAGCAAGGGGGCCGTGGTCCAGAGTGCACGTGGATTTCGCTGGCCCGTTCCGAGGAACCATGTTTCTCCTGGTGGTAGATGCGTTCTCTAAGTGGCTGGAGGTTATCCCAGTAAAGAGCACGTCCTCCGCCACGACAATTAGCCGGCTAAGGAGAGTCTTTTCCACATTCGGTTTACCCGACACTTTGGTCAGCGATAACGCTAGTTGTTTCACCTCCGCCGAGTTCGGGGCGTTCATGGAGGCAAACGCCATTCGGCACGTCACGTCCGCACCGTTTCACCCGGCCACGAATGGCCAAGTGGAACGGCTGGTGCGGACAACGAAGGAGGCGCTGCGGCGCATGGGCCCGGGGGACCTGAATCACCAGGTATGCCAGTTCCTCTTAGCGTATAGGGTAACCCCCTTAGCGTCAGGCTACTCGCCGGCGGAGCTCTTGATGCGGCGAAAACTGACCACGATCCTGTCCAGGCTAGACCCGACGAGAGTCGAGGATGAAGGGAAGAACATAGGGTTGGCAGTCTCGAAGGGTTTCGCCGCCGGGGACCCTGTTCACTGCAGGAACTACTCCAGCGCAGGGCCGGCCTGGGTACCGGGGACGGTGGTAGAACAGACGGGGCCAGTGTCGTACCGGGTCGAGACTAACACCGGCCTCCTTTGGAGGAGGCACGCAGACCAACTGAGGCACCGAGTGAGTGGGCCGGTCAGTGGAGCTCAGCAACAGGATTCAGCGTTAGGGTTCTCCCCCACCCGCTTAACCCAAGGGGGAGACAGCAGGGGCCAACAGTCCCAAGCAAGGGGGGAAGGAAACAGTAGTAGCGGCCCCGACTCATATCCTTTTGATACGCCAGTCTTATCAGGGGCCGGGGAAGGGGGAGAGGAGTTCGCGACCGCTGCCCCCGATTGTGATTTTGATTTTGAGTTTGCGAGCCGGGGGGGTTTTCAGGAGTGTTCCCCCACCCATCCAAGCGAGAAGAGGGGTTTTTCGTTAGCCCCCAGTGCCCCCGGTTCCCCCCTAAGAAAGAGCACACCTCCCAACAACGCCGCGGAGCCGCGGCAAGTCACTAACGAGTCTCCCTCTCATATTACAGGACAGGAAACCAGGGGACAAAGAGAAGGTAGCAAACCCGGGGAGAGGCAGCCCGCATCGAGACCCCAGCGTGTTCGAAATAAGCCATCTTGGCTGAGAGACTTTGTCTCCTAAAGGGGGGGAATGTGTTCAAGTGTGGGCTCGAGACTTTGTCTCGTCCTAGGGGGGAGGGGTGTTGTGTTCTGATGGGTTGATTGTACACATGGATTACAATGTATCTGAGCCAATGTAACCTTGCCTATAGCAACAATGTAACCTTCAGCTGTATCATATAAACCCTGTAATAGGACGCGAGCTAATGACCACCAGCTGGCAGCAGCGAGCGTCCAAGCTCTCTTGGTCCGAACTCATCAAAGGCAACAGCGCGGGAAGTTTTCCCGCCACCACCTACACCTGGACAAGAAGGGCGTGACCTGCAAAGACGTCACGCAGACAGTAGCCAATGGGCTACCATGGCACCACGTTCAAATGTATTACTGCTGTATATAAAGAGCTATCGATCCGCCATTACCTCATGTTCCCTCTGCCCACGATGCAATAAACCTGAGTTAACCCAGCCCGAGGCTGTGTCCTGTGTCTTGGTTCGCATACACCAAATTAACATTCTCCCATTTCACTTACATTGAATAATGAGTTATACTTTTCATTTCTCCAAATGTGACCAAGAGGGGTTTGTAAGGGGTTTTTGTTTTAGCCTTTCCTTTCTTTTTCATTTGCCTTAGTACTTCTTAGTTGGTGATCCTCTTGATCCTATAAATTCTTAGCACGCTGTGATAAGTCCACATTTCAGATGCTTCAGATGCTTCAGTCTTTTCTATAGTTGCCTGTGTTAGAGCCCATGATTCCATATTACATATTAGAACCAAGAATACATAGGAATGCACTTAGCATATTGTCAAAGCCAGTGTCAGATTTTGATGTGCAGGACATTTTTGTCTTATAGGATTTGCTCTGGGCTGTCTCTGTTCTGATTTTTAATGTGATGTTATGATCTCCACTGTTCAGCTAATTTCCAAGTTACGGCACATAATAGTTGTCAGTATACTCCACATTTTCATTTTGGATCTTTAACTGCATTTCTTTGGCTGCCGGCTTTTTGCTAATTCTCACGGCTATGTGTGAGTTCCCCAATCTGATCCCCATGCTGATTCAATTGAGTGTAGCCTGGGGTCTCTCCGATCTGATCCAGGCTGCTGTTTGGATTTTCAAATATTTGAGACTCTCTTTAACTTGAATAGTGATGCATAAATGGCTCTTTGATTCACTGTGCTAAATTGCAGAGAAGCAGCTGTTCAGGTTGTGGGGTAAGCCACCTCCAAAGTAAGTAAGTCAGTCAGTCAGTCTTTCTTTCTTTCTTTCTCTCTTTCTTTCTTTCTTTCTCTCTCTCCCTCCCTCCCTCCCTCCCTCCCTCCTTCCTGCCTTCCTTCTACAGCTCCCAGAACTCCCAAATCAGAAATCAGCCCTTGAAAGAACCTGTTAAAAAACTGGGAATGCAGAGGCTAAACAATTCAGCCATAAATCAGAAAGTTTCTGGTTTGAATTCTGCCATTGCCGTGACTATCGCATCATCCTAGCTGGTCTTAGGTAAGTAATATTGGTTGAAATCTTGCTGTATATGTGACACCATATAAGGCTGATAAGGCCAGCAGCCACAGGGACCTCTGAGAAATAATATAATTTAGATTTTCCCCACAAAAGTCACAAAGTTCTAATGGAATTACTTTCATCATTAGGAAGCTATTGAGGGCCAGAGAATTGGAGGTGGAATCTTTAATTACTAAAAATTGCTGGTGGTGGTAAAGTCATCCTGGGGAGAAAGGTGCAAGGGGCAGAGGTGACAAATCCTTTTGCAAATATAATAGGGGTGCTAGGAGAAGAAGCGGGGAACTGTGGTGGCATAGTGGCTAAGATGCTGAACCTGATGACTGGAAGGTCAGCAGGTCAGCAGTTTGAGAACCAAGTGCTACATGACGGAGTGAGCTCCTGCCTCTGTCCCAGCTCCTGCCAACATAGCTGTTCAAAAGCAAGAAATTGCAATTAGATAAATAGGGAACACTTTGGTGGGAAGGTAACCAGCATTCCATGCACTCCGGTGTCTAGTCATGCTTGCGACATGACCAGAGAAACCTCTACAGACACTATGAGCACTGAACCATAGAGCCAGATACGACTGGCTTTCAGGCATGGGCGACCTTTACCTTTCCATCATTTTAATAGAACTACAATAAATGTCACCATACTGGGAAAGCCAGTGACTAGATGATCTATGTGCCTGCCTGCCCAGTCCACCTTCCAAATATTAATGATGAGTTTGTGGCCACCCTGCAAGTCACTGCTGTTCTATCTTGTGATTTTTTTAAAATCACAAATCAGACCTGGATCAGACAGTCCTTCAGGTAAAAGATATCTTTGAGAGGAAGATTGCCCTCAATAAATATCTAAGTAGACATCCATCCTTTGGAAGAAGAAGAAATAGACATGGCTGTTCTACAGGGATACCTACATAGCTGAAAGTCAGGAGTTCCTTGTTCACCTTCTCAACGCATGGGGGTTTCATAGGGTACCCAAGAAGGCAGACCAATTGTCAGCCCTTGCCAAGATGGTATTATGGGATGACACAGGATGTACCCATGCCCCCTTTGGCACTTATAAATAGGCATATCCTGACTTTATTACAGGTCTTAACATGAATCAAACTACTTTGCCTCAGTTCAGTCACCTGTCAAATACCTAATTATTTTTCCTGATGTAATCTGTCTTCCAAATCACGAGTGCCTCCATAACATTCTTTCTCACACACCCTTATTAAATTTAGGATCCATTTAATGATATGTCAAAGTACTGGAAAAAGATTTCAGAACTATAGGCAGCCTTCGTTTATGTTCCATACACAAGAGCAGCCAGCTGGTTGAAGCTTAGCCACCTGACTTGATCTCATATCCTCAAGTACAATCCCCTTTGATTTTGTCAACATGTGTGGCAAAATAAGACTCAGGAATGCAAGGAGAATTGCTCATTTTTCTCTTTCTTAAGAGCGAAGTGTGCTTTCTCATAGTTTGACATTTCGGGTTGCAGTTTTTGATCAGCGAACGAGCCTGTTTAGTTCACAAACTAGTCTTTGAAAAGCTGGTTTGCGAGATTTTCTTTTGTTTTCATTCTTCGGAAACACAGTTCAACTAACTCAACACACTTAAATGCTTATTCCCTGACTCTGGAGCAGCTGCAAAAGTTCTTCCATTTCTCACATCTAACCCACGCTGGCTCGAATTCCTGGCACATCCAGGGGTAGAGAAGAATCTACGAGAAAAAGACATGCCTTAGTGGAGAGCTCTGGTTACAAGGCAGGTGGAAGATGGCACCCCTCTTCCTGAAATGTAAAACAGCAATCAATTTTCAGAGATCAGGGACGGCTCACATTCTTGAGATTTCGTTGCAAAAGTCATTTTTTAAACAAGAGAGAGAGACAATAGCTGTAAATCATGCCTATATTCACACAGTTCAACCCTCATTCCTAGTTCTTCTAAACCAGGGGTGCCCAAACTTTTCGGGCTATGGGCCGGTCATGTGGTTCCTCCTGCCAGAAGTGAAAGTAAAACACACATAATGACCCACGGCTGTCATAAATGTGTTTACAACATAAGAACATAAGAACAGCCTTGCTGGAACAGGCCACAGCCCATCCAGTCCAGCATTCTGTCTCACTCAGTGGCTCACCATTTCCTTCAGGGTATTCCCAAGGAGATGCCTTCACCTGCTTAGGATTCCCTGGAAATGGTATTGAGAGATATCCTGCCTATCTCTCCAACCCGGAGGTTGTCCTTAACTATCCATAATTATAGCCATTGATACCCTTGTCCTCCATGAACTTGTCTAATCCTTTCTTAAAGCTGTCAAGACTGACAGCTGTCACCACTTCTTCTGGCAGGGAGTTCCATAGACCAGTGATCCTCTGGGTGGAAAAGTACTTTCTCTTATTTGTTTGAGAACTAGTACCCAAAAGTTTCATGGAGTGCCTCCTAGTTCTAGTGTTATGCGATAGGGAAAACAGTTTTTCCTTATCTACTTTGTCCACACCGTGCATGATTTTATAAACTTCAATCAGGTCACCTCTTAGACGCCGTTGTTCAAGAGTGAAAAGGCCCAACCGTTGCAGCCTCAGATGGTAAGGAAGGTGTTCCACTCCCCTAATCATTTTGGTTGCCATCCTCTGCACTTTTTCCAACTCCATAATATCCTTCTGGAGGTATGGCGACCAGAACTGTACACAGTATTCCAGCTGGGGCCTCACCATAGATTTATAAAGAGGCAAAATGCAAGCGCGGCGCCAAAATGGCTGCCGCGCTCTTTGCGGGGGCCCCCCCACAGGACGAAGGCATCCGGGTAGTTAGGGGCGTGGCCAGCTCCCTTATAAAAGGGGTGGCCACGAGGCAGCCGAGCTGCCATTTTGCGAAGCGACGGAGCGGAGAAGTTTTTCCCTCTTACCTCCGTCGCTTTTGCTTTTACCGGGCAGCCTTTTGGCTGCCGAATTCTCTCGTTTCGGCTTCCCATCGATTGGCTGAGAGGCCCGCGAAGAAGAAGGCGGCTGCGAGCGCGGCTCGTGCGGTTCGGAGGCGCAATCTGGGTTGGAAGACCGCGGCTGCGCCTCCCCAGCAGCCACATTTGCTTGCACCCACCGGGACCGGTGGAATGGGGTCTATTCCCCCTGGCTGGAGGATGGTGGCCCACGCACGGGGCCAGTAGGGGCTGCGGCCCTCGGCCCGCAAGCGGTGGACACCTCTCATGGTGTTGCCCATTCCGCTGGGCCTCCCTTTATAGGAGCGTAGCTCGCTCCGAGGCCTTCCAGCCTTGGGGGGTGGTCCGGTCCCCTTCCCTGGCAGGTTGCTACATCGGCCCTAACGGGCCCGGGTGTGGGGTTGTTGCCCTATTCGGGCCCCGGGGTGCAGGGACCTGTACCCATGCCTGTAGTAGGCGGGCCGGCTGGTCCTTTGCCCCATGTCAGCGTGGAAGCCTTATTGGCCCGCGTTGCGGCCCTCGAGACATCCCTGGCCCGGGCTAGCCACTCTTGGTCTCCATTTGGGGTTCGTTTCGACGCGTCGTCTGCTGGGCAGCGGCAGGCGACGGGACGGGTCGAGCTGCTTGAGGCGCGTGGCACGACCTGGGCCACTGCCTCGCAGCTCCCCATTCAACAGACCGGTGCGGGTCAGGCCCCATCGACGAGCTCGACGGCGGTTGTGAGCTCCGACGCCCCCAGTGGGCCGGAACCCCCGGTGGGGGCGGCCTACGGGGGTGCAGCATGTGAGTATGCGGTCCAAGCTAGTGCACCTACACACGTGGCCACGTTGGGGGGGTTTCCAATGGCCTGGCCTCGCGCGGGTGGGGCGGCGGTCCAGCCGCTGACGCCCCACCTGGCGACGATAACTACCACTCAGGGCCCCATGGTGGGGGGTGTTTTCTACCCTGTGGGGAATGTTTTGGGGGTGGCTGGGTTAGTACAGGCCCCCTTTCAGATGCCAGCAGTTCCTGTTGTGCCCGTGTCGGCCTTGCTGACGGCGGGGTATTCCTTACCGCTGGGTGTCCATTTGGCACAGACCACCAAAGAGAAGATCTGGCGGGGGGGATTACGTGGATACCTTCTCACTCCTCAACAGAGGGCCCACCAAGGAGTAGGGGGGGCAGGATGAGAAGGATAAGGAGCAGGCACGTCGTAGCAAGCCACCACGTACGTGGGCCGACTGGTTGCCGGCCTACCTCATATACATGGCGGTGTACCTTAGGGCCCGGCCGGATTTGGCAATTTCAATGGTCCAGTATTTGGACAACATCTACCGGGCGATGGTTGACTTTCCAGGCCCATCGTGGTTGGCTTATGACGTGTAATTCCATATGCGGATTCCCCGGCACCCCGACATTAGGTGGGTTGAGCCATGCCAGGCTGTGGCTTTTGTACATGACGCCCACGCGCCCCGCGCCCGGGGAGAGATACCATTGTGGACATGCGGTCCAGCGGGCGGCCCCAGCACAGGTCCACTGCCAGGGGGCGGGGCGGGGGGTTTCAGCCCGCCTGCTGTGCTGGACTTTCTCGTCCAATGGTTCCTGCAATAGGAAGAATGGCAAATACAGACATTAGTGTCCCCCCTGTGCTGGCCCCCATGCGGCCTCTGGCTGTCCCAGGCCTGGAGGGATGCGGGGCAGAGGGAGGGGTGGACAGGGGGCTGGCAAGACTGCCGCATATGGATCTAGTTCACCAAAGGGCTCCCTCCCCAATTAATGTGGACATGTTGGAGCGCTGGCTCACATTGTTCCCGAAGGGAGAGGATGCGGAGATCTCCTTCAGGGTTTTAGGCAGGGGTTACGTATCCCTTTCATGGGTGATAGGTCCCCTCAGGATGCCCCCAATCTTTATCCCTTAGGGGGAGGGAGGAGGTGGCTCCTGCCAGCAATGATAAGGAGGTCTATGCGGGCAGGGTCGTTGGCCCTGTCCCTGCGCCCCCGTTCCGGGGAGCATATTATTGCACTGATGCCATGCCTTTTGGCTGTTCCAATTCGGGCTCGGCATTCGAGCGTTACTCCATCTTCCTGGAGCGGGCTTTTGTTCGCAGATCAGGGTCCCGGTCTGTAGCCCATTCCCTGGAAGATTTTATTCGGGGCTGAACGGGGCTGGGACACGTCCACACGTCTCCTCAACACATTTCAGACGCTAATGGAGGAACTTGGTGTCCCTTTAGCGCCCGAAAAGACTGAGGGCCCGCCTACACAGCTAGTATTCCTGGGGGTGGAGATTGACACGGTAGCACAGGCTTCTAGGTTGCAGCGGGATAAGGTGTCAAAGCTAGTGGCCCTTATCTCGGACTTGCTGGCCAAGCGCATGGCATTACCGAGGGACCTGCTGGTGCTACATGGTCACCTCAATTTCGCTGGCAGGGTCGTCGCACCGGGCAGGGCATTTGCGCGGCGCTTGTGCGACGCCATGGCAGGACTATCCAGGCCCCACCATAGGGTTAGACTTACCCGGGGTATCAGGGCAGACGTGCTTGTCTGGCTACAGATCCTGAGGGATTTCAATGGGGTGTCATTTTGGAGGTCTGAGCTCCTGGCTTCCCCTTGCTTTAAGATACAGCCCGATGCCCGGGATCCCTGACTTATGGGATGTACTTCAATTGGAAGTGGGCCTATGGTGGGTGGCCACCATCCTGGGCAGGCACGGGTCGCCTGCGTGGTCTCACGTATCTGGAATTTTCCCTATACTGGGTGCTTTGATGCTATGGGACGAGGAGGAGGCCAACTCGGTTGTCCACTTTGGTGTGACAATGCGGCTGTTGTCCACTTTCTCAATGCACAGAGCTCTAAATCGCCCAGGGTTATCGACCCAGTGCGCCAGTTTGCATTGCGCAGCCTGCGCCTCAACGTTCTTTTCAGGGCTAGGCATGTCCCAGGGGTTACTAATGATATTGCTGATGCTTTGTCCCGCCTGCAGATCTCCCGGTTCCGTGCCTTGGCCCCGGATGCGGAGGAATTTCCCTCGCCACTCCCGGACGGGATATGGAACATCGGCAAGGAGAGGTGAACCGGGCGATTGGCCTGTCACTAGCGCCACGCACGCGTAAGGTGTATCACCACGCATTTAATTCTTTCAGAGCATTCTGTACCCAATTCCAAATGCCAGGAACCTGGCCGATCCCGGTAACCCATGTTCTGCGGTTCATGGTTTACCTGCATGCCCAGGGCTTTGCACCTCGCACCATAGCATCTAAGCTGTCAGCGTTGGCTTTTATGGCCAAAGTGGGAGGTCATGTGGACAGCACCACTGACTTCCGTGTGAGACATGTTTTGTAGGGGTGGGTGCGCGCGCGTGGGCGTTGCCCGGACGACCGCCACCCGATTTCCCCAGGGGTTTTTACCCAATTGGCCCGGGACTGGCCTGGCCTCTGTTTTGATAAGATGAGGCAGCCCATTTTATGCGGCTACAATGGTCGCCTTTTTTGGAGCGCTCCGCATCGGCGAGCTTGAGATGCTGTATAAGGCGGATGCAAGTCGTGGACAGCACCACTCACTTCCATGTGAGACATGTTTTGGAGGGGTGGGTGCGCGCGCGTGGGCGTTGCCCGGACGACCGCCACCCGATTTCCCCAGGGGTTTTTACCCAATTGGCCCGGGGCTGGCCTTGCCTCTGTTTTGATGAGATGAGGCAGCCCATTTCATGCGGCTACAACGGTGGCCTTTTTTGGAGTGCTCCGCATCGGCGAGCTTGAGATGCTGTATAAGGCGGATGCAAGTCGTAGGGCACTGGAACTCGAAGATGTCTGAGTGAACAATATTCGGCTCAGTTGGGGATACGCTCCTCTAAAACGTATCAGCACGGCGTAGGCAGTGGAGTAGACTGCTACGATGTTCCTCGGCAGACATCTGTCCGGTTGGTGCCCTACAGGATTTCCTTGCACTGTATGGCACGCACCATGGCCCGTTTTTCTGTCACCAAGATGGGTCTCCCCTTACTAAATTTCAATTTTGGAAGGTGACGGGCAAAGCGCTGGCCAGTGTGGGCCTCCCAGGCGCCCGCTATGGCACTCATTCATTCCGTATAGGGGCGGCATCAACCGCAGCTGCTTTTGGGTACTCAGGGGCTGACATACGTAGCATGGGACGGTGGGGTTCGCAATGTTTTCAGTTTTATGTGCGCCCACTCCCGCCGTGAGTACCAACCCAGTCACCTTACCTACTTTCCCTCATTTTTCCTTACAGACCCGGGGTGTCGTATTACACCGGTGACAGTAAGGCTGGTGGGCCATAGCTACGTGCACAGGGCAGCGCGTTATGCTGCGGCGACAGAGTGGGGACCCTGACTGGGACTTGGTGCATACGCAAGTCTCACATGGCATGGTAAGCCCGGGATGTTGTGGCGGGAGCTGCTGCCTTTCCTTTTTTCAGGCCAGAATGCTGACCCGCCTGACATTCTGATCATACACCTGGGGGGCAATGATTTGGGCCAGGTCACCGGCTTGTCGCTGAAATATGCGATTTGCGAGGACCTCGCCTACCTGCATTACGTCTGGCCCGCCACAACCCTTGTTTGGTCGGACATGGTCCCGCACCATTCCTACAGAGGGGGTGTTGACCTCCTGGCCCTTGACCGTGCTAGACACATGGTGAATAGGGCAGTTGCGCGTTTCCTTGTCTACAGGGCTTGGGGGAGGGTCAGTCGTCACCCCGCTATTAGCCTCCAAAGTTATGACTTGTATGCAGGGGATGGGGCCCATCTGTCGCGAGGAGGTGTGGACCTCCTGTTGGGTGATTGGTGAGCAGGCCTGTCGACCGAGCTGACGGTCTGGGGGGGGCGTCGAGCCTTCTTTGAAGCCCCTCCGTGTGGCGGGTAGCACTGGTAAGGTAAACATTATGACCCACAGGTATCCGGCAAGTTCGCAATTGACTGGACAACACTAGACAGGCATCAGTTGGTTAAACGTTGTCCGGTCAACGATGAACTAGGCGACGGGGTGATGGCTATAGCTAGACAGCATGCATCACCCCGTGATTTTACGGATACGCGTCAGAGGATGGGGTCATTAGTTAGATATTGACTACGGTCAACAATTTGTTTGTGGTCAACAAACAAATTGATACAAATGGATACATTGTAGCAATTGTCGTTGGCAATTTTGGGTGGTACCTTACCAGTGTTACTTCGGCCTGCTTGCCTTAAGAATTATGATTGGTCAATTACCAATAGAAATTTATAATTTGGACTAGGGCATGAATCAATAAATGTGGCCCAATGCCGTTATCCACTTTCATTGGTGTCTGAGTCCTTTATTGGGGGGTGCGCCTGCAATGCAAGCGCAGCGCCAAAATGGCCGCCGCGCTCTTTGCGGGGGCCCCCCACAGGACGAAGGCATCCGGGTAGTTAGGGGCGTGGCCAGCTCCCTTATAAAAGGGGTGGCCACGAGGCAGCCGAGCTGCCATTTTGCGAAGCAACGGAGCGGAGAAGTTTTTCCCCTCCACCCCCTCCCTAGTTAACAGTGTGATATTTTGGTCGCTTCGGGGCCGGGTGGGAATTTTTGGCTGGGACCCATATTGGCTTCCGGGTCCTGGTTTTTTCGCCCATCCCACACTGTTGCTATGGTTTGACATAGGGGTTTTTCTGCTGCTGCTGTTGACTTTGGTCACATGGGCGGGTAGCACTGGTAAGGTAAACATTATGACCCACAGGTATCCGGCAAGTTCGCAATTGACTGGACAACACTAGACAGGCATCAGTTGGTTAAACGTTGTCCGGTCAACGATGAACTAGGCGACGGGGTGATGGCTATAGCTAGACAGCATGCATCACCCCGTGATTTTACAGATACGCGTCAGAGGGTGGGGTCATTAGTTAGATATTGACTACGGTCAACAATTTGTTTGTGGTCAACAAACAAATTGATACAAATAGATACATTGTAGCAATTGCCGTTGGCAATTTTGGGTGGTACCTTACCAGTGTTACTTCGGCCTGCTTGCCTTAAGAATTATGATTGGCCAATTACCAATAGAAATTTATAATTCGGACTAGGGCATGAATCAATAAATGTGGCCCAATGCCGTTATCCACTTTCATTGGTGTCTGAGTCCTTTATTGGGGGGTGCGCCTGCAATAAACACTTGCTGACTTATTTTCTATACCCTTCCTAATGATCCCTAGCATTGAGTTTGGTTTTTTCACTGCTGAGGCACACTGGGTTGACACCTTCATTGAGTTGTCCACCAGGACACCAAGGTCCCTTTCCTGGTTTGTTGCAGAGAGTTCAGACCCCATCAGTTTATAAATGTAATTGGGGTTCTTTGCCCCAACATGCATCACTCTGCACTTACTAATGTTGAAACTCATTTGCCACTGTTTTGCCCACTCTCCCAGTGTCAAGAGATCCCTCTGGAGCTCCTCACAATCTCTCACAGTTTTCACTACCCTGTATAATTTAGTGTCGTCAGCAAATTTGGCTACCTTGCTTTTTACTCCTACCTCTAGATCATTTATGAAGAGGTTGAAAAGCAGGGGTCCCAGTACTGAACCTTGGGGGACCCCACTCTTTACTTCCCTCCACTTGGAGAAGTGTCCATTTAGTGCTACCCTCTGTTTCCTGTCCCTTAGCCAGTTGCTGATCCAGGATAAGACCTGTCCCTTTATTCCATGACTGGTAAGTTTATTCAAGAGGTGTGGGACCTTGGTGTGGGACCTTGTCAAAAGCCTTCTGAAAGTCCAGATAAACAATGTCAACTGGATCCCCCTTATCCACATGCTTGCTGACACTCTCAAAAAATTCCAACAGATTAGTGAGGCATGATTTGCCCTTGTAAAAGCCATGTTGGCTCTCCTTTAGCATCGCCTTCTCTTCTATGTGCCTATTAATTCTATCTTTTACGATGGTTTCCATCACTTTACCTGGGACACATGTCAAACTGATGGGTCGGTAATTTCCTGGATCACCCTTGGATCCTTTTTTGAAAATTGGTGTTACATTCACCACCTTCCAGTCATCAGGCACAAAGCCTGATTTGAGGGAAATATTATATATTTTGGCTAGGAGATCAGTAATTTCATCTTTAAGTTCCCTGAGAACTCGTGGATGCCATCTGGTCCTGGTGATTTGTTAGTGTTTAGTTTAACAAGACATGCAAGGACCTCCTCCCTGGTTATTTCTATCTGGCTTAATTCTTCGGTTTCCCTCCTTACGAAGATAGGCTCTGTTTTGAGCATGTGGTCTCTGTCTTCTTCAGTGAATACTGAAGCAAAGAATTCATTGCAACCAAAGGTCATTTATGGCAGCGTGATGCACATGCACGTCCTACTCTGGGCATATCGTGAGAAGGCAAGATTATGTTCTTCTTCCATGTCTAGCCCAGATGTAAAACTGCCGAAATGAAGCCACCTTTTTTTGAGTTCATTCTGCATTTCCTTTCACCTGCCCCACTGTAAGGAAGATTAGCCAGCAACACAAGGTTGCCATTACAAGGGAACATCTGATTGTGGTTCAAAATACCACAATCTTCAAGGAGGCTCTTTGAAAACACAATAATGTTGGGAAGAATTGAAAGAACCAAGAAAAGAAGATCAAATGTGAGATGAATTTACCCCCTAAAGCAAGGGTTCTCAAACGACAGGCCAATCCGGCCCACGGCATCATTCCATCTAGCCCGAGCCCTCACCCCTGCCCTCACCATTCTTGTCTCCTCATCCTTGTCCCCTCCCTAATACCACTCCATAGTAGGGCGGATGTTGTAAGAACGCTTCTACAGAGTGGCGTTAGGGACATGCCAAGCTAGGCGGAGGGAACAAGGATGCCAGCAACAGCCACGGAAACGGCAGACACACATGGCCTCATGCGTGTTTCCCGTGGGCTGTTCTGGCCAAGCGCGGGCAAGGACAGGCAGGACCCCTTCCTCACCCATGGCAGGCTGGTAAGTAAGGAAGCGGTGCATGGGGGGGAGTGTTGGTGGTAGCAGCAGCGGGGGGGGGAGTGGTGGTGGTGCGGGTGTATTGGCGGTGGCATTGGGGAGTGTTGGCAGGACAGATTGGTGACGTGGGGGGATTTTGACAGTGGTGGTGGTGGGGAATGGTGGCGGCTTGGAGTGTCATGCATGTATTCAACTCTAGGGTGCGGTGCTCATCTCTGTTTACAGCCAAAGAGCCAGCGCTGTCTGAGTGTGCAGATGTCTCAATGGCCATGTGGCAGACATGACTAGGTGCCAGAGCACATGGAACGCTGTTACCTTTCTTGCCGAAGCAATACCTATTTATTTACTTGCAGTTTCTTGCTTTCAAACTTCTAGGTTGGCAGGAGCTGGGACAGAGGTGGGAGCTCACTCCATCTGGGTCTCAAATTGCTGACCTGTTGAACTTTTGGTCATCAAGCTCAGTGCTGTAACCACTAAGCCTTCATGGCCCCTGTGTGTATCTGTGAGGGGGGGCGTCTAAAAAGGATGATGTACAAGAACCACATGGCATTTTTCTCCCATCCCCCAAAGTTTTTTGCCATCTTCTTCTCAGCACTAAGCCATGTACCAAATAACAGAAAAGGAATAAGTGGTGCAACAAGTAACACAACAAATTACTTTCCCCACCTTTGTTGTTCCCCACTGTGCCTCCCAAGAGAAGAGGCAGCCTGTGTAGGTTGCATAATCTCCCTTGGGGAAAAAAGCAAATGGGAAATCACTTCTGAGTATTCTCTAGCATGCCCTGGAAAAGCTTAACCCGAATTGGAATTGCCTTGAAGGCATCTAATTGATTGGTTGATTAATGATTGTGGGTTACTTTTCAAATACTTTAAAAGAGAAGAATGAATAATTCTTGAAATGTAACTTTCCAACTCTTGCCAGTTCGCTCTGTAACAAAGCTAAAAAAAAAAAAATCTTGCCCATGTTCTCTTTAGGTTCCCTTTGGAGCCAGTGCTGTCTGCGTCTGCAGATGTTTTCATGGCCATGTGGCAGGCATGACTAGACACCGGAACAAACAGAACAGTTACCTTTCCCGCAGAAGCAGTACCTATTTATCTACTTGCAATTTCTTGCTTTCAAACTGCTAGGTAGGCAGGAGCTGTGGCAGATGATGGGCTCCATTGTGCAGCACTCAGGTTTCGAACTGCTGACCTTGCCGACCTTCCAGTTGTCAAGTTCAGCTTCTACATTTCATCTAACTATACACTATAGTGTATATATACTACATATAAACTATATTTCGTCTGCCAGCCCTGAAATAACAAAGAAAACAGAGTCAAAAAGACTTTTCTTTGTAGATTCACTTTTAAGTATGGATTTCGTCTCTTTATGACATTAAAATAACAGCAACCTTTACCTTAGAGCCATGTGGACAAACATAGCTGTTTGTTATTCAGTCGCACAGTTAATTCCAACCCTTTGCGACCCCATGGACCATTTTCCTCCAGGCACCTCTGTCCTCCACCATCCTCCTCAGCCCGCCCAGCTCTGTGCCCATTGTGTTCACAATACCATCTATCCATCTCAACTTTGGACGCCCACTTCTTCTCTTGCCCTCCACCTTTCCCACCATCAAGGCCTTCTCAAGTGAGTCCTCCCTTCTCATTTGATGTCCAAAGTACTTTAGCTTCATCTTCACTATTTGTCCCTCCAATGAACTATTTGTCCCTCCAATCTATATATGTATGTGCAAAACTGGCTGCTATTTTCACAGAGGCAGGAGACTCCTGGATTAGTCAATCCTTGAGACTGATTCCAGCTATTATTACTGCGTGGTTCTAAATGCATGCATGGGGAGGATTGGTTCAGCATTCAGAAAGTGATGCCAAGATCTGTGGCTTGTTGTCTCGCAAGGAGATTCCAGGCTCCTACTAATACATCACCCTCGGGAGTGTTAATTCTATTTTGGATTCTATGGCAAAAGTGAAATGCCTGGGCTTCTTTCGTCATCCCAGATGCAAAAATATCCTGAAACTATTCCAAGACTGAGTCCCTATTTTCTGGCCTTGAAGCTGCTATTTGGTGGACAAAGTGAAAAGCAACTCCAACTGCACATAGCCCTAATTAATTGTCAGGAATTTATAAGAGCCTTGCCATGTATAGTCAGTAATGAAATAGAGCAGGTACAGAAAAGTTTACTTTCATCCACTTACTACCCTGTAAAGGCAAACCATTGTCCTTACCCTATATATTTATTTAAGAGGAAGATTTCCAAGAACACTTGTGAACATTCTTTTTGTACTTTGTCAACTGAGATTTATAATCTCACTCCTTGTCTTCTGCCAGCTGTTTTAGAGTTGCCTCTGTGTAGAAAAACATCTTGTCTCCATAACTGCAAACAACTCCATAACAAAGCAGACATCTTATTCAGATATCAGTCTGCAGGTTGTCGGAGACTACCAAAATGTTCATGTAATATATTTTACCCATTGCCAGTTATGAAAACATGTTTTATTATTTGTATGATGTGGTGTGGAATTTCTGCCATGGCTGCAATTTAATCAGTGCCCAACAGTTGGTACAGCTGTCATCGTTTTCCCCAGTTCTTACAGGAAATCAGTTAGCCACAAAGCTAACTTCAAATACAGTCATTTAACAGAACAATTGTCTTTGGTTAATTCTAACAGTGAGAAGCAGACATCAACAAATTCTGTTGCACAGAGCTAGAATGGGCATGTCATTCATCCCAAAATGCTCTTTACTCACATCTGGAGGAGGTATTCCCACATGTTTTACTGTTATTATTTTTGTGGTCATATGTAATTCTGAGGCACTTCTTCCAGGGATGGTCAATTTGGCATCCTTCAGAAGTTTCAAATTACAAATGTCATAATCTCTGATTATTGCCCATGCTAATTAGGACTGAGAAGAAGAAGCCAATAGTTGAAGGCCCACAGATTTGTGAACCATCGCTATGAACTTAGGGTTTTTTAAATTGCAGTTTCTCAAAATTACCACAGGCATGTTTTCAAAATCTGCTTTATGAACTCTAGTCTTATCACCAAGGCATGGTTACATAAAGCAAACATTCTAGGCAGATTGTCAGCCTTGACTAATTCCTTTATCATGTTCTTTTTCCTCAGCCAAGTTCCACATGAGGTACTGTAGGTAAGAGAACCCTTCCATATATTCTCTGTTAACAGTTAGCTGTCCAGATTTGTGGCTTGCTCAACCACTTTGATCCAACTGGTAACTCCTCACATTAGTTTTCATGTATTCCTTTGGGATAAATTTGAGTTAGCGTTCCTTCAAGACTCTGTGCAAATGTTTGTGTGCATGTCCATTAAAAACTAATTAGTAGTGTTTTAACGTTTAGACATTCTAAGTGTCGATGAATTAATGATTGGCAAAAGCAACCGCAAGTTGCTTCCATAAACTGTCTCTTTTTATGGTCAAAACAATGATGAATTTTCTCCTAGTAATCCCTTTCAAATTCTGTTCCCATGAGAATTCCCACTATTAAGGTGAATCACTCTAAAAGCTTGGGAGAACAGCTATTTTTCTGCCAGCAAATACATCAAGTAAGCGGCACAGCTAGAAATATGCCACTTACTCCGGGTGACTTAAATATCAAACTGTAGCCTTAGTGTCATTTACTGAGGAAAACCTCTCCTTGTTTTGTTTAATTGTGTGGCTGAAGGATATAGCAAGATCCTTGTATATTCTATATTAGAAATGCAGATGTGTGTTGGTATTTATATCTCAGTTTCCAGGTATGTTTGGCTTCCAAAGTGGCATACAATTAAAATCTACAATGTGATGAAGGATATCTTGGGACATAGCTGAAAAGTCTATTCTAGGCTTGCTAGCTGTGGAGTTCACTAGTTGGTAAGACAGTCCAAATCTTATCACTTCACTCAAGAATAAAAGTGGGGGGGGGGGGGAGAGAGCTGCATATGAACTCAGGGAACTAATAGAACTGCAGAACTGGAAGGAACTCAGGGGTCCTTAAGTCCAACAGGAAATGCATAGCTAAAGCATCCCTACCACAAAAACTCTGTTTAGAAAATATTACCGTAATAAAGAAGTCAGGTTCCCGACCTGACTTATTGCAGGCCTATCTTCCAGCACAGCTTCCTCTACTTCTTCTAGCCAGTACACGTCAACCTCTGCAGTGGCATCTACAAATGCCAAGTGAATGTTCCAGTAAGCTAATTGGAGTCTTGTTTGGCATGGATCAGAGGAGAGTGGCTTCCACTCCATTCTTCCTGTAAGACATATACTGGCTTCCTCAGCCTTTTTCAGCTCAATCTTTGTCTGGTTGATGATGGGCTAATCACAATGGAAGAAGCACATAGATAAATATTAATGTTTTTTCAGTATGGGTACTTATTTTTCATTCATAAATTCACTGACTTTCACAGCTTTGGGGACAGCACAAAAGAGGTGGGCTGTTGGGCACACAGGACTGGATAAAGTTGGTAGATGGGAACAGGTGCCACTCCCTGGTAGAGAGTACACTCTGAGCTTCATAAGCAGGGTTGTAGGTCCTACCTATGGGTCTTGTGGCCCAGGGTTGCCCACTTTAGTGCCAATCCATCAGGTATTTAGCAGAGGGGCTGGGTACACACTTCAATGACCAGGTGGGTCATCAAGAATTTGAATCTAGTACTTCATGCTGTGTCAATGTCATTGCCTGTTGTAACCAGTAAAAGCTGTGGTCATTAACTATCTACTTTTTAACAAAATTTGTGGGGTGTGTCTTCATTACAGTGCCACCAAGGACTGTAGTCCATCACCTTCTGAACTAGTCAATTCCATTGTGAAACCATTGTTACCGCCATAACCATCTTCCTACTGTTGAGATACAATGTACACTTTTGCAGTTTGAATCCATTGATATGGGCAAAAAAAAAAAAAAGTTTGCTTCATGTCTGGCTGACAGCATGGTCTGATCTGAACCACATTGTGACTGTCATAAAACAATGGAGAATAAAGGAAAGGAGCAGTAAGTTGTAGCCAAAAAATCTGAGTCTGAGCTCCAAAAAGCAGAAAGAGGTGTTGCCAGAAAGAGTTTGGAACATGAAGGAGGTGCTCCGAAGCACAAACCTCGTTTATTAATCCCCATATAGGGAAAAAAGTGTAACTCAGGGGTGCTCAAACTTTTCTGGCTGTGGGCTGGTCATGTGGTTCAGCGGGCCAGTCACATGGTTCCTCCCACTGGAAGCAGAAGTAAAACACACCTTGAAATCTGTTTTGCAACAGGATGAGATAGATTTTAAACTGCAGTTTTCTCTGCTTAAACTAGGGGTGCCCAATCTAAGGCCTGCAGGCCAGATCTGGCCAACACCAATTCATCTGGCCCATGCCACCCTCAATGTTCCCGGAAGTGGAAGTAAAATGCGCCCATATGTATAAGGTGTTTCTTTATATTGGTAAGTATTGCGTAGTGTTGTAACTGCCCCAATATTTGGTTTGTCTTACTGCACCATATGTTAATCGATTTGTCCACTTTGCCATTTTCAGTAAATGTTGTTCCTAGGTGTACCGGTATATCAGCTGTATACCCTTTGTATATGGTAGAAAACATTATCATTCTGCTGAATAGAATGTGACATTTAAGAAATAAGAGCCCAATGAAGGCATTCATAATAGACAGAAGAAGATAGAGCATATAATTCCACTTCTTCCATCACCGCTTTTCCATCCGTAAACACTTTGATAACAGCTGTTTGTTTGGTATATCGTGCTGACCAAAGTATTAACAAAGTAATATGTGGTGTATGTTTTGTGTAAAAAGAACCTTTACCATTTTGAGATGACCGAATCTTATATCCTCTGTAATGCAGAGCAATTGGATTTTCAGGGTAGGCCCCCCACCCCAAAAGTGAGCCATGTTATATTGCAAATGTGGCAGCAGGGAACTAACATAAATGAAGAGCTGAAATGAGTTGCGAAGTTGCAAATGAAAGCCATTCACTCTTTCCATTGTGGTTGGAGGGAAAGAGTGAGGAGAATCAGAGAAGAAAGTAGTAGATGAGAGGTAGTCCCACTCCACCTTGGTTCCATGTGCTATTCCCAAAGCAGTTATGGCTGTTATCAAGAAACTGAAAGTTATTGGCTATGCAAGCTAGGATAGCCTGAAATTTGCTCTCCACCTTCCAACCCCTCCCCACCTTTCCAAATCTCTGCCCTTTTCCTATTACAGTGGAATGTCCAAAAGCTACATAGCATAGATTCAGTTACCCTGAATGTTTGGAATATGCTCCAGTAGCAAAACTCCTATCACTTAGAACTTCTGGAATCTCTAAAAATACATCTGTTTTGACACTAGACATTCCAAAACATTTCAAGGATTTGTACTACTTAAATATCATGTCTGTAAAATTGTTTGCTGTGGCCACAGAAACATCTTCGGTGCCCTCAACTTTAGGGATGACAAGTTCTCATGAGTGCCACTGTTAAGAATTAACATGGGACATATCGATGACAAAGCCCACTCAAATCCTCAACCACAGGTCTGAACCTCTAGAGATTCCATATATGAAACCACACTCTACAGTAAGACTGAGTGAGCAGGATAATAAAGTATGCTATTTTTGGAACATGCCATTCTTAAGTGGACAGCTTAAAAAGGAACCTACAAAAGTTATGTGTTCTTTCAGGTAGTAATTGCCTCCTACAAACGTGACTCATTCCTGCAATCAGAATGTATATGGTTGATGTCCCAAAATCGGCAGTCTTATAAATAAATCTCTGAATCACATAATGAAAGCTTGAAGCATGCAAATATTTTAGACTGCTCTGGAAAGCAAGCTTCGGCTAAGGTTTTTACTTGAAAACAACATTCCTAAGTAAAAATGTTGATATTTAAGGTAGGTAAAAGAAGATAAAAGCCTGGTTGTGCTGAGAGATATGTATAAGCATCCTGTCCTTTCTTTGTCTTGTGCTTATATTTTTTCAAAACCCAACCAGCCTTGCAACCTTGAATGGAAAGAGGACTGACTAGGAACTACAGTATTTGATTTCTTAGGTATAAACTATCTGACCGGGAGCTGGCTGTAGCTCAGTGGTGGAGATTTCAACTTCAGCTCCCTGCATCTTCTCATATTTTGGCAGGCAAATCCTGGACAACTATTGTAAATCTCCCAGCCAGAGAATTCTGAATATTGTTGTTCAGAAACACAAAGTTTCCAATTTCTGGTACTGTTGTAGTTGAACCGCAGCTAACAATGTTGAAGCTCAGAACTATTTTCCTCCTCCAACTTTTTGTTTAATTTAGCAGAGAACATGACATTATCTGCCATTTCCTCCCTCCTCCAGATTTCTTTTCATTCTAGTAGCTGGGAAGAAACATGCTGTCCCTGTTTCTATGCAAAATATTTTCAGGTGGTTTTTTTTTCTTGCATGGGAAATTATGATCCATTGGTTTTGTGAAAGATCTGCTCTTGATGGAGAGAAAAACATCTACAAATGGCTTTGTTGATATGGATCAAGTCAATCGTCTACATTTTTTGATTCTCACAAGGCATGGCTGCTCAAATCTTTCATGATGAATGCTTGCATTTCAAATTTTACTGTTATTTTAGTAGAATTGAAAAGACCCCTGTTAAAACACCTGAAGAGCTGTTGCCATTCTGAGAAGCAAGCTTCAGCATGGTTCTAGTTGGAATTATTATCTTGTGTGTGTGTGTGTGTAAGACATCTTTAAACTTTCTACCATTTCATTGAAGAACATGAGGTGGAGAAAGAAAGGCCTTCAAAAACACAGTCTGTAACTAAGTTTGGTTGATCAGTCCTAATAGATGCCATTTAACAGAAAACAGCTGAATGCACGTCTGTTGGTTAAGGAAGTAGATTGCTTCCACACTAACTCATTCACTCACTCATACACAAATGAGTTTTCACGCCCACTCATTCACAAATGCAACATTAGGACTTTAGTGTATGAGAGTCAAGACACAAGGCACAGCCCAAGGCTGGGTTAACTCAGGTTTATTGCATGGTGGACAGAGGGAACATGAGGTAATGGCGGACGAACAGCTCTATATATATGGTAGTAACGTATTTGAATGTGGCTCCACGGTAGCCCGTTGGCTACTGGTCCGCGTGACGTCATGGCTGGTCACGCCCTTCTTGTCCAGGTGTAGGTAGCGGCGGGAAACTTCCCGCGCTGCGGTCTTTGATGGGTTTGAACCAAGAGAGCTTGGACGCTCGCTGCTGCCAGCTGGTGGTCATTAGCTCGCGTCCTATTACAGGGTTTATGTGATACAGCTGAAGGTTACATTGTTACTCATAGGCAAGGTTACATTGGTTTAGATACATTGATATCACATGTAGAAGGTTACATTATTAGACACAACACTCCTCCCCCCTAGGATGAGACGAAGTCTCTCAGCCAAGATGGCTTATTTCGAACACGCTGGGGTCTCGGCGCGGGCTGCCCTGCCCCGGCTTCGCTCCCTCCTCCTTGCTCCCTGGCTTCCTGCCCTGCAATCGGAGAGGATGACTTGTTAGTGGTTTGCCGCGGCTCTGCGGCTTTGTTGGGAGGTGCGTGCTTTGTTTGGGAAGAACCGGGGGCACTGGGGGCTAACGAAAAACCCCTCTTCTCGCTTGGATGGGTGGGGGAACACTCCGAAAAACCCCCCCGGCTAGCAAAATCAAAATCAAAATCGGATTCGGGGGAATTAAAATCGGATTCGGGGGAAGCGGCAGCGGCGGCCGCACACTCCTTTTCCCTCCCCCCGGGCTCGGATAGAACTGGGGTATCAAAAGGATATGAGTCGGGCTCGCTGCTTTCCCTCCTGGCTTCGGACTGGTGTCCCTGCCTGCCTCCCCCTTGGGCTAAACGGGTGGGGGAGAACCCTATCGCTGAATCGTGTTGCTGAGCCCCACCGGTCGGCCCCTCGCTCACTCTGTGCCTCAGCTGGTCAGCGTGCCTCCTCCAGAGGAGGCCGGTGCTAGTTTCCACCCGATAGGACACTGGCCCCGTCTGTTCTATTTATCGTCCCTGGCACCCAGGCTGGGCCCGCGTTGGCATAGTTCCTGCAGTGTACAGGATCGCCTACGCCGAAACCTTTTGAGACCGCTAACCCTATGTTCTTCCCTTTGTCCTCGACCCTCGACGGGTCTAACCTGGACAAAAGCGTGGTCAGTTTCCTCCGCATCAGCAGCTCAGCCGGCGAGTATCCAGACGCTAAGGGGGTCACTCTGTACGCTAATAGGAATTGACAAACTTGGTGATTTAGATCTCCCGAGCCCATGCGCCGCAGCGCATCTTTTGTGGTGCGCACCAACCGTTCCACTTGGCCATTCGTGGCCGGGTGAAACGGCGCGGAAGTGACATGCCGAATTGCATTTGCCTCCATGAATGCTGCGAACTCAGCGGACGTGAAACAACTGGCGTTATCGCTGACCAAAGTGTCGGGTAAACCGAACGTGGAAAAGACCCTCCTTAGCTGGCGAATGGTAGTGGCGGAGGATGTGCTCTTTACCGGAATGACCTCCAGCCACTTTGAGTATGCATCCACCACCAGGAGAAACATGGTTCCTCGGAACGGGCCAGCAAAATCTACGTGCACCCTGGACCACGGTCCCCTTGCTGCGTCCCATTCCCTATGCGGGAGGCGGGCCACCTCCGGTCGGGAGCTCTGACATGCCTCACAAGTGCCAACCATCTGCTCTATGTCGGCGTCCAGCTGGGGCCACCAGAAGTAACTCCGGGCCAACGCCTTGGAACGGACGATTCCCGGGTGGCTGACGTGCAACACCTTTAGCACCTTCGGCCGCAGGGACGTAGGAACCACCACCCGTTGGCCCCACAAAAGGCACCCCCTCTCTAAAGACAACTCCACTCGCTTTCGGAAAAATGGGTCGAATTCCGTGCCTGGGGATGACGCCGGCCACCCCTTCTGCACCCACGAGCATACCTTCTCTAGTGTTCTATCCTTTCCGGTCGCCCTGGCAATGTCGGCTGGTACTATCGGGGGTGACTCCAAGACCTCTATTAGCAATACCTGGCGGTCTCTTCTTACCCCTGCCTTCTGGTCGTCCGACAAGGGTAACGGCGACCGTGAGAGCGCGTCTGCATGGCTGATTTCCTTCCCTGGCCGGTATTCTAACTCATGTTGATATGCGTTAAGAAAAATAGCCCACCGCAGCATCCTCGGGGACAGGATCTGTGGCGTGGGCTTATTTGCAGTGAATATTCCTAACAGGGGCTTGTGATCAGTAACGATCTTGAACGGCCGACCATACAGAAAATCGTGAAATTTCTTGGTTCCCGCTACTATCGCTAGTGCCTCCCTATCGGTCTGTGCGTAATTCCGCTCTGCTTGGGACAGGGACCTTGAATAAAACGCTATCGGGGCCTCCCTTCCGTCGTCTAACACGTGGCAAAGCACCGCCCCCACCCCCACCGGGGATGCATCGCAGACCAAAACTATGGGCCGTTTGGGGTCGAAATGAGTCAGGATTGCCTCGGATGTGAGGAGTTGCTTTAACTCTGTGAACGCTCTTTCTTGCTCGTCACCCCACAGCCATTTTTCCTCTTTTTTAAGTAACCGATGGAGCGGCTCGGCAACAGACGCCTTCCGTGGAAGGAAGGTATGGTAGAAATTGAGAAGCCCCAGGAACGACTGAAGCTCGGTTTTGGAAGTGGGGCGAGGGGCTTTCTTAATGGCGGCTACCTTAGATTTGGACGGCCTAATTCCCTCGGGCGTGACACGGAACCCTAAAAACTCAACCTCAGTTTCGAAAAATACACATTTGTCTTTTCTCAGTCGCAGCCCCGCTTTCTCGAACACGGCCAGGACCTTATCCAATCTGTGAGCCAGCTCGGCCTTACTCCCCCCCGTTATCAACACGTCATCAAAATATGGCAACACCCCCTCCAACCCCTTTAGGAGGCGTTCCACTAGCGATTGGAAAATGCCAGGTGCCGAGTTCACGCCGAACTGTAACCTCGACACCTGGAACGCCCCCTTATGTGTGACTATTGTTTGTGCCGCCGCTGTGGCGGGGGTTACCGGGAGTTGCTGGTAGGCCTGTGCTAAATCGAGTTTAGCGAAACACTTTCCCCCATTCAGCCTGGCCAGAAGGTGGCTGACCACTGGCACCGGGTATGCATTAGGGCGGATTGCCTTATTAATGGTACACTTATAATCAGCGCAAATGCGCACCTCCCCGTTAGCCTTCAGTGCTGTTACAATTGGAGTCTCCCACTCCGCGGAATCCACAGGAACGAGAATTCCTTGACCCACCAGTTTGTCCAGTTCCGCCTCTATTTTGTCCTTAAGCGCGAACGGTACCCTGCGCGGTTTAAGTCTTATCGGGCGGACCTCCGGGTCTAAGTCGAAGGCTACAGGGGGTCCCTTGAACTTTCCCAGTCCACTTTTAAAAACGGCGGGGTGTGCGTCACACACTGCTTGTATTGGGTCCTCGCCTACGGCATGCACCCCCCCTATGAACAGGCCTAAGGGCTGAAACCACTGTGTTCCGAGGAGGCTACAACTCCCCCCTTTTAGCACCACTAGGGGAAGTTCCGCAGAATGTCTCTTAAAGCGAACCCGGAACGTTCCGACCCCCAACACTGGAATGCTGTTCCCCTGAACGTCCCGTAGTGTGGCCCTCAACGCTTTAAGTTTGGGCCGCACGTGGGGGTCGATTTTCAAGAACTCTCTCTGGGGGATTATAGAATAGGAGGACCCCGAGTCAACTTCCATCCTAATAGGGGTCCCTTGTACTAGTACCTCAACAAAGTAATGGGGCTGTCCCGCAGACACGTTGAACACAGGAGCGTCGCCCTCGCTGTCGTCCGAGATGCGGCCCACGCCGTCCTGCTTCCTCGTGGCCCGGGCGCCATCTTTGGACCTCGCTGGACGGTCCGGTCTGGCTGAACGGTCTTGCGACTGTCTCCGGCCCTCTTTCCATTTCCTGCACGCCTTGGCGATGTGCCCCCGACGTCCACAGTTGAAACACTCGGCTTTCCTGAATGGGCACTTCACGCGCTCATGGGCCGCTCCGCAACCATCGCAGCGGCGCCCGCCTCTCCGGACCTTCTGGACCTCCTCGCCATCGCTGCTTTCTGAAGACGATTTCGAGGTCGGTCGGGTTGCATGCACCGACTGACCGGACTTCCCGTGCGACGAGTTTTCCGCTTTGCCGGCCCTCGGACGCCACTCACGCCACTTGTGCATCTCATCTACTCCAGCATTCGTGGATTCCGCGGCTTCCGCGGCCTCTACAACCTCTTCCAGTGTGGGTGGTGGCTCCTTGTTCATCAAGCTGCGCTGTACTTCCTTGTCCTTCAGGCCACACAGCACTCCGTCCCTGAGGGCCATCTCTAGGATGTGGTCCCATTTGCAGGGGGCGGCGGCTACCCTCATAGCCGTTACGAAGGCTTCTACCGACTCGTCCGGCGCTTGAACTCGCCTCCAAAACGCACTCCGAGCGGGAAACATTGCCCTCGAGGGTCGGAAACGCTCACGCAGCATTTTCATGATGTCACCGGCTTTGAAATCGCTCATCTTCTTCGGTGCAAGGATGCCCACCAGCGTCCGCTTGGTCTCCATCCCAAGCATGCGGGTGAGGATGGCCCTCTTCCTTTCCTCGTCGTCTTCTTTGACTTTGAGCTCCACCAGTGCCGCCTGGAAGTCCATCTCAAAAAGCTCCCAGTCTTGCGGTTTGGTGATGTTGAACCCGCTCTGTGTCCTGGCTCCGTGGGAATCCATGATCCCACCTTCGTCGCCAATTTAGTGTATGAGAGTCAAGACACAAGGCACAGCCCAAGGCTGGGTTAACTCAGGTTTATTGCATGGTGGACAGAGGGAACATGAGGTAATGGCGGACGAACAGCTCTATATATATGGTAGTAACGTATTTGAATGTGGCTCCACGGTAGCCCGTTGGCTACTGGTCCGCGTGATGTCATGGCTGGTCACGCCCTTCTTGTCCAGGTGTAGGTAGCGGCGGGAAACTTCCCGCGCTGCGGTCTTTGATGGGTTTGAACCAAGAGAGCTTGGACGCTCGCTGCTGCCAGCTGGTGGTCATTAGCTCGCGTCCTATTACAGGGTTTATGTGATACAGCTGAAGGTTACATTGTTACTCATAGGCAAGGTTACATTGGTTTAGATACATTGATATCACATGTAGAAGGTTACATTATTAGACACAACAAGGACTTAGTTGTGAAGCACTGAATGGTAGTACTACCGTATATACTCGAGTATAAGCTGAAATTTTTAGCCCCAAAAATGAGGTCCAAAAGGGGGACTCGGATTATACATGGGTCAACAACCATGAGGGTTTAAAAATGTTTTTGAGTGATTTGGCAGTATAAAAGTAAGCTTCGGCACTTCTGCAGAAAAACAGCTGAGGCACAATTACAACATCTGGCCACAAGGGGGCGGAAATCACAGTTTTCCATAAGAATACATTGAAAATTAATTTCTTCTAGTCTGAAGTTTGTTTTCAATTCATTCTTATAGAAAACCGCAGATGAAGAAAGAAGCTCTACAATGCAATTGCATCCCCCTTCCAAACTGGTGTGGAAAAAGAAAGGATTTCACTTACCTTCTTGTCTTTGTCCCTGCTCTGGTCAAGATGGAGGGGAAAGCCATGCTTCTTGCTTGCAGGGGGGCAAGAGGCTAGGCTAGAGCAACACTTCCTGCCTCAGTGTAATTGACCTGCCCACCCACTTCCCCTGTAGCAGCAGCACTGGTTGGGTGGTGCAAATACAGTTAAAGAATACACTAAATTAATTAATTTTACTGCATTTTCATGTATTTTAATTATTGAAACTCACTAGCAGCTGCTGCATTTCCCACTCTCGGCTTATACTCGGGTCAATCTATTTTCCTGGGTTTTCAGGTCAAAATTAGGTACCTCAGCCTATATTCGAGTCGGTTTATACTCGAGTGTATACAGTATTATATGAACTGCTTTGTGACCCCTAAGCTAGAGGTTCTCAACCAATCGTATACAGAAGAAATCCAGATGAAACACATTGAAAGTTACTCTATGCAACTCAAGAAAATGCATGTCTTTGTAGGAGAATTGAGAAAGAAGGCTTTCTCAGGTTTCCCAAACTGTCCTATACATGCTCTTAATTGTACTGATCTTCATTTTACCTCAGATTACTATTCTTGGGGTAGCTAATGTCACTTCATTTCATCTCACACATTCCTCTTGTCTCTCCAAGGAGGAGACATTTTACCTCTGTCCGAGATATGAAAGGAGGTATCCACAGCTCTTGACTTCTTCAGCTTAGTTACCTTGAACAATGATCTTTACCACCTTGCCTATCCAGAAGCATTCTTCTAATAAATACAAGCTTTCTTGTTTTGTTAGAAAGAAATGTGGACATTATTCTTCTATAAAGGGGGAAATGTGCTTAGGTAATCTTAGGTTGCTACTGTACCGTTGTGTGCACATTCTCCAACACTGCTCAGGTTTTTTTTTATGACAGCTATTAGTGAGTTCCTCTTTTCTTCCCAAGCGTGATGTGCCAATCTCCTAACCTACCTGCCTTGTTTATTACAATCGTATTCGTTCTGTCCACCAACTTATCATTTTAATATTACATTTGTTAATGATGGGTGTGATAATAGAATTCCTTCAAGGGAAAAGTTGGGTTCTTTTGTTTTCATGGGGCATAAGACACAAATGGTTGAGAACCACAGGTCTGAGTTTCCCTGCAGTTGTAATTGCAACATGCAAAAAATTGTAGATAAATAGATACTTCAGTGGGAAAAGTTCCCACTGCGCTCTGGCGTCTAGTCATTCCTGCCACATCAGACGCAGATAGCGCTGGCTTTTGGCTGTAAGCGGACATGAGCACTGAACCCTAGATTTGTATACAACTGGCTTTCAAGCCAGGGCTACCTTTACTTTACTTTGTCACCAGCAAGATTGCGCTGCTTATCCAGTCAGCTTCTCTATATGGAATCAAAAGGTGTGAGAGACACTATTTTGTCCCAGGCAGAAAATGTTAAGGGATAGCCTGCTTCTAAATAGCAGTAACAATATGTGTCTCTCCTTAGGAATTGTAAATTAGCACTGCAAGTAAAAGAATTATCTTTGGTGACTGCTTGGGTCACACTGTTCTTCTCTCACATATTTGAGGTTTGGCTAGATATATCCTCTGTATGTTCCATGGTCTTTTTGTAACACTAGAAGGAGGAAACAGTATATGGTATTGTGGAGTGGAAGAACAGGAGTGCCAGAGAGCTTTTCCAATGACTGAGGTGTGCTGGCAGCCCAAAAGTAAGCCAAGGCAAATTTAGCTGCACAGCTGGGAAGTCAGAATTAGAACCTCCTTGCTACCCCTGCAGGGCCATAACCAGGGGGTGGCCAGAGTGGGCTGCCCACCCTAAGTTAGCAGTTTGCCCATCCTTAAAGTCCCGGTTGTTTATATATATGACATTGTTGCCCATCCTGAAAAAATATTCACCCACCCACATCTAGAATCCTGACTAAAGACCTGCACCCCTGCGGGCACACTCTAGCTTGATATACTATCTGACTGCAGCATTCTATGTACATTCCAATTCCTAAAAAGCAGATGCCAGGAGTACAGCCATTGCTGTAATTTCCTATGCATGCAACGTGCTACTCAAGGTATTTCAATAAAAACTTTTGCCTTATATGGAGCAAAAAAAATGCCTGAAGTTTAAGCAGGATTCTGAAAAGAGATACTTACGATCATATTGCAAATATATGTTGACTATTAAAATGCACCATATAATTTTAGTTGTTGTTGTTTAGTCGCACAGTCAATTCCGACCCTTTGCGATCCTATGGAACATCGTCTGCCAGATACTTTGTTTACCACCATTCCCCTCAACCCACCCAGTTCTGTACCCACTGCATCTACAACACCATCTAGACATCTCATTTTGGACACCCCTTCTT
Organism: Bradypodion pumilum; assembly: GCA_035047305.1. NCBI lineage: Eukaryota > Metazoa > Chordata > Lepidosauria > Squamata > Chamaeleonidae > Bradypodion > Bradypodion pumilum. The sequence goes on along the minus strand of JAWDJD010000006.1, from coordinate 17,734,399 downwards.
CTTTTGCCCTCCACCTTTCCCAGCATCAAGGCTTTCTCAAGTGAATCCTCTCTCCTCATTTGATGTCCAAAGTACTTTAGCTTCATCTTTACTATTTGAGCTTCTAGTGAGCAGTCACTGTTGATTTCTTCTAAGATCGACCTATTTGTTCTCCTTCCTGTCCAGGGGACTCTCAAAACTCTCCTTCAACTCCACATCTCAAAGGCATCTATTCTTCTGCGCTCAGCTTTCCTCATTGTCCAGCTCTCACAACCATACATCACCACCAGGAATACCATTGCTTTGACTATGCGAATTTTAGTTTACAAGGTGATGTCTCTACTTTTCACTAGGTTCCCCAGGTTTCTCATAGCTTGCCTCCCAAGAATTAGTCACTTTTTTTATTTCATGGCTGCAATCACCATCTGCAGTGATCTTTGATCCTAGAAACAAAAATTCTGTCATTGCTTCTACTTCTTCCCCATCTCTTTTCCAGGGACTGATAAGGCATGTTGCCATTACCTTTGTTTTCTTGATGTTGTCTCAAGCGAGCTTTTGCACTCTCCTCTTTCAACCTAAGCAGGAGATTCTTTAGGTCTTCCTCACTTTCTGCCATTAGGGGTAGTATCATCTGCATATCTCAAATTGTTGATGTTTCTCCCAGCAATATTGATCCCAATTTGTGATTCGTTCATCCTGCATTGCTCATTATGTGCACTGTGTATAAGTTGAATAAGCAGGGAGACAGGTACTCCTTTTCCTATTCCAAACCACTCTGTCATTCCGTATTATGCTTCTTGACTCATGTACAGATTTCTCATGAGGCCTATAAGGTGTTCTAGTATTCCCATCTCTTTAGTTTATTCTTTATAGACTACAGCAAGGCCTTTGACTGTGTGGATCACAAAAGGCTATAAGCTCTCCTGAAAGAAAGGGGTGTGACTCAGCACTTTATTGTCCTGATGTGTAACCTGTATTGTGGACAAGAACCTACCATTGGGACAAAATGTAGATAAGCAGAATGTTTTCCTATAGGCAATGGTGTCAGACAAGGGTGCATTTTATCTGCTGATCTGGGCTAGATTTAGATGAAGGTTGTGTGAAAATTTGTGTAAGAAACATCAATAATTTAAGAGATACAAATAACTTGGAGAAAGCAGCAATCAGTTGGTGGTAAAACTAAAGATCAAAAAAAGAATGGGCAGGACTCCAGTTTATTAAGATGACAAAAATTACAACCTCATAATTTTCATAACCTCAATCTTCACAAAGAAGGAAATGAAATTGTTAAAGGTTTGATATACCTTGGTTCAATCATTAGTCCAAATGCAGACTGGAAGACTGGGACTCAGAAGGGCAGCAATGAAGGAATGAGATAGGATCATCAAGTGCAAAGATATATATCTGTCACTGGAGACCAAGATGATTCACACTGTTGTATTCCTGATTACTATGTTCAGGTGTAAAGGATGGCTAGTGAAGAAAGCTGACAGGAAAAAATGGATTTGTTTGAAATATGGTGCTGGACGAGAACCTTGTAGATACACTGGGATGTCAGAAAGATAAACAAGTGGGTCCTAGAGCAAATCAAGCCTGAACTATGTCTGGAGGCAGAAATATGAATCTGAAGCTGTCCTATTTTGGACACATCACAAACTTCACTGGAAAAGATAATAATGTTGAGAAAAGAGGAAGACAAAATAAACACAAGATGGGTTGACGATTCTAAAGGAAGCCACAGGCTGTTCAACATCTGAGCAGAGCTGTTGATGACAGGACATTTTTAAGACCATTCACATGGTCAGCATAGGCAGGAGGTGTCTTCAGAACACAGAAAACCCACAAGAAATAATTCACAATCAAACGGTCTTGAATTATTGTTTCTAGTCCTTGTTATAGAATTTAAACCAGGGGTGCCCTAACTACGACCCATGGTCCGGATCTGGCTCCCGATTAATCCAGCCTGTGCCACCCTCATTGCTCCCGGAAATGGAAGTTAAACGCAAGCACATGGTAATGTGCCATGTGGGTGCATTTTACTTCCATTTCCGGAAGTGACTAGGGTTGTGTGGGCCCGATGAATTGGCGTTGGGGCTGGATCCAGCCCACAGGCTGTAGTTTGGGCACCCCTGTTTTAAGCAGAGAAAATGGCAGCATAAATGCTCTCTCATCCTGTTGCAAAACAGATTGCAAGGCATATTTTACTTCCGCTTCCGGTGGGAGGAACCACGTGACTGGCCTGCTGAACCACACGGCCGGCCCTCTGAACCATGTGACCAGTCCACAGCCCAAAAGGTTTGGGCACCCCAGATTTAAACAGCCTCCTGGAATTCATTATGATCATGTTACTGCTGTCTTTTGACCTCTTAATTGGATCTGATGTCCCATCACCTCTCCCGAAATGTTTGCTTTACTCTCTTTTTTTGGAAGCACTTAAGCTGTTTAGTTCCTCCTTTATCCTTCCTTGATTTGTTGCACTGCTGTTCAGAACTTTTAGATCTTTCTCTCTTTGTCCTTTATCTCCACTTTTTCCCTTCTCCCAACATGGTCTTCCTGAATATAATTCATCACTCTTCTTCTGTTGTTTTCTAAAAAGTACAAAGAGACTATTTTCCCCTTCCATTTCCTTCCTAAATATTTCATTATTTCTCCTTCTCCTGTTCAGAAACGTCTCCTATTCTGAAACGTATTTCAATATTTGCAACTGATAACTATAATTTACATTTAATATTTAAACTTCAGACATATAATTATTTCTTTGCATATTTTTATACTCTGCTCCTTCTCCTGTACCTGTTAAATACCTTCTGTCCCCTTTCCATTTTTATTTTAGATTGCAAGCTACATTAGTAAAGGTCTCCCTTGCTCGAAAGCCAGTCGAATCTGAATCTAGGTTTCAGTGCTCATCTGTTTACAGCCAAAGAGCCAGCGCTGTCTGCGTCTGCAGATATTTCCGTGAACATGTGGCAGGCATGCCTCAACACCGGAGTGCACAGAACGCTTTTTACTTTCCCAGCCTGCTTGCTCTCAGATGTTATTGGCCTGACTGGCAATAATTATGTGCTGTTGATTCCTGTCTTTGACAATGCTCTCAGGATTTGCTAGGTATAAGTGTGCAGACGTGATTTACTAGTCTCTTCTTCTTGTGGTTCTCTGGGGCCATGTGGTTTGTCCCAGGCCATGCAGATCAGGGCAATTAACCCCATCACAGCCACGCACATGCTGCATGGCCACAGATGGCCCCTCTCTTGTGAAGAACATCAAGCATTTGCACTTTGAAGATTTTGGGCTCCACAGCCAGGTTCTCCAACCCAGTGTCAATACCATTTCAGTATGGTTCAATGGGTCGGCTACAATTCCTCAAAAACCGTTGGCCATTCTGAGAGTTTGAGACCAACAGTATAGGGGACCTACAGTGGGGCAACTACAAGGACAAAAGAAACCACACAGACTCAGATATCCTTGTTCTCCAACAACTTTGTGTGACTCTCTTCCTGTTTAATAGTACAGAGGCCTGGCTATTGGGAAATGAGAGGGGAAAGTGATTTGCTACTGGTTAGCTCCTGTATAAAAAGAATGCTGGACTAGACAAGTCTGATCCAGAATACCCTTTTTTTTCTTCATATGGTCCAGTAAGCCTCTTCTTATTTTCTTACAATAAGTGATCATCTTCCACCACTTCCATTAGCACAGAAAGAAGTGATTTAATCAACCAGGAACAATTTTTTTTAGCTGCTGAATTGTAGTATTCCCCACAGAACTGGATTTCTGATAAGTCGTATAGCAGTAACACTATCACTACCACCATCAATTTCATAATAATGAGTATATATATGTTAAATCAGGTTCAATCCATTCAACATGTGAGTGACCATGGTATAGTCTGGGGGGGTAGGGTCAGCAAACTTGGCTCGCCAGGTGTTCTTGGACTTCACTTACCAGAAGCCCAAGCAACCACACCTGGATTTGCCAGTCTCTCCTTCGTGTGGTTTTCTGAGGCCATATGGTTTGCGAATTGAAGTCCAAGAACATCTGGAGAGCCAAGTTCGCTGACCCCTGGTCTAGTCATTCTCTCTCATTCAGACTTACTTCACAAAACTGTTGTAAGGATAAAGTGGGGAGGAGAGAACCATATATGCTGTCTGGAGTTCACTGAAGGAAAGATGGAGGTATAAATCTAGCAATACATTTATCTGACATACAATTAATTGGTCTCTCTAATATTTTATACTTTTATTTGTAGATTATTTTTTAATCTGTGGCCGTATCCTATAATTCTGAACTCATCAAAGTTCTCTGCCTTTTTATAGAGGGAAGAGTACACGTTCCACAGAGAAGAAACTCCCAGGAAGCCCTTGGATAGACGTATCAGAGAGCTGGATCTTCTACCGGCTGAGTACATTTTATTTAATAAGAGTTTTTTTACGTGCACACAGAGAAACATTTTATAAAGTGGCATTAAGCAAGGGGTGCACAATGCCTAAAGGAATAAGCTTTCAAAAGAGATGGAAGCCTTTGTATTAAAGTATAATGCCTTGTGCAGTGCTGTACATTTCCTTCACGATTTATCATAATTTCTCAGAGTACTATTTGGCCTCTGGACCTTGCTGAGTTACGTGCATGACTTTTTTTTTGCTGATTTTTAGCTCGAGGCTCTGAATTATATAACATCTTTTTTTCTTTTCTTTCACAAAGCCTGCTTTTTTACTTTTGAGTTGTTTATTCCAGTTGTTTTGCTGTAATCATTTTCATATGACATTCTTTATTGTGTGGAGCAATGAACCTTAAAGAAAAAATTCCAGAAACCTCAATGCTGATAAACATTTGGGTGATTTTCAAGAATTATGAGGCAAACAAAAAAGCTAGGTGTCATGAGAATTAATGTACTACTTGTTTCTAGGTGACAAGCAGAAAATGCAGAAGCCTTAAAAGTAACCCCCTTTCTCACATGAGGTGTTGAAAAGCAGATACTCAAGTCCCTTCCACTTCCTATTTTTGTACTTCTGAGATGACATTTGAAGAGGGAACGTATGCATTTTATATGTGGTGAGAAGCATCATCGCAGATGGGCATAAAGTTCACCAGTGCATGAGGGACAACGAGAATCATGGGATCATTTCTCTTGTTTCAGATGACATGCAAATTATTCTTCAGAAGCTCCTTTGCTTCTCGTTCATGCAGTAGTAGTTTTGTATATCAAATGCAGACTTCACAGAATTCCTCAGCTATTATGGCCAATGCTAGCCAAACAGGCAGAGGGATGCCTGGATTTTTGGTCTCTCCTCCAAAAAAGAAGTTTGGGTCCAAGTGACTACTATAAAAGTAATAAGGGCTATAACCTGATTACCATGTTTCTGTTGTTCAGATGCACAGTTGATTCTGACCCTTTGTGACTCTACAGGTGAAACTCGGAAAATTAGAATATCGTGCAAATGTTCATTCAGTTCAGTAATGCAACTTAAAAGATGAAACAAATATATGAGATAAGACTCATTACACACAAAGCGAGATAGTTCAAGCCTTAGTTATAATATTGATGCTTATTGCTTACAGGTTATGAAAACCCAACCCCCCATCTCATGTACCCCATAATCATCACATAATCTCATGTACACTGTATGCCATGATCATCACAATTATAACGAACTAAGGCATGACACCTCTCGCTTTGCATGTAGTGAGTCTATCTCATATATTTGTTTCACCTTTGAAATGAAATGAATGAACATTTGCACGATATTCTAATTTTCCGAGTTTTACCTGTATGGACCATTGCCCACCAGGCACCTCTGTCCTCCACCATCCTCCTCAACCCGCCCAGCTCTGTGCCCATTGCATCTACAATACCATCTAGCCATCTCATTTTTGGCCGCCCCCTTCTTTTGCCCTCCACCTTTCACAGCATCAAGGCTTTCTCAAGTGAATCATCTCTTCTCATTTGATGTCCAAAGTACTTTAGCTTCATCTTTACCATGTACCTTGGGTTAAGTACCATTCAGCTCAGTGTACGGTATCTTCTGAGCAGATGTGGACTTCACAACAAGAATGCACAATGGTAACTTACTTACAGTACTCGAACTTAGTTCCTCCTCAAGCTAGATGACATACCAAACACAAGGCTCCTTATTGATTCTGCAGCACAAAAGTTTTACGGGACTGAGGTGCTAACCTGGGAGTCCAAACCCTCCTTTCTCACCCAGGCAGTTGCACACAGGTAAATGTCTCTTTAAAAAGATGGGGAATGGTTTTTCCTTCTCTTGAACATGATGTAGTACTGCATGATGTGGCTGCACATTTGCAATGAGCATTCAGAGTTCAGGATCCCCCTCCAACATGGCCAGGGTTTGTGGCTTCTATGAGTTGCAGTCTAAAAAAGTAACCATGAGATGTTCTGGGGCTGTGGGTCACCTATGCTCAAAAGCCAGTCATGTCCAACTCTAGGGTGCGGGGCTCATTTCTGTTTAGTCAAAGAGACAGTGCTGTCTGCGTCTGCAGACATTTCCGTGGACATGTCGCAGGCATGATTAGATGAAGGACTGCACGGAACACTGTTACCTTTCCCACAAAAGTGGTACCTATTTATCTACTTGCAACTTCTTGCTTTTGAACTGTTAGGTTGGCAGGAGCTAGGACAGAGGCAAGAGCTCACTCCATTGTACACAACTCTGTTCTCAAACTGCTAACCTGCTGACCTTCCAGTCATCAAGCTCTGCGCCTTAACCACTAAGCCACCACAGTCTGGGGCTATGACAGAGCCCAAACTGGGTTGCAGTCAGGAAATGGAAGAGTGCTGTGAAATGTAATTGTGATAGATAAAAAAGTTATTGTTGAAATACTGTGCACTGATTTTTCGTTTGTCAGAAAAAGCTCTTTCATTTAGGGGAACAGCTTCAAAGACACCAAGAGAAATCAGTCACGGGCTATTATTTGTGAAAAACAGAGCAAAAATTTACTTGAAAAGTTATAGGTATGCTGTACTTCTATTTAAATAGGTTTTTTCCCCAACTAATAATTGTTCTTATCACAAGATCCTCAAAAAGGAGGAAGAGTTGATTTGATGTGAAGAAGAAACAGGGAAAAGTGTAATCACTAACAATCTGAGTCAACATTAACAAGAAGAGACTCCCTGAAGGGAAAAAGAGGTTCTTTCTCATGACTTCTCTGTTTATTGATTCAGTTGAAAGAAGACAGATTACACGCTGAGCTTGTTTATTAATTAAAATGGTGTTCAAAGATTTACAGTCCAAGCATTTGCATGTTAAAATCCCGAAGAAGCAAACCTTTAGTTTTCTACTGCCTCTTGTTTAGTCTATCTTGAATGCATGAAAAGTTGAACAGCAGATGGAGAAATACAAAAATAAAACCACTCATATCCCCCTCCCATCCAGTCTCCTTTGTTGATGTGGATGGAGGCAGAAAATAGGTGGTCCTCCAGATGTTCTCAGGCTACAACTACCATCAGCCCTTTCCAGTATTGTCTGTGGTGAGGGATGAGATGCAGTCTGGCATCTGGGGGAAGGGGTGCAAGTTGCTCATCCCTGACTTACACTGTGATATACTAGAACAGTGATGGTGAACCTTTTAGAGACTGAGTGCCCAAACTCAGCAGGCTGCTGTCTGTGCCGCAAAGAGGCAGGGTGAACTCTGTGCTGGGGGGAGGGAAGAAGTCCTCCCATTGGGATGCTAGACAGAGGGGTGGGGTGAACTCTGTGCTGGGGAGGGAGGAAGTGCTCCCATTGGGCTGCTATGCAGAGGGGCGGGGTGAACTCTGTGCTGGGGTGACGGCGCGTGTGCCCATAGAGAGGACTCTGAGTGCCCCCTCTGGCATGCGTGTCATAGGTTCGCTACCACTGTACTGTACTATAATATATACAGACCAACATTTGACAAATACGTTACCCCCTGGGTATATAGTTAGAAGAAATAACTTCCTTTTTTAATTTTATTAAGTAACCATGAATTGTCTTATTCTAATGTCTCTTTCAATACATCCTTACACAAGGCGCAGTAATCAACTTTTCAGAAACATTTTCAGCAGCATCAAAATACTGTACATCTTTTCCCACTATTACTGGAATCCCTTGGAGGAATATTTAGTATCCATTTACAATAGCCTATTCATACTTCCAGCAGATTTGTCTTATCCTCCTTTATGCGTTGTATAAATAATAGAACTCTTTGGTTATCTAGTGTGTGTTTCCATCAATGTGACAAACAGCACAATCCTAAAGCATACTATTCCAGTAAATTAAATGAAGTAAGGATGTATAGGATTACAGCCTCATATAGTACTCTGACTTACTAGGCAGTGATTGAAATCCTGTTGTAACAATTTTTGGCCATTACAGACTCTCCCAAGATCTGAGGTCCCAAAGTTTTCCCAAGGATGAAAGAGCTTCCAAGAAGCCTTCCAATTTGGTGGGGGAGGAGTCAGAATGAGTGATAAAAGGTCACAGTTGATGGCATCACCAGTCTTAAAGTTTTGCCAGTAAGACCTATTGAATTTAGAGTAAATACTGTATGTTGAAAATATGTTCCCATCTAGTAGGTGCTGCTGTGGGGAACACACAAAGAGCCTCCTTGAAGATTGTGGTATTTTTGAACCATAATTAGGCATAGCCTGGTAACAGCCACCTTGTATTGCCAGCTAATCTTTCTCACATTAGGTCAAGCAAAAGAAACTGCAGAATGAACTCCCTAAAGGTGGCTTCATTTTGGCACTTTCACATCTGGCCTAGACATGGAAGGTGCTGCTGTAATTCTGAATGTTTTATTTGCTCTCAGGTAATGCCAGTATTCAGAAAAAATATTAGTTGTACCATGTCAGAGTTTTAAAGTGTCAGGCCATTAGTCTATTTTTTCTGAATGGCTGAAATCAATCAGCTGACTAGGGCAAGGAGTAGAAAGACTCAACAGCTGAAGAAAACAGTGAATGGAACAAAATTTGAAAAATGTGCATTTTTTGCACAACCTAAATTTCTAAATACTGACCCTGAAACAGCTGTTATAGAGCTAAAAACCAAACAGTCCTGTTATGCCATATTTCAACCATCTTGGTTAACTGGAAAGATTTTAAGATAGTAAATTAAATAGTGAATTTTAAAAACCCAAATGTTTGGATCAGATTTTATTTGTTAAAAAGGAGTTCAACCAGGAACCCAAAGGTTGAGTGAAGAATTCTTTGAGCCCAAATTAATAACTAGTTTTTCAAGCATATTTTCTTTCTGACAAGTTAACTGACACGAAGTCTAGAAATGACTTGCAGAGTATATCTGATGTGTAAAAAAAGATATTGACTTCTTCTTTACTTAGTCTTCAAAGTGCCTCTTCACCAGTTCAAAGTGCCACTTCAAAGTGCCTCTTCACCAGTTGAAGAATGCCATTACACCTGCAGAAAGCTCCATGGATATAAAAATATTGCAAAAGGTCATCCAAAAAGAGACATTCTTAGGTAAACTTTAAATTCTGCATTGATTCATTACACCATATGAAGACTAAATGGTTAGCATTTCTATATACACTTTATGGAATGAAGGCCCCCTAAGCTTCATAGGGATATGCATGTATATACAGTACATGCATAGAATTGTACTATGATGTACTGTATATAAAATAAAATCTAAGTAAGATTGGCAAACACATTCAGTTTTCAAATATCTGAAACTTCATATTTGCATATGTTGTTACAATAAAGTTTAATGGGCGCAAACGGTGTAGTACTCAACAGATAGCAAAAAACGTTTGAAATGGTGACTGTTTTATCTCTAAAAATAATATGGAATGAGTTGTATCCAACTTGGTAAAGAGTTGATATAGTTTATTCTTCTTCACAAACGAAAGGCTATATATACAAAAATTCCTCTATGGATGATTTTTCATAATTCTTGATAAAAAAATAATTCTTCTATGGGTAAGTATAAATGATTCACTGATACAGCTATAATTTTCAAAGTCGATACCAGTTATTTCGACTTTTCGAATAACTTTTTCTTCTTCAGGAAATCTGCACACAAAAATAATAGTACATAAACATAATGATTAGCATGACAAAGTGATGGAGAGGATTGTTACACATGAATACATGTTATATAAATAGCGCTGCTATGCATCTAATGTATAACTACAATGCTATGTGAAAAGAGGCAAAAGCTTACCAATGTGTAAAAAGGTCTGTTAACGTCGCATCCTCGCCTCCGCTCATTCTATTAGGTGCGTATGGACGTTGATAATGGATGTAAGGCAGCTGCCTTTATGCTTAGTGAAAAGTAACTCACGTGTAACCAATTGTTGTAAACTCCCGAAACCAACTACTGTAGCCGCAAAAACTTATGACCTAGAGTGTTACCTATAGAAACGCTGCAAGATCATGCTCCTGATTTAATCCTTTTGGATACATAGTATCAAAGAAGTGAATAAAAATGCTTCCTGCTGTCTTAATCTTTTGTTGATATCGCACCTCTCAAATAGCCTTGGTCTGACCATTTCTAGCGCTACAAAACAGAAATCCCTATCAGAGTGGCGTTTTTCCATATAAGTGAGTTACTAATGGTGCATCTGTCACCTGGTGTCTAATTTTGGACTTGTGTTCCGAAATCCGCTGCCTCAGTCACCGACTGGTAAGTCCCACATAACGCATCTGGCAGGGGCATTCCCACATATAATTAACGCATCTGCTGGCACAACTGGTGAGGGATCTCAAAGTGAAAGTTTATTGCTTCTTTGGAATATAAATGTCTTTGGTTTCCCAGCAAAACTGACACACTATACATGAATGACACTTGTAGTGTCCTGTTGGAAACATTTTATCATTAATAACGGCCCTGGCAGTATGGTCTGAACGTACGAGAATATTACTAATAGATTTAGACCTTCTGAAGCCAATCATCGGTTTCTCGTTACAACCGGGGAGATCACTGACCAAATGCCAGTGTTTATAAATCATGTTCTTTATTTGATTGGCTGCTGGTGAAAACTCAAAGGAGCACCTAATGGAGTTACCCCCTCCCCGTTGTTTCCTATCTAGCAACTGATTTCTGGGTGTGTCCCTTACTCTCTGGAGAGCTGTGTTAACCACGTGCGTTGGGTAACCTCTATTTTTAAGTTTTTTCTGGATCACTAGGGCGGATTTATTAAAGTCTGCGGATTCCGTGGAATTTCTCTTGGCATGGGCAAAAAGGCCAAATGGAATATTATTTCTGACAAAGGCTGGATGATAAGAAGAGTATTCTAAGTACGGATTCCTATCCGTTGGTTTCCTATATAGCCTAACCGCTATTCTTCTAGACTCAGAAATGTAAACCTCTACATCCAAAAATGGAATGGAGGCGGTATCAAAGTGAGGAGTGAACCGCAAATTACTGTCGATGGAGTTAATCCATTGTACAAATTCGGTAACAATATCCTGAGAATCGAGAATGAAAAATAGGTCATCTATGAATCTGCCATAGTGGATAATATGCAATAGGAAAGGATTGGAGGCATGATTGTACATGTGTTGGCTTTCAAAATTGTTCAAATACATATTAGCCACTGAGGGGGCCAGGGGGCTCCCCATGGCCATGCCCTTAATCTGCATGTAATAGGACTTTTCAAATCTGAAATAGTTATGTTCAAATATTATGTCCAATAATATGCCCCCTCAGTGGCTAATATATATTTGAACAATTTTGGTTACAATAAAGTTTATCAAGATTGATCTTCCTTATGGCAAGCAGTTTTTGTGTTTGAATTTGGAAACACCACATAATAGTTTCGACTTTACATTTAAAAGGAGAAGGCTGATGTGTTTCAGGAACCAAATTACAGATCACTGAAACTAATGGGAAAATTAAACTGGTTTCAGTTGGTTATAGATCAGATCCTTGGCCCCTCAGTCCAGAATTGTGCTCTCTCATCTAAAAGTTACTTCCAAAAGAAACATAAAGTGGTACCTCGGATCAAGTCCGATTCAGATAAAGTCGTGGTTTTCATGCACACGTGATGCATCACATAAAGTCCAAAACCGCTAAAAATGGACGTTATCCAAGGTATTTGGTATAGGAACCTCGGATGAAGTCCATTTTTGGGACGTTATCTGATGCATTGCCCATTTGATTCAGATAAAGTCCAAAATTGGATAAAGTCCAAACTTGTGGAACGGCGTTTGGACTTTATCCGAGGTTCTACTGTACTTCAATTCAAGTATCAATGTCTTATTAGGGAAGACAGGTGTATGAGTATCTACTGCCAACATTTTTGTTCTGTTACAGGACATAGCATAAAAACAAATTCTCTCAAGACATGCTATGGATGTAGAATAGAATACTTAAAAACTAGACCCTTAGGATAATAAATAACAATTTTAAAAACTGTTTAAAAAGAGAAGGTAAGAAAGTGAAGGATGTAAGGCAAGATTCAGAAAAGTAGTCCTTTGACATCATTACACAAATAACATGCAACCAGTAATTATTTCATTTAGTTATTATTGTTGTTACATGCCATCAAGTCACTTGTTTTATATGACAAATCCTATTAGTGACCTCTAAAAAATTCTGTACTTAACATTCCTGCTAAGGTCTTACAGACTCAAGGCAAGGGAACTATTGACAGTATTGAGTGGATCCACATAATATTTGGTCTTTATCTTTTGCTGCTGCCATCACCCTTTCCCAGCATTATTGGATTTTCCAGTAAGCCTTGTCTTCACCAGATGTGCCTAAAATATGATAGCCTCATCTTAGTTATTTTTGCTTCCTATTTTTGATCTGATGTTGTTACATGCTATCAAGTCTGAACCAACTTATAACAACCCTTATAGGGCTTTCAAGGTAAATAAAATATTTAAGGAGTGGTTTTACCGGTCCAACACACCTCAGTGAGTTTCCATGATTGATTAGGGATTTTAATTGAGTTCTCCAAGCCCATCACCAAACCACACTCAGTACTGATTTGATCAAGTCCAGTGGTTCCCGTGGGGCACACGCCCCACAGGGGGACTTAAGTTCCAGAAGCCTATGTTAGCACATTGGCTGATCAGTGCTTTGGGGAATTGACTTAGGCTTCTGGGAATTGGAGTCCAAAAACCAAAGGCTGGGAAACACTGATCTTGTTTGACCTTCTGGCAGCCCGTATCTCTAGAGCTATCCTCCAGCACAACATTTTGAAGAACATTGTTTTTGTTTCCAAGAGTTTTCTACACTGCCCAACTTGCATATCCAAACATAGTAGTTGGGAATCATACAGTATGGATGATATTGACCTTTATCTCTAGCAACACAACCTTACTTGAGGATCTTTCCTAGATCCTTCACAGCTGCTCTTCTAAGTCTTAGACGTCTTCTGATTCTTGGCTGCAAATTCCATGTTGATCTTTCTTTCATATCCTGCCCAATCGGTGAAAGCACCCACTCTGGGAGGCTCACAACATTAAACAACAAACAAACATACCGTAAGGAAGCAAATTACAACAATCAATCAAGATACAAGTTAACACATATCATAATACTAAAAATAAAATACCTACCTAGATAACATCTATTTAAGACACCGTACCAAAACATCTTACATCACAGTTGAGTCTAGTAAAGATTTTCTACGTTTGTATAATCAGTTCACTAGCTTACTGAAATAGGAACATCTTTAGTTGTTTTTGAAATGCCAATAATGTGGAAGCAGTGGCAACTTGCTCCACACTAAGAGAGCTCAGCAGAGAAGGATCATAATCCAGTCATAGCCTTTTTTATTTTACTGGGCATGACAATACACAATTTAAAAGTCTAGGAAGTGCTCCAAGTACAGCTTGTTAGGATGAGGTGCTTCCACCCATCTTTGAACTAAGATACAAAAAATCTGTTTTGTTCTTCTGCAAATGTTGCTTCTATGCCTGCTGGTACCCTCCAATTACATATGGATCATGCTGTTTTAGGTTCCTAAGTATATATACACTCCGAGAATGAGTTTCCTGGTAGGATATAGGATTTTATGATTGCCTGCTCAACAAAGAAACCAAAGGAACTGATAGCTATACTTTATTTTTCAAGTTTTAATTGGAAAAACTATTACTGCTTCAATTAACATCAGCCTAGATGTTCAGCAGGCGGGCAGAAAGAACACACACTCAGTAATGGCACCAATGATCTTGAATGCTGAAAGGCAGACCCATCTTGGTTTGCATAGCATCATTTAATGGGCAGGGGCTGGAGAGGACAATTTTTATGGTAAGGGACAACTGTTTGGGAATTTTTTGTTACTACTGACTTACTGCAGTGGGGGAAGGTACAGTCTGGTTTTTTTTGCATATCATAAACCAGAATGCAAAAATCCTCAATGTTTTTAACAATGTGCAATGCAATTCTCCAACCAAAAAAGCTTACAATAGATATGCGCTCAGGATATGTTTATGGAAAAACACATGTTTATTGGGGTGGATACAAAAATTCATTATATACAGTATTACAGAAAACTGATTGAAAATCATAAGTTAAGCAAAATTAACCTCCACCCCCACCCCCCAATTACAAAAAAATGTTTTATCTGGAAGGAAGGGACCCGAAAATGCGTAATATTTTTTAAAAATTACAAACTGAAACAGAGGGATGAAACCAACATGGGGGGGGGTGTTTCACCCTTCTCTACTGATATAGGTGTTACTGAATGCTGTGATTATATATTTTTCTTCTGGACCTTTTGTGATATTATTAATATCTTTACAGTTGCTTCCATTTCTGTGCCAATAGCTTCCTTGTTGTTTCTTGTAACAGAATAATGGAATATAAATATTTAAAGTGATTAAAATCTTTCCACAATTTAAAAAAGACATTATCTGTATTTATCATTATTTACTTTTACCAAGAAGGTTCTTAGTAGAATTAGCAACATGATACCCTGCCCCCAAGTTCCCAATCTAAATTTAAGATGTGATAAACAAGAAATAAAAGTTGGTGGGGATGGAGAAAACAAACTAATTTCAAATTACAATTTTTATAATGACTTTTCAGTTAAGCTTTGAGATAGGACAGAAACATATTAAATTAAAAACTAAACTCAAAATACATTATGTTTTCAAATGATTCGGTCATAAAATACTGTATCATCCTTTTCATGCCATTCAGTTTAAAAAGAGTTCACCACCCACAACTGGAAATATTTTTCTAGTGGAAGATTTCCTGGCTCACTAGCTCCATACATCCCATCTCTCAGAAGAGACTGTTTAACACCAACTTCCTTATGTTGGTTTCTCTCTTTGTTGAGGGGTTTCCCTTTGCTCTATTATGTTCAATAAGCAATGACTCCTAGAAAGTTGCAAAATACTGTTGGACTACCATCCATATAATGCTTAAGTAGGAATCTATTTCAGGCAATTCACTGAGATTTTTCTGCACTGTACTGTATATCCGATTTAATACTCTATTGAAGAAAGTTTATAGTAATACATTTTATTGAGTACCTTACACCATTAAATTTTACTGAAAATGCTATCCCTACCTGGCTTTTGAGACACTCTTTCTTTTAGATCTTACATTTGTCATGTTCTCGCATTTTTTTATTTTTTTAAATAGAAATTTTATTCATAAAGTACAAAATATAACATGAACAGAACAACATAACACTATAATAACACAATAACATAACTCATATCAAAAATAAAATAAGTGTGCACCCTTCACTTGGAGACTAATGCATTTTTCTCTAATGCTGTAATTTTCTCATTCTCCATCGTCCCTGTTTCCCAAAACCAAGTGATTCTTGACCACGTTTTACCACTTTTCCTTTAACCAGTGCATAATCAATACATTTCCCCCGAATGACTTTAGATTCATCTTCATTTGTTAGTCCTTTAAAATTTTAAACCACAGGTTAATTTATCATTCAAAGATGTCCCATAATTCTCTATAGGTCACCCTTGCTTGAAAGCCAGTCATATCCGATTCTAGGATTCAGTGCTCATCTCAGTTTATAGCCAAAGAGCCAGTGCTGTCTGCGTCTGTAGACGTTTACATGAACATGTGAAAGGCTTGCCTAGACACCAGAGTGCATAAAACGCTGTTTACCTTCCCACCAAAGTGGTCCCTATTTATCTACAGTACTTGCAATTTCTTGCTTTCGAACTGCTACATTGTCAGGAGCTCCTGACAAGAGCTCACTCTGTCATGCAGTACTCGGGTAGCAAACTCTGACCTTCCTGTCTTCAAGTTCAGAGTCTTAACCACTTGAGCCACCGCGGTCCCTTTTATAATTCTCTATACCAGTCCTCTATCCTAAAGCTCGTATTTGCCTTCCAATTTTTAGCCATTGGTAATCTTGCAGCTATAATCATGATAACTATTTTTAAAAAATTATGTTTATCTGCTGTTACATTATCACAGTCCAGTAACAAATTTATTTTGGGACATTTCTTAAGGTGAGACGCTCTTTCTTAACAGAGCATCTGCTCTAGAGATTTTCATGCTTGGTCGTGGATAGGGAATCATATTTTCAAGTAGAATCTACAGTATTCCAAACTAATAGCTAAAGCATTTAAAGGTAGTATAGAAACAAAGATTGCCCAAAGGTCTATGAACAAGATTAAATGATGGGACAGTGAAGGAAAATGACAGGACTTTTGTCTGGCCCTGTTTTGCCTTTTTTCATCATTCCCAGGCCCACAATCATGGCAGCAGTGGAACTTTTCCTGTGACTTACCAACTGACAACTATATTTCATTTTTCCTTAAGGTTAGCTGCCACTACTCTCCCATTCCACAATTCCTCAAGAATTTTGAAAAACTAAAATAGAAACCAACCAGAGCTCTGCCACACTACTTAATCAGTTCAAATGTTGCCCCTCTTCAAAACAGAAAATAACCACACACCATTATTTAATTTTTATTTGGTCTATGAAACATGCCTTCTACAGGAAAATCCTTAAGTAGTATTTATATACATGCAATTGAATTGTTCTCCTACATACAATCTGAGGGGGTTATAATTTAGCACTTCAGTACTCTAATCTGTTAAACACTAGTCCTATACTTGTGTTGTGGTTGTGTGCCATCAAATTGCTTCTGAATTACGACGACTCTAATAGGATATCTGCAGCTAGATGTTAAAGGAATGATTTACTATTACCAGCCCCAGTTAGTTTCCTAAGGCCAAGAGGGGATTTGAACCATGTCTCTCAGGAGTCTAGTAGAACACTCTTTATCTGCTGTCTACACTGGTTGCCACAGATGACTAGGAATTGCATGCAGGAAATATATGGAATTCTGTGCTTTTCTATTGAATGGACGAATGGAAGAAAGACCAAACACTCTGAATCTACTGCCATGGAAATGCAACTCATCATCTTTCTTTTCCTAAATCCCTGTGGGGTACAAAAATGTGTTTGCAGGCAAGTAACTCTGGGGCTCATTTACAAGCTGCTACATCAAGGACCTTTCTCCCTCACTGCTGCTAAATATATACTACTAAACACAACACAATCCTTTCAAGAGCAGTAGGCACATGTTCTTCCTCTAAGGCATCATCTGCTCCCCAGCCATTCAATGTCAACTAGCATTGTTCTGGGGCCTAACTTGAGCCACAGATGCTACTCCAGGGAAGCGGCCATGGCAAATCCCGAGCACATGGCTGGCAATTTTACAAACAGTTGGGAAGCAGGACAACAGAAACAGGTGGTATGTATACCATGGAGGATGTGGCCCTCATCAAATTGACAAGAGATGGTGAAGCAAATAGGCAAGAGGAAACATATGTAGAAAATCAGGTGTCGGTGTTCTTTCCAAAATAAAATAAAATAAAATAAGTCACTAAATAAGAAACTGAAGGTGCCGTGGACTCAACACTACACAAAAACTATGAAGTGCAATAAAGACATAAATATAATAAAATGCATTTTCTCTTTATAACAAGAGACTCTTTACAAGATTTCATTGAGCAGACAGCAAGCTTACATGGAAGAAGTTCTTAAGATATCCTGACCTCAAGCCATCTAGCGTGTTAAAAGCATTCTGAGTTAGCTCTGGGAACAATCCTGATCCTGAACAAAGTGAGGTTGTTGTACTGCTCTCAATAATATGGGCTCTCATTAACACCTTTACTAGTGCATTCTGGATCAATTGCAGTACAAGAAATACAGCATTTGAAATTTTTAAAGCCTCCAGCAACGCTTGCTGGAATCCTGTTGGCCATTTAGGTGTGCATCAATGGAACCTTATAACCTGCAGTAGCAAGTTGCTAATTAACAAGATGTCAGTCACATTTCAGGTTTGATACCCACTGAGCGACCAGCTGTGTTACCAGGAAGATAAAGAGCACATTGTTAATTAGAGGCAGCTTGCCAATACAACTTATTCGATCTCACTTACACACGCCTAAATTGCCAACAGGATTCTAGAATTTCTAGGAATCATAATTCATGTTAGAAAAGAAAATGGGAGCATGTGCTTTAGGACAAGATTAAAATCGTAAGCACTTTTAACAGGAGTAAACTTCACTGAACAATAGGTCTCTTTCTAAGTAAACATACATAGGATTGCATGGTATATGTATGTTCACATCAATCGTCTCAGCCAAAATGAATGTTTTATATTGTTTACCCAACTACCTCAAAACAAGTGAAATTATCATTATCCAAATTTTTGAAATGGTAGACGTGTTAGTCTATGCAAGCATATCAGAGAATTAACAAAACAAAAAACCAAAAAATTGTGGAACCTTAAAGACTAACAGCAGTTAAAATACAGCAGTTAATCTTTAAGGTGCCACATTTTGTGTCCGTTTTGTTTACTCTCTACTATCATTGTCCAGCTTTTGCTTGGTCCTATACTGAGAAGAAAAATACATATTTTTGGCTGCTTTGAGGGGAATGAAAAATGCTGCACTATTCTTTTCTATCACTGACAATTTAGGCATGCCTAATATTCCTTAGGATGTCAGCCTCAGTCTGTATTGATATCAGACTTTGTTTGTGTTGTTGGTGTTAGTACGGATCTATGAGCAAAAAGGTTTGTGCCTATTGTGAAGAACATATCCGGAAGGGGTTAAATCAGATACTGAATGAGCCAAAGAGTGTGGCTATACAGCCTTGAGATGTTAAAATTGTAGCTGGCTGGGAGTGTTGGAAACAAACCTCCTTATCACCCTTCTGTCCCAGGAAGCAACCTTGGTGTTAATTACAGCTGGGGACCCACTGATGGTAGACACCTGAGCAGAGATGAGCTAACCTTTGGGTAGGCTGTATCTGGGGAGAAATGAGCCCCATGACCCTATTGTATGGGGGAACATCAGGAGATGGGATGAGGAGTATAACCGACCCCTAGAAACAGCATGGAGATTGGTTAGGGCTTGGTTTTCCTGCACAGATCACTGAATGGTCTGACCCAGGCTACAGAGTGCTTCCCGCAAGGGATCCACCATGGAGTTCACGGAAGTTTAGTTATACGGCCTAGAAAGGAAAGATTGACGTGTTAGTCTGGCTAAACAGCAGCAAGGCAGCTCCAGGTTCCACTCTTTTGCTCCTTTCAAGGTGGACATTTTCTTATGAACCAAAAGGTTTGTGCCAAATTTGTTTGGCTTGTAATTTGGCAGATTTACTTTCCAACCCTGAGTCCAAGCATGGGTAAAGGTCCTGTTCTTTGGGGAGGGGGGTGCACCCTAATTTTTCCATCCTGTTTTGGTTTGTTAATAAAGTTTTTCAAGCCAATTTTGATGGTGGGACATTCATTGGGATGTTCCGGGGTGCTAAGTCCAGTAACTTGATTCTTAGTTCTCTGATTACAGATGGAAAACAGCATCCAATCGGGTCAGCTACCGAAAAGGGCAAGTGCATTAAAACCTAGCCCTTTTTGCCTTTCCCTTTTTGAAAGGCATGCTCCACGTCTCAAGTGGAGAAAGCGGGAGAGTTTTTCCCTTGGCCACAGCATGGAGACAGCCCAACACAATTCCAGGTATCCGGGAGAAGTGCTGCCAAACACACACACACACACATACAAACACACTGTATATCCTTTTGGATTAGAACCATTTTCCAGTACGAAGCATTCCCAAACATAGAAAACATGATTTGTAGCAATAGCAATTACCCTTATAGCTGCCACGTAGCACTTAAGAGTGCTCTGTGGGCAGTTCACAAGATAATTAGCATTTTTACCACCATCATGCTAGGTACAATTATGGCTAGTGTTCTCTTGTGGACCTTTGCCTCTGACGTGGGAATGGTGTCACCACCCGCAGTGGAATTAATTCTTTATTTCATTTCAGGGTGCATGCAACTTCATCTCATTGTGCACATGCATCCCAAAATTGGGAAAATTACTTTGTCAGTGACATCACTCTTGCTGCACAGATGATGCTCTACAATATTTGGCAATTTGCACATTATGGATTTGCAATTCCATGGAAGAAAATGTGGAAATTACGGGCAGCTAAAAATACTTTTTAAGTATTAATGATGCTTGCTAAAGTAGAAATATTTTGGAATATAAAACAAGCAATGAGAGGACTAATAAGATATAATAGATTATTATCTCCAGCGATGCAGGCTTCCAACAAAGTGTGATTAAAAACCAATATTTTGCTGATATAGATTAATCTTGCTAAGATTTAGAAAAATGAATGTAGTAGCAGTACACAGAGAATAACTAAGAGAATAGCTCCACATGAAAGACAAACATAATCATAATACAGTATTTGGAAATGCGAATAACAAGGATTGCTGTGTGTAAAAGAAGCCAAAAACAGCATGTAGACTGCAGAAGGCAACAAAAGTACTGTATACCATATGGAGAGAGAAATATACTCTTGACACATTCGTGTTTAATAACAAGGGAAAGAGAATCACATCAAAACAAAGAACAAATAAAACATTTGTTATGCATCAGAATACTACTTGCTTGCAAATAAAATCTGAAATAAAATAATGTATTTTATTTATTAGTTTGCTGCTGTATCCCACAAGTTATAAACTTTCATGACGAATGAGGTATTATGAGAATTTGGTTATGTGGCAGCTAGAGAGGGAGTTTCGCCCAAGAGTGTCAGAAAAGAGGCAGTAACAAATTTGATTAGCAAAGAAACTGTGAAACTTCAAAGACTAGTCATTTTATTGACATAGGTTTCCATAATAAGCCATTTTAATCAGAGGCATGAAGTTGACAGTAGTGGAGATATTGGGATAGACAAGGAAATAAAACCAGTAAAGCATCTGGTAGGATATAGTTTTGATCAAAGTTGTTTCACTTTGATTCTAAGCATCGAGAATAACACATTTGTTAAATATGTTTGGTATACCTTAAATTGCCTTCTTAAAAATCAAATTGGCCCCCTGTGGGACGCATGCCCCATGTTGGGAGTTGTGTGTATTGTTGTTATTTATTTTCTGTTTGTTCACCGCCCAGAGTGGGATAACACCCAGATGGGCGGTATAGAAATCAAATAAATAAATACCTGAACAGATTCTGTTTCAGTCACATGGGATGTTTAAAATTTTATTCACAATCTGATGTTGATTTATAAAGATGCAGTTACTATTACCATTAAGATAAGTTTGAACTTATTTAGGTCTCATCTTTCCTCCATGGGATGCAAAGTTACCTACATGAAGTTTGCAGCAATTATCCCAGGCAAAATCAGATTCTTGTTCACACAACCTTGTCACATTGCGTGCGAGCTATATGCACCCTAAAATAATAATAAAGGTTTCCCTTGCACCTAAAATCATAGAAAGCATTTAATCAAAAGCAGTATGCCACTGTTGATAATGTCACCCCATTAATTGCCCCCTGTTTGAAAAATCTGGTGATGCTGCAAATTTAATTTTTATGTTTTTAAAGGTTTTTGTAAAAATTTTATTTGTTTTATGTGTGAGCCACCCGGAGTCGCCTTGGCGAGGGGGCGGTGGTAGAAATGTGATTAATTAATTACTCAATCAATCAATCACATTTCTAAATAATTAATTAATTAAAAAGTGCAAAGTTGCACCACAGAATTTCAGCAATGGAAACTTAGGGGAGAGGTGACACTGCCAAAAACACTGTCAAAACCACTTCTTAAATATCTTACATGTAACCATATGTTGGAAGCAACCTGATGACACATAAAATGCATATCAAGCAAAGGACACAGTGAAATTGTAGAAGTTAAAACATAGTTCTAAAATTATTGTAGAATTGGTCAGTTAGATAAAAAAAATTGTCCCTTTATAATTTTGAAAGAGAAAATTTAACAACATCACATACGGCTGGTTAGAGTACTAAGCAAACTTTTAGATCGGGGTGGCCAAACTACAGCCAGCAGGCCGGATCTGGCTTGCAGTGCCAAATCATCCAGCCCATGCCACTATTGGAAGCAGACGTGCCCCATTGCATGTGCAAAATGCTGCCGTAAATGCACCTGTGGCTGTGATAAACGTGTTTACAACAGCGCCAGATGCATTTTACAGCGGGAGGAACTGCATGACCTTCCTGCGGCGCAAAAAAGTTTGGACACCCCTTTAGACCTATGAAACATAATGGGATTTGTCTTGAACCTGTGCACTCTCTCACCCCACCCCTTCCAGACTGTAGTTATAATATCAAAAGCATTGGCCACAGTTGCAAATCCATGCATGACCATGTATGTACTATTTTTATTTGAACCTTCTTTTAAAAATTGGAAAAAAATATTGGAATGGGCTAAGGGTTGCCAAGTCGTTGCTATTGTCCCCATTAAATAACTAGTTAAATGATGTGTTAATTGATAACTGAAGAAATGTTTCAATTACGGTGCTTTAAATATATCTTGAAATGTCTTGATATGCTTTTTTGTACCTTTTGACGTATATTGTTCTATGATGTTATGACATTATGATTTATGTATATGTTATTGTATTTCATATTTTGTACTTTATCACTTTACTGGAGCGGCAGAAGACGGTCCCACCTGGAGGCTGAGGACACCTGCCCCCCCACCCCCGGACTTTGTGTTTGTGTTGGAATTTAGTATTGTGTTGTTGTAGATTGAATTTTGCATATTGTACTATTGTTTATTTACTGTATATTTGATTATTATGTGAGCCGCCCTGAGTCGGGTTTACCTGAATGGGCAGCATATAAGTGTGAATAATAATAATAATAATAATAATAATAATAATAATAATAATAATAATAATAATAATAATAATAATAATAATAATAATAATAATAATAATAATAATAATAATAATAATAATAATAACCATTGTAGTGCCATGGTCCTCACTTTGCCTGTACCTTTACTATTCCCTTGGTACCTTACCTTGGATACCTTGGAGTCGTTATTCAGCAAGGAGTCCACACACCAGTAGACATCTCCACAATGACATTCCGCACATGCAAATGGACCCGAGAAATCAAGTCCATTTGCATGCTTTTATTAGCCATCAGGATATCATATCATCCGCTGACTAGGCAGACCATGACGTGTGCCCTCCACTTTCACCATGCCCAAGGGATCCGATGGAGGACACTGTAGTGAGTTTTAGTCTCGGGCTAACATCATTGTCAAGTGATGGGCAACACTGCCTAGTTTGACCCCTCAAGCCCCCGTGCCACAACAAGGCTCACTTTAAATCCTAGTTTGCATTAACCAAAGTTTATCATATTCCAGCCTATTATTATAGTTTGTTTTCCCCCAAGCATTTCCATTGTTCAAAGCAGTAAAATGTCTTACAATTTTAAAAGACCTATAACTTCTTCTGTAGTGAACACAGAAGCAACTAATTCTTGCAAATTCTCTGCAATTTCTGTCTCCTTTGGAATATCTTCAATTGTACCATGTCTAATGGTTCAGCTATTAGACACTTTTAAGACCAAAAACACTTTCAAGTTCCTAACACTGAATTGTCTTAAAGGCATTTACAGTACAAAGTTGAATATGCAAATAATCCTATGCCAACACCTAGACTTTTAAGAACATGAGAAGTAAATCCCTGTCACTAATCTATAGTGGAGGCGGAAATGGTAATTAGACCAGATCCGGAGAAGAATACCATTCTAATGCACAGGTTTCTAAGCACTACAATTACTTCATCATCTATGTAACAAGTATAACTTGGTTTTCTTGTGCAAACCATCATCATCATCATCATTGCAGCAGCAGCAGCTACTTTAGAACTGCAGGACTGGAAGTGACCCCATGAATCATTGAGTCATACCAATGTCAAGGAGGCACACTGGGGAATCAAACTCCCAACCTCTATCTCCGCAGCCAGATACGCTATGCACATTAACTCAGAAAATAAGTTATAATGGCTTCAGTGGGACTTAGACCTCAGTACAGGAGTACAACTACCTGTCTTTAAGATCACAATATTATACAGTATTGGGATTAAAAGAATGCTCCTGTAGTTGAGCATTGTTTCAAGGTAAAGGTCACCCTTGCTCGAAAGCCAGTCGTATCTGATTCTAGGGTTCAGTGCTCATCTCTGTTTATAGCCAAAGGGACAGTACTGTCTGCATTTGCAGACGTTTCCGTGGACATGTGACAGGCATGCCTAAACAGAATGCTGTTTACCTTCCCACCAAAGTAGTCCCTATTTATCTACTTGCAATTTCTTGCTTTCAAACTGCTAGGTTGACAGGAGCTAGGACAAAGATGAGAGCTCGCTCCATCGTGCAGCACTCAGGTATCGAACTGTCCAGTCCTCGAGTTCAGTGTCTTAATCACTGAAGTCAACAAATATGAAGTCAACAGCCATTCCCTTTGTCTAGAATTCATAGGTATACTCTTTTAGTACATGGAGAGTCTATTCAGCATATATTTTTAATATCAAATTTGTAATCTTTGCCATTTTAGATTCTACTACAATGAAAGACTATAAAAGAGTTTTACACTAGGTCATACTGTTTTGTCCACCTTTCAGTGGCTCTCCAAAGACTCACAGTGGTTTCTCACATCACACCAACTTCATCTTTCTAACTTTATATCTCAGGAACTGAACTGGATTCTATGGCAAACAGCACACATTCTATCAAGAAACACAAGAAGTATGTAAACACCATAAGATCCCAGGTAGAGCTTTTCAACATTCATGCAGAACCAATGTTAACAATTATTCATGCCCCCTTCTGGTGACTTTTAATTATTGCAAATTATCACAATACAGTATTCCATATTCCCAATGTAATTTTTGAATACTGGAGGAAATTGGATTGTTAAGTCATGAATATGATCTAATAACTTTACTTTATTATATTCCTATTCATGTTTACTTACTTCTCTGTTGGGTGGGAGAAGAATACAGAGTAAAGAACCAGGCTAATAAAAAGCAAGTCACCTGACAGATCAAGCACTGGTCAAGAACTGAAAGCATTGTCACAAACTGATGCCAACATCACTAAAAATAATTATAACTGTAAGATATCTTCTACTACTACTATTACTATTAGTACAGTACTACTATAATGTTCCAATGATAAATTTGTACACCTTCCACAGATAAATTTGTACATCTTCCACAAATAAATGTGTACATCTGTAGATCACTTTAATAAGAGCATGGGGTTGGGGTCTTGATGACAGATGGAAATGTGTTTCTGTATTGATTCCTATGGAGGTTATGGCAAGGAAAGAAGTAAAGGCTCCTTGCTCTCCTTGCATCAGACTACAGTGTAATTACGTATTTTAAGATGCTATAATTCTTATTTTCAAACTTTGCATTTTATCTTGATGCTTTAAATTGCCTTGGGAACTTTGTTAAAGGGTAGTATACAGAATTGATTACATGTAGGTGTATGCACATGCAGTGGAACCCCGGGTTGTAGACACTTCGGGTAATGGAAAACTCGACTTATGGAAAGAAATCCATTGAAAATGATGCCTTGGCTTACGGAATTTTTTCAGAATGGTCCCCCCCATGCATTCCTATGGGAAACCATGCTTCACTTTACAGAATTTTTGTTTTCAATGCATTCCCATGGGAAACCGTGCAATGCATTCCTATGGGCACTTTGCAATAAGGAATTTTTGCTATAAGGAAACCCCCGGAGAACGGATTGATTCCATAACCCGGGGTTTTACTCTAAATAAATATATAATGTAAAACACTGGTTGTTATCATTCTACCCCTATGTCAAACTGCTTCTATTCTAATGACTTTCTACTTATGACAATCTGACTTTTCCCTCAGCAGATATGTCCAGGGTTACGGTCTCAATACCCATAAAAGTTAAAGATATATGCCCAGTCATCTAATAGCCTGGCAGCATCTAGCCACACCTCACTGACTACCATCACAATTTGGCAGGCACTTGGCATATTGGCATAATCAGCAGACAGCTAATGAGCTGGATTCTATCTCCCTCCACATTCACACCATGTGTTGTTGTGTGCCAGAAGCCCCCACTTGAGCAAGCTGGTCTTGCATTTAGGGACTCTGACCTTCAGCCTATTTTGGGTCCTCCAAGTGACATAGAGAAGATCCCGTTCCTCAGCCATATCCTCCTTTAATGTTATTCCTTGTCAAGTGAGCTCCTTCCTCCATCTTCTAATTCAATTTGCTCTTGCGTGCCCTCAAAAATGTTTGTTCTTGTCATAAAGCTCTTCCTGGATGTGAGTCAGCAGACTTGAGGCTAATATCTTTAGAGGATGTTGAGGGTCATTCTTCTTCTCGTTTCTCTCTGTGTCTGCTATTTCTCCCCTTATCGAATTATATTCTCCCCTTGCTCAAAAGTCAGTTAGATCTGACTCTAGGGTGCGGTGCTCATCTCTGTTTACAGCCAAAAAGCATCTGTAGACATTTCTGTGGTCATGTGGCAGGCATGACTAGATGCTGGAACACATGGAACACTGATGCCTTCCCACCAAAGTGGTGCCTACGGTATTTATTTACTTGCATTTTCTTGCTTTTGAACTGGTAGGTTGGCAGGAGCTGGGACAGACGACGGGAGCTCACTCCATTGTGCAGCATTTGGGTCTCAAACTACTCACCTGCCAACATCAAATTCAGCATCTTAACTAGTAAGACGCCGCATTCCGTATAGATAAATTGGGAGGTAGTTTTTCAGTGTTTTTAGGAATTTTAAGGGCTTCTGTAGTTTAAACATTGGGGATTTTATGTACGCCGCCCAAAGTCGCATGTCGATTGGGGCGGCTATACAAATTGAATAAATAAATAAATAAAATCTATAACAGGTATTTGCAACCTATGACCATACCTGTCAACCATCCCGATTTGGCCGGGAAAACCCCGTAAGTTGACGTCCATTGACGTCATAACCCGCCCCGCGCTGCCAAAACCCTGTAATTTGGCAGCGGGGGGAAACGCTTTCCGCGCATGCGCGAAAGCGCTACTCGGCTTGCGCAGCCCCGACGCAAGCGGCGTAGTGCTTCCGCACATGCGTGGAAGGGGTAAAACCCTTCCACGCATGCGTGGAAAGCGACCTGCGCACAAGCGATGTGCGCCGGTCCCGTTTTTCCGGAGCCGCAGGTTGACAGGTATGCCTATGACCCGTGGGCCTGACCAATGCAAATTCATCTGGCCCACGCCGCCCTTAGAAAATGCACCAGCGCATGCACAGAACACTCCCATAAATGCATTCTGCACATGCATGGGCATGTTTTACTTCTGCTTCCGGTGGGAAGAACCACGTGATTGGCCCAATCAGCCGTCTGGGGGGAGGGGGCATGGTCAGGCCCGCAACCTGAAAACATTGAGAACCCCTGATCTATAATATTAATTATAGGTAAGCTTCAGTAATAACTGTGGGCCTGCAGTGGCTCAAGTGGCTAAGACGCTGACTGGGAGGCGGAAGGTCAGCAGTTCGATTCCCAAGTACTGCAGGGTGGAATGAGCTCCCATCTTTGTTCCAGCTCCTGCCAACCAGTTCGAAAGCAAGAAATTGCAAGTAGATGAATAGGGACCACTTCGGTGGGAAGGTAACAGCCTGCCACATGACCACAGAAACGTCTGCAGAAGCAGACAGCGCTGGCTCTTCGGCTTTGAAAGAGATGAGCACTGAACCCTAGAGTCTGATACGACTGGCTTTCTAGCAAGGGAAACCTTTACCTTTTAGACTTCAGTGACCTTTATGGTTTTGTGAATAGGGTGAGGTAACAAATTTTTGACATATACCATATTTTAATATTCAGTTGACACTCACACCCTTGAACGTTTTTATTTTATTTTATTTATTTGCCTTCTTTTCTCAATTATTTTCCCCTCCCCCCTCCCAAACAGCTTGGTCTTGGTTTCCCTCCACCACCGTGTGACAATGTGTGCGCGTAGGGCAGACCAGAGAAGACTTGAGGAAAGGCTCCTGGAGGAATAACGGAAAACCCACGACGACGGTTAAAAGCTAACGGTATCCTCGCGGGAGGGGGGGCGGGGCGCACGCGCGCCGCGCGCCCACCCATTGGTCAGTTCGCCCCACCGCGCGCCCACACACACACACAGGTCCTCACACGCCTGAGGGAATATTTATTCCCCCCCCCCTCTCTTTCTTGCCCAGCCCCTCCCACTACTAGACGCATCACGCAAACCCCTCCAGATAAAGAGCCCCCCCTTCTCTCGCTCCGTTCCAACCCAAGCCCCCCCCCCCATCTAACACGCACCACCGCGCGCGCGCGCTATAAAGTACCTGCGCTGCCTGCGTGCGTACAAGGCAAGCCGAGAGAGAAACTTTTCCCTCCCTGCCGGTTCAAACGTGCTGCTGCTGCTGCTGCTGCCGTAAAGCGGCCGTCTCCCCTGGCAACAAGGTTCCGGCGGCCGTGCACTAGGTGTAAGAAGGTGATGTAAAAAAAAGTAAAAAAAAAAAGCACGCGCGCACACATAGACACACGCACACACCCAATGTCGTAAACCAGGTCCGGGCGGGGGCTGAGAGGTGGGGGGGGGGGAGAGAGAGAGAGCGCAGGGAGAGAGGCAGGCAGGCAGGGAGGGGGGGAGAGGAGGTGACTGGAGCATTTTAGACACAAGCGAGAGGATCATGGCGGATGGCCCCAGGTGTAAGCGCAGGAAGCAGGCGAACCCGAGGCGCAATAACGGTCAGTCCGGGCCGCTGCGGGATAGGCTGGGGGCCGCCCAGGCAGGGGGAACCGGGCCGGGGGTCAGACTGAGCTTTTTCCTTATTTAATTTTTTTTCACCTCTCTTAATAATTAGTCGAGGGGTAAATAGAAAAGAAAGCGGAGAGAGAGAGAAGAGGCGAGAAGTAGAAAGTAATTTCCCGGGCGCTCTTCACGGGCAGCCCCGGCTCTTTCTGCACCGTTAGATCCGCTACCTGGTGCCTTGCCTGCCTGTCTCCTCGCCCTCCCCCGCCGCCGCCTCCACCTCCTCCGCCTAGCGGTTGCCTCAGCTCAGCCTCGTCCTCCGCTTGCCCGGGGACCGTTACACGCCGGCCGCTGCCTTTTCCCTCCGCTTGCCTTCCCGTCCCTCTTTCGGCGGCGCCCACCGGCCGGCCTGGCCTTTTCCCCCTCGGAGACGGGAGCTTCTCGGGGCAGGCAGGCCGGTCCTCCTGAGGGAGAGAAGGAGGAGGCCTTTCGGCGACCCCAACTTGGGAACTTATTATTACCTGAGCTGAGGGGAGGCCGTTGTTATTTCCCCCCCCCCCTTATCCACCCTCCCTCCCCAAACTTTTCTGTGGGGAGGTTTTGCGGGGTTAGGGAGGACTCAAGTCCCTTCCTCTTCCCCTCAAGGCTGGGAAAGTCCGACTCTCTCTCACACACACACACCCATAAGTTGTGGTTTGTTGGGCTAAGGAGGTAAAACTGAGGCGGGGTGTGGGGGGAAGACACCTCTTAAGACTTTCTGAAGTGTTAAAAAGCCCCCTCAAAGGGAAGGGGGAAATTGCTACACGAAGTCAGATGAAAAAAGGGCGCTTCAAAGACCCTGAACTGTTAAAAAAAAAAGATTTTAATCAGTGTGGTTCGTGGAGAGCAGGAGATGGACTGAGAGGGTCGGGAAGCCTGTGTGTGTGTGTGTGTGTGTGTGTGTGTGTGTGTGTGTGTGGAGGGGATGGTTACTGAACCTGCGTGTCAACCCTGCTTGGCCAACGTGCGAGTCGACCGAAACGTCGAGGCAGGGAGGATGGTCGTGGGGTAGAGGGGGGACCTGGTTGTCTTGGAGTGTGTGGGTGTGTATTGTGTCTTTTTGCCCCAACGGGAAAAGGGGAAGAAAGGAGAGGAGGCAAAAACCCAGGGAGAGGCGGTGGGAGAAGCCCTGTTGCTTGCTGCAGTGTGTATTGATTTTAATTAATTAATTTATTTAGCAGAGGGAGGGGGGAGGACCACATGCGCAACCCTGAGATCGCCTCGAAAGGGACCCTCGCTCTCCTCTTCCCTCCCCTTGCTTTTTTTCCCCTCCTCCTCGCCCCTCCACCTTCCCTCCCCACTTTCGCCTCCGCCTCTTGAGTGCCTGCAGTGCATGTTGATTTATCTCCGTAGCCATTGAACATATTGTTTCTCCTCCCACACCCCCGCCAACCTCCAGTCCAGATATTGGCAGAAGTGTTGGAAAGGGGGGGGGGGGGTGGTCTGGTTTCTTTACACCCCCCCCTTCTCTTTTCCTTTATCAACTTGATTGGGAAAAGGAAAGCTGCCTGGTCCGTGGGTTGGGGAGGGAACGTGAATCGGCCAAGTTTCTTTCTCTTCCTTGGATTTTGCGAGGTACCTGTTTGTATAATAATCATGATAATGGAAGGTAACGGTTTGGCCGTTCCTCCTCCCCCCCCCTTCTTTGGGTATGAGCAACTGCTAGGGAGCCTATATAAGGAAGGAGGCTTACTTTATAGATTTAAAGGTTGCCTTTTTAATATATATTTTTCTACATACCTATTACTATACTGTACTTTGAAATGAGTTTGGAAGCTATGCTGGGAGGGGAGGGGGATAAAGACACAAAACTTCTTTGTTGTTAGATTCCCCCCCCTTATTTCGGCTAGAAAATAACGGGAAAGCTGATGACTCCATAAGATGTAAAATGGGAGGTTTTGTAACCTTTCTTGGCGTTTGTTTTAGCTTTCATGTGGCATTTCCTGTATACGGTTTTAGATAGGAAGTAGTTGAGCGGCTGGTCCGAGATCATGACATTTATTTTTTTTTGCACGAGTTTTTAATAACTTGGGAAAGGAACTATGGATTCTTGGGGGGGGGGGGAGTCACGCCCTATGATACTTAACGTACGAAGGGTGAACATCAACATAGGGTGTTGTTTTTTAAACCGACTAACATTTTGACCTGGTGGTTCGAGAACTGGTAGCGTCCCATTCTCTTGGGCGGAGGGTATATTTATAGCGAGAATATATATTGGATAGTGCAGTGGTAATTTCCTGACCTAGACTAAACGTCGATGGGCTTTTTTTTAATGATGTGGTTATATTAAAGGTAAGTTCAGAAAGGGCTGCTCTCCCCTTACCTTATTTAAAATGTTAATGATAGAAAAAGGGGGCTTTTCTTGCTGCTGACGACATGTGTGTGACACGAGCCTGAACCACCCAGTCTTTGGGCAGGAGCTGTAAACATGTTTACCTGGGCAGGAAAGAAAATGGATTTTCTCTTTAAAATACTCTTAATTAGAATATCGTACATCTAAAACGTCTCAGCAGATGCTGTGAGTTGCCTGAATACCTTGCCTTTGAAATCAACGGGGAAAGGGGAATTCTGACGGCTGCAGCAAATGGCAACTTGTGCAGGTAGAGAAAAATGGTGCTTGAGGTTTCTGTAGCATGGATGTCAGCCTTCTGTCTGCTGTTTTCATTCTCAAGGGAGGGATTTATTTACCATGCTTGCTGTCAGTGTTATTCTTTTGTGCTTAATATTAGGAAAACGGAATTAAGGCTGTTTAGCACAAATGTTTTGCCTGCAGTAGGAATGACTTGTAGAAGACAAAAGGTGTGTGGGTTACCGTGTATTTCCAGGTACACCCCCCCCCTCCCTCTATTTTTCATCATTTGGTTTGAAATAATCACTGGTGTGTTCAGGTTTTGAGAGAGAGGCTAGGGTTTATTGCGGATTATTCTACAGTACTTATAACAGATAAGAAATAACTTGTGGTGCTCTCTATTAAACACCATTGGATAGGCTAATAGATGCTGGATAAGAGATTTCTCAGCAGTGGGTTCCTGTTTGACTTGCAAATGTTTTCTGATCAGAATTGCCAGGGGAAGTTAACCCTTAAATCTTTGTCACAAGAGGGCGATCGAAATTATTTCTGTGCCAGATTTCTTCCATAGAAGGGTTGTTGATCTCTTGTGTTTCAAAGCTATGTACCCTGTCTGCTGCTAATCCTGTGTAATATTTATTCTGTCATCAGGCATGAGCAGGACAGTCTGTTATACAGTATTAAACTGATTTCCAGAATTGTGGCTCTTGCTTAACTGTAACACCAGACTGAATACTGCTTTTGCCTTAATAGGGTAATATCTCTTTTTTAAAAGGCTAAACATGCTTTTCCCAGTTTAAAAATACATATATTATCTTTGTATGCTAATCAAAGTGCATCAGTGATATATGCTAATTTAATCTCTAAAATTAGTATATACTGTATTCACTTACCTGAAAGTAAGTTTCTATTGAATGTAATGGGACTTACTTTAGATAAGGTATGTAGAAGATTGTGGTTTAAATATGTTCTGGATTGACAAGCATTGGGCGATAATACTGTATATGTTTAATATGTAAAAGGTATCTATACTCATGTCTACTACTCTCTCTTAAACTAAGTTCATTCTATAGTCCTCATAAAATCTGTCCTATGTTATTATGCAAGCCATAATGACCCACAATGTCTATATCTGTACAATTTGGCTATGTTAAATTTAATAATTGCTTTATACATTGTCATGCAAGCTTGATTTAAAAGCAGTAAGTGTAAAGTGTCAGAAAGGAATTCTACCTACTACGGTAGTTAGTGTCTAGCAAACCTTATCCTAAATGCAGAGTTGAGACTACAAGTTTCTTCTACCTCTTGAGTTTTCGTCTCAAAACTTTGCCTGAAGTACTAAATGGAAATACTGTAGCAATGCTGACACATATGCAAAAACTATGTGTTTAAATATTATACGCATTAATTAACAGAGTGTAATTGCACAATATCAGCCTTTATAGTGGTACCCCCAGGATGTTTGGAAAGCATAAGCAGCAAATATTATTTGAGGATAATTGCAAATTATAGTATAATAATTTAACTGCCAGTATTAAATAGTAGTCTATTTAGAAAGTTGCTTTTCATATTACAGTATGATCATATGGCATTTATATGCCTGTCCAAAAAAAGTGGGCTGAAACAGAATCAAATGTTAAATTTAGCATCTGAATCTCTACTTAAATTTCTGGGATGTAAACGTATAGATTTAAAAACAATAAAGGAAATTTTTCACCACAGCCATCACATCCAGGTGAGGCAAAATATCAAAATGGTGCAAAAGTATGTAAACCTACCATCTGATTTTAAAAAGTTGGATTTCCTTGTTTAAAGTGTTCTGTTGGTGTTAGGCTACTTAAATTATGCAGCTTAATATTGAATTATTTTAGTACTTTATTTAACAGATTTATATTTCAGTTTTTCATTATTTAGGTCTTCAGGATGCCTTATCTATTTCCTTACAGTTGAGGCAGGAGTGAGTTTCCAAATACTGTATAAGTCTTCTGCTCTAGGGGAAAAACTCTGATATCTGACTGTCCTAGTATTTGATGGTGGGCAAAGAATGACCTCTTTAGAGGTGCAAGTACCTCCTCATGACCGAATCTGTAACAGTACAGTGTTACTCTGCCTCAGGAGTTCTTCTGTTGACTTAATGGCAGTACTGTACCAAGTATGTCCGAACATATGCCTATTCACTTACTATAAATAGTAGGGGAAATACTTCTGCCCCACTGCCAATTCTCTTAATCATAATATCACTTAAAAAAACCTTTTCTGGGAAGTTCAGAGAACTTCATTTCTATTCTTACTTATTTCTAAATTGTGGATTGAATTAAGGCTAAGGGTTAATAATTTTATAAGGCTATCTAAGCTGAGCTGATGTTTCAACTAGGGACTTCTTGTTTGTGCTAAACATTGCAAAAGTAGACTAGCCTCCACGTGGTGTACCCCAGGCAGTGTGACAGTCATGGCTAAATAGTCTACACATTAGAATAAGATGAAACTGAACTGTCATGTGCGGCCTCCCAGTCAAAAGCTACATAGAAGAAGATATACACCAAAAGATCATTGTACTATCGTCAGCCTTTATAGTGGTACTCCAGGGTATTTGGAAAGCATTAAGCAGTATAATTTCCATGACAGGATTTTGTGCAATCTATATACAGTAGAACCCTGCATAACGAAAAAAACTTCGTTCTGTGAGTTGCTTCGCTAGTGGGAGATGCCCCGGATAACGAACAAAAAATGTTTGTCATCCGGGTTTTCCCATTGACCGGGTATACTCCGGTTACCAAAACCCCCACATAATGAATGATTTCCCCCCGTTATGCAGGGTATCACCCTTGCATAACGAACACTTAGTTATGCAAATTTTTCATTATGCGATGCGTTATGCATGGTATTACTGTATATAAACTATATTCAGTCATAATGCTAAATCATGGTTTATTTTTATTTTTTATTGAAATGCTCTGTAGATTTGTACCATTCTCTTCTGATATCACCTTTTTGGTATTATTACAAAGAATTTAGAAGTTTTTCTTCTCTTAGATAGCAACTATTTAAACTTGCCTGAGCTGTGGTTAGTTTTAACTGTGTTCAGCTGAAAGAAGCTGGTTTCATGAAATTTTGCCCCCCCCCCTTCCCCCCCAACTAACCATTGTTACAATTAGCCATGGTTTAATGCTCCGGTGAGGCATTAAAACACTGCAAGAACTGCTTTAATGCTGCACCTGAACATTGAATCACTTCTGTACATGTCTTACTGATTATAAGTTTGACTGAATGAATAATACCTAATGAATTTCTATGAAGCTTTGCTAGAGTTGCATTACTTCGTTCCTCTCTCCTGATTTCTTCCCTTTTGCAGTTAAAAAACTACTGGATACTTTTCTTGATTATCCCAGTTTATCCTCCCTGAACTTCTCAGGGTCAAACAGTCACTTTCTTCCCCAAGTTCTTACTTTGCCAAATTCTTAAACTGTTGTATTGTGTTGTGTGAAATTATATGTCTTCAAGTATTTTGTACAACATGCTTTCTGTCCTGTTAAACATACCATTTCCCTTTCTCCTCAGTTTCCCATTTATATACAAAAATACAGTGGAACCCTGTAAAATGAATGCCCCACATAATGAAAAAATCATATAATGAAGCGTTTTTGCGCTAACCGCGATACCCCGCATTACAATTTTTTTCGTTATACGGGGTATGCCTCATATAACAAAAATCTCTATGAGATGCATTGTACAACAAATTTTTTAGAGATTTTCATTGTTCAATGCATCCCATAGAGATTTTCGTTATATGAGGTTTTCGTTATGCAAAGTATACCCCGTATAATGAAAAAAAAATTGTAATGTGGGGTATCGCGGTTAGCCCTTTGTATAATGGAAAAATTCATATAGCGAAGCACCTCGCAGAATGGCGGATGTTATTGCAGCTGATGACGTTGGGCTGGGGTGCCAACGGGGATGTGAGCTGTGCTCCATCACTAGGGGATTTTGTTAATATTGAATATGTTTTTTATTCTATGTAATTATGTATTATTTGATATACTGATACCATGCCTTTTTGAATTTGATACTGTATTATTGTTGATTATTGGTGTAATTATATCTGTGTTACTGTATTTATATATGTTGTAAGCCGCTTTGAGTGGCACTTGTGTCAGGAAAGCGGGATAGAAATAAAAATTATTATTATTATTCTACTGTACTATTGTAAGGACATTAAAACAAAGTTATTTTCATTGCGCCCCCTCCTTAAGAAGCCAGCGCTCGACCCAACAATAATGGCCAACTATCCAACATCCCCCGTTTAGGGAAGGTTTTGGAGAAGACAGTGATACAGCAGTTACAGTCGGTTCTGGATGAAGCGGATTATCTGGACCCCTTTCAGTCAGGATTCAGGCCTGGATATGGTACCAAGACTGCATTGGTCGCGCTGTTGGATGATCTCTGGCGGGAGTGGGGCAGAGTTCATCCCTCCCTCATTGCTCTTCTTGACTTCTCAGCGGCTTTCGGTACCGTCAACCACGGTATCCTTCTGGAACGGCTCCAAGGATTGGGGATCCAGGGCACTGAGTGGTCCTGGTTTGCCTCATTTCTGAGGGGCCAGACCCAGTCAGTGTGGTTGGAGGATGGGATGTCCAGCCCTAGGCCTCTCCAATATGGGGTGCCTCAGGGCTCAGTGCTTTCACCTCCTATTTAACATCTACATGAAACTGTTAGGGGAGATCATCTGTTCCCACGGGGTGATGTATCATCAGTACGCAGATGATATTCAGCTGTATATCTCGGCCCATGGTGATCCAAGCAATGCAGTCAGAGTCCAATCCAGGTGTCTGGAAGCTGTTGGGGTCTGGATGGGGGACAACGGGCTTCAACTGAATCCCGGCAAGACTAAGTGGCTATGGGTTAGGGGGCCCACGTTATCTCTGGAGCTACCATCTTTGGTTCTGGATGGGGCTATCTTACCCCAAACAGACCCAGTGCATAATCTGGGGGTCCTCCTGGACTTGCGACTCCTGAGTCCTGCTCGATGAGCAGGTGGCAGTCGTAGCCAGGAGGGCTTTTGCACAACTTCGTGTCATACACCAGTTACGCTCGCTCCTAGATTGGGACTCCTTGCTCATGGTCACGCATTAATTTTTTAATTTAATTTAATAGTCATATTTATATATGCCGCCCACTCAGGCAGAACCCGACTCAGGGCGGCATTACAACAAGTTCTAAAAACACATAAAACACTTTAAAAGCCCCATATCCCACCCACTTTAAAAAACCCATATCCCACCCACCCATCCCACCCACTATATACGCATGCTCTAGTCACCTCCAGACTGGACTATTGTAATGCACTCTATATGGGGCTGCCTGTGATGACCATTCAGAGGCTGCAACTGGTCCAGAATACAGCTGCCCGGGTGGTGATGGGGTACGGACATTACGCCCATGCCTCACCACTTCTTCAGGAGCTGCACTGGTTACCGGTGTGCCTCCAGGTGCAATTCAAGATGCTGGTGATGACCTTTAAAGCCCTACATGGTAGTGGGCCAGGATACTTAAGAGACTGTGTCACCTCGAGAACACCTGTCCATCCCACCAGAGCAGACTGAAGAGGCTCTTTTATTGTGCCATCTTCTAGAGAGGCTCGCCTCTCTAGCACCAGAAAGAGGGCCTTCTCTGTGTCTGCTTCAGCCCTATGGAACCTCCTGCCAATTGAGCTATGTATGACTCCAGATGGAGTTGCTGCCCTTCAGGAAAGATCTAAAAACCTGGCTGGATAAGTAGTTGTGGGGTACTGGGGATACGGCGACCCCTGCCTGCTGGCTGATATAGTAATATCACTCCCCCGCTCTTTTTAGCTGTTGGGGTAATTTCTTATTGTATTTTTAATTGTTTTTTTTACTGGTTTTAAGTTTTTAGATTATAATACTGATTTTAATGTTGTAAGCTGCCCAGAGTCGTCCCGAGTTGGGCGGCTATACAAATTGGAAATTAAAATTAAAGTGAAATTAAATTTCCTGAAATGAGTTTTTTTTAACATATATGGCCTTTCTGCTCCATGTGGATCTCCAGTACAGGTAGCAGATGAATGAGGTAGCATAGCATATTAAAATACAGAAAACAATGTTGTATAAGTATTTGCAAAGAATGTGCCAAATTATAGCCACATTTTTTTTGTCTGCAACAATGATGCCTTGACCTGATGCCTGTACATCAGGGGTTTCCAACCTACGGCCCATGGGCCAGACATGGCCTGTGACTCCATTCCATCCAGAAGTGGAAGTGGGCACGTTTATGTCAGCAATAAAACGCACCCACGGCTGTCATAAATGCGGAAGTGAAGTGAGCACATTTACGACAGCCATAAATGTGTCTGCTTCCGGGGGCGTGGTCCGGCCACTCAGATGGGATAAAAAGGTTGGC
The DNA here is from genome assembly GCA_035047305.1 of Bradypodion pumilum. NCBI lineage: Eukaryota > Metazoa > Chordata > Lepidosauria > Squamata > Chamaeleonidae > Bradypodion > Bradypodion pumilum. The sequence continues at coordinate 17,696,439 of JAWDJD010000006.1, read as the reverse complement.
CACCCTTGCTGTAGATAGACACAAAGCCATTTTGAAGACTCTTAAAGCTGAAGTGATGCAACAATTCTTTCCCGTTGCAATGCCAATTGGATTAGGACCCCTTGCAAAAAGATCTCAAATTTACTTTAATCTAGAAGAAGGCATCCTGAAGCTAACTTGATTCGATAATACAGTAGAACCCTGCATAATGAAAAAAAACCTTTGTTTCATGGAGCTCTTCACTATGCAGTTTTTTCGTTATGTGAAGCGCTACTGGTGATATCCTACATAACGAAAAAATGTTCGTTATATGGGGTTTCATTAAGCAAGGTATACTTCGCTTAACGAAAACCCTGTATAATGGAATTTTTTTTTGCTATGCGGGGAATCGCCAATAGCGCACAAATGCTTCATTGTACGAATTTTCATTATAAGAAGTGTTCGTTATGCAGGGTTCCACTGTTTTTAAGACTTTTCTTAAAAGTGAAAATCCTTACATGTTTTACTTCCTCATAAATTGCACAGTTGTATAAACCACTATAGTGTTCAATATGATAGCTGAATATCAAAATTTATGGTTCTTATTACATGTGAATTTTTTTCCTGAACACACATTTTTGAAGTTTTTGTTACAAGAATGTAGTTTATTACTATCCAATGTTTTAATTTTTACCTCAAGTGGTAAATACTGAGCTGCATACTAAGGATCCTTAAAGAGGTTATCAACTCTTGATAATACTTGGCTTCCTAATAAAAACGATTGGATTGGAATCATGATACCTGTATATATACTTTTAAATTTCATAAATACGTTATAATACAGCTTTTATTTCCTAAGGATCTCTGTTCTCAATGGACTTAAATCCCATTGGACTCTAATTAGCTTCTGAGTTAAAATGCATTGGATCATGTTAATTTTTTTACATAATTAGAAATATACAACGTAAGCTTGATTATTAACTTTTCTCAAAATTTAGCCCCATAGAAATGTTTTGCATGCCATGTTTTTGGAAGTTTTATGTGCAAAACATATCTATATTATTTGTTTTACTTTTCATTTACAACTGGAAGAGAAAGATGAGAAGGAAAAGCTATGTGACCCATTTATTTACTGCCTTAAAATTTAAAAACACGCCTTCCAGTTCTTATCTCTTTTGTGTTATTGTAGCTGTTTATTCATCCTGTAGGCATTTTATCTATACGACAATAATACCTAGGTATGATAATGAGATCTATGTGGTTATTATGTAGTGTAGCTTACAAAGAACAGTTAGTGGAGAATTCAACAATACTGTATAGTTGGATGGGATGGAAATTTTAGCACTGTTAATATGAAAACACTAGAGCAGTAGTGGCGAACCTATGACACATGTGCTCGAGGTGGCACACAGAGGTCTCTGTTGGCACGCACGCCATTGAGGGGAACCCTCGCCTGCCGACTAGCACAAGTGGCAGTGCAACTTCTCCATTCCCCCTCTCCCTCCCCTAATGGAGAGGCAAGAGGGAAGGCTGAAATCCTGCCCGAGAGGCAGCAGCAGGGACATGGTAAGGTGACGAGACACCACCCACCCCTCCTAGGAGTTGGGTGCATCCACAAGGTACAGGTGGGGAGTGCCCGTGGGGGTGGGGAGTGCCCGTGGGGGTGGGGAGTGCCCGTGGGGGTGGGGAGTGTCTGTGCGGGATGGGCACACCCACAGGGGTTGTGGTGGAAAACATGGGGGTGGCAGTCCCACGTGACTTCGCCAGAGGCGCGCTGGTGACATCACATAGGTTTGTGGACACGCATGGTGCCTGCTTGTGCACCTCCTCCTCCTCTTTGGGCACTCGGTCTCTAAAAGGTTCGCAATCGCTGCACTAGAGGATTATAGTCTTCTGAGGTTATTGCTCTGTCTCACCCAACAGAGGTTTCCTCCAGGTAATGCTTTTATTAAAAGCAAAGTATTAATTTTCTCTGTTTAGAATATGTAAATATCCACATATACAAAATGTCATGTACACAATGTTGGTAGCATCTCATTGTTTTAGCTATGTTCTGCTGTACAGTGAATTGTAAACATGCACATCAAATAAAGAATTACTGAGTAATAGAGTTGTTCATTGGTACATGTTTTGTTATGTGTTTCATGTGTCCCTTTACTTAACAACTTGTAACCTTTTCTTGAAATTTCCATCATAACATAGCAAACTTATCATCAGTTTCCATTAAAATACTGTTACTGAAGTTTAAATTACAGGGAAATGTTGCATTTTGAAATTGGACTTATAAAACCAAAAGCATCTTTCTCTGTTGTACCTGATGAAGTGACATTCTTGAACAGAAGTCACTTTGAAAGTCAAGGCCTAACCATCCTAAGCCTTTCCTCCTGAGCCTGCTAAACTGTTAGTTTCTATTAATTTACAGAAGAGTAATGCATCAGTTTTTGTAAATTGCACTGAAAGTTTTCTTACAAACAAATAATGCATTTAATACACAATTGCATGCAAGCCAGTTACATTCCCCCTCCCATCTGTGGCTTGTGTGCATTTTATTTATTTATTTTATTTATTTATTTATACACAATTTAGTGAGTAGCCACTTCTCTGGGCACTTTACATTATAAAATAAAATCTTCATGTCCACCCCACCAATAATGAAGTAAACAAAACAAAAAAAGTACTATTAATGGAAATCAACAAGCAATCCTGCTTACTGGTGACAAGTAAGACAAGAATAATGGTTATCAAAATCTACAACAAGGACACTATGGACCGTAACTAAAAAATTATCTGTAGAATTCAGCTTTAGCCGGTTTCCAGAAAGTCTGGAGGGAACAGATCCAGGGCCGAAGCCAGGGGGACGAACACCCTCCTGAGCTAACAGACCATTCACCCACCCCATGGTGCCATATGTGAGTGTGGCATTGTTGCCCCTCCTGGTTTTTTGGTTGTTGTTTTTTTTTTTTTTTGCCTCTCCTGACACACACCCCCACCCCACCCCCCCCAAATAATAAGAATAAGATCTGGTACACATCTGATGGTAACACATTCTACAAGACAAGGCAATAATCAACACGACCCAATTCTGTGTTGATGATTTACAAGTCTCCTTCAGAGTAGTAATATGTAAAATTGGAGCTTGTGAGAGGATTGGTTAGCCTGGGTAACATTCCAGTGGGTGAAGTAGTGTTGTCGGATTTCCTGCCCTGGTAGGGGTGTAACTGAAAATCTGTCTAAATTGGAAAAAGGAAAATCTAGTCATGGCAGGTATTTGCTTCTTCATAGAAACAGCCAGGTCCAAAATCACATGAGGTCCTAAACTTGGTCCTTCAGGGGAAGTGTAGCTCCATCCAGATGAGGCTGGATATCATCCAATCAGTCAGTTGCCTTCCCCCACCCCAACAAAAAGATCTCTCTCTTGTCTTGATTGTATTTCAACTTGTTAGTTGTCCAACCCATTATTGTCAGGGATGAGAAAACTGGTTTTAAACTCCTATATTGTTTTCCCCCTGTATCAATAATGGCAGATCAAACTGATTAGTGTTTGGAAGCAGAAGAGAATGGGTGCATCAAAAGAACTGGATGATTTAAAATTTTAAAGGATAGTTTCTCTCGTATTTTCTCCTTCACTGCTATTTCCCATATCCTGTTAGCCTTAAAAGAGCTATTATGATATAGTTAAAGTAAGTATATCTGTGTAAGAGCTGCTTTGAAGGGAAGTAACAATGTTCTGTACAGTTATTCCTAAATGTTGAATAATCAGTGAAAAATGGTAAAAATGAGTGAGGAGTTTACATCGTTCAGTAGCATTGACTTGATTTAATCATGTTTGAGAGACACCTTTCTGATGTTCATTTTTGAAGGGGAAAAAACAACCAGCAATATTGGGCTTCTGATTAACATGAGCATGCTACTGGTTGCCTTAAATGAGGACTACACAAGGCAAGGCATAATATTACTATAATTGCAACTAAAGTTAGTACATCTATACCTATAAATCTGTGCGTTAACCGTTGGAATGTGACAAAGGATGTTGCACCAGGCCCCACTAGCCCCGACCGAGCCTCCCTGCACTCACCCGAACCGGGTTCGCAGGTAACTGTCGGGTTGAGAAATGTGGCAGTGGGGCAGGAGCCCCCCGAACGTGAACAAAGAAAAAGGACTTCAATTCCCAGCGTCCTTTGCGCTGTGCAACCCCTCAGCCAATCAGGCTGAGGGATACGAGCACAGAGGAGGCTGGGAACGTGCGCTGACTTTAAAAAAACAACAACAGTGGGAGCCGGAGGGAAAGACTTTGAAAGATCCAGCTGGAGGAAGCCAGGAAATGATAAGTGTTAGGTAAGGGTGAGGGGGTGGGTGAGGGAGGCAATGAAAGGTGCTGGGTCCAGAAGGGTTGGGGGGACAGACACCCTTTGTCCCCCCAACCCTACCAAACCCAGGGGACCAGGGAGAGGAGATCAAATACCCACACACACACACACACACACTCCATTTTAAAAGAGAAAAAACCACTTGGTTTCTTCTCTTTAAAAACGGAGTGTTTTTTTGGGGGGGAGACGACCCTTCTCTGCTGGGTCCCCTGGCTCTGGAAGGGTTGGGGGGACAGACCCCTTTTGTCCCCCCCCCCCAACCCTACCAAACCCAGGGGACCAGGAAGAGGAGATTGAATACACACCCCCTCCCAAGCACTCTGTTTTAAAAGAGAAGAAAAAGCCCTCTCTGCAGGGTCCCCTGGCTCTGGAAGGGTTGGGGGGACCATACACACACACACACACTTGCTTCTCTTTCTCTTTCTCTCTCTCTCTCTCTCACACAAACACACACAAAACACTCCTGCCTTGCCAGGAATTTTTAATGTGTGTGTTGGTGGTTGGAGTGGTATTGTATGGGTAGTGGTGGTTGTGCACACCCAAAACCACCCGTAACCACCAACAACCTCTTTTTTCATAAATTACCAAAAAAAAATTATCCCTTACAACACAATTTAAAACAGCCCGGCTCTTTACCAACATTAAGAAAAAAAACCTTCCAAAATTATTTAAAACAGCCCGGCACCGCCGGGCAAAATCTGCTAGTTTTTAATATGCTGATTGCAAACTGGCTATACTACAGATTTTAAAGGCTATTTTGCCCTGCAGATCTTGAAGTAGTCTTCCTCCAAATCCTTGTTAGAAGAATTTAGTTGAATTAAATCGCATTAGTTTTGCTTTTCTAAACTATCCTTTTGTTGAAAATAACCCATGGCCTTTTAAATTTACTTTTAATTCTTCAATCTCTTTTTGCCTTTCATTAATTCAAGGTCAATGACCCATTGGGGCAAATAGTAAAACTGTTTAAACAGTACATGTCCCCTTAAGGGGTATTTGGTATAAACAAGATAAGAATTCATAACTTTACAAAAAATACTATCTTGATGTTACTTAATATGCATAAAACAAGTCATGTTTAAAATTATGACTTGCTCTGGTAGAAATCCATTTTCTTTTAGGTAACATTTGTATTCTAACAGAGTTTTAAACTATTTGTACCAGAGGCTCGCAACCTGTGGGCCAGATCTGGCCCACAGCACTGAATAATCCACTCCTGACCTTGCTCCAGCCACCGGAATTGGCTAAGGACTCATTTATGACTCTCATAAATGCATTTACTACAGCTGTGAATGAGTCCACGGCCGTCATAAATGCATTTACAAAAGCTGTAGATGTGTTTTACTGCAGCATTTACAGTGGGGGAGCCACCAGTCTGGCCCGCTCAGCTGTCTGAGTGGGCATGGTCCGGCCCACAGCTAAAAAAGGTTGAGAACCCCTGATTTGTACTATTGGGGGAATCAATTATTTTCTTAAATCCAGTAAATCTGGAGGCAAAATGATAACTGGGGTACATCACCAGTGTTGCCTCCACATTTACTGGATCTCTGTGTGTACACTGGGATATCCACTTTGTTTTGAGAAAGACTAGGACTTAGGAAACCTGGATTTGAATCCCTGCTCAGCCTTGGAAGTTTACAATTGGGGATGAATCTGATGTCCTTAAATACCTTACCCACATTGAAAGCTCTTTTAAGGTTACTATAAGTCAGTTCTGACTCGATGGCACATAACACACAAACATCCTCTACAGTGCATTTCTTTGAGCTAATCACATTCTGCCAAACTATTGTGCAATTACATATGAAACATCAGCAAAGTATTATTTATAGAAAGAATTAATAGTATTATACTAGGCTGCTTTAATCAGACCTCACCTGGAATACTGTGACCAGGTCTGGACCAACAATTTAAAAAGGATATCAAGATGGAACATGTTGGAAGAAAGGCAACCAAATGGCTGTGGGACCTGCATGTGGTTAGTCTCAAGAAGAGAAGGCTGAGAGTTGCTATGATAACCATGTTCATATATCTGAAGAGCTGTCTCATGAGAAATGAACTTGGCTTGTTTTCTGCTGTTCAAGGCAATAAGACTAGGAACCAGTGGATTCAAATTACAGGAGTATTCCAACTAAATACAGTATTAAAAATATTAAGTACACTTTTACAATGGAATGGACTGCTTCAACACGGCCACACATACATATACATATTGTTCACAAACTGTTATCAGACCCTCTGCCCACAGACACCAAGTATTTTATTTTATGATATACTTATTTGGTTGTTTTGTTATTTATATGTGGGAACTTTCCCAAATGGGCACTATAAAAATGCAATCAAATCAATCAATCAATCAATAAAATAAAAATGGGCCAGTAATTGACATACTGCTCAAAACCATCCCTTACAGAGTTTCATTGAACATCTTGTGGGAGCATTAGTTTGATTCTACCTGCTCTTTTCGTAGCTGCTACTGCAAAATGATTGTTATGAATATTTAGCAATTTCAGCAACATTAGTCTTTAATTCTGGAGCACTGAAATTTCTGGCACATTGCAACTATATGTTATTAGCTTTGTATTACCATTCCTGCATTTCGAGGCTAACATGTTTCAACTATCACTTCTGCTCTGTAATACACCATAACTCATCCCCTTCAGTACACACACACACACACACACACACACACACACACACCAATCTCCATTATAGGCAAAAAATACACACACACACACACACACACACACACACACACACACCAATCTCCATTACAGGCAAAAAATACACAGGCCCCAATCTAACCATGACATAGGTGATATCCTGCAGATTTGTGATGTATGTGACTGAAACCTGATCCCAGACAGATAACTCTGAAACTAGATCAGAAAGATGATAATCTAGAAGGTGGATAGTTTCCAGAATCCTTTAAGTTGATGATGGATTCTCCTAAACAAAAATGTCAATGCTTGCTGTTATCTTATTCTTTAAAACATTTTTGCTTATTTAGTATTACTCATTGTATTCACTGCCACTCAGTACTGCCCCCAAAATGAATATCGGCTTATTTCAACTCTTTATTTCTTCAACCCAACTGTATTAAGTTGACAGTTATATGCAATAATAATAACAAATATAATTTTGCTCAAACATGACAGTTCCTCAAGGCAGACTTTAATAATTATGGTGAAATCAAAACATTTACCAATCTGAAGAATTTACCTGTTCAGACATGTTCCCCTTGTCATCTCCATCATAGCACTTTTCATGATGTTTTATTCAGGCCACCATTTCTTTGTTGCAGTGTTTACATTTTGCATGCATGCCTTAGATAGATAAACTTAATTAAAATATTCCCAAACCTGGTATCTTTTATGGCCTGCTGCCATTATAGTTTTCTTCTCCACGGAAAGAATAATGTGATAAATCTCAAGCTGTACTGCAAAAAGATCCAAAGTCTTAAGTACAGGGTGGATACAAATCAATGATTTTTCAAAAAAATTGTTTTTTTAAAATCAGATTTTTTTTAATTTAAATGCTTTTTGAGGAAAAATCTCTCTAAAGATCGTGTTCTAATTAAGATACATTATAATCCAAAGGTTATTCATCATGAAATTAGTTTTTAATTATGTGGCATAAGGCAGTATTAATCCATTCACAATGTCATGCTCTCCCAGAGGTTTCTGACTATTTGGCGCAATTTTTCTATCTATAAGATATTATCAAAACAAATGCTTGGTTTTGCAGTTTTCAAAACTGCATTTGGATCTGCAACAGTATCATGCCTCCTTCATAGCAAAAAATGTTATAAAAATATCAGAATTGAGAAAAAGACGTTAATCCCGTTCCTCTGCAAATCTATGTACATATAATCAACCCCCTTACCTCTTAAGTGCTGCTACGTTTCAAGAAGTTCAATGAACAGAAGGTTGTTTGGAATTGAATAGCACAAGGAGCAAAGTTTGAGGAGGGAGGGGCAAGCAGTAAAATAAAAGTGAAACCTTTTGAGAACGGAACTCTGCATCTTGAGATCTTTATTAGGGCTTCAAAAGGGAGACGCTGTCTGGAGCCCCGCCGCCGCCGCGTTGCCTCTCCTCAGGGCTCACTCCACCGGCCCTGAGGATGGGAGGCAGGTGCTGTCACATGCTCCTTCCCCTGGTCCCACTGGCCGGGGGAAGTGGGGGCAACTGGGGAGTGGACTGAGTTTGTTCGGTTGCCTTTCTTGGGTATAGCTGGCCACAGACATTTTCCTCCTCGCTATGTGGACCTTGGTCCCTTGTTTGCCCGCCTTTGGCCGGTTTTCGATGGGAGGGAGGAGGATTGTGTGTGATGTTAAAAGATATTTGATGCTGATGTATATTTTTGAATTTGTTACCATGTGATTTGTACTGTTTATTATTGTTCTGATTTTTTTGTATTGCTATATTGTATTTTGGGATTTTTGTATTATATCAATTATGTTGTTTGTCGCCTAGAGTCGGCCTTGGTTGAGAAGGCGGGATATAAATTAAAATTTATTATTATTATTTATTTGTATAGCAGCCTGAAGTTTATCATATGGACCTGGCTGATGTAGTCAATGACTATCAGTCTAAGTTTTTTTAAATATATTTACCACATCAGTTAACAAACATAGATGTTTAAGCAAATATAAGCATACATAATGCTATATAATGTTATTGTTTTGGTTAAATAAAACTATTTAAATGTTTAGGTAATATGAATGATTAACCTATTAAACTGGAAATAGTTCACCTTGCAGTAATTTCATAATTATCTACCTATGTATTTCTAATGGTATATAACCACCAAATCAGTAATTTTCTGATGTAACTGTAAAACTACTGTAATCTGAAAAGTTATTATTCTAAAAATGAAACTATCTGGTTGTAAATATTAAGATTAAAACAACTCCAGCAAAAAAGAGTCTTTATGTAGAAAATCATGATTTAAATCGAGCCTTACTGACTAGTGATTTAAATCATGATTTAAATCAAGGTGATTTAAATCAAATCCACCCTGCCTAAGTATTCTACTCAAAACTTTTATTTTTACTGCTTGCCATTTCCTGCTCACATTCTGTGTACATAGATCTATATAGCTATCACCGGTTAAGGTTTTTTCTCAACTGTGTATGTTTATTTTATAATACGGTACTTTTGCTGTGAATAAGAGTCGTGATTAATTCAGATTTTGAAAAACTGTATTAATATTTTCTAGATAATCTCTAAACTGCCCAATAACTTTACAGAAACCTCTGGAAGAGCATAACATTGTGAATAGATTTATGGAATTCATTTATCATAAACAAGTGCGCTGATATAAATGATACTTCCTGACAGAATCATAGTTGTTTCTTTGATAGAAAATAGTTTTAATTAATCTTCTGTAATGTTTAAGATTATTGACATTATAGATAATGTGCTACTTTTGAGAATACAGAGCCAGTTGAAAACTTTGGTTGGCTGGTTAGTTTCTATCCTGTCTATCTTCTTTTTAAAAGGACCCAAAGCAGTGATTGTCACTGCTGTTTATAGCTTGTGAAATTCTTAGCAGAAGACTCTAACCACTTTTACACTTAGTGTGATAATGTGGAGCTTTATTAATATAAAGAATATTGCTCCAGTGAATCTGCTTTAGCAACTGGTTACAGCAGCTGTCAGTTTAGTATACCACAGATTAATCACCCTGGCTAAAGTGAGAAATAGTGATTATAAAGCTTGTACCAAAATACCAACAATATACAAACAAAATATAAACAAAAGTCCACATAGTCAAAACAATGGTATTTCTGGTAGTAATATATGGTTGTGAGAACTGGACCATAAGAAAGGCTGAGCCCAAAAGAATAGACACCTTTGACATGTGGTGCTGGAGGAGAATTTTGAGAGTACCCTGGACAGCAAAGAGAACAAATAGGTCAATCTTAAAAGAAATCAACCCCGACTTCTCCTTGGAAGGTCAAATATTAAAGATGAAGTTAAATTACTTGGGACATAAAATGAGAAGAGAGGATTCACTTGAGAAAGCCTGGATGCGGATAAAGGGCAAGGGCAAAAGAAGATGGGGTGGCAGAGAATTAGATGGTATTGTTGACGCAATTGGCACAAAGCTGGCGACCATGGGGTCACGAAGGATCAGAATCGACTATGCGACTGAACAACAAAACCAAAATACAAAGTAGGATGAAATTGTTTCCTAAAGTGATACCGAAACGTGTCTTCCTTATTGTAGAGCATATCCTATAATTTATATTAAGAACATTAGTTTATTCAGAGATTTTTATTTATTTTACCAATATGCCCGGCACTTTTTTTCTTTAGAACTGAATTGCTATTGCTAATATTTGGATGTTGAATTTTGTACAGGGTGATGGCATTTTAATTCTTTAGAGAAAATGTACAGCAGGCTATTTCTTCAAAGAAGTGATGATGATGATTGCTCCTTTGTTGGATGGACTTGAACAAAGTGGTTGTTTGCATCTTTTCTAGCAATAGCTTGTTGCTCTTTTCTTGCTATACTGTATGTTTACCTTGCTTCTCAAAGGAAACACATCCTAGTTTTATATAGCACCAGTTAGCACACATCATGGATACCTTGGGAGCCAGGGGAACAGCACTCTTCTCTCACTCACACTTAGTAGTGAGGAATTTCTTGCTGCTTGAAAATTTCATTCTGAGATATATCGTTGAGTTGAAAGAGCCCAAATCAGTTTTAAAAAATCTTGTGATTTAAATAGGGTTTTTTTTCCATCTCTGGTTGAAAGAGAGTTACTCAGTCAAGGTGCTGCTGAAGAGAAAGCGTTAATTTATGTACTCACTGACCCAGCATTTTGGTGTGCCGAATCATGCATATGCTTAAGGCCTTAGGTTTAAATGAGAGAAGGACTTTCCTCTGATATCCTGGCCAAAAGCTGCTTGATTGGTAGACCAAGAGGGCTACTTTAAAGTAACAGCAAAAGACACATTTGCTTTAGGAAATACTTGATTTATAGTGGAGGAAAGCATTGATACAACATGGAGGAATGATGCTTTCATTTGGTTTGCTGCTTGGTTTTCTGTTACTTAGGTACACTTCAAGAAGCACTCTTGTTGAATGTCTAATAACACTGAGACTGTATGGCTTACATTGCTCTCTGCACATTCCTATGCTAGCAAGGCACTTCTGCTCTTCTTGAAACTTTATTTTGGCTTTTAATAGCCCTCCTGCAATACCATCATCTCCACTGGCTTTGTTGTTAGTAATACTTTATAGGGCCTGCTTGACTTCATTCCCCAGGATGTCTGGCTTGTGCTCACTGGTCACACTATTGTGGATGTCAGGAACATTAAGGTCCTTCTTGTACAATTCTGTGTATTCTTGCAATCTTTTCCTAATTGCTTCTGCTTCTGTTATGTCCCTGCCATTTGTGCCCTTTATCATGGCCATCTTTGCTCAAAATGTTCCTTTGATTTCACTGATATATTTTTTTAAAAAAGATCTCTAGTCATTTCCATTCTGTTATTTTTCTCTGTTATTTTGCATTGTTCATTTAGGAAGTCCTCCTTACCTCTCCTTGCTGATCTCTGGAAATCTGCATTCAGCTGGGTGAATCTTTCTCTTTCGCCTTTGCCTTCTGCTTGCCTTCTTTCTTCAGCTATTTGTAGAGCCTCATCAGACAACCACATCACTTTCTTGCATTTCTTTTTCTTTGGGGTGGTTCAGTGTGGCACCATACCTGAGGTCAACAATCTTTTGGCACTGTCATTTCCACAGAATGGTCCCACAGGCCTAACCTTGTGGTCTGGTTTCAAAGATGTGCTGGCTGCAGTGGGTTTAGAACAGGGGTGCCCAAACCTTTTGGGCTGTGGGATGGTCGCATGGTTCAGGGGTGCCCAAACTATGGACCGGGGGCCGGATGCAGCCCCAACACCAATTCATCCAGCCTGCGCCACCCTCGTCACTCCTAGAAGCAGAAGTAAAACACGCCCATACTGGGTATCCCTGGTTTAGAATAAGCAGAGGCATTTTTGCTGGCACAGCTGCTATTTGGCCAGCACAACTCCCTGGCTAAGATCAGTCAGCACAAGGGAGGAGAAGAGTACTTTATGAGCTTATGTCAGATCCAAACCCCTCTCGGCCACTACAACAGCATAAAATTAGAACAGCCTAAGAGTAGTCCAAAGTCGCTTTCAACATTTGTAGGCTGGGAGGTGTTTGAATTCAGCAGAGTGTGTTAGAGTTGTCATCAAAGTCTTCTGTGGAAAAGCTGCTTGTCCCAGTGTTAGCACAGAATGTTTGTCTACCTAGTATAAAGAATATTGCCAAATAGTAGTTCCCTGGTGGTGCAGTGGTTAAAACTGCTGTACTGTAACCAAAAGATTGTGAGTTCGACACAGCCTTCCATCCTTCAGAGGTTGGTAAAATGAGTACCCAGCATGTTGGGGGCAAAAATGCTAATTAACTTGTGAACCTAGGGTGCACCAAGCGCAATGGGGTGGTATGGTGGCTTGGCTTGGCTTTGCATGTCTACCGGTTGTCACTTAGAAACTGCCAGGTTTATCAGATCAAAAAATGTAAAAGGAGATTCACATAAAAGTATGATAGGTTTTTATACATATACTGTATTTGATCTTTGGAAAGAATTATTCAGTAGTGCAAACTGGATCTCTTTCATAATTCTTGTTATCTTTTTCCTGATCATTTTCTGACAGTATGCCAACACCTGAGGTCATAGTAGACCATGTACATCTTCCCTAAGTTCTTAAATGGTTTGAAATAAATCAGCGGCTTCATTTATTAAAGTTAATGAAAGTGAGGAAGTGAGGAAAGTGAGAAAGTGAGGAAGACCTAAAGAATCTCTTGATTGGGCTGAAGGAGGAGAGTGCAAAAGCTGGCTTGAGACTCAATATCAAGAAAACCAAGATAATGGCAACAGGCCCTATCAGTTCCTGGAAAATAGACGGGGAAGAAGTAGAAGCAGTGACAGATTTTACTTTCTTAGGATCAAAGATCACTGCAGATGGGGATTGCAGCCATGAAATAAAAAGGCGACTGATTCTTGGGAGACAAGCGATGAGAAACATGGGGAACATAGTGAAAAGCAGAGACATTACATTGCAAACAAAAATTAGAATAGTCAAAGCAATGGTTTTCCCAGTAGTGATGTACGGATGTGAGAGCTGGACAATTAGGAAGGCTGAACGCAGAAGAATAGATGCCTTTGAAATGTGGTGCTGGAGGAGGGTTTTGAGAGTCCCCTGGACAGCGAGGAGAACAAATAGGTCAATCTTAGAAGAAATTAACCCTGACTGCTCATTGGAAGGTCAAATAGTAAAGATGAAGCTAAAATACTTTGGACATCAAATGAGAAGGGAGGATTCACTTGAGAAGGCATTGATGTTGGGAAAGGTGGAGGGCAAAAGAAGAAGGGGGAGGCCAAGGATGAGATGGCTAGATGGTATTATAGACACAATGGGCACAGAGCTGGGAGGGTTGAGGGGGATGGTAGAGGACAGAGGCGCCTGGAGGAAAATGGTCCATGGGGTCGCAAAGGGTCGGAATCGACTGTGCGACTGAACAACAACAATGATTTTTCCCCCCAGTGATTAAGGCTTATATGGAATTTTGGTGGTTGAGTGCATTTTAGTTTGGGTGATTTTTCTGTATATCCTTAAATACCCAAAAGTATAAAAGGGTAAGCATAGAATGAGGCATCACTTCAGGAAGGTGAGGAACAAAAGAGGAATGTTGGAGAGAGAATTGGCTGATCATACCATTAACAGGAATTGTATGGCAAGCTTCCTGGAAGGCAGGTTTGGAGGTGATTATGATGATGAGGACATGATTCCTTTAATAGTGAATTGGAGAAGAAATGTTAGCAGGTGCATCTTCTAATGCAAGTTCCTTCTGTTGAAATTTTCTCTTCCATGCAACAATTAGAAATATAGAAACTGTCTCTCTTTCACCTGATCGTCCAAGGAGGTGCATATCACAAGTTTAAATGTTATCCATTCACGGTACTGTGATGACTCAGGAAGAACGAGATGCAACAAGTGACTTGTTTCTTTGCTATTTTTCCAAGCTCACCATCTGTACATAGTTATAGTATCGCATCTAGTGGAAAATAAAAAAGTTTTGCAGGACTATAGGAAGTCAGTGATATTCCTATGTGGGCAAAAGTATCTTGAAATGCAGTAGTTCAGGAATTTGAGGTACAGGTACAGTGGTACCTCACTTAAAGAGCACAATGTGTTCCATGGGATTGCTCTTTAAGCGAGTTACTCTTTAAGCGAAACACTTGGAAAAAGCACTGCCACTGTGACTAATTGTGACTTCTGGCAGGGGGATGCACACCCCAATTTAGCTGTTAAGCAAGTTTTTGGTTGGTTTTAGTTGTTAAGCAAGGCGGCCATTCAGAGAAAATTCTGCTCTTTAAGCGAGTTAGTCTCTAAGCAAGGCGCTCTTTATGAAAGGTTTTACTGTAATTTGAAATCACTGCTGAAAGCTAAGCACATGCCTTAAATGATAGCTGCTATAGTACTATTTGTAGTACTGTAAGCTTTGATAATTATCAGATGCCTCAGAGTATACAGGCGGTTGAACACTCTAAACTGAGGCAAATTAGAGAATTATAGCTGAATGCTGATTTGGAGATGTGCGTTGGTCCTTTATCTTCATAATAAAATCCAGTAAACATCCCGGAGGCAGGAAACTCTGCCATTAGTCTTTGTTATATACAGTAGAACCCCGGATAATGCTAAAACTTGGTTCCACAAGTCTTAGCATTATCCGATTTTTAACGTTACACGATACATGCATCGCATGACGTTAAAATCCTATGGGATGAATCTCATAACATTAAAATTCCATAGAGTTACAGTGTAACCAGCACAGGCTTCAGAGAACAGGCTATAGAGGATTTTAACCTTATGTGATGCAATTTTCCCCCCAAATTGCTTAACGTTATGTGGCTTTAGCGTTATCTGGTGCAAACGTTATCTGAGGTATTACTGTATCTAGTAGTCTTTCTGCCTCATTTCCTGTTGAACAGAGCATCATCGAGCGCGTCATTGCCTTATATGACCTATGACTTGTGAGACCTTTAAAGAACTAATTAATGTTACACTACTGGGACCCAGCCAATGAATTTGTGGTGACACCTCAGTGCCAACAATGCAATTGAAAGTAAACACGGATTTGAAAGTTTTACATGAAATATGTATTTTCTAATTTAATTTTTGGTATGATTTGACAAGTATGCCTACAATGTGGTTAAAAGTGGTTGAGAATTTTGTTTGATCTGTATTTCAAAGCAAACCAGTTTGATCTGCAGCTCATAGACTAATGTATCAGTTACAGTTCAGTTTTATCCTTTCCAAAATTTACAGTACTTATTAGCATATAACGGAAGTACTTTGTGATAAAATAGTAGGCTATATCTGCATTTTCAAAGAAAACATGTTCAAAAATATGTATTGAAATACAAATTATGTGAGAAATTTTTGAAATTGTAGCCATGTTAGTCTGTGCTTTTTTGGATCAAGTCCACTTCATCAGACATAGGAGCGAAACTTCATGGCATTATTTTATATATATCAGGTACAGAAATACAAAATGATTGGCTAATATACTGTAACAGACAGCTGTTTTTTAAATTTTCATCGGATCAGGATCGAATGAAAGTACTAAGGAACATGCATGGAAATCTGATCCATCCTACCTTAGTAGTAGCAGTAGTTCCTTCTCATGCTGTTTTGCGCCTGTCTCCACTACAGCATATCAGGCAATGAAGCTCCTCATTTATTCAGCAATAAGGTTTCACAGGGCCGGGGTGCTAACCCAACACCCAACACCCAGCTCTTCTTTCTCATCCAGGTTTGGGACAGGCAATGGCAAACCTCCATTCAACCTTAATACTTACTAATACATACAGTTTTAGCCCATCTGCCTGTACTTTACCTACATTATCTGTGGCCTAAAAAAGGTATTCTCACTTTCTAGTTGTCTGTCTGGAATCCCTACTGGACTAAAAAAGTAATGGGTGGCTATTAAGATTGGATTTCTGGTGTTTTGGTCTTTAGCTCCCAGAATAATCCAGGAATTCTCCCAGCAGAGGTCAGGGATATGCAGTCCAAAGACAGAGATCTTTTGTTACCTCCATGGGTGTCTCCTTCACCTTGCTTCTATGTTGAAAAGCAAGGAAGCTGCCCTAGTGCTTAGTGAGAATTACAGGGTATTTTGGGAGGTGATGGTTCTTTGGGAGGACTATTTTGAGTGTAGAGCCTAAAAGGCAGTGAGATTATCCTCCCCAGAAAGCCCTGCGACTCCTAGGAAGCATTGGGGCAGATTCCTTGTTTTTGAGCAGAGAAACAAGTTGAAGAAAGCATCAATGGAGGTAAGGAAAACTGGTCTTGAGAGTTAAGTATGCACACATGTGCACAGAGACAGCTATCCTGTGACTGTTCCATTTTGGTAACAATCAGAGTAAACTAAAGTAATAGTGTGGCCTGCCTCACTCCTTAGTTTATCCAGGTGAAAGCCATGAGCCCAACTTCTTTAAATTGATATGTTACAATATTCTAGCTAAAACATTGAATTGTTTCTTAAAAGCAGCAGTTTGACATCCTAGTCCAGTGGTGGCATTTCAGGTATATCCATTACAAGAGTGTCCTTTGAATATTTATTTATTTATTTGTCTAGGGTTCTTATTCGGGCTGCCTGATTTACTATATAGCATGGGAGGATCTAAGTCTAAGTTCTAATTCAGAAATGCATTGTAGCATAGAAAACTGAGTCACATATTACTCCATTTGACTTTCAATGTTATCTACTGACTAGAAGTGATTCCCCATGGATTTAGATAAGTGTCATTTCCAATCCTCCTTAGAGACTCCAGGGATTGAATTTGAGACCTTCTGCATTTAGAGCTTGTGTTTCAATCACTATTGAGCTGTCACCCCTCCACCGGAGTTCCTATTTATTTATTTATTTTGTTCAACTTTTACAGTCTAATCAATGAGAATACTAAAATATAAAAGCATCCCCACAATAACAATTAAAGCATTAAAATACTCCTCCACATTCACAACAGTTAGACTAAAACCCAGATGGCATTCATATGAACTAGCAAGGTGGGGAGGGGCTGCTCCACAAGTAGCACCCCACACCTGCTGGGCCAGCCAAGTTTTGAAGCCTATTTTAAAGGCTACTAACTCTGACTGGAGGCGTAGTTCGGTTGGCAGGAGGTTCCACAGGGCCAGAGCGAATACCGAAAAGGCCCTCTTCCTAGTGCTAGAGAGACAAGCTTTTCTAGCTGTTGGTACCATTAGGGAGCCCCTCCGGTCCGCTCTGCTGGGACGGGCCAATATCTTTGAGGTGATGCGGTCTCTTAGGTAACCTGGTCCACTTCCATGTTGGGCTTTAAAGGTAATAACCAGCACCTTGAATTGCACCCAGAGGCACACCAGCAGCCAATGCAGCTCCCACAACAAGGGTGAGGCATGGGCATAACGCCCACACCCCATCACCATGTAGGCCACTGCATTTTGCACCAGTTGCAGCCTACAAATGGACATCAAGGGCAGCCCCATGTAGAGTGCATTGCAATAATCTAGTCTGGAAGTGACCAGTGCATGAATTACCATAAGCAAGGAGTCCCAGTCCAGGAACAGGCATAATTGGTGAATCACTCTAAGCTGAGCGAAAGCCCTCCTGGCCACGACTGGCACCTGTTCTTCGAGCAGGAGTCGTGAGTCCAGGAGGACCCCCAAACTTCGAGCAGGAGTCGTGAGTCCAGGAGGACCCCCAAAAGAGCCCCATCCAGTACCAAAGGTGGTAACTCCCAGGATAACACAAGGCCCCTTACCCACAGCCACTCAGTCTTGCCGGGTTTTAGCTGTAGCCCATTGTCCCCCATCCAGACCCTCACAGCCTCCAGGCACCTGGATAGGACTTCGACTGCAATGCTTGGATAGCCACAGGCTGAGATGTACAATTGAGTATCATCAGCATACTGATGGTACTTCACCTCGTGGGAAATGTTGATACATACCTAGTAGAAACATTAGGTTTTCTAACATTGTTTTTAAAGAGAGTGGAACGGAATGAACATGGTGTACCGGTAAATGTAAAAGCAACTGGGAGTCTTGCAGCTTGCAAAGAGCTTTTTTGATTTTGTAAACAATTTTGGTCCATTGAGTAGCTGGGGTAGTCTAAGAGATGTAGATAAATGGGCAAGCTTTTTATTTGAGAATAACATTTGTTCTATCAATTTAATCATTTTGAATGTCCACTAAGCAATCTAAGCTTAATTTCTTAAAATACTTTGACTGTCTTGTTACTTGCATAGCTAAGTGGTAGTGGTTATAGTGGTTGCATAATGCAAACCAGGTTATGCATGGAGTGTGGCAATGCGTGTCCGGAATGCACGGCCATACCCGTCCAGCCTATCCCATAATGCGCCCTCCACACCTACCTTTTGTCCCTGAACTCACTCGCACAAGGGTCTGGAAGCCAAGAGTGGGGCACCGGCCCCACGAATCACGAACAAAAAAACCTACGCTCCCCAGCATCCTCCACGCCATGGCATGCCTCAGCCAATCGACCACGAGCGCGGAGGAGGTGGGACAGCCAGTGCGTGAAAGCTAAAAATAATGGCCGCATCGCGCGCGCAGCAGCAGGTGAGGACTCTCCCTGGCTGAGAACACGGCCAGGCAAGGCGGCACCGTAGGAGCGGCCTCTGCCCTTCTGCGCCACCTGAAGACATGGCTGGGCGAGGCGGCGCCATAGGTGCTGCCTCTGGCCGGCCGGCCCTGCCGCCCTCAGCCTGCCTCTCGCCCTGCCATTTCCCCTCTGCTGTTTCAAGCCATTCCTCGAAACAGCAGAGGGGGGAAAAGGGAAGCTGACAGTCAGTCCGCACTTCATCCGGGAACATGCATCCCCGGACGAAGAACGGCCTGCCAGCTCCACTCCGCCACTCTCTGTGTCTAGAGAAGCTCTCGAAACAGCGATAGGAAAAAGGAAAGCTGACAGCCAGACCGCACTTCGTCCGGGGACGCGCGTTCCCAAATAAAGTGCGGCCTGACTGCCAGCTCCCCTTTTCCCCATCGCTTTGTCGAAAGCTGCTCTCAAAACAGTGATGGGGGAAAGGGGAATCGACAGTCAGGCCGCACTTCGTCCAGGAATGCGCGTTCCAGGACGAAGTGCAGCCTGACTGTCAGCTCCCCTTTTCCCCATCGCTGTTTCGAGACCTGCTCTCAAAACAGTGATGGGGAAAGCTCCCCGCCTCCTCTGTTTATGTATATAAACAGAGGTGTGTTCTTGTATGTGCTCTATAGAAATCACACCCCTGGACCGATCATGCTGAAAATAGGCACATACGTACCTTGCCCTCCGGAGACCAGCACTGGGGGAGGTGGGGGGTGGGTCATGAGCCCCATGGGGAGTGTATGCACTTAAATTGATCTGCAAAGGGAAGTATACTTGACATAAGGGTGTATGTGTGTGTGTGTGTCAGTGATGTCATAGTGATGCTAATGTCATAGCCCTAGGTAGATCTCCCGATTGTGACATCATCGTATTGTAATTGACCTTGGCAGGGATCCTGACACATTTGGCTGGACTCATGTATGGGACGGGTGAGGGAAGAGAGAGACGGAGGAAAGTAAGCAGGAGTGACCCACACACACACCATGAGGTTTCCATGGGAAAAGCTGGCCTACGTTAAAAAAAAACCCGAGCAAGGCCGGGTAATCGGCTAGTGGAAGATTAATCAGGGTCTCCAGTTTCTAGTTTTGAGGAGATTATTTCTCTGTTCTAAAAGATCATGGTGTTATAGTAGCAATACAAAAAATGGCCAAACGGAGAAAAGGATACAAACACAATGTACCGTTTGTGTATGCCCAAAAATGATGAAGATAATAATAAACGAATCTTCTTATAAGGTCTTTGTATTCTTAATGTTATTTTTATTTTGCAAACTCTTGTATATTAACTTGTAATGTCATCAAACAGAAACCAAACTCAGATACTTCTCTGCACAAAAAGTCTTCAAGTTCCTTTTGTAATCTTGACAATAGTAACCAAATTCAAATATGTTCTCTTCAACTTCTTCTCTATGTCCTTTGTAACAATATGAAACAATGATTCATTCCTTTATTACACTTTCTATCTCTCGTCCAAAACAGCTCATAAACTCGTATTCAGTTGGGAAATCAAACTCCCATATAAATTGGCCCCAAACTCCCGACGTCTATCCGGTTAATTAGACATTTCATTCAATAAATTTCATCAGGGGAGTTTTTGCAATATCCAAGCTTACCACTCTTGTGTTTCGCATCCTCTCTGTCTCTTCTGTAATTTCTCTAAGCAACCATAGAGAAATTACAGAAGAGACAGAGGATGCGAAACACAAGAGTGGTAAGCTTGGATATTGCAAAAACTCCCCTGATGAAATTTATTGAATTAAATGTCTAATTAACCGGATAGACATCGGGAGTTTGGGGCCAATTTATATGGGAGTTTGACTTCCCAACTGAATACGAGTTTATGAGCTGTTTTGGACGAGAGATAGAAAGTGTAATAAAGGAATGAATCATTGTTTCATATTGTTACAAAGGACATAGAGAAGAAGTTGAAGAGAACATATTTGAATTTGGTTACTATTGTCAAGATTACAAAAGGAACTTGAAGACTTTTTGTGCAGAGAAGTATCTGAGTTTGGTTTCTGTTTGATGACATTACAAGTTAATATACAAGAGTTTGCAAAATAAAAATAACATTAAGAATACAAAGACCTTATAAGAAGATCCGTTTATTATTATCTTCATCATTTTTGGGCATACACAAACGGTACATTGTGGTTATATTAGCAATAGCATGTATATACCTCCCCATAGTGCTTAGAGCACTCTCTGTCAGTTCACAATATAATTAGTATTTTTGCCTTCAACATGCTGGGTACTCATTTTACTGACCTCAACGGATCGAAGGCTAAGTCAATCTGGAGTCCATCCTTCTGATTACAACAGTTATACACTTTTTAGGGCTCTATATGGAATAGTGTCCTTAGGTAAGCATTAAGCATTGTCATTATACTAACTACAGTTTTTCATAAACCAAAACAATTTTAGCACTGAAGCAAACTAAGTCATTCGTTTTTAAGGGGATTGTGTGTTAATCCTTGGGAATTTCGTTTTATTCAGTCTTTTCATATATTCAGTACATTTTCTCTGATTAAAGCTCAGGAATAATTTGTCAGCATTCATGTGAAGAAGAGTAAACTGCATTTCTCATAACATGTATCTTAAAGTGGCAGGAAATGTCCAAACACTGTTCATAAACTGTAAATGGGGAAACAAATCTTAACCTATAAAACCAAGTGTTAACTGTTGGAACTTTGCATAGGTTCCTAAGCCAGGCCCTACTAGCCCGCACCTACCATTCGTGCACACGCCTGAACTGGGTCCGCAGGTCAATGAAGGTTTGAGAAAAGCGCCAGTGGGGCAGGAGCCCCACAAACGCGAAAAAGGGAAACAACTTCATTTCCCAACGTTCCTTGTGCCGCGCCAGAGCCAATCAGGCTGAGAGGCGCGAGCAAAAGGAACGTTCGGAAACGTGCCGTGGCCAATCAAAAGAAAACCACAGGGGGGAAAATGATGCACAAGCCAAAAATGCAAACGCCAAACTACAAGCCCCAGCATCCTGTGTGCCATGAGCGCGCAGAACACTGAGGAAGCTGGTGAGCGAAAAATAAAAATAAAAAACACACCGGGAGCGCAAGTCCACAGCAGCCAGACACAGCGCCTCACAGAAAAAAGCCACAAAAACGGGGTGGGGGGAGGCACTGCCCCCCCTTGAAAGTGAACCCATTCCCAGGTAAGCAAAGCCATTGGATGGCGCTCCGCCCGCTGACTTTACTTACCGCAAAAGGGTTTCGCTTTCAGCAGAGAGGGGTTTCCCCTCCCTCCACACACATACACACACACCATATTAAAGAGAAGAAAACAAGCGGTTTCTTCTCTTTAAAAACGGAGTGTTTAGGAGGGGGTGGAATCGATCCCCTCTCCTGGGCCCCATGAGTCTGGAAGGTTTGGGGGGACAAAAGGGGTCTGTCCCCCCAAACCTTCTAGACCCAGAAGACCAGGGAGAGGGGATCGATTCCACCACCACCCAAACACACCGTTTTTAAAAAGAAAAAACCAAGCGGTTTCTTCTCTTTAAAAACGGAGTTTGGGGAGGATTCCCCCTCTCCGATGGCTCTCCTGGGTCTGGAAGGGTTGGGGAGACAGACCCCTTTTCTCCCCCCAACCCCAGGGGAGCCAGCGGAAAGGGGGATCGCAACCCCCCACCCACTGATATTAAAGGGAAAACCCCGATCTACTTTCACGACTCCAAACAATCAAAGCACCATAAATCCCCCCCCCCAACGCCGCCTGAAGCAGCGCTGGGATTTCTGCGGCCCGGACAGTGAGCCTGGCCCACAGAAAGGAACCCCCCCCCAAGCCACAACATAAAAACAAACTTTTTTTAAAAAAATCAATAAATAAATACTTAAATAAATAAATAAAAACACAAAAACAACAATCAAAACCATCCAAAAATACACAAAACTAAACAAAAATAACACCAAAAACCAATAAAAAGTAAACAAAAACAAAAATTAAGAAACACAAACAGCACCCAGCCAAACACCACAACATCAAAAGCAAAAACCAGCCAAACACCACAAAATCCAACCACCACCCACAAAATAAAACAAGCCAACTCACCCCCACGTCCTCCCTCCACGACGACTGGAAATGAAATGAGGAAAGAAAGAGACTACTTACCGGAAGAAGCGCCACCCAGAGGCCAGTAGAGAAAAAACAGCTAAAGTAAAGGAAATACTCAACAGCCCCACCCAGAGACCACAATAGAAAAAACAGTCAAAAACATAACATTACATCACACATTCACACAAATCACAAATAAATCTCACAATAAACACATCTAAACACATTTTAAAAATATTAAATGTAAAAAAACATGTACTTTCACATTTTTTTAAATTATTACCTAAGATACAACTATTTTTTTAAAAAAACAAACTAAAACATTCGGTAAAAAAAAACAATTTGAAAAAATTATATCATTCTTTTCTCTTTTTTTAATCCACAAAAAAAAAACCAAAAAAGATGAACACATTTTATAAAAGCCCGCCAAATTTTTTTGGATAAATAAACATTTTTTTAAAATTCAATTATAGACTAACCCAGGGGTGGGCAAACGTTTTGACTCGAGGGCCAGAATGGGTTCTTAAACTGGACCGGAGGGCCAGAACAAAAGCATGGATGGAGTGTTTGTGTGAACTAATATAAAGAGAACCCTCCGCTCTTTCGGATCCATGGGCCCGATAGAACAGCCAAATGGGCCGGATCCAGCCCATGGGCCATAATTTGCCCATGGCTGGACTAACCTCTACTTTACAAACATCAAAAAACCTTCCAACACCACGAGCCAGATAGAACAGCCGAACGGGGCGGATCCAGCCCGCGGGCCATAGTTTGCCCACGGCTGGACTAACCTCTACTTTATAAACATTAAAAAAAACACCTTCCAACACCATTTAAAACAGCCTGGCAACGCCGGGCAACCTTTGCTAGTGAACTATACTTTGGCCACTGGAGGGCTCCCATCTTTTCCTCATTACTAACAATGGATTATGAATACATAGCTCACTGCAGTCGTTCCCATTGCATCACATTGCTGTCTCTAAGCATATCTGCTTATTAAAATTCAAAGAGATACCGTTAGAAGTTATTTCTAAAATGGACTGGACATTATGAGAAGTAGCTCTAGCAGGAATGATGATTTTAGAAAACTATATCATGCTCCCAAAGAATGATATGTAGGTCCATAGTGGTCAGACTGAAAGAGTAATTTGCTGAAAGCCAATACTGTATTTAACAATCAGATCTTGGATTTTCCACCTCTAAACATGATACTCTGCCTCACACTAAGTCCTAATTTCTTCATTCTGGCATGGGTGGGGGTGAAGGAATATTCCACAAGACTAATACAATGGCCAGAATTCTATTCATGTAGACAATTGTGTAACAGCAGTTGAGCAAGTCCCTCTTTCACTCTGGCACATGCCATGTCATATCCTTGATATGATTGTTAAATGGGATGCAGATCTTGTTACATGCTGGAATGCATGGGGGGATAACAGCCACATGGTAGCAATTCTTGCCTAAGATTTTGATTTAAAGACTTGTATAAATCCAGCTTTTTAATTCTGATAAGAAAAGTAAATAATACAGGGATCAGGCTTACCTATTTTCCCATCTAACTCATATTCTGCTCCCACCTTTTGCATCACTTTTAGCTTGTTTATTTTCTACTTGGTCATACCAATTGTTGTCTGTCTCTGTGTTTGTTTATTTATATCTCACCCAATTAGTAAAGGTAAAGGTTTCTCTTGCTCGAAAGCCAGTCGTATCCAACTCTAGGGTTCAGTGCTCATCTCTGTTTCAAAGCCGAAGAGCCAGTGCTGTCTGCTTCTGCAGACGTTTCCGTGGTCATGTGGCAGGCATGACTAGACACTGGATTAGTGAGATATCCTTCAGCTTGATTGGCTGAGGGGTAGCGTGGCACGGAGGACGCTGGGCCTTATAGTTTGTGGGTTTTTCGTGTTCGCGGGGCGGTTGACCCACTCTTGCCGTCCAGACCTTTGCAGCGATGCTCGCAGGGACATAAGGTAAGTGTGGCTGGCTCGGTACAGGATGGTTGGGTCGGGTGTGGCCACGCATGCCAGACACGCACGGCCCATCCACCATTTTATAGGTAAAGATAGTGGTGTAGCTGTAGCATTATAGAAATGTTTTGCATGCACAAGACCTAGTTTCATTCTCTGGCATTTGAAAATTAAACAATCTGTCAGGATCCTTGTTGTGCAGGGCTATTCCAACAGTTTGAATAAGAAGATGTCTTTGTATGTCCAGGTTGGTCTTTGGTAGCCTTGTGGTTGTACATTCATTATGCTAATAGAAGACAGGGTAGTACTTGCAGCTTTCTTTGAAAGAATCATTGATGTCTTAGTCTCTCTACACCTGCACAGAACCCATATTTTGGGAAATTTCTATACTGAAATCTGAGCTTTATTGGGTTTTCTACTGCCATGACCCAACTTCCTCTAAGGAGCTGGGCTTCTGCTCCTTTTTGACCAGCAAAGTGAAAGCATCTAAGGAACAATCTTCTTCTTTCTCTTCTGGTTTTTGCTCATTCTGTTTTACCTTTCAAACTGAAAGTACAGTATCGTGTTGTATTTCTGGTGTTCATTTCTTCTCTTTTGCCTTTTGTTTACTGCTTAGGTTTACTGCTTTGCTTTTGGCAAAAAAGATTATTCTTCAGGTATCTGTAGCCCAGTCGATTGCCTTATTGCAGTGTTTTAAGTTTTGCTATAGCAAATTTCTTTCCCTAGATTCAAATCTTTGTCTTTTGTGTTTGGAAGAATATGGTTTGTGATTCGAGGTGGCTACTGTCAAGCCTTGTACATTGAATGGTGAAATAAAGAATTATTTCTTTTGCTAAGCATTTAGTGAAGTTATTAATTTCACATATTCTAAGATGTTGTGCTGCTCGACCCTACAGTTACATTTTGTGAAAACTGGGTAGAGTATTACATTAACATAAGTGGACAGTCCCACAAATGTAGATACAGCTATTTATAGCATGATTGGCCATGCTACATGAAATTAGAATACGTTCTAAGGTGTTTCTTGAAGTGCATTAGAAACATGTACACCATGCCAAAATTCCAACTTTTAGAAAAGTGATGATAAGACTAAAAAAACAAGTCCTCAATTTTTAGAAAAGTAGCTCTACGTTTTTTGTAACTCTCCACAAAACACAGTTCAGCACATTTCCTGCTGTTGTTTTTTTGTTTTGGAATTCATCCAGAAGAAATAACAGAATATTCTTCCATTTATATGACATGTAGAAACATTGATGTATAGAAAAATAGAAAGTGTACATCCCACTTCCAATCTGTAAGCAATATGTATTCTTGATTTTTAAATAAATCAGTTTGGTGTAGAACATAATTTGAGTGTTTGGACATACTGTAATAGAAACATTATTGCTCTGGGGTTTTTACAAAGCTACTCAGCACTTCTAATTCTATCTCAGTTTGGTGGACATTTTGTTCTTATGTATAATTCTGCAAATTAGAAATTTATATAAATATGTTTTATTGCCTTCCAAAATAGTTATCTTGGATATAGTCTATGGCAATCTTGCTTTTTCTTCTGCTCTCCAGTGATTTCAGCTTCCCTCATTCTTGACCAATGGCCATTTTGGCTGGAGTAGCAATCTAAGAGTACCTGGAAAGCACTATTACTCTTGGTTACTCTATATGTGAGTTAACATGTTAAATATATATGTTGCATAATTAATAATTTTGTATTTCACTATTTCTATACCTTTACCCTATACAGTAATACCTACAAAGTCCGCTTCATACAACATCGCCTAATTCCTTGGAAAAAGTTGCCTCATACAAAGTCACTGCGACTTTGTATGAGGCACTGGGGTTTTTCCCAGGTTGCATTATGCCTGGGCAGTATAAAAGGCAGGACACATGTGTGCATTGCTCTTGTAGGTTTTTAGAAGCATTCCTGGGATTTTTGCAGAATTCTTCAGGTTCTTGGATGATCAGGGTTGTTTGACATGTTTTTTTTAAATGTATTTAGCTTTTAGACAATGATTCCTTAAAGAGGCAAGGATTTGGCCATTGTTGAGGCATCGCAGCTAGGATTTTGCATGCCTCATACAAAGTCCAAATCCGTATAAAGTCCAAACTTGTGGAACCAAGGACGTTGTATGAGGTATCACTGTATACTTAAATATAAGCTGACCCGAATATAAGTCGAGGCACCTAATTTGGACCTGAAAACCCAGGAAAATAGATTGACCCAAGTATAAACCGAGGGTGGGGAATGAAGCAGCTGCTAGTGAGTTTCAATAATCAAAATACATGAAAATACAGTAAAATTAATTAAATTGTCAGCACATCTCAAACACAGTCTTGGATTGAGGGGAAAGTGGGATAACATTTTTAAATCCAATTCAGGATGCAAAAATATAGCTCTCCAGAAGTTTCTAGAACGAAGCTCTCAAATCTTACAGCATAGCCAGAGTAGTGGGAAAAAATTGGCAGCCCAGTAAAATTTGGAGAGTTTTCCTATTCTTTCTTTAAACATTTAACAGTCCATATGTAGCAGTCAGCAAACAAAAAGTCAGCCCAGCCGGGTTATCTTGCTATGGTAATAGATTAGGCCATACTGCCGAGTGTCAAGCGGTGGTTAACTAACCTGACAACTCTGAGGACTAACGGTCTTGGGTGCTGAAGTCCACAGGGAAGGGTGATGGTCCCTAAGTGGATTAAATCCCACTTGAATCCATTTTGATGGAGGGCAGCAGCTTCATCAATACAGTACTGGCATGGGGCTGAGGAGGACTTTACATGCCAAAAAGGCTCAAGACCAGAAAGTGACTCATGGAACTGGATCAGTGGTACGGGGAGCATGCTGTGATGCGCAAGGCAGATGAAAGGCCCCTGCATTATATTCTCAGGACAAGACAAGACAGTCTTCATAGTACAGATACTGTACACAGAAAGAGCCTCCTCGAAGATTTGAACCACAATCGGGCGTAACCTGGTAATGGTAACCTTGTGTTTCTCACACTAGTTCAGGCCAAAGGAACTACAGAATGGACTCACCAAAAGGTGGCATCATTTTGGCAGCTTCATGTCTGGCCTAGTCACGGAAGAAAAAAAAAACAAGTATTTCAGTTCAGTATCTTTAATGCAAAATATTTTCACTGTGAGCTTTTGTGGATTGCCTCTTCAGACATACTAAAGATGCAGTGTCTAAATATGCTATAACACAGTTGATTTGGTACTGGAGATTTTTGCTGTTATTGAAACAGAGTAACAAGGTTACTTCTCTGAATTTAGTGATCCATTGCTTCTATTTGCATATCACCATACACATCTTTAATGGTTATCATTTTCAAGCCCCTCCTTCCCAAAAAAGCCCTCCTCATGCCTACATTTTAGTACTGATTTAAGTAAAACGACACAAAAGCATGTTGGTCCTGAAAAACATTCATCTTTAAGATGTAGTTTGTGGAAGAAACAGATTGAGAAGACACTACATTAGAAAAATAAGAACAGGTGCAAATCATTTTCTGCTAGAATAGATGGTAGTTCAAAATTAATAGTATGATATATCCTGTTCTCACAATATGTAAAGTAACTAATAGGGCAAAATAGCAGCCACAAAAATAGTGAAGTGCTTCTAAAATTTGCATTTACCACTCCTTAAAGAAGATAAACTCTGGACTCTACAGTGGAACCTTGATTAACAAACGGTTTGGTTATCATAAAAATTGCATAACAAAATGAAAACCAC
The DNA here is from genome assembly GCA_035047305.1 of Bradypodion pumilum. Taxonomy (NCBI): domain Eukaryota; kingdom Metazoa; phylum Chordata; class Lepidosauria; order Squamata; family Chamaeleonidae; genus Bradypodion; species Bradypodion pumilum. The sequence continues at coordinate 17,667,680 of JAWDJD010000006.1, read as the reverse complement.
AAAAATAGTGGCTCAGTTTACAGAATTTTTTTTGGAACGGATTAATTGGTTTTCAATGCATTCCTATGGGAAATTGCATTCGATGCATTTCTATGGGAAATTTGGTTAAAGTAATTTTTGCTGTAAGAACATCCTAGACAACACATTAATTATGTTAAGCAACGTTTCACTGTATATAGAACTGCTATATAGAGAATTTTTGAAATTGTTTCCCCTCTGCTTGTACAGTATGTTTTTTAAAAAAAACCTAAACCACTCACCATCCAAACAAATTCAAAAGTATTTTGTTGTTGTTGTTCAGTCGCACAGTCGATTCCAACCCTTTGCGACCCCATGGATCATTTTCCTCCAGGCACCTCTGTCCTCCACCATTCTCCTCAGCCCGCCAAACTCTATGCCCATTGTGTCCATCTATCCATCTCATCTTTGGACGCCCCCTTCTTTTCTTTCCCAGCATCAAGGCCTTCTCAAGTGAGTCAGTCCTCCCTTCTCATTTGATGTCCTTTAGTACTTTAGCTTCATCTTTACTATTTGTCCCTCCAATGAACAGTCAGGGTTGATTTCTTCCAGTATTGACCTATTTGTTCTCTTTGCTGTCCAAGGGACTCTCAGGACTTTCCTCAACACCACATCTCAAAGGCATCTATTCTTCTGCGCTCAGCCTTCCTAATGGTCCAGCTCTCACACCCATACATTACCACTGGGATTATGCAAGGTATAAAACATCCAATCATTTAAACAAGCAGAACTATAAAAGTAGCTGTCATTTAAACAATAGAAGTGATAGACTATAACAGAAATTAAAAAGAAATGGTCATGCAAAGCAAGCAAAACGTTAAAACCTATTTAAATACCTAGGAAAATTAAAATGGCTTAACATAAGGCTGAGAGACTGGAATATTGGCAGAAATCTCATTATTTCAATATAAATTCATAGTAAATGCTTATAAAGGTTAGGTAATAATGCCTCCACAGCTTGATGAACTAAAACTGCTACCATACTTGTACAATGTGACAGTGCTCAATTCTGTTCTCCTGTCCCTCTCAGTTTCGTATTCTTTTCAACTATAAACCAGTCAGTATTCCATACCTACTATATATGTCCAGCACTCGATGAGTTGTTGTTTTCTTATTTGGTACATATTTTTTTCCTAAACTTTTATGGTTAGTAATTATTTTAGCATGTTTGTAGCTACAGGTACTTCTAGTTCATAACCAGTATTGTTTGAACTTTGCTAGGTACTCAAAGAACAAGGCGACTATGTTGGCAAGATCTCACAACAAAATATTATTTCCTTCTTGTATCCTTTCTGTGTATGTCAGAATGTCAGAAGCATTACACAATAATTTGTACAACACAATATAAAATTAGGTAAATACAAACTAGTTGAAAAATTGTCAATTTTAGATATGTATATCAGGGATTCTTAACCGACGGCACCATTTCATCTGTTTCCCCCCCCCCCCCCCCCCCCACTGCCTCCACGACACCAGGAAGTGCCATGTGGTGAAGGAAGGGCAAAATGGCTGTCCGCCCCCAATGCTGTCTTAGGGAGCGTGGCCTGGCTGTCGGTTTAAAAAGTTTGAGAACTCCTAACGTATATCATAATTTTCATCCAATTACAAGTAATCTCAAGAGTATTGGGGACAACAATAAATCTTCCAAATATTCTTGATACAGTAAAACCCCTACTTATGTAAAAAGTCTGTTCCGTAGGCTATTACGTAACTCAAAGCAAACCCATGAGAAAAGTGAAACCTGGTGGACGGATGATAACCAATGGGATACAGTTATCCCAGGCTACAAACTGTACAGGAAGGATAGGAAGGGGCAAGTGGGAGGTGGTGTGGCCTTGTATGTCAAAGAAGTGATAAAATCGTATGAATTGGAATATCTAGGTGATTTGGAGTCACCATTAGAAGCTCTGTGGGTAAGAGTACCAGGCCACAAGGATGGTCTAACAGTAGGCATATACTATCGGCCTCCGACCCAAACTCTTGAGGGAGACTGGCAGTTGGAGAATGTTGTAAAGGAGGCATCCAAGAAGGGAAGCCTGGTTATAATGGGGGACTTCAATTACCCTCACATAGACTGGGTGAACTGTTGTTCAGCACATGATAAAGAGATAAAGTTCCTAGATATGCTAAATGATTGTTCCCTGGGACAGATGGTTGAAGACCCAACTAGAGGTACAAGAATCCTTGACTTGATCCTGAGTAATACTCAGGATCTGGTGCAAGATGTTAATGTGACTGATCCAATAGGGAACAGTGACCACAACTCAATTATGTTTAACTTGAACATAGACCGCAAGTCACTGATAAAATCTAACACAGAGACCTTAAATTTTCAAAAAGGAAATTTCCCAAAGTTGAGGAAACTAGTAAAAAAGAAGCTGAAAGGGAAAATTGAGAGAGTCCAAACACTCCAAGAGGCATGGAGGCTGTTTACAAAAACAATAACAGAGGCTCAATTGGAATGCATACCCAAAAGGAAAAAGGCCACTGCCAGGTCCAAGAGGACTCCAATGTGGCTTACAGGAGCTGTTCGGGAAGTGATCAAGAGCAAGAAAAGCTCATTTAGAAGATGGAAGGCTTGTCCGAATGAGGACAGCAGGCAGAAACATAAATTCTGGCAGAACAAATGCAAGGCAACAATCAGGAAAGGAAAGCAAGACTTTGAGGAGCGTATAGCTAAAAATACTCAGAGAAATAACAAAGACTTCTTTAAGTACATTAGAAGTAAGAACCCAACTAGGAAGGCCATTGGACCATTAGATGACAATGGAAGGCAAGGGGTTATTAAAGAGGAAACAGAGATTGCAGAGAGACTCAATGAATTCTTTGCTTCAGTATTCACTGAAGAAGACAGAGGCCACATGCCCAAAACAGAGCCTATCTTCGTAGGGAGGGAAACCGAAGAATTAAGCCAGATAGAAATAAACAGGGAGGAGGTCCTTGCATGTCTTGTTAAGCTAAACACTAACAAATCACCAGGACCAGATGGAATCCATCCACGAGTTCTCAGGGAACTTAAAGATGAAATTGCTGATCTCCTAGCCAAAATATATAATCTTTCCCTCAAATCAGGCTTTGTGCCTGATGACTGGAAGGTAGCGAATGTAACACCAATTTTCAAAAAAGGATCCAGGGGTGATCCAGGAAATTACCGACCTGTCAGTTTGACATGTGTCCCAGGTAAAGTGATGGAAACCATCCTAAAAGATAGAATTAATAGGCACATAGAAGAGAAGGCGCTGCTAAAGGAGAGCCAACATGGTTTTTGCAAGGGCAAATCATGCCTCACTAATCTGTTGGAATTTTTTGAGAGTGTCAACAAGCATGTGGATAAGGGGGATCCAGTTGACATTGTTTATCTGGACTTTCAGAAGGCTTTTGACAAGGTCCCACACCAAAGGCTCTTGAATAAACTTACCAGTCATGGAATAAAGGGACAGGTCTTGTCCTGGATCAGCAACTGGCTAAGGGACAGGAAACAGAGGGTAGCACTAAATGGACACTTCTCCAAGTGGAGGGAAGTAAAGAGTGGGGTCCCCCAAGGTTCAGTACTGGGACCCCTGCTTTTCAACCTCTTCATAAATGATCTAGAGGTAGGAGTAAAAAGCAAGGTAGCCAAATTTGCTGACGACACTAAATTATACAGGGTAGTGAAAACTGTGAGAGATTGTGAGGAGCTTCAGAGGGATCTCTCGACACTGGGGGAGTGGGCAAAACAGTGGCAAATGAGTTTCAACATTAGTAAGTGCAGAGTGATGCATGTTGGGGCAAAGAACCCCAATTACATTTATAAACTGATGGGGTCTGAACTCTCTGCGACAAACCAGGAAAGGGACCTTGGTGTCCTGGTGGATAACTCAATGAAGGTGTCAACCCAGTGTGCCTCAGCAGTGAAAAAAGCAAACTCAATGCTAGGGATCATTAGGAAGGCTATAGAAAATAAGTCAGCAAGTGTCATTTTGCCTCTTTATAAATCTATGGTGAGGCCCCATCTGGAATACTGTGTACAGTTCTGGTCGCCATACCTCCAGAAGGATATTATGGAGCTGGAAAAAGTGCAGAGGAGGGTAACCAGAATGATTAGGGGACTGGAACACCTTCCTTACCATCTGAGGCTGCAACGGTTGGGCCTCTTCACTCTTGAACGACGACGTCTAAGAGGTGACCTGATTGAAGTTTATAAAATCATGCACGGTGTGGACAAAGTAGATAAGGAAAAACTGTTTTCCCTATCGCATAACACTAGAACTAGGGGACACTCGATGAAACTTTTGGGTACTAGTTCTCAAACAAATAAGAGAAAGTATTTTTTCACCCAGAGGATTACTGGTCTATGGAACTCCCTGCCAGAAGAAGAAATCCTTAAGAAAGGATTAGACAAGTTCATGGAGGACAAGGGTATCAATGGCTATAATTATGGATACTTAAGGACAACCTCCGGGTTGGAGAGATAGGCAGGATATCTCTCAATATCATTTCCAGGGAATCCTAAGCAGGTGAAGGCATCTGCTTGGGAATACCCTGAAGGAAATGGTGAGCCACTGTGTGAGACAGAATGCTGGACTGGATGGGCTGTGGCCTGTTCCAGCAAGGCTGTTCTTGTGTTCTTATGTTCTTATGTGATTTTTACGTAACTCGGAGCAAACTCATAGGAAAATTATTTTTACATAAATCAAAGTAAATCCATAGGAAAAATGAATTTTTTATGTAACTCGAAGCAAACCTATAGAAAATTGTGTTATATAACTCACGGCATACGTAAGTCGGGGTTTTACTGTATTGCACAATGTTATGTAAAAACTATTTGGTATACTTATCTGAGGTTTATAATTTTATTTTTGTCATTTAGTTTTTCTAAACATGCTTTGTTGCTGTTCAGTCACATAGTTGAGTCCGACCCCATGGACCACTGCATGCCAGGCACCCCATCCTCTACCATCCTCCTCAACCCGCCCAGTTTTGTGCCCACTGTGTCAACAATACCATCTAGCCATCTCATTCTCTGCCGTCCCCTTCTTCTTTTGCCCTCAACCTTTCCCAGCATCAAGGCTTTTTCAAGTGAATCTTCTCATTTGATGACCAAAGTGCTTTAGCTTCATCTTCACTATTTGACCTTCCAAGTAGCAGTCAGGGTTGATTTCTTTTAAGATCAACCTATTTGTTCTCCTTGCTGCCCAGGGTACTCTCAAAATTCTCCTCTAGCACCACATTTCAAAGGCGTCTATTCTTCTGCGTTCAACCTTTTTTTATGGTCCAGCTCTCTCTCACAACCATACATTACTACCGGAAATACCATTGCTTTGACTATGCGGGCTTTTGTTTGCAAGGTGATGTCTCTACTTTTGACTATGTTCCAAAGGGTTCTCATAGCTTGTCGCCTAAGAATCAGTCACCTTTTTATTTCATGGCTGCAATTTCTACTGCCTATTATATTGTGTGGAAGAGTTAAGTGAATGTGTGATTAAATGAGTTGAAAAATTTAAAATTAGTATCAAAAATAGGAATTCCACTTTTAGCTTGGATAATGCTTCAAGTACATTTTTTAAAATTTTACTTTTTGAACATTGCTTGCATGCAAGTTAGAGAGTGTGAGATCTTCTGTATGGTGAATGGTTCTATGTGGTCTTGGAGGAAACATTTTATTGTTGTATTTGCCTTAATCAAAGAAGTTTGGGAAGTTTTTGAGTAGAGGTGCTTCATCCAGATGGAAGGTGGCTAGCACTTTCAGTCAGAATATATTGTTCAGATATTTCCTGTTTTTCTTATTTCTAACTATTTTCTGTTTTTAAAAATGCATTTACTTGTTTTTACTATATATGTAAAGAAAAGAGAGTGAAAGGGTAATAGGGATGATTAGTAGTGGAAGATGAAGTTATCTTCTTCCCAGCTCTGTATATGAGCCCAGACAATTGTCTTTTTCTGTTATCAATGGCATAGAAGGATTATTCTAAGGCAGCTATTTTCAACTTGACTCCCCAGAGTTATAACAGTAGAGGTATAAGAATGAAATCCCTTATAGAATTGTTGAATTTAATTCATCAATCAATCAACCATGTTTGGTTAAAAGTAATTAATAATTGTGCAGTTGTTACCTGTGATTTTTCAGCTTCAGCCCAAATTACCATAAGCACCTGATGCCCTGGACGCTGTTGCAGACCTCTAGTAAATCACCCTACCCACTTGATTATTTGCTATCCAGCATGCAGTGTGAACTGTATTGCACAGTTATTGTTAAGACATCCTCTTCGAACCACAATCCATTCCAATCTGCAGTTTGGGAGCATTCAGCTGTATTTACTTTGGAATTTGCATTAGAAGATTTCTGATTACAGTATTTGGCTGAAATCCGTTTGCTTGACATAACAAGTTGCAATTACAGTAGGCCCATTGAATCAGTAGACCTTAGGGAAGAGTTGACTCACCAAACCTACATTGATTCAATGCTGAGCAACAGGATTTCAGCCTTTTTTCTCTTAAAATGCGTACTGAAACAAAGAGCCCTTCACTTTAATATTCCTGGCTGAGGTGAACATCTGGCTACACTAAAATCTTGAGTTTCTTCTCCGTAGTCAGTTAGCATTTTTCAGACACTAATTCTCAGCACTCATGGGACTTTTTGAGGGAGTTGCCCTCTCAACATTACTCATAGGTGTTTCTTAAACCTTCTAACCTCAGGAAGTAGCCCTTGTCTAATAATATCTCTTTCACCCAGAAATGCAGTTTTAATCATATAGATATACTAGCATAGGTTGCCCGGCGTTGGCGTGCTGTTATAAACTGTGATCAGCTTTTTGGGTGTTTTTTTTTTTTTGTGAATTAAAAAAAGAACAAAGGATGATATAATTGTTTCAAATTGTTTTATTTAACCAAATAATGTTTTAGTTTGTGTTTTTTTGTTAATGTACCGTAGGCAATATTTTTAAAAATGTGAAAGTACATGTTTTTTACATTCAATGTTTTTTACATTCAATGTTTTTAAACTGTGTTTAGATGTTTTGGGTTTTTATTTGAGTTAAAACACAATACAGGATTTTATTTATTTAACATATGTTTGTGATTTGTGTAAACTTTTGATTTAAGTATTCTTTTGTTTCTTCATTTCTATTCTGGTCATCGTGGAGGGAGGATGTGCTGGTGAGTTCTCTGGTTTTCTTTCTTCTGGGGTTTTTCTTTGTTTTGTTTTTGTGGTGGTGGGCTGGGAGGTGTTTCTGTTTGTTCTTTTTTGTTTTGGTTGAGTTTTAGGTTTTTTTAATTGGTTTGGTTATTTCTGATTTTGTTTAATTTTTCTTATTTTGTTGTTGTTTATTTGTGTAATTAGTTGTTTATTTGTGTAATTTGTGGTATTTTCGTGTTGTAGTTAGGTGTTTTGTATGTGTTTTTGTGGTATTGTGGATGTTTTTGTTTGTGTATTTTGTGGTTTACTTTTTTGTTTATTAATGGGTTTTTTAAATTATTGATTTATTTTTGTTTTATTATTTTGTATTAATTTTGGTGTTTGTTTTTGGTGTTTACTTCAGTGTGAAGAACAGGCTGCCTGCCTGTTGGTTCCTCTTTTCCCCATTGCTGCTTCGAATTTTGGTTTTGATGCAGCAATGGGGGAAAGGAGGAGAAGGCAGTCAGCCCATTCTTCTCCCGGGAAGGTTCGTTAGGTAGGTCGGGGGAGAAGGAGGCAGAGAAGAGCTATCTCTGCCTAACGATGGTTCTCTCCTCTCTGTCTCCTTTTTCTCCTGGCTTACCTAACCGGAGATGGACAGACAGCGATCCGTAAGGGGTGATGCTCTTCCTTGCTGATTGCTGGCTGCTGCTTTTGTATTCGGAAGTACAAAGGCATCAGCCAGTCATCCGCCAGGGAGGGTGCTTCCCCTGATGAACTGCTGCCTGTTTTTTGTTTTTGTTTGGGGGGGGTTCACCCTGACTCAACTTTCCTTGAGGCCAGCGGTGGTCTTGCCGTGTCTTTGGCAGGGTAGTGTGGAGGAGAGGGAGTCCCTCTTCTCCCCGTTGCTCTGGGAAAGAAGGCCGGCGGGTGTCTCGCAGTGGATTTTTGTAGCTTGTTTGTTTTGCAAGGCTGTGAGGCACTGCGTCCGCCTGCAGCGGACTTGCACTCCCGTTGCATTTTGTAATTTTATTTTTCACGCGACAGCTTTCTCAGTGTTCTGCGTGCTCATGGCATGCAGGATGCTGGGACTTGTAGTTTTGCATTTATGGTTTGCGTTCGTGCGGTGGTTTTTTCCCTGCGGCTCGGTTTTAATTGGCCGCACCGCGTATCCCAACGTTCTTTTTGCTCGTGCCTCTCAGCCTGATTGGCTGAGGCGCAGCGCGGCGCAAAGAACATTGGGAATTAAAGTTCTTTCCCTTTGTTCACGTTCGTGGGGCTCTTGCCCCACTGGCACGTTTCTCAACCCTTCAGTAACCTCCGCACCGGGTTCGGGCGAATGCAGGAGGCTCGGTACAGGATAGGATGAACGGGAGCAGAAACATATAGCAAGTTCCAATGGTTAACCCTTGGATTTATAGGTATAGATATTGGTTATGGAATTTAGATGACACTGATATAATAGAAATCTTTCTTCGAAAATCAAATAGCAATAATGAAAACAACAGTACTTCATATCAGATATATGTGTGGTGAAAAATCAAGTTAACTAAAATGGGAATAATAGCTTTGGTTCTGTTTAGAGCTTTAGAAGAGACACGTGTTACAACTACTGATCTACTGTGTGTGAGAATTACCCAGTTCTCCATTGATTTTTTTCTAAAACTCTTCACTCATTCCTCATTTGGCGGTATATAAGTGTGATTGCTTTTATATGTTCCATTCTTAGTACAAACAATGCTGTTGATGCAGAATGGAGAATGTGGCAATTCTTGCAGATCTTTGGAACTGCCTGCTCTTCATCCTCCCACAATATTTTGGGAACTAGCCCTATCCTGCTCCTTGATATCTGGGGTTAAAAATGGTGCTGCAGCTGCTACTGTGGTATAGGTTTAATAGGAATGCAAACTGTACATCACCAGCAGCAGATTACAAAAATTATACATTATTCTTTGTAGTCTTTGTGACTCACACAGATGGGTGTTGTACTTATTCAGAGCCCTCTTCTTAAGTCCTTGCAGAATTAAGTCAAACTGATGTGATTAACTTTTGGCGGAAAGCCCACATACCCTTTAATACGTATGTCAAGGAACACCCTGAAGGTTTTGCCCTTTTCATCCACTACATTAGTCAGGAACCTTTGGGAATTGAATCGTATTCTATTTTTTCTTTCCTATTCTGTTCTGTCTCATTTTATTTCAGTGTTATTTCTTTGAGTGAAATTTATGCTCTAACACTCTTTTTCCCCCTTTTCCCCCTTTTTGTTAAGTGTTTGGAACTTTTGATTTAAGGAGTCCATTCCCCCTTAAAGAGAATGTGTCGCTTACAGAGAACCTATCCAGCTGGGCATTTGTCTTGCTGATTGGTGTGCTCTTTTTTCTGGAGTCCACGTTTTTAGTCACTAAAGCAGGCCGATAAGCCTCAACTCACACCTTTCTGAGCCCATGTCAAAGGGTTCTACTTACTCGTTTGGTACAGCTTGCTGTGCTTTATTTTAGTCTATTCCCAACATGTGTGGTCACTGGGAGCAGTGGGGGCTGTGGTCGCTCAGTAGCCTTGTTAAGCGGGTAGGCTGGCAAGCCGGCAGTTTGAGACCTGGGTACTGCATCATGGATTGAGCGTCCATCTCTGTCGCAGCTCTTGGGGACGTGAAAGGAGCCTCATTTGGTTGTTACCTGAGCAGAGTTTCTTCCGCAAAAAATCCTTTCAACCCAGAATAATTTCTGACACAGAATTATTATTGTACTGGAAACAGATTAAACTAGAGCCTTGCAGCCATCATAGGCTACTTCTGGTATCTGTTAATGGTGTCATGAAGTGTCTTATGAGACAGCAAATTGAACACTTTCTAGCTGTGTGATAGTGTGGACACTTTCTCTAATCATCTACAGAGTGACAGGGTGGTGAAATTAATTTTTATTGCTTTTGTAAAATTTTCACTGTTACACTGCAGTGGCTCAAGTGGTTAAGATGCTGAACTCACTGACTGGAAGGTCGGAGTTCGATTCCCGGGTACTGGATGATGGAGTGAGCTCCCATCTGTCCCAGCTCCTGCCAACCTAGCAGTTAGAAAGCAAGAAATTGCAAGTAGATAAATAGGGACCACTTTGGTTGGAAGGTAAACAGCATTCCATGCACTCCAATGTTGAGGCATGCCTTCCACATGTCCACAAAAACGTCTGCAGACACACAGCTATAAACAGAGATGAGCACTGAACCCTAGAGTCAGATACGACTAGCTTTTGTGCAAGGGCGACCTTTACCTTACACTTAATTACTTAGATTAAATTTTCTTTGCCCCTCTGTATAATGCCAATTCTTCTTTCATGTCCTGATCAAACCCTGGACTGTCAAAATGAAGCCATTTTCTTGGCTTTGTCGTTGACCTCATCGGTGCATGTTTCTAGCAGTAATCTACAGACCAGTAAATGAGCTGGATTCTGTTTCTCTTCCCATTCACATCACGTGTTGTTGTGTGCCAGCAGCCCCCGCTTGAGCATGCTGGTTTTGCATTTAGGGACTCCAACCCTCAGCCTATTCAGGGTCCTCCATTAACGTAGGGGAGGTTGAGTTCCTCAGCTATACCATCCTTTAATGATGTTTCTTGCCCAGTGAACTCCTGCAAGGGGTTCCTGGCATGCAGTGGTCCATGGGGTCATAAAGGGTCAGACTCGACTATGCGACTGAACAACAAAAAGAGCTCCTTCCTCCATCTTTTTCCTGGTTGAAACTATGACTGTGGACAGTTTCTCAATTAGCATTACACAGAAAGACAAAAATATATTTTTTAAAAAATAAGTAACCTCTACAGCACAGGTAAAAAATAAAATTTCACTTCTGATTGCGTATTTTAGTGGGGTCTCATGCAATGTGATGCCTCTTCTTGGAGTCCTCCCTTTTCCCACTTTGTGCATCATCTTGCTTGACAGGCATATACACAGACATATGCACTCACAGAGAGAGAGAGAGAGAGAGAGAGCAACTAAGGGAATTCATTTGACTCCTCTTGACTTGGTGTTCTTTTTTCCCCCTTCCTCTCCTAATTGTCTTCCCTCCCTTCCTTTTTCAGTTCCCTTCTTTCACTATGCAGAAGGAGAGGAGTTGTACCTTTCCTCACTGTCTCCCTCACACCATCATCTTTTCTGACTTCTTGCACAGCTTTTTTATGCCAGTCCCTTTTCTTGTTAAACATCTCTTCCTATTTCCCCCTCCTTTTAATTGTTGGTGTTGAAGTGAAAGGGAAAGTGTACTATTGACACTCGACAGTGGAAAGAGCCAGAGGGTCAATATGCCATTTGGATGTGGGGATTGCACCTAATGGCATATTGATCTCTCCCCCTCCCCAACTTTACCAACCCTATATTCGTCAACTCAACCCACACCAAAATGACCAATCTGGGCAGACCCTGAGTTTAATTACCCAATTAAACAGACATACAAACGTATCCAAGTGAAAGCCACCCAACTCAACAGTGTAGAATTTGCAGCAGCTTTACTAGAGTCAGTCTCAGAAATCAAGAGTAAAATACTATCTCAAGGAAATATCTTTATGGGCTGAAGGGTTAAACTCTAAGAACAGGCTTCTTAATCCCCCAGCTTGTTTAGTTTGTGAGACTCTCTCTTCTAGTCACCTCATGTCAGCAATTTTGACACATTAAGTTGACACCAGAGACTTTTGGTACCAACAAAACCAAAATAAAACACTGGCAGCTTCACAAGCTAACCTTGGCCAGATATATTCACTTCCTTGAAGAATCTCAGAAACAGCCACCAGGTAAACTTTGATCTCATATCTTTAAACACACTCATATGCACATGAGAAAAAGAAAGATTAGGAAAAAAAATGTATTCAACTTCAACTTTACCTTCAGTGTTAACCATATTAACTCATGAGTCAATATGATTACATAAAGTGATCCATCCCACATAACTTGATGAAGTAAGTGGGACGCTTCCTATTAGATATAGTCAAAGGTATTGGCGCCTTTTCTTTAAATCATTCTTACACAGGTAAGAAAAATCATAATTTGACTTCCCTATTATGAATGAATTCAGTAACAAATACTGTAGTCTTATGTAGCAAACACAAGAATAACAGGAATAGCTCAGGTGTTTTTTGCAACGCAGAGTCATACTCTTGGAACACATTGTAGAGGGAATTTCTTCTGAACATGTCTTTCGCACTCGGCTGATCACTGTAACATGCTTTGACATTTCCAGAACTGAGGGCTAACCAAAATATCAGTACTCATAACAGAAATAGACCCTGACTAAGCAGCACTATTAAACTGATCTTTTTTGTTTGTTTGCTTATTTCTCTGTAGTTACCAATTACAACAACATTGTAGAAACAAATTCAGATTCAGATGACGAAGACAAATTGCACATTGTTGAAGAGGAAAGTGTAACAGATGCAGGAGATTGTGATAATAGCGTGCCAGATGATGACTTGCCAAAAGACCACACAGTATTACCAGAACGTAGTGAAGGAGAAGGAAGAGCAAACAGTTGTTGGGAAGATGAAGGTATGTGTCAAGCCTAGGTGTATAGACAGAAATAAATTGCTACCTTGTTGTTTTTTTAAATAACATTGTGCACTGAAATAACTATTCTGTGGAAAGAGAAACAGAACAGAAAACTGCTATTGATTGATAACCAAAGGTTCAATCTTTGGTTGATCTATTTCAGAGAGTACACGTCTCCCTGCATTTAGCTATTCAGAAAATAGAGGAGTCAGCACAGCTGTCAGACCTTGACAATATGGCACATGCTTCAGTCCAACTAACATATGGTTTTCAAGCAAATTGTTATGTTCACCTGAGACATTAAAATTAAATCTTGGTAGCTTAGGCAAATATATGTCCCACAGAAGAAGGCGGAGGGCCAAAAGGAACTGAAACGTTGTTGGTGGCAGCTAACCCTAACTCTATACATCACGTTGCTAAATTTCTTATTGTCCTAACTGCAAATCTATTTCAGCCCAGGATTGCAACAGTTTGTGAATAATATAAAACTCATCTTTAAATGTCTGCAGGAATTTTTTGTATATTTTTCTATCTGTACAAATTTATACTGTACTTTCTGAGTGTGTGCTTTTCAATAAGCCTTTTCCCCTGATAGAATACATTTCTGGCATTCTTTCCCCTATTATAGAGATTTTATGCCAGGTTTTTCCTCATATTTTTAAAAATGTGTGCTGTTTTGCAAAAATCTGAAAAATAAGAATTTCAGTATGCATACGCAATTCTGATTAACTCACATGTTTCATTGTATAGCACAGACTGTCTGTTTTACTGTCTCAGTATTATGCTGATGAAAGGCTCAGGACAACATCTGAATTAGTTTAGGACTGTGTTCTTTTCTCTTGCTTTTTTGGCTTGCTTTATTCCATACCTTTTATTAGGGTTGATTAGGATTGTTCCAGTGACCTCTTGCCTGTACAAAGTATTTTTCCATGGTTCATCAATGGAGCCACCTTGTTATCTGACTTTGCCAACATATCTATATTTCTCTCTCATATTTAAATAATGTAATAGGCTTAATTCCATAAATCTGCATGTTAGCAGCCCTTCACATCTGGACCAGGGATCTTTTCCCACTTGAAAGTACAGGAAATACTGGCCAGAAATAACCCAGTGAACAAGAAGAATCATTAGGATAAGAGTAGTCAGAAATTTTGATAGTCAAAAAAGTGTACCAGGATTTATGGATCCCCATTGACTTATCATTTTCTATGAAATTAAAAGTGTCTTTTCCTGGGCACAGCGTGGTTTTCCAAGTATTGTTGGAATAAATCCTGTACTCTAAACAGCATAGCCAACTAAAGAAGTCTAGGGGTTACTGTCCAACAACATCTGGAGAGCTCAACTTTGACTTCAAATAGCTGTATGACTCAAAGGTTCTATTCATAAGCTGATCGTCAGTATAGATTGTGCTAATGCTGTCTAAATGTGCATTTTTTTTGCAGACGATGGGGAATTAAAATAATGTAGTTAATGAAATAATTCCTAGTTTATCTAAGGATTGATCTTTTCTGTCTTATCTTTACTTTAGCTAGTAAAGAAGCGAAGGAGAACCTGGGGCCTGATGCTCAAGCAAATGAAACTCGATGTACAGGTAGTTGTCATCAATTTGTTTTTCATATACTGTATTTGACATATTTTTGAAATTTGCTGTATAGTGTATTATTGAGAAAGCAAATAATTTGTCTTTGAGTACTCATCTACCTTTTGAATTCATGTCATCTCTCCATCTCTCTGCTTCTACACACTGATCAGTGCGACTGATGCTGTCGGGCTTAGGCTTTCAGAAGAGCAGTTTTGAGGTGTTATAAATTATTTCATATAAAGCAGTCCTTTACTCATAGCTGCATGTTGGTTCAAGCAGCAAGAGCAGTGGATGAACAGATGATAATACTTGCCTAAATATTTTAAAATTACATTTTATATTCATCATTATATTTTGTAAAATCATCTTATGTGATGAGCCACAGTTTATGAAGAATGTCTTCATTTTCTGTGATTCTTCTCTTTCTATGATTCTTTACATAGAGATTTAAACTGGATCATAACTTTAAAGTAAGCAATGTATGCCTTTGAGGCCCATTTGATCTTACAGAAATTTTGTATATCCTACAGAATCTTAATATCCTAAGAATCCAAGTTTCTAGCCTAGAGATATATTGAAAACACAGATACAATAGCAATTACACTTATATGATGCCTCATAGCACTTAGTGCACTCTCTGGGCGGTTCACAATTTAATTAGCATTTTTGGCACCAACATACTGGGTACTCATTTTATTGACCTTGGGAGGATAGAAGGCTGAGTTAACCTTGATCCTGTTATTGCTGCACAACGTTATGGCTGCAGTACAGCAGTTTAACCACAGCACCACTAGGGCTCAGATGCCAGCATTTTAAATGATAAAAAATTAAGGAAGGAAGGAAGTACACACACAATGTTCTTCACCACAATATGGATTCCCAGCATGCTGTTCTTCCTATATATCCCTGTGAGAAGGAAGTACTACGTATAAGAACATATAGTACACATTATGTTGCCAAAATTTAAAATTTAAACAAAGCTTTTTAAAAAGAATTTTTACAAATACATCCCTTGACACCCAATGGGATAAAAGAGGAAGCAAAGAAGAATAACAATTAACCATTCAATTAAATCAGGATTTAAATGATAACAGTACAACCACTTTCTAGAATTTAAATAGATGTTATATAGGTCAAAAGCAAGAAATTGCAAGTAGATAAATAGGGACCACTTCGGTGGGAAGGTAAACAGCGTTCTGTGCGCTCCCGGTGTCTAGTCATGCCTGCCACATGAGTACAGAAACATCTGTAGTTGCAGACAGCGCTGGCTCTTCGGCTATGAAACAGAGATGAGCACTAAACCCTAGAGAAGGATACGACTGTCTTTCGAGTAAGGGTGACCTTTACCTTTACTATATAGGTCTAGCAAAACAGAATACATTTATTATTGCTCTAAAAGTCCTTCAACACTGAATCTTTTTTCTTACCAGTCCAACAACACAGTCCTGACCTGTGAAACCATAGCTTGTAACCATAATGTAGCAAACCTCATTACTCTTTGAGTCTGAATAATGCCACGAAGGGTTCCTTTTTGCATTTCTCTTGCTGTTACTGCAGTACTGAAGAAAGAAAGAAAAAGATAAGAATATGTTTTACTGGAAGGGGTGGATATTTCAGGGACTAAACAGGAACAAAGTTGAGACCAGAGGCAGAGCAGAAGAGAAAGTGGTGTTTTGCTTTTGGCTTTCCACTTTTGACTGAAGCTGGGTGTTGGAAGATTTGCTTGGCTTTTTGAATAGCCCTCACATTCTGAATCTGCTGCTCTCTTTGCAAATGATGGCTGGTGGCAGATCCCTACATCAGTTTGACTAGCATTAGAACCAGTCTGTTAGATATATAAGCAGTTTACATTATGTTCAGAAAGCACAGGTCAAAAAAGCCCAACTACTTATTGATTCAATTTAAAATAGAATCCAGTAGTCAAACTATGGGTTTATGTGTATAGCAGATGGATTTAGACTTACAGTTTCAAAATGGCTTTTATATTAGCCTAAAAGCTAAGCATAAGCCAGCTTGTCACCCATGAACATTTCACACAGTCTGAAATATATCTGACACAAATTCTGGTGCTCCCAATCTTTTTACTGATTAGCTACCCTTTTGACAATTTTTAAAATGTCTTTAGGTCAGTTTCTTGGGAACAATAAAGTCATGTCAAATTAAGTCATACTGTATTTAAGGTAAAGGTAAAGGTTTCCCTTGCTCGAAAGCCAGTCGTATCTGACTCTAGAGTTCAGTGCTCATCTCTGTTTCAATGCCGAAGAGCCAGCGCTGTCTGCTTTTGCAGACATTTCCGTGGTCATGTGGCAGGCATGACTAGACACCGGAGCGCACGGAACGCTGTTACCTTCCCACCGAAGTGGTCCCTATTTATCTACTTGCAATTTCTTGCTTTCGAACTGCTAGGTTGGCAGGAGCTGGGACAGACGGCGGGAGCTCATTCCGTCCTGCAGTACTCGGGAATCAAACTGCTGACCTTCCGCCTCCCAGTCAGTGTCTTAGCCACTTGAGCCACTGCAGTATTGTATTTAGAAAGAGTGTAATCACCCTTGGCAAACAAAGCCAGAATGACAGCAAGGAATCTTTATAATATTCCTCTAAAACTTAATGCTTCCTTTGACACCCGAAGGGGTAAAAGATGAGGTAAAGAAAAGGAAATTTTAATGGTAGGTTGGCCAAATGCTGCATAGAAGTTGTGTGTGCCTTTCAGTTGCTAGATGCCCTTGTTTAGAAAAGAACTTGCAAAAGAATGTTACTTTCTATTTCTAGAAAGGTGGTTTTGCAAGAAAATGGAATGTCGGGCCAATCAGAAATCTC
The DNA here is from genome assembly GCA_035047305.1 of Bradypodion pumilum. Taxonomy (NCBI): domain Eukaryota; kingdom Metazoa; phylum Chordata; class Lepidosauria; order Squamata; family Chamaeleonidae; genus Bradypodion; species Bradypodion pumilum. The sequence goes on along the minus strand of JAWDJD010000006.1, from coordinate 17,650,645 downwards.
AGACCCATAAAAATGAAAGCAGTTTTCAGATGTTTAATATGTTTTGTTCATCTGAGGGGACAGTGGAATACTAGTGAGTCCTGAGGGCAAAAATTGAATCCTAGATCCTCCTGATTCGTCCACCCTCAACTTCATGAACCCTTTTGTGTGTGTTTGGTTTATGTTAGAAGCAGTATGCTGAGGAATATAGAATTTTCAATGAAAAAAGTAAACATTTATTTGAGGAGACGAACACTTCAGATATAACATAGTGTTTTTATTAGCCTCCCCTTCTGAAGCTTTAAATCAGGAGTTCTCAACCTTTTTAAGCCAGGTCACACTCCTTCAGACTGTTTTGGTGGCCATTTTTCCCTTCCTCCACCACATGCCACTTCCCGGTGTGGTGGAGATGGTGGTGGGGCACATGAAATGGTGCCACGGGCCACAGGTTGAGAATCCTTACTTTAAATGTTTGAGACGTTATAATAAAGATTAGGATAGTAAAGGAAAGGAAGGTTGTGCATTGATAAGCTGTGAGCCCAGAAACATTGCCTATGAATAAAAAGCTGTGTAAAACTTTGACAAACCAACAATGACTCTAGGCCAGTGGTGGCAAACCTATGGCACATGTGCCAGAGGGGGCACTCAAAGCCCTCTCTGTGGGCATGTGTGCCATCACCCCAGCACAGAGTTCACCCCACCCCTCTGTTTGGGCATTCGGTCTCTAAAAGGTTTGCCACCACTGCTCTAAGTTGTTTCTTCTTTTTAGGCTTCTCTTCATTGTCATTAAGGCTATTATCAAGTCTTTGCCTTAGAAAGTCAATTTGTTATTTAAATCCCTTAATGCTTTGCAATTCTTTTTACTTCTAGTAAAAAAAGATGAATGTGATTCTGATGCAGAAAATGAACAAAATCATGATCCTAATGTTGAAGAATTTTTGCAGCAAGAGGATACGGCAGTTATCTACCCTGAAGCACCCGAGGAAGACCAGAGGCAAGGCACACCAGAAGCCAGTGGTCAGGATGAAAATGGTAGATATTGTTTCATTGTTTTGCAAAGTGTGAAACAGTGGTTATAGAAGTAAATGTATTGCCTTTTTAAATTTTTAATCTTATTTTATTTAGAGATTTAAATGGTCATGTTATCAGAAGAAATGTGTATGGTTTTTACATGGATACAGATTCAGTGGCTTGCAACTATGCAAATCCAAGTGGACTCATCTGTCTCCTTTTCCTTATGTTACACCCTAGAACTCCCTGATAATGTTTCATTTAATCTGAATGGTACGAGCTATGGTATAGGTGAGGGAGTAGATCCCCCACCCCTAATTGAATGGAAGCCCATTTCTTGAGGAAAACCATTTGTTACACGAAGGCTGATCCTGAATCCAGTTGTAGGATCATGAAAATACAGAAGACTGATTTGGTGTTGAAAATATTAATCTGTAGGATTTTCTTATAATTTTTCACAGATTCCCTACAAATTTGCATTCTTCTTGCTACAAGTCAAGCACTTCATTTAAAGCAGGAGTTCTCAATCTTTTTAAGCTGGGGGCCAGGTCATGCTCCCTCAGACAGCTTCAGGAGCCGGATAGCCATTTTGCCCTTCCTCCACCACATGGCACTTCCTGTTGTGGTGGAGGCGGTGGGAGGCCACATGAAATGGCAGCATGGGTCGCAGGTTGAAAATCCCTGATTTAAAGTGACTTCACAATAATTAGACCTAGATTTTAAAATGCATAGGTTTTCTAAATATGAAATGCTGTAGGTATTAACATATAAGTATATATCTGGGTGGCTCAAGTAGTTAAGACACTGAACTAGAAGACTGGAAGGTCGGAGTTCAATACCCGAGTATGGCACGACAGATTGAACTCCCATCTCTGTCCCAGCTTTCGAGCAAGGGTGACCTTTACCTTTCACTATACCTCTGAAAATTGCTTTCCAAATATTGTTGAATATTTGTTAGTAACAGCACTCACTGCAGGAAGGTGCAGAAAATAAGGAGAATCTTTTGGTAGATCGCTGGATTAGATTGGCAAGAGTTTGAGAGCCAGTTGTTTAACAACAGCCGCAGCATCAAGGTTTTTCTTGCTATATTTAGAATCCCTGGACAGTACTAATGTAGCTCTAGGCTGCATTTATATACCTCCATTATCCTACTGTATGGCTCAGGAAGCATGGTTTATAAAACACTTAACTCACTGAATCAACATTGCTTTTTTCCCCTTTCCTTTCTATACACCCAACTTCCCATTCAGCCGATGGACCTTGGAGGTCTGTTAGAAAATTAAATTAAAAGCACACTAAAATCTATCCATTCCTTCTATACACAATATGGACATTGCTTAACCTCAAAGGCATCTTACAATAAATAAATAAAAATTAGTAGAGTTGAGTGTTCAGGGATTCACAAATAAAGTAGTGAAAACTGGATACGGTAAGAATCCACTGGTTGGGTTTCTGCAAGTTAATGATTGAGATTTTTTTCTGTCATCTTTAGAGTCAAATCAGATGTTGCACAGATGTGCATTTTGGTTTTTTAATTTTGTCTCCCTTTGGAACAGCTGTGGGGAGGCACCTATTATGAAAGTCATAGTGGCTTGGAGAGGGATTGTTTAGAGCAAGGGTGCCCAAACTACGGCCTGGGGGCCAGATCTGGCCCACACTGCCAATTCATCAGGCCCCTGACACCCTCATCACTCCCGGAAGCGGAAGTAAAACGTGTCTCTTCGGGCGCGTTTTTCTTCTGCTTCTGGGAGTGGTGAGGGTGTTGTGGGCTGGATAAATTGCCATTGTGGGCCGGATCCAGCCTCCAGGCCATAGTGACCAGCCCCTTGAACCATATGACTGGTCCACAGCCCAAAAAGTTTGGGCACCCCTGGTTTAGAGGGCCGCAATATGACAACAGCAACTACTACTTGCAGCTGTTGTTATTTCCTGATTCAAATAGGTTCCCTGAAGTAGTTCTTTGACCTGGTTTCATTTTACAGATGGTTTAAATATAACTGTCTGATATGAACTACACAGTTGTGAATTTGGACAACCATCTGTCAGATCGGCTTTAATCTGGATTTCTGCAGTGAGCAGGAGGTTGGACTTAATAGCCTCAAAGGCCCCTTCCAACTCAATTATTCTGTGATTCAATGTAGTACTGCTAATGCACCCACAAAATAAACAGCTGCTGGTAGATCATCAAGACAAAGACTAGATTTAAGTGCCACAATTGCTCTAGATCCAAAATGCCCACAAAGAAAATAACTATTTTGTATATTTTATTAAAGATTATTTTAAAAAGAGTTAAAAAGACAAAAATTTCAAACAAAATAAAAAATTCAAAAATTTATAAAAGTATTTTTGGAGTAAAAGCAATAATTATTACAGTATAGCACAATAAAAACTTGAGCATAGCATCTCCTAAGAAGTAACTAAGCTAAAGTAATTTCTGCTTTTTTTACAATAAGCTTCACATTCTGGATCTTTTTGGGATAATTTGTCAATCAGGCTTCAAGTTCCCCCAAATCTTCACAAATACAAGAGTAGGTTCTGCCCCCTCTCCTCACACAGATGAAATCATTCTTTCAGTTAACAAAGTACCAGGGACCTGGCTGGATTTTGAAGGCTATTCTCACACTGACAACTGCATGTCCTAAATCTTTTCAGTCACTAACATTTCCAGCTAGCTAATTCTAGGCACTAACTATAAAACCCAAACTCTGAAGAAGGTTAGCAGTAGCCATGATGCCTTTGTTTCCCAGTCTCTTGACATTCTGGAATTATGTAGCTTGCCCAAGCCTACTTCGGTTGTCTGTTCTCTTTGGAAGCACACTGGACCATTGAACTCCCATCCTCTGGCTCTGCAGCCATATTCTCAATTCATTGAGCTAGGATCCACTGAGGTATTGATTCTGTCAGTGTTATTTGTAATTCTCTTTGCTGTAGGAGTATGAACTTATTTTTGCCTTTGCCTTTTGGCCATCTCAGTGTCTTCTAAGGCTCCCTAAGAAATTCACTTCCTTTGGATCATGCACAACTGAAAGAAAACTGACACCCATACTGTATTGATGTTGTATTCTTAATATGGTAACGTGTTTGCTTATGGCCTATTGTTTATTAATCAGCAGACAAATAATTTGTGTTTCGTCTTATTCAGGCACACCAGATGCATTTTCCCAGCTGCTTACATGCCCTTACTGTGATAGAGGGTACAAACGCTTTACCTCTCTGAAGGAACATATTAAATACCGCCATGAAAAAAATGAAGATAACTTTAGTTGCTCCTTATGCAGTTACACATTTGCATATAGAACACAACTTGAACGCCATATGACATCACATAAATCAGGAAGAGATCAAGTAAGTGATATAATTGTATGTCATTCTCTTCAGAACTTTCAGTAATTGTTCCAGAAGGGCAGGGTGTAAATGTTATATATAAATAAATAAAATCTTTGTTTTTTGAGTGTGTGTGCTTCGATTTGATTTTAGATGCATATGTTTTAAAATGGATTGAAATAGCACCTAAAATCATTGCTTTTCTTGGATCAACTTTCATTTCATAACACTGCACAACAACAATTTTGCTACTGGGAATAACATATGTGATTTACGTGATATTGAGTGTGCTGATTCCATATCTGAACTCAGAATTTGCGTTTCATGTACAGATTTTAAGGCGTGCTATAGCTGCTCAAATGGTCAGTAATTGGATAATGTATTTTTACATGGGAACATTATAACAGTTGCAGCTACCACTATGCCTGCTGCCGTCTCAGCTGAATCATGTTCCCTGATGGCATGCATGTTCCAGCAGCCGCCGGGCATGTCTGGGCAAGTCAGTGGGCTGACGTCAGAAATAAGGTGAGATGGACCAAGGGCGTGTCTCTAGTGCGGAACCATCTTATTGGATAGTGCAGCTAGGTCATAGTGAGTCTGTTTTAAGTTAAAGATGAGTAGGCAGAACTGTGTTAATAAACTGGACAATTTTTGCTACATTTGTGGCAAATATACCCCGTGTGATTTTTATTTATTTATTTATTCTTAGATTTTTATGCCACCCACTTGGGGAAACCCGACTCAGGGCGGTGCACAACAGTAAAAACAGATAAAATACAGTAAAGTATAACAAAACAGATTAAAACCCTCACTCGACCACCCATCCTACCACTCCCACCCCACTTAAAAGACTAAAAAGGGAATAGGGAATGGAGGAATACCGCAGTACACAGCACAAAAAAGAGGGACAGTTAAGCTCTAGTTGGAAATAAGCTGGGGCCTGCAAGAACCTAAACAAGAGGGTGAGATTTGTTTACTTATGAGCCTGATGTCCTAGGCAGAATCGGACTTCAGATTTGGATTCAGTGCACTTGTTTTAGTATAGGACACATGGATTAGACCAAGTAGCAGACAATATTTTTTGGTGATGCAGCGTAATAAATAATGTTCCCGCCTGAACAGATCTGTCTGTTTTAAAAAGGGAATATCTAGAAATATCCCATTAACTACAAACTGACTCAAGCCTGCCCCAACTTTTTCATGATCCACAGCCAACCATTTGCCTTTCCACTGGCTTTGGCTGCTAGCATTGCAGCCTGTGTTTCCTACTCACCGTGTAGGAATAGAACTGAAGAAGAAACTTCATCAGATACACCTCAGGTCACAAGCTGGCCTGCACAGTTCGTTGGCTCTTTAGGCCAAGACTGAGCTACAAGTGTAGTCAGTAAGTCACAAGCCACACATGAAAGCAGAAGAGTTCCCCTCCTCTACTCTATATGCTACACACAAAAAGCACTTCCCAGTATGTGGGGACCAGGAGCTTATGTAGCAGTCACATTTCAGAGGCACACTCAGCACATTAACAATGGTGAGGCAAAGAAAAGTAGATTTTCCCTATTTTATACCTAGCATAGCACATCAGCAATAGTCTTAAAACAGAAAAAACCTTTCACTTCTTCATGATCTATGAATCACATACTGTATATAGGTTTTCCGCACCTGCACAAAGCCAATCAGAACATCGTAGAACTAATTTGAATATTATCTAGTCTATAATTGAGTTAATGAAGGAGATAAGGATTTCAGCTTTAGTCATTAAAAAGCTAAATTACTGTGGCCAGTGTCCTGATGTGTATCTCTATGGCACAGTGGAAGTGACATCACCAGTATAAGAAGATATCATTAAAGAATTCCGGTTTTGGTTTTTGCACAATTCATGTGCAGTGAAATAAAGTCTCTTAAAACTCAAACTCAAAGCAGGAACTCTTTAATTAGCTTTCCAGATGTTGCTGGACTGCAACTCCCATGGTGCTTAGCCTATGCTGATAGGAGTGGCTTTCCAACAATATCTGGAGGGCAGTGGCTGCACATTTCCACCATTAGTGCATATAATTTTGTCTGTCTCAGAATGAAAATTAAATTTGCTGAATTTCTAAAAAATTTCTAAAAAATTTCTGATTATTCCAGAATAAACTTCTCCCTGCAGCAATGTCTTACTCTGTTAGTTCATTTCAGTGGTACGTGTAACATGGAAGTGTGTTAAATGACCCTTATTAGTGATTTTTTAAATCTTGTCAGAAGCACACAAAGGAGCTTTCTGGGTTGAAAGGTTTTTTGTTGGAGAAACTCCACTCAGGGGACGCCTGAATGAGGCTCCTTTCATGTCTCCAAGATCTTTTCCCACTGAAGTGGTCCCTGTTTATCTACCGGTACTTGCAGTTTGTTACTTTTGAACTGCTAGGTTGGCAGGAGCTGGGATAGACAATGGGCGCTCATTCCGTCATTCAGTAGTCGGGTCTTGAACTGCCAACTTGCCAGCCTTCCAGCTAACAAAGCGAGCTTCTTAACCACCGAGCCACCGCAGTTTCTTTTCCTCATTAGTATGCTAGTTATTCTTCCATTTCAGAGATGAAGTTTTTTGTATACCTCCTGTTGCTTGTGGGCAATACATTTCTGCACACTGAAAGAGAATTTTCCACCTTGTACATAGGCAGATTAGAATGTCTTCCCCATTTCATTCTCACTTTATGACACTATTCTGAAAAGCCACAAAAGGAACAGTGGGCATCCAGTTTCCACTTATCTTGCAACCCAAAGATATCTTGGTTAGAGAACCATTTAAGTTTAGTATTTCAAATCAAAATAAACAAATACTGTAATTGGAAAGTGGAAAGCCACTTGATACATCATAGTTCTTCCTTCAGAAGGGTCCTCAGTAATTAAGGTGAACAGAAATGCCTGGAGTCTGAACTTTTAGAATTAATAAAGCAACCATGCTTCTATACCGCTCCATAGTGCTTGGTGTACTCTGTGGGCAGTTCACAAGTTAATTTGCATTTTGCTCCCAACATGCAGGGTACTCATTTTACCAACTTCAGAAGGATGGAAGGCTGATTCTTCCTTGAGCCCTGGATAGGATCGAACACAAAACATTTTGGTTGCAGGACAGCAGTTTAACCACTGCGCCACCAGGGCTCCTAAACTTATCTAAATCCAATGGAGTATGTTCATTTAAAGTGCTTTAAATCATGGAAGAAGAATATTTTTTTCATCCACGGCTAAACAAACAAATTACTATCTGCTTATTGGAAGTATCTTAGATCTTGGCTGTTTCTACTCTTAAAATAAGTTTGCCTCTAGGATTAAATTTCATTGCAAATGTTTTAGAATCTGTTGACTGATTATTTTTGCTTATGAATACACTGCTTCAGCATAGTTTATAAATAGTGATTATTATTTGCAAGCTCAACTATTGAAATATAATTACTGTGCATTTATTTGGAGAATGATTTGTGATAAAGTGCATTTGTTACTGAACCACCCTCTCTAGAGACTCCTGCGATACCGTTGCATAAAGGAATTCAAAGCGAACAGTAAGAGCTGGAAGCATGTAAATGGAAAAATCAAGTCAAATAATTAAAATTTAAAAAGGCTTTAATGTTTCTTTGTCTCATAACCCAAATTCTTTGAATGTCTTTTACAAACAGAATAAAGGAATGTCTTACTGAACTCCATAGGCATGTAAAATGGCAATACCATCTCTACCTCAAATTTTGATATAGGGCAAAGTGATTTATATGGCTTTCCCCCAAAAATTTCTTACTTTTTTTTCATAAGCAATATCGTCAATCATATTATGATTTATTTAACTCTATTCAATTTTGAATTTATCTTTTTTTCTTCTGCGAGTAAGAAATTCTTCACATCTGTGGTTTTTTTTTTTAAATAGCCATTTTCTCTTCTGATCAACCTATATATTTGTTTTACAGAGACATGTAACTCAGTCTAGTGGTAACCGAAAATTCAAGTGCACTGAATGCGGAAAAGCTTTCAAATATAAACATCACTTAAAGGAGCACCTACGAATCCATAGTGGTAAATCTCTATCTATTACTTACCAGAGTAGGGTTTTTTCTTTTTTATTATTTTATGTTGTTTGCTTTAATCGTGTGTGCTTACTTCTGGCCTGCAATATAAATTAAGTCTGGTGTGAGCTGCTATATCTGATTTATCAGTGATCAAATAAATTAAAAGTATGTATGGATACACTAAGGAGGTTCTATGCAGACAAATTTCACTATACAGTGTCAAAATAGTTCACCAGTGTAGCTTCAATGCTAGCTAAGGTTTAGCAGCAAATAATTTTTTTTCTTCCATTGGATACCCAGTGTTCCTTTTGACAAACACTTGTTTTAGAATTGTTATTTTGCCTGTTTCAAAGCTATCTTTTACTTGTGAGCTGATAAGCAAGTTCTGGATGAAAAAAGATAAAACTCAGTAATAGCTAAATATCTGATCACAGCTGCTTGTGCAGTATTTTGTGCAGCTTGAAGTAAAATAATTGTTAAAGTACTTGATACGATATTAAGTGACTGCAGGTGCAAGCATTTATGCAACAACACCTGTAGCCACACTTTTCATTCATACTACCTTCCCTTCCGTATAAAGTATCTATTTTATGTCTAATCAGCTATAGCTAAAGCACAATTACAATTGTATATAAGTCACATTGTTTTTATTGTGATTTAGGGACAACGACATGGAAATTTAACCTGCCATTTTAACCACAGAGGGGTTGGGTTGGTTTGCTCCTTTTGCCAGAGATCAGATGATATAACTGCTAGAACGAACCAGCCCACCCCAGAGCTCTCCTACCTGTACTTTTCTGGGTCCCTATCGGGGTTACTCCTTTTTTATTTCAATTCCAGCATGTGTGATCACTTCATACCTGTCAACCTTCCCGATTTGGCTGGGATTACCCCGTAATCCTGCGCCGATTGACATCATTTCCCGACCCGCGCTGCCAAAACCCCATAATTTGGCAGCATGGGAAGGAAGTACTGCACAGCCCTTCTGGGCAAGTTGCCTTCTACGCATGCGTAGAAGAGTTTTACACTCATGTAGAACCCTTCCACGCATGCGTGGAAGGCGACCTGCACGGAACCACTCTGCACAGGTCCCGTTTTTTCCGGAGCCGCGGGTTGACAGGTATGGATCACTTGGATTGAACCAAAGCTGCTGAAAGCAACAGTTCTTTTGAAGAAGCTGCTTAATTAGAAACTTCCTTTGGAGGGCAAGGAAGGAACAAAGTTTTGGACTTCTTTTAAAATGCTTTTTTTAATGGGAAGCTTTTTTGACTCTCCCTTCCAAAGCAAAGGAAAATTTAAAGGGAAAGCTTCTCATTTGTCAATTGAAGGTTTAAAGGGAAGACCTTGGATTGAGAAATGGGAAGCTTTCCCTTTATAAGGGAGACAAAAAGGCTTCCCAATTGCTGTTAATGTTTGCTAACTGATGCAGTAAGTCAGCAATGCTTTGACAGCACTTTTAGAAAAAACTTTCAAAGCACGACTGATCCCTTAGCAACAATTAAAAAGAAATCTAAAATGTCATCTTTCCACTGCACTCTGAAGGAGACGTTTCTAATTAAGCAGCTTCTCCAAAGCAACAACCTTAACAATCTTGAGAAATCTTTAACTTTAAAAAGAAACAATATTTCATCTTGTAGTGAAAGCAGACCTTGATCTTGCTAACAGGGTCATTTGAAGTGAATGCGGTTGTCTGACCTGAAACCACCCGATTTTTGCATGTGGATGCAAGGATCGAATCACATACTGTTACCTCTGCTTAAATGACCTTAAGTGACCCTATTTAGCCTCATCCTGCCTGACCCAACAGGGCTGTCTAGTCAAGCTCTTAGTAATAAACTAGCTTTTACTAGATGGTTCTCTTTTTTCCTTCTTTGCATTGGGGGAATTGAGTTTTGTATGTAAAATTACTTAAAAGTTTAGTATAAATGTACATATGCATGCACATATGGTCACCATTTGTTTTGCATATAGAAACTTGAGTAACTTTAGTTTTTGTGGAATTCGGGGGGGTTGGATTTTTTGGGGGGGAGTGTTTTTGTTTTGGTAGGGTGTAATATCACATTAGATCCAAATGATTTGTTTGGCATGTAAAAATCATTCTCATTGTGGGTGGGCTATCTTGTACCTCTAGTCAGCTAAATCCATAGTATTACACAATCTCATAGGTATGAGTGCTGTAGAACCTGCCTTTTTAGCTAAATGTAAAAATGTGTGTAAATTTTCTGCTTCTATGCTCAGTTGTTTGTAAGAACTTAATTAAGATTGTTTTAGGTATGTCTTTATAACTGAGGTTACTACATTGCAGTCTCTCTCTCTTTTTTTGTACCTGTATCTAGGAGAGAAGCCATATGAGTGCCCAAACTGCAAGAAACGTTTTTCCCATTCCGGTTCCTACAGCTCCCACATAAGCAGTAAGAAATGTATTGGTTTGGTGCCTGTGAACGGCCGAGCACGAACAGGGCTGAAGACCTCTCAGTGTTCTTCCCCTTCCCTATCTGCATCACCGGATAGCCCAGCAAAACCACAAGTACGACAAAAAGTAGAAAACAAACCCTTACAAGAACAACTCCCCATAAACCAAATTAAAATTGAACCTGTGGATTATGAATTCAAGCCTATAATGGTTGCTTCAGGAATCAACTGTTCAACTCCATTGCAAAATGGGGTTTTTAGTGGTGGTAGCCCCTTGCAGGCAACCAGTTCTACTCAGGGTGTGGTACAAGCTGTTGTTTTGCCAACTGTTGGTCTGGTGTCTCCAATAAGTATCAACTTAAGTGACATTCAAAATGTACTGAAAGTTGCCGTAGATGGCAATGTTATAAGGCAAGTATTGGAGAACAGTCATGCCAATCTTACATCCAAAGAACAAGAAACAATCAACACTGCATCTATACAACAAGCTGGACATTCCGTCATTTCAGCTATCAGTCTTCCTTTGGTTGATCAAGATGGGACAACCAAAATTATCATCAACTACAGCCTGGAGCAACCTAGTCAAATTCAGGTTGTGCCACAGAACCTGAAAAAAGAGAACTCTGTCTCAACAAATAGCTGTAAAATTGAGAAATTGCCAGAAGATCTTAGAGTGAAGTCTGAGAAAAACTTTGAAGGAGACACCAATGATAGCACTTGCCTTCCTCGTGATGACTGTTCCAGAGAATCAAATGCACTTCTAGAATCAAAGCACTATGATATCAAAAAACCTACTCAGCCATCTCAACTCAGTGGTACAGAAACTGAAAAGTCTGAACCTATTTCACCGGAAGCAGGAGAGGCTAACCTATCTCCTGGTCAAACTCCTCTAAAAAACCTTTTATCCCTTCTAAAAGCATATTATGCATTAAATGCACAGCCAAGCTCAGAAGAGCTCTCAAAAATCGCAGATTCGGTAAATTTACCATTAGACGTAGTAAAAAAGTGGTTTAAAAAAATGCAGACTGGCCAGATTTCTGTACCATCATCAGCACCATCTTCCCCTGAGCCTGAAAGATTAAAAAATGCTGTTGATAATGATGAACAGGCAGGACTTCCAAATGAAAATGAACAGGGTGGCCCATCTAATTCTGTAACCCCACTCAAGGAAGATAAACCAGAGACTGCATCAACAGGATCAGTTCAAAACGGCTCTCGGAATAACACACCGTCCCCATCGCCCCTTAACCTCTCATCATCTAAACATTCACAAGGTTACGTGTATCTTAACGAAGGTGCCCAGGAAGAGCTACAAATAGAACCTCTTGACCTTTCACTACCAAAGCAACAAGGAGAATTATTGGAACGTTCTACTATAACCAGTGTTTACCAGAACAGTGCTTATTCTGTCCAAGAAGAACCTTTGAACTTGACTTGTGCAAAAAAAGAACCACAGAAAGATAGCACTATTGCAGACTCTGAACCAGTTGTAAATGTAATCCCACCAAGTGCCAATCCCATTAATATTGCTATACCTACAGTCACTGCCCAGTTACCTACAATTGTTGCCATTGCTGACCAGAACAGTGTTCCGTGTTTAAGAGCTCTTGCTGCCAATAAGCAAACCATTCTTATCCCACAGGTAGCTTATACATATTCTACCACAGTTAACCCTACAGTGCAAGAAACTCCAAAACAGATGCTGACCAATGGAAATCAGGTAACTAAGCCTATATGTGTTTATATGTAAATATTTTGGTTCATGAGGCAGTTGTCAAGTGTAGAAGGTTGGGGAAATGTTCTCATTTTGCCAATACAGTGGTACCTCAGATAAAGTCCGATTCAGATAAAGTCGTGGTTTTCATGCACACTTGATGCATCGCATAAAGTCCAAAACCGCTAAAAAATGGATGTTATCTGAGGTATTTGGTATAGGAACCTGGATAAAGTCCATTTTTTGGACGTTATCCAATGCATCGCCCATTTGATTCGGATAAAATCCAAAATCAGATAAAGTCCAAACTTGAGGAACGGAGTTTGGACTTTATCTGAGGTTCTACTGTAGTTGATTATTTTATGCTAGATTTGGGTGTTCAAACTTATTCTTTCTGATGTGCAAGGGCTTTCATTTCACTCTGTGTACCAGATACCATGAAGTTGTACTATACGACCTTATATATCTTAGGGGAGCCAGAAACAAATTAAAGATGTGAGACTTGTATTGCACTTAAATGTCACTCCTTTTTATAGACATGCCCTCAAAATGGTATATTTCAGAACTGTGACAGTGGTGTCATACACATGCTTTATTTTTGTTTCTCATTATAACAAACGTCCAAAATATCTAAATCAAACAACTTGTGTATATAGTGTTTCTTGTGTCTATTCACATCCTGTGTCTGCATTTTAATAATGATAAAGCGAAAAGAAAACTGGTACTAAATATTCTCTAAATTGACATATAGTACTGTGCAAAAGGCTTAGGACACTACCAGCTGGTTTGGAGAAAATTCAACAAATGATTTGGGGAGGCGTAATTCAGCTCCTGAGCCATGCAGACAAACCAAAATTAGAAAGAGTCTTCTACTGGCTATCCGCTCAACCATCCCCACATTTGGTGAAGTTTGAAATTAGAGTGTCCCAATTATGGCTCTCACAAATCATCCATTGAATTTTCCTCAAACTAGCTGATAGGTGGCCAAAGACTTTTGCACAGTACTGTACATTATATCTTCATTTGAGTTATTATACAAATACAGAATTTGCCAGTGATTATGTTGATCCCAAACTGTTTGCTATGGTTTCTTTTCTTTCTTTCTGAACACTATTTTTTCTATCACATTTTTTTCATGATCTTCAGTGTTGTCACTTTTGATACACTATATTGTAATGCATCTGTATAAACTATGTGACTTTTGCTTACAAGGGCATGTGATAGTATCTCAACAGGCATTGTATTGTAATATCATCAACTATGTTGTGATGTTGCCATGGTCAGACATACTAAATAACAGTAAGAATTGTTAAGGATTAAAACAGCATGGGCTTCAAAACTTGAATATGTGAAGTTGGGTTTATCTGTATGATTGGTGAAGTATACAACAGAAACCACAACAGTATTTCTATTACCAAGGCGTTCCATAAGCAAAGTACTTACCCACCCCAAGTAAAAATTCACTATAGAGGCCTTTTATGTCACTGCTGTTGGTCCAAGCAGGAATAACTTAAATGGAAACCTACTTAACTTACATTTATGTAAAATTCAAGGATGGAAGTGCTGTGCAGCAGTAGTCCTAAAGAGTCTAGGTACAGATGATAATAATTTCATGTTAGAAAGCATTCTGGGTTGAAAGGATTTTTGCGGGCGAAACTCTGCTCAGGGAACACCCAAATGAGGCTCCTTTCATGCCCCCAAGAGCTGGGACAGAGACAGGTGCTCAATCTGTCATGCTGTACCCAGGTTTCAAACTGCTGACTTGCTGGCCTTCCAGATAACAAGGCGAGCTTCCTAACCACTGAGCCACTGCAGCCCTAGATGATGGCAGACCATAAATGGGGCTGTGGTGCCTCTGTGGTTAAGAAGCTCGCCTTGTTAACTGCAAGGCCGGCAAGTTGGCAGTTTGAGACCCAGGTACTGCATGTTGGGTTGAGCACCTGTCTCTGTCCCAGCTCTTGGGGACATGAAAGGAACCTCATTCAGGCATCCCCTGAGTGGAGTTTCTCCCGCAAAAATCCTTTCAACCCAGAGTAATTTCTGATATTATTATTATTATTATTATTATTATTATTATTATTATTATTATTATTATTATTATTATTATTATTATTATTATTATTATTATTATTATTATTAAGTCTCTGTGGCCTTCATACAAATGGAGATGTTTTAATTTTGTTGTCTGCGTGCTGAGGGCAAAACTGTACAAAATCATCTAATTTTTATTTAATTTTCTACTCTTGGAAGACTTCTAAAAATTACTTACATTTTCCCATTTATGCAATATGATGCAATTAATATTATAGTACTATGTGCCTGGATTTAATCTACTGGTAAATCTGATTTTATGTTCCAAGAAACATTTTGTAATGTCTGATTACAAAAAGATTGCATTATTAAAATTTACTTTTAGAAATGTATGGTTTACCTTGTTGCTAGCATTATGTTGGAATTAAAATTATTTTCTGGGACTACATTAATGATGGAGGAAGAGCCTTTAGCACAGATACATTAGAACTACATTGAGGTGTACAAAGGAGACAGTTATTTTTTAAAAACCAAAAACCACACATGCAGTGCATATAGTACTTTGGCAGAAAATCCTTACTGAAAATTATCATGGCAAGGGAATCTGGATCATCTTTGTTAAGTAGGCAATTTGGCTGTTTTGTTATTCTTTCTTAAATATTTTTAATAGTAATATATAAATATGTAAGATCTTAATGAACACATAACCTTATTTACTATAAAGCATTTTTAAAACAATTATAAAGCAAGTTTTTAATGTAAATATTGCTGTTCTGTGAGATGCAGCTTTTCATGGCTTCCCACTTACTAGCAAAGTTGAAATGGTTCATTAAAGGGGAGAAGTGTCACTGTGTAAATTTTATTCACAATTTGCATGAGTTCCCAAAAGAACAGGAAAATAAAAAATAGATTTTGCTTTTTATTATGTAGCTTCTTGTGTGCATTTCATTATAATTGGTGTAATAATTTTCTTCCTTGATTTCTTAGGATGAAAGACAAGATACTAGTTCAGAAGGGGTATCAAATGTGGAGGACCAGAATGATTCTGATTCCACACCGCCGAAGAAAAAAATGAGAAAGACGGAAAATGGACTGTATGCCTGTGATTTGTGTGACAAAATATTCCAAAAGAGTAGCTCACTCTTGAGACATAAATATGAACACACAGGTATGTGAGTAAGAGATTATTTTTTTTTTAATCATGCTAGAAGCACACAAATGTGCTTTCTGGGTTGAAAGGATTTTTGCTGGAGGAAGTCCACTCAGGGGACACCCAAATGGGGCACCTTTCATGTCCCCAAGATATTTTCCCACCGAAGTGGTCCCTATTTATCTACTTGCAATTTCTTGCTTTCGAACTGCTATGTTGGCAAGAGCTGGGACAGAGATGGACGCTCATTCTGTCATACAATACTCAGGTCTTGAACTGCTGACTTGCTGGCCTTCCAGCTAACAAGATGAGCTTCTTAACCACTGAGCCACCGCAGTCCAGTAAGAGATTAAATGACAGAGGTTTCTTTCCTGGGTTGTGACCCTAATTTGTTCATAGATAGTAAATAGTACTATAATAGCAGTGAGACCCAGATGGGCATATCATTCTGTTTTATATGAAGTTTCCTGGACTCAGATGAGCAAAGCTCTTTTGGTGAGGATGACCCTCCAGACATGCATTTGCTACCAACATGTCTCCTTGGCTGGATCAAAAAGGTTTTCAAAAGCATAACAAGCTATGTCCTAATGCAGTGGTTCTCAACCTATGGCCCATGGACCGAATGCAGCCCATGGCACCAAATAAGCCAGCCTTCGCTCCGGAATCGGCCACTGACTCATTTACGACATTGCAAATATGTTTATGACAGCCGTAAATGAGTCTGCAGCTGTCATAAATGCATTTACGACCGCTTCAGACTCATTTACAACAGCCATAAACAGCCGTAAACTGTTTGAGGGAGTGTGACCTGGCTCCCGACTTGAAAAGTCTGAGAACCCCTGTCCTAACACATTAATTTCAAGTGCAGATTGTACTTGCAAAACCAAAGCAATTGTGTCATTCGGAGGAGAACGTGAGAAGGAAAATACATGTTTCGTGACCGAGTTGTAGCCAGTTAGGTGTCATGGGACCGGCCACATTTGCTGCACACCTGTTTTCCTCATGCATACCTCAAATTGAACAGTGGGGGAAATAAAGCCAAGATGGAGAAAAACTCACCAGAAGACTTAAGGTGGGACAAGTAAGATTTTCTGATGTAGACGTTAGATCTCCACCACCCCAATTAATTTGTGAAAGGGGCTGACAGAAGGAAAAACATTGTAGCTGCTCTTTTACATCTAGGTTTGCTCTAGTCTCGGTGTATCACTAATTAGCCAACATTAGCTTTCTGTTTTGATAAAAATTAAAAGAAGTGGTCCACCTAAATTAACACTTAACCTATGATGTCAATATTTTTTCCTCTGTGAAGAATTATCACCTGTTTTCTTAGGGATATATGGCTTGTTTTTCCGAACAAATATCCCAAAATGAGGTTCGCTAATTTGATTCCTTAAGTTTTCCTCCTTTTCCAAAAACAATTAGTCTTCATAGTTGCTCTATGGTTACTCATTTAAAGCATATCTGTGCAGCTCTTTACTTTGAATCTTCTAAAATGTTTGAATCCTATATGAGCTTTAAACCTCTCCAGGCCTTGCCTTCTAGGGTCTCCCCAGCCCAAAGACTCCGACCTGTAGGTCTCAAAGCCCAGTCCAGCCCAAGGCTGCAATTACCTGGGTTCCTGCCTCAGGAAGTCCCAGCCAAATTAAATGGAGAGAATAAAAAAATCAAGTAGCATGGAGATTGGCTGAACTCTTATTTTACCCCTTCCAAAGATCAGGCAAGTAGTTGAATCAAAGTTGTTTATTTCTTCAGGTTCATAGGTAGTTCAGGATACAAAAAGGATCAGGGTACAACTAATCAAAATACATCAGGGTTACCACATAACAGGCTTTCCCCACCAAAGAAACATAATCTAACTATTTCTAAGTCACCATTATGAACAGCAGCACCAGGTGAGGTGCTAATCCTCCATCTTTCTGGATCCGGCTGACCATGAGGTTTGGTAAAACAAAGGCCTGACCTGACCTCCACCTTTGGCATAAGGCCAATCAGGGTCGAAAATTAACTAAACAACACCTGGCTTTCAAATCAATTAGCTATCTATGTCAGGTGATGAAAGATGAGCATCTTCAGCCAGGGTGGTAAACAACATTCTTTAGCGCCATTTGGCTATCAACATCACAATAAAATTGCAAGAGGAAGTCAAAACAGCTCCTCTAAAAGCAGTTTAAGAAACATGGAAATGCCATGTTTGATGACTAGTGACATATTATTACATCCTACACCCCTACCCCTCCAAAAGAAGGCTTAACCACCATCATGCCACATGGCAGGAATTGTTGCTGAGAACTCAGCATAGGGACTCCCTGGCCATTGCAGGGAGCAGCCACAAAGAAACCTTTCACAATATGTTGACCTGTTAATTAGGAGGATCTAGTAGTCACATGGAATTGCAAGTCGGATACGACTGGCTTTCAAACAAGGGAGACCTTTACCTTTAACCTGGTTTGTTTTTCAGTCGTACAGTCAATCCCGACCCTTTGTGACCCTATGGACCATTGCCCTCCAGGCACCCCTGTCCTCCACCATCCTCTTCAACCTGCCCAGCTCTGTGCCCATTGTGTCTACAATACCATCTAGCCATCTGATCTTTGGCTGCCCCCTTCTTCTTTTGCCCTCCACCTTTCCCAGATCTAGGCTTTTTCAAGTGAATCCTCTCTTCTCATTTGATGTACAAAGTACTTTAGCTTCATCTTTACTAATTTGACCTTATAAGGAGCAGTCTGGGTTGATTTCTTCTCAAAACTCTCCTCCAACACCACATCTCAAAGGAATCTATTCTTCTGCTCTCAGCTTTCCTAATAGTCCAGCTCTCACAGCCATACATTACCACTGGGAATACCATTGCTTTGACTATGCGGACTTTTGTTTGCAAGGTCTCTACTTTTCACTATGTTCCCCAGGTTTCTCATAGCTTGTCTCCCAAGAATCAGTCGCCTTTTAATTTCATGGCTACAGTCACCATCTGCAGTGATCTTTGATCCTAAGAAAGTAAAATCTGTCGCTGCTTCTACTTCTTCCCCATCTATTTTCCATTGAGTAATAGGACCTGTTGCCATTATCTTGGTTTTCTTGATGTTGAGTCTCAAGCCAGCTTTTGCACTCTCTTCTTTCAACCTAGTCAGGAGCTTCTTTAGGTCTTCCTCATTTTCTGCCATTAGGTTGTTGTCATCTGCATATCTCAAATTGTTGATGTTAACCTGGTAGCCACATTTATTTATTTTATCTTCCAGTAATTTCTGCCTGGTTCAGAAAGGAAAACCAAGGATTATTATCTGTGAGTACACTGGCTTACTTTGCCTGAGTGCACACATGCTTTAATGTTGCATTGCTTTTCTTTTTCAGGTAAAAGGCCCCATGAGTGTGGGATCTGCAAAAAAGCATTTAAACACAAACATCACTTGATTGAACATATGCGACTGCACTCTGGAGAAAAGCCCTATCAATGTGACAAATGTGGGAAACGTTTTTCGCACTCGGGGTCTTATTCTCAGCACATGAATCACCGCTACTCCTATTGCAAAAGGGAAGCAGAAGAACACGACAGCACAGAACGGGACGAGACGGCACAGGAGCAACTCAACAGTGAGCAAGCCGGGACTGGGGCTTCTCCCTCACAGCTTGACTCTGATGAGAGAGAGAGCTTAACAAGAGAGGAAGAGGAGGAAGAAGACGACGAGGAGGAGGAGGAGGAAGAAGACAGTGAGAAAGAAGAGGAGGAGGAAGAAGACAAAGAGATTGAGGAACCACGAAAAGAATGTGATAAATTACAAAAGGAAGAAGAAGAGAAGGAAATGACGGAAAGTAGCATGGATGTTGAGGAAGCTGTCAGTGAAGAAACCAGTATTAAACAAGAAGTTGAACAGAATGAAGAACCAATGTCAGACAACGGGGCGAATAAAGCTTAACTGTGATGTGCTTTTGTACAAAGGAAAGAAGCCTCAGTCTAACCGGTAATGAAGGTTGCTCTGTACTCTACATGCTTTTCATGGAAGCACAGTATCCTGTGCACTGTGATTCCTGTTCACTACTGTGTAACAAAAATTTAAAAAAAAAACAGAAAATATGAAATATAGATATATATATATATATATATAATCTATCCAGGTGTGCCTGAACCTCAAACCTAATAATTTTTCACACAGTTTTCAAAGTTAGGAACAAGTTGTGACCTGAAACAGATTAGAAGAACATGGTGACTTTGGAAGCAAATAGTTAACATGTTATAGGAAACGTGTTTTGTTGGAAACGTGTTGGACATAAGTTTGTTTTTATCAGTATTAATTTTTTCACCTTTTTGGTTGGTTTAATTTCTTGACTGTACAATTGGGAGAGATCTATGTGCTTTTTTTAAAAAAAATATCAGTGAAACAATTCTATTAATTCCGCTTCAGTATTTTATTATATTTTTAAAATGTGAGAACTTCTGCACTACAGAATTCCCTTAAGCAGAAAGGTATGATGCAGTTCCAAACCAATGCTTGACTACCTTTGTAAATTCAGTTTAGAAGGTAGCAGTTCATAACATTTATACAGTATTGTTGTTAGTAGAACATGTTCTCCTTTTAAAAGAGTATTGTTAGCCTTAAGAAAGCAGCTGTTAGAAGAATGGAAGTTTCTTACTTACGTGATTGAAAATGTAGTTTGAAAAGATTGTGTTGGGGTTCTGATTGCAGGGACTAACAGTATTAATACTGGTGAGGACAGCCAAGTTGTCAAAATCAGTGTTTGTAATTGTGTCTGGAGTATATGTAGGGAAAATATGAAGGATATGAAATGAAGCTTTGTATCTCCTTTGGCCTTATGCAAGACCTTGTGTGCTGTAAGTGCCATTTCTCAGTATTTTAAAGGCTGTAACCAGCCTTTCTCCAATGTGTGGCCTACAATAACTAGCATTTGTCGATTTATATTATGCCTGTAAATTAAATCATGGGGGAAGAACACTTAGCCATCTGAAAAGTAAAAGCACTGGTACATTTCATAATGCAATTATTCAGTACTTTTTTCTTGAATTACGTGCTTGGAAAATTTCTCTAGAGTAATTATGAAGGGGAATTTCCAACCTGTTTTATTGGTTTACTGAAACTCAGACACATACATGACTAGTTATTGGATTCATATGTTTCCAAATGTTAGTTATTCTGGCCCCACGTATTGACAGTGTTACCTGATTTTAACCTATCAGTATTATTTTATTTCTTTTTAGGTTTTAGATCTGTGCAACATTTTGTACTGTATGTTTTCAAACCTGGCAGTATTAATAACCCTTCTTACTGACATATGTACCTTTTTAGTTTTAGAAAACTTTTATATTTATGTGTCTTATTTTTATATTTCTTTATTTATTACACAGTGTAGTGTATAATACTGTAGTTTGTATTAATACAATAATATATTTTAGTATGAAAATTTGGAAAGTTGATAAGATTTAAAGTAGAGATGCAATTGGGTTCTCTTGCATTGAGATTTGATTTAACAGTGTTACGTTAACATTTATACTTGCCTTGGACTGTAGAAGAGAAGAATTAAAACGGGAATGTATCGATTTTACAATTGCAATTGATTCATTTTACCTTTTCCCAGTTTTTAATATAAAGCTCTTAAACTTTGAAATTCACTGTATGACTAATAGCATGATGCTGTGCAGTTTTATTAAGAGATTATCCTAACCATAAAACACTCATTTCCTTAGGTAAAGCCATGTTAGAATACTCTTCAAAATAGTGTTGGGAACAATGTTTAACATTTCTGTGCCAATTTGTTCCTGTATCCATGTATGTGAGTTGCAAATCTGAAACTTCATTATTATTTTTTACGTTCCTTGTTACATCATGGTCATTTTCTAGTTTTCTACCAGACTCCCCATCTCACAATAAAAAGCGTCAACAAGCCTGACTTACTGTCATTATTGTAATAATAAAGTGATTACCTTTTGACCTATTTTTTGAATTATTGAGGTTGTACATCGATTGTTATTTCTACAGAGCAACAAGGGGAACTTCTTCTGCACCACTGTTAACACACTAGCTTTGATTCCAGATTTCATATAGACTGTTAATTCTGCAGAAGTAATTGGGGGAAGGGCAAGAGTTATTCCTGTAAAAAGCAACTTAACATTGTCTTCCTAATAATAGGCTCTCACAACTGTTGAACGTAACATCTAGGTCGGTAGATGTGAATTAGATCATGTTCACTTTTAAGGGAAGAACAACCCTTTGTTTAAAGAAAGACTGTTTGCTGAAGCAGTCACATTTCCAATTTCAGAAACATTTCATGGTATTTTCATGAATGCTACAAATTGCTCACCCAGACAGGTGAAATTTTATACTCATCTACAGCAGGAATAACAGACGTGCTCTTGGAAGATTGCTTTCAATTTATAGGAGACAATTTGGAAGCACAATGAATACCTGTAAAGCTAATTTGACCAGAGATTGTGGGAGGACATGACAATGAATGCATGCATCACAAGTAGTGACAGATCTGCCGCACATTTCTAAATATGTGCAGCCTGCCTCAGATTGTGTTTTGCCTAGCTTCAAGTAACTGGGTTGAGCATGGTAAAGAAGCAAATCTAATAGACCAAGCATCTGTTATATGCAGACAAATAGATTACTTGAGTGGTTTAGTGGGCTTCATGAGGTCAGCAATAAAGCAACAACAACTCTGAATCTGCTTCTAAGAACCATTATTTTTCTGTATCCCCACCTGACCATGGGGCCATGTATAAATTATTGCTATAAAGTCTCACTCTTATTTCTGAGGAAGTGGGCTTATTTATTTATTATTCAAATTTATATAGCCGTCCACTACAGCGACTTAATGCTTACATTAAAAGAAAAAAGTATTTAAGGTGCCACAATTTTTTAATTTAATTTTTGTTTCTTGTCTGATAATCTCATGAAATTATTATTTAAAGCAGGCTATGTTTATTTTCTTACTTGTACAAATACCGACAAAATATTGTTGTGCTCTTTTGAGTGATAATTGGTTATTAAGCTCATGCTGATAAAGTAAAAAGCAAATGTATAAATTTTATTCTTTTTAAATAGATCTTTGCATGTAATGAAAAATGGTGTAAGTGCATTGCTGTACACAAAATTTTCTATGTGGGTTACTGAATTACAGAAAGCGTGTTCAAATGAACGTACAGTGATACCTCATACAACGTCCAAACTTGGTTCCACAAGTTTGGACTTTATACGGATTTGGACTTTGTATGAGGCATGGAAAATCCTAGCCGTGATGCCTCATACAACGTCCAAATCCTTGCCGCGATGCCTCGTACAACGTCGTTTCCATAGAGATACATTATACTGTAACAGCACAGACTTCAGGGCAAAGTCAAGGAAATAGACAGGAAACTAACAAAACTTTAAGAAATTATTGTCTAAAGGCTAAAAACATGTCAAACAACCCTGATCGTCCAAGAACCTGAAGAATGCTGCAAAAATCCCAGGAATGCTTCCAAAAATTCTGATGAAAAAATTAGAAAATATCCAAAACCACTCCTAAACACTCTTCGCCTCATGCAAAACCCACAAGAGCAATGCATGCATGTGTCCTGCCTTTTATACTTCCCAGGCACAATGCAACCTGGGAAAAACCCCAATGCCTCATACAAAGTCGCACGACTTTGTATGAGGCAACTTTTTTCAAGGAATTAGGCGATGTTGTATGAATCCGATGTAGGAAGCGGACTTTGTATGAGGTATTACTGTACCTCATTGCATACTGTTTATAATGTGCTGTCACTGTATGCTTGACCCAATATATAGGCTCAATGTTGTAGGATTTAATGGCTGCTTAACTAATTTTGCTTGATAAAGCAAAAAAAAAAAAAAACTAGGCTCCTACTCTGTCATAAACATGGAAATAGTATTTCATCAGCAATAGTAAACTAACGTTGAATATTTGTGGATCCTAACATGAAGAGCATTGGGATTCTTTAACGTAAAATTATTACGCTCCCTCAGACAGCTTCGGGGGCTGGACGGCCATTTTGCTCTTCCTCCACCACATGGCACTTCCTGATGTGGTAGAGGCAGTGGGGGCCGCATGAAATGGTGCTGCAGGCCGCATCCAGCCTCCAGGCTGCAGGTTGAGAATCTCTGTTCTTGAGAATAAGGCTGGAAACAAGTGAGCAACAGCATGTAACTAAAGGGAGATTCTCAACTAATGTTAGCATCTGACTTGCCTAGTAACTTCTCTGCAGGAGCAATGTGCTTTCAATTCTAATTTTGGGCTATCACGAATGTCTTTCTGGACAAAGGTTTGTTGAAATATATTGAATTCAAGTGTCAGTGTAAGTGGTAAGTGAAAATATCCCCCCTGCCTTTGTGACTTCATTTGTATGCTGTGGAAGGAGTAAGATTTCAGGAGCAGAGCATAAAACACTCGAACTCCTCATCGCACCAGCCCCACTTCCCATACTTCTCAGAACCATGCTACAGTACTTCATAACATAGTTTTGTTCCAAGTATTGGAGAAGATGAACATGCCCAGAATTGGTAACTACTCAGCTACATATTTAGGACGTTTTTGTTATTCAGGTCTTCAGAACAGTCAAGTTGCAATTAACGCTTCATGGGTTTTTATACTGTTCTAAATTCTCTCTTCCAAAACGAATAGGCTTCTGATCAATAGAGAATGAATCCTGGTTCACATTTGGATTGAGGATGCTTTTGTAGTCTAATTTTAATTTCAATTGCTGTTTTATCCATGCACCTTAATATCCAAATGCAGCTTGAGGATACCAAAACAGTTTCCTTGATTTTCTTACAGAAATCTTAAGTACAGTCAAGGCCGCCATCAGAAATTTCTGGGCCCCATACTGAGCAATCCTATTGCCCACACACACAATAATGTCACAGTTATAGCCGGCGGCGGCAAGGGCCCCTGTCAGCTCCGGGCCCTATATACGGCAGTACTGGTAGTACTGCCCTGATGGCAGCCCTGAGTACAGTATTAGAAAAAGAGATAAAGATACACATAGTTTACGTGAAGTATATTCCACTGAATTAAGAATGAACGAGGGCCATTCTACGTGCTCTGCTACCTTCAGTTTTCTGTCTTAGAGCAGCCTGTGATACTGTGGAGGATTTCCCACTCCAAATCCCCCAACATTTCCCACTGTGGGTTGCCCGCAGGCATAATTGGCAATTAAACCTCTCAAGGGTTCGCTCAGTGTCAACAGATCCGGGAATCAACCAAGCTTGGCGGGAAAGGAAATTGGGAAGATAAGCTGGCTAGTTAGAGACGAACCATAACCCAGGCTGAGGGCAAATAGAGCAGGGCAAGCAAGTCGGGGCAAACGGGACAAAGATTAGGTGCCTGGTTCAATACACAGACTCTGAGATTAGGGCAGGAACAATGGGCTTTGCCAGCCCAAGGCAATTAAGTGTGGGTTGTCCATTAACCACGGGGCAACTTCCAAGAGCTGGCATTGTAGCTGGACCACTGGAAAACACCACGTACGCAAGCCTTCTATACAGGGGTGGCACGAGTGCCCTAGGCACGTGTCACAACCCCCAGGCAGGGTAATAAATACGTACCCCCGACTGGTCAGGGCAGGGCTGGACTTCACCACACAGCTGCCTCCATGCGTCTTCCTTCTGGCCAGCCATTGCAACACCACTCCAAATGTTGGAATACTGCAAAGTATTGTTGCTAACCTTTTCCAATTCAGAGTTGCAATCTGGAGCAGAAAACTTTGTTCCCTCTGGCATTCTGCTGAATTTTTTTACTAGCTGCTTGGTCCCTCCTAGAGAAGATGAGATCCATTTTCCTTTGGCCGAACAAGGTAAGGTTAGGATACTGCTTCCCATCTTGTGCTTCTAGATCAGTGTTCAGGAACCTCTGATCCTTGGCCGAAATGCAGTTAATTGTCCAGTTCTCTGTAAACCCTGTCTTTTCACCAGCCTTAGCTTATGAGGAGCTAAGCTAACTTCTAGCTCAGGATCTCGAGAAGAAAAGGATGCAAACACATCGTCCACTCTAAATGACAACCTAACAAGAGTAAGCAATTGTTACATCAGATATTTTGTTTCCATTAGGTATACATAGGAAATCTTTTTTAACTACGCTCCAACTATTAAGCTACATTAAGTGGCACAAATGCTCTTTCAAACCAATGTTTTAATTAAGTAGCAAGGCAACTATTGGGAAAAATAAAGCTGATTAACTGGACACATGGACAGAAAAGATCTGATCATGTGATCATTTCCTGATCAGGTGTATGTTGAAGATTAACAAGGTTTGAGTGAGTTGAGAAGGAATGTTTTGATTTCTAAAAAGCTGCTTTGTTTCCTGTAAAATGTCTTTTGTTTTCCCTTGGAAAAGTGAATAAACTCTGCCAGGTTGTCTGCTTCGGTTTCATAATTCCAGATTACTCAGTTATACCAAGGAACAAAATATCAGTATGTCTCTCTTTCAAGGAACTCACTGCAACAGCATGAGACTCTTTCAGTTCTTATGCTGCAACAAGCTTATCCAGACAGCATTTGCTCTTTATTGTGAACTTCGTCACTGATGCTATTGGTACTTTTCCTTGTGTCAGCATACCAAGCAGGTGTATGGTGGGAAAGTATTTTTTTTATTTCCAAGAATGCTCCTTTCATAGTTAATTATTTTTCCATCTTACAGTCCTTCCATTTAAGACAAAAAGTTTTCCCATTTGTGTTTTCTGGCAATCCAGAAGCCTTAGCGAACCCTTTAAAACCGCTCCGAAAGGCAGAGGCAAGGCAATAGAGCAGGGGTGGCCAAACTTTTCAGGCTGCGGGCCGGTCATGTGGTACCTCCCACCAGAAGCGGAAGTAAGATGTGCCTTGCAATCTTTTCTGCAACAGATGAGATAGATTTTCAAAGCTGCCATTTTCTCTGCTTAAACCAGGGGTGCCCAAGCTGTGGGCCGGATCTGGCACCCGACACCAATTCATCTGGCTCTTGCCACTCCTGGAAGCGGAAGTAAAATGCATCCATGCGGGCACGTTTTACTTCCGCTTCCAGGAGCGGCAAGGGTGGCGTAGGCCAGATGAATTGGTGTCAGGGGCAGATCTGGCCTGCAGGCCATAATTTGAGCACCCCTGCAATAGAGAATGAAGCTGCTCCAAAAGCAAGCAACAGTATGTGGGAAATGAAAATCATCACTGCTGCAGGCACTAGTTTACATTATTAGAGCCAAAACAACAGCATGTGTTTATCGCTACATGCTACAAACCCAACACAGCAGGGCCTCTGGATCTCAGCAGCATAATAAAACAAAAGACAGATCCCTTTTCCTGGATTTAGGTAAATCTCTGGTAAAACACTACCTGTTTAACATGGCTATCACCTATGAAGGTGTTTCAAGAATGCCAATTTGGCTTCAGAAAATCTACACAAAACAAAAGAACCTCTTACACCACCGCAGTTCAGATTTGTTATCCATGAAATCGGTGGTGAAGACAATTTGAGTGACTGAGGATGCAATCCTGACTAGTGAAGATGGTTTAAGACCCGCTGAGCTGACGCAAAGCCAAGCTGGATCTGTGCAGTATCTAAACCCCTCCCAGCCTAAGGTTGTTGGAAATAACTTAACACTATCTTGCCTGCCACATGACCACGGAAACGTCTGCAGAAGCAGACAGCGCTGGCTCTTCGGCTTAGAAACAGAGATGAGCACTGCACCCTAGAGTCGGATACGACTGGCTTTCGAGCAAGGGAAACCTTTACCTTATCTTGCCTTGGCTCAACTTTATGCTGGCAAGGTGACAAGGTCCCAAAGTACAGTAAGAGATTTGGAACTAGTGTAGTTGAGTCCCTCCTTTATTCCCTTTTTTTTAAAAAAAACCTTTTTTTTTTTTTGCTCTTCCATCAGCTAATCCTGTGATTGCGAACCTTGGCACTCCAGATATTCTTGGACTTCAATTCCCAGAAGCCCAAGCACCCTGTGAATCCACCCGAATGGATTTACTGTGATTCATCCGGCCCGCACTGCCTTCGTCACTCCCGGAAGCGGAAGTAAAATGGCTTGAGCTGGGAATTGAAGTCCAATTACATCTGGAGTGCCAAGGTTCGCCATCACGGAGCTAATCTCTGGGATCAGCTGATACAACAGCAGTTGTGCTGGCACATGAAAAGGTCTGTTTACACTCGAAATGTCTGCCTATTCTTAACCACTTGCAGCTGGCTCATCTTTTGGGCTGGGATCAAACTGTGACTCATTCCTAGGGAATACCTAGCATTTCTGGGGAAGAGGAATGCAATGTGTGAATAAATCTTCAGAAACCCAGAGTGAGAGTCAGCTGACCCATCTACTGTATTTCCAACCAATATCAACATTTTTAGAAGCTCACATGTTTTTATAAATCTAGAAACTGATAAATATTACAGCATACCTGGCAGAGTACTACAATAAAAATATGATGGGCAGCCACAAATACTTATAGGCTAGGGACAGCCCCACATCATGGCTCACCAGTAACCTAATCCTACAAACCCACACATCAGTATAAAAGCAATCACAGTGTAATGTGTAGGTCCTATAAAGGAACATATGCAGTTCTGCTTTCTAACAAGATGGATGTTGCTGCAGAAGCTTCATGGCTTGCTTATGTCAGACATTTCTTTTGATAGACATTTATGCTTGGGATGAAACTGCATTTGATTATGCACTGCCAGTAATTCTCAATCTCTTCTCTAGTGCAGGGTTTCTCAGCTTTGGGTCCCCAGATGTTCTTGGACTTCAGTTTCCAGGAGTCCTGATCAAAGGCATACTGACTTGGGCTTCTGGGAATTAAAGTCCAAGAATACCTGGGGATCCAAGGTTGAAAAACAATGCTCTGTCTAGTACATTCATACTCTTGCAGATCTGTTTCTGTATATCTGACAAGCATTGGCTGGAATCCTGTTGTGCAGTTACGGAAAAAGTATTTTTTGACTGAGTTGGTGTAAGTTAGACGATCTCTGTAGGCATTACCTCTGTAGGCACATCAATTCACACAACTCAACAAATAATATCTATCAGTAAAGGTAAAGGTTTCCCTTGCTCAAAAGCCAGTCGTATCCAACTCTAGGGTTCAGTGCTCATATTTGTTTACAGCCAAAGAGCCAGCGCTGTCTGATTCTGCAGACCTTTCCGTGGTCATGTGGCAGGCATGACTAGACACCGGAGCGCACGGAACTATATATCTATAGAAATTTCTTAATTTACAGCTGTTCCCTTCCAAACCTTATACCATTTGTCTAGCTGCAAAACGACTTCAGCCATTGTGTAGGTGGCTGAATGGAAACCAGGAGATACCTTAGCAGCTCAAGTTTGGCCAACCTTGGTGCTTTTGCTGTACTTGGACTTCAATTCCCTTAAGCCCAAATCTGCACACCTGCTCATCAGGGGTTATGGGAATTGAAGTCCAAGAACAGCAGGAGCACCAAGGTTGGCCATCCCTGCTTTAGCTGTTCAGACTTAGAACCATGAAGGTGTTGCTCATTCTGAAGTCACTTGCTTCAATCAAAACTTTCAGCCCATAGACCACAATACCAACACATGCTCTGTGCAAACAGGCCACTAACTGAAACTTCTTCTTTTTTTAAACCATTCTAGTGTGAAGATACAGGAGTTAAGTCAGTTATTCCACGCTTTCCTCAATGCCATATAAAAGTTTAGAGAGAGACTATTTTCCCCATTCATAGGCAAAAATGAAATGGCGAAGCTCAGAACTTTGGCTTAAAGTAATCATTATTAATTCTTTCCTCCATTTGGAAATTTATTCTGTTTTTCTACCAAGTTTTGCCATGTAAAAAGCTATGTCTGAAAGCAACATTTGTCAGCGCACACTGTAATGTGGTTTAATAAGCTAATTTGTCTGTCACATTTGTTATTACAATATTTCCATCATGCTGCTTAATATACAGAATCTCCCTGCTGTGAATTCTGTCTCATATGAGTAATCCGCCACCATTAAACAGGACCATTGAACCTGAGCTTCAGTTGCAATTAGCATGCTGTCAAGCTGTATTTAACAGGTTCATCTTGGGCTGACCTACCCCAGAAGCTAATTGACCAAGGACGGGTGTGTACAGAGCACTAAAATCATAGCTGTATTGTATTTAAAAGAGCTACTGTGTTGCAATAAAGAATTCATGTCAAATCAACCACATGTTGAAAGGGTGAGTTTGGCATGAACAATCTTCAGTAGGCCATGTCACCAGCCCTCCTAACAGAAGCTAGTTCATAGACTGCCACACTTTTATGGATTCCTGTTCATGTATCACAAAACGAGTGTACTGATTTTCATTTGTCAAAGGTTTGGCTGCTTTAGCATGATTTAGTACAGGGAATCTCAACCTGCGGCCCATGGGCCGGATGCAGCCCACGACACCATTTCATGTGGGCCCCCCACCGCCTCCACCACACCAGGAACTGCCATGTGGTGGAGGAAGGGCAAAATGACTGTCCAGCCCCCAAAGCTGTCTGAGAGAGTGTGACCTGGGCTCCAGCTTTAAAAGGCTGAGAACTCCTGATTTAGCATTTCTGAGTACTGTATATCTTACAGAAAATCCTATGCAGATAAAGGTAGGGAACTTTACGTAGGCTTTTGAGAACATTTTAACAAAATTGTAATGCTGCTCCCATTGCTCCTTTGCTGCTTGACACTGACACATTAGATGCATTACTTATCTCTTGACAGTGGAAGACTATACATCACCACTGTGCTTACAACTTCCTTGTACAGTACAGAAAATTCATTTTAATTAACTGGAAGTCCAGGGTTGGGACAGGTGATATTTTAGCTGAAGAAGAGCAGTAGGTTTGAGATGTTTTATGGAGCTTGACTTTGAAATGTTTGTAGGTAGGTGTTATAAACTGTGTTCCTGTTACTGTGCTGTGTTGATAAGATTCCATAGCTTCTATCCTCTAAGTCTAAAGTTTTTGTATACAATTATAAAGAAAACTGTTTGGAATAACTGAGTGGGAAACAGTCCAGATTATTCAGTACAGTGGAACTACAAAAAGCATTCAGAGGGTTTTAAAAAAAAAGCTCTCTTTAAAACTCTCTAGTCATTTCCAGTAAGCCATTAAATAACCAGACTACTTTGCATAACTTTAATTATCAAAATTAAAATGGCAAAATCTTCTTAAACTGGCCAACCCTCTTTCATGCCTTGATGATATATGAGAGTGAGGCAAGATTCAGTTGTACATAAACTTTATCACTTAACATTGTTGATTAATTTATGAGGTTTTATTGTTGTTCAGCTGTCTTGCTTTTTAACCAATTGATTAAAATGATTTAAAACAAGCACCACTGTATCTCAATAAAAGAGGTATGCTGCAAGATAATTAATGGATGCAGCTACACAGGCTACATAGCATAGACTCGACGTTCACAAATTTGTTATCTGCACTGGACTGTTGTTAAGTTGGTGGATGGAATCATTATAATAAATTACAGTCTTCCCATCCCAAAGGCAGTAGTTTTGCTTAAAACTACACACTAAACATTTTAATTGAATTCCACCATGTCAGTAACCAGAGACTTAATACTCAGTATTAAGTGGATAGAGTGTCTCAGCTAGGTAAGTGAACATAGGGTTGCAATCTCATTCTCCCCCTTACCCAAGCTTTCCTTATTGCTTTTAGAGTAGCTGCTCTTGACATTTGCTCAGCTGTTGCAGGAATGTATAAAATTCTATACTTTGAAGTGGAACATTATCTGCTCACCATAGAGGAGAGCCTTGTCATTTACTGGTGTCTCTGAAAACAAATGCCCAGATATATTGAACCTAGCCACAGTTTAAAAACTGGTCATTCCTGACCTACTGCCCCATTTTCCCTGCTCCTTTTCATATCTATTATTTCCTATGTCACAAATGTTTGGAGTTATATTGTAGATGAATCTTGAAATGAAGCAGAGGAAGGAAAATTTCTGTGGGCAGCCGCCCTAGGCTCTGTCTAGCTCAGTGATTTTCTCAACATTTGGCCCTTCAAAAAATTTGGACTTCAAATCCCAGAATTCCTGCTTCTTGGTTCTGCTTGCTAAGGCCTCTAGGAATCAAAGTTTTTTTAAAAAAGAGTTCAAAGTTAATGACCATCAGCTTTCAACATTTGCAAAGAGAGTCCACCTATATATTGCTGTGCTGGAATATCTGTTGCTGATGAACATGAGAGAGCTTTATACAGAACAATCCCACTGCATCTATTTCCCCTTGAACTGGGATTGTCTGTAAACACATAGTTAAGCACTCAAGTGCAATTGAGTTTAATGGAAATCAGGTGTGCCTGACTCTTAGTAGCTTATATCTGCAACTGAACAGCTGTCTTCCTTTTCAATGGTGATTATGCAGGCTTTACAGCAGCCCTGCCTAAATAAAAAGAGGTTGCAAGCAGCTATGTGCGAGAGTTTGGAAACAAATAAGGAAAGACCGGTTATAATTTTGATGTGTCAGCAATTGCGTTGCATTACATGAGTTACCAAGTCTCATAAATTTCATCACAGTAGATGCATTGTTTTTACTGTAACACACATGTACATGAATGTCTGGCCATGTTATCCTGCTATGGGAAGAGAGTAGACCCTACTGCCAGCGATTCAACGCCAAGCGGTGGTTAACTAACCTGACAACCCTGAGGACTAGCGGCCTTGGCAAAGTCCACAGGGAAGAGTGATGGTTCCCAAGTGGATTAAATACCACTTGAATCCATCCTGGAGGAGGGCAGCAGTTTCCATACTGGCCTGGGCTGATGAGGACTTTGCCTGTCACAAGGGCTCAGGACTAGAAAGTGACTCACAGAACTGGATCAGGGGTACAAGTGTTATGCTGCAATGCAGAAGGCAGATGAAAGGCCATGGCATTATATTCTCAGGACAGTCTTCATAGCTGATCACCATGATGAGCGCCAATATTTGGAATCGGATATGGCATAAGAATAACACATGTCCTGCCTGGCCATGGCAAAAGCCTGGCCTGTAAGATCTTGAGGTATCTTGGGGAACTCTTTTCAGCCCAAAGATTGCATTCTCAAGAAACAATACCAAAATGCAAAGAAAAAAAATGATGGTACCAATAAGAGTAAGGCTTACTTCAGTGTGACATTTCATGGATATAATGCATTCTTCAGACCTTCTGTGTGATTGGATTCTGGTGTCCATGTTGTGTGTGTAGCTTGTCTCCCTATATTTGTATTTCTCAGTTGTTTATACTGCTCTTCAACTATAAACAAATGCAGTCTGGTGGTGTAGTAAATTAGTGGTCTCTATAAGTGGCCAGATTTTTTTTTAATGAGAATCCCTATTGCTGTTTCCAGAGTGACAAAATATGACTCCTATAAATTACTAGACTGGCAGGTTTTGTTTGGACTAACTAGGTCTTTGCACCTGTGAGATGAGTGACATTATTCCAGTGGAAATTACAGAAAGCATGAGTTACTTGTCCATCAATTTGTTACATCAGCAAATTGCAGCAACTGTATTTCACAGTCCAGGAGAGTTTTTCCTTTCAGTATTTTATATTTCCTTATCGGTTATACATTCAACTATGAAAGATTATTTTTCAAGGCTGTGTTATTTTTTCATTGACCTTGCTTTCAAACTTGCCTGCCCCAGTAAATTTTAGTAAACTGCAGTTAAAACCTCAATTTGAAGCATGATATACATTTTCAAGGTTACACTTTTTATACCCGCCTTTATTATTTTATTTTTAAAAATTAACACAAAAAATTTAAAACCTTAATACTGAATTATTTTTATTTTGTCTTAAAGGTCTAAATTTTTGGATTTGTTATTGTTGAACACACTAAACTAAGACAGGTACATTTAGTAAAATTCCTGAAAGAACAACCTTCTATGAGCTAAGCTGTACTAGTAGGTGGGGCTCAAATCAAAATTAGGTGGGGTCAAAGTAGGGTTGCCATATGTCCCAGTTTTCCGGGATTTTCCCGGATTCAATCTGTCCCAGCCAGTTCAAGAAAAAACATATAAAAGTCCCGGATTTTTAAATTTCAACACAGGAAGCAAGATCACCCCTCACCAAGGGATTTTTGCAAAGAGTTAATTCACTGCCTTTCTTTCAATTATCCTGCTTGAAAGCAGTGAAGGCAAAACAGCACCGTGAGAAGCCCACCGGGGATGGAGACACTTGCAAGCAAGATAGCTGAAAGAAAGGCATGGAGGCAGTGAAATAACTCTCTGCAATAATCCTTTGGCTCACCTTGAAGTTTGGGGGACAAGGAGTCGTCCTCTGCTCTTTTCCTCGAAAGCAGGGAGGGAGCAAGAAATACCCATATCTAAGAAGCCAAACCTCCACCATACACTGGGACGGAGTGAAGTGTTTGGGGATCAAGGAGACAACGGAGGCTTGATTCATGAAGAGGCATAGGGCATAGATAGCCTGGACGGAGTTTATTTAGGAATAACAGGACAAAGACATTCCAGAGAAGATTATGCAATATATCCTTATTGGTTACCTGCTATAACATAAGGTTACATAATTGGCTAAATATCAGCGTGTGTAGGAATCGGGGCCGCTGAGGGCCGTAGGTCCCGGAGGAGACTGATCAAGGAACGATACGAGGCAGTATGGAGGAGGATAAGATCAGTGGTTTATTGGGAAAAAGGCATCATCATATATAGGAGTAAAAGCGCAATGGTGGCAAAAACCGTCATCTGACAGAAATCACATCACCTGTTTGCTCGGGTTAATTGGGAATCTCTCAGAGGGAAGTTAATTAACTTGGCCAAACACAGACTGGGGAAAACACCGTTGTTTGGGGATTAGGCAGGGGTAAACATGGCCTCTGTTTACACCCGGGGTAAAGTTGAGCTTGGAGATGAGTGATTATTCTAATGGGTAACTGGGTTAGCTATTCGCTCTCTCAGCAGATCCGCTGGTCAGGTCAGGAAATTGGGTGAATCAAACCCTATCATTTATCCACCCCCCTAAATTTCTCTGCCCGCAGAGCCCACGGCTCAAGGAGCGTTCCCCCGAAGTGGCCTCTGCGCGGGCCGTTCCATGCCACTGGGGCACGGGGAAACCACATCTCCCCTTTAAATTTCATTTAAGGACCTGACTGGCGACTCTGCGTAGGAGAGGCATCAGCTGCTGAGCGGGAATGACGTTTCGGGGTTCCTTCTTGGGGCGGCACTTCAACATCAGTGAGGGGATACATTGCGCCAAGCAGCAGACTGCTATGCCGAGCAGGACCACCCCCACGACCACCTTAAGTACCGTCTGAAGCCACCCCCATGGAATCCACGACCACATCCAGCTCCACAATGAGCTCCACCAGTCTCCCCATGCAGAGCCCTCTCTGATGCCCTGGACTATGGTGTGGAGGTTTGTGAGCTGATTCTGCACTCTGCGGGAATTATCAGTAAGGTTGAAACAACACATACCATGGAAAGATTCGCAACCCAAATGATGTAGCATTAAGAGGTAGTCTATAGCTGCTCTATTGTCAAGTATGGCATGGCGAAGCTCCGCCTGCTCCTGGTTGAGCAGCGCGATCGCCGAGGAGGTGTGGTTGATGGCTTTGGCTAATCCGCAAGGCAATCGACTAATCCTCCGAGCGTTGCCGACGGCTAAGGCTGGCACGCCAACTATGCTGACTGCCAGCGAGACATATTCGGCTGGACTCAAAACTCTAAAGCTGCTATCACATGAGCTGTCTAACTGGGTGGTGCGAGTGTGCCTTATGGGTGCTGAAACATTTGAAACAATTGTGCTTGGGGTGATCATATCCTTAGTAGGGAGTAACAGTGTCAAACGACTTAGGCAACATGTGGAGTCTGATACATTTGCGGGAATGTAGTTAAAAGTATACTGATTACATGTAAAGAACCAACCAGATGGTAACGTAACATGGGCATACATTGAACCAAGTGTCTCTGGTTTATCACAAGTCCAGTTGCTGCTGCCGGTATCGAAGCAGCGGCGCTGAGTTCGGCCGACTGCAGCGCAGCCGACCATTCGAGCACAAGTAGAGTTCGGGCTGGCCGCCACTCGCGGAGTGTGAAGAGTGGCTGCATCAGCCGGCAAAGTCATGGTGAACCGCAATCCCCCCCAGCGAGCGTAGGCTGCAAAACTCGCAGGGAGATGCGGTCCGAAAATCCTCTTCAGCAGCCAGTCGCCATCCCTGGCGTGCGCATCCAAAGTGTGGCACACTGGGATGAGACAGGTGCTCAGAATTGAGGCAGAACCCGCGTCCTGCTTCAGGCAAAAATCGGACTGGTTGACGAGACCCGCCAACCTTTCCCATAGGTTATAATGCATCCGGGCGGAAAGGTCTCTGTCTGGTATCAAGCCGCTGGCCCCAAGTGGGGCGGCCTGAACGCCTCCCCCCACAAGTAGGGAGAGGGTCAGGATGATGATGGCTGCCATGGTGTTGGCGTGAACTCGGGCGAAGATTGCAGCCGTGAGGTTGTCCGGTGTCGGCTCCTTCTCCTCGCGTTGGAGGGCGTCCTCGGCCTCACTGCAAAGGACCTTGATCATCCCCCAGGTGATCTTCAGAGCTGTCTGTGGCCGTCTCCTCCGGCGGGTTTTCTCGGTCAGGGTGAGGTCCTCCATCTCCGGGATTGGACTCGGGTCGGTCTGGGTCCACGCCATGTGGTTCCAAGTGAGGCTTGACACACCGAGCTGGAATCCAAATGACACCTGTAGGAGACATAACTGCAGCATACCCTCTCCCCCAGGTTATGAGCGGCGCCGGGCCCCTCCATGAAGGGTCCGGTGGCACCCGGTATCGGACCATCGGTCGCGGGAGAGCTTCCGAACGGCGGAAGTGCTTCTCCTGCGGCGTGCAATCCGAAAAAAACATTAAGGTGATTGCAAGTGAACAATACCTTATTCAGACAATGCTGTGCCTGAGCCTGTGACTTGGGGAGGGCTGGTGGCTCCCCCCTTTCTGTTTGTTTGTCAATATAGGACTTGAGCATCCGATTGACCCGTTCCACAATCGCTTGCCCCTGCGGATTGTAAGGAACGCCAAAGGTATGCTTGATATCCCAAGTGGCCATGAAGGTGGCCAGCTGCCTAGAGCTGTAGGACGGGGCGTTATCGGTTTTCACGTGCCGAGGTTTGCCCATGGCTGCAATGCAGGAAAGGAGGTGCTGCTCCACGTGGGAAGCAGTCTGCCCTTTCTGCGCCGTTGCCCAAACGAATTGTGAAAAAGTGTCTATGCAAACGTGCATGTACTGCCATCTGCCGAACTGCGGAACATGCGTGACGTCCATTTGCCACACCTGATTGGCCTCCGTCCCTCGTGGGTTGACCCCCCACGAGGGCCCCCCCCCGGCGCCCCTGCACAATGCTGGCAAGAGCGAACTATGTCTTGGGCTTGAGAAAGTGGCAAATTAAACTGTCTGGCGAGTGCTTTGGCATTTTGGTGAAAGAAAGCATGGCTCTGGATTGGCGTAGTAAAAACACCCAAAACTGAACGTTGCTGAACTTCCTTTGCCGTCGCGTCCGCTCTGCTATTGCCCGCGGAAATCGGACCCGGGAGGTCCTGATGACTGCGGATGTGGGCAATATAGAGCGGCTCCGTGCGGTTTCGCAAATGAAATTGAGCAGTGAGAAACAAACTAAGCAAGTTCTTGTCTATCGCGGGAGTGATGTAGGCTCCCGGTAGACTGTGAAGCAAATTCCTAACGTACATGCTGTCCGTAATGATGTTTAAACGTTCCTTGGCGAAGGTGCGCAAGGCAAGGTTCACCGCTGCCAACTCTGCCCGCTGCGCGCACTTTTGTGGAAGAGTTAACAGCGTGCGCCAAGCTTGGCCCTCCTGCCAGGTCAAGACACCATATGTGCGACCACCATCAGTAAAAACTGTCCTGGCCCCCTGAAGTGGAACCAGCGAAAGCAATTCAAACAAGCTGACTGTCTGCGTTTGGAGTGAGACAAGTCTGGGGTTCTTTGGCAAGTGGTATGCCAAGCATCCGGTGAATCCTTCCAACGCAATTGGAAGCGAGTCACCGAGCTGCATCAATTGCTGAATCTGTTCCTTGGTGAACGGGACAACAATTTTGGCTAAGTCGTGCCCTGAAATGTCCCCAGCTCTCAGCCTCCCGTGGTAAACCACCGCGGAGACCAACTCTTGGGGAGGAACGATGTTTCGTGAAGAGGTGTTCGGTAGGTACACCCACTCCACGATACTCGCCCCTTTCTTGGCATCTACGCCGAGCGCTCCAGTGAACATGGATCCTGACCGTACGATGTACAAATTCAGGATCAGAGCATATGGCCCTTGGGTGATCCTATCTACCCATCGCTGGCTGAGAGCTTGGTTAACCTTCTCGAGAGCTAAGCGCGCTTCTCGAGAAATCTTTATCCGGTCTGCTGGCTGCTTACCTAATGTTAGCAGCGAGAAGAGTGGCTTCAAAAGATCCGTATCCAAACGAAAATACGGTCTGGCCCAATTGATGTTCCCTAAGACCTGCTGCAATTCTACCAGGGTGACTGAGTCCTGTAAATTGATTTGAGGCAAAACTGGTGCGGCGAAAGAGCGGAGAAGCCGATGACCCAAGTATGAGAAGGGCTCGGTTCTCTGCACTTTCTCTGGGGCAATGAGTAAGCCTTTGTCCCCCAGGCTGGCCTGGAGGTCAGAAAATATTTCGCTGCCGAGTTGCGGCATCGCGACCAAGATGTCGTCCATGAAATGGCAAACTATGGCTTTAGGGTAAAGGCTTCGAAACTTTGCCAGTGCGTTGTGAACATAAATTTGGCACAGGGTGGGCGAATTGAGCATGCCCTGTGGCAAAAATTTCCACGCGTAACGCTGCGTAGGCTCACTGTGGTTCACAACCGGCACCGTAAAGGCAAACCTTTCCCGGTCCCAGGGGTCTAAGGGAATTGTATAAAAGCAATCCTTGAGATCTACGACTAGGATCTCCCACCCCTCGGGAATCATGTTCGGATTCGGGATGCCGCATTGGAGCGGACCCATTGGCTGAATGCATTTATTGATCTCTCTGAGATCGTGGAGGAGTCGCCACTTCCCCGACTTTTTCTTTATGACAAAAATTGGCGAATTCCAAGGACTTGTGGACCGTTCTATGTGTCCTGCGTCTAGCTGTTCTTTAACTAGCTGCTTAAGGGCGACTAATTTCTCCCCCACTACCGGCCATTGTTCTACCCAGACCGGCATGTCGGTGAGCCACTTAAGTGGCAACGCCATTACCCAAAGGTAAGCGTAGCACCGTACTGCTGCAAGATGTCTCGCCCCCAAAGGTTGATGTGCACGTCAAGAATGTGTGGCCGAATTACCGCCGTGCCGTCAGCCTTTGGAATCGTGACTGTCACCCACTCTCGGCTTCTGAACGGTTCCTGAATGCCGCCTACCCCCCACACATCGGAGACCGGCTCAATGGCCCACTCCCTTGGCCACTGGCCTCTGCTTATCACGCTCACATCCGCTCCGGTATCGAGTAACCCTGAGAATGCTCTTTTGTTCAAAAATACCTCGATAACGGGGCGCTGCTTCCACTCAATGTTGGTCTCCACTGTCGCTAAGACCTGGTATCCTTGTACTGCCTCACTGGCGCTCGAGCGGTCCTCTGACCGGGACTCGGAGCTGTCACTGAGCCTTCCCTGGCTATCTGCTGGCGAGTGACAAGGAACCATGATCAGTTGCGCTAAGGTGTCTCCCTTGTGGATTGTTTGGGGCAGATGAGTCCACAACTGAACTTGGAGAACGCCTGAAAAATTCGAGTCAATGACTCCTGGAATTACGAGAATTCCGCGTGCTCCAGCTACACTACGGGGCAAAACTAAACCTATAAAGCCCTTGGGCAGTGGACCCATGTACTGGGAGTCCACCAGATAGACCGTGCCTGGCAGGTCGCATGTAACGTCCGCCTGACAAGTCAAGTCTAACCCTGTACTACCCTTGGGGCTGGCCTGTGCCCTCGCAATGCCTGGAATGTGACCTGAATCTAGTCTAGCTCTGGCGAGCTCTGAATGAGGGAAGCCTCTGTTTGGACCGGGGCCAGAGACATGCCCGCGTTCCGGTTTCCCGAATTCGGTCAGTCTCGAGCCCAGTGGTAGCCTCTTTTGCACTTCGGACATGGGGTGTTTGGAGCCTTGGGACGGCCGGACTTGTGTCCGCCTCCCTTGGATCGGCACTCCCTAGCGAAGTGACCAATCTTGCCACAATTGTGACATGCTCCTTGGGTCTTTCCTTTAGGTCTCTTACCCCCTTGCACCGCTGCCGCTAGCAATCCCATCTTGTAGGATTCTGTGCCAACGTCGGCGCAAGCTCTAATCATGTCCGTAAGGGTCAAATCCGGACGATTGCCCGGGGACTGCAAGATTTTATGGCAGTCTAGATTGGCATTGTCCTTGGCTAGCTTCATCATGAGCTCTTGCTGGGCTTGCTCATTATCAATCTGCCTGCTAATTGCTTCCTCCAGGCGATTGATGAAGTCCATATAGGGCTCCTGGGCTCCTTGCTTAATAGCGGTGTAATTTTTAGCCGCTTTGCCAGTTGCTGGGACTTTGAAAAACGCCCTAAAGGCGGCCTCGGCCGACATCTGGAGAGTGGCGAGAGGCAAGTTGATCTGGGCATCGATGGGCTCAAAGGCACCTGAACCATACAGCTGGTCAGGAAGTACTGCGCCTCCCATCCTGGCAGCCCTCGTCTGCGCCTCAAGGCGAAACTCGCTGTCCCAAATTAAATACTGGCTAGGGGTGAGCATCATCCGCATGACGGCTTTCCAGTCATGGGGAATCCACATGGTGTTTTCGCACACTTGCTGGAGCGTCCCCCTGGTAAAGCGACTTTGGAGCCCTGTTTCTGAAATGGCTTTCCGTATATCCATGAGAAGCTTATACGGAACTGGGGAATGAATTATCTGTTGGGTGCCTGTGAGCGTGTCTATTTCCATGCGGATGGGACATATCTGACTAAGCTCAGCTAGTTCTTCTGCTGGCAACTCCCCCTCCCTGAGTTCTTCCTCTACTGTGCGCTGAAGGGCACTTTTGGTAGCTAGGGAACCCGTTGCTGTCAGAGAAGCGCCTGCGCTCCTCATTCCTTGCATTCCGTCGGTGACGTCTGCAGCTGTCACCGAGGGAAAGCTCCCTATGCTACTCTGCCTAAATTGGACTGACGGATAGAGCGCCGTAGGCGCTGTTGGTTCGGCTGGCGCATCTGGCAGATTTGGGGGTTCTTTGGCCTCTACCCGGACTGGCTCTATCTCCGCCAAGAGCTTCCTACATTTTCTCCATGTGCGAATTACGCCTCCTGGAGCTTTCGGGGGTTGCTGAATGCAGTCTCCTATCTGATCCCAGAGCTCAAGGGTTAACGTACCTACTTCTGGGTAAAGTAGGCAGTGTTCCCCTAGGTACACCAAAAGTCTTGCTAGCTCTCCGCTGTGAAAACGCACCTTAAATACCCTGGCCAGGATTTTGAACTCTCCCTCACGAGTTCTTTGGCTAGCGGATGGACGCTGTCGCTGAGGACAGGTCCCCATATTACCTGCGATTGGGTCCTCGGAAGATTCCTCCTCGGGACGAGTCGACGCGTCTTTGGCAGGCAACAGGTTCTGGCGATGACGCTTCTGGGTAGAGCTCGGAGCGTGGACTGCGGCCACGGGCCCTCGGTGGCCACTGCGCTGTCAGGGGCTCACAGCTGCCCTGAGCGGAACACGTTTTTCCCTTTGGCGCAAGCCGCCGCGAAAGCCGGGAGCAAGCTGTAGGATGCCTCTTTGGACTGCCTCACCGCAGGCCGTCCCTCCGATCGGCTGGCTGCCGGACGGAGTGCCGCGCTGTCCTCCGGGATGATTCGGACACGGTTCAAGCGCAGAACCGGACCGTGTGATCGCTACTCTGAGGAAGCCGCTTGCCTACTCACGAGTAGATCACGTCTCGGGGTCACCAGATGTAGGAATCGGGGCCGCTGAGGGCCGTAGGTCCCGGAGGAGACTGATCAAGGAACGATACGAGGCAGTATGGAGGAGGATAAGATCAGTGGTTTATTGGGAAAAGGGCATCATCATATATAGGAGTAAAAGCGCAACGGTGGCAAAAACAGTCATCTGACAGAAATCACATCACCTGTTTGCTCGGGTTAATTGGGAATCTCTCAGAGGGAAGTTAATTAACTTGGCCAAACACAGACTGGGGAAAACACCGTTGTTTGGGGATTAGGCAGGGGTAAACATGGCCTCTGTTTACACCCGGGGTAAAGTTGAGCTTGGAGAT
The DNA here is from genome assembly GCA_035047305.1 of Bradypodion pumilum. NCBI lineage: Eukaryota > Metazoa > Chordata > Lepidosauria > Squamata > Chamaeleonidae > Bradypodion > Bradypodion pumilum. The sequence continues at coordinate 17,608,824 of JAWDJD010000006.1, read as the reverse complement.
GAGTGATTATTCTAATGGGTAACTGGGTTAGCTATTCGCTCTCTCAGCAGATCCGCTGGTCAGGTCAGGAAATTGGGTGAATCAAACCCTATCATTTATCCACCCCCCTAAATTTCTCTGCCCGCAGAGCCCACGGCTCAAGGAGCGTTCCCCCGAAGTGGCCTCTGCGCGGGCCGTTCCATGCCACTGGGGCACGGGGAAACCACAAGCGTGCCTGCCTCGTGCACACCTTACTGATTGGTTAAAAAGCTGCATGTTAGTTAGGCAACTACGTGCCATCCCTGGGTATAGTAGGGAGGGCTTGACAGCCTTGAGTAATGGTATCAGAGGCCCAAGCTGGGGGCCCAGGCCTAGGCACCAGGCATCTAAGTTACGGCATAAACAGATGAGGCAGGAGAACGATCACCCACGATTTATGACCATGGTTTGCCAATAGACACAGCGATCGTGCTGTGAACATCCTCACAACGGAGTATTCCTTCTTCACGTGACCACAAAGGGTGAATTGCATAGGGCTGGTATTCCCTATCTGCCCTGGATGGGGTCTTAGAGCTGCCGTCTCCCTGACAGCCCCATACAATGCATGCACAGTTTGAAGAACGCAATGACTGTCCCGGTTTGGCGGCAGAGAATTATGGCATATATTCAGTGGTGGGATTAATATTTTTTTTACTACCTACTCTGTGGGCATGGTACGGTGGGCATGACCAGGGGGAAAGCCCTGTGTTGTTTCAAAACTTGGATGAGCAGGGCCAGCCAGAATTTCTGCTACCAGTTCTGGTGAACTGGGGCGAACCTTCTGAATCACACCACTTCATATATTCCTCCATTTCTCTCTCACACACACACAGATACATATAAAATATTTCTTATTCCCCACTATTATTAATTTAGCTGGGGAAGAGTACCTCTCCTGTTATACCCCTGCAGAAATGTATGAAGGACTTGCTGCTAATGCCAGTTTGAATATAATACAGGTTTTCTTTTGCTCAGTGTGCCCCCCAGAATTAGAACTGTGGTATCTTTCTACCACAACTTGGTAATGAGTGGCCTCTGTGTGCCTTTATTGTACAGTAATTCTTAAATAAATTCTTAAACTCAGCCCCATCCGTGGTATAGATTAGGGGTCAGCAAACTTGGCTCTCCAGGTGTTCTTGGACTTCAATTACCAGAAGCCCAGGTCAGTACACCTGCTGATCAGGGATTCTGGAAACTGAAGTTCAAGAACATCTGGAGAGTCAAGTTTTCTTACCCCTAGTATAGATTATAGCCAAACTAAATTCCCTTATTGGTCAGTCTGGCTATTATTACCTGATTTAACTGGGAAATCTGTGTGCTGCGACTACAGTATTTATTTTAAGTTTGTTATGTCGTTGTTTTTACAAAGGTATGAGTCAATGATTAGTAGAATCAGATCAATACAGTATATTTATATCTAGACAAGTTCTGTAACTCACAAGACCAGCTACCCAAGATGGTCAGTCATTACACATCATCTTTGTGAACTTCAGTCTTTCTCAGCTTAATAGTTATGACAAGATATACCCCTTCTCATTAGTCTTTTTTCTCTCCATTTATTCTCCCATTCTTCCCTCTATTCTGATTGGATCATTCCCTTGGCTTCCTCTTGCCATCTCCTTCCTCAGATTCCTTACAGAAGGAGTGTGCCTTTTTAAGCCGGCGCTGGGTCACGCTCCCTCAGACAGCTATGGGGGCCAGATAGCCATTTTACCCTTCCTCCACCACATGGCACTTCCTGGTGTGGTGGAGGGAGGGGGCACATGAAATGGCACTGCGGGCCGTAGGTTGAGAATCTCTGCCTTACAGCTTCTCCTTCTTCTTCACTTCTTTTGGAGCAAAACTTTGACTTGCTCTGGCCCATTCCTGTCTAACAGTAACTCATCCAATCATATCCCAAGGCCCCTCTGTCTTTTTCTCTGTGACATTAGGACAGGTTGTCTACTAGCAGTTTTTCCACACATGCAAGTCTTTTTCTTGAGCTGACATCTTAGTTAGCAATGGCCATATCGGAACTGTGAAACTTGATACTTCTTGATAACTTGCCCAGTATGTTGGGAAGCTAAGCAATGGGAAGGACCCAGGGGCCCTTCAATGGGAACTCTACCCCAAATTTTGGCAGGATGTTTCATGTACCAGTCTGCCGTTGGCTAAATGTGTGCATTTCTTCAAATGGGATGAATAGGGGAAGGGATCTGCCTACAGAATACATTCTTGCTGAGCGAAAGAGAGTCATACAAGACATCACATTTCTGCCTACATTCTTGGCCTCCAAACCAAATGGATATTATCCTGTATTCTGATTTTATTTTATTTTTGGTACAAAAACATTTTGTTAGCAAGGTAAAAGTAAAGGTAAAGGTTTCCCTTGCTTGAAAGCCAGTCGTATCCGACTCTAGGGTGCAGTGCTCATCTCTGTTTCAAAGCCGAAGAGCCAGCGTTGTCTGCTTCTGCAGATGTTTCTGTGGTCATGTGGCAGGCATGACTAGACACCGAAGCGCACGGAACACTGTTTACCTTCCCACCGAAGTGGTCCCTGTTTATCTACTTGCAATTTCTTGCTTTCAAACTGCTAGGCAGGAGCTAAGACAAAGACAGGACTCATTCCGTCCTGCAGTACTCGGGAATCGAACTGCTGACCTTCCGCCTCCCAGTCAGCATCTTAGACACTTGAGCCACTGCAGTCCCTTTAAGCAAGGGTGAAATATAAATTAATCAGTCTAAATGTCAATATAATCCACCTCAACGTGCTCCACAAGTTAAGGCAGATCTTCCTTGCCAATCCATAAGGAACAGAAACATCAGAAATATCTGGGAAGTTGTATGTTTTCACAACATGAAGTTACAACTGAACCTTGAAAGATGCTCAAGTACCAGGACACCACACCGCAATCAAATTACTATTGGCTCCGCGTAGGCCTCCCACGCAGTGCTGATTCATTACCTGCAGCTAAATTGCAATTAGAAAAGTGCAACAGTCTCTCTTGTCAGGAAGGAAGATGCAGCAAGCGAAATCAAGTTATAATTTTTTCCCCTCCCGGTACTAAGCCCCCTAAGTATTTTGTAAAAACAAAACGTGAGTCAACCAAAACCCAAGGGAAGGAGCTTTCAGAAAACAAGACTTAATCCATCCAGAGGCTCTCTCAGACGGTAAAAGCTGTGGGAATTGGGTTCCACTCTCTGGCAAATGGAAGAGAGCATTCATTAAGAGCAAGGTGGAATCGTGGCCTGACACTCTTTCTGAAAATAAAGGTTGAAGTGATATGAACAGAAGTGGGGAGGCGGGGGATGTTTTTCATGTCCAGATGCAATTTCTTTCTGAGACACCTTCCTGTAATCATTCTAATCATAAGACGGATAGCTATTAATATAGTATGCAAAACCGTTTTTACAGTCGAGAAACCCAGTCCAGGTTAGCCTTGGCACTAGGCAGAATGAAGTAATCACTTTTCACATAGAAGCAGCATTCAGGGATATGTGGAATAGTGACAGCATATAGGACCGTGATGATGAACCTTGGCACTCCAGATGTTCTTGGACTTCAATTCCCAGAAGCCCCCGTGAATCCACACAAATGGGTTTACTGTGATTCATCCGGCCTACGCCACCCTTGTCACTCCTGGAAGTAGAAGTAAAATGTGCCCATATGGCACGTGAAATGGTGCTGTGGGTCACAGGTTGAGAATTATGGATCTAAGACAACACAGGGTTAGATTTAGCAGGTGTATTGTGCCTATAGGATTGCAGCAGGTGGATCACTGAAAGGGACCTTCAAGTTATGCCCTTCATGTTTAGTACAAAATCCTGAGCTGAAAGCATGAGACACAACCCAGCAATTTTGACCAAAGTGCAATGAGAAATCACACCTTGTATTTTATTGTTTCTTTCTGGGCTTATTAAAAATTTAAATTGATATGATTGACATGTCAGAATTATGGTAGCTTGGATTTTATTTATATTCCTTCATCTCTTGCTTTTTGTTCATTTGGATATGCTAGGCTTACTGAGGTTAAATAATGTGATTACTCCTCTCAAATCATTCCAGAAGGATGAATTATTTCTCCTCCTCCGCCTCCTCCCTTTTCCCTTGCTCCCTCCTCTTGTTTTGCTTTATTTGAAGTTCAAGAAACCAAGGTAGTTTGCTTAACCCTCGTTGCCCTTTCTGTCTGAAAGCAAAAAGGGAATTTTAAAATATTAATGTTTTGAGTAAACAAATCAAGATTTTATTATTATTATTCAGAGAGAGAGACATATGGTGCAATAACTCACAATTATTATATTTCTCTCCAAAGCAACATTCAGGATACTGTAGACATGTGTCATGGAGAACTGACAGAAAAAATCAAGTCCATGCTTAAATGACTGAATGTACTGGTTTGCTTGCTGCTGGTATGTAGCCAACAATATCAAAATACGGGCTGGTGTGAAATGGCCATTATTAGCAGCTGTGCAGCAGATGTTTTTCTGTGCTATCATGTCACCTCCAAATTACGGTGAAACTATGAATGAGAGATCTTTTGGTGTCTTGCACGGAAGACAAAGAAGGAGCCGCAGTAAGGGCTAAAACACAACTTTATTGCATGGTAGTCAGAGTGAACATGAGGTAATGGTGAACCAGCAGCATTATTTATAGCACACTGTACATTTTGAATAACCCGGGTGATAGTTCATTGGTTACTGTCCACGTGACGTCATGGATCGTCGCGCCCATCTTCTCCAGGTGCGGTGTGGCGGGAAGGTTTCCTGCCCTTCAGGTATTCAGGGGAATCTGTATCATGTGAACTGGATACTGCTACTGCCACCGGCAGTAGCATTCTTAACAGCTTGCTACAATGTGTCTCTGATTATTTATAATGGATACAATTGCCGGATACAATCAGTTAAAGAGTACTTGTCACATTCTATTCAGTACATAAAAGATCTCCAAATGTCCTGTCCTCAGCAGCCCTGCTCAGGTCTTGTAAACTCAGGCCTATGGCTTTTTTACAGTGTCAATCATCTCATATTTGTTGCAATTGTTTGTAATTCAAATTTCAATGCCGCCCAATCAGGCGAACCTGGTTTTCTGCTTTTCCTGTTTATGGTTTCCCCATGCCCGGTGGGCATGGAACGGCCCTGGCAGAGGCCACTTAGGTGAGAAGGCTCCCGGCGGTGGTTTCTGCGGGCAGAGAAATTAAGGGGGGTGGATTAATGATAGGGTTTGATTCACCCAATTCCTTGACCTGACCAGCGGATCTGCTGAGAGAGCGAATATCTAACTCTGTTACCCATTAGAGTAATCCTCATCTCCGAGTCCCCGTCTTATCCCAGATGTAAACAGAGGCCATGTTTACCCCAGTCTTATCCCTAAACAATGGTGTTGTCCCATGTCTGTGTTTGCCCCAGTTAATTAACTTCCCCAAGAAGGATTCCCAATTAACCCGAGTAAACAGGTGATGTGATTTCTGTCAGATGACGGTTTTGCCACCGTTGCGCTTTTTCTCCTATATATGTTGAAGCTTTCCCTCAATAAACTACTGATCTGATCACGCTCCATATTGCCTCGTATCGTCTCTTGATCAGTCTCCTCCGGGACCTCCGGCCCTCTGCGGCCCCGATTCCTACACCTGTTGCCGTCAATCTTTCCCAGCATTATTGCTTTTCCAGAACATCTTGCCTTCTCATCATCTGCCCCAAGTGAACAGCCTCAGTTTCATCATTTTCACCTCCATAGACAGTTCAGGCTTGATTTGCTCTAGGATCCCTTGTTCATCTTTCTGGCAGTCCAGGGTAACCAGAAAACTCTCCTCCAGCATCGTATTTCACGTGAATCATCTTTTCCTGTCAATTTTATTTACTTGTCCAGCTTTCACACCTGCACATAGTACAATAACTGATAATACAAGAGGGTCAATGATCTTGGCCTTCATTTCCAGTGACATATCGTTACACTTGGTGATATTTTCTAATTCATTCATTGTTGCCCTTCTGATACTTTTGGCTGAAGTCTGCAATGGTATTGCAGACTTCAGCCAATTTCCTCATTGTCAACATTAAAGTTGTGTAGTTCTTCTGTAGTCATGATTTTGTCTTCTTAATGTTCAACTGCAGTCCTGCTTTGGCACTTTCTTCTTTTACCTTAGCTAAAAGTTGTATGAAATCATCGCTGCTTTCTGCCAGTAAAGCGGCATCATCTGCAGGGCCGCCATCAGGGCAGCACTACCAGTACTTCCGTATAGGGCCCGGAGCTGACAGGGGCCCTGTCACTGCCGGCCATAAGAGTGTGGTGACAGAGAAAAGTGTGTGTGAGGGGCAATAGGATTGCTCAGTATGGGGCCCAGAAATTTCTGATGGTGGCTCTGATCATCTGCATATTTCAGATTATTAATATTTCCTCCACCAATTTTCATTCCTTCATTTGAATCCAGCCTGGCTTTCTATGTGATATTTTCTGCATACAAATTGAGCAGATAAGGGAATAAAATCTACCCCCTTATCTGACACTTTTTCCTATAGGAAACCATTGTATCTCTCCATATTCAGTCCTAATGGTAGCTGCTTATCCACACTAAAAGTTACACATTAGGTCAATCAAGGGCTGAATGACAACCATTTCTGCTACAGATAGTGTGTAGGTAAAGGTAAATGTTTTCCTTGTTTGAAGGCCAGTCGTATCCGACTCTAGGGTGCAGTGCTCATCTATCTTTACAACCAAAGAGCCAATGCTGTCTGCAACTGCAAATGTTTCTGTAGTCATGTGGCAGGCATGGCTAGATGCCAGAGTGCACGGGATGCTGTTACCTTCCCACCAAAATGGTACCTATTTAGCTACTTGCAATTTCTTGCTTTTGAAGTGCTAAGTTGGCAGGAATTGGGACAGAGATGGGAGCTCACTCTGTCATGCAGCACCTGGGTCTCGAACTGCTGACCTGCCAACTTTCTAGTTATCAAGTTCAGTGTCTTAACCACTAAGCCACCACAGTCGCCCAATTCACTAAATTCTGATTAGAATTCATAACACTGGAAGCAGAGAGACCATTACAGACAGTCATCATATAATTAAAAGTTGCAAAACAGACATTCTTCAGACTCAGCAGCATCTGCTTTTTCAGACCTACAAAGTGGCAACCTAAGCTCGAATTGACTTAACAGCACATCATCCTTGTAATTATTGTTCCATTGTTAAAGACCATATGGTGAATGAAAGTTCTGAAATATATATCTTGAACTGTAGAAATATGTAAGGTAAAGCATCTTTCCCCAATTCAGGTAATTTTTGGAAGTTCCAGCAAAAGTGTCTGTTTCTCTCTTTGATCTGAACAGAAGAATCATCTTTTCAACTTGCTGGTACACTGTAGTTCAAGTTAGCAACTCTCTTTCATGTCTAGGGAGAAGACCATTAAAACTGGGACACTCGGGACTGCCCTTCCCTTCTGTCTCCTTCCAGAGATGATAATTGTTTGATCAGACCTACAAAGCAAAGGGAGACATGACCATTTAAAGCAGGAGTTCTCAACCTTTTAAAGCTGGCGGACGGGTCACACTCCCTCCGACAGCTTTGAAGGCCAGATGGCCATTTTGCCCTTCCTCCACCACATGGCACTTCCTGGTGCGGTGAAAGCTCTGGAGGGCCACATGAAATGGCACCATGGGTTGCATCCGGCCCACAGGCCACAAGTTGAGAATCCCTGATTTAAAGCATACTCTGCTGCCAAATTTTTACTATTGATTTATAGTCTTAATACAAATTTCCACAGTGGTACCCCAGTTAGTTTGTGGTTTGTCAAAGAAGAAATGTGTGGTTCCACTCTTATTTGGCATAAGCTTTCATGGAGCACAGTCCACCTGAAGTTTTATTGCTCTCATCTTAGAAGGAAGATGGTGGAAAACCTCTGTCTGGGGTCTAAGATCAATTAATTTGTATTAACATGGAACATTTATTATGGAATAAACCACAACGAATGAATGCAGAGAGTTTCTGATCAGTGCCTATTGTTTCATTCTGATGTACTCTATAAATGAGAGGTCAGACTTCAGGTTTAGAGGACCTACTAAAAAGGTGAAACCCATCGACAGCAGTGGAGGAAACCCCAAATCTTTAGCAATTGCAGTACAAAATAATTCTTCTTCTAAATTATACTGTGAAATATAGAAACTTTAAGCAGAGTGGATTTTCATGGGGAAGAACTGACGTCAATTCATTTCTGATATTGAGATGAAATCTTAGATTTCTAATTAATTGCTTGATTCTTTTGCTAACAAGTATTCTAAATTTTTATTTTTGAAATAGTAGCTGTGTTAGTCTGTGTTTCAAACATATCAGAGAGTAAACAAAACAAAAAGACAAAAAAAGTGGCACTTTAAAGACTAACTGCTGTATTTCAATGTTAGCTTTTGTGGATCAAGACCACTTCATCTGACAGAAGAGTGAGGCTTCATGGCATCAATGTATACACATCAGGTACAATTTATACACATCTGTACTCCTGTCCTTGTAGTCTTTAAAGTGCCATATTTGTTGTCTTTTTATTTTGTTTATTCTCTGATATGCTTAATTTATATATATATATATAGATAGATAGATAGATAGATAGATAGATATAGATATAGATATAGATATAGATATAGATATAGATATAGATATAGATATAGATATAGATATAGATATAGATATAGATATAGATAGATAGATAGATATAGTGAATGTTGAAGATTGTCATGGCAAGTCATTATCTCTTAGTCCCACATATAATGACAATACTGGACATCTTATCATTATGTCATTATCTATTATCATTATGTAATGATAATACTGGACCATAAGGAAAGCTGTACACAGAAGAATAGACGCCTTTGAACTGTGGTGCTAGAGGAGACTTTTGAGAGTACCCTGGAACACAAGGAGATCAAACCAGTCAATCCTGAAGGAAATCAATCCTGGCTACTCATTAGAAGGACAGGTGCTGAAGATGAAGGTCAAGTACTTCGGCCACCAAATGAGAAGAGAGGATTCACTTGAGAAGGCCTTGATGCTGGGAAAGATTGAAGGCAAAAGGAAAAGAGGGCAGCAGAGGATGAGGTGGCTAGATGGCAGTGTTGACGCAATGGGCGTAGATCTGCAGGGAATGACAGAGGAGCCTGGCGTGCAGTGGTCCATGGGTCACAAAGGGTCGGATTTGACTGTGCAACTGAACAACAACAACAAAACAATTTATTACAAGGATAAATGAGATAAGCACTTGAAAGTTTGAAAAGGAGCAGTATAAATGGTAAATATTATGATTTAAATACTCAAGTCACTTTGTTAAATAACTGAATTTGCTAACTCAACAGTTTCTAAACATTTCTATCTCTTTAATTAGCTCCAACAAATTCTGTTCTTAAATTTTGCTCTTCAACTGAGCAGAGCTTGTTTTGTAGAAACTTCAGCATCTTCGTATACCAGATCTATGTGCTCTACCACCTTTTTCTTTCAGGTTTGATGGCGATGAGAAAAGGAACATGGTCATATTTTATCTAGACAGGAAGATGGAAGAGAAAACAACCGCTGTGACTATGTGTAGATTTTTGCCACCTCTGTGCGGGTGTTCTCGAAACCTGATGCCTTCAGTAAATTTTGTTTTGTTTTGTTCCAGAGTGCTCAGACGTCAAACGAAGGTGTCTTGATATTCACATTCATTACGTGAATGAACTGTGAAAATAACTCAGATCAACTTTTTCCACTCTCTTTGTGATATTAATCCACAGCTGCATTTTGGAAGAAAACCACTGCCAAACGTTGCCTCTGATCTGAAGCCTGTAGATCTTCCCACACAGTCTAGAGAGGCTGGTCTGAAAGGAAAACAGAATGCTTTTTTGAAAACCAGTAATTAGACACTCCTTGGCATGAAATAGAATTCCAAGTCAATTCCTTCAAACTTGCACTTTTATGATAGGCCTTAGCTTTCCTGGTTGGGGGCAAAAGCTACTCAACTCTTCCCATCATTTAGCACAGTGGAATAGTATCATGGAAACCAGCTGGCTTCATTTAACACCAGCTTGACAACATTTGAAAATAAATGCTCCTGTTTTCTTCATGTGGCAAAGAAAGATTTGCTCTGGAGTAGATGTGATGGCGAACTTCCCTTAGCCTCTTAGATTCTTGGCTTTTAGTAAAAGTGTTTGAATGTGAACACTAATGGTTATGTCAGATGGTGCAACCTGTTATCCTGTTACTTAGTGTTGTCATTCCTCTCAGCAAATCTGTCTCTCTGGGGGGGGGGGGAATTGATAATAATAATAATAATAATAATAATAATAATAATAATAATAATAATAATAATAATAATAATAATAATAATAATAATAATAATAATAATAATAATAATAATAATAATAATAATAATTTTGTGTCAGAAATTATTCTGAGTTGAAAGGATTTTTGCTGGAGAAACTCCACTCAGGATAGAACAAGAGACCCGGGCTAGGAAGAGAGAATAGGTAGCTCAACTTTCTGATAGTACCACAGGTGGAAAATACTGGTATCTTATTCAGAACCAGTAGAAGTCCAGTTAAAATCAGTACAAAAGCTCTGAAAAGGTTGGTTAAAGGTGCTGGAAAAGCAAATGATGATACCAAGCTATAGCATATATGTGACTGAGCTTGTTGCTCGCAAGCCCTCATTACAGATGAATCGGTTTGACCATTTTGTGCTGCAAGTTGAAAACAGGAGTAAACAAAATGTGCTACACTGCAGAGCAATGGAAGTTGTGGACCTGCAAATGCCATTAGATTGCAGCTTCCCTGACCACAGGTCATTTTAGATGAAAGTAACTGACAGGCCTTTGTCTATGAAGAAAAACAATGAAATGCTGTATATATCCCTGGAGGTGAAACTTTGTACCTCAAGCTGAGGCTATAAAGTTGCTGCTTCCATTTTGGAACTTCACTTTAAACTATAAGGGCCTAGCTTCAACATCTGGCCCAGGCTATTCTGGGACTTCTCTTTCTTCCTACCTTTTAAGCTCTGCAATGCCTATCCTGATGAAAAGTCCAACAGAACTTGAAAACTAGCCTGGTTTTCAGATTTTAGTGACATTTAACAGGTATCACCCACTTATTTTGGTATGATAGTAAAGCTCTACAAAAACACACCTATATACTCCACTTAAAGCACTCTCTAGACAATTAACATGTTGCTCCCTACATGTTGGGTTTTCATTTTATTGACCTTAGAAGGATGGAAGGTTGACTCAACCTTGTGCTTGTCAGAATCAAACGCAAGTCATGAGCAGAGTTTTGGCTGTAGTATTGCACCATGTATCCACATTTATTCCATTGCCCACTGATCCAAGATACTGACTGAGGGAAAGCTTCTATAATACTTATTGCCTACTTGCTTAATGGGTAGGCAAATTGTGACCCATTAGACATTGTTTGACTGCAATTACCACCATTCCTAGCATGACCAGTGGAGAGCAATAATGTACGTTAGAGTCCAATAACATCTGAAGGGCCACAAGTTGTCAGCCTCTAATTCATATGCTGATTTTCTGCCATTGTTTCCACAGCTGCTTCTAACATAAGGATAAAAACAGTACAATTGTGGGTGAGGATGGGCAGAAGCAGAGCACAGAATGTTCAAATATAAATTAAAATAATTGCATATTGAAAACTAGCTGTAAAATATCAAATTGAAAGATGGTAGACATAAAAAGCTCTACTGAAATGCAAGTGTATTCAAACTCTAACGGAAAAGTCACAGAAAGGCAACTTAACAGATGTTGATGAGGAAGCAGTCCAGATCTTCACTACCACCTCTAAAAAAGCCTTTCCTTCCCAGGTACTGTATCTCAAAATGAGGTCAGGAACATAACAATAGGTCTATTGGGAGCAAGCAGTTGCTAAGATAACCTTGTCCTAGTCTTCCAAGAATTTGAAGGCTAAAACTAGCATCCTAAATAGCATGTATATGTAAACTGGTGCAACATAGTTGAAACTAATTACATTTTTGCTCTTAGTCAATCTCATCGACTACTGTAATGCCCTCTAAGTGGGGCTTCCCTTGAAATTAACACAAAAACTGCAAAGGAATGCAGCATCCAGATTGATCATGGGTATAAGGAGATTTGAACACATCTGCCCAATTCTGGCTCTCCTGCACTTGTTACCTGTTTGTTTCCATGTGATGTTCAAGGTGTTGATAAAGGTCTCCCTTGCTTGAAAGCCAGTTGTGTCTGACTCTAGCATGTGGTGTTCATCTCCATCTGCAGCCAAAGAACCAGTGCTATCTGTGTCTGCAGACCTTTCAATGGTCATGGTTGGCATGACAAGATGCCCGAGTACTTACCTATAAAGCCTTAAATGGCTTGGGCTCTTAGTACATTTTGCAGCATCTCCTTCTTAGATCCTCATATAATCTAGTTGCAGGTGCCTATGCCAAGGAAGGCCGGGAACATGGTGATAAGGAGCCAGGCCTTCTCAGTTGTGGCACCCATATTATGGAATACACTCCCTCAGGAAATTTGTGAGGTGGCTTCTCTTAACATCTTTAAGAATTAGCTTTAATCCTGACTATCAGGGCCATAGCCAGAGGCAGGTGAGGGTGGTGGTGGTGAAAACCCTCCTGAGCTAACAGCCCGCCCACCCCAACCCACCCATGTTATGTGTGTGACATTGTTGCCCCCCCTGGAAAAAAATTCGCCTTCCCCACAAATCTAGAATCCTGGCTATGGCCCTGCTGACTATTCAGGGAAGTTCTCACAGAGGTTCTCTCTAGTGGAGGAATATGAAAGTACATTACAGTATTTGCCACCTGCATTATTCAATATTGCTTAATGTTTATCATCAAATATTGTATTTGTTTTATGATTTTAGCATCTGTGCGTTTTAAAATTGTTGCACACTGCCCAATGTAGCTGTAGCAATATGCTAGATGGGCAGTATGATAGTATGATAAATGAATAAATAAACAAAAACATCCACTCCACAATAGAAAGGGAGTCAAGCATCACTTTCGTGTGAACTTCCTGCTTCTCAGATCTCAGAGTGGGGAGATGTGTATTGCAGAATTTGTTGTTATATTGCTGTCCAGTTGCTGTTTGAAGGTAATAGTAATATTGACAAGATATTTCTGTTTTTAGTATGAAAAACACCAAAGGCTCAACATTAGTGCCTCCAAGCAGGATTATTTCTGGAACTTAGACATATTGTGTCTAACCCACTTACTCACCTTTCTCAACTTCTTCTTCTTCTGTGTCTAGGCCAGACGTGAAACTGCCAAAATGAACCACCTTTTGGTAAGTTCATTCTGCAGTTCCTTTTGCCTAGCCTAGTGTGAGATAGATTAGCCAGCAACGCATGGTTGCCGTTACCAAGGGTACACCTGACTGTGGATCAAAAATACCACACAATCTTCAAGGAGGCTCTTTCTGTGTATTCCATTTTTCTCAACAATTTGAACTTAAAAGGAGAAAGATACACAAGGAGGAGAAAAATGGGCACAAGTTAAAAGCAGTGGAAAGAAGGAGGAGGAGAGAGAAAGCATTTGAGAAAAAGAGACCCAAAGTGAACCAGGAATGAAGAGCCCCTGAACTCTGAAGAGCTTATGATGTATGTTTATCCTGACCACAAACCAGAAGTATGTTTCTGTTGAAATGGTTGAATCCACAGCTGTTTTAAAATCCCTCGGTACTTCTGAGACAAATGATGTGAGTCGGGCTGTGCTAACAGGGTCAGCCTTGGAGCCAAGAGAGGGCTCTGACTGATGCCGAATCACAGCAATTCCATCCCTTTTCGCATCAATCACTGCTCAGTGGAAATCCTAGGGGACTGTCAGCCTCTCACACAATACTGTTTACATTAGATGATGATGTAAAGCTTCTCTTTAGATCCTCTACGGTTCCTGCTGGATTATAATCCTGGCTAAACGGACACACATAGGTTATTATTACAGCTGTGCAGGGAGTACAAAAAGACACCAAGAGCGCAGTGTCCTCAATCCTTGTGAAAGGAAAAACACCGTGTTCTGTTAAGCAAGCCTGTTGTGTCTTCTCTGCGGGGTAAATATTATCTCTTCGTTCCAATTACTATGAAGTGACTCCAGGGTGAGTGAACGGCCCAAATGCTCTCTACAGTAGCAACTACTCATGCTGCTGTAATTGCTAAAGGAGCTTGAATGTATTTCTTCACAGCAGCCATTTTAATTCACTTCAAAAAGGATTCACTGTCAGTAATATAATATTTTTGCTCTATGGATTCATGCCCTAAGGTGATAAATGTACCATAAATGCCAGAGCTAATCTATCATATAATGTTTCCTTCTTTTCCTTTCCCCTTTCTCCTCTCCTCCGATGACCACTTTCAACGGTAAAATATAAATAAGGGTCTTTAGACATTGTGTCATAAACACATGGAGTTTGAAGAATCAAAGTAGAATTTTAAAACAATAACTACAGCCACAACAGGTACAGTAGCTCCAGCTGTTAAAAGCAGGCAAAGTCATCTGCTAAAGGTAAACAGAGTACCAGTCAAATCAGGGCTGGGGAACAAGTTGTCCTCCAGATGTTGCTGAAATATATTTCCATGAGCCTTAGCAACAGAGCCAACAAAAAAAGGATTATGGGAGTTTAGTTTGACAAGTGTTAGAGGCCCACTGAGATAAAATTTTGACAGATCTCAAAGGTAGCAGGGTGCTATATATCTCTATATGAAAGCCACCCTTTCCTTCTCATAATAGCTTAAATCACATGCTAGATTGTCACTTATTTTGCCATGAAGTATGTATTCATTGACTTCCTGGCCCTTCATACCTTTAAATTACTTTGGCTCAATATATCCTCCCTAACCTTAATCTTTTCCAGGCCTCCTTCAGATGGGCTTTTGGTAGCTTGGCTCTCTCTGATCTCCATTCTAAGAGCTAAATAGGCAGTGTATTGGGAAAGCCTGCAAGTTATTGGTGAACAGGCTTCATACTTGCAGAATTTACTTTGATTTTGCTGCAACACTAAGATCCATTTATGTGTGCGTGTGTATGTGTATATCTGCGTATACATATATTTTGACTGCACTACAACTCTCTAGCAGAGAATTAAAAGTGTCTCAAACCAAATGTGTCAGCAGTGTTGTCTTCAAGCCACACAGACTGATTCCTCTTCTCACCATATGTCCTGATCAGACATTTGCCTTGCCACCTGAAAGCACTGCCTAATTTTCATTTCATTTCATTTATTTGATTTGTATTGACTGAAAACTTCAGAAATGTAGCTCTCAAGCTTGCTAAAGAGCTAATCAAAATGCCTCCCTACCCCCAGCCAAATCTTGCTGAAGAATCCAAGATTCAAAGTTCCAAAGGGAATGATTAAATGGCGCTGAATTTGGAACTCAACAACAAATCATGGCTTTTAATTGTGTTCTGTTGCTTGTTAACAAACCATGGTTTGGCATACTTTCAACGAAGAAGCGCTTTTTTTTCCAGAATACTTCCCCTCTTGTCATATATATGTTATGCACTTTTTCTTTGGTATGTGTTTTATATCAATGTCAATGCCTATTTCTTGGATATAATTTTTAACTAAGTTCATTAGGGTAACCATAGAGTTGTTGAGTTATTAGCTTCTTATTACAACCGATTTCCAGGTGAAAACTGGGATCAGAGATTGGATAATTGTGATGTTACAAAATAAGTTGCTGTGATGATAAGAAGGAAACCACCACAACAAACATATAAATACATTTTCACTAAGCACTGGAGCATGTGGGAAAGGACACTGTTGTGTTCTGATGGTTTTATTGTACACATGGATTACAATGTATCTGAGCCAATGTAACCTTGCCTATAGCAACAATGTAACCTTCAGCTGTATCATATAAACCCTGTAATAGGACGCGAGCTAATGACCACCAGCTGGCAGCAGCGAGCGTCCAAGCTCTCTTGGTCCGAACTCATCAAAGGCAACAGCGCGGGAAGTTTTCCCGCCACCACCTACACCTGGACAAGAAGGGCGTGACCTGCAATGACGTCACGCAGACAGTGGCCAATGGGCTACCATGGCACCACGTTCAAATGTATTACTGCTGTATATAAAGAGCTATCGATCCGCCATTACCTCATGTTCCCTCTGTCCACGATGCAATAAACCTGAGTTAACCCAGCCCGAGGCTGTGTCCTGTGTCTTGGTTTGCATACACCAAATTGGCGACGAAGGTGGGATGATGGATCCCCACGGAACAGCCAGGGCACACAGCGGGTTCAACATCACTAAACCGCAAGACTGGGAGCTGCTTGAGATGGACTTCCAGGCGGCACTGGTGGAACTCAGAGTCAAAGAAGACGACGAGGAGAGGAAGAGGGCCATCCTCACCAGAATGCTCGGGATGGAAACCAAGCGGACGCTGGTGGGCATCATCGCTCCGAAGAAGGTGAGCGAATTTAAGGCGGGCGACATCATGAAGCTGCTGCGAGAGCGATTCTGCCCCTCGAGGGCAATGTTTCCCGCTCGGAGCGCGTTTTGGAGGCGAGTCCAAGCGCCAGATGAGTCGGTTGAGGCATTCGTGGCCGCCATGAGGATAGCCGCCGCCCCCTGTAAATGGGGCGACATCCTAGAGATGGCCCTCAGGGACGGCGTGTTGTGTGGCCTGAAAGACAAAGAGGTACAGCGCAGTTTGATGAACAAGGAGCCGCCACCCACGCTGGCAGAGGTCGTAGAGGCCGCGGAAGCCGCAGAGTCCACGAATGCTGGAGTGGACGAGATGCACCAGTGGCGTGAGTGGCGTCCTAGAGCCGGCAAGGCGGAAAATTCGGTGCACGGGAAGTCCGGACAGTCGGTGCACGCAACTCGACGGGCATCAAAGTCGTCTACGGAAGGCAGCGACGGCGAGGAGGTCCAGAAGGTCCGAAAGGGTGGTCGACGCTGCGAGGGTTGCGGAGCGGCCCATGAGCGCGCGAGATGCCCGTTCAGGAAGGCCGAGTGTTACACCTGCGGCCGTCGGGGGCACATCGCCAAGGCATGCAGAAAACGGAAAGAGGGCCGGAGGCAGTCACAAGACCGTGCGGCCAGACCGGACCGTCCAGCGAGGCCCAAAGATGGCGCCCAGACCACGAGGAGGCAGGACGGCGTGGGCCGCGTCTCGGACGACAGCGAGGACGACGTCCCAGTGTTCAGCGTGTCCGCGGGACAGTCCCATTACTTCGTTGAGGTATTAGTACAAGGGGCCCCTATTAAGATGGAAATTGACTCGGGGTCCTCCTATTCCATAATTCCCCAGAAAGAGTTCCTGAAAATCGACCCCCACATGCGGCCCAAACTTAAAGCGTTGAGGTCCACGCTACGAGACGTACAGGGAAACAGCATTCCGGTGTTGGGGGTCGGGAAATTTCGGGTCAATTTTAAGAGACATTCTGCGGAACTGCCCCTAGTTGTCCTCAAAGGGGGAAGCTGTAGCCTCCTAGGGACACAGTGGTTTCAGCCCTTAGGTTTGTTCATAGGGGGGGTGCATACCGTGGGGGGGGACCCAATACAAGCGGTTTGCGATGCGCATCCCGCCGTTTTTAAGAAAGGACTCGGAAAGTTCAAGGGACCCCCTGTAGCTTTCGACATAGACCCGGAGGTCCGCCCGATAAGACTCAAACCGCGCAGGGTGCCGTTCGCACTCAAGGACAAGATAGAGGCGGAGCTGGACAAACTGGTGGGCCAGGGGATTCTTATTCCTGTTGATTCCGCGGAGTGGGAAACTCCAATTGTAACGGCTCTAAAGGCTAACGGGGAGGTGCGCATTTGCGCTGATTATAAGTGTACAATTAACAAGGCGATCCGCCCTAATGCATACCCGGTGCCAGTGATCAGCCACCTTTTGGCCAGGCTGAATGGGGGAAAGTGTTTCGCTAAACTCGATTTGGCACAAGCCTATCAGCAACTTCCTGTGACCCCCGCCACGGCCGCGGCACAAACGATAGTTACACATAAAGGAGCGTTCCAGGTGTCGCGGTTACAGTTTGGCGTGAACTCGGCACCCGGCCTTTTTCAGTCGCTTGTGGAACGCCTCCTGAAGGGCCTGGAGGGGGTGTTGCCTTATTTTGATGACGTGTTGATAACAGGGGGGAGTGAGGCTGAACTGGCAAAGAGGTTGGATAAAGTACTGACTGTGTTCGAGAAAGCGGGGCTGAGGTTGAGGAAGGACAAATGTGTTTTTTTCGAAACCGAGGTCGAGTTTTTAGGGTTCCGGATCACACCCGAGGGGATTAAGCCGTCTAAATCCAAAGTAGCAGCCATTAAAAAGGCCCCTCGCCCCACATCCAAAACCGAGCTACAGTCCTTCCTGGGGCTCCTCAATTTTTACCATACATTCCTCCCGCGGAAGGCGTCCGTGGCCGAACCGCTCCATCGGTTACTTAAAAAGGAGGAGCCATGGATGTGGGGTGACGAGCACGAGAGGGCGTTCAAAGAGCTAAAGCAACTCCTAACATCTGAGGCAATCCTGACGCACTTCGACCCCAAGCGGCCAGTGGTCCTAGTCTGTGATGCATCCCCGGTGGGGGTGGGGGCGGTGCTTTGCCACGTGTTGGAGGACGGAAGGGAGGCCCCGGTAGCGTTTTACTCAAGGTCCCTGTCCCAAGCGGAGCGAAATTACGCACAAACCGACAGGGAGGCGTTAGCGATAGTAGCGGGAACCAAAAAATTTCACGATTTTTTGTATGGCCGCCCTTTCAAAATCGTGACCGATCACAAGCCACTGTTAGGGATTTTCACGGCGAGCAAGCCCACGCCGCAGATCCTGTCCCCGAGAATGCTGCGATGGGCTATTTTCCTCAACGCATACCAACATGAGTTGGAGTACCGGCCCGGAAAGGAGATCAGCCATGCTGATGCACTTTCGAGATCCCCTTTGCCCTTGTCGGATGACCAGAAGGCGAGAGTTGAAAGAGACCGCCAGGTGTTGCTAATTGAGGTTTTAGACGAATTTGGTGTATGCAAACCAAGACACAGGACACAGCCTCGGGCTGGGTTAACTCAGGTTTATTGCATCGTGGACAGAGGGAACATGAGGTAATGGCGGATCGATAGCTCTTTATATACAGCAGTAATACATTTGAACGTGGTGCCATGGTAGCCCATTGGCCACTGTCTGCGTGACGTCATTGCAGGTCACGCCCTTCTTGTCCAGGTGTAGGTGGTGGCGGGAAAACTTCCCGCGCTGTTGCCTTTGATGAGTTCGGACCAAGAGAGCTTGGACGCTCGCTGCTGCCAGCTGGTGGTCATTAGCTCGCGTCCTATTACAGGGTTTATATGATACAGCTGAAGGTTACATTGTTGCTATAGGCAAGGTTACATTGGCTCAGATACATTGTAATCCATGTGTACAATAAAACCATCAGAACACAACACCCCTCCCCCCTAGGACGAGACAAAGTCTCGAGCCCACACTTAAACACACTCCCCCCCCCCTTAGGAGACAAAGTCTCTCAGCCAAGATGGCTTATTTCGAACACGCTGGGGTCTCGATGCGGGCTGCCTCTCCCCGGGTTTGCTACCTTCTCTTTGTCCCCTGGTTTCCTGTCCTGTAATTGGAGAGGGAGACTCGTTAGTGACTTGCCGCGGCTCCGCGGCGTTGTTGGGAGGTGTGCTCTTTCTTAGGGAGGAACCGGGGGCACCGGGGGCTAACGAAAAACCCCTCTTCTCGCTTGGATGGGTGGGGGAACACTCCTGAAAACCCCCCCGGCTCGCAAAATCAAAATCAAAAGTACAATCGGGGGCAGCGGTCGCGAACTCCTCTCCCCCTTCCCCGGCCCCTGATAGGACTGGCGTATCAAAAGGGTATGAGTCGGGGCCGCTGCTTCTGCCTTCCCCCCTTGCTTGGGACTGTTGTCCACTGCTGTCTCCCCCTTGGGTTAAGCGGGTGGGGGAGAACCCTAACGCTGAATCCTGTTGCTGAGCCCCACTGACTGGCCCACTCACTCGGTGCCTCAGTTGATCTGCGTGCCTCCTCCAGAGGAGGCCGGTGTTAGTCTCGACCCGGTACGACACTGGCCCCGTCTGCTCTACAACCGTCCCTGGCACCCAGGCTGGCCCTGCGCTGGAGTAGTTCCTGCAGTGAACAGGGTCACCGGCGGCGAAACCTTTCGAGACTGCCAACCCTATGTTTTTTCCTTTATCCTCGACTCTCGTCGGGTCTAGCCTGGACAGGATCGTGGCATTAAAGTCTCTTCATTCAAAAATTAAAACCACCTACAAAGAGATTTGTGAACCTGCCTGGATGTTTAGCAAAGTAAAGCAATTCCAAGATTTCACCTGGTACCCTGACTCCTTACAATCCTAATCCACACTAAGAAGATACATCATATACTGTATACAGTACATACTGTATTCTTGTCTTTATCTCATCTCATCCCTATAACAATGAAAATGAATCAGCAATTCCCCCAGTATTACCTAGTGACTACTTTATGTTACTTAGGATAATAATGAACATTTGTTTAGAAATTACCGTTGCTTCCCTTGCTGTGCCTGACACACGAAGAGAGTTGGTTCTATTTTATAAAATACATATGTCTGCATATTTGTGTATAAAAGAAACAGGTGCAAATACTACTGGCCTTGCTATACAGTAACATCTGTAAAGGAAGAATATGAAAATCAGTCCATCTTTGCTGGGGTGTAAAATCTTTCAGGAGTACCTGGTATGCGGATAAAATTTAGGGTACTTCTTAAACACGAATGAAGCACTTTCTTTTTTTAATGCAAACTTATCCTAGGCAATGCAGAGGCCTGGAAGGGCGTTCAAGTGTTTTACTAGGCTTGCCCTAAATTAGAACATCAAGACAAAAGCAGACATCTGAATAAGAATGACATCTTTTCAACACCAACTCTCGGTAGACTGAATAGTAGATAAAAAGAAACCTGAGGAGAGTTTGGAGTCCATTATAAATCTATCCCCAGGGGCCCTCCCCCCATTCTGTGGGTCTCTGTGCTGACCCAGAGTGGGCTTTTAAATCTCAGACTGCAGGAGGGCAGGACTCACACAACCACAACAGGCAAGCTGGGAGCATTTGTGCTCCCAAAAGTGTTTTATAGGCCAAAGAAGCTTGCTCCTTTTTCCCTCCTGCAAGACATTGTGATTGGGGGCCCAGACCATAAGGCTTCTCTACTGTTTCTCAGCTATCCCAGTTGCCTTGGAAACAAGAATCCCAAATAAGCTGGGAGCTCTCTGTTTGCCAAAGTGTACCTATCCAACCCTAGCAATGGTGGTCAGGCTAAGTTATAGTGGTCCTTGTTGAGAGCTACTTGCTCCAATAAAGGCCTTGGGAAGCAAAGTCAGATCTACAGGAGTTATCACCATTTTAGTTATGGACATGATTTCCCTCAATCCCTTATTCTTATAGTCTCGGGTGCACTGTAAAAATAGGAAGTTTTAAAGAAAACAAGCATGTTATATGATTTTGTCCACAAGAGGACTATTTTTAGAGAATCCACACAGGTTATGGGTACATTTACACACTACCACAGCAGGAGTTCTCAACTTTTTTAAGCCGGGGACCGGGTCACACTCTTTCAGACAGCTTCAGGGGCCAGATGGCCATTTTGCCATTCCTCCACAACATGGCACTTTCTGGTGTGGTGGAGGCGGTGGGGAGCCGCATGAAATGGTGCCATGGGCCGCATCTGGCCTGCAGGTCGCAGGTTGAGAATCCCTACACTACAGACTTTTATTCTGTTTGGGTTTTTCCTTAAATTCAACAGTCATCGCTTTCCCCATGAAGTCTTAGGTACTGTAGTTGGGTAAGAAATTTAAAATCCTTTTGTCTCCAACTCCTTGGCTTCTCTGGAGAAACTAAACAGTAGTTTTGTAATGTTCTAAAGTTAACATTTCTTCTCATTTCTGCTTCACACAATGCAATTAATAATATTCTCTGTGATGGAATCAAAGATGGACAATACTGTTAGCATATCATTAGAAGCAGAGTTCTATTAAGGGGTAAAACACATCTGAATAGCCTAGCAGAAGCTTCCTTTCCTCTATTTGTTACAAATTTGTTGGCTGAAATCCTGTTGTGTAGCTTCAAGTGTGCAATATTGATGATGATAATCACTGGCAAATCGCTGCTGAGGAAAGACTCCATTTGGCTATTTAAGGTGCATTTAACTTTGTCCCATTTTGTACAGAAAGCAAGGGTTCAGCTTGCATTTGTTTTGCAAGTAGTCATCAGGAGATAAACATAAGTTTCATTTGAAAATTTGATTGCTCTGACTCTGAGCTTTGAAGAAATTGCATCACAAAGGGAAAACATTTTAGGAGTTTCTAAAAATGAAGTTGGCATCATGTTAGCTTGATTGAAGGACAAAAGAATGCTAAGAAAATTATGAGCAATCTGTAATCATCTGTGTTTACATAAATAAATAATTGCCCAAAAGAAGTATTAAAATAATGTAAAATGTGTCTCAATGTACATTTATTGAGATAACTGTCTTTGTGACCACGGCTCTTGTTCCTATATATCATGGAAATGTCATTTTTATATAATTTTACAAAACAAGGGTACTGCTGAATACTGTTACTGCTCTGTACGTTGTTGGATAAGAATATAAACACAAAAAGCTGAAAATCTGGCAATAAATTTGGTTGCTTGAGGATTCTTAGTCTTAAGTGGTAATTGAGCTTTCGATAAATAATACGCAATACTTTTTTTATAAAAAATATATGTCTGTTTGCTCTTGTATGTCTATCCCATGCTTCTCTTAAAGTATGACAATAACTCCTCCAAACATTTGAACAGCCATTTGTGCTGTGGAATAGTATTACCATCTCAAAAAGGGTGGTAAAGAGTCTTCAGTAAAATCCAGAAAGAGCCTCTTTGAAGATTGTGGTATTTTTGAACCACAATCAGGTGTACCCCAGGCAACAGCAACCTTGTGTTGGCTAATCTTTCTCATGCTAGGTCCTGCGAAAAGAACTACGGAATGAATTCACCAAAAGGTGGCTTCATTTTGGCCATTTAAAGTCTGACCAAGACACGAAAGAAGTAAACATGAATAGCAAATTCTGCAAAGCATTCTGTTTTAAAAGCATTTGTAAGTATTATCTTCTACTTTTTAATACATCTTCAGAATTCAAATAGACAGTTAAGAATTGATTCTAAACTGGCTTACATGGTCTTCATATCCTGTGCATTTTCTGTTGCTTCCATGCACTGGTCACCATTTGAACTGGCTCTTTCTTGGGAATGAATACAGAAGAAGAAATGGAACTTGATAGCAGTATTTTGGATATTTAGAGAAACAGCAGTAATAGTCAGCCTTTATTATAGCATCATCAAATTTAAGTAGGAATATTTCTAGCCCATAAAGTCTGTTACACAACTAAGCAGAGCATGGGGAACTCTGCAGTCCTGCATACATTGGCTCACAATTTATGGTGGACCTGCTGTGTACACCTGTCATGGCACAGAAGACTCAGACTTTGGCACACTTTCACAGGTAGTTGGAAATGAATGTTTGTGTGCCAAGAACCAGGTTCAGCCCCAGACAAGACACGTGTAGTCTTCTCCAACAGAAGCAACTCTCCATGCAAGTGGTCATGTGACTAGACCCTAATTCAGAGTTGAGGTGTCAATAAAAATGAATGTATAGAGATCCCCATGTATCTGCAAAGAAGTAGGACAAACCTAGACATTAATCTGTGGTTTTAAGGTACTTGTGAATAAATTAAACATTATTTGGGCTTCCAGCTCAAGTGATAACATTTGAATAGTTTCTGCACATTAAGTGGGCTTAAATGTAAGACCTCTAGATATTTTTGTAATTAATATGACAGGTGTAGTCATGGTGTTTCAGGTATTATATTTATTTTTCAAAGAGTGAGTAATATAGGAAATCCAGATTTTTGAGTATTTACATTCTAGAGTAAGAAAAGCTCATCTTAAACTGCTAGACATATGCTG
This sequence comes from Bradypodion pumilum, assembly GCA_035047305.1. NCBI lineage: Eukaryota > Metazoa > Chordata > Lepidosauria > Squamata > Chamaeleonidae > Bradypodion > Bradypodion pumilum. Next base: position 17,584,916 of record JAWDJD010000006.1, on the reverse strand, counting down.
CCAGCATTAATTTTGTTTGACATCTGAATGATCTCTCACATTAAGCTGTTTGTAGGGAGGATCTGCTACCAAAAACACATTATTAGTAAGTAGTGATGTATTATTACATGCTGATGGAGTTATACAGCTGTATGATAAGAAATGCAAGAGGAACAAAACAGAACTTCCCAGCCCTGGGAGGTGGCTTCCAATCTATCTGTCCAATGTGTTTCCTCCCAGATATAGTGGTACAGCTCATGATTTGCTACAGGTCTTGGTGCTCTATTCCAGCTTTGTTAGAGGTTCAGAAAACCCTCTGCATGTTAAGGGGATAGGGACTGCCCAAAAGGCCTCTTCCAACTCAGTTAGTCCATGATTTTATGATTCTACGTTGCCACCCCTACACACATTAAGACCTTCCAGTAACTAAACTACATTGCTATATGTCAGGTGTTCTCAACCTTTCTAAACCGGAGGCCGGTTCACACTCCCTCAGTCAGGTTCGGGGGCCGGACAGCCATTTTGCCCTTCCTCTACCACATGGCACTTCCTGGTGTAGTGGAGGCAGTGGGGGCCCACATGAAATGGTGCCATGGGCCGCATCCAGTCCACGGGCCGCAGGTTGAGAATCCCTGCTATATGTCCTCGTCTACAACGGAAGTATCCATATGTGGGGGAGGGAAATGTCTCAGTAATGTCTTTAGCATCAAACTCTATACAGTATTAAGGGTTTTAGCTGTTTGGACTTTGGAAAAGATGCAAGGCAGCCAGCAGTCATAGACCTGACATTAGCAATCAAAGTTGCCCTTTCACAGGGTAGACTTCTCTGTTGTGCTTTTGAGGTTTTTAATAGAAGAGTGGACAATATATAGTAGATTAAGAGCTAGATACTGTACAGGTGAGAAGATTGAGAAAAGTTTTATTGGGTTCCAAACCTTTTATGGGTAAAGCATGATGTCAGCTACAGATACTAAATGGGGTAGTTCAAATGGGGAAGAGTAGAATATATGCTTTATGTGCAAAGGTTCCAGATTCAATTCTTAGAATGTTGAGCATGTCTTAAATCCTGGAGGACCAATCTCTTCTAGTCAATATAGACAGAATAGTCTTACGCTAGATCAGGGGTTCCCAGCCTACGGCCCACAGGCCGGACCCAGCCCGTGGCACCATTTCATGTGGCCTGTGGCCACTGTCACCGCTCCCGGAAATGGAAGCAGATGCATTTATATCAGCCATAAAACATGCCCGTGTATGTGTAAATGCACCCATGCCTGTCGTAAATGCGGAAGTGGGCACATTTACAGCTGCCATAAACATGCCAGCTTCTGCTTCTGGGGGGCATGGTCAGGCCTGCTCAGCTGTCCGTTGGGCGTGGTCAGGCCTGTCTTGGTCCTAGCTCCTGCCAACCTAGCAGTTTGAAAGAAAGAATTTGGAAGTAGATGAATAGGTACCACTTCGGTGGGGAGGTAAACAGCATTCCGTGCACTCCAGTGTCTAGGCATGCCTGCCACATGTCCACAGAAACATCTGCAAACACAGACATTGCTGGCTCTTTGGCTATAAACAGAGATGAGCACTGAACCCTAGAGTCGGCTACAACTGGCTTTCAAGCAAGGGTGACCTTTACCTTTTACCTATACATTTCTAGATAAATAAATAAAATTGAGTCACTTTACCATCATGAATCAGTACAGACAGATTTTTAATTCCTCCATGTGACTCTATTAACAGAGACTTTCCATGTGGAAAGTCTTTAATTCTAGCATGAACTGGAGTAGAGATAATGATGGATTGAGTGGATTCTTATTGGTGAACGTCACCAGTACAATAATAAAAATACAGTCTTAAATGCATTGGCGCAAACAGATAATTACCATGTTTTATTAGAGCAAGACAAACAATCAAATCAGGTAGGAGGAGGGGGGGAGAGCATTTACTCATTTTGCAACCATTAGTTGCCATTAGCAGTTAACCAGGTGTAGGCTGTGTGAATATTTTAAGTCTATTTTAATTTAGCACTTGCATGAGGTGTATGCTATTTATAAGCAAGCAACACCAAATGCTTCCCTGGCACTTGTAGCAGGTGGGAGCCAATTTAGCTGCAAGTCGGTGCACACTCTGCATAATTAAGAGTTTTGTGCCTTTGCCGTGCATGTAGACCTATGCATTCACCTGTTGGGCAGAGGCAAATACATTGCCTCATTTGAGGATAGGATCTAAAGTCGTCTCGTTGAATACATACAGTCCCAGTTATTCACATGAGAAAAGTCAAGCTAGTTTAGATTCCTGTAAGATGTCTCTCCAAGTCTGGTACATTCCTTTGAACACAAAGAATTGGCTCTCCGTTGACCATGAACGGAAGAACCTTGGAGTGCAGTAACCAGTGGTTCAGTGCTCTGTGACAGATGAGGGTTGTGTCTGAGGATAGAACTGTAGCTGCTGGCCTTAATGCCAAGCACTGTCTAGACACTGTGACTTTTATTAGCTCTAATTCACTCTAGAGTCATTCATGGCTCCAACAGAGTAACCAAAGTAACAAAACAGAATAGGAGACAGAGGATAGAAGGATGATAGGCTTAAAGCTGGAGGATTCTTGAAATCTCAGTGGGAGTCAGAGATGGACCCATCAAGGAAGGGGTAATAATTGGATTGTAAGCAGAATAGGAGAATAGCGGTTAACTGGAGAGAACACTCAGCACATTCCAACAAGTTGAATTACTGTATCAAAACGCCGGTTGTACAAACTGCTGTAAGATCTGACTAACTAATATAGAAGGTATTGGTCCCAACCAACTTGTAACACTTTACAATAGGTGATTGATAATGTATACATGCCAGTAATTCAATTACAGTACTAGTATTTAATTCCACAAACATAAGGCATATGTGCTTTCAAATAAACCCATTATAATTAAGAAGGTTGGAGTCAGACATAGTAATACTTGAAGTAGACTAACTGGAGTACACAGAAAGAGCCTCCTTGAAGGTTGTAGTATTTTTGAACCACAATCAGGAGTACTCCGGGCAATGGCTACCTAGTGCTTTTTTTCCTAGCTAGCTCCATGCTTTCTCGTTTTGTTGTTAATTACTTGTCCTTTAAAAATGTCTTCAGCATAATCCTGGCAACAACATCTCCCAAGAAACTTAGCAAGAGAAAGAATGGGACATGGTGAAACAGGAAGTAAATGAAGAATGTGCTCAGGAAGTGGCCCACTGTAGCAGGAAGATGGTGTTGCTGATGATTTTTACTACCTACTCTGTGAGCTGGCCAAATCTATGGGCAGGGCCAAATCTATGGGTGTGACCAAACATCCTGCATTATGGGCTATGGATGTGGGTGTGGTCAATCAAGTGGGCGTGGCCTGGGGGTTTCCACTACTGGTTCTGCAGAACCTGACAGAACCTGCTGCAGTGCATCACTGTATGTATGCCTTCTGAAACATTTGGGGATCCCATCATACTTTGCCCAGGGCCATAGCCAGAGGGGGGCCGGGGGGGGCAAAAACCCTCCTGAGCTACGAGCCCGTCCCCACAGTCTACCCCAGGATGCCAATGTTATATATGAGTGTGTGACATTGTTGCCCCTCATGAAAAAAAATGCCCATCCCCCCAAATCTGATATAATAAAGAGACTGCAGTGGCTTAGTGGTTAAGATGCTGAACTTGCCAATTGGAAGGTCCGCAGGTCAGCAGTTCAAGACTCAAGTGTTGCATGATGGAGTGAGCTCTCATCTCTGTCCCAGCTCCTGCCAGCCTAGCAGTTTGAAACCATATTGCAAGTAGAACCATATTCTGATTAGTGAATGTGAGAGTTGGCTTTCAAACAACTGGAAGACATGGATTTGTATTCCCATAAACCTATCAAGCTCATTAGTGACTTGAACCATTTTTCTTCTCTTCAGGTAGCTTACTTAACATGGCTGCTGTGAGCACTATCTAGGAAGGAATGTAGACATACTATCCTGATTTCCTTGGAGGAAGAACAAAATACAAATATGATAGGCAGAGGAATAAATCAAAGGTCATGTTTTCAAGATTTTATTCATGAAGATTCTGCACAAGGAAGGAAGGAAGAAACATCCCACGCAATGCATTCTGTACAACAAGAATGTGCCTTCCAGAAAATTAATGGGCTATTCTTTGCAAAGTTGCATGCAAACTGTTACTACACTGACACTCGCACATCTGAAGGTGTTAATCTGCTCATGTCTGAAGCTCACTTTCCCCTTTGCCCCTAACTGTTTGGCCCTGAAAAACGTGACTGTCACGCTGGCTTGATCTTTAAATATCTGAACTCGAAATAGATGCCTATACAACATGTTGGGCCTGGTCCCATTGTTTTGTGAGACAGTGTTATTCATTGAGCCTCAGCCAGCTGCTTGCTATATTCAGCTTGGAGAAACAGACTGGAATTTATAACCAGACAGGAAGGCTGAGGGGTTGCAGGCTATTCTCCAAGCTGATAGGGATACAGCAAACAGACACCTACTAGGCATGCACGTGGCCTCCAGATTTATTTTATTTTTTTGTAAAGTGAGGTTTTCTATCTCATAAATGATGAGAGGATACATTATTTTCACCCTTGAAAGCCTTCCTAATACTGAATGTTGAACAAGGCATTTTCCAACAGGATATAGTGGTGCGGTTTCATATCTTTAACATATAGAGATAGGAAAGTACTGTATGCTCTTCTACCAAATGGGAAGTGAGCCCAGAAGCATGTTTGATCAGATTTCCCCCTACTGGTAGATTTCTAACATTGTGAAATTTCTAGAATTATCAAGTGACGAAATGAACCACCCTGATCACAATTTCTACTGTATCTTATGCTATTGTATGAAAAAACAGTATTGTATAGGACTAGCAATGTCAGGATAATCCCTCCTGCACTGCAACATCAAAAAAACAATACAGTGGTACCTCAGATAAAGTCCGATTCGGATAAAGTCTGATTCGGATAAAGTCGCGGTTTTCATGCACACGTGATGCATCGCAAGAACAATCTTCTCAGAGTAGGTGCAACCCACAGGCCTATTTATCTCTGGAGGGTCAGGAAACAGGGATGTATTCTAGCCCCCTTGTTATTTATTTCTATATTAAATCTATAGCTTAAGTCTTAACAAACCCTGATTTTTACCCACCCAAACTTGTAAATAGACCAATCCTTGCTTCTTGTATGCAGACGATACAGTAATTTTATCCTCTACTAAACTAGGGAATAATAGAATCCTTTGGACTTTTGCAGAGTACTGTTCTGAATAGCCAACTTGTAATAGACTACCAAAAGACCAAAATTCTGGTTTTCACTAAAAATTTAGTCAAGTACAAATGACAGATAGATGGGCAAAATATTGAATAGGTCATGAGCTAGAAATATTTAGGTATAGTTTTTCAGACAACTGGACTGTGGAATGCCAATGCCACTGAAAGGACTGTGGAATGCCAATACCACTGAAAATGCTCAAAGAATTATTACTGCTATCTTGAGATTCTTCTCCTCAAAAGAAAACAATGTGATTGTATTTCAGTCTTGCATATCTTACATAGCTGACCTATGGTCATAATAATAATAAAGTTGAAGTTCAAGAAAAGATTCACAGAGTGTGCATGTTCAGCATAGAACAGCCATCATTGACAATCTCAGACACCCTTGTGTCTACATTTTTTCGTTAATGAAAGAAATAATTATTAATAACCTGCCTTTCTACTGTTGGGTAGCACTCAAGGGAGCTTCCAAACCTTATGAAGCAAATGAATCTAATAAAAACAAATATAATAGCTAACTTAACCGCTTCCTCAGTGTTGGGTGATAAGATGCAATACAACTGGGGGTCATAAGCATGTTGAGAGCACATCACTCTATTCCACAAATACCTTCTTCTTCAAGTGGCTTTATGGAATAAATCAGGAGAAAACTGATACTTAGAAGGGCAGCAGTGAAGGAATTAGAAAAGACCATAAAGTGTAACCATGTGTCACTAGAGACCAAGATTACCCACACTCTGAGCACTATGTATTGGTGAGAAAGTTGTACAGTAAAAGGGAAAATATCTTTTGAAATATGGTGCTAGAGGAGAACTTTGTGGATACTGTGGACTGAACAAAATTGAAAGACAAATAAATAAGTCCTAAAGCACATTAAGCCTGAACCATCTTTGAAAGAAAAAACAATGAAAGTGAGGCTTTTCTACTTGAGAAGATCTACTACATCATGAGAAGGCAAGATTCTCTGAAAAGACCATAATGCTGAGAAAGTTTGAAGGCAGCAAGAAAAGAGAGAGGGCAAATACAAGATGGATTGATTCTCTAAAGCAGTGTTTCCCAACTTTTAGTTTGTTGACTTCAATTCCCAGAAGCCTAAGTCAGTTCCCCGAAGCACTGATCAGCCAATGTAGTGACTTAGGCTTCTAGGAGTTGAAGTTCCCCTGTGGGGCCTGGGCCCCACGTTGAAAAACACTTCTCTAAAGAAACCACAGGCTTGAGTTTACAAAAACTGATTATATGCCCATATCATCAAGATCTACAAGGTGGGGGGAAACCTGTTGATAGGCCAATCCTTGCTTATTGCTTATAGGCATGTAAGAAATCCTTCACCTATCCCCACCCCAACCCCTCCCCACTGCATCCCCTAGAATCCCTTTTGGAGAATCTCTGTTGGCTGTAGCACTTTTAAGTGTGTTCTATAGATGTGCCTGGACAGAACCTTCAGGCTCTTTGATGCCGATAGATTAGGAGTTTTCAACTTTTAAAGCCGAGAGCCAAGTCATGCTCCCTCAGACAGCTTCAGGGGCGGGATGGCCATTTTGCCCTTCCTCCACCACATGGCACTTCTTGGTGTGGTGGACGCGGTAGGGGGCCACATGAAATGGCACCATGGGCCGCATCCAGACCACGGGCTGCAGGTTGAGAATCCCTGCTATAGATGTATGTAGAACTTGTGTTGAACTGGAATTTGGCCTTGAGCCTTCAAAAAAAGAGCATTACAAAAAAAATGTGTTGTTTTTTTTTCTTAGAGACTGGGTCCAAGATTTTGATGCAAGCCAAAATGTGGCTGTATTCTCTATCACAGCATTTCCCAACTTTTGGTTTTGGGACTTCAATTCCCAGAAGCCGAAGTCAATTCTCCAAAACACTGATCAGCCAATGTCCCAGGCTTCTGGGAATTGAAGTTCCCCCTGTGGAGCATTGGGCCCCATGTTGAGAAACATTGGTGTATCAATAAAACTGATGTGAACATCTGCTCTACTCTGATGTACAGGAGTGAAGCTTGGTCTTGGGAAAGGGATGCCGCATGAGTAAAGCAGGAAGGAAGCTAGTAATACTTTGGCTCCCCATCAGGTACAGTCGCAGTCGATGGAAATATTGACAAGAAGGTGGAGAAGAAACTGAGCAGAACATGGGGATACAAAAGTCTGAAAAACAATGTGGCTCAGATAATAAGATGGGAAAGGCCTGCTTACATGTAAGAGGCCAAATTTAGCTCTCTTCCTTTAATTGATCAATGCCTTAGATTATACAGCTGGGTTGTTGTTGTTTTTGTTGTTTTTATCGTGTCAGAAGCACAGAAAGGTGCTTTCTGGGTTGAAAGGATTTTTGCTGAAGGAACTCCACTCATGGGACACCCAAATGAGGCTCTTTTCTTGTTCCCCAAGATCTTTTCCCACCCAAGTGGTCCCTATTTATCTACAGTACTTGCAATTTCTTTCTTTTGAACTGCTAGGTTAGCATGAGCTGGGACAGAGGCGGGCACTCATTCTGTTATGCAGTACTCGGGTCTTGAACTGCCAACTTGCCTACCTTTCAGCTAACAAGGTGAGCTTCTTAACCACTGAGCCACCGCAGTCTCATACAGCTGGGTAAGCATGTGTGTGTGTGTGTGTGTGTGTGTGTGTGTGTGTGTGTGTGTGTGTGTGTGTGTGTGTGTGTGTGTGTGTGTGTAGATACTCATATAACCATGTGGAAACCTAGCATATTGAAGGTGTTTGGTCCCTGCCATTTTTTTAAATACATGCTTTCTTCCCACTTTATTTAACTTACGGGTGCTCTATTTATAAGGCATCTAGATGAACAATGGCAGACATGATAAATATTTATCAGCATTACTGTGCTTCTATCCCAAAGGCCCAGGTCTCCTGTCAGAAAAGTCTCCCCAAAAGAGGTGGTGTGGGATTGCCAGACCGATTAGTGTGTGCAGTCTCCTGCCAGTTCTTCCATTACGGCTCCCCCTGAGGCCACATAAAAGATTTAAAAACAAAACACTCTAGACATTTCCTTATCAAATAAATAAATAAAAGCAGCATTTCTGACTTCAGCCACTCTTTTGACAGGAGAGGAGCAAGGAAGGGAAGGGAAGAGAAAACACAGCGAGGGGGGAAGGATTCATAACTGAGACACATTAATTAGAGTCCATGAGGGAGGGAGGATGAGAGGTGGAGGAAAGGGGGGAGGAGGAGGAGGATAACTAGAGGGATGCAGTAAAATAGACAACAGAGAATTCATTGTGAGCAGCATAATGTGGGCCAGAATGTAGATGAAAAGGCTGGTTTCACATACCCCAGACACTGCTAAAGGTCTCCCTTGCTCAAAAGCCAGTTGTGTGACTCTAGAGGGCAGTGCTCATTTACAGCTAAAGAGCCAGCACTATCTGCATCTACATATGTTTTCATGGTCATGTGGTAGGCATGACTAGATGCTGAAGCACACAGAACGCTGTTACCTTTCCAGTTGAAGTGGTACCTATTTATCTACTTAATTCCCAGAAGCCTAAGTCAGAATTGAAGTCCAAAAACCAAAGGTTGGGAAACACTATTTGAGTGTTTTATAATCCTCAAGAATGCAGATAGTTGCTTAAAAGATACCAAATAAATATAATTGAATATAAATCCTACTGAGAGCCATGCAACCTAAGTTAGACTTGACTAATTCTTATACTGATGTTAGTCCCTTTTTCCTTTTGTGACTCACTATTGGCAGTCAGGTGCTTCCCCTCCTCACCCTCCTTCCTGCACATTCAAGTGACATTGAGTTCTCTGGCAATTTTGTTGATTTGTGCATTGTCTCAAGTAATGGGTACGTAGAGTTGTGTCCAGCAATGGCCTTCCACCTGTATAAGGATACTACTGGTAGACAGAATCCTTCCTCCTCACTACAGCCCCCTATGGAGTCCTCACATCTGCTCCAGATGTTTGGCCATCCTTTAGAGCAGATGGGGGGAGGTATTGGCAGAGCAAGGAAGGAGAAACAATATTTCCAGTACATGAGTACATGTCTACCTGCGTAGTCTTGAATTTAGCTTATAATTCAGCCCATTGTCAACAATTTACCATACAGTGAACATTATTCTGGTATTATTCTGGTACTATTGATTTAGATATAGATATAGATGATATAGATACAGATACAGATAGAGTGGAACCTCATACAACAATCGTCCCGTATAACAACAAAATTGTATAACAATTAGGTTTTGGGGGGAAATGGTGTCCCGCATAACAGTTTTCCCTATGGAAAAATCATACAACAATTTTGCAATGGGAAAAACCACTAAGCAAAAAAATTGTTGTACGATGCATCCCATAGGGAAAATCGCTATACAATGCATGCATCGTATAGCAATTGTTTTGTACAACAACGAGCCCCGTGGAATGGATTAAAAACGTTGTATGAGGTACCACTGTATAGATGTAGATGTAGATGTAGAAAGAGATAGCGATAGAGAGAGAGAGAGAGATAACAGTAAGGAAAACAATGAGAAATTATTGCTCTGTACGTCCTAGACTATACTATGGAAGAATACTAAATGACCTGCTTTGTCATACTCAGCTGCCACAACAGATGGTCTTTGGATTACACAGACCAAAGAGATTTACTTGTTTTGATATCCTAGGTAAGTAAATCTGGGTTGAGATATTGATCAACATATGGGTTCTGCTATAGGGTTGCCACCACCTGCTCTTTCCCCCTGTTATTTTGCTTTCTTCTTCTTTCTTTCTCTCTCTCTCTTTTTGTGGAACATCATTCTGTTACTGTCATATATAACCATATATTTCTGAGTAAACAGTAAAATGTAACCATGTGATCCATCCATAGAAACAAAATTCTGGTTGGAGTAGAATATTTGGGAGACTGAAACAATAACTCTTCAAGACTTTCCAGCATTTTATCATAATTAACAATAGACTATCCCGTTTGCCAGGGACTGCAGTGGCTCAAGTGGCTAAGATGCTGACTGGGAGGCGGAAGGTCAGCAGTTCGATTCCCGAGTACTGCAGGACGGAATGAGCTCCCGTCTTTGTCCTAGCTCCTGCCGACTTAGCAGTTCGAAAGCAAGAAATTGCAAGTAGATAAATAGGGACCACTTCGGTGGGAAGGTACCAGCGTTCCGTGCGCTCCGGTGTCTAGTCATGCCTGCCACATGACCACGGAAATGTCTGCAGAAGCAGACAACACTGCCTCTTCAGCTTTGAAATGGAGATTAGCACTGATCCCTAGAGTTGGATACGACTGGCTTTCGAGCAAGGGAAACCTTTACCTTTACCTGCCCCATTTGCCAAAGCTACCTCGTATAGGACAAATGTTGTTTGTACCTCTTTTAAGCTGTTTCTGATGGCTATTTGATTTATAGGTTTTAACCAGAATCATGGATTCTGCTGTTGTTGCCAGAATTGCATCCCTCACTCCATTTCTTTTAACCTATTTATTTCCATAACTTTTCTTATGGAGCACGGAGTCTCTAAGAATGTGGGGAGGGTAGGAAATCCTCTTTTCAAATACATACTTGAAAGCAGTTTTCAAATACTTGAAAGTTAGTCAGAAAGAGGAGGCTTGGGAACTGTCTTGTCCTCATCCACCACCATCTTTTCACCGCTCTCAAATCGCCGTGTCCACCACTGTCAACAAAGACTCTGGACACCCATTCTCTTAAGCCAAAGACAGAAAGCCTGAGAAGTCCTGCCAGCGGGTGTTGTGGCCTGTTCAGAAACAGATGGTTGTGCGGATATTGACATAGCTGAAACCTCTTCTCCCACCCTCAGGAATCACCAGCAAAAAAACAACTGGTGTTTTCTTGGATTTGGGAAACTTTAAATACAGCAACCTCCCAGGTAACACTTCATAACCCCCTTGGGGGTTGCAGCCCAGAGGTTGGGGACTTGTGGATTAGGTAAAATAACACGATTCATATCCTTGTTCCATTCGTCTTTGAGACTTCGTGTATCAAATTTATTAACTGGCAATAAATAGCTGTCGGTTGAGGCTCTGGAAAAGAGAGTGAAGAGTATTGCTCAGGCACTGATGAAAAACAGATTATAAAGGAGAATTTGGAATTGCCAATTAGCACCTTGTCAGCATCTTGTCAAAGGCAGCTTTTGGTGTTGGAGATCTGTATAAACACAGCTCACTCTATTGGTGGCTTCTTTTAATAAAGTCCAGTCTCTGCTCCTGCTGACTCCAGCAATAAGTTTGTTGTCTGGATGACTACAGAGATGTCACCTGTAGAAATCTGATCTGAAGAACAGTGGATCACAGAGGATTCAAGCATATTTTCTATACTCTGTAGTTGCAACCCCAGCCATAGCCTCTGGTAACAACATGCTATTAGCAGTATTGTTGTTGTTGTTCATTTGCATAGTCGAGTCCGACCCTTTGCATTATGCAGTAAGGCTGCATAATGTATCTATTCAGACTAGAACATTTTACTCTTTATATGCCATACAAGTTGAGTTGGCATCTATTAGAAGCATCTAACTAATGTAGATGCTTGTAATTTCTAAACTTTGGAGTGTGAGTGAATGTATAAATTCTTTAAACATTTTTGGTCAAATCAGCATCTTTTGAATCCTAGAATATACAGGGATATAATTTATAGGGATTTAACAGAACCATAGAATTTTTACAGGGGCATTTACTGTGCCCAGAATGGAGCTGTATTGGCTAGAACATCTGTAACAGATTAAGTTAAAACATAACGGAAAGTAGCCTGTAATCACACAAAATTATAGCATACCAATGCAAAAAATCAGGAAAACCAAGACTGGCCAATCCTAGATGCGCTTACATGAGACAGTAAATTTAGTAAAATAAGCCTAAATGGTCTACAGAAGTAAGGCTGGCCACATGTGCCATGAGAAAGGCAACAGCAACAGCCACCCCAAAACAGAATACCAAACGCTCCGCTGAATCTAATTTGGGTGGCACTTCTTTCCAGACAAAAATGGATTTGCCTAGTCAGAAGAAAATTTGGACATGGACTGTGGCACTGGAAAAAGTAGAGAATTATTCTAGGCATGGACGTCTGTAGAACATTTTCTGGCGGTGAGGAGGAGATTGTGTTGTGGTATGTGAGCATAATTAGCACAGATAGCACACACCACTACCATACACTTGAACTGTCTGTGTACATTAATATAATAAATTTGGGATTATCTAACCACACCACCCCCTTTAGACACTCAATTTTTTCAGGTCTTCCCAGAGTTGTAAACAGATTTACTGTGAACACAAAAGGTACCAGAGGATGCAATCAAATAGCGAGAAAGAATTTCATTTGATCCCACTGAAAAGACTTGTTTTCCTGGGAGCCACTTACACTGGTAATATTTCCAAACAAGGTGTATTCTCCCATATGAACACTATTTTACATTTTCAGATTATAGGCGTATTTATGTTAAAGACTCCCTTTAATGGAAAAATTAAATGTTCTCTCCATTTAAAAGGAAATGACTCCTCAATGACTGATAAACAGGATTTGATATTGTGTTTTCATATAAATGCTTCACCACATAATAACAGAATTGATGTCACTGCACAATAACTTTGTTGCCTAAACATTATGTGTGAATTAACGGGGCTGTGGTAAAATAAGTTCAGTCAAGTTACATACATTTTATCTTTATTTTATATTTCAAGTTGGTAGGACCACAGAAACGTCTGCTAAGGCAGACAGCGCTGGCTCTTCGGCTTTGGAACAGAGATGAGCGCTGAACCCTGGAGTCAGATACGACTGCCTTTTGAGCAAGGGAAACCTTTACCTTTAGGATAGCAGAAAACTATTAACAGATTCTTAACTATTTTTACATGAATGTTTTATAGAAGCAAAACTGCTTTCTCACTTCAAGCAATCAAGTTTTTCACTTTATCTTTGTGCACGTTACCTGTAGCTTGTTTTCACAATGCATGCATTAGCATTTAGAAAGTTTCTAGGGTGTGAATGAGTTTTTCAATTCTTTGTGGGATATATTATTGTTTTGTTTTTACTGTAAGGTTGGACACGATTTAACTAAACCAGTTTGAAATATAAATGAAAATAAAGGTGTTTGGAAATGGCTTTGTTTTTCACCACCCGACAGTTTTCTATTTTTGATGAAATCCCCTTCATAAGGAAAACATTTCAGGTTCCTGTGCACAACTAGTTTGGTGACGTTAGCAGTCTTAAAAATGCTTACAATAGCTGGATATCCTGGACTCTGGACTCCTTGAATGACAAGTCTAAAAATAGACTTTAGCGGGATGAAGAAATAAAAGCACTGATGTATTTCTTTGCATTTGATTGTAATTGCTCAAGAGGGTAGGTCGTGGAGGGTAGGTTGGCTGCAGAAAAGACTCCCAGATTTCAGAGACCAATGATAATGAGTTTCAGTAATTCCAAAATATTGTGTTTTAGCATTGCAGGTGCACAGCCATTTACATCTCAGTTCCACAGGTGCCCATGTTTCTTCCCCCAAAATACCAATCAAATGTTATAAATGGAAAGCTTTTGCCAAAATAACATTGCTGTTCCAAACATGCTCACTGCTGCATGTAGGGTCTCTCTAGCACACCCCCAATACCTCAGTAACTGAACGGGAAGGTGATGAAAATCACATCAGTGGAACAGATTCTCACAAATCATCATATTTACAATTATTTATGATTACCGTACTTTTACTATCTGGGAAGACTATGTATTCTGAGAGATGTTTTCACACACACACACACACACACACACACACACACACACACACACACACACACACACACACACACACACACACACACACACACACACACACACACACACACACACACACACACACACACACACACACAGAGGGGTCCTAGGAAAATGCCATTTCCTTTCCAGATAGCATGTGAATTGCTGACCTAATCCCACAAGTATCATGAGATATATCTTAAATTTAAGCCCATCATTAGAATCCATCCTGCAGTACAATTTTAAATTAAAGGTATGCCATCTGGAATTAGGGGTGGGTGGAATAAGCAGAGGCATCTTCTGTTGGCAGAAATCTCCTCACATCAGTAGAAATGCTCCAGTGCCAGAATTGCCCTTGTGCTAGCTGATCTCAAGAAAACTGCCAACAGATGGATTTATCAGCAAACTTGTTTTATTGGCTAGTAGTTAATGGAAGAACAACCAAGAAAGGGAAGGAGAAAGGGAATAAGGGAGAAGAGGAGTTATCCCAGATCAAAATAAATCTCTTACAGGCTAGGGACATTGCCATTATGCCAGCACAAAGGTAAACCTACATGTTGGTAATACTATTTTTTTTAAAAAAAACCTTAGGTGTAAGGAGTTTGGATTTAGCAGAGGTTGAGTATTCTCTCATCTAGCCCTCAGCTAACAAGGACCACAATCCTAACTAGTCAAATTGCAAGGCTGTAACTAGAGCTGTGGGACTGCAGTGGCTTAGTGGTTAAGATGCTGAACTTCAAGACTGGAAGGTCAGCAGGTCAGCAGTTTGAGACTCAAGTGCTGCACGATGGAGTGAGCTCGTGTCTTTCTCCCAGCTCCTGCCAACCTAGCAGTTTGAAAGCAAGAAATTGCAAGTAGATAAATAGGGACCACTTCAGTGGGAAGGTAACAGTATTCTGTGCACTCCGATGTCCAGTCATGCCTGCCACATTTCCATGGAAATGTCTGTAGGTGTAAAGAGCGCTGGCTCTTTGGCTATAAACGGATATGAGCACCGAACCTTAGAGTCATATATGAATGGCTTTCAAGCAAGGAGGACCTTTACCTTTACCTAACTAGAGCTAGTCAACTCTTTTCCCTAGCAGGAGCTGCTAGGTTGGCAGGAACTGGGACAGAGATGGGTGCTCATTCCATTATGCAGTACTTAGGTTTTGAACTGCTGACCTTCCGCCTTCCAGTAAGCATCTTAACCACTTTAGCCACTGCAGTCTAATACTGGCAAGATGCTCAGTGTTGTAATTTTGTTGTTGTTGACTTTGGGGTTGATTTTTTCACATCATTAACTTGTTGTTGTTGTTCAGTTGCACAGTCGATTCCGACCCTTTGCGACCCCATGGACCATTTTCCTCCAGGCACCTCTGTCCTCCACCATCCTCCTCAGCCCGCCAAGCTCTGTGCCCATTGTGTCCACAATACCATCTATCCATCTCATCTTTGGACGCCCCCTTCTTCTCTTGCCCTCCACCTTTCCCAGCATCAAGGCCTTCTCAAGTGAGTCCTCCCTTCTCATTTGATGTCCAAAGTACTTTAGCTTCATCTTCACTATTTGTCCCTCCAATGAACAGTCAGGATTGATTTCTTCCAGTATTGACCTATTTGTTCTCTTTGCTGTCCAAGGGACTCTCAGGACTCTCCTCCAACACCACATCTCAAAGGCATCTATTCTTCTGCGCTCAGCCTTCCTAATGGTCCAGCTCTCACACCCATACATTACCACTGGGAATACCATTGATTTGACTATGCGAATTTTTGTTTTCAAGGTGATGTCTCTGCTTTTCACTATAATCCCCAGGTTTCTCATAGCTTGTCTCCCCATAATCAGTCGTCTTTTTATTTCATGGCTACAGTCTCCATCTGCAGTGATCTTAGATCCCAGGAAAGTAAAATCTGTCACTGCTTCTACTTCTTCCCCATCTATTTTCCAGGGACTGATTGGACCTGTTGCCATTATCTTGGTTTTCTTGATATTAAGTCTCAAGCCAGCTTTTGCACTCTCCTCCTTCAATCCAATCAAGAGGTTCTTTAGGTCTTCCTCACTTTCTGCCATTAGGGTGGTATCGTCTGCATATCTCAAATTGTTGATGTTTCTCCCAGCAATTTTGATCCCATATTTTGATTCCTCCATCCCTGCATTGCGCATTATGTGCTCTGTGTATAGATTGAATAAGCAGGGTGATAAAATGCAGCCTTGTCTTACTCCTTTCCCTATTCCAAACCACTCTGTCATTCCGTGTTCTGTCCTAACTGTTGCTTCTTGGTTCGTGTACAGATTTCTCATGAGGCATATGAGGTGCTCTGGTATTCCCATCTCTTTAATTACTTGCCACATTTTGTTGTGGTCCACACAGTCAAAAGCCTTGGTGTAGTCAATAAAACAAAAGTAGACTTGTTTCTGGTATTCTTTTGTTTTCTCCATGATCCAACGTATGTTGACAATGTGGTCTCTAGTCCCCCTGCCTCTTCTGAAACCGGCCTGCACCTCTGGTAATTCTCTCTCCACATGTTGCTGCAGCCTATCCTGTATTATCTTGAGCATCACCTTGCTGGCATGTGGGATGAGCGCAATTGTTCAGTATTTTGAGCATTCTTTGGCAATGCCTTTTTGGGGGATTGGAACGTACACTGATCTTTTCCAATCCTGTGGCCACTGTTTTGTTTTCCAAATTTGCTGGCATATTGAATGCAGTAGTTTGATTCCATCATCTTTTAGGGCTTTGAAAAATTCAACTGGGATACCATCATCTCCACTAGCTTTGTTGTTTGCAGTGCTTTTTAGGGCCTTTCTGACTTCACTCTCCATAATGTCTGGTTCAAGTTCAAATTTCTCATTATTGTTATTATCAGGAGTGTTGAGGTCCTTTTTGTAGAGTTCCTCTGTGTACTCTTGCCATCTTTTTTTGATCTCTTCTGTTTCAGCTAACTCCTTTCCATCTTTGTCCCTTATCATGGTCATTTTTGCTTTAAATGTTCCCTTGATTTCCCCATTTTTTTTGAAAAGATCTCTAGTCCTGCCTCTTTTGTTGTTTTCCTCCATTTCTTTGCACTGTTCGTTCAGGTAGTTTTCCTTATCTCTCCTTGCTTTTCTTTGAAATTCTGTATTCAGGTGATTGTATTTTTTTTCTTTCTCCTTGGACTTTTGCATTCCTTCTTTCCTCTGCTATTTTAAGGGCCTCATCAGACAACCACTTTGCTTTCTTATGCTTCTTTTCTTTTGGCATGGTTTCTCTTGCTGCCTCCTTCATGATGTCCCGTGTCTCTGTCCATAATTCTTCTGGTACTCTGTCTATCATGTACAGGACATTAAATCTGTTCATGACCTCCACCGTGTATTCTTTAGGGATGTTGTGTAGGTCATATCTGTCTGGTCTAATTGTTTTCCCCATTTTCTTTAGTCTAAGCCTGAATTTTACGATCAGTAGGTTGTGATCTGAGCCACAGTCTGCTCCAGGTCTTGTTTTTGCTGACTGAATGGAGGTTCTCCATCTTTCACTGCAGAGTATGTAATCAATCTGGTTTCGATGCTGGCCATCTGGTGATGTTCATGTGTAAAGTCGCCTCTTGTGTTGCTGGAAGAAGGTGTTTTCTATGACTAGTGCATTGTCTTGGCAGAACTCTATCAATCTTTGCCCTGCTTCATTCTGTGTCCCAATACCAAACTTGCCTGTTATTCCATTTACTTTTTGATTTCCTACTTTGGCATTCCAATCTCCTAAGATAATGTGGACATCCTTTCTTGGTGTCTGTTCTATAAGGTGTTGTAGGTCTTCATAGAACTGGTCAACTGTGGCTTCATCTGCACTAGTGGTTGGTGCATAGACTTGGATTACAGTGATATTGAAAGGTTTGCCTTGGATTCTGACTGACATCATTCTATCATTTTTGATGTTGTATCCCATTACTGCTTTCCTCACTCTTTTGTTGACAATTATGGCTACTCCATTTTTTCTGAGGTTTTCTTGCCCACAGTAGTAGATATGATGGTTTCCAGAGCTGAATTCACCCAGCCCTGTCCATTTTAACTCACTGATGCCCAGGATGTCAATGCTTATTCTTTCCATCTCGTTTTTAACCACTTCCAGTTTTCCTTGATTCATAGACCTCACATTCCATGTCCCTATGCAGTATTGTTCCCTGCAACACTGTATTTCTCCTCCCCCTTTCGTATCCCTCCCCCTTTTCAGATCTGCTGTGCTGAGCATCCCCTTGTTTTGCCTTTTGTTTTGGTCCATAGGGCTCTCTTGGCAAACTTTGTGGCATGCCTTGCTGGTCTCTACGCCAGTCTTTTCCAATCACACATGTTATCACAGTTTAAACAGTTTTAAAACAAAGTATTATCATGCACAATATCACAGTTTATCACAAAGTATCAAAGTAAAAGTTGGACTAATTAATGAAAGGGAAAGAGAGAAAGAAAAAGTCCACTATATCAAGTCTCTATGTAAGTCAGTTTCTTGTACAGTCACTATGTCAGTTGCTATAAGCCATCTATGTTTAGTCAGCTATATTATTTCATTTTGATTACTTATCCTTTGCAGCAGCTCTCGCCTCCCTTCAGCTGCATGGAGTTGGTCAAAGGCACCGACTCGGGCCTCGCTGTGATGGTGGTTGCGGATGGAATCTCCTGGGGGTGGTCGGGGGTCTCCGGAGATGTCCGCGGTTGGCTGGAGCGGCAGCGCGGCCCTCTGGGGCATTGCTACTCTAGGAGGGATCCCCCTGGGCCTCTGGATGGCAAATGGGAAGCAGAGCTAGGCCTGTGTCTTCCTTTTGGTGCCTTTTCCTTCTCTCTGGCCCTTGGTCTCTGGATGGGGGGGGGAGGAGCAGTATCTTCCACTCACCTCCCCTGGGCCTCTCTGGATGTCAAATGGGCAGGAGAGCAGAGCTAGGCCTGAGTTTTCCTTCTGGTGCCTTTTCCTTCTCTCTGGAGAGCAGAGCTAGGCCTGTGTCTTCCTTCAGTTGATTTTGTGGGGCACATTTTGGGTTGCTTGTCCCAGGCATCAAAATTGCTAATTACAGCTCTGACAAATTGGCTGATGGTCAACTGAGATAAATAATGTTGGCAGAACTTCCAGAAGGACAGGAGAACGTGAAGTTGGAGATCCTCTTTGTCAGCCCTTGAGCTACACAGATAAGAGAGCTGTAGAATTGGAAGGTTATTACATGTCGTTCGGATGAGCATGCACACTTACACATGTGCAAATAATTACATTCACTGTTTTGTCCTTTTCCCCCGCTTGGAAATATTTATAAGGTTCAACAAGAGAATTGGCTACTACAGGGAACGAGGAAGTCTCTTCCTATATATTTTTGGCCTGCTGAGAGTGAATTAATGCATAACATGTCAAATTATTGCAAGTATGGAAAATAATTTTGCGAAATCTTTTTTTCCCTGCTGTGTCTCATTCTTTGGGAACTGGATGTAGCATTGCAGGAGGTTGTAAGAAGAGGTGATAGAAGGCAAAGGGGAAAGTGTGACTTGATATTATTTACAGGACTGGGTGTGTACATAGTTGAATTCACCAACCCTTTCTAGCCCGATGACATTGTAACTTTATGTCAAATCATTCCCATTGCACTTTTTTGTACTATTTAGAGCAATGTTTCCCAACCGGGGGACTTCAATTCCCAGAAGCCTAAACCAGTACATTGGCTAATCAGTTCTTGGGAGAATTTACTTAGGTTTCCGAGAAGTGAAGTCCAAAAAAGGTTGCGAAACACTATTTTAGAGGTTTAGGATAACTTGCACCTGAACCAATATCTTTGTTATATTACAACCGGCAATTAAATTCAAATCTCCTTATTTTTTGCCCATCAGCTGGGCAGCCAACACAGAATGTAGTCCTTTCTCGTAGACGTTCCATCTTTTAAGTGGTTTTCAAAAATGACTTACTAGGTTGTTTATGTCTACTACCACCACCTCCTGCCCCAACTTTGTGATAATCTATTTGCAGGTGAATATATATCCTAAGAAACCACTGTCCTGCAAATATTGAAACTTGGATTTTAATAATTACTAGCAGAGGACCCGGCGATGCCTGGGTGTACCGAACCTGGGCCAAGGAGAGACCCAGGCCTGGTGTCCCCCTGGCCCCACCTCACCCCAGTTGCCTTATCTTTTGTCTGCTGGCATTGCCCTCATGGTGGTGCCGGCTCCACCGGCCTAGTCCTCACCAGGGCCCATGGTGCTGTGGGCGAGTCCGTCGCCGGGCAGGGCCTGAGGCAGTTCCAGGGCCTGGCTCGGATGGCTCCGGGCGGCAAAGAAGGCGCAACGTGGCACCTGGGCAGAGCAGGCCGAGTGGCAGTGGTTGCAAGGCTGGCCCCACTGTGATTCACCATCACAGCCGGGACTGGTCTGCTCCAGGGGCCCTGCCCACCTTGCCCCTCTCCAACCTGCAGCGGCAGCCTCCCCAGCAATTACTGTCAGAGGGAGGCCATCACAGCCTGGCTTCGTCTTCCCCCTGAGGGGTGCACCAGGTGGGCGGTGGCGGGCCAGTCCCGGCTCTGGGCTCCGCCCCCCAGGTGGGTCCCCCTTACCACCCGAGGCGCTCCCAGGAGGGTGGAGGAGCCAGGTCGCGATGGCCGCCCGCCAGTAATAGTCGATGGAGAGGCCACTGCAGCCGCTGTACGGAGTGAGGCAAGGCAGGATGGGCAGTCAATCTGGGACTCTGGAGCAGGCTGTGGCACTGGCTGTGCTGGCGCCTCACTGAGGGGCCAGCTGTGCAGCTGCCACCCCTTGGGCTGGCCTGCCCAGGCGCTGCACCACGCTTTCACAGCATACTGGCCATCATTGCTGCCATCCCTACTGGGGGCTATCACCTCCCCACCGCCTGGGACGGCAAGCAGGCCTAGGCACCTGCACGGACTCTCACACATGTGCATTACTGCCTCCCTTGACTTTCTCTGCCTGCCGGGGGGGGCTTTGCGGCCTGTTTTTGAGGTGCCAAACCCTGAAATGGCCTGCTGGTCCCCTGCGCCAGCCATCCCGGGTGTTCCAGGTAGGTGTGTGCACGCAGTTTCCAGCATGATTGATTGCGTGGTGTCGATTTGTATGGAGAACATACAACAGGATACCTTTCTTTTATATATGTATATAGATAATCATAACTTTTGAACTGCAGAGCTGGAAGGGAGATTATAAAATACAGCCCCTGTCAAGGAGGCAACATGGGGCAAATCACTGAGCTATCTATCCATTCTGAATAGTCATAATTTTTATAATCACTTGATTAACACAACAGAATCCTTGAGCTGCTGTTCAGGTACATCACTGATGACGACTACATGCCTTCTGAGTATGGTATATGTATATACCTATGCATATTCATCAGCTATCAGGAATTACAGCCATTAGCATTTGAGCCATGTGCTTTGCAATACATCTGTTTCTTTTCCCACACTGCAGCTAACCAAAAGAAAGAAAGGAAAAGAAACAGAAATCCAGCTGCTTTCTCAAGTTTGTTTCAGTTTTCCTCTAATTCCTTTCCAACTATGATCCTACTGGCTTAAGAAAGCAACAGGTGAGAACTGTGGTTCTTTGGCCTCCTGTGTCATGTTACCAAGAGAACAATTCCAACAGCAATAGGTAATTAAGTCTGCTCTCATGGAATTAGCACAGCTTTAATGGTAAGGTTTAGCTGTTAAAATAGATTAATGGGGAAACTGACTGTGTCCATGGTGCTTCCCAGAGACACAGTAATACAGCAAAGGAGGCAGTGTTGGTTTTTGTTTAAAAACTTAAAATTCTCTGTGATCACCATATCAATTATTGCATTCCTACAGATTTCACTATAATCTAAAAGATGCATCTTGAAACCAGGTTTGTAAAATATCTGGAGTAATGTGTTGGTACCATGTTCTGGATACTGAAAGTAGTGTGGAAGCATACGACTTGGAACCCAACCATTGCTCTCAATGGCAGTACAGAACCAAATAGCAGCCAGGTACATCAGACTGTGGACTGCGGTGGCTTAGTGGTTAACATGCTGAACTTGATGACTGAAAGGTAGGCAGGTCTGCAGTTTGAGACCTGAGTGCTTCACAACAGAGTGAGCTCCCGTCTAGGCACACAAATGAAAATGAACGCTGTTTTAACAAAGACACATGACATATCAGCCTTTGTATTACAGATCCCATGTTATTAGGAACAAATTCTTCATATGCTGAAAAGTGCATAGTTGTCTTGGCAGGAGCTTTTTGCATCTCTTGTGTAGCTTGCAGATTGGCTCAAATTTTTTATTTATTTTTTGCATCTGGTCTTTTGGACAGCCTTGTTTGATTGTTCAGGCTCAAAGTTTTGTCTATCACATCTCCTAAATACGACATGCTGTCTGTAATGCATAGTTTGACTAATTCTTCGAATATTGGTGATCCTCATGGCAATCAGCCATGAAGACTGTCCTGAGAATATAATGCAGTGGCCTTTCTTCTGCCTTCCACATCGCATTGTGACACCCATACCACTGATCCAGTTCCACATGACATTTTCTGGTCCTGAGCCCTTTTGGCACGCAAAGTCCTCAGCGGCCCCAGGCCAGTATTGATGAAGCTGCTGCCCTCCAGCAAGATGGATTCAAGTGGGATTTAATGCACTTGGCAACCACCATCCTTGCTTGACTCTAATAAAACAACTTTTTAATAATGAAAGAAAAATGTGGAACACTCTACAAAGTAGTGGACTAATCAAGGCAGAATGAGAGTCTACGTAAAGTAAAAATAAAAGCACAAGGATCGAAATTGAAAAAGAACATAGGAATGAGTTCATGGTAAAGAAGAGAATATTTCATCTTTTCTTGATCCTCCCTTGATCCCACCCCCATCAGTTTCTAAGGTTCCTTTATTCCTGGCAATATGGAGGTGTTGATTCAACCACTGGATAGAAAAACAGCTGGAGGTGGCCTGGGAAGACATTTTGTACAATGACAAAGCAGCTAGAAAGAAGCATCTTCTTCGATGCCAGGGCAAGATGAGCAGCAAAGAGTCGAGTTTTTCATGGGCTGATCCTTGAAATAAAACTGTCTTCTAATGCCAGCTGCATTTCCTCTGCATGAAGCCACCAATCTTTTGATGATGATGGCTTGCTGGAAAGTATGACAAATACTCTTTAACCAGCCAGGTCTTGTAGGCAGCTGGGTTAGCCAAAAGTCTAAAATACCAGAAGAATCTATTCCAGTCACAAAGACCTAATCTGCATAGTTGGAATTGACCAAATTCCTGTTGCTTAGCATAGTAAATTATCCTAAAGTAGGTCCATTGCATCAATGGGGATGTAGTGAATCAACATATCTGTAATTTCCACTGATTTGAATGGGCCTACGCCAACTGCAACTTACTGTGCTACAGGAAGTCACAATATGGATCAATGGAAATTAAATTCATTCAATGGGTCTACTCTAGTGCAGGTTTACTATGCTAAGCAACAGGATTTTGCCCATTGTAAAATTTCACTATGCTGATGCTTCTCTGCAAAATGGCATTTAGGGATGATTCTGTGTAACAAGGGACTGTGGTGGCTTAGTGGCTAAGATGTTGAACTTGATGACTAGAAGGTTGGCAGGTCAGCAGTTCGAGACACGAGTGCTGCATGAAGGAGTGAGCACTCGTCTCTGTCCCAGCTCCTGCCAACCTATCAGTTCAAAAGCAAGAAATTGCAAGTAGACAAATAGGGGCCACTTCAGTGGGAAGGTAACAGCATTCCGTGCACTCCAGTGTCTAGTCATGCCTGCCACATGTCCACAGAAACATCTGCAGATGCAGACAGTGTCGACTCTTTGTCTGCAAATAGAGATGAGCACTATACCCTAGAGTTGGATAGGACTGGCTTTCAAGCAAGGACGACCTATCAAGAGATGGCTAACTTTTATTTGTTTAGTTATATATGGGGGACACAAGGCAGCTCACAAGAACTAAAACAATAAAACTATCAATGGTTTTAAAATGCCATCTAAATATCATATTTTAATACAGTTAAGCATATATAAAGCTTTTTCTTTGATTCCACTTTTACCCTAATGGTTCTCGAGGTTATATAAAGATTAAAAACAATTTTAAAACATTTTGAGAAACATTTTAAAATCTCTAAGTTAATAAATATAGCATAATAAACATAGTTTAAAAGTCAGACTCTTGCTGTTGTCATTTTCCCTTGCTGCATCTTGCCATGATTTACAGCATTAATTTCCGCTAGTGGCACCTCAGATAGGAAAAGAGGAATTAGCTCTCTGTTGTCCAGTCATTCAAATCTGGTAATTCAGAATCAGACAGCCAATTATAGCTGTAGAAATACTCAACTTTTGTCTATAATAGAAAAGGTAAAGGTCACCCTTGCTCGAAAGCGAGTCGTATCCCACTCTACGGTTCAGTCCTCATCTGTTTATAGCTGAAGAGCCACAGCTTTCTGCATTTTGCAGGCATTTCTGTGGGCATGTGGCAGGCATGCCTAGACCTAGACGCTGAAGTTCACGGAACACTGTTTACCTTCCCACTGAAGTGGTACCTATTTATCTACCTCCAATTTCTTGCTTTCAAACTGCTAGGTTGGCAGGAGATGGGACAGAGACGGGTACTCATTCTGTCATGCAGTACTTGGGTTTTAAACTGCTGACCTTCCGCCTCCCAGTCAGCATCTTAACCACTTGAGCCACTGCAGTCTAATAATCTGGCTGCTATTTCTGAATCTTAAATTAGGCATACCAGGGGCATGTAGACAGGCAAAAATGGGCAATAATTTCCTATCGCTATCTTGGTGGTGTTGCTGAAGTTCATGGGAAGAACTGAAATGGTTAGTTGCAGAGCGCATAAACTGTTCAAAAGTTATTTTATGACTGTACAATGATCTTGACTAGAGTTATATTTGCCAGCATGAGAATCATTTTAAAATTCCCACCCACCCTGTGCCATTTCTAAGATGTAGCAAAGAAAGTAGTTATAATCTATCTTTGGGTGTGTGTGTTGGCTCACTTTAGTCCCACCTACAGACAAGGACCCTTTCCTCTTGACTTCACCGTGGCTTTCCAGAGATTGTTTCATATTGTTCCTCTCCGTCACTCAGGCAACCCAAACTTGCATGCCCAGGGAACTTGCCAATGTAAATGCTAACCTGTCTTGTTGCCAGGTATGAGTGTAACAGTCCAGGCTGAGATGTATGATATCATGCCTGCCTTGCCTAGCTCTGACTAATAGCTAATTGAGATGCAAATGACATCATAAGACAGTCTTCTGCAATTATGATCATTCCATGTACCAAGGAATAAGGCCAATGCATGAGATAGTGATCCTTGAGGCAGACCACATTCTCTTTCTTCCAAAAAGCTGCCATTTTATTTTCCTGTTGAAACTGTCCACTGCATACGGTCATCAGTTACAATTGCTACATCCATAAAGTTATGGCTTTATGAATCTCCGATGGCTATATACACATGTGAAACCTGGAAACTGTTAGCAAACTCAGCACGTGAACTTAATGTTTTTTCACCAATGGTGTCAGAGACAGATCTTGATACTTATACTTGACTTCAAATCCTTTCCTGTTGTTGAGTTTCTAACTCCATAAAATTGTTCATTAACTGATCATTCCCACATTTGGATATTAGTACTGCTGAGAAAATCCCTGCAGGATTTTGTTGCAACTTTGTTGTTTTCTTATGGCAAACACTGTTTTTCATTATGGCGGAAGACATTCATATGACAGTTTCAATGCAAGAATAAAATGGAAGGAGATTGAGAAAGTTCTTCCATCACTGCAAACAGTGCTGGCACCTAGTAAAGCCTGGTATTTGTTAGATCTAACAAAAGTGACATATACTGAAGAATCTCCTTCATGACATTTTGAACTGAATGAAACCACACGGAAGGTTGCAAAGATTCACTAACATGCCCAGCCTGAAATCCTGTCACGCAACATGCACCGTGTAAGACTGATGATGTCTCAATCCAGAAGTCAATGCTTCTGTGGGAAGAAAGGCAAAGTAGGGACAAAATAAAACAACAGCTAAAATCCTGTCACCAGAAGCTACACCACATAAGGCTGATATCATCAGCCAAAGTAATACTGTATGTCAGAAATTTACATTTCTAATCTCTCTCTCCAAAGTTGCCAAGATTCTTTTGGAATCATTTCCATCATGGAGAAGCCACTGAAGGACAGAAACCACGGGAGAAAGATTTTATTTCCAAAAAATTGATGTTGCTGAGATGATTTTACTCACTGACAGCAGCAAGCTAATGACAGACTCTCCCCTGCCCCTGTAACCTCTGACAACAAAAATTCAGCCATTGTTTTGCATTGTTCCCACTTTGCTTTTCTTGCTATCAGCTTTGCACTATAGCAGCAATGGCAAAGCTTGGCACTCCAGATGTTCTTGAATGTCAATTCCCAGAAGCACTGATCAACAGGAGTGCTGACCTGGGCTCCTGGTAGCTGAAGTCCAAGAACGCCTGGAGTGTCAAGGTTCACCAACACTGAACTATAGTCTTTTTCCATTGACTTCAGCATTGTTTAACAAATGAAATCCAGACATTTTTTTGAAGTTTTTTCATTCTCTGCAACCTTCTCTGAACCTGTTTTAGACTGCCATCCTTTATCCAGTTGCCTGACATCTAAGATCTGAATAAATAGGTTTGAGCTGGTCCTGTTAGGCTCACCTCTAATTGTCATGCTCTTTTAATTGTTTGTCTTGCTTTTACAACAAAGGAGTCCTGTTGTTCTCTTGTTCATCCTTACCCTAGGCATCACATTTTATTTTTTTTTGCATCTGGCTGATTTAATATTGCAGGCAAGAGGAAGCACTTGGGGAAAGGAGGTGGCATCTTCTGTGATCAGGCAGCTGATGCATAGAGCAGTGGCTCTAAACAATAGATTACTCTTGACTTGTTTTCTTTTAGTACACTGCATGGTGTTACTAGAGATAATTCTGTCATTCTGTCATGGTACAAGTGGCACACAAGCCAAGGAGGCTTCACTTTATCATTGCTTATTGGAAGTCATGTTTGTACCTTTAAGACAGGGGTGGCCAACCTACGGCCTGTGGGCTGGACCCGACCTGTGGCATCATTTCATTTGACCCACCAATGCCCTCACCACTACTGGAAGCAGAAGCAGACACATTTATGACAGCCATAAAATGCACCCACGCATGTGTAAACATGCCCACGCCTGCCGTAAATGCTGCCATAAATGCATTTACAACAGCCACGGATGCGTTTTATGGCAGCCTTTATGGCAGGAGGAACCACGAGACCGGCCCACTCAGCTGTTGGGACCCCCTGCTTTAAGAGGATGGAAACAGAGTACAGTATACTTGATTCTTTCTCCTGTGCATACCTAAGCTTCAATCTAGTTGAATAACTCAGTGAGTCAGAGTGCTCATCCAGGGGTTGGGTAGTTATTTCTTCACTGTGCCTTGCAGGCGAAGAGCCAACCTGTGTGACCTTGGACATGCTACAAAGGCCCAGGCATAAGAAGGGAATGATAAGCCATGTCTGAGTACTGTGTACCCAGGAAATGCTAAAAAAGAGTCACCCTACATCAGAATTGACTTGATGGTATGTAATGATTATTAAGATCTGTGCTTTAATGTAGAGAACAGGTGGTTGATTGTTGCAGGGATGAAGTCTCTGATATTCCATATTGTCATTCCCATTGCTGTCTGCTCCCCTTCCAAGGCACCAGTCTGTGAACCACTGCTGTCTACTACTAGGACATCTTGGTACCACCTGTCTGGCTGTAACACATATTTCTGCCATCATTAATCACCAATATTAAGGAAGTTTGGTCAATGGCTGGCATTAGAAAATTATGGAAAAAGAACTCTGAAAGTTGTTTGAGAACTCTGCACTGAGCTGAGATCCATGCTAGTGTCAAAAAGATGCTACATTTACTACGTTTTGGTTGTTGTTCAGTCGCACAGTCGATTCCGACCCTTTGTGGCCCTATGGACCATTGTCCTCCAGGCACCTCTGTCCTCCACCATCCTCCTCAACCCACCCAGCTCTGTGCCCATTGTGTCTGCAATACCACGTTTTTAGAAGTCATATTTTCTCACATATGTATCTTGTATTAATGTGTTTTGCTTGTGATTGGTCTTGGTATTCAGCTATTTGCCCTAGAAATAAACAAATATTTCACAGTAACTTTTGTTTTTCTGCCAGTTTTTGTCATGGGCATGAGGCATCAGAAATGTTGAGTTTGTGAATTATAAAAGTGAATGTTCAATTGCTCTGACCTTTCTAAACAGCTCCAATCTGATTGGCCAACTATCTTTACCCTTTCTCAAGAGGTTCAAAAGGTTGTAAATATAGGAGCAATGGAAGTCAGGTAATTAAATTGAAATTTTCCCACTGCAATGCAGGGCTTTCTCAAGAAAATGAAATTTAATCCTTTTTAGAAGCTGGCTTTCAAGAGCATTCTGGAAGTCATTATAATCGTCTACTCCAGCAATGTGTGTGATTGTCCTGCATAGGGATATCAGGCATTTTTTTTTAACATTTGCTATATGAAGTGGGTCATTTGGGGTTAAGTACTGAAAATGGAAAGAAAATCAGCATTCTTATCTTAGGAAACAGTGAGTGGAGAACTTCCAACTCATTGAAAATGTTGGTAGACAATCCAAGAACAGAATTAGTATTTTATTCACAGAAGCTACAAAGTACTGGAAGATGGTGATGTGATATTCTTCTTTTGTGTCCAGGGTCTGGTATGAGAAAGATTAACCAACAACACAAAGTTGCCATTACCAGGGTACACCTGGTGCCTCAATTTTGGCATTTTCATGTCTGCCTTAGACATATGGAAGAAGAAGCTTACATAATGAACTCAAAAAGAGGCCATTATAGGTGAATAGGAGGTATCTATATAATTGAGTAAAAGCCGAGTTTTTTAGCCTAAAAAATTAGCCCCCAAAAGGGGACACAGATTATACTCGGGTCAATGACCACAAGGGTCCCAATACCATCCCGGATTGAGACACACCAACAATTTAATTAATTTTACCATATTTTCATGTATTTTGATTATTGAAACTTACTAGCAGCTGCTGCATTTCTGTTTTCCTGGGTTTTTAGGTCAAAACTAGGTACC
Organism: Bradypodion pumilum; assembly: GCA_035047305.1. Lineage (NCBI taxonomy): Eukaryota > Metazoa > Chordata > Lepidosauria > Squamata > Chamaeleonidae > Bradypodion > Bradypodion pumilum. The sequence goes on along the minus strand of JAWDJD010000006.1, from coordinate 17,555,898 downwards.
TTGGCTTATATTAGGGTTGGCTTATACACGAGTATATATGGTAAGTAGCAGATAGTTATCTCCACTAACCTGGCAGGATGAGAGGGCTGTCCTGTCTCCCTTTCTTGTGACAGCCAAGTGTAAAGGAGAGGAAACAAAGGCATTATGAGGGTTATAGAGATGCCGACTCCATCATGTTCCTTCTGTCAAAGGTAACCTTATAATATCCATCCCATCAGATTGCATTAAAGGAAGAGAAGCAAGTTAATGCAATTCCATCAGCATCAGCTGAGACACCAGCATCCTCCCAGCAACCTCTCCTAGTTTTAAAGAAGAAGAATGGCAATCAAAAGTTCTAAACCCCACCTTTCAAGACATAAGGAATAAATTTGACTGTTGCAAGACACTGCATCAGATCTTGAAATATAAATATTGTTGGCATCACTGAGCTCTTTTGCACAGGTAGATAAAATGGTGGGATTAAATGTGATGACCCTGTGTTGTTTTTATGCTATAATAATTTCATGTCAAAAATTATTCTGAGTTGAAAGGATTTTTGCTGGAGAAACTCCACTCAGGGGACACCCAAATGAGGCTCCTTTCATGTCCCCAAGAGCTGGGACAGAATCGGATGCTCAATTCGTCATGCAGTACCTGGGTCTCAAACTGCTGACTTGCCAGCCTTCCAGCTAACAAGGTGAGCTTCTTAACCACTGAGCCACCACAGTCCTTTTTTAATGTGGAAATTGCCAGAGCAAGAGAAAGAATGCATCCTGCCTGTATTATCCAGTGACACACAGAGCTCAATACTAATTTGTAATTAATAAAACATGGTTGTGAGATGCCTTTGATGAAAATAGTCCTTCAGAAATATTAGATAAAAGAGAAAATCAGTTCAGTTTGCCTAAGAGCTTGTTATGATAAAAGCTGGTATTAGAGATTATTTTGATTGGAGAAAATGGACGTCAAGCAATTGGTGACATTTGTATCTATCATTAAAATACTGACACAGCTAGTTTGGTAAAGTCACAATTACTAAAGATAAAATGCGCTGGACAACAAAAACAGATTCATATTTCCTATCAGGGGTCTTGATGAAGTTGCTTAGAAAAAAGTAAAGCAAAGTCTTTCTTCCAGCCTTAACACATGCAAATAGAGTCAGGTGATCTCTAAGGTAGGAAATAAACTTTCTAATTGCAATTACAGGTAAACAATGCAAAACAACTTCCTTTAGATCAGACTAGTCTTTCCTGTCTCTCTGGTTACTGCATGCTGGGGTTGCACTAGAACACTCAACACTTGTGAGGGAAACAAAAGACAAAGGCTATGGGGTGGAGGGGGAGGAAAGACTGTAGTAACAGACCATCTGCTTTGTATAGTGAAGGCCCCATGCCCAGTACTATGTGGTTTCTCCACATAGGAATAGGAATGGTTCCTATCTGAAAATATAGAGTGCTGCTGTCAGTCAATGTTGATATGGGTGGATAGTTTTAGCTTGGATGAGATAACCTCCTACCTTCCTAATGGCAACACAATTAAAAATGTTTCTAATGTGCTCATGAAAAGGGTGAACTTTCCAAAAAGTAGCTCATCATCTCCTGTACACAGTCACTGCACAGGAAAAATCACTTGGAAGCCTGAGATTGCAGGTTTTTAAAATGCATTTCTGCTTTTTAAAAGAAGGGCAAGTGATGGGGCTGTTTCTCTGTTAAGATAACAGTCCTTCAAGCAGTACGACAGCAAAGGCATAATTAATGTTTACTTATAATCAGCATCTTTATGTGCCAGCAATCATGGCAGGCTGAAACGAAGCCGAGGATACGAGGAGCCCTGCTGCTTTCAGCTGTCTGGAGCAATAATTACACAGCACTGGAGCACCTCTGGGAGTCTGGCACCATTCATCCACCTTGACTTCCCTCATTGGTCACCTGCCACAAGGCAATCCCTGAAGCAGCCAATCCATGACATAATTTTCATACAAAAGCTAGAGAGAATTGCACGGGGAGAGGGGGGAGAATAGACCCACCACTCTTCTTGCAGGAAAGCTTAGGCTGGTGCCTTAAATGAGGTTACAATGAGGTCCAATCAGAGAGGCAAAAACACAAGGCTACTTAATCTTGTCTAAATTCAGAAGAGGAGGAGGAGAGAGACGAATAAATGTCTCCTGTAGGGTTTCTCTAGAGAGTAATTATTCACTAGGCAATGAACAGGTTGAACCACAAGCAAGGCTGCTTAGCATTCATGCCTCAACAACTCAGACGCAGAGTCACCAGCTAATCTGAATTTGAGGGTGGGCTTTCCCCCTCCCTTCCTATTCATCTGCAGAAGGAAAGCACCATCGTCCTTATTCTTTCCTGGACAGTGATGGATACATTCAATTGCCTTCTAATCCACAGCCTCTATGCAGTTCCATATGTGATGGAGTAAGGATTTCCACAGCGGAACACCACCTACGCTTTATTTGAAAGCTAAGGCTTACAGAGAAGAAAGGCTCATGAAATGCAATGGATATACTGTACTGTACATGGGCCAAAATCCTATTGCTTAGTATAGTATATTATGCTATAGAACCACTGAGTCAATGAGGATTGGTTTAATCAACTCCTCCATTCATTCCATTGAATCACCTAGTTCTACTCTAGTTTTTAACTTGCTATGCTGAAGAAGGTAACAGAGTAGGCCTATTTGAATATATGAAATGTATGAAGTTGACTCACCAAATCCATAATTATTAAACAAGTCTCTTCTAGCTATGGCTTAGTTGACCAACAGATTTCAGTAATAAAGTTAGTAATAAATATCTGTTGAAATGCACTTTTAGTCCACCAAAGTTTATGCCTTAATTGTTTGCCTTTATGATGCCACAGGACAGTTCACTGATTTTGCATGGTTTACTTGTCGAGGAGTTCAGTTTAATAAATTTCAAGGGGCATCACTAAATCAAGATAGAGCTCCTTCACGCCATGGAGCCATAATATTATAAGTCATTAGTTTTCCTGTTGCATTTCTGAAAGACATATCGTTACTGTGGGCCCACTGTTCAGATAAGCAAGCAATACAGTACTGATACCATGCCTGACCATATGACAACATAATTCATTCTCTTTCACAGTTCTCAAAATGCCTCAATATACTGAACTACTACAAGCTGGACAACATCTCATTTTTAGTCATAATTCTGTGATTTTACAAATTGTGGACTTTCAACATACAGGTCAACCCCCTCACCCCACAGGCATACATTCTTAGATCTATTGCAGATACCTGAAACTGCAGATAACAGTGAATTCTATATTTTACATTGCAGACAGTGGACTCTAATGGCCAGCCCTAGTAATGCACCATAGAAATATATAAAGTATAGTAGAACTCCAGATAACATCGGTACCTGGTAACATCAAATCTGCATAAAGACGTGTTCGTTATGCACCACGTGATGCTGTGGATAATGACACAAATAGGCTAAAAACCGTTGTTATGCAGAGCATCTCCCATAGGAGATCTCGGATAACAATGGGTTTTTGACATTTTTGTGTCGTTATACAGAGCGTCTCCCATAGGGACCGCATAACATCCAAATCCGGTTAACGACCAGACTTGTGGAACCAAGTTTGGACATTATCCGGAGTTCCACTGTAGTTTATTTCAGAATTCTTTATTGAATATTTTTAGACCTTTGAATATCTGAAATTGTGGATATTTTTATTTTTGGGGGGTGGGGGAGAGACCTGTATTCATATCTTATATTTGCATCATCAAACCAACAAAGTAATGCAAAGAAGGAATTTGAGCATTGATCAATACCACCATTGTATCCTTCACTGCCCACATTACACTTCACATGACTTACATGTATATGTGGGCTGATACATACTGTGGAAAACATGCAATCTAAACACAGTCCTGCCTGTAGAAACTATACAATCAAAATAAAGTACAGCACTATATGCATTTAAAACATCTTCTTCCATATTTAGGCCAAATGTGAATCTGCCAAAATGAAGCCATCTTTTTGTGAGTTCATTCTGTAGTTCCTTTCACCTGACCTAGTATGAGAAAGATTAGTTGGCTCTTTGAAGAGGCTCTTTCTGTGTGATTCCTACTTTCTGGTGTCGAGTTGCAGGCAAACAAATTTAAATTTGTTTAGAAGATTACCATCTACCACAGGGGTTCCCAACCTAAGGCTCGTGGGCCAGATCCAGCCCCCATCCCCTCCAAGGGCATTGGATAAACAAAATAGCCATCCCTTTGAAGCTGTTGGGACAAAATGGTGCCCCCCCCAATCATGCAGGTAGGGCTAAATGGCCATCCGGCCCTCAAAGCTGACTGAGAAAGTGTGACCCAGCCCCTGGCTTGAAAAGGTTGTGAACCCCAGATCTGCCACATGGACTCCTAATATCTGTTCAGCTCTTGGGAATTTTTGCTTCCTCTTTATTTTATGCTTCAATTAGCATATTTTTAAAAATGTGTCCCATTCATATTGGAACTCAACTGGTATGTATGGAGACCACCCCCTTTCCAGAATGTCTCTCATCCAAGGGTTAAACTGGCTTTGCTTCAGAAAGCAACATCTTATCTCAAACTATTTATGCCTTCTTGTGTTTGAAAATTTATGGGACTCCTTTTTTTTTACCAACAGCTTTTTACTCTTGGGAATACAGCAAAGGACAGCAGAAAAGTACCAAAACTAAAGATTATCCCTCTTTAAAATGGAAAACAGGAAGCATATGCAACATACTGAAATAACTCTTACCTTTCAATTGAAGAGGAAACCTCACCTTGAATTCATGTTCATTGCCAGATTCCTGTCACCAGTTTCCCTTCCAGAAAGCCTCCAAAGGCAATGAAAAATGACCCTCATGGGAAAATCTAACGTCTTCAAGGTGGGCAATTGAGTTGCACAGTTTAGCAATGAAGACCTAGTGCTAATCTCTATAGGAATTTTTTAAAAATTGAATGACCTTTGGGGAAACAGGAGGTTTCAGCTGCTCAAGAATTTGCTCCTTCTTAGATAGGATGGTAATTGATCAATATCCTGCTTTCATCATTTTGTGCACATAATCAGGAAGAACCCTGGATACTGTCTTTTTCTTAAAGCATTAAGCATAGGATGGAGCACAATGTATTGTGAAAACATTGACAACATTTCCCTCATGTTTATTTTAGTCCATTGTTGTACACTAGGACCACGGCTAGCACTCTATTAGATCCGAAGAGAGGACTCTCTGGAGAAGGCCCTGATGCTGAGAAAGATCGAAGGCAAAAGGAGAAGGGGGCGGCAGAGGATAATAATGATTTTGCGTCAGAAATTATTTTGGGTTGAAAGGATTCTTGCGAGAGAAACTCTGCTCAGGGGATACCCGAAGGAGGCTACTTTCATGTCCCCAAGAGCTGGGACAGAGACGGGTGCTCAATCCATTATGCAGTACCCAGGTCTCAAACTGCCGATTTGCCAGCCTTCCAGTTGGCAAGTTGGCAGTTCGAGATCGGATACTGCATAATGGATTGAGCGTTATCCCGGGCGTTACCATCTTTGGTACTGGATGGGGCTCTTTTGCCTCAGACAGACCAGGTGCTCAATTTGGGGGTCCTCCTGGACTCACAACTCCTGCTTGATGAGTAGGTGGTAGTTGGGCCAGGAGGGCTTTCGCACAACTTCATGTTATCCGCCAATTGCACCTGCTCCTGGATCGGGAATCCTTGCTTGTGGTTAAACATGCTCTGGTCACCTCTAGACTAATTACTGTACTGCACTCTACATGAGGCTGCCCTTGATGACCATTCAGAGGCTGCAACTGGTCCAAACTGTGGCTGCCCACATGGCGATGAGATGTGGGCATTATGCCCATGCCTCACCCCTGCTGCAGGAGCTGCATTGGCTGCCGGTGTGTCTCTAGGTGCAATGCAAGGTGCTGGTAATGACCTTTAAAGCCCTACATGGTAGTGGGCCAGGGTACTTAAGAGAATGCGTCGCCCTAAGGACATCTGCCTGCCCCACCAGAGCATCTCGGCGAGTGGGCAGCAATACAAATTCAAATAAATAAATAAACAAGGTGAGCTTCTTAACCACTGAACCACCACAGCCCCCAGAGGATGAGATCGCTAGATGGTACCATTGATGCAGTGGGTGTAGATCTGGGTGGGCTATGGAGGATGGCAGATGACAGAGGAGCCTTGTGTGCGGTGGTCAATGGGGCTACAAAGGGTCGGACTCCACTGTGCAACTGAACAACAAAGAGTAGAGCCAGTGACAACTTTGAGACTGGAAATAATGTTGTATAATAAGCCCCACTAATTTAAATGGGTATACTCTAGTTAGAACTAAAATTGGATTTAGCACTTTGAATGTAGAATAAGTTCAAAGGACATAACATTTGTATAAAAGCTGTGTATGCTAATTTTTACAACACAATATGCACTCCACTCAGATTTTCACAAATGAATACTTCCTGTTGAATGAATTTGCAGTGGTTTGTAGAAAAACTGAGAGAGAGAGAGAGAATGGTTGAGACGGCTTTTCACAATTTTCAGATTTTCATAGAGTGTTAATGCAAAGCAAAATAAGGATGAATTTGGTTTAGTTTGGAAATACAGCTCAGCTTGTTGCATTACAGTTATATCTATTGAAGGCTGCTTCTGGATGTCTAACTCTATTCTACAGGGCGATTTTGGGTCCATTTAAAGATATAATCTAAGGCAGAAGTCTCATGCGAGCTGCTAAGAAGGCACAGAAAATAATGGAAAAGACTGGACTCAAATGCAAAAAAGGTGCTGTCGGATCAAATTTGTCAGTAGTGGAAATTCTGGATCACAGATCAGTGCTAATGCTTCCAAATCACAAGACGTCAAAATCCCTTACAGGACATATCATTTTTTAAATTATTTAAAAACCACTTTCTTCATTTCTTACTAAAAACTAGTTGAGATGCCACCAGAAGTTTTCTGAGTCTCAAAAAGAAATGCAGCTGCCAATCTAAAAAGCAAAATCCCTAGTGAAAAAAATAACAGGCAGAATATCCAACAGACTGCTCTAGCGATAAGCTTGCAAAAAAGCAACAACTAAAGGATTTAGGAAAATTAGGGAACATACATTGGGAATGTAAGAAGCAACCTTATACTCAATGAGACCATTGTTCCATCTAGCGAACCCAGTATTGTATTTCCAACTGTATCTGGCAGCAGCTTTTCAAAGTTTCAGGCAAGATTAATTTGTAGCCCTGGTAGCATAGTGGTTAAACTGCTGTAAAATAAAGGTAAAGGTAAGGTCGCCCTTGCTCAAAAGCCAGTCATATCCGACTCTAGGGTTCAGTGCTCATCTCTGTTTATAGCCAAAGAGTCAGTGCTGTCTGTGTCTGCAGACGTTCCCGTGGACATGTGGCAGGCATGACTAAACACAGGAGTGCACAGAACACTGTTTACCTTCCCACTGAAGTGGTACCTATTTATCTATTTGCGATTTCTTGTTCTCAAACTGCTAGGTTGACAGGAGCTGGGACAGAGACAGGAGCTCACTCCGTCATGCATCACTCAGGTCTCAAACTGCTGACCTGCCAATCATCAAGTTCAGCATCTTAACCACTAAGCAACTGCAGTGCCCATTAAACTGCTGTACTGCAGCCAAAACTGCTGACGTGAGCTCAATCCTGATGTAGATCAAGGTTGACTCAGCCTTCCATCCTTCCGAGGTCAATTAAATGTGTACCCAGCGTGTTTGGGGCAAAATGCTAATTACTTTAGAAACTGGCTAGAGTACTAAGCACTATGGGGAGGTACATAAGTCTAATTGCTATCCTTACGTAGAGATCCCTTGTATTACTTGGTGATCATCCATCCAAGTAAGTACTAACCTGTCCTGACTCTGCATATACCTCCTGAAATTGCTAAGTCTGAATCCTTCTCAACACCTGTAGTATCTGTTACATACACCCTTGGGATTCAATCGTATGCACTCTCACTCAAAGGTATGACATTACTTCCAAGTGGTCAGGCACAGGATTTTAACAGCTATAGAGAGGAAGGGAGAACGGTTCTGCTCCAAGTACATTTTGATCAGTTAAGTGTCTCTTGTTTGCCGTCCAGGCTCATTAGAAGGCAACTGCAGGCTTTTATTTAAGCCCGTTTTTTACGCTGTCTGCAGGCAAAGCAGCAAAACCACCAGCGCATGCCAGGAAGAGCACATTCCTGCTTACATTCTCAATGAGGAGATTGTACAAATAAGGAAGTAATCTCCAGACACATTGACTTTCAGAGCAGGCAACGTAGCAGGTGGGTGGGTGAAGAGATGGAGAGAAATCTATCCATGCTTACCAAAAAGGGAAAGGAATGAATCGTAATAAAAGGAGTGGTTTCAGAGAGAGAGAGTCCAAATAAAAATGAGAACAGTATCAAGACACTGTACCAAATAACAAATATACTGTCTGTGTGTGTGTGTAAAAGCTGACTCTAAGGTTCAGTGTTCATCATCTCTGTTCACAGCCAAGGAGCCAGCCCTGTCTGCATCTGCAGATGTTTCCGTGGACATATGGCAGGCATGACTAAACACCAGAGTGCACAGAACGCTGTTTATGTTTCCCCTGAAGTGGTACCTATTTAAGTACTTGCATTTTCTTGCTTTCAAATTGCTAGGTTGGCAGGAGCAGGGACAGAGACAGCAGCTCACTCCGTCATGCAGAACCCGGTTCTTGAACTGATGACCTACCAATCTTTCTGTTGTCAAGTTCAGCATCTTAATCACTAATCACCCACAGTCTTTGCTTTAGATTATCCTTAAAAAGTAAGGCTTTTTTTAAAAAAAAAACAAATAGTGAATATTCACATCTCCTGAAAACCGTTTCCACATCTTATTTTATTTTTGAAATATGACTTCCTCAACACTATCCAGCTGGGGGGAAACCACCACCCAAGTAAATATTTTTACTTGTAAAATCCTGTTTGTCTCAATGATTCCAAAACAACATCTAACGAATATATTGGTTTTACTGTGTTCCAAAAAACTTAGCTTGCAGTCTTTCTACCAATATTTGGGAATAAATCCTAAAAGGACTCACTGAGGTTTTATTCTGCATAAGCACATATGAGAGCATCCTGTTATGTTGCATTTCCTGCTTAAACCTGGGTTCTGTGGAATAAGACAAAATATAAGTAGTTTATAGTGAAGCACAAATTAACGTTTCTGGGGGACTGTGGTAACTTAGTTGTTAAGAAGCTGAACTTGATGACCAGAAGGTTGGCAGGTCAGTAGTTTGAGACCTGAGTGCTGCACGACAGAGTGGGCTCATGTCTCTGTCCCAGTTCTAGCCAATCTAGCAGTTTGAAAGCAAGAAAGTGCAAGTAGATAAATAGGTATGATACCACTTTGGTGGGAAAGGTAAAGATATTCCAACCCGATCCTTGCCCAATGTTTATTTGTCTCTTAGTCTCTGTGAAACGCTTTGTTCCCTCAAATGGGGAGACAGTTTTGATTGGGGTTGAATTTATATAACACCATCACAATAATTTCTGGTAGAAACATTTGCTAAGAAAACATTTTTCAAGCTAAGAAAAAGTGTTTCAAGCAACAGATATCGTGACCTCCGCCAGCAACACAACGGTGTCAAGAATAGAGAAGTCAAAGAGACTCTGGGCGGCTCATAAACATATCATAACCTCAAGACAAAGTATAGCAAAACATCGAAAAATATCACAAAACATAAATACAATTGTCCTCTGTCGGCACCGCAGCTGGCTGTTAGCAAGACCCAGGGGTTGGAGCCCAGGGCTCAACGTCCTCAGCGGAGTCTAAAGCTCAACTTTCTCAACGGAGTCCGGGGCTCAACATACCTGACGGAGCCTGGGGCTCAACGTCCCCGACAGAGCCCGGTGCTCAACGTCCCCAACGGAGCTCGGGGCTCAACGTCCCCAACGGAGCCTGGGGCTCAATGTCCCTGACAGAGTGCTCGATGGAACCCAGGTCTCAACAACCTCGATGCATCTTCGGCCACCTCGGGACCCGGGCAGCCCTTTATCCTCCTCCGGCGTGGTCGGAGGGGAGGAGACCTGAGTACTGCATGGCAGATTGAGTGCCGGTCTTTGTCCCAGCTCTTGGGGACATGAAAGGAGTCTCATTTGGGTGTTCCCTGACCTGAGATTCTTCTGCAAAAATCCTTTCAACCCAAAATAATTTCTGCCATAAAATTATTATTATACCCGTGAAGTTCTGTCTTAACTACAATAACACAGGTAGTCAACTACAAACACACAGAGAGTGTATGTCCTAACAGTGTAATAATTTTTTTAAAGAAGAAAAGGCAAAGGTCAGGCAATCTGCTATACAGTAGTGGCAAAAGTCTTGCACTTTACACTGCAGCTTAAGCAAAATGCAAAGACTGAGCAAGAGCCTGATAATCTTATGCAGAGAATTTCCCTAGAAAGTGGAGCATCCAGGGCTTTATTGTGGGTTCAGCTGTCAACTTCTTTCTCCTTTGGCATCTGCTCAGTCTTTCTAATGCTGTATATCAGTTCTTATTTCTTTTCCTGGTGCAACACATCTTTATTTTCAATTTCTAGCTTCAACAGTACTGGAAGGGATAGGAAGGATATTTGTGGGGTGCTACTCCAATCTGTGTTTGAACAGGGGATACTCCCTCCAACTCATACTCACTGTAGAACCTCTCAAGTGATGTTTGGACCTATATTAGTTTGTTAAAAGTCGATTGACATCTGTATCTTTTGCCAATAGCTGGCTGTGGGTGAAAGGGAAACCGGCCCATTCTGTTTTCCTCACCTTGACTCCAACTGTCCACAGATTTATGCTGCAGTGTGCCTGTGCTGATTACTTGGGTAGTTCGTTTCTGAAAGAAGCTGCAGATTTAACATTTCTTTCCCTCTTTCCTCATATCAGAATGTTGCACAATTTAAAATTGAAAGCAAATGAAAATATTAAAATAGTTAAAATATTTTTGACCAGAAGTGGACTTCTTCATATAATGTTATCTCGACCATTTACTAGATCTTCTTTTGTACACATGGTAGGGCATAAATTGCCTTCATATAAAAACTGTGGTGATTGATTCTGACATGCTGTATTGTCAGCATAAAGAGCAACATAATAGTCATCTGTGTCAATAATGCTGAAGCCTTTTGGATTTCAACAGGCTTTCTACCTGCTTGGTCTAAACAAAGTCTCTATGAGTTTGCCACAAAGCGTAACAAATGCTACTAATATTTATATACAACCATATCATTTTATATAATTAAAATAGTAGTAAGTAGTACCTCACTTAAAGAACATAATGCGTTCCATAGGATTGCTCTTTACGCAAGTTTGCTCTTTAAGTGAAACACCATTGTGACCAATTGTGACTTCTGGTGGGGGGATTGCGAACCCCAATTTAGTTAAGTAAGTTTTTGGTTGGTTTTAGTTGTTAAGTGAGGCAACCATTCAGAGAAAATTCTACTCTTTAAGCGAGTTAGTCTCTAAGTGAGGTGCTCTTTATGTGAGGTTTTACCGTATTTCTGAGAAAGGTGTTCTAGATGTTATGTACAGTACAAGCATTCTTCAAGTTTAATTTTGCTTCAGCAGGACACTAATAAAGATCTTTTAGGATATCAGTAGCTTTGAAAGTGCTGTTCTCATATTGCTTGGTTCATGTTGTCTCCTTTATTCAGAAAAAAAGATAGGAGTATAAAAAGACTTTCTCTTCTCTTACTTTGTGTGCAAGATTAAATGGATTAGCACATACTCTACAAGCCACCTTGAGGGAGAGAGCCAGATAGGCTGCAAGTTCGTAAGTCCTTCTTGGAGGGATTCTAAATCACTAGTGAACAAATGAAACTGGTGGTCAAAATCTAGTGGGTTTTTTTTTCAAAACTTGTTTTGTCAAGTAACTAAAAGCAACATGCAAAATTGTACCTTAGCCATTCTAGTTCTTGATCTTCCACAATAGTCAAGGAAAGTAGAGGTGTAGAGAAAGTGGCTTTCTAAGTGTCCCCTTTAAGCAAAACTGCTACGTAGAAAATACTAGCTTAAGCTCCATTCTTATTGAAACGGGCTATTTTGTAGAGGTTTGATCCAGCAGAAATCAGTTTCAGCAGCTGCTCATCCCCACAGCCGCCTGGCAATTGTGGAAACTCATTAAAATTCCCGGGAGCAGCTCCATTCTCTTGCATGGCTTTTAGAATGCCTCATTAGAAATTCAGCGACCAACCTCTTCTTTAGAGCACCGTCCAGCTGGTTCCAGCCAAAGTTCATGGTGTATAAAAGTAGCAATTCCATTGGACTGTTGCTTTTCCTGCCCTGGCATGGTTTTGGTTACTCACAAACTAACAATTACCCCATATTCAGCTTTACCTATAAGTAGGTGTTAGCTCTTGCAAATCAAGTTCAGCTCTGAGCATAACCTCTCCAAATTGTCAAAGTCTGATTTAAGATTCTGCACGTTCACAGTACAAGGAAAGGGGCTATCAGGAGAATTTGTACAAGGCTCACCAGTGCGACCAATAGTTGAAGTTAGGTTAAGAGTTTGGTCAATACAAGAGATTGATTGAAAGAATACAGACCTGCCAAGTTCTAAAAGTATATTTTAAAGTCTCAAAGTAATATTTGATTTATACAATTCAAGGTATTCTGAAAGTCACTAATTAGTAGCCTTTACTAGCATCTCAAGCAAAGCAGATCAACTCTTTCTAACAAAGCAATCCCTGAGACAGCAGAACTCATTTCTTCTGATGCTCAACCACACTTCAGCACAATAGATGCTGATGTGTGAGAGCTGACAGCTTTGATATGTTAATTGCAATGTTATGCTCAACTGCAATTGTTTAAGAGCTTTCCTTCTGACAACCCTTACTAAATCCTGACTTGCAAGGGTTCCTCCAACACCAGCATTAAATTATATATTTACCATTGTTTGAATGCTACATAAACAGAAGTAGAGGTGTTGTATGTTTATAAAGTCAATAAGGATTTGTTTGTTATAAAGCTTGGGTTCTCAATTGGATCCGGCCCATGGCACCAAATAATCCAGCCTGACATCACTTCAGCTGCCAGCGGAATCAACGGTGGACTCATTTATGGCTGTCGTAAACGCATTCATAAATGCGTTTACTACAGCCATAAATAAGTCCACGGCTGTCGTAAATGTGTTTACAACAGCCACGGATGCGTTTTACAGCATCATTTACAGCAGGGGAACTACCAGTCCAGCCCGCTCAGCTGTCTGACCCGTGTCTTAAAAAGGTTGAGAACCCCTGTTCTAAGGAATAGTTAACTCCTAGCAGAATACCCATGCATTTAGAACATTCATTAAGCCCAAAAAGCTGTTGCTTAGCACAGCAAATCACATTGAATCTATTGAAACTTAATGAGTCAATTTCTCTGTAAATTCCATTGATTCGAATAGGCCTACTCTAACTGTAACATGGAATACTAAAGTAACTAGCAGTTAGAATAGGCCTATTTGAACCAATTGGACATACAACAAATCACCAAATCCCAACTGAATCAATGGGTCTTTATAGAGCAATTTACTATGCTAAGCAAGTGTTCAGCATTTGAATAAAATTGTTGTCTTGAAAATTGTGTAACTTGCCATTTTAGGGCATTATTCCATCTAGACCACTATTATTGCAGTCTACAAATTGGCCATAATCTTCTTCTGGATATTTCAGGAGCTTCAAAATACTACTGAAATTCTATAGAGCTCACATTGGAAGGAGAATTCATTTCTTTTATTTATATCCCATGTTTCCTTCACAGATCCTTCTGCTCCTTCCTTCCTTGGAGCAATCTTGTAAGAAAGGTTAATTTGACAGATGGTGCCTATTCCAAGGTTACTAGTGAAATTTACAACTGAAGAGGTTTAAACGTGGTTGAGCCACACCTTCAATACTATGCCACACTGGTTCTGGCCCTACAGTGTTTTGTTTTTGCCTTCATGAATGATTTTCCATATGGAAATACTGAGATACCACTACAATGAATGCAGAGATATTACTGACTGGCTGGCTGTTTCTCTTGAGAGACTGTGTTCAACTTGTGGACTAGGAATCACAATTTCTTGGAAGAGCAAATTCACATTCTGAGATTATGTCTTTTCTAGCAACAGCCTCTCAGGTATTTAGAAGTGCTTTTCCCAGACACACCAAATTTGTAATTTCTGGAATACAAGAGTTCAAACGTTGTCACACGTATCTTGACAATCTTGGAGATTAGTTGTTCTCATCTCCATATGAGATTGCCATGAAAGACAAGGTGCAATGGGGCAGAATGCTAAAATAATCTTTAAGACCGAAGTTTGGAGTAGTGAATTAATGGCATTGGTCTTTGTTCCAAAGGATTGGCTGATATTTTTCTGATAGGCTTCATTTAAAGTGCTGGCATGCTTATAAATGCCTCCGACAACCCGATCCCAGCATCTTTCTTCCATACTAATCTCTGTCATTAAAGTGTAAAAAATAGGGTCAGGGTCTTCTCCATACTACTGGCACAGGTCTGGAGTCATTGAATCAAATAAAATGAGTAGGACAAGGGTCTGTCTACTTCTTTGAGAGACCTAAAATAGTACACAAGAGACTGTGGTGGCTTAGTGGTTAAGATGCTGAACTTGGCAGCTGGAAGGTCAACAGGTCAGCAATTCAAGCCCTGAGTGCTGCATGACGGAGTGAGCTCCCGTCTCTGCCCCAACTCCTGTCAGTAGCAGTTCAAAAGCAAGAAACTGCAAGTAGATAAATAGGTACCACTCCGGTGGGAAGGTAAACAGAGTTCTGTGCACTCTGGTGTCTAGTCATGCCTGCCACATGTTCACAGAAACGTCTGCACATGCAAACAGCATTGCTATAAACAGGGATGAGCAGCAAACTCTAAAGTTGGACTTGACTAGCTTTCTAACAAGGGTGACCTAAAATAGTACACAGACACCAGCAGAAGGATGAGTGGTTAGTTTACATACAGTTTAAGCAGAACTTACCAACCAAATCTACAGCACTGAATTTCAAAACAGCTAACAGTTTTCTTTATTCAGGTGCCACATAGCAAATGTCAGACACAGCAGTTAGTCTAGAAAAATACATTTTAAAAAAAACTTTTGCAGACCATGTCTCCCATAACAAAATCTTCTGAAACCTATTTTACAAATTAATCTACATTATTAATGTAAAAAGAATCCTGAAACTTAGCACTTTCATTATATCCAGACATCCATCTAGTCAAACATAGGTCTTGCTATTTATAGTTAGAATTTTAATATTTTAATAGAGGCTACTGTACATATTAAATAATATCAGAGGTTCTGCATGTAGTGCATTCACCATGTAAGCAAGCATATTCAGTATTCTTCCAGTACCATATACATTGCAATTATTTGCTTACAGATGTAATTACCATTTAAAAGTGCAGTTTTCCAAGTAGTCCATTACTATGCGGAAGTCCACAATTCCACTGGTGGCCTCACAATATCAGTTACATGTGGTTAGAAATGTAGGACTAGAAACTACGCTATCACTGCATTGTGAAAAGAGATACTTATAAAAACAAACACAGTGAAGGCTTCAGACTATATTTACATCTAATTTCACTACCGCAGGTTCATACTTAAATTTTAGCTCAGTGTTTAAATCAACCTTTAGTTATGGCTATTTGGTATGATTCAACTTCAGACAAAGCACAGCCCAAAACATACCCTGAAAAAAAGAACTTATTAGCTGAAAGCTCCGGTTCACCACAGACCACGGTGTATCCTCTGTTGGATACATGTACCAGTTCATTGTTTGAATTAATACTAGTGTGCATTCAAGAGGAGCAAGCAAGAGTCTGAGCAACAGAAGTTAAAGCAATACCAAGAGCAAAAACACTAAACTCTTGAGAGGAACGAATGTCCACTGGCCAATGGCAACATTTGTTTATATCTATCAAATGAATAGAGATACTGTACCCTGAAAAGAAAATACAGGAATTACCTTACGGATTTCGTTTGTAAGCATGTTTTATAATTATTCGCTAAAATGCCCATGGAGATTTTCCAAAATGGTTGATGGGGGTTTATCTAATATTATCTAATATTAATAATAAGAATTAAAAGGCTATTCTGGATGAACAAGACGAAGATTTAGATTTAGCGTCTCTCACCACAGGATCCAGTATGAAAATCTATACCAGATTTGCAGTTTAAGTGTTACTAAAAACATATGAACTTTGAAAGACTGTATCCACCATATTAATTGTAACACAATTCAAAGTTTCAGGAGCTTCCAGAAAAATCCAGCAGGCACATGTCAAACTCTTCCCTCTCCGGCAAAAGTGCAAAAACGTCAAGTTGTTGTTTGGTCCCAAAATATATCATGTACAAAAGAGATGCCAAAAGAAAGATTGTCCTTTTCCTAAGGCTAGGTTCAGTGGAGAAACTCAGCGTCCAAAAATGGTGTTAAATTCCAGCAGAATTAATTCTACAATCTGATTCTGATACACTGTGTGAATGGCTATGTTACCAGTCTCTTTCTCAGGTTTTAAAAGGGTTGGACCGAAGACTATGGCTATACTCTGGTAGGTCATCCGGTTCTTCTCGCCATTTTCTACAATTCTGAAAGGGAAAACAAGGAAAACACACTTCAGTCACAGAAACTCAAAACCACATGTTGGCACATACCAAAAACATTTCACCTGTATCCAGAGACCTCCAGCTGTCCTATGCTTTTTATGAGAAAGTATGAGACAAAAATGAAATACAGTAAAACAAGCCAAGCAATAGCTGTTCATTCTCCTCATTGCTCATATAGAGCTTTAGCAATCTACAACATTAATTACACAACCAAAGCTTGTACATTGCTCCAAACACACAAAGTTGTAGAACAGGGGTTCCCAACCTTTTCAAGCCAGGGGCCAGGTCACGTCCTCTCAGTCAGCTTTGAGGGCTGGATGGCCATTTTGCCCTGCATGCACAATGGGGGTGGCCGTTTTGTCCCAAGAGTTTCAAAGGGATGGACATTTTGTCTCTTGAATGCCCTTGGAGGAGTGGGAGGCCACATGAAATGGCACTGTGGGCCGGATACAGCCTGTGGGCCATAGGTTGAGAACCCATTGTAGAACTTTGCAGGGGGCTAATGCATGCTGCTTGTTACACACATCACCAATGTCATGTCAAAATATTTCAAACACAATTAATTTCCCTTTAAATCACTAGTTCCCACCCCCTTCTCATTAAACACAATTGACCAAATATCACGTTTATGTTCATTTTTCCAGATGCAAGCGGCTGGGACAACATCAGACATGGCAATCTGCAAGGGGGGGAGGGATGGTTCCACTCTTAACTTGATGTAAAATACGTAAGAGGTGCCATTTCTCTTTCATGCAGTACTTGCCTCTTGAGGTGTCTGAAGAGTACTTGCATGGTATCTTGATTTGGCTTTGGCAACTGTTTAATCAGCTCTCTTACAGCATGTACACGTTGTCTGGGCTCTTGTTCTGGACAGAAGAGGAAAAGACAACTGTTACATGTACCTTACTCTTCATGGCTAGATTGAGAGGACATTCGCTAATGTGTGCTACCACCTGGCGGCCAAAGTTAACATTACTCATGGAAACAGAAGGGCTTAACCACTAAGTGTCCAACATCTTAACTACGAAAGAAAGAATCTTGTTAGGACATGCAGAACATACAGTAATGGTTCCGTAGGCAGGGTGTTGTTCTCTGTGACTTCTGGCTTGCAGTTATGAATATCAGATTGCCTCACTGAAAGCAATGATGTTATCAAATGCACAAGGGAATAGTGAACATCCCTACAAATGTATTCTTCCCCACCCCCATCAAAACAGCCTGCAGACAATGTCATCGCGCGCACACAGTGAAAATTATGTTTTCGGGGTCACAGGCTATCATTCATAATACTGCCCCCTTTATCAGATGCTTGAACTATTCACTGAATTTGATATTGATATTAAATAAGCTTCTTTATCCAATCTGCCAATAAGAGTGTCCTTTTTTAAACAGAGAATTGTATAAATGCAACAAATAATAATAATGTTTCTCAACAATAAAATAAACTGGCAGAAATAAAAGATAAAAAGTAATTATTATTTCAGCCTCCCTGAAATTTCTGCAGATGTTAGAACAAAACAACAGAAAATGTTGATCTGAGCATGTATTTCCCAAACTGAAGTTCCTTACCAATTACAACTGCTGTCATATTTGCTGTTAATGGATCCTAATAATTTATATTATAATTATTATTATCTTACCAAGTCTATCCATTACCAGACACAATTAGTCAACAGTGGGTGAAATCCATACAGCTTTAATAAATGTATTTATTTGTTTGGATTTGTGAATTGCAAAACACTAATATATTTTTTTATTCATCTCTTTTTTATTGAACTTTTGGACTCATGTAAAGGAAGATATGGTTCTTCTTCATTTTTCTGCATTCAGGAATTTATCAAAATGATCATTTCATAATCTGAATTATGAAAGCTTGAACAAGATCCTTGAGACAGGAGAAAGGCATCATAAAATGCAAATAAATAAATGTATAAACAGTACCTACACCACACTAAGGCACACAAGTAAAATGTGAATTATTAAATAGGGACAATTTAATAACAGCAACAACAACAACAACAACAATTTCATGTAAGAAATTATTCTGGGTTGAACGGATTTTTGCTGGAGAAACTCCACTCAGGGGACACCTGAATGAGGCTCCTTTCATGTCCCCAAGATCTTTTCCTACTAAAGTGGTCCCTATTTATCTACTTGCAATTTCTTGCTTTCGAACAGGTAGGTTGGCAGGAGCTGGGACAAAGACAGGCGCTCAAACTGTCATGCAGTACCCGGGTCTCGAACTGCTAACTTGCTGGCTTTCCAGCTAACAAGGCGAGCTTCTTAACCACTGAGTCACTGCAGCCCCAATCTATACGTATAAAAAGGTGCATGGGCCGTTCATGTCCGGCATACGTTGCCACACCCGGCCAACCATCCCGTACCGAGCCGCCCACATCGCCACAAGGGTCCGGTCGTCGAGAGTGGGGCAACCGCCCCACGAAGACGAACAAAATAAAAAACCCTAGAAGGCCCAGCATCCTCCGTGCCACGCCACCCCTCAGCCAATCAAGCTGAGGGACGCGAGCACGGAGGAGGCCGGGAAAACGCCGTGCTCGAGAAAAAAAAGTTCGGTTTCACTTACCAGTGATAACTTTCGTTCTTCGAGTATATAGTTTGTGAATACACACTCATGGGTTATGTGCCTGCGCAGAACGGCCGATCGGAGGCTTGAAAAGCTATTGGTCAAAAGTTTTGGCGGTAAGACCGCCCACCGTACCGCCCACCCTGAGGCACCCGCGCGCCATTTTACCTCAATTCCATACTTAAGCCAAGCACAGGATAACCAATTGATCTCATCCATACAGCTCAAGAGGAGAGGCAGGGTGGGTAGTGTGTATTCACAAACTATATACTCGAAGAACGAAAGTTATCACTGGTAAGTGAAACCGAACTTTCTCCTTCGTATAGTTTGTGAATCCACACTCATGGGAGATTAGCAAGCTCACACTTACTTGGTCGGTGGGCAGTCGGATGAGATGATCCCACGATGAAGATGATGTCGGTCAGGCAGGGTGAACTGTCAAGGGCGATGGGCCCGGAGCCCCCGAGTGAGGACGACACGGCCAAGCCTGGCGTCCGCAGTGGCTCTGGTGTCCACCCTGTAGTGCTGGACAAATGTAGAAGGTCTGGACCAGGTGGCAGTCTTACAGATGTCCCCAAGCGGTGTGCCCTCCAGAAAGGCCATGGATGTTGCAACCGCTCTGGTAGAGTGCGCCCTGACATGCGGTGGAGGGGGCAGCGATGCCGACTCGTAGGCCAAGTAGATGGTAGAGGTGATCCATTTGGAGAACCGCTGCGCAGAGATGGGTTCACCTTTGGACTTGCCCCCATACGCCACGAAAAGGCGTTGCGACTTCCTGAACTCCCTTGTCCTGCTGGTGTAAAACAATAAAGCCCGTTTGACATCCAGCATGTGCCAAGTCCTTTCTTGGGCGTTAGTGGGGTTCTGGAAGAATGTTGGCAAGGAGATAGTCTGTGCCATATGAAACTGGGAGACCACCTTGGGGAGGAAGGTGATGTCCGCTTGGAGCACCACACGGTCATTGAAGAATTGGAGAAAGGGTGCGTCCGCCCGCAGGGCGACCAGCTCACTAGCTTGCCGAGCAGACGTGATGGCCACAAGAAAGGCCGTCTTCCACGTGAGGAGACGAGCATCCGCGGTAGCCATGGGCTCGAAAGGAGTCCTGGTGAGCGCGTTAAGGACGGTAGAGAGTGACCATTGGGCCGTCGGAGTCCTGATCGGAGGGAAGGCGTTCCGCAATCCCTTGAGGAAACGTTTCACCGTTTGGTCGCGGAAAGCGCAAGAAGCGGGTGAGCCAGCTGGAAAGTGAGCCACCACCGCTGCGAGGTGTACTCGGATGGAGGCGATGCTGAGGCCAGACTCCGCCAGATGGAGGAGGTAGGTCAAGACGTCCTGCAGTTCCACCTGCGAGAGGAGGGTTTGCTGAGATGCCAGGAAAGCACAAAAGCGTCTGTATTTGGAAGCGTAGGACTTCCTTGTGGAAGGGCGCCTGGCTAGTTCCAGGATCCTGGACAGTCTGGGGTTATCCTCCACGCGGTGAGGTGGAGGCTGGGCAGGTCCGAGTGGTGGAGCTGGCCCTGCTCCATTTGGAGAAGCGTCGGTGACTCCGGTAGCGTGCGATACTGAGATGACATGCGCAACAGCAGCGGAAACCATGGTTGGCGAGGCCATGCTGGGGGCACTAGGATGGCCCTGGTCCTGTGCTGAAGCATTCTGGTGAGGACCTTCTGGATCAGAGGAAACGGATGAAAAGCGTAGAAATAGTCCTGATCCCACCGTTTCATGAAGGCATCGCCCTCGGAGTTGACACCGATGCCCGCCCTGGAGCAGTACCTGTGGCATTTCGTGTTGGACTCCGATGCGAAGAGGTCGATGGTCGGAGTCCCCCAGGCCTCGCAAAGCGACTGGAACACCTTGTCGTTCAGTTCCCATTCGTGGGTCGTCGAGGTGAGGCGGCTGAGATGGTCGGCCAGGACATTCAGCTTGCCCTGAATGTGCACTCCAATCGGGAAAATGTGCCTCTCCAGGCACCACTCCCAGAGTTGCACAGCGAGGTAAAGAAGGGTGGTAGATCGTGTTCCGCCCTGCTTGTTCAGATACGCCACAGCCGTGGTATTGTCCGAGGCCACTTGGACCGCCTTGCCCATGAGCAGGGTCTCGAAGGATCGGAGGGCCTTCCAAATGGCCAGTAGCTCCAAGTAGTTGATATGGTGCGCCATCTCCTGAGGCGACCAAGGGTTGTTGACCGTGAGAGTCCCGCAGGCAGCCCCCCAGCCGAGGTTGCTTGCGTCGGTCAATATTTGCAACGAGGGTTGCGGGGGGGTAAAAGCTCTTCCCCGTTGTCACGTTGAGTGGCGGCGTCCACCACATCAGCTGGTCCCTCAGCTCGGGAGACGGAGTTAGCCGTTTGGACTGACTCTCCCAGAGCGCGTTGAATTCGTGCAGAAGCCACGACTGTAGGGACCGGAACTTTAACTTGGCGTGAGGGACCACAGCCGTTGTTGAGGCCATAAGGCCTAGCAGTCTTTGAGCCTTTTTTGCCCTGATGCACGGTCTGGTGCGAAGGTCGTTCACTCCCTGCGCGATGTCCTGCAAGCGCTTCTGGGGTGCAAAGGCTCTGGTGGCAAGCGAGTCGAGTACCGCTCCGATGTACTTGACGTGTTGAGAGGGAATCAACTTCGATTTGGTGAAGTTGATCCTGAGGCCGAGACTCTCCATGAGGTGGACCGTGAACTGCGTGTCCCGAATGGCCGACGAGCTGGTGGGGGATACAATCAGCCAGTCGTCAATGTATGGGAAGACCCTGATTCCCCGCTGGCGAAGGAAGGCAGCCACCGGAGCCATGCATTTGGTGAAGACTCGTGGTGCCGTGGCCAGACCGAACGGTAGACATCGGTACTGGTACACCGAATCGCCGATGCGGAATCGGAGGAACCGTCGGTGCTCCTCGAGGATGGAGACATGGAAGTAAGCGTCCTTGAGGTCTATGACTGTGAACCAGTCCCCTTTGTTGATGAGGGGAAGGACGGTCTGCAGGGTCACCATCCGGAACTTCCTGGTGTGGATGCACTTGTTGAAGCGGCGCAGGTCCAGAATCGGGCGAAATCCTCCGTCCTTCTTCTGAACCACGAAGTACCTCGAGTAGAAGCCGTTGTCCCAGTCGGGCGGCGCCACCCGCTCGACGGCTCCCTTGGACAGGAGAGTTGATATTTCTTCCTCCAAATGGGGGGATGAGGTGGTGAGACGATGTCATCCTACCCGAGGCGCCCGCACGAACTTGATGGCGTAGCCAGAGGACAAGATCTTTAAGACCCACCGGTCGTCCGTGATGCCTGACCATACCTGGAGGAAGTTCCGGAGGGGGAGGTACGGGATGTGGAGCGAGAGAGAATCGGACGTCGCAGCTTCAAACGCGCGACTTGGACTTAGCGTCCGAACGCTTGCCGTGCCCATAGGGCTGGTAGCGGGGCTTGTGCTGGCGCCGTTGCTTGAAGGAGCCAGACCTTGGCTGTTCCAAGGGGCCACCCTGTTGTTGCGGGTTCCCCTGGTATCGCCACGTGAAGGGCTGGAACCTCGGCCTGGCAGCCGGAGCCGGCGTGGTAAGCCCCAGAAACTTGGCGGTGGAGTTGGTCTGCCGCATTTCATTGAGGACCTTGTCCGTGTCCTGTCCAAAGAGGCCTTGCCCGTCGAAAGGAAACTCCTCGATGAGCTTCTTCATAGCATCATCGAGGGAGGTGCCCCTAAGCCAGGCATGACGACGGAGGATAGCAGACGCCATGTCCTTCGCCGCATAGTCATTGATATGCCTGGCTGTTCTCGTTTGTTGCTCCGCCAGGAAATCACCTTCGGATGCCAGCGCGTCGATCCGTTTCTGGGCGTCGGCGGGCAACGTCGCCGTTTCGGCCTTCACTCGCTCCCAGAGGTGAGACTGGTACAGGCCCATGGCAGCTGAGTAGTTGGCGGCGCGGAGGAAGAGGGAACCGGTGGCATAGAATTTACGGCCCACCGCGTCCAACTTCTTCCCTTCCGGGGTCGAAGGCACCGGGAACCCGCTGGTGGCTGTCCTGTGTTGAAAAGCCTTGACCACCAGGGAATTTGGCAGGGGGTGCGCCTGCAGGAACTCGACGTTCTCGTCCAGGACTCTATACATGCCGTCGAGCCTGGACGAAACGGAGTGCGCTGACACCGCCTTCCTCCATGTCGCCTTCGCCGACGTCAGCATGGACGGGAGCATGGTGATATGGACCGGCCGTACCGCCCGTCTGTCCAGCTTGGCAGTCATTTGGTCCACACCTTCCAGTGGCGGCTGGTCCACCTTCAGGTTCAGAGCGGTCCCCAGGCGCGTCAGCATGGCCGTAAGCGAGCGTTGATCCTCACCACGCGGTGGGTCAACCGCGCCGATGGCTTGGTCAGGCGTCCTTTCGGCGTCGACGTCTCCCTCGTCCTCCTCCGAAGAGGCGCTGGAGTCATCGGAGGACGAGGGAGGAACTCTTGCATCCACGTCGGGACCGCGCCAGTACGGCCTGGGCGGGCCGGCGGGATGGGAGTCCACCGCATCAACATCTGGACCAACCCGCGACGATGTGGGTGGGCCAGCGGAGCAGACACTCGACCCTCGGGAGGTCGGAGGGGCCACAGCAGGGCCAGCATCCCTGGGGCTTGCGGTGGTCGGTACCGGAGCCGCAGAGGCCGCAGGAATGGAGGTCTTAAACTGGTTGGCAAAAGTCTGAGCCATGACCTCAAACATCCCCTTCAGGAACTCCATCTGGGATGGATCCCCCACCGTCGGGAGCGACGAAACGGTGGCCGACGAAACGGTAGCTGGTAGAGTCGGCGACGAAACGGTGGCCGGTAGAATCGGCGACGAAATGGTGGCCGGCATGGTGATTGCCGCGTCGTCGAGCGTCGGAGTCCTGGGCCTTGGGGAGACGGAGGCCTGTCTCATAGGCGAGCGGGCCCTCCCACGAGGCGGTGACGGGAGCACCTGAAGTGGGCGAGCTGGAGCCCCAGCCCTGCGTCCTTTTTCAGGCGATCCCGAGGAGGACCGTCCTCCCCAGATGGACGACCCAGGAGATGGACATCGTGTGACCGAGTATGGTGGCGAAGGTCCCGGAGAAACAGGAGTGCGCGGAGTAGGTGGGAGCAATCGCCTCTTCTCCGACCCGTGTTTCTTTTTCTTCTCTCCGTTCTTGTCCCTCTTCTTCTTCTTCTTGATGGGGAGAGCGGAAGAAGAAGCAGAAGGCGGAGGAGGCTGGGAGACACTAGCCAAAGTAGAAGCGGCCGCCACGGGAGCCAGAGAGAGTTCCATCAGGTGGACTTTGAGCCGGTAGCTCCGGTTCTGCACTGCCAGACGGGTGAATTTCTTGCAGTGAGGGCAAGACTGGCTCTGATGAGACTCCCCCAGGCAGAAAAGGCAGAGGCTATGCCCGTCGGAGGCCGGAAACTTTTTCAGGCAAGCCGAACACTGTTTGAAGGCCACGGCCATCAAAAAAAATTCTTCCAACGGAAGTTTCTGGAACGCAGATACCCCGAAGGGCTGGCCAGCCGCCACCCCCTTGAGGGGAGAAACGGTGACCGAAGCGAGTAGGTAACTGAGTCCACCAGAAGGAAGAAACAGCACCGGGGTGGCGATCCTGCCCGAAGGACAAGATCACCGAAAAAATTGAAAAGTTTGCCAAAAGACTTTCCCTCAGAAGGGCGAAAAAATTGAGGAAGCTCTCAACGATCGTCCTGCTGCTACGGCGGAAAGAAGAGAACTGAGGTAAAATGGCGCGCAGGTGCCTCAGGGTGGGCGGTACGGTGGGCGGTCTTACCGCCAAAACTTTTGACCAATAGCTTTTCAAGCCTCCGATCGGCCGTTCTGCGCAGGCGCATAACCCATGAGCGTGGATTCACAAACTATACGAAGGAGAACTGCCACCGCGTTCAGACCCCGGCGACGAAGACCGGTGCCGGCCCCGGCACAGCTCAGGTGGGGTTGGGGAGAGAAGAGGGAGTCCCTCTATTCTCCACGGCCCCAGCGATGAAGGCTGGTGCCGGCCCCACCGCGGCTTCGGCAGGGTTGCGGAGAAAAGACCGTGGCGGCCTCCATGACAATGCCTTCCACAGAGGGCGAGAGCCGAAAGCTTCGGCCCCCTCCCACTGAGGAAAACGAACAACTTCCCTTTCTGCCCCAGAACGGAGCACCATTGTCAGCCTCCATCTCCCGGAGGGAAAACCATCCGGAGCTCCCCCCCCCCCGTGTGTGTGTCCTCACCGAGGTTACGGGGGGAGCCCCTCCTCTCCCCACAGTTTCAGTGTGTGTGTGTGTGTGTGTGTGTGTGTGTGTGTGTGTGTGTGTGTGTGCACACCCCAAAACCACCCCTACCACCAACACCCCCCCCCCAAAAAAAACGTGCCCGGCAGCGCCGGGCAAAAAGTCCTAGTATATACAATAAGATACTATGTCAGATATTAAGTGATTAATTTCTTACATTATAATGATAGTACAGTTTACATAGATGCATGGGGGTGAAGAGTTTCTTTAGCAAAAACTTACTGATTGCATTGACAAAGTCATTGAAATGACTGAAAGTGAAGAGTGGTTCTGGCAATTCTCTAAAAAACATTTTCAGAGCTCCTGTAATGACATGAATGTCCTCCCATTTACTGTCATTCAGGTCCAGTTTTTCATCTGAAACGAGACAGAAGAAACATACTGACTGCTAGATGCCTCAAGTCAATCAAAATGAGTTTCTGTTGGCATAGCTCATTCTCTTTGAAGGCCGCCAAGAACAGGCTGATAGAATATTAATGCTAAAAAACTTATGATATTCAGTTTTTTGCTAAGGTCACACAGAATACAATTCCTCTGACCCACAATGAAGTCTGTCAGGTCTAGTTTAGCAACTGCAAACTAATTAATGACTAAATCACTTTAGTCCTGGTTTATGAAACAAAAGATAGGAACTTACCATGGTTAACTGCAAATCGGAGCTTCTGTATTACTGCAAGATTTCCACTCACTCTGTACAAACCATCAACATTCAAACCTATAATATATTTAAATTTTGTTCGGTAAGTATTTTCTAAAGGCCTGACATATTGTGACATCATACATGATATTTTCTAGCATTTAAAATATCAAGAATGTAAGCCTTGAAGATATGCAAAATTATTCTCTAATGTCTAAGATAGCTCACCTTTCCACAGAGATTTAAATATATACGTTTCAAAATGTCAAAGGAAGTGAATTTCTCTGATTCATTTAGGTCTGCTTCAGCAAAACATAGAGATATGAAGTACAACCTTCAGTATATTTGCCTTTTCTCCTTTTTCACAATATTTCAGTGTCGTAATTTGTCACACCTATAATCTACAGTTAGCATTTCGATTTGGAATACATATTCTCATCCATACATGTGCAGTACAACTGAGAGAATGGCAAAATCTTACTGATGTAAGTTACCCTGCGTAAGGCTGATGATGTCATCAGCAGCTGTGATTTCCCCCCCCCCCAAAAAAAAAAGAAAAGAAAAAGAAAAGGAAGGTAAACATTCCCCAATCTTCCAAAGCTTCTCTGTAACTCTTCACACTGTCAGGAATCTGCAAGCCATGACAGGGAAATCTTTTATTCTGGAAAATCAGCAACTTTACTGGTGGAGGCAATTTTCAATTAAAGACTTCCTCCTCTTGTCTCATGTCCCCACAGCTTCCTGACAATGAAAGAGATTACACGGGAGCCTTGGAACAGAAATCAGAAATGTTTAATTATTATTTTTAAAATATGACTGCTCATAATACCATCAGGCTTACATGGAGTAATTTATGCCAACAGGATTTCAGTCATTATTTCATACAACTGACCGGCAAAGAGGAAGAGATTATGGCCACATCACAGTGGCCCTACTGTGTTGGAATATACTGTAAGGCTCCAATCTTAACTTGAACTCAGAAAGGGTAATAAGTGTGCCAAATTGCCAATTTGTGGATTATGGGAGTTTCTTTTTAAAGAACTATTGGCAGGAGAGGTGGTAAATGAAAGACTATCTTGCTCAAGAAAGCAATCAATATAGATTTGGTGTGAAACTGTAATATTGTCTGCCACACAGGCATTCCTACATATATCTGGCTATGTTTCCACTTCCAAGATAGCTTATTGCTTTGTTAAATCAAATAATAAAACCCACCATTTAAAAAAACAACAACCTATATGTTCATGATGCAGTCCTTAATGCTTATCCAAAGTTAAATCCCACGAACACAACATAACTTAGCACCAATAAGACTACAAAATCTATTACATCAACAGGATGCACTGAAATGAGGAGAATGAAATTTTAAATATTCACAATGAGGCAGGTATAGTTAAAATAGTTTGGAAAACTTCAGGCATAGTTTCAAAATCTTCTGGATGAAATGTTTTTATGGTGAGCCAATAGTATTTTTCTCCAAATTTGCATTCTGGACATAAAGACCACATGCATTAGTAAAATTTACTAAGAGAAAACAAGTATTCGTCCTCTTACCGTGTTCTTCAACATGTTCAATACACAGTTTCACAAAGTTTGGCACAGTACTGTTTTCTCTTTGACATAAGCTACTTAGGTTGCAACCAAATACTTGATCTGAAAAGCAAAGAAAGAAAGGTTTACAAATGACTGAATTAAACTTCTTGTAATTTAAAGAATATGATCACTAGGGTTGATTGAATCAGAACACAATAATACCAATCTAGAAATTTGTCCACACAATCAACAAGTTCTGCCCAATCAATACTTTCCCTTTTGCTCTGACAAGTATATCTAATACTTTAGAAACCAAAAATCCCACTTTGGGGTCAAACAGTTTTCTGCTTCCTTAAAGAAATAACTGAAATCCTATCTGCTAGCCAAGACAAGGCTGTCCATTCTGGTATAGCCCAATTTAAGGTTCATCATCCTAATCCACCTGCTACACCTGCCTGCCCTCTCTGGGCTTCCTAGCCATCCATATACCAGTATAACAAGTGCACAGGATCTGTTCATGTAGGTCAGGGGTCCCCAAACTACGGCTCATAGGCTGAATCTGACCGTGGCATCAAATCATCTGGCCAGCGCCCTCCTCCGGTCACCGCTTCTGCTGCCACCGCTGCTTCTGTCTCAATCTTTGTCCCCTCCACTTGGCTTAGTGTGTCTCTGCTGGCGTTCTGTAGCAGGGCGGATGCATCTGCCCTGCTACAGAGCGCCAGCAGGGACACACCAAGCCAAGCGGAGGGGACAAGGACTGAGGCAACAGTGGTGGAAGCGGTGGGTGGAACGGCCGAGCACGGTTTTCCTGGTGATTGCTCTGGCTGAGCACAGCTTTCCTGGTGGCTGTGGGTGGCCATTGGCAGCATTCCTGGTGGCTTCTCTGGCCAAGTATGGCTTTTCCAGTTGCCACTCTGGCCGAGCGCCACCTTTCCCAATGGATCTTTCCTGTCTATATTTAAAAAGCAAAGCAATCACACTTACATACCACACAATAGTGCTTAGTGCACTCTCTGGACGGTTCACAAGTTAATTAGCATTTTGCCCCCAACATGCTTTGTACTCATTTTACTGACTTCAGAAGGATAGAAGGCTGAGTCAACCTTGAGCCCTGATCTGAATCAAATTCACAACCTTTTGGTTGTATTAGCGGCATTAGAGCAGCTTAACCACTGTGCCACCAGGGCTCCAGGGAATCTGGTTGTGTTTTCTTTTGTTAAAATGTAAAGGTCACCGTCTCTATTTACAAAAAAGAAAAGAAAAAAGTTTCGACAAGCATAGTCATGAAACAGGTCTTCATTTTCCACCCATCTAAGATCTAGAAAGTCACCATGTCTCAGTCATTTCCTGGGGAAATAGCTATGGTAGGAGATTTAAGAAATCAGAACTAATTTTCAGTCACAGATTCTACAGTGAGGAGGGGAGAAAAGGAGAAAATCCTTACCCTTAATGTACCCTTTCTCACGGACTGCTTGTAATGTAGGTCGTCGGGTTAAAAATTTCTTTAGCTTTGTTTTGGTTTTCTTCTGTTCTGAAGAATCAACACCGCTAGATATTTTTACAGCTGAAAGCATAACGCAAACGGGATGTGTTTTTAAAAACTGTATTTTAAGCAAACATTTAGCCTTCATTTCTATTCTGAAACTAGCACTGATTTTGGAATTCTGACCAAAGAGGGAGAGAGAGAGAGAGAGAGAAAAGTACAATACAGTACAACAAATTCAATTTGGCTGTATTACATGCTATCAGTTACAACTACCAATCGGCAATTTCCAGAAATATATGTAGAGATACTGAAATGTAACACAAGGATTGAGGGGAGGGAAGTTCAGCTCCAACAGCAGACTTTATATAAATGTTTAAAATAGGTATAACATTTATATAAGACTATGTACCCTAACATTTGTTGCTTGACGACTCTTTTGGGCTTACAGAAGCTATTTCTCATAGAAAAGAACTGTATATAATGCATGGGATGCAAACTTTCAAAAGGGGTAGCTCTCTTACAGGGAGATGGAATGGAAACAATTGTTCAATCTCCTCAGTTACACAACTGGAGCAAGGCTATAAAGAGCTTTTTTAAAATAAAAAAAAATCCAAGCACTGTGGTCTGGAAACAAGGCAGCAAACCATAGAGCTGAGGCAGATTTACTGTTCAGTGTACAGTACTTTGTAATCAATTTTTGTAATAAATTGCTGTTATATGCTACACTTGGATGTTTCATGTTTTAATCAGCATAAATTGTCCAGAGTAGCTATCATGCTAGATCAGTGGTTCCCAACTTTTTTGGCCATGCCTCACCTAAGAATCTCTAAAATCCTGATATCCCCTCACCCGTGACATATGATTCTTATTATTCAAAAAGTGAATTCCTATTCACATGGAGGAAGCCTAAGAGGCCATTCACTGTTAATAACTCTTTCTTGAATTGCCCACCTTAAAAAACAACCACCACCCCCTCGTGGGTTGTGTGCTCCACGTTGGGAACCATTGTGCTAGATAGTGGTGTAGAAGCTGAACAAATAAATAAATAATAGCTTATGAATTTTTAACACAAAAGGTGTTATTAAATTACTGTAAAAAAGATATTAGCAGGCACACCACTATTCAAATCTCTTTGCCTTGTAAAGAGTCAGACTTGATCATATGTACTTCTGGTTGAACACCTCAACCTGAGAATCTGCTAGTATGTTCAGTTACAAAGCATCTCCTTGGCTATAAACCAGGCTCTCATCTCTAGAACAGATATTCCACTACATCACTAAACTTGGCACAGCTCAAAATGAGTAACTCTAGATTGAACCTCTACTTACTAAACCTTATCTATGTCTAGTTACTCTGTCATTAAACTGATAAATACAAAAGGTGAAATAGCACTGGTCTAATCAACATCGTTGACGGGATGGGTGTAGACCTGTGTGGGCTGCGAAGAATGGTGGAGGACAGGGGAGCCTGGCGGATGGTGGTCCATGGGATCGTAAAGAGTTGGACTTGACTG
Source organism: Bradypodion pumilum (assembly GCA_035047305.1). NCBI lineage: Eukaryota > Metazoa > Chordata > Lepidosauria > Squamata > Chamaeleonidae > Bradypodion > Bradypodion pumilum. Next base: position 17,525,339 of record JAWDJD010000006.1, on the reverse strand, counting down.
TGCGACTGAACAACAACATCAACATAACTTGGACAAATTCACCAGGACAATGTGCGCCATGTAAAGATGTTGACATCAACAGCCATAAACAGAGTAAGTTATCCTGCTAGATTTTAGCCAATGTGTCAACTGCACACAATACCTATCTGTAATTAAGATCCCAGAGACTGTATGTGACAATAAGCTAAACAAACAGAGATGATACTTACAGCGAAGTTTTTTGGAGTCTTTATGGTCCTTTTCTTTGTCTTGTTTTTCTGCCCCAGGAGAATCCGGCACTTCATCATCTAATACTTCCTCAGACTCTGATGTCTATTGAGATTATACAAAAATATTCATTGAGTCTTCTTTTAAACAAAATTTAGCAGTTTTCCTAAGAACAGCCTGTGAAATTAAGAACATTTACTTTTCTAAAACAGCAACGCCATAAGTATTGTTTCAGACTACTTTCACATAACTGAATGAAACTTGAAGTACCATGATATTTTACATGTTTTTATTTGTTTTGACATTTTCTAACTTCTAGCAGCTTCTCCCTATGCCCAGTGTCTATGAATAGCTTCTTCAAACTGAACTTGAACCAGTGAACTCCAGGTGTCATCATGTAACAAACATGTGTGCAAGGAGTCTGCTGAAATGACTTCTACACTAGTGGTTCCCAATGGGGTACTTCAATTCCCAGAAGCCTAAGTCAGTATATTGGCTGATCAGTGTTTCGGAGAATTGACTTAGGCTTCTGAGAATTGAAGTCCAAAAAAACAAATGTCGGGAAACACTGTTCTACAGCCTGCAGGTTGCAACCCCTGCTTTAGAAAGTCAGTGAAGACAGCAGAATCATTAAACTTAACACAGATCATAACTTTTTCAACAAAACACACTCAATACCACAAAAGAATTAACCCACTAAATCGACTATAAGCAAGGCCCCTTCTTTAAGCCTCAGCGTTCCATCTATAAAATGGAGATAACAGCAGCCTACCTTGTGACAGTTTATTTATTTATTACATTTATATACCACCCATCTTGGTAATTTTCCCACTCTGGACAGTGTAAAACTTTACTGAGCAATAATGAGGTTAGCAAATTACCTAGACAATGAATGTGAAATGTTCTGAATACAGAAGAATAGTTACTGTAATATTTTTCTCAACCATCATTTTAAGGGTGCCAACCCCAACTCCCACAAGGCGTAAGTGATTATGATTTTGGTCAAAGTTTTGTTGCTTAGTGTAGTAAATTTCACTACAGTAGACCAATTAAGTGAGTCAACTTTTCCATAAATTCCATTGATTTAAAAGGGCTTACCCTAACAGCAGCTTACTATGCTGAAGTAGGTCACAGTCAAAGAATAGGCCTATTTGAATCAATGGAGTTGATTGACAACCCACCCACCCATCCATTGATTCAAAGGGGCAACTCTTGTGTGATTTACTTTGCTAAACCACAGAATTTTGGCCAAAGTAAATGGCTATTCCAAGTTAATTTAATTCCCTGAATTAGAGAGCAAACATGAAGCTGATCTGTACCAGAATGACAAATAATGGCCATTCCAAATCAGTTGTTTCAAACGTATTCCTTCAGTGTTGATGAACACATTCATAGATTCACTTCTGCTCACAGAGTTCTCTGTACAACCTCCTTATTGATGAAATTATCATACCAATCTAGGCCACACTGGACCAGTCAAAAAAGGGTGGCAAAGAACCACTGCTGTAGGGTATTAGGCTGCAGTATTTTTAGTCCTGTCCTCAGAGGACAGTCCAGCCTTCCAACATCATGGATTAAAGGAAAGCTATTTATTATTATTATTATTATTATTATTATTATTATTATTATTATTATTATTATTATTATTATTATTATTATTATTATTATTATTATTATTATTATTATTATTATTATTATTATTTCAATATTTTATGCACAACTAAGTCTTGGAGGTCAGGCATTTTCTTTGTAGTCTCAAGAGTCATAAAATGATGGATATGGCAGATATTAGCAAGATGGAAATTACATCGCTTGGCTATCATATTCACAAGTGAAGAAAACAGTAGATGGTCCTCCACTAAAACACTGAAGTCCATGGCCTCCAAGACAGGGGGACTTCCTTGCATCAAAGTGGGGGTACCTTTCTAATTTGCTACCAGTTACAAAAATGCACTTCGACTATTGCTCTTCCTTAACAATCAAGAACAGATGAATAAGTTCTACATTCAAACTATGGCCCTAACTAACTGTTCTGGCTCCAGTATTTGTTACACAGCTAGCATATGTTTTCAAAACCAGAGTGTTTAAATACTTACCTGATTACTGATCGCATAGTTAAGAACTTTAAACCATTCAGTTACAGAAATGTCATTATCTGACTGGATTAACAATTCAGTTCCTTGCCGTGTTTTCAGCTTTAAAATAAAAAAATAATTTGAAAGTTAGAATTAAAGTATATATATATATATATATATCTCCCTCCACCCTTTTTATTAGAATAGTGGTCACACTACTTCCCGTTAACTGAAAACCATCCATACGTGTTTTTTTAATTCTACCTACAATTTTTAAGGTTTATTGTAATTTTTCTGAACTGCACAACTCAATAACCTCCCCTCCCCTCAATCAAGTTAGTGCATTAAACTAGGGCAAATAAAGAGAAGGCATCACCTCAATCACATTCTTCTTGCTAGATTTCTCCTTTGAAGCCCAGTCAACAACTGCACCTCTCAGATCCACTGTGAACTCTGGTTTAGACTGGTTGACCCCAAACTTCTAGGAGGGAAAACAAGCACCTGTAACTTCTTTCTAGAGGGTTTACATACCTGAGCCATCTGCTCCTATGAACAATGCAAATCCATGTAAACCAGATAAAAAGATAGAATTTTACTATATCCCTGAAGTGCAATTCTTTTGGGACCACTATTACCTAAAGGATTTTTTGGCATCAGTTTCAGAATTACAATCTGACATGTTATTTTTGACCACTGTATCATTTCATTGTGATTTCGGTGGCTTAGTGGTTAAGACACTAAACTTGATGACTGAAAGAGTTGGCAGGTCAGCAGTTCCGAGACCCAAATACTGCAAAATGGAGTGAGCTCCCGTCTCTGACCCAGCTCCTGCCAAACTAGCAGTTTGAAAGCAAAAAAATTGAAAGTAGATATATGGGTACCACTTTGGTGGGAAGGTAACATCATTCCATGCGTTCCGTTGTCTAGTCATGACTGCCACATGACCATGGAAACATCTCCAGACATAGACGGTGCTGGCTCTTTGGCTATAAACAGAGATGACCACTGAATCCTAGAGTCAGAAACGACTGGCTTTCGATTGGTTTTCTAGCAAGGGTGACTTTTACTACCATCTCATTCCTTTCTCTTCCTTTCTCGCATTACATGCTGCCTGTCTCTTCCCACTATCATGGAAGTGGGCATGGTGGTGGTGGGGATTACTAAGAAGTGTTCAATTGTCAATAAATCCTCTCCCTTCATGAGATAAGGGAGAGAAAAGAGAGTGTGTAGAGAACATGTGGCAGCTGGATGATATTTCCTCAATGACTGAAACAACAATAAAGTAGTACATGTGCCAGCTAATCTAACAATACAGCTGGTGGAATATTCTACACATAACAAAATTTATGATTTTGCTTTCATCGTAAACTTAAAAAGCGGTAAGCAGCAGGAAAGCAAATCATACAGCACAAACACAGGGGGAAATAGATTTGCTTGTTTGCTGCCCTGTGAATATCTCTGGGGAGATCATCAAAGATGGGGACACCCACACACACACAAAATCAAGACATTCAATAGAGTTCCTAGAAAGGATGCCAAAGATATTATAGGTTTGCATGTGCATAAACAACTATCGCTATGCTGAAGTCTAAAGAAAGGGATGCAAATTCTTTGCAAGACAGACAACTCTGAAACAGCGACAGAGGAAAAACCACAGGCAAAAAAGTGTTAATTTTTATCCTGCCCTAATTTAGCATGTTAAATATACTTCGGTTTTTAATCAGCAATGAATGCCTAATAAACAACAAGCTTTGCTGGTACTCCAAGTTTAATATTTTTAATGACTAGATGAATGCTTTTTAAAGTCTCAACTTTGGATTCCTACGGTAGCCAGTTCACATAGTAGGATAACAGCTCTGTATAGTTTCTCCTTTCAGATGGAGAATGGGTATTAAATCATCTGTTTGCACTAAAACAGCTGCGGGAATTTCCATGAATGCAGCTGTTATTTTTTAAAAACCCAACATAATCACTTCTTCAGTATGACCACAGCTGATCCCTGTGGCCAATTCACACAGTTTCTTCCCATTTTTTTATTTGTAGTACAGAAGAGGAGAGCACTGAGTGCTCTGCAAGAACACTTCATTTTTTTAAAAGAAAAGAGTATGATCTTCAAGTACTTACCCAACTTGTCCCACTTCCTTGAGTCTTGGTAAACAATAATGAGGAACCCTGCAGTACTGCCCATGAGGACAGCCAGTTCTTTCTGTAGAAGAGGCAGACATTTGTACACAGTTAAGGATAATTGTGTGAACTCACTCACCCAATGGTATCTGATAAACTAACTTCATATTATTATAAACACAGGTCTAAATAGAAGAAAAAGTACAAGTATTATTTGCTGAAATCAAAAAGAAATGACAGCTATAAGAGAACTTATCCTCAGATTAGCGTAACTCATTAGGTCACAGTTCCAGAACATAATTTGTCTGGTCACACCCACATTAAATTTGTCAGTCTACAATTCTAACAATTCTGATCAGTCGTACATACAGGTACAAAGAGAGCCCTAGGTAATTATTTCCCAATGAAGAACCAATTAATATTAGTATCTGTCAGAAACTTAAAACTCTCCTCCAAATTATATTCTCTAAGATGACCCACACTAAAAAAAAAATTTAAACACTGATCTGTTTTGTACAAAATTGGGTCTTTATTCTGATTCAAATGTCAAAAAGTAGAATGCTAGCAACCTTTCTTCACTAGGACAGCCTGAAACTTTTCATGTGACTAAAATATCTGTGCCTTAAAGAAACACTACAGTGGTGCGTTGGTTTACGAATTTAATGCATTCCCCAGGACGATTCGCATTGCGAAAAATTCGTAAACTGGTTTCCCATAGGAATGCATTTTGTGGTTTCCCATAGGAATGCACTGAAACCCAAAATCCGTAAACCAAAACACAGTTTCTCATAGAAATGAACTGAAAATCAATTAATCCATTCAGGAAAAATTCATAAACTGAGGCATTATTTTCAATGGATTTTCATTCGTAAAGCGAAAATTATGTTAACCAAGGCGTTTGTAAACTGAGGTGCCACTGTACTATTGATCTAAAGTGATGCAAAATATTCAAGATCCACTCTGTAATAAAACTAAGTAATCTTACAATGTTTTTTATCTGACACATTTTATTATGCAAAGAAAGACCTAGACTGCAAAAGCTGGAAATACTATTCTGATACTTGCCGAACTTTTTTCCCATTTTCTGTAATTTTCGTTACATTTAATAATCCATACTTCTCTTGGTCCTAGAGAAGAAAACAAACAAATTTGATAAAGAAATTGGTGTTTTATTCCTTTATAACAGGAAACAGATCCAGTCTCTCTTCAAGCACTCTAAAGCAAAGATGATACCTCAGCTGCAGAGATGTGGCTTTCTGAATTTAACGAGTGTAGTCCTACAAATGTCTGCTCAAACCTAAAGTTTTAAATAAGTGAGAAAAGAGTAGGCAGAGCAACCATAGGCAAAAGTTGCCCTTATTCGAAAGCCAGTTGTATCCGACTCTAGGGGGTCATTGCTCGTCTCTGTTTATAGCCCAATAGCCAGCGCTGTCTGCCTTTGCAAACGTTTCTGTGGACATAAGGCAGGCATGACTAGACACCATAGTGCATGGAATGCTGTTTATCTTCCTATCAAAGTGGTCCCTATTTATCTACTTGTAATTTCTTGTTTTCCAACTGCCAGGTACCCAAGGTTACAAAGAGCTACAGCAGAACCTTGTATAACGAATACATCATACAAGGGAAAAAATCGTGCAACAAAGAGAATTTTGGAGCAAATGGGTGCATCGTACAACAAAAATCTCTATGGGAAAATCGTACAACGAAAATTTTCTTTGTATGATTTTTCCCCAGAGATTTTGTGGTACGATTTTTCCCATAGGGATTTTCATTGTATGATGCATGCATCATACGATAAAAAAATCATATAACGAAGTGCCTTGTGGAACCAATTATTTTTGTTATATGAGGTTCTACTGTATCTCCATGAGCAGACAAGAGCTCCACAAATGAAATAGCTCCTTGGCCCTAGAGAACCAGAGTATACCTGTGGTTCGCTTTAAGATTTTATCTCCACATTTAAGACCCAGTGATGGGTATTTTTTATTTATTTAATGGATCCAAAGTTATTCCTTTGGGTAGACTTTAGATCTATAGCAAACTAATGCTGGTGTAGGAAATTTCCCTTCTGTTTTCAATGGGAGGGTTGTTTTAGAAAAAAATGTTCCATCAGACAATAAAATGAGAAACAAATCCTTTTGTCGCATCTCATTCTGTCTGAAAAAGCCTGCAGGCCTGTGGAAAGATCAAATTGCCCACCCTAAAACTTCTGACTCCAATCCACTCATGGTTGTAAACACAAGATAATTACAACATTTATACCAGGGGTTCCCAGCCTACGGCCCGTGGGCCAGACCTGGCTGATGGCACCATTCCATCTGGCCTGCTGCTGCCTCTGTCACACCCGGAAGTGGATACGTTTACGTCAGCTGTAAAATGTGCCCGCACATGCACAAAGGCACCCGCGGCTGTCATAAACATGCCCACTTTCAGGGGCATGGTCTGGCCCGCTCAGCTGTCCAGGGGGCATGGTCAGGCCCGTGGCATAAAAAGGTTGGCCACCCCTGGTTTATACTGACCGTGCCTTGATGCTTTGGTGAGGAAGGAGAAGAGTCATTTTCAGAAAAAGTGGTTCTTGAAGCAACTGGAGAATCCTATGAAATAAGACATGTTGAAATAATTATACTATAGAGGTGAAGTTGTAGCTTCTTAAAATTTAAAGCATTTAAAAGTACCAAAAAGGTGTTGATCATGTATTTATTTTGTTCTATACATTTTTCTTGCATAGTAAAAATTTTATTGTCTCTTGATCATTAAATTATTTTCTATAAACAGATCATGTTTCAGATACTAACTTGCTCTTGGTGTGTTGAAGAATTAGGCAAGAGACGTTCAGAAGAATTAATTGGCAACTGTAAAGATACAAGAACTATTTTAATATAATGTTGTTTCGCAGGTGATTATCAGGAATGTTTTGAAGTAATCTGCACTTCAATGTCCAGTAATAAAGACAGATTTGCTTTATTTATTTTTTAAAAACCAGTTTTTTCAACTAAGCATAAATTACATATTCTACCATCCCATTGACTGCAGTGGCTCAAGTGGCTAAGACACTGACTGGAAGTACTGCAGGACGGAATGAGCTCCCGTCTTTGTCCCAGCTCCTGCCAACCTAGCAGTCTGAAAGCAAGAAATTGCGAGAAGAGAAATAGGGACCACTTCGGTGGGAAGATAAACAGCATTCCGTGCACTACAGTCTCTAGTCATGTCATGCCTGCCACATGACCACGGAAACGTCTGCAGAAACAGAAAGTGCTGCCTCTTCGGCTTTGAAACAGAGATGAGCACTGAACCCTAGAGACGGATACGACTGGCTTTCAAGCAAGGGAAACCTTTACCTTTACCTTCACCATCCCATTTAAAAACCTAAAATCAAAAGATTAGGAAGTTGGTGATATTAAATTAGAGGCTTTTTTTTAAAAAAAAAGGCAGCCAATGATCATTCTTCCTTAGAATATAATTCCAAGAGGGAAAAGTAAATACAAAAATAGTCCTTTGTGGCTGTATTTATTTTTCTATTTGGGGTATTGGAGCCCAAATGTAACTGTGTTATAGTCATCAGACTGTTGACTATCAGACTGTGAACTGGAAAACTCAATTACTTGTTCCTCCTGAATAATTAAACTCAGCAGCCAAAAACCTTTGTTGGAAGTCTTGCTGATGTTTCCTGGACCAGTGGTGGTAGTACAGTAGCATTAAAAGAACTGTATCAACAGGATTTCAGTCTAACCTACTCTAAATGGTTGTTGGGAATAAGCGGGGGTGGGGGGGAGAGACCCATGATTGCAGTTTTAAGCTCATCAGGAGAGAAATGAATGTAGCTAAAAGCTAAGTATTTAATTACTCAAAGTATTTTAAAGTATGATGAAAGATTACACTTCTCTGAATTACACCTGTCTCTACTGAAAATACCAGGCATTTCAGTTTGAGTACAAAACCATTTCATTTACCTAATGACTTTTGCTAAGCTAAGGCACAGAAGAAAATCATTCCCTCTGTTTCTGATCTTCAGGCCTGACTAAGGCTGACCTCCACTTCCATACCCAACTACAGTAAAACCCTGAGTTACGCCAAAAGTCGGTTCCCTGGAACCTTTCTTAAATCGATTTTGGCGTAACTCGAGGCATCCCCATAGGGAAGCCTTGGGCAGCCAGTGCTGCTGCTGTCCCTGGCCTGTCTGCCGGTGCCGCAGGCTAAGGAAAGGTTGGGGAAGGGGTAGATTCCTTTGGTCCACAACTTTCTCCCAAGTTCAGAGCCTTCGCTGTGACCAAAAAAGTGTGTGTGTGTGTGTGGGGGGGGACATTTTCAGCCACAGCAAAGGCTCTGTGCTTGGGAGAAAGGCATGGACCGAAGGAATCTTTCCCCCACACCCTTCCTTAGCCTGCAGCACCGGCGGACAGGCCGGGGACAGCAGCAAAAAGAGCCACGAGGACATTTTTCTGCCACTGTCCCGTGCACCGTTGCTGCAGGCTAAGAAAGGGGGAGGGGGATTCCTTCAGTCGCCGCTACTCTCCCAAGTCCCAGGGCTTGGCTGCAGCCTAAAATGTCCCCTCCACTTCTTAGGCTACAGCCAAGCCCCAGGACTTGGGAGAGGGACAACAACCGATAGGATCTTTTCCCCCGACCGATGGGAAAAGATTGCATCGGTTGTCATCCGTCTCCCAAGTCCTGGGGCTTGGCTGTAGCCTAAAAAGTGGAGGGAACATTTTAGGCTGCAGCCAAGCCCCAGGACTTGGAAGAGTGGCGGTGACCAAAGGAATCTTTTTTTTCCCCCTACCCTTCCTTAGCCTGCAGCATTGGCACACGGGCCAGGGACAGTGGCAGAAAGAGCCACGAGGACATCATAAAAAATGTCCTTGTGGCTCTTTCTGCTGCTGTCCCTGGCCCGTCCACCGGTGCTGCAGGCTAAGGAAGGGTGTGGGGAAAAGATTCCTTCATTCCACGCCTTTCTCCCAAGCACAGAGCCTTTGCTGTGGCTGAAAATGTTTCCCCCCCCCCACACACACACACACTTTTTCGGTCACAGCGAAAGCTCTGAGCTTGGGAGAAAGTCGCGACCAAAGGAATCTTCCCCCCACCCTTTTGTAAGTTGGTTTTTTTGTGTAAATCTGGACACTAATTTACCCCAAAAAAACTTTCATAACTAGTTTTTCGTAACTCGAGGCATTCGTATCTTGGGGTTTTACTGTATAGCCAACTGTGACAGACTTGCTGATAAGTGTGTGCAGTCCTTGAAAAAAGGATATCTCATCTGTCCCTAAATGGGGCTAGAATGTAAACACTCCCATATGGAAATAACCAGTGCCTCAGGGTTATCTTCTAGACCAGCAGTAGGCAACCTACGGCCCGTGGGCCAAATCAGGCCTGCCCTCACTCCAACCGCCACCACTGGAGTTGGCCATGGACACATTTACAGCAGCCATAAACGGGGGGGGGACACTGATCCAGCCCCCTAAACTACCCAGCCCTACTTTAAAAAGTTGGCGACCCTTGTCCTAGACCTTACTATTTGTACTCAACTGTAAAGGAACTGTGGGTGACTGAGGCAGAAGGTCTCCCGTTTCACTACAGAACTCCCTCAGCAGGAGAAATCCATTTGTAGATTAACTGCTGCTAAAGATAGAACTGAGGTGGCCTTCCTTCCCAAATCTCAGTTTCAATAAAAAGGGTAGGGTCCAGGTCTATTTCTCCAAACTCACATATGTTCTCAAGCCTAAACATTTTCTTTTCTTTTGTAAAGATGAATAGCTCCAGTTAATGAGAAGTTCTAAGAAGGGTGATTCTGAAATAAATAATGGTCAATATCTTATTGAGCTTCCACTGAACAAAAATAAATCTCAATGGCTGCTGTAGAAGTTGAGTGTTTTTTTTAATATCACAATTTGTGCAATTGGCAAGTCTTCCCACATAGCATCACATAGCCTTATCTGTTTTCATCTAACTGGGAGTAATTAATTCATGTTCATTAGGAAAGATTTTTTTTTAAAAAAGATTTTACAGAACTCACTGTAACACCAAGGCCACAATTCTACATGCATTTACCTGGAAGCAAGCCTCACTTAAATTTAATTAAATTTTCTTTGGGCCAGGGCTCTGTAAAATGCATTGTAAACCATTCACAGGCATCAGTGACTAACAATCCATCACCAAGGATTTTGTTTTCTTAGACCAGCTTTATTTTTAATGAGTATAAAAAGGCTATAAATCCAATGTGTTCTTTAGGACATTTCCTACCTTATCATTTGCGTCCAATACAATTGAGCTATGCCTCCATTTTGTTAAAACAATGGGTTCCTGTAGCCTCCTGTCCAGACTCCTACTTTTAATTATTTCCTTTTGCTGCTGCGGTAAAGCGGCATACTAAAGAACAAGAGGGGAGGGGGAAAAGGGAAAGCCACATACTATAAATATTCTAAAACATACAACAATAGCAATATAAAAAAGAGGCATAACCTATAGACAGGTACATATTTGTAGCCCCTAATATCACATCTGAAATGAAAAGCAGAATATCTCCATTTTTACTCACTCCATCTATTTTCTAAGATTTAGTTGGAGAAAAAAAATCCCCATACTATTTGCAATCCAAATCACACAAATAGCAAAACATGCCAGGGTTGCAGACATGCAGGGCTAGGAACACACAAGACCTTGGCAGTTCATCGCTTACGGGTGTTTATACCTGCAAGATGAGCAAAATCCTACTAATAGCATAATTTTTTGAGGTAAATTGCCTGAAGAAAAGAAAATACCAATGTAATTAAAGTGCCTCTGCTTCAGTTTTGGTTTACACCCAACTTGCAGATAACGAGAAAAAGTTGCGCACAGGTTGAAATCAAAGCACAAATCTTTTAATTAGAATTAATCTGCTGCTGCAAGCATCATTATTTCCACTGCGTTGGTGAAGCCATTTGACAAATTAGCTCCATGGTTCCCAATGTGGGGCACATGACCCACAGGGGGACAATCTAATTTTTAAGGGGGGCAATTCGAGAATGGGAACCATGGGTGTAGGCCAAGTTAATGGCCTTTTAGGCTTCCTCCACGTGAATAGAAGTTCACTTTTTGAATAATAATAATATGCCATGTGGGAGGGGGCATTAGGATTTTAGAGATGCTTAGGTGGGGCATGGCCCACAAAAAGTTTGTGAACCACTGCTTTAGCTAATGTTTACAAATATATAGCTAATACATATCCTGTACAATATAATTTAAATCGGGGAGGGAGCAGTTTACACAATGATCTAAATCACATGTCCCATTGATATTTTTCATGGCCCAACTCTGACCACTAAACCATGTCTAGTTGTTACTAAACAGAATATTATTTAAACTTCTTATTTCCATAACCATGTCCTTTTAGCACAGGGATAGGCAAGCTATGGCCCACAGGCCAGATCTGGCCTGTGGTGCCAAAACGACCAGCTTGTGCCCTCACTCCAGCCACCACCATTGAAATGTTTTCTGATTGTCTACTATGATGTTTTTTACCTCTTGTAATTTATATTGTAACGATTGATTTTGATATTTTTATTGGGGTTCTATGTGGTAATATTGTTGTTTTTTGACTATTTATTTGATATCTTATAGTATGTGTATTATTATATCATTGTAACTTATATGTATATTAATCCTGTTGTAGCCACTCTGAGTCGGCCTTTGACTTGAGTAGAGCGGGGTATAAATCCAATAAATAATAATAATAATAATAATAATAATAATAATAATAATAATAATAATAATAATAATAATAATAATAATAATAATAATAATAATAATAATAATAATTATTATTATTATTATTATTATTATTATTATTATTATTATTATTATTATTATTATTATTATTATTATTATTATTATTATTATTATTATTATTATTGCGGGAATCGGCCGTGGACTCATTTATGGCTGTTGTAAATGTGCTTATGACAGCTTCAGGCTCATGTATGGCTGTTATAAATGGATTTCCAACAGCCGTAAATGAGTCCGTGGCAGATTCCAGCGGCGGCGGCTGGACCACCAGCCCGGCCCGCTGTCTGAGGAAGCGTGACCCAGCCCCCAACTTCAAAAGGTTGGCAACCTCTGTTTTAATACTATGTCATACTCTGGCATTCATTTTTCTTTAACCTATAGAAGGATTGTCTTTATACTATTTCTATACAGTAACCTCTCTTACATCCAGTAGTGACCACTGGTGAAACATGATAACATTAACAAAATTGTACAGAGGACAATTCTGTCTCTTACCTGTACTGGTAATCTACGTTTGCCTAATTTTATCCTCAAAAGTAGCAGTTTTCAAAGTAAAACTAAATGTCACAAATTAAGGACTGATCTGTGATAAACTGCTTATGCACTGCACCTCTAGTATGAAGATTTTGTGACTAGACTTCCTCTCACGGGAATCTCACCACTAGATTAATTACTTAATACATTAATTTTAGTTACAGCAGCTGTCAAACAGTTTTACAAAAAGCTTTGTGATACAAGCTGTAAGAACACAAAGACAATCACTGTCCTTCAGCTCATACACAGTGCAGGACTGAATCAAGTGTTAAATCAGGCCATTTAGGGGAGACATTTTGATTGCCGTCAGATTAGTTTTAGGTTCTTTTTCCTACCCATTTTTCCAAGTTCAGTCACATTTTGTGATCATTTTTAGGGGGTCCACATGAACATTCAACATGTATTTTTGGTGCAATTCTCCAAATATACACATTTTTGTAAACCATTCGCCTTAATATACAAAAGTGTTTGCGCATATATATTTATATGACATTCAATTGCAAATAAAATAAATATAAACACACTCACTCATCTTAGTACATATCCAGGATATGTATGCGGCTTAATAAACTATCACTCCACTGCTGTTACATCTTGAGCATACACTTTCACTCGGAGAAAGAAAATCTTTAAGCTAAACAAAAGATCGATGAAACCTTTCCGCATCACTCCAGCAGACAACTATAAAATGTCCTATGTTCCACTGCACACTGTTGCTTTTTCCTCTACTTTATAAATAGTTTCTAAAGCAAGAATGGATGTCATGCAGCCCATTCTTCTTCAGCTATATCCAAATCCGAATACTGGCGATCATCATGGCAATCGACCATGAAGACTGACCTGCAAATATAATGCAGTGGCCTTTCATCTGGCTTCTGCATTGTAGCATGACACCTGTACCACTGATCCAGTTCCACGAGTCACTTTCTGGTCCTGAGCCCTTTTGGCACGCAAAGTCCTCCTCAGCCTCAGGCCAGTATCAATGAAGCTGCTGCCCTCCATCAAGATGGATTCAAGTGGGATTTAATCCACTTGGGGACCATCACTCTTCACTGTGGACTTCGACATCTAAGCCGTTAGCCCTCAGAGTTGTCAGGTTAGTTTACTGCCACCTGACACATAGATCACACAAAACCCTAAGCCCCTCTAATAATGTTTTTAAAAAGCCACTCCCCACAAAAAAGACATGATCCTTAGGTGCTTTCTTAACTTATTTCCAGTAATTTTAAAACTATACTACTTTGTTTACAATTATTCAATGGTTGACTCTTGTTTACAATCTACCCACCCCACCCCCCTCTCTCTCTAATTCAGGGGTGCCCAAACTTATTGGGCTGTGGGGTTTGACCATACCCATGGAACAGCTGAACAGGCCAGACCAAGCCCCCAGAACAGGGCATAGTTGTGCATGTGTGACCATTTTATTTCCTGGTTTAGCATGGATGCTTCTGCGCATGTGCGAAAAACAGCCATTTTACTTCCTGTTTTGGCACGGATGCTTCTGTGCATGAAAGCGGCCATTTTACTTCTTGGTTTGGTATGGACGCTTCTACGCATGCGCGAAAGCAGCCATTTTACTTCTTGGTTTGGTATGCATGCTTCTGCGCATGTGCAAAAGTGGCAATTTTACTTCTTGGTTTGGCGCAGAAGCGTGTGAAGTTTGGGCATGCCTGCTTTAATTGATTTAATTGAACCAGGAAGTCTTTACCCAGGATCAGTATTTCCTGGTCTCTGACTGTTTTAATTGACAGTTGGAAACTATGATTTACTTTGTGGGGTAAAGAGTTCCTAAATCAACAAGGTAAATTAGGGTTTTTAAAAGTTAACCACAAAGCAAGTTTTAGCAAAGGTTTGAGTTTAAAATTTTTGTAGATAAGACAGGAAATTATCTGGGAGATCTGCCACCATTTTCAAAATACAGTAATACCTCATACAAAGTCCGCTTCATACAACATCGGATTCATACAACATTGCCTAATTCCTTGAAAAAAGTTGCCTCATACAAAGTCGTGTGATGTTGTATGAGGCATTGGGGTTTTCCCAGGTTGCATTGTGCCTGGACAGTATAAAAGGCGTGCATTGCTCGTGGGTTTTGCACGAGGCAAAGAGTGTTTAGGAGTGGTTTTGAGCGCGATTTTGGATTTTTTTTGGATTTTTCGTCAGATTTTTTAGAAGCATTCCTGGGATTTCTGCAGCATTCTTCAGGTTCTTGGACAATCAGGGTTGTTTGACAAGTTTTTGTAATGTTTTTAGCCTTTAGACAATGATTTCTTAAAGTTCTGTCAGTTTCCCGTCTGTTTCCTTGACTTTGCCCTGAAGTCTGTGCTGTTACAGTACAATGTATCTCTATGAAAATGACGTTGTATGAAGCATCGCGGCAAGGATTTGGACGTTGTGAAGCATCGCAGCTAGGGTTTTCCATGCCTCATGCAAAGTACAAATCCGTATAAAGTCCAAACTTGTGGAACCAAGTTTGGACGTTGTATGAGGTATCACTGTACCTTGACAGAACCTAATACGGTAGTATCAAATGCAAGATACTGGATATAATGGCCAAACTACTCAAAGACTAAAATACATTTTACTAGATATATAGAGTTCAAAAATATGAGCAGGTATACAGCTGGAAGTAACAGAGACAGTACAATTTTAATCCAATATATTCATGTTCCATAGCAATAACTGCCAAGAAAGGTCTATATTAGGGTTTATTTTAATACTTAGGGAAATGCTATACAGTACTTGCAAAATCCCAGCTATTAATGAACAAAGGTGCTGTGCGGTACATGATCTCAAACACTTTGACTTAAGTTTCAGCTCAGTTATACATTCACTAGGTGGCCTCAGCAAACCATCATTTTTCAAACCTAGCCTCCATTAGGAAATACGGAATAAAAGAACTCTTATAAAGGCTTTTGTGAGAATAGAACATGGAACCCCATATGATGCTAAGTGTTATGATTTTATGGTACAAAGAGACAGAGCAATATTACCACACTTAACTTATCAAGTATCATTCCATTTGTTAGCAGAGTAATAAATATACTGTATGTTTATACAGAAGCCAAAACATGCTGAGATAGGTAGTATCATTCTATGAAATAATTCAACCCATGCAAATCTATTTGGATTAATTAATACTCATGCTCCCAAAAAGCTTTGATTAACATTTGGATAGAGAGGTGAGAGCTCAATTCTACAAGCAAAGGGGTAAAAGTGGAAGTAAAGAAGAATGAAAGATACGTACTGTATGATGGAATTAGCTGGTTATGAAGTGGTAAACGTAATTTATTTGTTTCTCAAAAGATATAAAAACTATACTGAATCAGAATAATTTAACTCCATCTGTGAAGACGCCATTTTGGGAATTGGATGAAAAGTAACAACATTTTTGTGTTCAAGCCACAATACAAGAATGATTGTTTTATTCCTTTCCCCTGCCTAGATCAAACATTTACTAAAATTATTTCATTTGTGACTAATTACTGATCTCTCTAGAATGTTTTCCTCATTATGCTGTAGCTACTATTAAAATGGTGTTTGTGGAATATCTTTTATCCCAAATTGTGTCTCAAATAGCTGAGAAGCATCTAGCATCAATACATATCAGTCTCAGATTCAGGGAAACCTCTCTCTTCTCTTTCTGCCCAATAAAAATATTAAATTGATGCCTGAAAATTAGGAAAAAGCAAAAATGGATGACAGCTCTTAAAAACAACATCAACTACTTCACATTTAAAGGACTGAATCAATATTGACTTTCTACATTGGGATTTCGACACTGGACTCAAAATCCCAAATATTTTCAAATACCACCTATATATTTTCATAATTTAAACACCATTCTCTTGTCTATTCCTAAGTATGGATATCCCATACTTAGGGATAGACTTCAGAATACTTTCCCTTAACTGGTATTGGATATGTATCAATATACTGAAAAATAGTGCATACTCTTTAAGCGAGTTCCAACCTTCTTAACAACAGATTAGAGGAGCCCTGGTAGCGCAGTGGTTAAGCTACTCTACCGCAACTAAAAGGTTGTGAGTTTGATCCTAACTAGGCTCAAGGTTGACTCAGCCTTCCATCTTTCTGCGGTCAGTAAAATGAGTACCCAGCATGTTGGAGGCAAATTGCTAATTAACTTGTGAACCGGCCAGACAATGCACGATGTCCTATGGGGCAGCATATAAGTATGACTGCTTTGCTTTGAGTATGTTTGTATTATTTCAAGTACTGCAGAGAAAGAGAAGCATACCAGAAATTCTATAAACACATTTCTGATGCATACATTTTAAAGCTTTACTTTGCCTGCTTGCTGTATGAGATGCCACAAGTTTGTAAATTACTCCCCTAACTTAACACTGCCGTTTTAATGGAAAGTAGTTGTTCAAGAATCCAAATCCTAAATGCCAAAGGATTATGTGCCACTTCATTTCTTTGAGCAAACACTACTGTACAAGTTCAGATTTGACAAACAATACGTTTATTGTTATAAGCAGAAGCTGTAGAAAACCTTGACTGCAAACATTCCCTTCCTCTTCTTACCATCTGCCTTTGGATACAAGATAAAAAGCACAGCTGGAACCTCCAAAACTGTTGCCACATCTAACAAAGTGGATGAGTTAACCTGGAAAAAATGGCTTTAACTGGTCATTCTTCCTGCATGGGTGTGAACTCTGTTTATGCATCCGAAATCTAGAAATGCAAATATTCTACAACAGGGCTTGCCAACCTTTCGAAGTGGGGGGTCGGGTCACGCTCCCTCAGACAGCTGGCGAGCCGGACTGGTGGTCCAGCCGCCACTGCCAACAGAATCAGCCACAGACTCATTTATGGCTGTTGTAAACACATATACAACAGCTGTAAATAAGTCCATCTGTCATAAATGCATTTACCACAGCCATAGTGAGTCAGCAGGCATGGGCTGGTTGGTTTGGCGCCATGGGCCATATCCAGCCCACAGACAGTAGGTTGCCTATCCTTGTTCTACATCCTGGCTTTGGCCAGAAGGCCAGTGAAGGCAAAGTAAGTTGACAGATGTTTGCTGCAATCAGAGAAGAAGGAAGATTTTATTTTGCCAACCCTACCACTGACCAACAATGTTAAGCTGCAAAATTTTAAGCTACTCTTGCTCAAGGAGCTTCGAAGGATGACCAGAATATATTAATGAGATATATTGCAAAATTATTGTATACTACTCTAATCTGAACCGGCAATATAAAGATAAGATAAAAAGGACAACATTGCAGTCTTGCATTAAACAGCCTCAGTCCAATCTCAACAGATAGCTACAGGGCTGTTGCAAGTAGTTTAACTTGTAGTATTCAAAGGGAAAATGAAACACAAGGCATCAATATTTTCCCCAATTTACATCTAGCTTTTCCAACCTATGGCTATTCCCAGGACACTTTCCCCTTTTGATCTCCTTTTCCAGGTGAGATATCAAGAATGCTGGATTTATTTAAACTGTTTTGGAGAGAGTTCCTTAATTTCCCCCTTGAAGATTTTCTTGTACTTCTGCAAATCCTGGAATCCGCCAAAACTGACGGCAAACTTTTTAGAGACTGAGTGCACAAACAGAGGGACAGGCAAACTCTGTGCTGGGTGGAGGGAGGAAGCGCTCCCATTGGGCTGCTGGGCCAAGGGGTGGGGTGAACTCTGTGCTGGGGAGGAAGCGCTCCCATTGGGCTGCTGGGCAGAGCAAACTCTGTGCTGGGGCGACAGCATGCATGCCCAGAGAGAGAGCTATGAGTGCCACTTCTGGTGCGTCTGCCATAGGTTCACCACCAGTCTAGATCAGGAGTTCCCAGCCTATGGCCCGCAGACCGGACGCAGCCCATGGCACCATTTCATGTGGCTCGCCACACCACCACCACACCCAAATATGGAAGCAGACGCTTTTACTTCAGTTGTAAAACATGCCCACGTATGTGTAAACATGCCTGCAGCTGTCGTAAATGCAGATGTGGGTGCATTTACAACAACCATAAATGCACCTGCTTCCGGGAAGTGTGGTCTGGCCCACTCAGCTGTTCGAGGGATGTGGTCAGGCCCATGGCATAAAAAGGTTGGGAACCCCTGGTCAATATGGTGTTGTTTTGATTGCATAAAACTCAGCATTTAGAGAAAACAAATGGCACTTGTGAAAAAATGTGACAATGCGGACTGCTCTTTTTCAGGGGTTTTATCAACCATATGTTACCTCAGGAAAATCACATTTATGGCCACTGCACATACTCAAACTTCAACCTTGTTTTGTAGGGAGGTGCTTAGACCTTTTGCTAGTTGTAACTTTGAAATTACTCTTCACATGTTCATAATTCCTCTTGTCTTTTAAAGTGGACTCATTCTGGCAACACGACTCTTATACCTGGTATATATATAAAACAACCGATCTAAATATGACACTCCATAGCTCAATGAAATTGTTCATTCCTTAGCTTGAGACAAAATGAAAGAAGCACTTTTTAATATAAATTTTGATCAGACACTTCTTGGGGGGTTTTCTCCTACAAAAAGGAAGAAGTGAAAGATGAAGAACACATGCTCAAGGCTTTTTAACAGCTCATGCTCGTATCACACCATTATTTGTTGTTATATTAGAACCAGGCCAACAGTTTGGGAGTTTTTAAAATGCAATTTGCAAACCTGGGTGAAATACTGCACTGCAGCCCTGCAATGAAAGAAATAACAATATGCAGATGGCTAAAGGCAATTTTACACAGAAATATTTCTCTCTCTCCAAGAGCACCTTCTAAACTATACTACTATGCTATAATGATCCAGTACAGTACATGTTTGCCTCTAACAAGGAAACTTTGTTACAAATAAAGTTACCACAATTTCTAAAAATATTATGTGGGGCAGAATTCAGTAAAATAACAACATTCCAAATTGTCAGGAATACACAATAAGATTGGTGTTTTTTTTAATTTATTACTATTTCAAACAATAAAATTCTGTGCCGTAGACTGACTCTTGATATTGACCAAGTTTCAAGAGGCTTACTCTGCATAGGGCAGCAGAAATGTTACTTCATGCTATCAGGAACAGCTCCATTAAATGGAGGTCCATTGTTAGCTTACCAACTCCTTTTCTGAAGTTAAGAAATGTGCTTCACTGCACTCAGCTTGAATGAACCCTGCGGTTTCGAAGCGATTGTTGAATAAAGGCAACTCCCCCGTAAGAGATGGCAACTCACCACAGGACTTCAAGAATTGCTGTGTCTTTACATGTGGGAAAACATGACTCTTATGAAATCTCACCCTTTTGTACTCTTCATTTCCAGGTGAGTGTCTTTATGTTTCAGATTTAAATGTTCATTTTGTATGTGGGAGTGATTTCAAGTGCTAAATAAAATATCCACTGTACTAGGAATTGCACTTTGTATTTACTTTCTTATCGACACCCGAAGGGGTAAAAAGAGGAAGCAAAAAAGAAGAATCAATTAAGTCTAAAGGCTTTAAGCATGAGTGTAACTATGAGGTTCCTTCCCAAAAAAATTAAAAGTATCAGAAATATACTATAATTAAATGTATTCCATACAGAAAAATCATGTATTTCCGCAAGATCAATTTCTTGAAGAGGAGCTAGAAACACGTGGTGTTTTGTTTACTTACTTTTGGGAGCATCCATTCCGATCGAGACCCATCTGAATTGTAGTAGTATGGTCGACCTTGTTCATCTACATTCCTTAGCCACTAGGAGAACAGGAAATAGTAAAGTATTTAATATATAAAATAAGAATTTCAGATCATTAACTAATATAATGAAAGAAGTCTGGGTTGTGTATCTGCCTCTTTAAGAGAACTAAAGAAACATTAAAGGCCGTATCCAACTCTAGGGGCTGGTGCTGTCATCTCAGTTTACAGCCAAAGAGCCAGCGTTGTCTGCGTCTGTAGACATTTCCATGATCATGTGGCAGGCATGACTAAACACCAGAGCACACGGAACGGTGTTACCTTTCCTGCCTAAGTGGCACCTATATATCTACTTGCAATTTCTTGCTTTCAAACTGCTAGGTTGGCAGGAGCTGGGACAACTTTTTTTAAAAAAAAAAACATTAGCAACAACAGGAAAAAAAGAACTGGTAAAAAACTGAGATTTCAATATTAAAAAGTACATTGAAACAAACAGTATTCAGAGAGAATGTTTGAAGCAGACTGTTACTCTGCTGCCCTTAACCTCTAAGCCCTAGTGGTGCTGTGGTTAAGCTGTTGTAGTTTTAAAACATGAAATAAAAGAATGAAAACATTTTTCTAACGTACCTGAAACTATTATGCTTTACAATAAAATTTGCCACAAATAGTTTGTTGCAAGTATTAAGAATTGTAATGAAGTACAATTCTACCATATAATGGATCTTACAATCTGATAATTTCTAAATGAAAAAAATTAAGGTACACAAGAAGTGCTTATCTTCAATTAGAACTTCTTCCAAGGCATGGAACTCCCAAAGTTCACAATCTTGTTATTTATTCCAAATGTGATTATCATGCATTCAAAAACCTTCTGCCTCAAGTCTGAATCCAGTTTTACTGGGAGAATCATTTCAATCATACACAGGATACCTTATTTCTATCAGAAAACTGATAGCTCACCAGTGCATTTGAAGTTTTAAAAGCAACATACGGTAAATATACTCTGGAGTTCTTTACAGAGCATAAACATAGCACTGTGGTTAAGCTGAAGTACTACAGTAAAACCTCTGTTCACAATCTAAGATCAATCCTGACAGACTCAAGGTTGACTCAACCTTCCATCTTTCCAAGGTCAAAAAAAAGAATACCAAGCTTGTAGTTTTGTTAGGGAATTTAAGTCTGTGCTGCTCTCCCTAACTAGTTGCAAGGCATATTATGCCTGTTATACCTTTAAGACTATACTGCTGGGGCACACAGGTGCTGAGTGTTTTACCTGTTGTGCTCCAAGAGACCAGTGTATATAGGAAAGAGCTACAATGCTCACCTTGCTATGCAGACAGGCTGGTACACCGGATGAAGATTCGTGTATCTTCTGAAACCTGCCGTATGGACTGAACCTTTGCCATTGTTCCTGCTGATGGCTTTTTGCTGAATATTCCATCCTTGCTTACTGAACTAAGGAGAACTACTGTACTTTTTTGGACCATAAGACGCATCCCCCCCCCCCAAAGTGGGGGGAAATGAGGGTGTATCTTATAGTCCAAATGCTGTCCAGCAAGGCTGTTATAAAATGATATTTTACAACAGCTGCGGCTGGCCGAAAACCTCTACCACCGCCGCCACAGCTGTTCCGTGGCCGGGGAAGAAAGGGGGGATGGAAAAAACCATATGTTTACTGGGCCATTGCCACAGGTGTCCACAAGAGGGCGCAAATCGCAATTTCCCATTTAAATGCATTGGAAATAAATTTCTTGGATTCTAAAGCTTTTCTGTTTGTATGTTTCCAATGCATTTAAGTGGGGAACCAAACCTGTGCATAAAAAGAAAGGGTTTCATTTACCCTTCTTGTTCCTGCTCCATGTGTCACTGCTCCTTTGTCCCTGCTACACGTAGTCAAAATGGAGGGGGAAGCCATGCTTCCTGGTTGCAGGGAGAACAAGAGGCTAGGCTAGAGCATCGCTTTCTGCCTCAGTGCAATTGGTCTCCTGCCCATTTCCCCTGCAGCATCACCACCACTGGTTGGTGGTAAAAGTACAATACTTTGGTTCAGAATTTTCCCCCTTGTTTTCCTGCTCTAAAAAATGGGTGCGTCTTATGGTCAGGTGCATCTTATGGTCTGTAAAATACGGTAACTGTAATAAGCCTCCACTGGGAGAACAAATGCTGTAGAACTTATTTTGCCTTGTTTTTGGCTACAACTTGCCTTTACTCTGTTGAACTAAACTGTTGCTGTTAAAGGACTTGTATATAGCATAATTGTACTACCTTAGTGAAATTAATGGAGCAGCTTGAGAGACTATATCTATTTTGTGTTCCAGTTGTTTCACCTGTAAATACTTGCCACCCTTCCAGTACCTTTTAAGTACACTTGCTTTGAGTTTCATGCACCTAATTGTGGACTGCCTGCCTTTCTTACAAAAGAACACTTGGCCAGGTGTAAACCTCTGGCCACTGCACAACTCTACTGTTCAATACATCTACAAGTTTGCACAATTACTTTGTGAACCATTTAAGAGGATGCTTAGCAGCATGGGATGGCAAATCTGTGGCAACAATCATCATAATCACTATCTTCATCATCTGTCTAACTAGCTATGTTGAATGAACCTGAATATGATTGCTTAAGTCAGGGGTGCCCAAACTATGACCTGTGGGTCGGATCTGGCCCCCGACACTAAATCAACTGGCCCGTGCTGCCCTCACCACTCCCAGAAGCAAAAGGAAAATGTGCCCATGCATGCGCAAAACATTGCCATAAATGTACCTGTGGCTATCATAAACGACAACCATAGGTGCATTTATGGCATTTGCAGATGTACATGCGTGTTTCACTTCCACTTCCAGGGGGAGGAACCACATGACCAGCCCGTGGCCCAAAATGTTTGGGCACCCCTGGCTTAAGTAGAAGAAAACTGACTTAGGAATCAATATCCTGTTACATAATACAAGTGAAGTCATAATTTTCAGTCTGTTCTCATCAGTAAATAAAGAGTCATCATCGCAAATCTAAGGGTTTGGACACACACTCTAGTATACGAAACACACCCCAGAGAATCGTTGCAGGGTTCATTGTTTTCAAGTAAGGAATAAAATGAAATTTATGTTTTTGCTTATGTTAAGCAATTGGATTTTGGGCATAGAATCTTATCAAATTCCACTTAGCCCAGTATTATCTGACGGACTCTCAAGTAACAGTGAACCACAATGGACACACCAAAAATGTGTGCCCGGTCTATATTTCCAAAAGGAGAGCTGAGATTTATATACAACAAAAAGGAGAAAAGCTTGATGCCGACAGTACATATTAAGAGGGTCACCTGTGATACAGAATAATCCTTGTGGCATAGCAGCAGCAAACAAAATTGGAGGAATCTGACCCTAATTCCCGTCTTTTCATTACTGCTGACATAAAATTATACCTATTTAAATTTTTATCCACCAAGTCTTTGACAGCTTAGAAGATATGTGGTAAAGAAACGTGTGTACCTTTTCATTAGTATAGTCACTGGTATACAGCATTTGGCCATTTCCGTCCAACTCTTCTGACCACCCATTGGGTGGAGAACCATAATGACTATCTGACAGGTTGTTGTTACAAGAATTGTGGGAGCTTTCTTGTGATGAAAGAGTCTAAAAATGGTCAAACACAGAGAAGTATTGAGAAACTATATTAGTTCAAATTCTGGAGGAAGTTAGAACTTGTCTAGAAGTTAAAGCTTTAAAAGAATGGATTTATAGGACACAAAGAGAGATAAAAATAGCTATGTACTGTACTTTCATGGAAAAGATCTGGCTGCTGAACAGAATGTTTTTGAAGCAGATAGAATAGATTACATTTCTGTGCCTTCTTCACATGCCAGAGTTGCAAAAAAGTA
Organism: Bradypodion pumilum; assembly: GCA_035047305.1. Lineage (NCBI taxonomy): Eukaryota > Metazoa > Chordata > Lepidosauria > Squamata > Chamaeleonidae > Bradypodion > Bradypodion pumilum. Next base: position 17,501,126 of record JAWDJD010000006.1, on the reverse strand, counting down.
AACTTCACTTAGCTCCAATCACAAATGTGGCTAGAGGTGGGCAGTTAGAAAACAAAACCAATGGACGGGACTATATGAAGCCTACAAATTCATCCCTGCTAAATTCAGTCCCACTACTTAGTTTACCCTTTTCTTCTCAGCCAGTCTTTTAGGACTTTAATTTCTATACAGTAAAACCTCGGGTTATGACCGCTTCGGGTAACGTTTGCTGCAGTTTACCACGGCAAATCCTATGGAAATGCTGTCCCTGGTTACGAATTTTTAATGGAATTGCTTCGGGTTACAACAATCAATTCACGAACGTTTTTTACATTCTCAATGCATCCCTATGGATGTTTCGGGTTACAATTTTTTCGCATTACGACAGAGGCTGTTGGAACAGACCTCCATTGTAACCCGAGGTTTTACTGTATTTAATTTTTGCCTATTTCCTTGTTTTCCTGGGGGAAAACAGCTACTTGTGGCCCTGTTACCAAAGGGTTGATTTATACATTACTATTACCAGCATTACTTAAAATTGAGAACTGTAATTCAAAGAATCCCCCCCAATAATCCTTTGCGACGTTATTATGATAAAGAAAAGAAATTAAGAATATCGCAAATTACCCAAAAAGGGATCTATTTTTCAATGCTATAGATTGCAAATAGTCCCAGATCTGAAGTGAAAGTAGAAAATTATAAGCAAATGTGAGTCTAGGTACCAAGGGTATAGTATAGCTTTACTGAATTAGAGAATCCTAGAAGGTATAGTAGCAAAAATGACTGAAATGTTGATAAAGAAAGAGAAAGAAGAACTATTATTGGGTGAGGAAATATTAAATATTCAGCATTAATGATTCTAAGCGCTCAAGGGAGTTCACATGGAACAATAATCCCAAAGAGCAAAATTCTGGTCAGATACTGTTTGAGTAATGTAGTGAAGTTAAATCCCACAAATTTGGGGATCACGTTTCACTGATAACATTTAGACTTACACCTCAGTGGTGGCTGTGAATATGGATACCCACTCTCATGTTTGTCCAGAGAATACACCTTGTTACTCAGTCTACATACAACCATTTTACCCACACATTGACCAAAACAAAAGTAGAGTTATTTGCGGCAATAAATAAATAAATAACCCATTCTCCTCCTTTTAATTCCCAAAGGGAAATCTAACACCATAAAAATTATCACTGAATTTCAACAGAAACAACATACTCCTTCCAAGTGTCCATTGAGGCCCACCAAATTCCTACAAGTTGCAAGTCTTCAGTTTAAAGAAATTAACCTCAACATTTATTGTTCCACAAATAAAGACTTAGAAGCAGTCAACAATAAGACATATTCCTCATTTGGTGAAAACTGTGGGCCACAGAACCACTCATAAGGGCCAAAAGAAGAAACATTATCTCTCTTCAAGGCTACAGTGGAGACTATTTATTTGTTTATTTATTACATTTATACCCCTCCCATCTGGGATATTTTTCTACCCTGGGAGGCTAACAACATATACTCACACAACACCCACCCTGCTCTGATGGTACCCATAGGAAAATATAGGTCACATGACTTGTCTGAGGGTTCCCATAGGAAACTATTGTGCCATTAAACATTAAATATTTCCAGCACCAGGACGATGAAATCTATATAAATAAAACAGAAATGTGCGTCCGTGTGTTCCGAATAGGCTCCGCACCCATGAATGGAGCCCCCTGAAAGTTGGCGCATGGCTACCTTTGCTGTCACAGAATACATAGTCGGAGTCCGTGGGCTGTGGGTGGGGTGGGAGCCCCACAAAATACAAAAAAAAGAAAAAACCTACATGCCCCAGCATCCACTGCGCCAGCCAATCGGAGCGAGCAAAGCAGGGGCAGGGCAGGAGCCGCACACTCAAACAGTGAAGAGGCAGTTGGCAGGCACACACGCGCGAGGAGCCCCCAGCTGGTCCGCTACGCCGCCCCTGCCCGGGGCAGCCCAGGCAGTGGCCAGGCCCCAGAAGACCTCGGAGGACACCCGGGGACCGGCCGAAACAGAGGGCGTCCCACCCAGTGCTGGTAAGGTGGGTCGGCAGGCAAGGAGCCAAAAGCCACGCCAGCTTCCTGGCCCCTGCCCGGAACAGCCACTGGCCCGGCCCCGGGAGCCCTCAGCGGACGCCCAGTAACTGGGTACATCACAGTAGGGACTCCAGCCCAGCGCAGAAAAACACAACCCCCGGGTGAAGTGTGTGTGTGTGTGTGTGTGTGTGTGTGTGTGTGTGTGTGTGTGTGTGTGTGTGTGTGTGCAACAGAGAGAGGGGGACAGAGAGGGACAGAGAGAGAGGGGGGCTCACAAACAGGGGGCAGGAGAGGCGGGGTAAACACAGAAGAACACCAACAGGGGAACACAGCAGGGGCTGGCCCACGCAATGCGCACCCAATGCCACCCAGGGAGCCACCGCCACCCCGGTGTGTGTGCAACCCCCCATTCCCCCCAGCAAAGCTGGGCAACTCTGCTAGTACAAAATAAAGACAATGCAAACATACCATGAATTTTAAAGCCATCTCATCATAGGTTCATTATCATAAAATAACCAAAATATGCTTTTTCCTGTATGTATCTGAATCAGACATAACAGCGTAGCTCATACCAGCCTCCTTGAAAAAGGAAACACACATACTTCTACAGCAACATTACAGATATACCATTAGTCTGCTGATCTTCCTTACCTTCAACTATATAGTGAGAACATGCATTACCACAGGGGGGTATGATGGGAAACATTTGTCTTTAAAATAGATTAAAGGGCCAAGAACCATTTTGTTTTTTGTGGTTCTGATACAATGTATTCAATTACACTGAATAAATCAGTTCAACAATTAAGGTAAGAAAATTACAGCTATATAACATCAAACTTTTGACCACTACCTATGCATATGCACACCCCATGCATATATATAACCCATTCCCTACTGGCTATCAGTTGAAACTTGCCTCTTGATCAACTTGATTCGGCAAGTCTCCTTTACTTGTGGTCGGATCCCGAGTCCAACGTGGGGGTTTCCAGGTTCTCTCTTGTGTTCCTTTGTTGTAATAGTAACAGCGTCCTGTTGCATCTTTATGTGTCTCCCATTCCCCATTAATCTGGAGTGGAGGAGTTGTAGGTAATGGTGGAAGTGCAGACTGAGATATTTTCAGTTCTTGCAAGTTAGCATAAACTGGTGAATCTGGTCGTCCTTGGCTTGGTGGTGTTGTTGGCTGTAAGAAAAGATATTTCATTATTACTTTAAATTTTTTACAGGTAAAGGTCACCCTTGCTCGAAAACCAGTCGTATCCAACTCTAGGGTTCAGTGCTCATCTCTGTTTATAGCCAAAGTGTTGGCACTGTCTGTGTCTGCAGACGTTTCTGTGGACACGTGGCAGGCATGTCTAAACAACATAGTACAAAGTGGAGCTATTTTATTGCCTAACCACACACTTGTTCAGTCGCAGAGTCAAGTCCAACCCTTTGCGACCCCATAGACCAAAGCACGCCAGGCTCCTCTGTCATCTGCCATGTTCTGTTTTCCGCCCAGATCTACACTTATTGCACCAATGATGCCCTCTAACCATCTCATCATCTGCCGTTCCCTTCTCCTTTTGCCTTCAATCTTTCCTAGCATCAGGGCCTTCTCCAGTGAGTCCTCATTTGGTGGCCAAAGTATTTGAGCTTCACCTTCAGTATCTGTCCTTCTAAGGAGCAGTCAGGGATGATTTCCTTTAGGATTGACTGTTTTGTTCTCCTTGCAGTCCAGGGGACTCTCAAGAGTCGCCTCCAGCACCACAGTTCAAAGGTGTCTATTCTTCTGAGCTAGTCTTCCTTAAGGTCCAGCTCTCACAGCCATACATTACTACTGGGAAGACCATTGCTTTAGCTATATGGGCTTTTCTTGGCAGGGTGATGTCTCTATGTTTTATTATGCTGCCTAGGTTTACCACAGCCTGCCTCCCATGGAGTAAGCATCTTTTTATTTCATGGCAAAGCTAACAAATACCTGCTCTGAACCTACAAGGAGTTCAGCACACTCTGTGAATTTAGAAACAACCAGTTTTGAAGGGAGAAAAGGCTATAGCATACAGTAGATTCAACCTGCATAGTTTAATCCCACACAGCTCTCTTGCCATCTCTTAGTTACACGTCTACTTAAGAGGTATGTGTCTATCTGTCTCTGCCACAACTCTAATAAAATGAAATCTAGATTGCTGAAAGGTAGCATACTTACCTAGAGGTGCTTAAGGTGCACATGTCATTTTAAAATAAATTAAATAATTTTAGTTAATTTAAACCTCACTAGCACAGAGCAAGCTGCACATAGGACCAGCAAATTTGTTTTCCAAGAGGATGCTCAGGCAGGTTCACTTTGCCTTGAAGCACCTGTGACACCGTCCTACTTTCCACTACAAACTCCCCCAACAAGAAGGTATCTTGCAAGAGGGAACATCTTGTTCTGCCTCACAACTTGTAAGAGAGCTAATATTTTGAGTACAGGAATTTCATTCCTGATTATTTGATAATAGCCACTTTCAAACCTCTCTAGTATCCACACTCTCACCCATACCTACATATTAAAACTGCAACTCCCAACACCAAACCACAAATTATTTTTCAAGACCAAATTACATAGAGCAGTCAGGTAGTTCTTAACCAACTCTCAAATACTACTCAGGTAATTGTCTGAACATATTACCAGTAATAAACAAAACATTTACTTACTTACATCCAGTTTTATATGGGGCTACCATTAAAAACCTATGCAAAGTTGCTAATTACATCTGCACCTACTCTGGTTTTGCAATTCATCAGTTAATGGACTGTGACAAGATCTTTCATTAGTCTCAACTTTTGTTAACATTTAAATTAGATTAATGGTAGCCTTCAAGGTGAATGATTTTTGTTTACATGTTTTAAAAAAGAATTAAAGTCTTAACAACATTACAATTCTGCTGCAGACAATATGTTGGCTTGCTGTAATACATGTTTTGTAAAATCAGAAGCAGCCTCTGGGACACTGGAGTTATTAATGCACACTGTTGCTAACCAAAACTAACCAACATTCCTGAAAGTTAACAGTTTCTTAACACCGATTTTAAGCTGCTATACAACTAAAGTATTATAAAACTCTTAAATTAAGTCACATTTTTATCTTTAAAAATATATAACCTGTCCTTTCATCAGGTAGTCCCAAAAGAAGATACACTGACACGTGATCTAGAGCCAAGACCAACAGAAAACCAATGTTAGAGAGAGATATGCAACAGATAACCATGAGCTGATGTTTCAAGAATGTGTCCTAGGATATGCCAGGTTTTACCCAGATTTTAGGGAAGCAGCACAGTACCCATTAGGCCTATCAGCAGGCCTGGATTCTAAGATCTGAAATTTTTAAAAAACTGAGATTCCATCCCTTACAGAATTGGAAAGAGACGATGAAACATTCAGACACTGTTTCAGCTAATTTTCCTGTCACTTGGTCTTCTATTTTATCCTTCCCTCTCCTTTTATTTGGCTGATGAACCAGGAAAAGGCAGTGGGTGTACCATACTGGAAACTATGGGCATGTTTTTCCTCCCGACTAACGCCTCATCTTTGCTTGTTTGTTGCTTTCCTTCAGTCCTACCAGCATCTCATTCAGGAAGTAGGAAATCTTGACCTGGCAGCAGGTGAAGTGGAGGGAAGAACTGCAAAGAATTGCAAATGTGAGGAGCATACCTGTCAACCGCGGCTCCGGACAATCCGGAACCTGCGCATAACGGTTCTGCACAAGTCACGTTCTAAGCACATCCCTTCTGCGCACATCGCATTCTATGCATGCGTAGAAGGCTTTTACGGTTGCGTAGAACCCTTTTACGCTCACGTAGCCTTCTACGCAAGCATAGAAGGGTTCTACGCAAGCGTAAAAGGGTTCTATGCAAACGTAAAAGGGTTCTACGCAAGCGTAAAAGCCTTCTACGCATGCATAGAATGCGATGTGCGCAGAAGGGATGTGCAGTACCTCTTTCCCCCCGCTGCCAGTTCCGGGGTTTTGGCAGCTGCAAGCGGGAAATGGTGCAAATCGGCGCTGAAAATCGGGAAATCCCGGCCAATCCGGGAAGGCTGACAGGTATGGTGAGGAGACAGGAAACAAACAAAATGCAAGTATGTTTGCATTTCTCTGCTTGTGTCCCTCTCCCTTGCCCATTCTTGGAAAGCAAGAAGCAAATAATGCTTGAAACTATTTAGAAAGCATTTCCCAACAACTGCTGTATCTGTTTATTTGTTTGGAAATAGTCTATAATTATTCAATTACAGTACTGTACTTGCATTTTTAAGATCCTTTGGGAAAGAATACACAGACTGTATCTGTTTATTTCTGCCACCGTAGAAAACAACAAACGATTTTCAAAAAATCAGAACGCACATTTGTTAACTCTTATGCTTTACTTCCAGGTAAAGGAGGAATCTTGTTACCTCAACCAAACTTCATTTTCAAAAGCCAATCCTTTGCAAAATACTCAGAGGAAAAGTATTTCCTAACACGGCTAGCACTTTGAAAAGTATTTGTTGCTTTACCACACGTAGCAATATTGCTTGGGCTGGCCCGGGCCAATCCACAATGAAGCAATTCACAGCCTGACAGGATCTCAAACATGTACAAATAAAAACTCACTGTCTTCCAATTTGTGGGTATGTTGCAATTCTGAAAACAAATAACAATGTGTATCCATATCCAATAGTACAGAATGCAAAGAGCCAGCACAAATGTGGCATCTCACACACTAACTGCTATATTTTAATGTAAGCTTCTGTGGATCAAGTCCACTACCTCTTTGCATATACACGAGGATGCACACTGGACACAACTGGCTAACAACCAAAGACAGTCATGACCTTACACAAACCCGCACAAAAAATGAAACATCACCGCCCGGGCAACACCGGGTCATCAGCTAGTGCACATATATACAAAATCTAAATAAAGTCACATAATTTGCAAGTTAGGCCACTCAGATTTAGAGACTTGAAAAGGGTATCCTATCCAAGAATGAGACAAAGAACACTAAACTCAGAACCATCAATTCACATACTGCTTATTATTTCATTTGGTCCACCGCTCTACCCCAGGGGTGGCCAACCTTTTTATGTTGTGGGACTGACCAGGCCCCCAGATAGCTGAGCGGGCCAGACTATGCCCAGTGGAAGCGGGTACATTTACGGCTGTTGTAAATGTGCCCACTTCCACATTTTACGACAGCTACGGGCCTGTTTGCACATTTATTTATTTATTTATTTATTTTATTTATAGTCATATTTGTATATGCCGCCCACTCAGGCAGAACCCGACTCAGGGCGGCATTATTTTATCTAATAAAATAATGTGCGGACACATTTTACGTCTGACATAAACATGCCCGCTTCCACTTCCGGGTACAGCAGAGGTGGTGATGGGCCAAATGGGATGGCATTGTGGACCGGAGTTGGCCCATGGGCTGTAGGTTGGGAACCCCTACTCTACCCCAAAAGAAGACTGTAAAAGCCTTGCCGGAGATTCAAGTCTAGCACTGCTATACCAGCATAAAATTAGCACAAAACTCATTGTTTAGATAAAATAAACAATTTTACCTCAAAACTCAGTATAATAATAGTCATTCTGGATATGAAGGGCAATAAAGGTCTCCCTTGCTTGAAAGCACCATTAAGGGGTGGTGCTCATATCCAATTATAGCCAAAGAGCCATAGCTCTCTGCATCTGCAGACATTTCCATGATCATGTGGCAGGCATAACTAGACATCAAAGTGCACAGAACACTGTTACCTTTTCCACCAAAGTGGTACCCATTTATCTACTTATGTTGTCACTCAAAAGGTAAAGAATTACATGTTAAGCAATTACCAATTTTTCTCAAAATGGACTGCAAAATCTATAATGCAAATGTTATGTTAAATTATGCCATTTTTTTAAAAGTCGCCCGTATAACTGAGGACTTGTACTCAACAATTCTTTTTTCATATCCAGGTCAAACTTGAAACTGTCACAATGAAGCCATCGTCTTGGTTTTGTCATTGGCCAAACAATGATACCATCGTAAAAATGCTCTCATTGACCATTTAGATTTTGTAAGCATGCACTGACCATGGTGGAGACTTTATAAAAACCGTACAGCAGCATGGGACAGTGGAGGAGAAATTTATTTATTTATTGTTATATATATATATATACCGCCTTCCTCACCCTAAGGGGTGACCCAAGGCAGTTTACAAGTAATAAGATATTACTAGAGTGTGGGGGGGTGATGAGATGTCAAAGCTGCCCCCCTCTCCCCAACAGTACCTCTTATGCCCTCCCAGGCCCTGAGAGGCCGAGGGCTAGAGTCCGGGGGGGGGGGCACAGAGAAATCCTTGTCTCCAATCAATTGGTCAAGAAAGAACAGCATGAAAACCTCTTAAAGGCCATATCTGACCTACAGAGGATAAGAAGAGATTCCAGATCTAAAGTTTATTCCCTATTTCTTGAATCCCCACTAATATGATTTACTTACCGTTAAGGGCAGTGGGAGTATTTTTCCTTCTATGAAGGTAGCACTAAGAATTAAAAACTTACTGTCTTTTAATTCTTCAAGTATGTTTGAACTTTCAGCAGAGTATCAACACAAGAAAAATGGAATAGGAGGATGTGACAAATTGCTGAAGCTAGGCAATCAGGTAGTTATTTGGGGGGTTACAGAAAGCTGAAATGTTCATTTCCTCACCAAAATTCTGCAAGTGACCACATCCTGTCTTAGGATGACAGATGGTCTTTGGATTTTGAGTGTGAGTGTGAAGGATGAATTTTATTTAGTTGCTAAGTGCTGAAACACTTCAGAGAAATTAAATGTTCTTAAAGCAACACTACCAATGAATCTCATGTTTCTTGATATAGTTGCATTTGCATGGCATAAGGTATAGCTTGATGTCCACTGGAAAGCAGTACTTCTGAACCACATTTTAAAACAACAACAACAACAACAACAACAACAACAACAACAACAACAACAACAATAATAATAATAATAATAATAATAATAATAATAATAATACTAATAATAATAATAATAATAATAATAATAATAATAATAATAATAATAATAATAATAATAATAATAATACCTCACAACCTATGGATAGTATAAGAGAGTTCAGGGCCCAATTAGGACATCAATCTCATCACTCTATTAACGCACAAAGAACATGGAAGACCTGACCAGCTGTCTTAGTAGTTACATTTCTGCAATAACTACAATACCACCATGCTTTTCAGCAAGGTTTGTTAACTTAACATGTTATCTTTATTAACTATAAGTTTCAGAAAAAATAGGGAATAAAAACTCCCAGCAAACAAAATTTTGAGTTACATTACAACATACACAAAATGTGTATTTACAGCTGTAAAAACCAATGGCTGAAATCCTGTTTTGTAAGGCTGATGATGTACATCAGCCGTTGTGACTTTTAAGAAATAAACCATTTCCTATTCCCTCTCTCAAAGTGTTAAAGCTCCTACAGAGTCCCTTTGATCGTGGAGAAGCCACTGGGGGTCACAGGACAGAAAGTGAACCTTTAATGCGAGGGTTCTCAACCTACAGCCTGTAGGCCAGCCCCAACCCACAGCACCATTTCATGTGGCCCACGTCACCGTCACCACAAGAAGCAGAAGTGGACTCGTCTATGACACCCATAAATGCACTCCCAGTTGTTGTAAATGCATTTAAGACAGCCGCAGATGCGTTTAATGACAGCGTTTACGGGGAAACACCAGTCTGGCCCGCTCAGCTGTCTGAAGGGGCATGGTCCAGCCCGCAGCTTAAAAGGGTTGAGAACCTCTTCTTTAATGTCTGAAAATTGCTGCTGCTGGGATGACTTTTTCAAGTTGTGATTTTCAGACATTAAAGATTCTCCCCTATCCCACAGGCTTTAAAAGCTACATCTTGACCAAAGGGGGTCCCAGCAGCCTCAGGGCCTTTAAGGGGGAATTCAGAATTGCTTTATTTCAAAAAAATCACCATAGCCATTTATGTCTTACATTAGTGTTTTCCAACCTTTGGTTTTTGGACTTCAATTCCCAGAAGCCTAAATCAATTCTCAAAAGCACTGATCAGCCAGTGTACTGACAGGCTTCTGGGGACCAAAGTCCCCCTGTGGGGTGTGAGCACCACTGTCTTACATAGTACAGCTTACAGGATTTCAGGCACTGTTTGCTAGTGCTTCTATCAGCATTCAAAGCATAAATATTTCACTACTGCACTTCAATACAATCCTGTAGCTTAGAGTTTTTAATATTTAAAAATTCCTCAGAGAGATTGTAGAAATATACTAACAGCTATCCACAGACATAATACATTTGTACACTAGAATCTATAGAAGTTACATAGAAATGTTTCACATAAGAGAGACACATCACAAAGCCAGTGATCAACCACATTTAATTTGACACTTTTCTCAAGCAGATCGATCGATACTTAATATTAGCATGACCAGAGATTAATTATGGTTTATTAGATCCCCCACCCTCAGTAACAAATAGCATTAAGTTCCCAAAGGATTAGATTAGCTGCTGAAACTTCCTTCTTTTCCCTCAAATGACCTGTAGTTCGCATTCTAAATATACCTGAAATCAATGTCCTTACATAAAATGCCCTACATTTATATTTGAGAACTTGGACATGCACACTCATGTATAAACACAAACCTTTAAGCTTAATTAATGGATGCAGGACTTTTGTTCCACTCTAAATTCTTGCATCTGCTCTATATAGTAATCTTTTGTGAAAAGAAGCATGAAATATATTGTTTAGAGTTACCAAAAGAAGTTAAAAACCCATGCATTTACTAGCAAAACTAGCAACTAACACTAGGGTACACTAATCTAATCATTAAAAAAAACACATATCACCCAGCATCTTTAATCACACATAATTTTCCAACTGAAATCAAAACAGCTAAGTTATGCAACAAACATCTGGCCCCTACATGCAGAAGTCTTCCAGAAGTCCCCTCTATTCATCAAAATAAAGCCTGGAATGTATACTGTACTTTACCTTTTATTGTTATTATTAAACCTCTATTGGCATAAAAGGAGGCAAAGAAAAGAATTAACAAAATGTAGACAGTCATTTCAACCACTACAACTAGAGCAGACCATACCCTACACAAGAGTGTTAGGAAATACAATTGCCATCTCTATTAAGTATTTCATCTAAGAATTGGGCAACTATTTGTGAAATTTCAGGCAGAGTGTCGCTTAATAAGTAATGGTAAGAGGTCACATCCTTCCTCTAGAATTTATCCCTAAAAGAGTTTAAAAGAAACTCTTGGTGAAGAGACCCATATCAGTGACACTCAGATATAATGTGTTGCATTGAATCAAGAGATCCACAAGAGCAAAACCTCTCATGTTTAGGAGTATGTTTGTACTGCCCAGAAAGTAATTTTGAAGAAAGTTTACTCTGGCCAGAAAGAAAGCACTTCTCTTATTTTTTGTAATTGTAATGCTCATCTCAATATGTGCTGGTCAATGACCGTAATAAAGTGATTTGATTTGAAATCAGTCAGCCACTAAGAGATATGAATAGGTTCAATATTTGCACACACTATATGTATTTGTATTTAATTCAGATTGTATTTACATTTACCGTATTTGCCGATATATAAGACACACTTTTCCCTCTTAAAATACACTGGAAAAACAGAGTGCATCTTATACTCCGATCGGCAAATACCATATTTGCTGGCATATAAGTGTACTTTCTCCCGCTTAAAATACACCAGAAAAATGGAGTTGCCTTATACTCCAATGTGTCTTATACATAGGCAAATTCAGTACTTGTCTGTTACTGGTTTTAAAGAGAAGCAGTTATTCAATGATTTAAACAAAGTGATAAAAACCATAACTAACATCTAAGCTTTTCTTTATACACCCTTTCTATACACCCTGTCTATGAGACTGCAATGGTTGGGCCTCTTCACTCTTGAACGAAGGCGTCTAAGAGGTGATCTGATTGAAGTTTATAAAATCATGCACGGTGTGGACAAAGTAGATAAGGAAAAACTGTTTTCCCTATCGCACAACGCTAGAACTAGGGGGCACTCCATGAAACTTTTGGGTACTAGTTCTCAAACAAATAAGAGAAAGTACTTTTTCACCCAGAGGATCACTGGTCTATGGCACTCCCTGCCAGAAGAAGTGGTGACAGCTGTCAGTCTTGACAGCTTTAAGAAAGGATTAGACAAGTTCATGGAGGACAAGGATATCAATGGCTATAATTATGGATACCTAAGGACAATCTCGGGGTTGGAGAGATAGGCAGGATATCTCTCAATGCCATTTCCAGGGAATCATAAGCAGGTGAAGGCATCTGCTTGGGAATAATACCCTGAAGCAAATGGTGAGCCACTGTGTGAGACAGAATGCTGGACTGGATGGGCTGTGGCCTGGTCCAGCAAGGCTGTTCTTATGTCGTTATCCTGAAAGTGATAGACAAATTTCTCTCAGAAATGGCAGAGTGTATCTTGTTTGTGATCAGAGTGCTCAACCACTGCTCCAACCCATAGATGCATAAGCTGGAAATTGCTACATGCACAGGTGGCAAAAAAAAACAACCATACAAATGTGCTGCACACATGATGGTGGTGGTGGGGCACACACATGCTGGGCATTGTTTATTTTGCTGTGCTAAAAGTTTTCTTCCTTCAAATACCCTCTATATAACCTCAGCAAAATCTGCACAGGATACAAATTCTGTTTATAGCAGACACAATTCTGTACAATGACAGTAATCTTTCACTTTTGCCACACCCAGCAACGCAAGGAAAACATAGTTACAGACTTAAATTTGTTGCTGGGTCACAAGCAAATCCCTGCAGATTTTCTTTTTCATTGATTTTAACAATGAATAGTGTTAAATAGTATGTTTTTCTATAGATTGCATATAGATTTTAACAACAACCTATCTCTCCCTTCTTTCAAACTGAAACCAAAATTGAGCATAAGTGTTTTTGCTTCATAGTTTACAAACCTGTTGTGCTCCTAATACTGGCATGTAAACAGAAAGCAGCCTTCAGAAACTTTAAAACTGCTAGATATCAATTAATGATTAAACAGGTTAAGGAATTTAAGACTGTAATAAACAAGATTAATCATACAGGAAAATAATTTGTGATTACAGTCCAGCCATGTAATTATGCATGGAGTTAAATTTTCTGAAGACGATTGTGTGCCTGAAAATCAGATTTAAGATATATTGCACTACCTATCACAAAGATTACAAGCCAAATCGCTGCTTCCTTTCAAATTCCAGCCCTCAATATCAATATTTCCACTACACAAAATCCAGCCGTGTGACCCATCCATAAATTCAAACAAATGCAGAAGTGAGAAGATACCTCTTCTAGGTCACTTTAAAAATTCCAAACTTTACAAGCTTTCGTAACTCATGGTTATTCTTCAGGATATACCATGGCATGGGCTATGTAGTCCGTGTTTACGACACCCACGGATGCCTTACAGCAGTGCTTTGCGCACACGGGGGGCATATTTTACTTCCATTTCTGGGAGCAGTGAGCGTGGGCCCGATTATTAGGTGCTGTGGGCCATAGTTTGGCCACCCCTGCACTAGATACAGGTATAGGAACATTTTTTACGTTTCCATTTTCTTTCTGTCAGGCGGTACTTTCCGACAAAACTATTGTCCATAATTTCTATTTGACCACCAGAACAAACACATTCTGGAATTACCCTGCTTTTTTGAAAAAAGATGTTATCACAGGCTATATTACAATGGTTACAACACTATGTTACTTTGTTCATATCAAGGCAAAGTACTAAAAAGATTGCCTTTTAGTCGCCCAAATCAAACTAAAACCACATACAGTACTGTATATGCTGTTTCTCACTTAAGGTAATACTGTATCTCCTTGTTTTGAATGTTTACTCCACGCCTAAATTGGTCAAGATAAGTTTGACTTTTTGCACCTGCAAATATCTGTCTCCTGCAGATGCTGTTTTATTAATTCCTCAGCTCTGTATCATCACTTTAACAAACCATGCCATTAACAATATCAGCACTGAGAATGGAGAAACTGGCAGCTGCTAGAACAGTAAAACCCCAACTTACATATGCCTCAAGTTACATAAAATTCAACTTACATAATGATTTTGTGCTAAAACCATGTCCCGATTTACACGATTTCCTATGGGTTTGCTTCAAGTTACATAAAGATGCTTTTTCCTATGGGTTTGCTTCGAGTTACGTAAAAATTCATTTCCCTATGGGTTTGCTTCAATTTACATAAAATTTCATTTTTCCTATGGGTTTGCTTCATTTTACAATTTAAAAAAATATTTTTTCCTATGGGTTTGCTTCGAGTTACATAAAAAACAATTTAAGCAAAAGCCTACAGGACAGACTTTTTTTTCGTAAGTAGGGGGTTTACTGTACATGAAAGTAAATATAACTATATGACAGACTTAACAGTGAACAAAGTGAAAGTCACTAGAGGAAGGCTTTCCCTTTTTATGGAAATGTTTATTGAGGAATAAGTATTTAAAGATACCCTATACTAGATAAGTGCCTTCAGAAGAAGGGTCCAAAATATACCAAACATGGACTAAATGGTGGAACACCAAAGTAGCATAAACTACCAGGCAAAACAATAAACTTTCTTGTAAAGAATATGCTTATAATTATTAATGAGAGTCTCAAGCTCAAAATGTCATTTGCTTATGACATATTATGTAAATATAATAGCATAGCAGTTGGTAATTAATTTCATATTAAAATTCAAGGGTAGAATAAAAAAAACTAGAACTAACTAAAAACCAAGGGAGCAGTAGCCTATGGAACAATTTCACTCAATAACTACTCAAGGTCTCCTAATTATCTCTGTAATACTTATAAGACCATTTGTTTTGATTTAAAGATGCTGGCAAAACACCATTCATTTCCCCGTATGAGATAAAATATTATTTTTACACTGACATAGTAATGTAAATAGTAAAAATGTATTTCAACGTGCAAAACTTTACAAGTGTAGATGCAAAAGCCAGCAATCTGCCCATATGCCCGACTGCAACAGGAAGTTTAAACAGGAAAATTTAGTCAGCACACTTACTTGAATGCTCTTCATTTCTACCACTGCCACATCTTCTTTTTCCATTTTTATTTAACTATTGGAGACAGAATATTATCCTGGATCAAACGAAATAAATGCTACCAACAGAAAGGGAAAAGAAGTCTACACCAAACAGTACACCAAGAATCTGTTTTAAGGAAGAGAAGTATTTACCCAGCACCACCTATATATATATAAATCACGTAAAAAGCCAAAGTTCACAATGTCTGCTCCTTGAACTTTAACATAAAATCAACATACTGCCCTTGGTACAAGATTTCAAATATACTGATAGTGAGAAAGCTCACCCTGCTCAACGCCTTGAAGAAGCTATGAAAATCTATGAAAAGCTTAGTTGGCTAGCCCTAAAAATATAATATTGCTGACAACTGAAGACAAGAACAAATCTCTTTTTATCTGTATGAAACATCTGAAACCACTCAATGTAAACTGAATGCTTGTTCTTACAAACTTTTCCTTCAGTACACAACAAACTTATATGATCTACCAAATACTATTCACAAGTGTTCTCTAGCATAGATCAAGTATACAGTGAGCTACGCTTAAACTTTCCCTGGTTGTTTGAGGCCAGTTATGTAACTCTACATTGCATTTAGATCATTTTTTAAAAAGAGCTGGCTATACCATAACTGACTGTAGTGGCTCAAGTGGCTAAGATGCTGACTGAGAGGCGGAAGGTCAGCAGTTCGATTCAGAAAAGCAAGAAATTGCAAGTAGATAAATAGGGACCACTTCGGTGGGAAGGTAACAGCATTCCATGCGCTCCAATGTCTAGTCATGCCTGCCACATGACCACAGAAACGTCTGCAAAAGCAGACAATGCTGGCTCTTCGGCTTTGAAACAGATGAGCACTGAACCCTAGAGACGAATACAACTGGCTTTCGAGCAAGGGAAACCTATACCATAAATCTAAATGGAGTAAAGAAGTGCAATGCACTTAAAATATTGACAGTCTGACCAAAATTGTCATTTCAGGAAAATGTTCTGAAAAATGAACAGCTAAAGCGTTATCAACTTCTTTTTGATGAAGCTGAATTTACGATCTGTAAGAATATCCTAGTATGACTTAGGCAAGGACGCCTACCTTGTTAACAAATATACAAGGAAACCAATGGTTCTAAATACATTCAGTGAAACATCTGTTATCAGCAGAAACTAGGCTAGTCCACTTCCTCATTTCTGGCAGCTTAACTTTCTCAACTCAGATAACACATTAGCTCTTTTTCTAAGTGTATACTTGTCCTTGTTTTTCCTGCCGGTTTTGGTCACATTAAAATGAGATACTGTAGATTAATGTCATCTATTGCACTTGGCAAGCAGTAACTTATAGGTCAATTAAAAGCATTGGCTTTCATACTGTTGTAAATACATCATATGATACTATAACAAAATGCAAAGGAATAAATTACTTGATTTAAAAATATAAACCAGGCCTGACCATGCCCCCGGAACAGCGGAGTGGGCCAGACCACGCCCCCAGAAGTGGAAGTGGGCGCATTTATGGCTGACGTAAATCCACCCACTTTCGCGCTTACATCAGCCATGGGCACGTTTGTGCATGTGCATTTTAGAGCTGATGTAAATGCACCCACTTCTACTTCCAGGTATGGGGGTAGATGTAAAATGTCCAGAAATTTCGAAGCTCGGAGAAAAACCTGTTTTTTTCGGGGGGGGGGATGGAAATTTTCGGAAAAATATTACAATAATCTGATACCATACATATATTTTTTCGGGGGGGGGATGGAAATTTTCGGAAAAATATTACAATAATCTTAAAATGTTTTATTCATCATGTTAAAATAAAAACATTCCATAATATATTTTTGTATTTTTCCAATTTTTCTAATTTTTCAAGGGGGGGACGACAAAAAAGGCTTCAGAAAAAAACAAGAAAAAACGTGTTTGTTTTTTTAAAAAATTTACCCGGTTTTTTTCCTGGCTTTCACATCTCTACATGGGGGAGACCGCAACGGGGCGGTTGGAATGGTATCACGGGCCAGGGCCAGCCCATGGGCCGTAGTTTGGGAACCATCTGATAAACAGTTCACTTTAGATCCCAACACAATGTATGTGTGTGGTGTCGTTAAACTTTTATTTTCAAATAGATTATAGATGAACTCACAAAACCATCACATATTTAAAACCAGAATGCTCTTACATCTATGTTCGCAGTGTAGAAAAGATTTTAAAGCTGAGGAAGAACAATAATGCCAGATGAATAAAAAGGTCAAAAAAAGGCAAAGAAAGTTGCTGAGCCCAAAAGTAATAATAATATATGAAATCTCTCTGCTTCAAAATCCATCATTTTTATCCATAATATTATTTGTGACAGAAGGAGTCTACCATCTGCCACTTGATACAAGACAAAGGATGGTTCTTATCTCAGCTCCTCAAAGCCGTATGTCAATCTGAACAAGTTTTGCTCATAATTAGCATTCTTGTTTGCTTACTCTGCAAAGAATAGAACTATACATGCACATCTCAGACAAAATAATAAATCTACCAAATGACAGAAGAAAAAAATGCTACCTTTTAAAGAAATCAATACCATAGTAGATATTATCAAAGAAGTAAACATGATGTACAAATGTAAAGTGCTAAATATGATAAGTGAATGTTAATAGATATAATAATGCCCCTACAATAAAAATGTTTAGCATTTTTAAAGTACCTAATGTTCAGGACTTTAACAGGATTCATTTGAGGTGACAATAAATCAAAAAGAATGTTTTACATGCACCTGCTTAAAATTATATACAGATGTGAATGTGAGCATGACAAATATACTAATGTTGGAAAGAATCTTTGTCCAAGATCATTACCACACAAAATTTATCAAAGCAAGATACAGTGTTCTTAGTGATAATCCCCTTTAGTGCTTTCAGTTTATGCAATAGACAATTACTAAAGAGGATGAAAGACAAAGGACTTTTTTCAAATAGGTCAGTGTCTATATTTATAATGATTACTACTGCTTTCTACTAATAGTTTCTTCTCTATAAATAGGAAATGGTAATGTACTCATATATAAGGAACGGTCAGTTCTTATATAACCACAGGTAAGCAGTACACAAAATTAGGAACAGATATATCAGTCTTTTTCTACTGTTCTCCATCATTCTCTTAAGGGTACTTAAGAGACCGCATCACCCCAAGGACATCTGCCCATCCCACTAGAGAGGACCAGAGGGGCTCCCTATTAGTTCCATCGGCTAGAGAGGTTCGTCTCTCTAGCACGAGAAGGAGGGCCTTTTCTGTGTCCGCTCCGGCCCTGTGGAACCTCTTGCTGCGTCTCCAGGCAGAGCTTCTGCCCTTCTGAAAAACTTAAAACCTGGCTGGCGCAGCAGGTGTGCGGGGAGGCTGAGGCGATGGCCACTATAGGGTGGCTCATTTGAGGGTTACCCGGGTTTTTAGCTTTAGTTTTAAAAGAAAACCTATGATGTGGCTGCTGGGAGAGGGTATGTTAATTTTAAATTTTAAACAATTTTATATTTTTACTTCACTGTTTTATGTATATCTATGCTGTGGTTTTATACGTGTAAGCCGGCGAGGGGGCGGCAGCATAAATATGACTATTAAGTTAAATTAAATTAAATTTTCACAAGTGTTCATTCACAGCTCTGTTCCATCCCATTTATCATCCAATCTGTAATTTTCTTTAAAATACATAAAACTTTACAAAACTGAATGCATTTCCCTCAAGCGGCACTTTATTTTAAAATTGTATTCCAAAAGACATAGTTTTCTAGCTCAGAACCAAACCCTAATCCACATGTAAGACTGAAGAATGGAAATCAAATTGATTCACTTAAGTATTGCCAGACAAATATGTGTTAAGAGAAAAATCACATGTAAAAAGCATATATCACGTTAAGCACTAATCACATGTGAACTTCCTATACCTATTTTCTAAAGAATATTCTACAGTGAGCAAATCAACTAGATTGTTAGAAGCGAGCATCATCTTGAGTTATTCCCAACATGAGTACTTTATGTGATTTTAACATGGAGGCTCGAGTTCTCCAGAAGCAAAGGTGTTCAAAGATACCTGGAGATCCATCCCACTTTTTTTTATATAAATAAAAAGGTTTGTTATAGATTCACCTGCTAAGAAAAAAAGTCCCTATTAAAAAAAGGATAACCTATGGATCAAATCTCTACCCAGCTCAAACTCCCACCTTTCATTGCACTTTGAAGATAGCAAACACCAAGAATGACATACATTTTCTTATATTCTCCAGAAACTAGCACGGGTAAGTTAAGAAGCTCCCGCCACCCTTTTGGAACATATGGAGTGCTTACCTCACTTTTCCTGAGGTTTGTAGATGGGAGCATACAGAAACTATGGCCTATTCTTAATCATACCGGTCAACCGCGGCTCCGGACAATCCGGACAACGGTTCTGTGCAAGTTGCGTTCTACGCATGCGTAGGCTTTTACGCTTGCGTAGAAAGCTTTTACGCTTGCGTAGAACCCTTTTACGCTTGCGTAGCCTTCTACGCAAGCATAGAAGGGTTCTATGCAAGCATAAAGGCCTTCTACGCAAGCGTAAAAGCCTTCTACGCATGCGTAGAACGTGACTTGCGCAGAAGGGATGTGCAGTACCTCTTTCCTCCACTGCCAATTCCGGGGTTTTGGCAGCTGCGGGCGGGAAATGGCGCAAATTGGCGCCGAAAATTGGGAAATCCCGGCCAATCCGGGAAGGTTGACAGGTATGTTCTTAATCCCTGTATACACATATTCCAAGTTTATGCTAAATCAGCCCATTGACCCGTCTAGCTTGGTACACTTTATACCAACTAGTATAATCTCCTAGGAGTTTCAGACATGGAAGCCTTTCTCAATGTTAACTTGCAGACGGAAGGTCCTCAACACAAATGCTCTATCACTGAACTATAATCTTTCCTCAAAACTTGATGGGAGCATGCCAGGGAAGAGAGTGAGCAGAACCTAGGAGGTAAGGTAAAGGTCTCCCTTTAAAGGTCTCCATACAATTTTGAAAAATATGAATCGTTTCAGCTCCATTACATGACTCAATCAAAATCCAGTGAGGATTCACTGCCTGAAGTGCAAAAATCCAGACTAACCTTACTGTTTATGTGAAACATTCAGGCTAATAATTCCAGTGCTGTTTCTGCTTTCTCCTCTTTACTGCACCAGAACTAAAGAGAAGCTGAAAAAGCACTGCCTTCTCCAAAACATTGTTGCATCTAATATTTATTGTGCCACATCTCAAAACACCCCCAAATGTAGGTCACTGTTTCTGCTCTGAACACATTGTTTTTGACAAGCCACTGATACTTGAAAAGGAACTTGCCCTATTTCAGACGAGTCTACAAGTCCTTCAAAATGCAAACTGTTCATTTTGAATCGTCTTTCTTGATTTGGATCTGGAACTGAAGAAAAAAGTATGCAACCCAATATCACACTTAAAATGTTGTGGCAATAAATCCTTACACATAAGCAGCATTGCCCAGGAATAAATGCACAGAGGTGCATACAAATCCTTCTCACAGAAAGGACAAGGCTTTCACAACAAAATTCTAAAAAATTCCCCAGCTTTTTACAGAATCCTGTTCATTTATGTGACCCTGGTAGTGCAATCACACAAATAGTCGCGCTCTCTGGCAGGCTTTCATTTGTGTGACTGGCCTGTGCACTTATGCCAGGGACTACATATGAGATGGGAGGGGGGAAGTGTTTCATTTCCCTCAAATGTGTGCTTTTGTTAATTGGATTTTAGCCACTAATATAGCAAATATTATTTCCCTATGAGTGGAAATTTACCAGAGAGGAAGACAAATTCAAACAATTACTTCCCATCAGGCTTATACTAGTTCTTTATATATCCATTATCCAGGTTCTAGTCAACTGGTTGCTATATAGTCTGGCAAATTGAGAGGAAATCACTCATTGACTCTTACAGCAAGACCATTCAATCCATACAAAAAGGCTAATGATGCCAAAACATTACAAAATTTACATACATCTTTTGGTAGCATGAAAAAATGCTGCTCTAAATGTTTCCCTGTAAGGATAAAAATAAATCTGTGTGATTACTAGGGGTATGCATTCATTATTAACCATGTTGGGGTGGAATATAGCATTGCAGCACACTGCTGCAGTGGCTCAAGTGGCTAAGACGCTGACTGGGAGGCGAAGGTCAGCAGTTCGATTCGCGAGTACTGCAGGATGGAATGAGCTCCCATCTTTGTCCCAGCTCCTGCTAACTTAGAAGTTCAAAAGCAAGAAATTGCAAGTACAGTAGATAAATAGGGACCACTTCAGTGGGAAGTTAACAGCGTTCCATGCGCTCCGGTGTCTAGTCATGCCTGCCACATGACCACCAAAACGTCTGCAGAAGCAGACAGCACTGGCTCTTCAGCTTTGAAACAGAATGAGCACTGAACCCTAGAGTCGGATACGACTGGCTTTTGAGCAAGGGAAACCTTTACCTTTACCTAGCAGACTATTGATTGACTGACTGACTGACTGACTGATTGATTGATTGCATTTATTGATTGCATTTATATTGATTGATTGCATCAAGGAGATTTTTCCTACTCTGGATGGCTAACAACACAAGCCATCCTTCTGTTTTCTAAACAATGAAAGAAAACTTTTAATAGAGATGTCAGAAAACACAAGTCTCAGATCATTACAATATCAGAATGTGATCGTATCTTCACTTTAGTAATTTTTCTTCACCCTAATCACACGTTTACCTAAAAGGAAAACTTACTGCACAATGTACACACAAATTCAGCTTTGTTCCAGGATAAGTATACTCAGCCTAGAACTTCAGGTTCCGACAACAAGCCGCCATAAGGGCTTACTAAACCCTCTTAATTTGTGCACAGCTGATTTCTGCCAAACAATGGTCATTGCTGAAAGATTTACAGAAAGTATGAGAGTTATTCCATTGCCCCAGTTTGGCATTCAAATCTCTAAGTTTGTGTAATCAAGAAGAAACAAGTTTCCTTAATTCTTACCCTGACACACTAGCCTCAATTTCTGTTGCTGACGTTGTTTTGAGTTTAAATATGTTTTTCACTTTGCTAACCACAGAAACTGAACTAGTTTGATCCAATTTGCCAAGCTTCAACCATCTCCAACAACAACTTCATCTACATTGCTTTTAAAAGACAACTTTAAAAAACCACTAAACTTTTCACTAGTTACGTTTTCTGTAGAGGAAATTACACTGTACAAAGAACTGATATGGGTACTGTATTTTCTTTCTTATTACAATAACAGATATAAAGATGTAAAAAAGAATTTTTGCACAATTTATGATTATTTTGAAATCCCATTTTTTTAAATACAAAATGGCTATGACTCTCTTCTGCCAGGATGAAAAACAATCACACAATAACTTTTATGACATTTTCTGACCCCAAGAGAATTCCAAGATAGTGAGGGTTAGCCCTACAATTAAGGTTAAGCTTATGGTGCAAAGTTTGTACAGTGCATCTCCTGAACTCGCTCAGAAAGCCTCAGTGAAGGTTAGAAACAGACTGAACCACATATCTGCACATTCACTGCTACATTATGAAGGTCACAGAATAAATTAACATCCTGAGACTTAGTCTCTCCTTATTGGGTTCCAGTAGATGATACCAGGCTGGGGGGGGGGGAGTTGTTATGAATAAAAACAACTCAATTGAACAGAAACCTCCAACTCACAAGAAGAATATTAAGTAAAAGAACAACATTGTTTTGTCTTTATATATATATATATAAGCTCTATAACAGTGGTTCCCAACAGTGGGACTTCATACCCAAGAGTGGGGCTTCAATTCCCAGAAGTCTAAGTCAGTACATTGGCTGATTAGTGCTTTGGGGAATTGAAGTCCAAAAACCAAAGGTTGGAAAACACTGTTCTATTGCTAAGAGGAATAATGTACTACAAAACACAGTTTTGGGCAGGTGTATGCTTCATCTGACTAAAGAAGGGAAGTCAAATGAGAAAACTAAATCTTCAAACATTTATTTTTTCTACTGCAAGTAACTTCTTACATTTTTATATAATTTTGTTCCCCTAGTTCAGTGAGGCAATTCTTGGCACTCCAGATGTTCTTGGACTTCAATTACCAGAAGGCCAAGTCAGCACTCCTGCTGGTCATGGCTTCTGGGAATTGAAGTTCCAGAACACCTGGAGTGCCAAGGTTCGCCATCACTGCCCTCATTCAACTGCAAAGCTAAAAGGAATGCAGAGTGGGTCAGACTGGGATTTCAAACAGGGATTAACAGGAAAAACAGCTCATCCTCCACCCTAGAATTACATTTTAAAAAGGTTTCACCCTCACACGTTGTTCCAAAGGCAATGGTAGAAACCTAATTTTGAAGTGTATGTTACCTACGCCTAATATGTCCTCAAAAAATAAATTCAAAGTTCCTCTTCTGTTAGCCTTTCTACCACTGATATTCATATTTAACAATGTTCACATCAAGTGCCACAAAATAAATCCTTAACTTAAGAAGCTTGCTGCATTATCAGAAACAGCAAGCATGACTCAAAACTTAAGTATGCAAACTCTTTGTGACATGTCCGAGGCAATGAATATACCTATGGAATTCAAAGCTAAGTGCATGTCTACAGAGCATGGAACGAGTATAAACTGACACCTTGGCATCTGAATTTTTCACTGAATTGGAAAACGCCATCTTGCAAATCAGTCTACATTCTACCTACAAGAACAATGCAAATCATATTTGGCCACATTTTCAATGACTTTTTTGTTTCTTCCCAACTTCCCCAATTTTGCACCATATAAGCTTGGAGAACCTAAAAGCTCACTCTGCTTGAAACTTATTGGTGAACCACAAAAGACACTTATTCAACCCAGCATTTAGTTTCTGCTAATGGATCAAATGTCAATGTTTGTTTCTTTTTTAAAAAGTGGTCTTTCTAGTTTAGGGTCCAACAGTGCCTACCAAGACATGGTAGAACATTAACAGTGTTGTATTTTGTGTTGTCCATTGCAAATATCTGGCAATTTTAACATGCAAAGAGGCTACATCAATTCCATGTTAGCAGTTTTCATTACCTAGCAACTGAAAGATAACTGCAAAAAATATGCTAAGAAAAAATAGTATCATGAAAGAAACATGAAATATTCTAAGAATAGGCCAAAAATGTGAAGAATATGCATTCATTCTATGTTCTTGTCCACTAGGGCTATGTTTACTTGATGAGATACTGCAAGAAGGTAAACAGAAACATGAAGTGCTATTTTTCCTCTCAAGGTCTCCATAACATCTGCAACCTGCCTGCACAAAATTTATGTCCTTTTCTTTTGAAAAGCACAGATATGAACAAGGAAAGAATAGTGGTTAATTATTAAATAAGACTGTTTGAACAAAAAAAGCAACAATCACTGTAATTTTGTACAAGTTTATATTTATATTCAGGCATTACTTGCATTAAAGCATTATTTTACACCTTTTACAGTTCTATTGGACTGATGGCGAGTTCAGTATTTTAAGATATCTGGTTGTGGAGCTGAAATTTGGGAGTTTGATTCCCCACTGGGCCTCCTTGATCAGGAACTGGACTTGACGTTCCATGGGGTTCCTTCCAGCTCTGCAGCTCAAATATTAATGTTAATGCACAATCTATACAACAATCTTTCTTGTTCATGTCTTTAATCAAAAGTACAAGAAAGAAAAGTATTCCCCTCATATAGCAAAAAACTGTATTTTTATACCTTCTTACCACTTACAAGGACAAGACAAATAAGGATTTACTTCTCCAGTACAGGGTAATAACTATTGCAACATGTATAACAGTAATTAGCACAATTAGCACAGGAACTATTATATTAGCAGAATGAGCTCTGATACAGTGGTAAACTCCTTTCTTAAGATTTCAATGGATTTAATATGTATACATAGGAGCCTATCACTAGAATGTTGTCAAAGATGAATAAACAAGTAAGAGTCAGATTTCATCATCATTTGATGCTGAATTACTGAATGGATTTCTCTCCTGCAATCCATGATTGGTCATACCCAATGGAGAGAAATCCATTCAATGGTTCAGTGTTGAGCAATGATGAACTCTGATTCATCCTTTTTATTCATCTTTGGCGTCATTTTAGATTTTTTTCTTAAACTAAGAGAAGAACTAAAGTAAAACCTCGCATAAAGAGCACCTCACTTGGGGACTAACTCGCTTAAAGAGCAGAATTTTCTCTGAATGATCACCTCGCTTAACAACTAAAAACAACCAAAACTTGCTTAACAACTAAATCGGGGTTCGCAATCCCCCCTGCCAGAAGTCACAATCGGTCACTTATAATGGCAGCGACAGAGCTTTTTCCAAGTGTTTCGCTTAAAGAGCAACTCACCTAAAGAGCAATCCTGTGAAACGCATTATGCTCTTTAAGCAAAGTACCACTGTATATCTAAAATTGAATATTTACTGTACTTTACCTCATCAGCAATTCTACCAATTTGTTGGGAAGGTAGAGTGTTCCGTATCTAGTCATGCCTGCCACATGTCCACAAAAATGACTACAGACACAAATAACGTTGGTTCTTTAGCTGTTAACAGAGATGAGCACCGAACCCTATAGTCAGACATGACTGGCTTTTGAGCAAGGGCAACCCCACTGTGCCTCCCAAGAGAAGGGCCAGAGTGAGAAGTGTTAGGCAAACTACACAGGGTACATTCACAAGATGAGAAGTTAACAACCTCTGAGTAATGTAAACCTTCAGGGAAGGTTCACCTTAAGTTAGAATCAACTTGGCAGTAAGTAATTAATTGGACTAATTCATCTTACCTGTGCTTGTTCTGTGGAACTGCTGCTAAGTTCATCCCCAGATTCTGAATCCTGATGGATTTTTTCTGAACCTTCCCCTGCAGAATCACACAACTGCTCTTGCAAAAAGCTCGTCTTTTCTATTTCCATACATTCAGTGTAAGGAAAATGAGACATGGAGAAGGTCCTGGTCTGATTAGATACTTTAGGAAACTGAAATTCATTCACTTTCCCATTGTTTTCAGCAAAGTCCAGATTCAGGCCAGTACTGTGACCTGGACTACTATTGGGTCCCAGATTCTGGTTCGCGTCCCGAACTAAGTCAGTCACTAGAATTGGAGAGGATTTTCCAAAACTGGAAAGCTCTGGCGACTTGTTCACATTTTCTGTTGACCTCTGTAACCCATGCATAAGTTTTAGAGAACTGTTTGGCAGCAGCATACTTGATTGCTTAACAGGTGGCATGAGTGCTTTGCGAGTTATTTCCTTGACATACTGTGCTGGCACATAGAAGGGCTTGGAATTTTCATCTTTTTTGACTTGCCACCAGTCATCATTAGTCTTTTTCATCAAGAGGTATCTCTCCCCTTGTTTTATCACAATCCTTTTGTCTTTTGCTTCATACTCATAATCATACTCAACTTCAATGTACAATGGACCTGGAAGTATTTTCCCACTCTTGTCAGCCATCTCTTTTTTAAAACTATGTTCACCTTTCTTGGTGGAAGATAAGCCACATGATGGTCTTTCTTCTTTTTTTAATTCTCAGCACTGCTGTAAGAGAAAGCACACATATTATCAAATGGTAAAGTACTAAGCTTCAGCTATACTTTATTTATTGACCAGTTCCCTATTTTCAATAAGCTTATAAACATTTCCCAGACAACTGTCTTGCAGAAAACCCATAAAATCGGAGAAAGCAAGGAAAACATTGAACTGTACTAGGTTAAGAAAGGTCTGATTTTAATATCTAAAATTCATCATCCTAATGCAACTATTATATTTCTCAGTGGTAAAGCATGGTAAATTAACAAGTTCACATAGGTATTTCCTGTTGCATGCCAAATCATGCATCACAGTATGCAACAGTAAATGCTTACACTAAGTCTGTGACAGCAAACCTTGGCACTCCAATGTTCTTGGACTTCAATTCCCAGAAGCCCAAGCCCCCTGTGAATCCACACGAATGGGTTTACTGTGATTCATCCAGCCCGCGCTGCCCTCGTCACTCCCAGAAGCGGAAGTAAAATGCACCTGTACAAATCACAATAAACCCATTTGTGTGGATTCACAGGGGGCTTGGGCTTCTGGGAATTGGAGTCCAAGAACATCTGGAGTGCCAAGGTTTTCCATCACAGCACTAAGTTTTTAACTTATTGCTATTCGCCATTCAGACATATGTCAATTGAGTTACCCAGGTCAGTATGTTTCACATACATTTAGCAAAAAAACAGAAATAAAATTAAAATGTCATGCTCACTTTACTTCAAGAAGAAATATCAAAAAGTATTTCTACTAGTTCAAAGTAGTTGAACTGAAACTGCATTGGACTTGTAAAAATTGCAGCAGCTGACAGTTGAGATTTATGTATACAATGGAGCTATGGTGGTAGACATGACTGCTGGAATTATAACCTTTTTTTGAGATTACATGAACACATTTGGATTTTATTTGTAACCCATGTTGGAAAATTTGACATCTAGAATGGTGGGGTATCTATTGCAACAAACACTTCCATAGAAAATTTTCTATCCTACCTAATTACTAAAATTCATTTTCAGACCCGTTCAGTTCATTTAGTAAATATTACTTAGCTACTAGATTTGTTCTTATTTCATTAACCCCTTAAGCATGAGAATCACTGAAATGAAATCCCAAGAAGTTAGCAGACAAACATTCAGCTGAAGTGGTATATAGACACATTATTTTAATCCACAAACATTCTATAGGTTTAAAATAATATACAGTAATAAACAATGGCATAGCTCTTCTGGGTGTAGAGTAACAGGCAATGAGCAAGAGGTTAAGCCTAATGTTTCAGTTACTTAACAAAATATAACATCTTTCTTTCCTCTTCAAGACAATCTTGCATCTGTAGAGGATTTATTTAACTCAATTACTGTATTATTGAAACTTGGGGAAAAAGAGATTTTGCTGATTTTTTCCACAGAAGTGTAATTTCCCAAGTACAGTACTTAATCATTCCTTCATAACTTCACTCCCTCCAAAGTTAATGGCTGAAGTCCTATTACTTAGCCTGGTAAATTGTAAGTCTATTTTAATCAGCGGAACCTATGGAGAAACTAATTCACCAAATCCCTACTTCAAATGGGCCTACTCTAATTTAACTTTTTTTAAAAAATAAAATGCTTTTGGAGGAAAAATCTATCTAAAGATAGTTTTCTATTTAAGATACATTTTCATCCAAATGTTATTCATCATGAAAGTAGGGTTAGTTTTTAAGTACTGTATGTAGCATAAGGGTGTATAGTCACACAATGTTTAAATATTTTGGTAAATGAATTCCATTAATTCATTCACAATGTCATCTTCTTCCAAAGATTTTTGTAAGATTAGTGGGTAGTTTTTATATTTTACACTTCTCACATACCTCTTCTTCCCAGCAAAAATATTATAAAACACACACAGTTGAGAAAAAGGAACATGTTTCAACATCCAAGATGAGAAGAAATTTAAAAGAGCCGGGGGGGGGGGGGGGGGGGATACAAAGTTAATAACATATGGTCGCAATGCTCATTTGTTGCATTCTTGGTCAAATACTTTAATGCTGGGATTCTCAACCTGTGTCCCATGGGCCGGATGCATCCTACGGCACCATTTCATGTGGGGACCCGCACCGCTTCCATCACACCAGGAAGTGCCATGTGGTGGAGGAAGGGCAAAATGGCTGTCCAGCCCCCGAAGCTGTCTGAGGCAGCATGACCCAGCCCCTGGTTTAAAAAGATTGAGAACTCCTGCTTTAGTGTTTCAGAAATAAAGACTAGTGTTGCTGAAATTGCTAAATACTTCTGTAGCATTCATTTTGCAGCAGCAGCTTTGAAACAAGCTGACACTCCCCACAAGGTATTTCATGGTACTCTGTAGGAATGGTTTTGAGCATTATGTCAACAAATGGCCTATTTTAATGACAGTTTGCAAACAAAGTTAAGAGAAAATATGTGGCCGTGTCCTCAATGTTGGGTTTAAGAAAAATGCTGAACATATGCTGAGCATTCTGATGCCAATTTCTGAAGCTTTAAACAAAATATGTATTTAAAAAACACCAGATGTTTTATAGCTGATGTTGTTGCAATTTGGGAGGAACTGAGTAAACACTTAAAAACAGAACTACACACTGACAGAATTAAAATTACAAGCATTTTAAAAAAACCAAAGAGGACAATTACGTCTTCATTTTCTCGTAAATATTGTCAATACTGTAACCGGAACCAGGGTCAAACCTGAAGTGCTAAGGAAGAGAAATTAGCTATGACATGCAATCATCCATCAGTAATACCTCAGAGAACGCTAATGCATGCATCGGATAACACTAAAATCCTATGGGATGCATCGGATAATGTCAAAACTCCATATCGCCAGAATTCTTTTTTGTGGAAAATAGTTGTTTCCGTGGACATGACAAGAAAAAATTGAGGAAGCTCTCAACGATCGTCTTGCTGCTGAGGCGGAAAGAAGGGAACTGAGGTAAAATGCCAAACTGGCGCCTAAGGGTGGGCAGTACGGTGGGCGGTCTTACTGCCAAAACTTTTGACCAATCAGCTCTAAAGCCTCCGATCGATGTTCTGTGTAGGCACATAACCCAATAGTGGGGATTCACAAACTATACGAAGGAGAAGTATTATAACCGGCACAGGCTTTAGCGAACTATATGCGATACATCCCATAGGATTTTAGCGTTATGCGATGCAATTACCCCCCCCAAAAAAAAAATCTGGTTGTTATCCGATTTTAGTGTTGTGCGATGCAGTTGTTATCAGAGGTTTTACTGTACCAACTATAATAAACTTCAGGGATAAGGGGGAACCGTTCAAGAAATAGTTTGCTGATTATGTTTTAAAGAAAGTCACACCAGTAAACTGGTGGAAGTCACTTAAGCACTTGGATTTAGAGATTTCTCAAAATAATGATTTCACTTTGAACAGCAGTAGCTTCTTCCGCTGGTCTAGAAAGAATATTCTCTTCCTTTGGACTCATTTATTCTAAATTGAGAAACTGTTTGGTAAAATAAAAAAGCATGTTTTTCTTTTCCAGATTATGAACCAACAAGAAGATAGTATTTTACATGTATGGATCAGGCTGAGTGTCCTGCTTTAGAAAAAAAAGATATTTTGTTTAACGGTATCAGTTAACAAACATGGATATTTCAGCAAATAAAATAAAAATACAATTTATTGTTTCAGTTAAATAAGGCGATTCAAATTGTTATAAGGTAATGATTATTTTTTCCCTTTCAACAAAATACAGCAGAAAAGTTGTCCAAAGATGAATGATTAACATTAAACTGGAGATAATTATGAAATTATTGCAAGGTGAGGCATCTATGATGCATTTTTAGCAGTACAACTAATCTGAAAAGTTATTTTAAAATGAAACCTTCATCTGTTTGTAAATATTAAGATTATACCAGCAAGAATTACTATTTATGTAGAAACCCATTATTTATTTATTTATTTATTTATTTATTTATTTATTTATTTATTTATTTATTTATTTATTTATTTATCCTAATTATAGAAGCCCTAAAATAATACTTTTATCAATATATATTGGGCTGGACAACAAAATATTAACAATAGCAAAGAAATGAAGTGTAAGGTATGATTTTTTTAAGTATCAACATCATATACAGAGGTTTGGAATATAGTGATTAATGACAAATTAACATGCAATATTAAAGTTAAAAAGGAGTTTAATATAAGAATATATTCAAAGATTTGGGGATACAATGGCTCACGATGGTAGGGGATGCTGTTCAAATGATTACGTTTAAGTTACATACTTACATATTATTTCTGTTAAAATAAATATTTATTTTTTAAGTAAAAGGTAGTGATTAATTCTGAGCACACATAATTGGGACTGTGCTGTAAATGCTAGAACTGGGGTTAAGAGGTTAACAATGCAAACAGCATTATAAACTGAACTGTACTTTTCAAAAGTGTGGTGCAATGGCTTAGTGCTTAAGACGTTGAACTTGACAACTGGAAGGTCGGCAGGTCAGCAATTTGAGACCCAAGTACTGCACAACGGAGTGAGCTCCCGTCTCTGTCCCAGCTCCTGCCAAACTAACAGTTCGAAAGCAAGAAATTGCAAGTAGATAAATTGGTACCACTTTGGTAGGAAGGTAAACAGCATTCAGTGCACTCCAGTGCACTCATGCCTGCCACATGACTATGGAAACATTTGCAGATACAGACAAGCGCTGGCTATGAACAGAGATGAGCACTGAACCGTAGAGTCGGATACAACTGGTTTTCAAGCAAGGACAACTTTTACCTTACTTTTCAAAGAGTACTTGGAATGTAGGAGGGAAAGAAAGCAAAGTATTATGAAACTAAAATGCACCTGCGGTTGTAACCTCGTCTAATCCATAGCAACCCTATGAATGAGAGATCTCCAAAACGTTCTGCAATTAACAGCCCTGATCAGTTATTGCAAACTCAAGCCTGTGGGTTTTTTTAAGGGATCAATACATCTTGTATTTGGTCTTCCTCTTTTCCTAGCCCCTCTATTTCCCCCCAGCATAATCTTCTTTCCCAGAGAATTTTGCTTTCTCATAATGTGTCCAAAGTAAGAGAGACTCAGTTTCCTAATTTTTGCCTCCAGAGATAATTCAAGTTTGGTTTGCTTTAGGACGAACTTGTTTGTCTTTTTGCCAGTCCAGGGTATCTGCAAAGATCTCTTCAACCATCATATTTGAAACAAATCATTTATCCTGTCCGCTTTCTTTAGCATCCAGCTTTCACACCCAGACAAAGTAATCGGGAATACAAGCAAGTGGATGATCCTGGGCTCCAGTGACACACCCTTAAACTTGATTATCTTTTCTAATTCCTTCATTGCTGCCCTTCCAATTCTCAGATTCCTAATTTTTTGGCAAGGAAACAAAATCTTTCACTACTTCACTTTCTTCACTTTCAGTGTTCAAGTTGTTATGTACTTCTCCTGTAGCCCTGATTCTGTCTTCTTAATGAACAACTTGGGATCCTGCTTTGGCACTTTCTCCTTTCACTCAACATTTTCTGAGGGAAATCAATTCTATATGCTGAAATTGCATCAGAATAATTTTGCTTGACAGTTTGTATGATGCATTTTTTATATCAAACTAGCTGATTACCCGGCCTTGCCTGGTTTTTTTAACCATAGGCCAGCCTTTCCCATGGAAACCTCATGGGGTGTGTGTGGGTCACTCCTGCCTCCCTTCCTCTATCTCTCTCTTCCCTCACCTGTCCCCTCTCTGCCTTCCTCACCCATCCCTACCTGGGACTATGACATGCCTTCCTCCGTCTCTCTCTTCCCTCACCCGTCCCGCTTCTCCGTCGACGGTCCACCCTTATCCTTCCCAAACATGTGTTCCCTTTGCATCCTCACCTGGGACTGTGACGTTAGTCAGCTCAATTACATCACTATGATGTCACAATCGGGTGACCTACCTGGGGCCATGACATTAGCATCACTATGACATCCTCCCTTTGCAGATCAAGTATACTTCTCTTTGCAGATCAATTTAGGGGCATACATGGGCTGCCGGACCCCCGTAGTGGCAATCTCACATGCACAAGTTAGGCGTGCGCCAAATTACAGCGTGATTGGTGCAGGGGTGCGAATTTGTATAAAGAACATATAAGAACCTCTGTTTTATAGATAGTTTCAGAATGATAAAAACTGAACAATGCAAACAAGCAAAAAAATGAACAATGCAAAAGCAGATAGAGCAGTTGTCTAAAACCAGGTTGCGACTGAATAACAAGTTGCCTTAAAAAAATTTCCTCCCCCGTGAATTTTGCCTCCTTTCAAAATGAAACCTATATTTACTGCTTTCTGCCAGAATCAAAGTAATTTGGTGTCATCTGCATATCTTTAAATTATTGATGTTTCTTCATCTGAATCTAGTCTGGCTTTCCATGTGATGTGCTCTGCATACAGATTGAGCAGGTAAGGGTATTAAATGCACCCCTGTGTGATTCATTAACCTAAATGAAAACATGATGTCCCTCCATATTCCAGCTTTTTGTCCACAAGGCAAGCTGTGTATCAGAACAATCAAGTACTGAAACTCTCTTAGAGGATGTCTAGATCCTCACCATCTTAAGTTCTTAGCCACTGAAGGCCAGATGAAGTAGTCTCCGGTCAACTGTCCTTTACACAATGCATGTTTTATTTTGTGTTATGACTTGTCAACACCTCAGGAGCAGGCTTTAACTCAAGCATATTTCTGTTAAGCCTACGACGTCTGGGTACATTGCACTGGGTACCTCTGCCTCACCACTTTTGTCTTTTACACAGCCCTTTTCTGTATCCTCTCTTTAGGGAAAGAATGCAAATATCAGCAGTGCATCACTCTTCGTGTTTAAGACAAAATTCTGAACAATAATCAAGTGCGCAGGAATCATCTAGAACAGGGGTCAGCAAATGTGGCTCTCCGTGATCTCGATTCGAAGCAATGTTTCTAGTCACTATGGCAGAAAAATAAACATTCCGTGCAATGTCAAGTTCATGGTTTTCATAACAACATTCTCGCCACATTTTCTGAGTGGAATCAATTTTACATGATGAAATCACATGAGAATAATTTTGCTTGACAGTTTGCATGACTCATTTGTACTCAATTTTATATCAAATAGTTTCAGAATGATAAAAAAAATGAACAATGCAAATACTAAGCAGAGAACAGATGTCTAAAAACAGGTGGATATTCCCTAAACATCCATTTTTGTTGTTGTTGTTCAGTCGCACAGACGAGTCTGACCCTTTGTGACCCCATGGACCACAGCACGCCAGGCTACTCTGTCATCCGACATCCTCCATAGTCCACCCAGATCTACACCCATTGCGTCAACTATGCTGTCTAACCATCTCATCCTCTGCTACCCCCTTCTTCTTTTGCCTTCAACCTTTCCTAGCATCAAGGCCTTCTCGAGTGAGTCCTCTCTTCTCATGTTCCCCTTGAATTTGGCCCTCCTTCAAAATGAAAGGCTACATTCACTTTTATTCTTCAGTGTTTACTAGTGACTCGCATTTGTCAACTTCGGAATGGCATTTAAATCCAAAAGTTTAAAAACAATGTCTAACCCCCTGGGTCTTCACACACCATTTAATGGCCTTTATAGATAGTTGGTGGGGGCAGAGGATATGTAGAGCTTTTTCTCAAATTAATCACAACTCCTTTCCTCACTCCACCCTCCACACTTCACTATTTACCTTAACTGGTGAAAGAAAGTTATATAGTACTGTACATTCTTTCTCTACCCTGGGCATAGATGGGTATTAACTACTATTTGGTTACCTGCTATTATCATATACGCTGTGTGCAATATACTCTGATATAGAATACAAATTCAAATATAATAAATATATTATAATAATACAAATGGCCTTCTATCTAAATCTTTGTCTACTGCAAATGCAAAATAAAAAAATACAATATTCCCCAAATTGGAATTCTTTCCACAAAAATAATAATAATCTCTATCAAGATAAGTGCCAAATCTGAGCTGGGTATATGAACAGCAAAAACACTCAGGCTTCCAGGCATAAATCAACCTCTGGTTGCTGAGCTAGGGGTGTGTGGGTGGGGGGGTGAGGAAAGAATCTCCCTGTGGGGACATTTTAGCACTAGGGCTCCTGCATATTATCCAAGAGAAGGTTGAACTAGTTAAAGATATTTTTTTTTTAAAAAACTAGGCCTAGTAAAGAGAAGGCTGGAGTGGAAGTCTTTCCCCTTTCCTTGAATAAACATAACCTAATTATCTAATAACTACAGAGGGCAGGAAAGAGATCTATCCACATGTACACGGAACCACAACAAAACCCATGTGATCAGGAAAGCCTTTCCAAAACTTCCCTTTCATACCCTAGTTATACCATCCATCCCTGCATACTTCCAGGAGCAGGTTGAACTAGTGAAAGAGAAATACAAATTAAAACTAGGCCTAGTAGAGAGAATGAAAAGGTAAAGGTCTCCCTTGCTTGAAAGCCAGTCGTATCTGACTCTAGGGTTCAGTGCTCATCTCAATTTACAGCCAAAGAGCCAGCACTGTCTGCATCTGCAGATGTTTCCATGGACATGTGGCAGACATGACTAGACACGGAATGCTGTTTACCTTCCCACCGAAGTGGTACCTATTTATCTATTTGCAATTTCTTGCTTTCGAGCTGCTAGATCGGCAGTTACTGGGACAGATGAAGGAAACTAACTCTGTCATACAGCACTCGGGTCTTGAAACGCTCACCTGCTGACTTTCCAGTCGCCGCACTCAGCGTCTTAACCGCTAAGCCACTGCATCCCAAATAGTTGAAAGAAGGCTGGAGTGCAAAAATTTTCCCATTCCTTGCATATGCATAACCTTAGCGTTACCAAATAACTACAGAGGGCAGGAAACAGACCCATCCACATGTACACAGAAACCACAACAAAACCCATGTGATCAGGAATGCCTTTCCAAAACTTCCCTTTCACAACCTGGTTATACCATCCCTTCCCACACCAAGTACAAACCCAGATACGCAGACACCCATCCTCAACAGCTGAGCTCTTTATGATTTGTAAACATATCTGTAATAAGCATATCAGAGAGTAAACAAAAGGACAAAAAAACCATTGTGGCACTTGCTGTAGTTTTTTGTCTTTTTCGAACTGCTAGTTTGAAAGCAAGAAATTGCAGGTAGATAAATTGGGACCATTTCTGGGGAAAGATTGTGGGGACATGAAGGGAGTCTCATTCGGGTGTCCCGAGCGGAGTTTCTCCAACATTCAACCCAGAATAATTTCTGACACAAAATTATTGTCTTTTTGTTTTGTTTACTCTCTGATATGCTTGAAGCACAGACTAACATGGCTCCAAAATATTTGTTTTTATTTGTTTTTCTGATTTATATTGTCAGCCAACTCCGAAGACTCTGGGTGGCTCACAGAAAATAAAACCAATATCACATTTTAAAACCAATACAAACCCCATTAAAACTGCTACCAAAAATTACCCCAACCCCTACAGATTAAAAGAGATTAAAAGAGGGAGAGAGTGTTCTTACTAAATCAGTTATATCTGTTATACTAACCAACCACTGTGCACATCTGTGTATGATATGTATACATTAATGCCATTAAGTCTCACTCTTATGTCTGACGAAGTGGACTGGATCCACGAAAGCTAACATTAAAACACAGGAGTTAGTCTTTAAGGTGCCACAAGGTGTTTTGTTTTGTTTACTCTCTGATATTCCAACCCAAGATGCCTTTCCCAAAGGAAACCCAGCAGATCCCCTTCAACCCCGCAGTCAGCAAAGCCTCAAAACACCTGCACATACATAATAAGATCGTGTCCATATATGACGCCTTAGAGACCCTTTAAAAAATTCACCCAACAAGGTACTGTAATTAAAAACATGGTTTACAAGGAAGAATTTCCACCTGTCTTGCGCACGCCCACCTTTCCTTTCTTCACCTGGGGTGGCATAGAAAAGGGGTACCTGCTCTAATTTGGGGGTAAGTGGGGAGAAATTTTAATCTGTTGTACACCGCCCAGAGTGAAAGAATAGCCCAAATGTGCAGGATATAAATGCAATAAATAAATAAATACAGGAATGTGGGAGGAAGGGAGGAAGGAAGAAAGGGATAGGTAAACAAATACCCTCCTGTCTCCTCTTCTGAGGTCTCCCTTACTCGAGAGCCAATCGTGTCCGACTCTAGGGGGCGCTGTTCATCTCCATTTACAACCAAACAGCCAGCGCTGAGTCTGCCTCTCCAGACTTGGCCCTGGTCACGTGGCAGGCATGACCAGACGCCGAAGCGCACGGGCCGCTGTTACCTGTTTATCTACCTGCAATTTCTTCCTAGGTCGGCGGGATCTTGGGACTAGAAGACGACGGGCGCTCACTCCGTCGCGCAGCACTCGGGTCACGAACTGCTGACCTGCCACTCAGGGAAGGGACACTCCTGTTTCATTCACTCCGGTTCAACTACCAAGGGGGGGGGGGGGAACGGGGGCAAGACCAGAAAAGCTTCTATAGTCAGGTTAGGAGGAAGCCAGTCTGTTCTTGGTCCCCCTCCACCATCTTCTGGGAGAGAAAAAGGAGGGCGTCCATTTCAGGCTCGCAGCGCCCCCTCCTCCCCACACCTCGGCGGCAAAGAGCGCAGCCGCCACCCACCCACCCCCGCCCCGAAGACAGGACGGTCTCCCGACCCCCTCTCACCCGAATTGGGGGGGGCGTCCCGAGCGCGCGGTGGGTGGCTTCTCTTCCGACCCCCCCAAGGCGGTGGTTCCTCTACGACGGGGCTCCCGCGGCTTCCTTCTCCTTCGTTCCGCCCCGCCTCCCTCCCTGCCTGCCTCCCTCCCTGCCTAGCCCCAGCGGCCAAACCCCGCCTTCGCTCCCGCCTCCGCCAGCGCCACCCCGACGACGAGTGTCAGCTCCAGGGCATCAGCGCTGCCCGCCCGCCTGGCGTCAGAAGTCCCCGTCACGTGTCGGGAAGGGGGGGAGGGAAAGGCGGAGCAAGCAAGGGTTAAACAGGGAGGAAGAGCCTAGAGGAAGAAGAAGGAGGCAGTGGGTTGGGTGGGGTCGTCGGAAGCTGTTGGTCCTCCTTTCATGCCCTCTTTCCCCACCGCAAGTGGGAGTCACAAAGTGACACAAAGCAGCACATAGAACATACACACACACATTTTTTTAGAAAAATCATGCCAGACCTTTACCCCCAGAAGCAAACAAAGGTGCTTTCTGGGTTGAAAGGATTTTTTTTTTTTTTTTTGCTGGAGAAACTCCGCTCAGGGGACGCCTGAATGAGGCTCCTTTCATGTCCCCAAGATCTTTCCCTATTTATCCACTTGCAATGTTTTCCTTTCGATCTGCTAGTTTAGCAGGAGCAGGGGCAGGCGACGGGTACTCATTCCGTCATGCAGTACTCGGGTCTTGAACTGCCAACTTGCCGGCCTTCCAAGCTAACAAGGCGAGCTTTTTAACCACAGTCCCCTATGCACACACATGCACGATGTTAGCGGACTCCTGGGGGTTGTTGTTTTGGCCCCATGGAGCAGATGGGATGCCTGCCCCACCATGGGCTGCCCCATAGCTTCAGCCCAGTCATTCTAGGAAATGGACATGTAACTAAAAAAAATATGAAATGAATTCTATGCCGGGTGGGTGGAAAGCAAGGTTTTGTGGAAGATCCTTCCAAAATCTCTTTAATTGTTGTGCCATGAACTGCATCATTTATTATTTCATGTATTCAATTTTTATATCCTACCCCTCTGGGATATTCTCTCTTCTCTGAAATGGTAGCTGTGTGTGTTAGTCTGTGTTTTAAGCATATCAGAGAGTAAACAAAACAAAACTTTGTGACAAAGTGGACTTGCTTCCACCAAAACTAACATTAAAATACAGCAGTTAGTCTTTAAAGTGCCACAACGTGGGGTTTTCTTTGTCTTTTTGTTTTGTTTACTCCCTTCTCTGGACGGCGTACAGAGTATAAAATTAAACCTAAACAAATCAAACATGATATGATTATGTGTAACCACAAATTTATTTAGAGAAGTTGGTACCACAACAACAACACAGACTTCCATCAGTAAAGGAAAAAGTCTCCTTTGCTCGAAAACCAGTTGTATCCATCTCTTATCAGTTTACAGCCAAAGAGCCAGCGCTGTCTGAATTTGCAGATTTTTCCATGGTCATGTGGCAGGCATGACTAGGCACATGGAACCTTTTCCTCCGAAGAGGTGCCTGTTTATTTATTTGCAATTTCTTGTTTTCGAACTGTAATCAAGCTCTAATCGGTGAGCAGGATAGGGGTGTGGGGTTAAATTATGGAGCCCAATGTGCAAGTGGTATTATGTTTGTGACATGTTCAAGCTACGTAGAGTCCAGTTCTCTCAAGGAGAGGAAGTCTTTAACCTTTAGACAGAAAGTTTCTAAATCTGCAAGAGATGACACACCTTGTGTGGGTTTACCTTATTCAAAGGGTTTTAGTATCCTGGCAGTACGTTTAAATGGCACCTTTCGGCTGTAAAGGTATGCATATTTTAATGGAAGTAAGTCTTATTTTAGGTTCTTGTTATGCCTGTCAAGTCGTCTCCTACCCATGGTGACCCTAATACTTAGAGCTCTCCAAAATGCCCTGTCCTCAGCAACCTTGTTCAGTTCTTGTAACCTCAACCCTGTGGTTTTTAGGGAGTCAGTCCATCCCGTATTTGGTCTACTTCTTTTTTATCTACTCTACCTGTAACCTTTCCCAGCACTATCCCCCCCCCCAGATAACCTTGCTTTCTTAGGATGCCTCAAAGTAGGGCAGCCTCAATTTTATAATTTTTGTCTCCAGAGATAGTTCAGGCTCGATATGCTCTAGAACCCACTTGTTTGCCTTTTTGCCAGTCCAGGTTATCAGCAAAACAATCCTACAATAACATATAGAATAATATAGAAATTTGAATTATAAATAAATAAGCATTTCAGAAATTGTTGCTAAATATGGCCACTACAAGTTGCAGAGAGGTTTGCTATAACATTTAGTGCAATCCTCACATCCAAAGGCATACACATGCCCTAATTGTTCCAGATATCTGCTAACATGGTCAGTAGTGGATTTGGCTGTGGGCACGTTCTTTACCCATTTTTCAAAGACAAGTTGCAAAAGAAAGAAGAAAGATGTCCCTTGTTTCCCCTTCTGTCTCCTATTTTTTAGAGAATTTTTTTTATTTTGTTTAATAAGTGATGATGTGTTCTAATACAGTTTAAAAAAAGGAAAGAATGAACTTGCTTTGCCCCTCCATGAAATGGAGGAAGTGTTTGATTTGCCCATATGCTGAAGAAGCTCTCTTAAACCACTTCATGATATGAAAAATTGACAACAGGAAAAACCTTGACAGCCCCAAATATGCTTTGGTTCGTTATCATGATCTGTCGCATTGTCTACACTGAAAATGAACTAAAATGGAACAACCTTATCCACATAAAAATGTAGTAGTCCCTGATAAGGACTCAGAAAGGTACCAGTAGGAATATGTTGGAGACAGGCTCCAAAGATTATATTGTATAACTACTGTAAGATGGAACAAACCAGCCCATCCCTGCAGCAGACCAGAAGGCAAAAATGTGTATAATCCAGTAGCACATTCAGACAAAACAAATTTAAGCTTTGTGATAAAACATTTTGTGGATGTTCACATGTGTACAGAATTGTCTACTTCTTTTGCACTGTTATAGGTGACTGCGGCAAGAATTATGCCTAACTTACACTTACTTTAACTGCAGAGCTAAACCTGTGTCAGGGCCGATACCATTCCTCCTGTATTTCTTCTATATCTGTGGATCAGAAGGCGTTTAAGCTGTCATGTTCACTTCAAGCTGGTAGGATCTCACAGTTCCTATGTTCATGTGTTCCATCTCAATTAGTTGTACTTCATTCCAGCAATAACTCGAGCAGTCTCTGTTTCCTCATCTTCCCATCTCACTTTGAGTAAATTATTTCTTTTCTTCTACTCTGTTCATCAGCAATTGCTACTGTATTTTGTCTCTCCCTCCCTTTCTATGTAATCTGGTGACAATCAACATGTTTTCATGCAAAAATGTCTAAGTGACATGCATGCCAGGCCCGTGCTGGCCCAGAAGGATAGTGGGATTCATCCCCGTGTGCCCTAGACCCCCAGTATGATTGGCGCCCTTGGATTGACCATGGGTGTGTGTGCACACCTGGCAGGAGCAGCTGAGAAGCTGCCTCACCATTGCCATTGGCTGCAAGAGAAAGAGCACCAGGTTGTTGTTGTTTTTTCACACCAAGGCACCCCTTGGTTTGGGGGGGGGGGGCAGCCTAGTGCTCCTCCTCTTGCACAGCAACGGTGAGGCAGCTTCTCCAGTTGCTCCTGCCAGGTGTATGTGTATGCCCGTGCCCTTGGCTCATCTCTCCCCTCCGTCCCCAAGTACCATGTACCAGGTGGACCAAGCGAGGGGCGGTGGCCAAGGTAGCTGTTCCCGGAGGTGGGGATCATCGGGACCCACGTCATCGGGGATAGGGGAGAAGGCAGCACCCATCCTGCCCTGATTACCTCCTGCCGCTTCCCCAGGCCAGACCTCTCCACAGCCCCAGGCTGGGCGATCATGGACAAGAACTGCCAGGAGCGCAACAGCTGGGGCAGGTCAGCAGCGAGGTCCAGGGATCGCCCAAAACTGGGGGGCATTGTGAGAGGGGAGGCCAGCAGGGCATCTCGCCTCCCCTTCTCCAGCCCAGCCCAGCCGGCCTTCCTCGGCGAGTCCTGGGGGGAGCTCCCATAAAGGCTCTGGGCTGAGAAAAGGGCGGGTGGGAGTGTGGTGGAGAGAAATCTTTAATGGCTCTGCCCAGTTGCCCGAGGAGAAGGAGGCTGTTGGCCCGGGCACCCGGATTCCCCCCCCCCATGTCTGTCCCACACCCTCCAAAGGTATCCAGCACAGGCCTGGTTCATGCCTTCTCAACTTTGTTTGGGAAAGACTCCGGCCCACCACCTGGGAAAGTGGTTGCTATTCAAATTAGTGACAATTATACTGCTCTACATGATATAAGGCACTGTCGCACATTCCTCTTTTATTTCCCCTCCCCCTATTTCATTTTGAGAGTTGGACCCTGCAAGTATTGCGTATGGGACTATAAGGTGGCATTGTTCACTTGTGATGTGGCCATTGCTGTCAGCAATAACAGCAGTGAGTTGAATTCATAAAATTTGGTTTTAGCTTGCATCTGTTAGCGCTAAGAATTCTTGAAAGGAAAACAGCCAATTGTGTAAGGCTGATGCCAGAAGAGACGTATATGGAAAAACTGCTTCAGGGGTCAGTTCCTTGGTTAGTTCATCTTACTTGTTATTTTTCTCTCAAACACTCTTTACTCAGTTTTCCCCCTCCACTGTTGGGTGTTGTCATCTACACAGCTGAAAGGTCATTCCCCTCCTACTGGGCCCACAAGTCTTTCTGCTGTCATTCACACTGATGAAACAGAAGCAGGAAGCTGGCAAAGCCCATGTCAAGACTCCTCCTGTTCTGAGGAACAAAATGCCCCTGACAGCAGAAATCTGAAATATGCTCTCCCGGGTTCCTTTTTGCAATTCATCTGCAAATCTGAACTCCAAACACTAACATTCCTTTCTCTTCACCTCCTCCTCTCGCTTTTTCATTAAATTCCCTCCTACTCACATTCTCTGCTTGAACAAATTAAGTTAAGACTCAGTTTTAGCATCCCACTAGAACTGACAGCCGTAAAGATCCATGCTTTTCACACATTAGTCCATCATGATTTTAAAGAACTATCAAGGAATTTGGGTTTTTTGTATATTTCATTCTGAGTGTCATGATTTGAGAATGGAAAATGGGCGATAGAGGCAGACCCTATACATGTTTCTTAAGACTCTGTTGTTTTCAACATGCGGCAGCAGATGTTTCTTTCAATATGTGATTTTCCACTAGTATTCTCAAGGGAAGCATTCCTGAGAAGTTTGTCATATGATACCCATCCCGTTTCCCTCACCCGTCGACAGCCACTTACCGCCCTTATCCTTCCCATACATTTGTCCACAGCCCCTGCCAGTGGGGGTATCCCCTTTGCATCCCTACCTGAGACTATGACATTAGCCAGCTCAATTACATCACAATGATGTCACAATCTCAACCTACCTGGGTTAGCATCACTATGACATCACTGGGCAACACACACACCTTCCTGTTGGGTATGCCCTCCTTTGTAGAGCAATTTCAGGGGCTACACTCCCCTGTGGGGCTCGTGACCCCCGCAGTGCTAATCTCGTCAATCCAATGTACGTATGTGCCGAATTTCAGCATGATCGGTCCAAGCGTGTGGATTTCTATAGAGCACATACAAACTCACACCTCTGTTTTATAGATATAGATAAGAAATGTGAGCCTTCAAGTCCATTCTGAATTATGACAATTATTCTTACAGGTTTCTAGGTAGAGCGTACTGTACTTAGAAGTAGTTTAGCATTCTTCTGGGAGTACTCTGAGTATGTAGTTTGCCCAAGGCCACACACTGATTAAATATTTATTAATATGTTCTGGTCAATAACAAGGGAGGATTTTTAAAGTGCAATTAGCTACCATCAGGAGTGCAACTGCAGAAGACATGTGATTATATGCACACACATATGAGTTATGCTAATAATGTTGCTACTTTCCCAATCAAGATTATTACCTCAGCACCACTGTCATAAAATAGCTGTGGCTGCCCACACAAACAAGGAAATCCACAATATCTTAGCATCAGAATGAATTATCCTAGGACGAATTAT
Organism: Bradypodion pumilum; assembly: GCA_035047305.1. Lineage (NCBI taxonomy): Eukaryota > Metazoa > Chordata > Lepidosauria > Squamata > Chamaeleonidae > Bradypodion > Bradypodion pumilum. The sequence goes on along the minus strand of JAWDJD010000006.1, from coordinate 17,457,721 downwards.
TCAGAAGCCTTTAGGTTTCTTTCCGGCAGGAACTGCACCCATCACAGATAACAAACCTGCTACTATTTACATGACTACATATTCTAAGGTGAAGATTGATCTTGTGATTGGCATTTTTGGGGTGGGGTGAATTTACAGTCAGGTCCAAAAATATTGGAACAAGGATGGCTTTAGGTTCTTTTTAGGATCTCATGGACAAAATAAGCATTAAATGGGTAAGCAGCAAAAAAAAAAAATCCAGACAATTTCCAAGCTAACATAGCATATTAGAGACAAAGAGAGCATATCAAAAAGACAAGAATACAAGTAAACGTTTCCATATTTACCAAACGGGTTCCTTCTGTCCCCTCTTTAGCCACCTTAGGAGTTCAGGTTAGGTGGCAGTGAGCTCTCCAGACATCAGAATTACAGTAATACCTCGGATAACGCTAAAACTTGGTTCCACAAGTCTTAGCATTATCTGATTTTTAGCATTATCCAATGCATGCAAGGGAACAGGCCCGTTCCCTTGCAGATGGGGCCACGGGTGAGTGCAGAGACACCCGCTGGCCCTCCAGGAAGGGAACTGGCCAGGCGCCTGGCCACTTCCCTTCCTGGAGGACCAGAGGGTGAATGCGGAGATACCCTACAGCCCTCTGGGAAGGGAACCAGCCAGGCTTGCCTTGAAACAGGAAGGGCACCACTGGGGATCCAAGCCGCAAAGCCCGCAAGTCTGGTCTCTGCCTGGGAAGGCAATTCCCAGGAGGAGACCAGCCCTAGTGGCTTTGCGGCTTGGATTCCCGGAGGGCCGGTGGGTATCTCTGCACTCACCTGCTGTCCCTCCAGGAAGGGATGTAGCCAGGTGCCTAGCCTGTTCCCTTCCCAGAGGGCTGGCAGGTGTCTCTGCACTCACCCTCCGGCCCTCCGGGAAGGGAAATGGCCAGGCACCTGGCTGGTTCCCTTCCCGGAGGGCCGGAGGGTGAAACATGATGCATCAGATAATGCTAAAATAATGTTATCCGATGCAGAAATTTTTCAAAATTCCACATCGTTTCCCGATTTTAGCGTTATCTGATGCATTTGTTATCCGAGGTATTACTGTACCAGCACTCAGGTCTAGAACTAGCTGTTCTAGACTACTACTCTTATAATCCCAAAGCCAGCATTCCTAATGTCCATTCTTGTTTGGGACAATGGCAATAGGAATCCAGGATATCTAGGTGGCACAAGGTTGAGAAGATGCCCTCTAAATCTTTAACATTGTCCTACTGTGAGTGATTGAACTGACCTCAGTGATGTTTTTCAGGCAAAAATGTTACTTTCTCTCTGACTGCCCTAATACATGATGTCATAGAGACCCTTGTAGCCTCAGGCTACCCAGTTGAAGGTTGAAAGCAATTTTGAGCTTAAAGATCCATGAGTTGCAGTGTTCCTATTAAATTAAATTATGCATTTATGGCTTTGTTATCATGATCTGTCTCACTTTCTACATGCAGTTCAGTTGTACTCTTTTTGAAGTTTCTGTTGTCAATAGACCATACTGATTGCTGACAGTTTGTGATACATTGCATATGTTTTGGTGCGTGACAGGCTGCCTAGAGAAATCCTGTGCAATGTATAAACTTGAATCATGTTGGCTGTTATATCTGCTTAATCTTATACTGCTGTTCTTTGTGTCACACAAGCATAGGCAATGCAGCTGGGAAGACTAAAACTCTTATTGAATGCTTCAAATGCGGAATTAAGAAAGCGGATGACAAAATAAGTGTAAGAGCTTTCAGACAGTTAAAGCAATTAAATTAAAAGCTTGAACTGTGCATGCTCTATTAATCTCATCATACCTTCAATAACAGCATTAACATCTTAGCTACCCACGATTGACAGTAAAGGAAGGAAGGAAAGGAGGTACAGATCCCACCAAAAGCAACAGCTGTGGCTTGCGATATCACTGCCAGGAAGTGATACCGAAAGATAATCGGTCTGTAAAGAAAAAAAACATTGATTTGTAAGGATCCCAAATTGGAGCAAAATTTCCCATTCAACGAGTCTCCTAAATACAAGCAAAGAAATCTATGAAATCCATGTTTAATTTGTTAATAAACTTCATTTTGCAGCTGTTTATTTGCCCTTCTACTTTATCAGCACTGTATTTTTTTTTCCAATGCATTCCTGTGGGACATTCGGTTAAAGTAATTTTCGCTGTAAGAAACGTCTAGGAGAACTCATTAATTACGTTAACCAAGGTTCCACTGTACTGTAGATTGAGCTCTGCTGCAAACTCAACTTTAAAAACGTGTTTCACTCCAAACACACCTGCTTGATACTTTAGTCATAAGCTTCCCATTTCTCCATACCAGACCATGCTAAATATTGGCTGGAATCCTTTTGCTTAGTGTAGTAAGCCGCAATTAGAATAGGCCCATTGAATCAAATTGAATTTATGGAGGAAATGACTCATCAAATCAAGGAGCATACTCTAGCTGTAATTTACTGTGTTAAGGATTTTAGCTGTTATGTTGATTGCACTTTTAGAAATCTCACCCTATCAATTTTTTTATTTTGCTGGAACAGAAACTTTGGAACCCCAATCTGGCATGTGTTCCTGATACAGATTTGGATTGTAAACTGTATTCCTATTGCAATGTGCTTCCTCCACTATTTGCTCCTAAATATGCTATTTTTATCAATTATTTCAGGCAGTAATTTGCCAGATACAGAGAAGAAAGAAGTAGAGGAAACATTATACGTTCATAGTATGCAAAGCATATGTAGTAGTCCAAGTTAAAATGCCTTAATGTTTAGCAATATGAAATCCAGTTTCATCTTCCTGGAAAAGCTAAAGAGTAACTGACCTAAATCCATACTTAGAAGCAGTTTACTTAAATAATCAGCTGAAGCTTTATGCATTTCAGGTGTAAACCTATTATTCAAGAACAGAGTTGGGTAAGACCTTTAGGAATACTTCCAAATGAGGTTTTGGGAACTTCAGAACTCTTTGTCAGGTTGCGCATTACAAAATTTAGAAATAGCAATGAGGAAAGAAGCAAAAAATAATAATAAATATTCAATTTGACCAGATGTTACAGCCATAGAAGCTTGAATTATTTAAGTTGGAAAATGGAGAAATCAAGATTGGAGAGCAGCTTGAGATGTGGTGTTATCATGGTATATTTCAGGGGATATAAAATAAATTGCCTACTTCCCAGCTATCTAGGTAAAGGCAGTGGTGGGCTCCAAAAAAATTTGCTGCCACATTGTGGGTGTGGTATGGTGGGTGTGACCAGGGGGAAAGCCCTGTGTTGCACCCGAATTAGGACTACTTTATTTCAAAACTTGGATGGGCTGGGCCAACCAGAATTTCTGCTACTGGTTCTGGCAAACTGTTGCGAACCTGCTGATGCCCACCACTGGGTAAAGGTAAAGGTCTCCCTTGCTCGAAAGCCAGTCATATGTGATTCTATCTCCATTTATAGCTAAAGAGACAGTGCTGTCTGCATCTGCAGACATTTCCATGGACGTGGCAGGCATGATAAGACACAGGAGTGCATGGAATGCTGTTTATCTTCCCACTAAAGTGGTACCTATTTATGAAGGAATCAGGGCCACTGGGGGCCGGAGGAGCCCGGAGGAGGACTGATCAAGTAACGACACGAGGCAAACGGAGCGAGATCAGATCAGTACTTTATTGGAAAAAGGCAACATCATTTATAGGGAAAAAAGCGCAACGGTGGCAAGCTGTCACCTGACAGGAAAATTACCTCACCCACGTACACGGGTTAATGGGGAATTCTTCAAAGGGAAGTTAATTAACTGGGGCAAACATGGGTTTGGGGACCTCATTGTCTTGGGGATTAGGCAGGGACAAACATGGCTTATTTGCGCCAGGGATTTCCCGAGCCGGGAGATGAACTATGCACTTAATGTTTGACCGGAGTCAGCTATCTGCTTACTTGGCCGAGTCGCAGGTCAGGTCACGGTAATTGGGTGAATCAAACCCTATATTTTATTCACCCCCCTTAATTTGGCGGCCGCAGAGCCCACGGGCTGGGAGCGTCTCTCACCGCGGTGGCCTCTGGCGGGCCGTTCCATGCCCTGTGGGGCATGGGGAAACCGCATCTCCCCTTTATTTTCTATTTAAGGACCTGACTGGCGACCTTGCGCAAGAGCGGCATCAGCTGTTGAGCGGGTATGACGTCACGGAGTTTCTCTCTGGGGCGGCACTTGGAGATCAGCGAGGGAATGCACTGAGCAAAACAACAAAGCGTAATGCCTAGTATGGCTATCCCCACCACTACCTTAAGCACCGTTTGCAGCCACCCCCAGGGGATCCATGACCACATCCAATTCCACAGGGAACTCCACCAAGCTCCCCACGCAGAGCCTTCTGTAATGCCTGCAACTATGGTGTGGAGGTTCGTGATCTGGCTTTGGATCTTACGGGAGTTATCAGTAAGATTGAAGCAGCACATTCCATGAAATGATTCGCAACCCAGGTGGTGCAGCAAGAGGAGGTAGTCGATAGCCGCTCGATTGTCAAGAACAGCATGGCGAAGTTCTGCCTGCTCCTGATTGAGGAGCGCTATCGCTGTGGAGGTGTGGTTAATGGCTTTGGCCAAACCGCAGGCCAAGCGGCCAATCCTCCGTGCGTTGCCGACGGCCAAGCCTGGCACGCCGACAAGGCTGACTGCTAGAGATACATACTCAGCGGGACTCATTACTCTGAAGCTGCTGTCACAAGAGCTGTCTAACTGGGTTGTGCGTGTGTGCCGTATGAGTGGGGAGACATTTGAAACATTGGAAACATGTGGAACATTAGAAACGTTTGTGCTTGGGGCAATCATGTCCTTAGTAGGAAGTAACAGTGTCAGGCGACTGATACAACACATTGAGTCCGACAGATTCGCAGGAATATAGTTCCATGTGAACTGGTTGCAGGTGAAAAACCACCCTGAAGGTAGGGTGACGTGAGCGTACAGCGAAGTGAGTGTCTCTGGTTTATTACAAGTCCAGTTGCCGCTGCCGGGGTCAAGGCAGCGGCGCCGAGTCTGACCGCCGGAGGTGCAGCCGGTCATTCGGGTGCAAGCAGCGTCCGGGCTGATCGCCACTCGAGGGGTATGAAGAGTGGCGGCGTCAGCCGGCAAGGTTGACACAAGTCGCAATCCCCCCCAGCGTGCGTATGCTGAGAAGGTGGTAGGAGTGTGTGGGCCAAAGAACGCCTTCAGCAACCAGTCGCCATCCTTGGTGCGCGCGTCCAGAGTGTGGCACACGGGGATGAGACAGGTGCTGAGGATAGATGCAGAACCAATGTCCTGCTGTAGACAAAAATCGGACTGGTTGACGAGACCCGCCAACCTTTCCCACAAGTTGTACCGCATTCGTGCGGAAAGATCTTCGCCAGGCGGCAAACCGTCGGCCTGGATCGGAGTAGCCTGAACGCCTCCCCCCAAGAGCAGGGAAAGGGCCAGGATGATGGTGATCGCCGCTGTGTTGGCGTGAATCAGGGCAAAAACTGCAGCTGTGAGGTTCTCCGGTGTCGGCTCTTTCTCCTCGCGCTGAACGGCGTCCTGGGCGTCACTGCAAACAGCCTTGACCATCCCCCAGGTGATCTTGGGCATTGGCGGCCGTTTCCTCCGGCGGGTCCTCTCGGTCAGGGTGAGGTCCTCCATCTCCGGGATCGGACTCGGGCCGGCCTGGTTCCACGCCATGCGGTTCCAAGTGGGGCTTGACGCACCGGGCTGGAATCCAAACGACACCTGTAGGAGACATAACTGCAGCATACCCTCTTCCCCAGGTTATGAGCGGCACCGGGCCCCTCCAAGAAGGGTCTGGTGGCACTCGGTACCGGACCATAGGTCGCGGGAGAGCTTCCGAACGGCGGAAATGCTTCTCCTGCGGCGTGCAGTCCGAAAAAACATTAAGGTGATTGTAAGTGAACAATACCTTGTTGAGGCACATCTGTGCTTCTCCCTGTGACTTGGGGAGGGCTGGTGGCTCCCCCCTTTCTGTTTGTTTGTCAATATAGGACTTTAGCGTCCGATTGACCCGCTCTACAATCGCTTGCCCTTGCGGATTGTAGGGGATTCCAAAAGTATGCTTGATGTCCCATGTTGCCATGAAGGCGGCCAGCTGCCTAGAGCTGTAAGATGGCGCGTTGTCTGTTTTCACGTGCCGTGGTTTGCCCATGGCAGCTATGCAGGAAAGGAGGTGCTGCTCCACATGGGTCGCAGTCTCCCCCTTCTGCGCCGTCGCCCAAACGAACTGTGAAAAGGTATCTATGCAGACATGCATGTATTGCCACCTCCCAAATTGTGGCACATGCGTGACATCCATCTGCCACACCTGATTAGCCTCTGTCCCTCGTGGGTTGACCCCCCACGAGGGCCCCCCCGGTGCCCCTGCACAATGCTGGCAAGAGCGAACTATGCCTTGGGCTTGAGAGAGTGGCAGATTGAACTGTCTGGCGAGCGCCTTGGCGTTTTGGTGAAAAAAGGCATGACTTTGGATTGGAGTAGTAAAAACTCCCAAAACTGAACGCTGCTGAATTTCCTTTGCGGCCGCGGCCGCTCGGCTATTGCCCGCGGAAATCGGACCCGGTAGGTCTTGGTGACTTCGAATGTGGGCGATATAGAGCGGCTCCGTGCGGTTTCGCAAGTGAAATTGAGCGGTGAGAAACAGACTAAGCAAATTTCTGTCTATCGCGGGAGTGATGTAGGCTCCCGGTAGACTGTGAAGCAAATTCCGTACATACAGACTGTCAGTAATGATATTTAAACGTTCCTTGGCGAAGGTGCGCAAGGCGAGGTTAACGGCCGCCAACTCCGCCCGCTGAGCGGACTTCTGTGGAAGGGTTAACAGCGTGTGCCAAGCTTCGCCCTCCTGCCAGGTCAAAACGCCATAGGTGCGACCGCCATCAGAGAAAACTGTTCTGGCCCCCTGAAGCGGGACCAGCGAGAGCAATTCGAACAAGCTGACTGTTCCCGTTTGCAGTGAGACAAGTCTGGGGTCTTTGGGCAAATGATATGCTAAACTGCCGGTGAAACCTTCCAAAGCTATCGGAAGCGAGTCACCCAGCTGCATCAACTGATGAATTTGTTCCTTGGTAAACGGAACCACAATTTTGGCCAAATCATTTCCTGAAATGTCCCTAGCTCTCAGCCTGCCGCGGTAGACCACCGCGGAGACCAGTTCTTGGGGCGGAACGATGTTCCGTGAAGATGTGTTAGGCAAGTAGACCCATTCCACAATCCTCGCTCCCTTCTCTGAGTCTACTCCTAGCGCCCCAGTGAACATGGAACCTGACCGTACGATGTACAAATTCAGGATCGGGGCATATGGCCCCGGGGCGATCCTATCCACCCACCTCTGGCTGAGAACTTGGTTCACCTTCTCGAGCGCCAAGCGCGCGTCTCGAGAGATTTTTATCCGGTCTGCCGGCTGCTTACCTAAAGTTAGCAGCGAGAAGAGCGGTTTTAGAAGATCCGTATCTAAACGAAAATACGGTCTGGCCCAATTGATGTTCCCCAAAACTTGCTGCAACTCTACAAGGGTGACTGAGTCTTGTAAATTTATCTGAGGCAGGACTGGTGCTGCAAAAGAGCGGAGAAGCCGATGGCCCAAGTATGAGAAGGGCTCGGTTCTCTGCACTTTCTCAGGGGCAATAAGTAAGCCTTTGTCCCCCAGGCTGGCCTGGAGGTCGGAAAACATTTCGCTGCCAAGTTGTGGCAACGCTACTAAGATGTCGTCCATGAAGTGACAAACAATAGCTTTAGGGTAAAGGCTTCGGAACTTTGCCAGTGCGCCGTGAACATAAATTTGACACAGGGTGGGCGAATTGAGCATGCCCTGTGGCAAAAATTTCCACGCGTAACGCTGCGTGGGCTCTCCGTGGTTCACGACCGGCACTGTAAAGGCGAACCTTTCCCGGTCCCTGGGGTCTAGGGGGATTGTATAAAAGCAATCCTTGAGATCTACAACTAGGATCTCCCACCCCTCGGGAATCATATTAGGATTTGGGATGCCGCATTGAAGCGGACCCATCGGCTGAATGCATTTATTGATCTCCCTAAGATCGTGGAGGAGTCGCCACTTCCCCGACTTCTTCTTAATCACAAAAATTGGCGAATTCCAGGGGCTTGTGGACTGTTCTATATGTTCTGCGTCTAGCTGTTCTTTCACTAGCTGCTTGAGAGCAACTAATTTCTCTCCCACCACCGGCCATTGTTCTACCCAGACCGGAGTATCGGTGAGCCATTTAAGTGGCAACGCCATTACCCGAAGGTAAGCGTAGCACCGTACTGCTGGAGAATGTCTCGCCCCCAAAGATTGACGTGCACGTCAAGAATGTGCGGCCGAATTACCGCTGTGCCCTCAGCCTTTGGGATTGTGACTTCCACCCACTCTCGGCTCCTAAACGCTTCCTGAACTCCACCTACCCCCCACACATCGGAGACCGGCTCAATGGCCCACTCCCTAGGCCACTGACTCCTGCTTATCACTGACACATCCGCTCCGGTATCGAGTAACCCTGAGAACACCCTTTTGTTCAAAAATACCTCGATAACGGGGCGCTGTTTCCACTCAATGTTGGTCTCCACTGTCGCTAAGACCTGGTATCCTTGCACTGCCTCACTCGCGCTCGAGCGGTCTGCTGAACCGGACTCTGAGCTGTCCCTGAGCCTTCCCTGGCTGCCTGCTGGCGAGTGACAAGGAACCATGATCAGTTGCGCTAACGTGTCTCCCTTGTGGATTGTTTGGGGCAGGTGTGTCCAAAGCTGGACATGGAGAATGCCTGAAAAATTCGAGTCAATGACTCCTGGAATTATGAAAATTCCGCGTGCTCCAGCTACACTACGGGGCAAAACTAAACCTAAAAAGCCTCTGGGCAGGGGTCCCATGTACTGGGTGTCGACTAGATAGACTGTGCCTGGCAGGTCGCATGTAACGTCCGCCTGGCAAGTCAGTTCTAGCCCTGTACTACCCTTGGGGCTGGCCTGTGCCCTCGCAGTGCCTGGGATGTGCCTAGAATCTAGTCTAGGTCTGGGGAGTTCTGGATCTGGGTGAAGGAAGCCTCTGTTTGGACTAGGGCCAGAGACGTGCCCGGATTCCGGTTTCCCGAACTCGGACAAAACCTGGCCCAATGATAGCCTTTCTTGCACTTCGGACAGAGGGTATTCGGAGCCTTAGAATGGCCGGACTTTTGTCCGCCTCCCTTGGATCGGCACTCCCTAGCGAAGTGGCCGACCTTGCCACAAGTGTGACATGCCCCTTTGGTCTTTCCATTAGGATGAGATCTTTTACCCCCTTGCACGGCTGCCGCTAGCAGACCCATTTTGTAGGAATCTGTGCCAACGTCAGCACATGCTCGGATCATGTCCGTTAAGGTCAAGTCAGGACGATTGCCTAGCGACTGCAAAACCTTACGGCAGTCCAAGTTGGCATTGTCCTTGGCTAGCTTAATCATGAGCTCTTGCTGGGCTTGCTCATTATCAATCTGCCTGGTGATTGCTTCTTCCAAGCGATTGATGAAGTCCATGTAGGGCTCCTGGGCTCCCTGCTTAATGGAGGTGTAATTTTTGGCCGCTTTGCCAGTCGCTGGGACCTTGAAGTAAGCCCTAAAGGCTGCCTCGGCTGACATCTCGAGAGTGGCGAGAGGCAGGTTGATCTGAGCATTGATTGACTCAAAGGCACCTGAACCATATAGCTGTTCAGCAATTACCGCGCCTCCCATCCTGGCGGCTCTGGCCTGAGCCTCGAGCCGATACTCGCTGTCCCAGATCATGTACTGGCTAGGGGTCAGCATCATCCTCATGACGGCTTTCCAGTCATGGGGAATCCACATGGTGGTCTCGCACGCCTGCTGAAGCGTGCCCCTGGTGAAACGGCTTTGGAGCCCTGTCTCTGAGATTGCTTTCCGCAAAGCCATGAGAAGCTTGTACGGGACTGGGGAATGGACGATTTGTTGGGCGCCTGTGAGCGCGTCCATCTCCATTCGGATTGGGCATATCTGTCTAAGCTCAGCTAGTTCTTCCGCTGACAATTCCCCCTTTTTGAGTTCTATCTCTGCTGTGCGCTGAAGGGCACTCTTCACGACTAGGGAGCTTGGAGCTGTCAGAGAAGCGCCTGCGCTTCTCATCCCTTGCATTCCTTCGGTGACGTCTGCAGCTGTCACCGCGGGAATGCTCCCTGCGCTACTGTGCTGATAGCTGATTGACGGATAGAGCGCCGTGGGCGCAGTCGGCTCGACTGGCCTGCCTGATGACTTTCCTAACGGGGGTTCATTGGCCTCTATCCGGACTGGCTCGATCTGTTCTAAGAGCTTCCTACACTTCCTCCAAGTACGAACTATCCCTCCTGGAGCTTTGGGGGGCTGCTGAATGCAGTCTCCTATCTGATCCCAGAGCTGCAGGGTTAACGTACCTACTTCTGGGTAAAGTAGGCAGTGTTCCCTGAGGTACGCCAAAAGTCTCGCTAGTTCCCTGCTGTGAAATCGTAACTGAAATACCCTGGCCAGGATTCTGAACTCTTGCTCCCGAGTTCTTTGGCTAGCGGACGGACTTGGTCCATGAGAACAAGTCCCCATATTACCTGCGATGGTCCTCTGAAGTTTCCTCCTCGGGACGAAGTTCGACGCGTCTTTGCAGGCAACAGGTTCGGGCGTCGGGTGTCTGGGGTAGACCTCGGAGCGTGGACCTTCTGCCACGGGCCCTCGGCGGCCTCTGCGCTGTCAGGGGCTCACAGCCTGCCCTGAGCGGAACGCGTTTTTCCCTTTGCGCAAGCCTCCCCGAAAGCTGGGAGCAAGCTGTAGGAATGCCTCTTGGGGTGCCTCGCCGCTGGCCGTCTCTCTGTCCGGCTGGCTGCCGACCAGAGCGCCGCGCTGTCCTCCGAGCTGGTTTTGGTCGCGGTTCAAGCGCAGAACCGGACCGCGTGGATCGTTACTCGCGAGTAGACCTCTCCAGGGTCCCTTTACTCACGAGTAAATCACGTCTCGGGGTCACCAGATGAAGGAATCAGGGCCACTGGGGGCCGGAGGAGCCCGGAGGAGGACTGATCAAGTAACGACACGAGGCAAACGGAGCGAGATCAGATCAGTACTTTATTGGAAAAAGGCAACATCATTTATAGGGAAAAAAGCGCAACGGTGGCAAGCTGTCATCTGACAGGAAAATTACCTCACCCACGTACACGGGTTAATGGGGAATTCTTCAAAGGGAAGTTAATTAACTGGGGCAAACATGGGTTTGGGGACCTCATTGTCTTGGGGATTAGGCAGGGACAAACATGGCTTATTTGCGCCAGGGATTTCCCGAGCCGGGAGATGAACTATGCACTTAATGTTTGACCGGAGTCAGCTATCTGCTTACTTGGCCGAGTCGCAGGTCAGGTCACGGTAATTGGGTGAATCAAACCCTATATTTTATTCACCCCCCTTAATTTGGCGGCCGCAGAGCCCACGGGCTGGGAGCGTCTCTCACCGCGGTGGCCTCTGGCGGGCCGTTCCATGCCCTGTGGGGCATGGGGAAACCGCATATTTATCTACTTGCAATTTCTTGCTTTTGAACTACTAGGCTGGTAGGAGCAGGAACAGAGACAGGAGCTCACTCCGTCGTACAGCACTTGGGTCTCGAACTGCTGACCTGTCAACCTTCCGGTTGTCAAGCTCAGCATCTTAACCACTAAGCCATGGCAGTCCCCCTATCTTGAGAAAGGGCTTACACACACACACAACCTGTCCACTCCTTGCTTTTTCAGACAAAGTGAATGGTTTCTATCTATGCAGGCATGAAGCAGAGCACAAGGAAACCTGACAAACTGTGTTATCAACCAAGCTGCAGATTAATCCTATGCAAAAACAGTTGACTGAAGCCAAATTGTTATATGAATTACTGTTTGCAGGATGACACAGTCCTCAACAAGGATCTTTTTGAGTGATGGTAAAAGTCCCTCTGTCAGTAGTATATACAAGATACTACAGTATATTACAGTATTGTCCTATATTACAGTTGAGTATAAACTGAAGTAATCATTTATTTTATCACACTCACCAGGATGGCAGTTTGTACATGTTATTGAAAATACTGAATAATCCATGCACATGCAGTGAAGCATTCTAACAACTGTGTTGTAACACACCTGATCCCTTTAGGAACTGTTGATGATTGTTGCTAAATGTTCCAAAAGCAGAAACAGAAAAGGTACTTTTTGTCAGGATAATGGTTACCTCCAGACTTGATTACTGTAACACGCTCTACATGGGGCTGCCCTTGATGACCATTCGGAGGCTGCAGCTGGTCCAGAATGCGGCGGCCCGGGTAGTGATGGGATGCGGGCGCTATGTCCATGCCTCGCCTCTGTTCCGGGAACTGCACTGGTTACCAGTTTGTCTCTGGGTGCAATTCAAGGTGCTGGTAATGACCTTTAAAGCCCTTCATGGTAGTGGGCCAGGTTACCTAAGAGACCGCATCGCCCCAAGAGAGTCTGCCCGCCCCATTAGGCTGGACCGGAGGGGCTCCCTCAGTGTTCCATCAGCTAGAAGGGCTAGCCTCTCTAGCACAAGGAGAAGGGCCTTCTCTGTGTCCACCCCAACCCTGTGGAACCTCCTGTCAGCAGACCTACGGCTGCAGACGGAATTGCTGCCCTTTAGGAAAGAACTGAAAACCTGGCTGGCAGGGCAAGTATGGGGGGCCGACGGGGTGGTGATTCCTCCTCGTTGGCTCTGTTAGAATTTAGGTCCCTCTACTGCTGGGTGGGGAAGGGTGGGGTGTTCTTAATATGGGATGTTTTATACAGTTTTTAATGTATTTTATTATTATTACTTTTTATGGATTTTCTGGGGATGTGTGTATATTGTCTGTGTGTTGTGCACTGCCCTGAGTTGCCTTAGGGCAAGTGGGTGGGATATAAACAAATAAACAAACAAACAAACAAACAAATAAACAAATAAATAATAATAATAATAATAATAATAATAATAATAATAATAATAATAATAATAATAATAATAATAATAATAATAATAATAATAATAATAATAATAATAATAATAATAATAATAATAATAATAATAATAATAATAATAATAATAATAATAATAATAATAATAATAATAATAATAATAATAATAATAATAGGGCTTGGAGTCCCTTCCATAGTATTGTATTGGTTTGCAGTTTCCCCTTTAAGAGTTCCTCTGTGCTATGCCCCAGGTGTATCAGATCACAGAGTGACTCAGCAGTTCTCAACTATTTTAGGAGTGCTACTAGTTGAGCATTTTGAGAGAGGGGCTGCTGTGGAGTGTGCTGTTGGAACAGCAAGAGGAAAGGATTCCTATGCTCCATGCTTTACTGGCTTACTGCTTGTCCAGCTTACTGACTCAACTGAACTGCTCAACTAGAACTGCTGATTGGGCTCACTACTAACTCTGGCTGTTCCTGTGAAAAGAACTGGTGACTTTTGCTCATGCCACCAAGATACAGCTAACTACTGCATGAAGGTAACCTCTGCAAAAGACTATTTGCTTTGAATGCTTGCTTGGACAATTCTTATCTGTTTTGGACTGCTGCCAATATTGCTGAGAGCCGTTATCTCAAGCTTGTGTTTTTCTCTTGTGTCTTGCCAAGCTGAAGTAAAGCGTTTTTCTTTTGCCTTTTACTGCCTGCTTGTCTGTGTGAGATTCATCTCAACTGACGCTGCATGCCCACCGCTTTGCTCTGCTATACACAGCCAAGCCAAATTGGTGTACCCCCCCCCAGCGTACCCCATTACCCCAACACTTTTTAAGGGTAACTATTACTTCCCAACACTTTTTAAGGGTAACTATTACTTTTACAATCCCATTTGGGAAACTAAATATTTAGTTACAATAAGCTTTATAATGTAAAAAAGTGATTGTTTCCTGCTGTTTTTTTCTAAAGTAACTAAATACTAAAAACAAGACCCCTAAATGCTCTAACGTGCTGGCCTGTCATACAAATTTTTTCTCTCCTCATCATGCCAAGAAAATGCACAACAGTCAAATAACATGATATTCCTCCTTAACCATTTAATGAGACCATACCCCCATAATTATAAAAATAGCTAAAACTTTACATCCACACTGAAAAAGAAATGAACGTAATCTGTTGTTAATGTATTGTTGTGATGTTATTTAATTATACTTTGCTTTTTGGGAGGGTGACCGCAGGCCAGATGGAACGGCATCAGGGGCTGGGTCCGGCCAATGGGCCGTAGGTTGCGAACCCCTGCCTTAACCCAAAGATGCAGCATAATATGCAAGTGTCTAATTTCCTGGCATTTAATGGAAATAGCTCAATAAATAATATCTGCAGCTAAAGAATATCAGCCAAATTCATTCCTCACGTCTGATTCTTTCTTAACAAAAGGCAAAGTGACTCAGGTGTCTACATCCAGCTATTTTAGGCCCTCAACCATTTACACAACTCCCACATCTATTGCATAAATTAAATCTAAACCCTTTGGGATGAAAAGTGCTGCACAAATGATAGGTGGTGTCATTTTGAAGGTTACAAAGAATTAAGTACTAGATTACTGTAGGGAGAACTGCTGAGATATCTTTACAGGTTTTTAAAAAACATCTTTCTTTTTCTACTTTAAGGTTTCATCTTAACGTCTGAGTGACCTGAATACTTTTCTTTAAAAAAACCCATTAAGACAATAAAGTACAGTATATGTTATCAAATCCTTACATGGAATCAAGATAAAATGGCTCCAAATACCTGTAATCTATTTCCTCCAAAAATATTTGTTCGCATGCTCAAGCACTTTACCCCAAAATGGGAGCATTTCTGATGAAATGGTAATCTTCTCATACCTCTGGGTTCAGGGAGGTCCTCTATATCCTCTGGCCATGGGAAAGCACGATTTCAGGGTAAGGTAAAGGTAAAGGTTTCCCTTGCTCGAAAGTCAGTCGTATCCGACTCTAGGGTGCAGTGCTCATCTCTGTTTCTAAGCCGAAGAGCCAGCGCTGTCTGCTCCTGCAGACGTTTCCGTGGTCATGTGGCAGGCATGACTAGACACCGGAGCGCACGGAACGCTGTTACCTTCCCACCGAAGTGGTCCCTATTTATCTACTTGCAAATTCTTGCTTTCTAACTGCTAGGTTGGCAGGGTATCCCAAGGAAAATACAGGTAAATTCAAGGTAAACGTAAAAGAAGAGAAAGTGTATAAGGAATTTATGACACACAGGTGTACCAAATAGGCTGGAATGGATGGCAGCATAGCTCACAAGTCCACACAAGATGTTCAAACACCCATTGGGTGGTGCAAGCAATCCTTAAACATTTGTACTGTTAGATCTTTTAGATCTGCAGGTTGCCCCTGGGTAATGCATCCTCTTCAACAGACAGTGCATCATCGCCTCTTTTGAAGCAATAGGCACAGTGGTGGGCTCCAAAAAATTTACTGCCACACTGTGGGCATGGTATGGTGCACCCGAATTAGGACTACTTTAGGACTACTTTGTTTCAAAACTTGGATGGCCGTGGCCAGCCAGAATTTCTGCTACCAGTTCTGGTGAACTGGTGCGAACCTGCTGATGCCCATCATTGAATAGGCACCACAAATGGTAGTGGTCAGGCCCACATGCAAAAGGTTTGGGAACCCCCACTCTAGCTAGGTCACTTGTGTAAATAATCAATTATTTCTCATATTGAAATAAGGAAATTCTACTCTGGCCATTTTTTTTTAATTGAGGAAGGAAGGTCACAACAGCCATTTTCTTCAGAGAAGTCAGAATAACATATAGGCTTTGGCAGTGCTGTGCAGTTCTCTGTGGTACAGTCACACAACAAGGATTGGCCACTTTCAATGGAGGCATAAGAGTCCAATAGTCATAATAAATCTGACAACTATTACAGTTGTTCTAGCTGGATGCCGCAGCATAGTGCCACTTCCAGTTTAATAATGAGCAGCTCCAATAGGCTATTTAGAAAATATGGGTACTAATTTTCCAAAATGGAGGTGGGACCTGGCCTGGGTTATTTGTTAGCTACATTAATACTCCAATTTTCCTTTGAGGAAGCACACATGGCTTTTTGTCTTCTCCTTGTTTTAGCCTCACGATGGACCAAAGATAGGTTAGACCAGTCATGGCGAACCTTGGCACTCCAGCGTACACACAGTAAACCCATTCGTGTGGATTCACAGAGACTTGGGCTTCTGGGAATTGAAGTTCAAGAACAGCTGGAGTGTCAAGGTTTGCCATCACGGGGTTAGGCTATGGCAGTGACTGAGCCAAGGCCATCCATAGGTTTGTGGGGGACTAACCCTTGATCTCTTAAATCTCATTTCAACATTTTAGCCACAACACTGCTTCTTAAGAACTTTAAAGTATTGGAGTTTCCAAATACAGTATTAGGTCTTCTTCTTCTTCTTCTTCCGTGTCTATGCCAGACATGAAACAGCCAAAATGAAGCCACCTTTTGATGAATTCATTCCATAGTTCCTTTCACCTGAGCTAGTGTGAGAAAGATTAGCTGGCAGATGGTTGCTGTTGCTCAGGGTACACCCGATTGTGGTTCAAAAAGACCACAATCTTCAAGGAGGCTCTTTCAGTGTACCCCCAAATATTAAGACATCAGCTTTCTGGCGCCCCAAAGTCCTGCTTTGTTGCAGAATTCTCATAGAACTAAATCTACAATATAAACTTGCTGAAATGTCAACAATGTCCCAGGCTTCAACCTTTTCTTGTGAGTTGTGATGGACTCAAGTTGCTGCTGCAAAAAAGAAGAAGAAGAAGAAAGAGTTTGGAGCAATTTTGGGGAATTTTACAAACAAACAGCTGGGATAAAAATGTTCCAGCAAATCTTTTGCAGTTTGCAATTGGGGTACTTTTTTCTTACTGGAACAATACATGGCCTGCTACTTGCTTTTATGATGCCAAGAACACTGGTTGTCCTGACGTTGACCTCATTCAGAACAGCCAAGGAATCTGCCATGTGTTAGAACAGGTCAAAGTCTAACTTATGACAACTCTTCTCAGGATTTTCAGTGCACAACACACCTGGATGCAGTTTATAATTCTTTCTTTTGGGAGTGTTGTGCAGTTTGTCCAAGGCTGTGCAGGCTGGCTCTTCTCCCAAGAAGCACAATAGGAAATCAAATATTCCCAGTTTCTGGCTCTACAGTCATATACCTAGCTGACTGAGCCAGCCAGTTCAGAAAATAAAAAAGGGATGGCATGAACCTTTAAGATAAAGGTGTTATTTATTTATTTATTCATAGATTTTTATACCGCCCACTCGGGGAAACCCAACTTATGGCGGTGCACAACGATAAAAACAGATAAAATACAGTTAAATATAACAAAACAGATTAAAACCCTCATTTGACCACCCAACAACCCACCCTCCCACTCCCACCCCACTTAAAAGACTAAAAAGGGAATAGGGAATGGAGGAATACTACAGTACACAACACAAAAAGGTGGAACAGTTGAGCTCTAGTTGGAAATAACCCAACAGGCTGGGGCCGTATTCCCATTAGGGCCCCACACCTGCCCTGCCAGCCAGGTTTTCACTCCTTTCCTGAAAGGCAGCAATTCTGTCTGTAGCCTCAATTCTGTTGGAAGGAGGTTCCAGAGGGTTGGTACGGACACGGAGAAGACCCTCCTCCACGTGCCAGAGAGGCGAGCCTCTCTAGTTGAAGGTACAACCAAGGATCCCCTCCGGTCCACTCTGGTTGGATAGGCAGACACTCTTGGGACGATGTGGTCTCTCAGGTATCCTGGCCCACTGCCATATAGGGCTTTAAAGATCAAAAACAGCACCTTGAATTGCACCCAGAGGCAAACTGGTAACCAGTGCAACTCCCGGAGTAGTGGGGAAGCACGGGCATAATGTCCACACCCCTCACCACCTGGGCAACTGCATTCTGAACCAGCTGTAGCCTCCAAAGGGTCATCAAGGGCAGCCCCATGTAAAGCGCTTTACAGTAATCTAGCCTGGAGGTGACCAGAGCATGAGTGACGATCCAGGAGTGGGCGCAACTGGCGAATCACTCGAAGTTGAGCAAAAGCCCTTGCTCGAAAGTTAGTCATGTCCAACTCCAGGATGCGGGGCTCACCTCTGTCTATAGCCAAAGAGACAGTGCTGTCTGTGTCTGCAAACGTTTCTGTGGTTATTTGGCAGGCATGACTAGACACCGAAGCACACGGAATGCTGTTACCTTCCTACCAAAGCAGTACCTATTTATCTACTTGCAATCTCTTGCTTTCGAACTGCTAGGACAGATGACGGGGCTCACTCCGTCGTGCACTTGCTGACCTTCCAGTTGTCAAGTTCAGCGTCTTAAATACTAAGCCACTAACTTTAATTCCAGCCTTAGCTACAGCAAGAGTCTTACTGCTAATTCCCAATACACTGGAATTCTAATGGAATCAGAATCCATTCAATGCAAGTTGATGTTTTTTGACTGTCCATTTAAATTTTTTTGTCCATAAAGGCTAAGTATTAAAGGTTTTTAACCAGGGGTTCCCATCCTACCTAGACCCATCACATGACACTATTTTATGTGGACCACCACTGCCGCCACCACACCCAGAAATGGAAACGGGTGCATTTACAACAGCTGTAAAACCCACCTGTGCATGTGCAAACACAGTTACATCAGCCACAAATGCGCCTGCGGCTGTTGTAAACGCGGAAGCGGGCGCATTTACCTCTGCTTCTGGGGCATACCTGTCAAGTGTGGCTCCGGAAAATACAGGAACTGCTCTGGCCTGGGTGCACATGCACAGCAACCTCTCCTTTGTGCATGCGCAGAACCCCTTCATGCATGCGCAGAACCCCTCTGATGGGCACGCATGTGGAGTAACCCATTTCCCCACCGTTCAAAATACGGGACAGCGGCGGGAAAGGAGAGGAACGAGCACAGAAATACGGGAAATCCTGGCCAATACAGGATACTTGACAGGTATGTTCCGGGGGCATGGTCTAGCCCGCTGAGCTGTCCAGGGGCGTGGTTAGGTCTACAGTATAAAAAGTTTGGGAACCGCCCTGTTTTAAATATTTGACATATGGAAAGGAAATTATATAGAGAACAAGAGGCTCCAGTGAGGGAAGCTCAGCAGCATGTGCAGTTCTAGCTGGCTGTTTAACTAAGGCAGTTCTGCTGTATCCTTCATTTCAAAGCTAAGAAATGTGAAGCTAAACAGCACTAGGTGCCAATCTGGAAATGATTAGCTTTCATAATCTTCTAGAGGCACCTGTGAATGTTCATTCCCACTAGGCCAGACAGCTGGATTTTTTTAATGACATGCTTATTATTATTTTTTAAATGATGCTGGTTGAAGGAAGGCCATGTCCTAGATGACCTGCTTCCTAATGTATGTTATGGAAACGTTCTATTCCCTGCAGTATACTCACAAATATTTTTTGTGCAATAGGTATGGATGAACTCCAGATTTTCTCTCCCTTCTTGTTTATTGTTTGACCAAAATGAGTTTTACAGTTTATTATTGCTTTTAAGAGAATGTGTTTAATCCCATAAGGGAACCAACAGTGAAAATTGAAAATATCAATTTTGTAAGACAGTGTTTATCCAAAACAATTTTTTTTTTATTGACTCTTACATTGAAAACCACATAGAAGCTAATGAACTGGCTGTGACATTGTGATTGTTTATAAGTCACAGTGCCAGCATGTGACATCAGCCTTATCAAACGCAAACCAAAATCAGAGATGAAGAAATTATTTTTCTAAGACAACCATTCCCAGAATCAAATATCCTGGGATCCATGCTTGCCATGATGGCGAACCTTGGCACTCCAGATGTTCTTGGAAGTCAATTCCCAGATGCCCAAGCTCCTGTGAATCCACACAAATGGGTTTGCTGTGATTCATCCGGCCTGCGCTGCCCTCGTCGCTCTCAGAAGCAGAAGTACAATGCGCCCGTAAGGAGCAATAAGGGCTGCGTGGGCCGGATGAATCACAGCAAACCCACTCGTGTGGATTCACAGGAGCTTGGGCTTCTGGGAATTGACGTCCAAGAACATCTGGAGTGCCAAGGTTCACCATCACAGCATGCTTGCCTGTGGCATTTTGAAAATTGTAAGACAAGAAGGTAACTGAAATTGATAGAACTCTACTTTACTCTACCATCTGTGCAATATCAGGCAGGAATTTGGCCTATCCCTCATCACCCTGGACTTGGTAAGGAACAGGTTTGCAGGAGACCATTCTATTTACATATCATGAAAAATAATGAGGAAATACCTCTCTAAGTATGAAAAGGATGTAAATCTGCATTAGATTGGTATATGCTGATTTCTATATGCTAATGCAGATGAAGACATAGTTACTGTAACATAAATAACAATCTAGTTATATTGGACAAGACTAAGACTATGTTCCAGTAACTTAGGTATTGCTGCCCAGGCGTTCACTGATGATGCTTCCTTGTCTTTACACTGAATTTAGTGTAAGGAGTAAGGATGAGCACAGTGCAGACTTCCAGATGTTGCTGGACTGAAACTCCCAGCCTACCTCACAATTGCCTATGCTGACTAGGATGTGTGGGAGTTGAAGTCTTCTATTTGCCTCCATATTACAGAGGACACCTACAGACCAAGGGTTGTCCTTTGCAAACTTTTACATCGATAGGTCTGCCAAAGTAGAATCAATGGACCCTCCCGAACTCTTACAAAAAACTTGTTTGCTGGTCTAACAAAGGGAGAAGCTTTGTCATCTGGCTGGTGACAGACCATCTCTTCATTTCTCTAGTCTTTCCTTTTAGTATATGCTAAATCCGGCTCCAGTGTCATAGGAATTTAAATGCTGCAAGATTAGTTTTAAGATTTAAAAATCAAATGTATAACATGATAAGAAAGCAAGGGACTGGAGGCACTATCAACATTATACAAATTATACTTTGCAGCTGATGAAACTTCTCATGGCCATCCAGATTTTTAGAATCTAGGTCCCATCAAACCTAGCCTGTATAACCAATGATAAGAAATCAGGAGAGCCGTAGTCTAGCAATATCTTGAAGAGCATATCTATCACACTATGATGCTCTTGCATCTGATAAAGCATGCTTTACTGCCAATGTAAGCTAGAACAAGAATAAATTTGTTAATCTTTATAATCGCCTTGAGGCTGATGACGCCTGCCTCCCCATCTCCAGACTTTGTTGTTTGTTTGGGAACTTTTTTATGTGGTTGTGACTTTATCATTATATTATAGTATTGTATTGTGTTGTTGTATATTATTATGTGCTGTTTTTGCAGATTGAATTTTATATATTGTATTATTGTGTATTTACTGTATATATTGTTTAATTATCATGTGAGCCGCCCTGAGTTGGGTTTCCTGGTTGGACGGCATACAAGTGTGAAAATTAAATTAAATTAATTAAGTGCTTTGTTCCTGGTGTGGGGTGTAGTGGATAAAGTGGTAGACTAGGACTCATCCACCCTCAGCCATGGAAGCTCATGAGGACTGTGTGGGGCACTGGTAAAACCACTTATTAAATATTTTACTTACCTTGAAGCCCTACTAGGGTGTCTGTAAGTCAATTCTAACATGACAGCTCATAACTTACATTCCACAAGAGCTTTGGTTTTCTTGCAACAGACTATTGATACCATGGCAGTTTTAAAATGATTTATTATTCCAATTTGAATCCAGCCCAAAATGAATTTATTTAAAACACAAAGCATTTAAAAGAGGGGGCTATTCAAACAGCCTGGCTCCAGAAGGTCAGACCAACAAACAGGAAATGTGGACTAGAAATTCATGGTGCCATGTGTATGACACACATATTGTTGCTGTTGAAGAATCTCCCTATCTGTTCTATGCTGGATAGGCCAGAACCCAGCTGTGTAGGCTGGTATTGTGCTTAATTACTTTATCATGCTCTAAATATGCCAGGGTCAGATGGCCAAAAATACAGAAGAAAACAGATGGAGAGAAACTGGCTTGAGCCTGGTGCGTTTAGAGTAAGTTGTTCCAAAGAGTATATTCAATATGATACCTCACAAATTTTCTCTGTGTGATACTAATAAAGATTTTGACAGAGCATCTATTTACAGGCTGCCCATAATCAAACATGCGCTTGAATAAAAAACTGTCCAAAAAATTAAACACAAGAAAGGCAAGGTCAGACTAAAATGTGTTAAGAACTACCTCTAGTTTTCCATTCTGCTTTGAACATGTACAAAATCTTTCCTATTCCTGCCATTAACAGGATGGGAGAGTTGCAAATTAATGTTTGCTGGCCTAATATGTTTTTCTTTGTTTTTCCAGTCTTGAGGTTGGGAATAATACGTGGCTTTGTAGATGTTGCCTGACAGCAACTCCAATCAGCTCCAGACAATGTAGCTTGCGATGAAGGATGGTGAGAATTGTAGTTTAATATCTGAAAGATTACAAGTTAATTACCTCTCTTTACTCTACACCACTTGGAGAAAGTTCGTTATTGAGTAGCTTGTCAATAGCTTAGGTAAAATTAATTGGCCCGAGGATGAATAAATGAATAAGAAAATGAACAAAAAAGCACACACAAAATATTCTGCCAAACTGATAAATTCTAAGATCAGAATTGATTAAGAGAATTGTGGCCAATCCCAACTCCTAGGATTGTTCATAATTTATGATGCCGGGTGAGGCAGCTTCTTATTCCGTATCTAGGCCACATATGAAACTGCCACAATGAAGCTACCTTTTGGTGAATTCATGAGGCTAATTTGGAACTTTGTAGTCTGACAAAATGTTTACAAGACATTTTACAGTAATGGTTCCACAATTATCAATTGGTTCATGGGGGAAATACCAACATACAAATGTAATTTAATAAAATATACTCCATGTACACTTCTTTAATTCTACAGGATGTGCAGCTCTCCACATGGCTTTCTCAAAAGGCCTCAAAAGATGGCTTTTGAAGAGCAACAGATATGAACTGACAATAATGTTAAGATAAATCATGCTTTTCACCTTCTCTAGATTCTCAAAAAATAATTCAGAAACATAGGGCTACATGACCCTTTCTGGTCATGTTTGAAAGATCAATAAGACAGTGAGAAACATGCCTAGTCTAAAGGATTATAGATGAATTATGCATTCCTTCCTTCCCTGGCACATGCACAGCTCTAACAATTTTCACAATCCATTATTTATTGTTTCTGTATCTCAGTATTCTCTTGGAACAGAGTGCTCCCTCCACCCCCACCCCACTCCCCATTACAGCAGTGGAAAGTCATAGTTTCCATATAATGTTGACACCGAATCCAAGTAGTACATATATCCAAACATTCCATTTCTTCTGCTCATCTCTTCTGACTTATTGCCATTAGCCGGATAGACCAAGCTGACTACCACATAATAGCCCCAGATTCCTGGAAGTCAACTCACAAAGCTCAAGCAGTAAACGGAATTAATCCATATCTTTTCTCTGTCACCCAGTTTCAAAATACAAACAGGTACAGCATATTCTCTCTTCCTCTTGTGTGCGCCCCTGCTTTTTGTGCTGGGTTGTAGTTGTGTGAGTAAGCTGCTTTTAAGTCAGCAACTCACGCCACTGGAATTCAATAGAAAGGTGGGTGCCCACGCTCATTTGCAAGGCAGAGTCGGCAGCAGATTTCATATGCCTATATAAACTGAAAGATACAGTATATATGCCCCATGGGGTGCGAGTGACTCATAGAAACGCCCATGTTGCCAGAATAATGGGTTGTTATTTGGTTTTTTAAAAAAATTATTATTATAGCACCTTACAAAAAAATTGCAAGTAGATAAATTGGGACCACTTTGATGGGAAGGTAAACAGTGTTCTGTGTGCTCCGGTGTCTAGTCATGCCTGCCACATGACCACGAAACATCTGCAAAAGAAAACAGTGCTGGCTCTTCGGCTATGAAACAAAGATGATCACTGAACCCGAGTCAGATACGACTGGCTTTCGAGTAAGGGTGATCTTTACTGTTTAATAATATTAGGCGGCTACACTTGATCTTAGCCAAAAGGCCGAGAAGTGATATGATTCATTGAGTTTTAGTAAATTATAATCCTAGCAGAGAGCATATTATATCCTTGCAGCGAGGCTATTCCTCTTCCTTCTTTGTACGTATTAGCATTTTACCTTCATGACATTAGGTTCTAGCAATTATTAATAGATTCTATTAATATTATTATTTTAGATAGGTGGCCTGCTGTTGTATGTTAATTCCCAGTAGGTTTTTAGTAGCACAGTTTGCTTTCTTATTACCCTTGTCCAGCCTAGTTTAGGATGCGATGTTTATGCTTTCTGTGTTCTTGTTATGCTGGTCATGGACTGTAAATAAAAGTATATATTATATAATATTAGAAAGTTGAATATCTTCCCTCTTGAAGAGTTTTTAATCCAAATTAAATAAATGAACAAAGTGTTGTGTAATGCCCTAAACAATACAGGATTAAGAAATATGTAGTAGCTTTTGTTTTTAAGAGCTCACACCTATTCTGGCTAGAGACATGTTGGTATTGCACATCAAAAAGAATACCATAATTATTTCCATCTTCAGAAAACTGTAAGATTCATATTTTGGTTCCCCAACTATCTGTCCATCCCAGGAAGAAATAGTCATTCCATCAGGGATAGCACGAAGGTAGACAGAACAAAATTACATGACTGTTTACAAGCCTGTATGCCAGCTTCTCTCACCACCTAGTATAGGAATGAGAACAATAGCAACAGCAATGGGAATTTCCACTGAAGGTGAACTTAAGCATGCTGATTACCTGAGACCATCAGAGAAATTAGTGTTTTGTAAAGATCAATTAAAAAGTACAAATAATAGCCAGAAGGAAAGCTGGTTAGCATGTTCAAGCACAAATACACATGGGCAAGGACCACAATGGCACACCACAGGGGCATGTAGCAGTGAGGCAGTTGGCTTCTGCACAAGCCAACAAGATAAATATAATAGATTTGTCTTCACAGATTCTAACTGGTTGGGCTGGGTGAGCATGTAGTTTTTCTGTCCATTTAAAAATGCTGAAGGCTAAGAAATCCCTTTTCCTTTTATAAAATTTAAAGATTTTTAATACTTTTAATCTTTTAGAAATACAGTATATTCCTTACGGTTTTTATATGACTTTTTAGTCTGTGAGCTTTTTAGACTATAAGCTCCTGCATTTTTAAAATGTAACTTAAACATTCTTTATAGCTTTTTTTACCATACTTTTTAAGTATTTAACTTTCTGGTCCTGACATTTAATGGCCATGACACAGCCCATGGTTGTGGTTCTGTCCAGTTATCGGGTAGCTTGCCTTCAAAAGTGCTAGGGCGGTCTGTAGGGGCTGGTTGTCCGGGGGAGCAGAAGTTATGAGGAAACTGTGCCTTGATTTCAGTCTCTGATTTGGTGGTTTGTGATCAAACAGGCGTGTTTCTGAGGATCTTGCTTTTACCCACTCTTTCTGAGAAGCACTTTGTCAGCGAAATGTTGGTGGAGGGATGCCAGCTAAGTACAGTAATGCACTTTTTGTATTGGGGTTGGTTTTAGGCATCCTGTGACCAGTCTCGTGGTTTCATTTAGGGCCACAGCCATTTGCATGCGTTCATCTGCACCACACTGGACTAGAATATTCTCCTGCAGAATAACATAAAGCTAGCACAGAAGTTCTTAATGAGGGGGACATGAAAGGAGCCTCTCCAAAGATTGCTACTTCAGTGATCGGGCATTACCTGGGAATGGAAATTTATCACCAGCAACGGAAATTTTTCACAGGCTAATCCTTTCAACCCAGAAGCACCAGAAGTAGAAACAACGTTGCTCAGCTCCTACAAATGAATGACAGTGACTTCCTTTATGGCATCAGTCCATAATTGGTCTTCTTCATTTCCTGTTGCCTTCAGCATTCTCCAACGCTATTGTCTTTTTACAATGAATCATGCCTTCAGATGATGTGTCCAAAGTAAGACAGCTTCAGTTTCATCATTTTTGCCTCCAGACTTGCTTTAATGAGTACCAATAACACAATTGTGGCTTCAGGCTGTAGGTTTGGGGATGCAGCTTGGTAAATCATATTGAGAGAGGTGTGGTATTAATCCTGTTCTATCAGTATTAACCATGACTGTTTAAATTATACAGTCAGAATATTTTGAGTCCTAGGAACCCATGGTGGTTAGAATGAGTCACTTTGGTACACCACCCTCTCCGTAAACTCTAGGGATGAATCGCACTTTGTTGGATATACTTTAAATAAGGGGTGGCCAACCTACGGCCCGTTGGCCTAATCTGGCCCATGATACCAATTAATCTGGCCTGCGGTGAGGATTCCAGTGCTGCCACCGGAAGCGCTGAGAGGGCCGAAAACAGGCTGAATATGGACAAAAACATGCACCCTCGCTCCCGCCACCGCCATGGGAAGCAGCGCAAGCAGCGAAAATGGATGAAAATGTGCCATGAATGCACCTGCCACTGCTAGCACCACCACTGGAAGTGGCAGAAGCAGCAGGAGGAACCACGACTCCGGCCCACACATTTATTTATTTATTCTAATTTGTATTGCCGCCCAACTCCAAAGACTCTGGGTGGCTCACAAAAAATAAAACTGATGACAGATTTTTTAAAAAAAACACAATAAAAACCCATTAAAAAACTACTACAACAATTTTAAAAAAGATTAAAAGATCTTAAAAGAGAGAGTGTTCTACCAAATTAGCCAGCAGGCCAGGGTTACCATGTCGCTGGTGCCCCACACCTGCTCTGCCAGCCAGGTTTTTAACCCTTTCCTGAAAGGCAGCAACTCTGTTTGGAGACACAGCTCAACTGGCAGGAGGTTCCATAGGGCCAGAGCAGATACTGAGAAGGCCCTCTTTCTGGTGCTAGATGTGCCACTCTAGTAGATGGAACAATGAGAGAGCCCCTCCGTTCTGCTCTGGTGGGCGGTCTCTTAAGTATCCTGGCCCACTACCATGTAGAGCTTTAAAGGTAATTCCCAGCACCTTGAATTGCACCCAGAGGCACACTGCCAACCAGTGCAGCTCTTGAAGCAGTGGTGAGACACGGGCATAACGCCCACGCCCCATCACCACCCGAGCAGCTTCATTCTGTCTGAGGGGGTGTGATCTGACCGGTGGCGTGAGAAGGTTGGCCACCCTGCTTTAAATAGATAAACTGATTAACAAACATTTCAAGCTTTCACTTAGCAGTGATGTTAACTAGAGCACTGAAAGTGTGAATTAAATAAATCAATGAGAGTTCAAACTAGTCCTATTTCTAGATCAGAGATATAAGCAGTTCTAAAGGATGAACATATCAAATCTGAAATCAAAGTGATTACTATTTCTTGTCTCCAGGATCCCAACTGATGGAGTGCTGTACACAAATCCTGGAAATCTGTTGTTATTGCTGTTGTCATATCAGAACTGACCAAGAGCAACCCTAACAGAAATTTAAAGGTAAATGAGATATTTAAGGAGTGATTTTACCAATCTCAAATTCCCAGTAGGATTTCATTGCTGAGCAGATTCAAACTTGGGGCTGCTGAGCACTAGTCTGTCACTCTATCCACACTATGCCACACTGACAATCCTTTTAAATGTACAGCTCCTCAGAAATGATTTTTTTCTGTACACAAAATGTGTGCTGTACTGACATCTGAGGACAGTGGAGAGCACACAGAGATACCATGACAGATAACATCATAAAGATAGGTGGTTACAGGTGATAGCTTTCATCATGAATGGAGGATTATTTTGCAGGATGCAAAGAGCCACCAGCTCAGACCTAGTAAAATCTAACATCAGTTAAGAATCCTCATTTAATTTATCCATGCAGGATTCAGATATTTAGCACTGAGCTAGCTAAATTGGCACAAAGAGAAAACAGCTGAATATGTTCACCAGAGCAGCATTCTCAAAGATTTGGCATTTGCACATTTTTGACTCAGCACTGAGGCTGCCAATGTGAATTAAATAAATTGTTAAGTGTTCTAAAGAGTCCTGCAGATCCATATTTCTAGCCAGGTGTCCTGAGTCTTGCCCAGGAACATAGTTCAGGGCCTATGTGTTCTCTGAACACTCTCTAATTTCAGGTTCACAGACTCAAAAACTAGCAGAGGACAAATGGTCCTTTCAAAACCCATTTTCCCAGAGTGTTTCTTCTTGAACATCTGCTCTCATTATCTGGCACTTGTGCGTGGAAGTTCTTGGAACCTCAAAATTCAGTTTTAATCACCATGAGAAGATGCAAGGATAAAATGATACTTAAGTGAAACAGGACTCTATATGTCATAAGTATTCCAGTTCCTTCCAACAACTCTATTTCTATACACTGGGAGGAACTGGTCTTCTTAATTTGGTGCCATTAGGCATAGTAAGCTGAGAATATGGATACTGCCATGAATCTTTAAAAAACTATTTTTCAAATTTTTGACGACTGGAGGGTTGGCAGGTCAGCAGTTCAAGATCTGAGTACTGCATGATGGAGTGAGCTCCCATTTCTGTCCTAGCTCCTGCCAACCTAGCAGTTCGAAAGCAAGAAATTGCATCCTTAACTATGAAGTTGTATGCTGCACCAATGTTTGTTTATCAATAAAATGAAACAAGGTTTCTTGTATAAGATTCCCGTGCATTATACATGTGGTGCACAGCTTTCTAGAGGATCCTTGTAATACATGCAACACTTTCAGCTTGTGGTGGCTTAGTGGTTAAGACGCTGAACTTGACGACTGGAAGATTGAGAGGTCAGCAGTTTGAGACATGAGTGCTGCATGACGGAGTGAGCTCCCATTTCTGTCCTAGCTCATGCCAACCTAGCAGTTCGAAAGCAAGAAATTGCAAGTAGGTAAACAAGGTACTACTTCAGTGGGAAGGTAAACAGTGTTCCGTGCACTCTGGTGTCTAGTCATGCCTGCCACATGTCCACAGAAACGTCCACAGACTTGAGAGCGCTGGCTCTTTGGCTATAAACCGAGAAGAGCGCTGAACCCTAGTCGGGTAAGACTGGCTTTCAAGCAAGGGCGGCCTTTACCTTATTGTCTGAGAGCCACAAAATAAAGTTTAAGTCTTGAGCAGGGCTGTTGAAGACATAACATTTGAGGTCATTCATTCATAGGATTGCAATAAGTCGAAGGTGACTTCATAGCACTTTACATTCTAGTTGAAACTACCAATTAGTTTCATTTTAAAGTAATCTACTAGATAACTCATCTGAAAGCAAACATCTCAAACCCTACCCCATTTCCCTACTGCGGTTCGCTGTGCTGCCCAAGACCAACTTCAGGAAGCTTCCCCCTTATTTAGAGAAGTGTTGTGCTTTTTTAAGTGCTCAGGAACTGCACCACGAGGGGAAAAAATGGCCTCCCCAGATTCCACCAAAGAAAGTAACTGTCAAAATGTGTGACCTATTGGATCTTGACCTTGGTGTCCTGGTGGACAGCTCAAGGAAGGTGTCAACCCAGTGTGCCTCAGCAGTGAAAAAAGCAAACTCATGTTAGGGATCATTAGGAAGGGCATAGAAAATAAGTCAGCAAGTGTCATTTTGCCTCTTTATAAATCTATGGTGAGGCCCCATCTGGAATACTGTGTATAGTTCTGGTCGCCATACCTCCAGAAGGATATTATGGAGTTGGAGAAAGTGCAGAGGAGGGCAACCAGAATGATTAGGGGACTGGAACACCTTCCTTACCATAAGAGGCTGCAACGGTTGGGCCTTTTCACTCTTGAACGACAGCGTCTAAGAGGTGACCTGATTGAAGTTTATAAAATCAGGCACGGTGTGGACAAAGTAGATAAGGAAAAACTATTTTCCCTATCGCAGAACACTAGAACTAGGGGACACTCGATGAAACTT
Source organism: Bradypodion pumilum (assembly GCA_035047305.1). Classification (NCBI taxonomy): domain Eukaryota; kingdom Metazoa; phylum Chordata; class Lepidosauria; order Squamata; family Chamaeleonidae; genus Bradypodion; species Bradypodion pumilum. The sequence goes on along the minus strand of JAWDJD010000006.1, from coordinate 17,427,951 downwards.
TTGGGTACTAGTTCTCAAACAAATAAGAGAAAGTACTTTTTCACCCAGAGGATTACTGGTCTATGGAACTCCCTGCCAGAAATGGTGACAGCTGTCAGTCTTGACAGCTTTAAGAAAGGATTAGACAAGTTCATGGAGGACAAGAGTATAAATGGCTAGAATTATGGATACCTAAGGACAACCTCCAGGTTGGAGAGATAGGCAGGATATCTCTCAATGCCATTTCCAGGGAATCCTAAGTAGGTGAAGGCATCTGCTTGGGAATACCCTGAAGCAAATGGTGAGCCACTGTGTGAGACAGAATGCTGGATTGGATGGGCTGTGGCCTGTTCTAGTAAGGCTGTTCTTATGACCTGTATGGTGAAAACGATGCTCATTTCAGAGTCCAACACCCAATTGAATTAACTCCAAAGTTTAGAAGTACAGTACAGGCAGCCCATTCAAACTGTTTACAATCTCAGCTTGTGTCTTTACAATACCTGTGGGAGTTAAAAAGCTTTTTAAACCCTAGTTTTATATTCTGGAAAGCAGGGCCAGAAGCTTTTTGCAAACTCATGGGAATAAGGAGAGTAGATGAAATAATGAGGCCAATATCTCCGTTATTTTGGATATGCTTTGGGGAAATTAATATGTTCATTTACATTGAATAGCCCAGGAAATAACTGATTAGAGAACTCTCTCAGAGACAATTAAAATATGCACTTTAAAAAAATCCAAGTCCCTGAGCACATGCATAAATGAGATAACTTTCTTGTGATCTTAAGGAAGAAAAACACAGCAATGAGATATGTGTTTCAGCTATGTTGTTCAGAGGAAAAAGAGACACGTGCTGCCAAAAGCAAGACAGTTCAAACATGAGTACTGCTAAAACTTGTTGCCAAATCCACCAGGAATAAAATATCCATTACATCAGAAAGAATAAGTAATATGTTTGAACTTTATTCAGGACATATTAGAAAGGGATTTAATGTACTTCAATGAAATCCAGGTTTACTCTCAATTAGAGTAGACCCATTAAAATGCATGTGATTTGTAGTTAACACTACCATAAGACCCTTTGGTTTCTATAGATCTGATCTAGGTGGAACTGGAAATCTTGTTTATTTGAGTTTTATGGGATTCAGGGAACATATGTATCCACTTCACCTTCTCTTACAGTACTGAACAGTGTTTTCATTCGACATGAAAGTGACATGCAAGACCATGGATCAGAAACATACAGACTAGTCAGATGTAAGACTAGCAAACAGTTGTCACAGCATGTGATTGTTCCAACTTCTGCCAACAATCCTTTCAATGCCAGCATTTTATAATATCCTACAAATCAGTCTGGTAATGGAACTATGGATTGACATTTTAATGTAGCACAGCTCTGTAGGTAATAATATCCTGTCAGAAATTATTCTGAGTTGAAAGGATTTTTGCAGAAGAAACTCAGCTCAGGGAATGCCCAAATGAGGTTCCTTTCATGTCCCCAAGAGCTGGGACAGAGATGGGCACTCAATCAGTCATACAGTACCTGGGTCTCGAACAGCCGACTTGCTAGTCTTCCAGCTAACAAGGTGAGCTTCTTAACCACTGAGCCACTGCAGCCCCCTGTAGGTAAGTCGCTGCTTGCAGACATTTGCAACTGATATAACCTGGTGTGTGGGATTTTTAAAATATGAATGTACCTTTCATTACTACATGACATTTATATGCAGCAATACACAAATAATATACCAGCAGTTTTAATTAATTGGTTCCATCTGTCAGTCTGCTAAAAGGACCACACTTCAACAGTATCACATAACTTCTTTTTACATCAAATGAATGATGTCACAAATGAATTATAATGGACAGGAAGTTCCATGTTTTAGGTGGATAATGTGGTACAAAACCGCTCCAGTAAAACTCACTTTTGTGGATCGTTTTGGCTACATCTGCCAAAACACCTGATCATGTAATTGAGGAGCTATGGAATTCTCTGCTTCAGACTCGCTTCTATAAATCAGAGACTTGGGTAGAGGATGCCATGGAAGTATACTTGGAAGCAGTGAGATGAAAGCGCCAATGAGAAGGGCATGAGCAGAAATAAGAAAGTTAGTTGGAAGGGGTGGTGGTGGAGTCAACTGTTAGTGGCTGAAACCTAGTAGTAAGTAGCAAATAAATAGCTCAGAAATGTTAAGAATATGTTGAGATAGAAATTATTAATCAGTTCATCACTAGAAATACATTCATTACAAAACCATAAATACAACTGCAGTCCCAATTAAATACAACGGATGAACTGATGAATGATATAGGCTGGAATCTATGGCCTAAAAGGCCCCTTCCAACTCAGTGATTCTACATCTTTCTGTAAATATTTAACAATTTACTCAGATTAGAAAAATCAACTGTCTGTAAACAAACTAAAAATAATAGACCTCACATTGTCTCAGAAATTGCTAATTAAGCACCATGAAATATTGTTCTTCAACCTGTATTTGTAGAGGTCAAAATAACGACCTTTACATTTTTTGTTAAAATTCAACAAGTTAAAGAGTCAATTATAATTCTACTAGGCTAGCCATGCTCTTTATAGCCCAGATTACATCACTTGATCATGAAGATTACAAGAAAATAAGGTTTGTAAAGGATGATTCATGTCAGGGTGACAATTGTCAAATTTGTTTCCATGACCATCACAGGTTGCTTTAGCTCTTTATCAGCACTAGAGAGGAGATGAATCACAGATATTCTTATTTTTCCTGGTGCAGAATGCACGTGTTTCTTGACTCAACCAGCTTGTGAAAAATTATGACATTAGGAGCTTGTGGTGCTCCTTGTGCAATGAAAACTACTTCCCTTTTGTCTTGCATATTAAACGCTACTGAGCATTTTTGTCATAAGTAGGAAGAGGTTACTTAGAAAGCTTTGTAAATATGGCTGCCTTGGGATACCCTTGTCATGAAAACACTTTTATCTTATGGTTACCGAAACTTCTGTTCAGAAGTCGATGGGGAGGGAAAATGTAGACTATTGGCTGCCATTTGAGGACCTGAAAGAGAGAAAATCCAACCAATTTTTCTGGGGTGGAATTTAAAACTACATTCCTGACTTGTTTGCATTTATGAACTCACCTTTATGAAGACTTGGCACTGGTATCTTTCATGACATTTGGGATTTTCATTTCCCCCAAAAGCTAACTATTTTATTTCTTTTGGTGGTCTCTTAAAGGTATCATCTACCTTTTTATATTGTGTAAGGACTAGACAGCATTGTTGATGCAGTGGGCATAGATCTGGGCAGACTACGGAGAATAGCAGATAGCAGAAGAGCCTGGTGTGCTTTGGTCCAAGTGAGCAAGTTGCACGTGCGCACACACACGGCACTCAAATATGTCCAGCAAGAACTCCACTGAAATCTAAGACATATATACAGTGGAACCTCATACAACAATTGCCCCCGTATAGCAATGAAATCACATAACAATTAGGTTTTGGGGAGAAATGGCGTCCCGCATAACAATTTTCCCTATGGAAAAAATTGTAAACAATTGTTCAATGGGAAAAACCACTTAGCAAAAAAATTGTTGCACGATGCATCCCATAGGGAAAATTGCTATAAAATGCATGTATCGTATAACAATTTTTTGTACAACAATGAGCCCCATGGAACAGATTAAAATCGTTGTATGAGGTACCACTGTATTCTCTAATATTACAGGAAAATTCACCCAACAGTTCCAGTAGGTTTTCTTTTTAATCGTGTCAGAAGCTCACAAAGGTGCTTTCTGGTTTGAAAGGATTTTTGCTGGAAGAACTCCACTCAGGGTATGCCCAAATGAGGCTCCTTTCATGTCCCCAAGATCTTTTCCTGCCAAAGCAGTACCTATTTATCTACTTGCAATTTCTTGCTTACGAACTGCTAGGTTGGCAGGACCTGGGACAGAGACAGGTGCCCAATTCGTCATGCAGTGCCCGGATCTCTAACTGCTGACTTGTGACCTTCCAGCTTACAAGGCAACCACTGAGCCACCGCAGTCCCACTCCAGTAGCTGAAAGATATTGACATTTGTTCCAGGGATGTGAGAAGGTGCAGCATATAACCAAGGTTATAATGCTAGGTATAGTTACTTAGATACAAGTCAATTTAACTTTAATATGACATGGCATTTGTGAGGAAACATATTATAATTCTGTTGAATACAGAGGAGCTGGGAAACCCATGGTTAAAAAAAGCTATCAGGCATGTGTGCATTAGGTAGCCTCAGGCAAACTCCAATATCTTAAGTACAACACACACTCTTTCCCACCTACAAAATAAATATAATTATGTGGACATTGGAGTATTCACATAGTTCAGGCAGAAAGTTTTTTTTAGCATGCTGGCCTATGCTAAGAGGTTAAAATGCACACCAAACAATTTTAGCCTTCAAAGCCTGGATAAATAAGAATGATGGTTGGTTTGACATTACCTAATTAATATCTGAACATCTTATGGCAACAGGGACATGAAATTAGATATGGTAAAAACTATGTTTTTGGACCACACCTCCCAGAGTGTTTCAGTCTTCCGTTTCAGTTGAATCACTATTAAATGTGTGAGCTAATCTTGCAATTGCCAGAAAGCCAATCCAAGTTTACAGTAACATATTCCCTTGGAAACACCACAGTATACTAAGTTGGGATTAAGCCATCTTATACTCATGGACCTCGGTTGCACACTAAAGTTCACATCCATACTGTATTTAATGCATTGTTTCCACAAATACTTGGACAGAATCGATTATTTTCCTAAACCTACTATGCCAACCAATCAACAAATGGTACTCTTTGCCCATTTACTTCCTGACTGAGAATTGATTCATAGGCTTTTCAGATTACAGTACCCATGCCTGTATACATATGCCACCTTTATAATTCATGAAAGCTAGACTGTTTATTAATCTCCTAGTAGACTAAGATTTAGCTATAAGGCAAGAGGTAGTGAACCTATGGCACCTGTGCCAGAGGTGGCACTCACAGCCTTCTCTGTGGGCACGTGCAGTTGTCCCAGCAGTTCACCCCCTCTCTGCCCAGCAAGCCAATGGGAGCACTTCCTCCCTCCCCCAGCACACAGTTCACCCCACCCCTCTGCCAAGCAGCCCAATGGGAGCACTTCCTCCCTCCCCCAGCACACAGTTCACCCCACCCCTCTGCCAAGCAGCCCAATGGGAGCACTTCCTCCCTCCCCCCAGCACACAGTTCACCCCACCCCTCTGCCAAGCAGCCCAATGGGAGCGCTTCCTCCCTCCCCCCAGCACACAGTTCGCCCCACCCGTTTGGGAACTCTGACTCTAAAAGATTCATCATCACTGCTATATGGTTATGGATACAAAGTACTTGGCATTACAGCATGAATGTGAAATTTGCTCATGGAAAAGCCTGCTGACTCCTTGCACTGCAACGCTGCAGCAGAATTACTAGTCCTCATTTGTTATTCTGTCTCACAACATAAAATAACCAAACCATTGCTGTCCAACTGTTGCCAGACTTAGCCACTGGTTTATCCCCTTCCTTACTGGCTCAGAGTGGGCTTTATTTTAATTTTCTATGTACACATAAAGTGCGCTTCCTATTTCATACCTAAGCAACCTTCAGTGATTGTGGCTCTTCTTCTTCATTGCTTTAAACTGAGTGCAAATTAATATATGTTTCAGCAGGCACCATCAAATTCTACACAGGCTGGTGAGGATAAATCAGTAATTGTTAACCCCTTCTTGGTGTGAATTAGTGCATATGTAATTCTCTGAAACAATGCCAAAAGCCAATGCTGATCTACAGTACATCTCTCTTGTAGAAGGCTCTAGTACAGGGGTGCCCAAACTACGACCCCCAATGCCAATTCATCTGGCCCACAGTGCCCTCGTCGCTCCCGGAAGCAGAAGTAAAATGCGCCCATACGGGAGGGCTCTAGTCACCAGCCCCCTGAACCACGTGACCGGCACAAAGGCCAAAAAGTTTGGGCACCTCTGCTCTAGTAGAAATGACAGTTCAATCCAGTGATAAAGGCAACACTTTACAAGCCTGAGGGTGATTTTTAAAACTGCAAACTGCACATTGTTTTTCTTTCTACTGCCTCTCCCGAGTGGGTACGATTTGGTTTTGATCTTTATTCCCTGCAGTTCTCTCCAAACCCATCTTGTCCTCTAGAGAGAAACAGTGGTTGCCTTGTTTCTATTCAGCGACCTGAGGCAAAGATTAACACGCTTGAGTGACTGTTCCACTATATTCCATTGTGCACATTGCCTTCAACAGATGATGCTGTCAGGACAGCCAGAGGAGGCCAGTAGGACATGACAACGTATTGACAACCATATTAGGAGAATGTAGACCTTTTCCCGCACTGCCATATCTCAATGATTCGGACATGTACATGATGGCTAGAGTCCTATCCCAGCACCAGCAGATAAAGCACAGCTATTGGATTTGTTTGCCATGCACCTATTAAAAGCACAGAAACCGTCCCCCAAGAATGGATACTAAAACCACCCATATTTGAATATTGCTGTAGTCTAGAGACCATATTCTAAAGATCCTTAGTATGCTAGAATCTTTCAAGATCTTCCCCTGTAAATTTAACAATTTCCACGGCTCAGTTTTTTGTTCACATACATTATTTATCATGCTCAATTAGAAGATACAGCCATGAAGGAAATGTTATTTAGTTCAATAATTTAAACAACCTGCCTCCCCTTTGCCTCTTTTCTATGGTAACAAAAACCTACTTCTAGGTAAGAGCTTATAATCAATGAATTCTGACCAATGCCGCTTGAAGTCAAGCACCTTGGCTAACCATCAGGTTGGCCAAGACACCATTCCACCACACTCTTCTTCCGATCAGCTTCCACATAGCTTTCACAAATCCCATCAGAATACAGGAGGAGGAGGAACTTAAGTCATCCAGTTGCAAAGAGACCAACATTTGAGATTTTCCTTGAGATATCTTTATTCTATCTGGCCATTATTAAAATTAAAGCTTTAATTCTTTTCCCCACCTTCCTCCCAGTCTATCTTCTATGTTGGGTCACTGCAAACTTAAAAGCAGGGACCATCTTAATACTTTTGTACCTTAATGTCTTTGTAAATTACTCTTGGGAGTCTTTTCAGTTGAACAGTAAGATAAACATACGGTATTTCAAATAGAACAGAGAAAGATGATCTTTCAGTAATTTTGGTGGGTTGCAAATAAAGTAGCACAGGACATGGCAGACAGCAAGGATGCATTTTCTCATTTCCTTCTATGTTCTAATCTTACACCGATCCAGTTGCATGCAACAGTCTGAAGAAAAGCCACAATCTTAAGGTTTATAAGACAGTTGCTGCATATAGTCTGGGCTGTAAGCTAACATTTCCTAGGGGCTTCCCTTCCCTTCCTTGTAACCAAACAGAGATTTGAATGAATTAAACCAGTCAATTTTCTTCTTCTTTCCTTATCCTATTCTTATCCTACACCTACATCAAGGTGCTTGACTCCAAGAAGTATTGGTCAGAATTGATTGTAAGCTCTTACATAGAAGTAGCCCTGATGGTGCAGTGGCTAAACTACTGTACTGCAACCAGAACAATGAGTTTGATCCCGATGTGGTTCAAGGTTGACTCATCCTTCCAAGTTCAGTAAAATGAATACCCAGCATTGTTGTCGGCAAAATGCTAATTAACTCGTGGTCCACGCAGAGAGTGCACTAAGTGCTATGGAGCATTATACTGTATAAGTATAATTGCTATTCTCTGTCCTTTTATTTGTTTTAATATTTTGGTCTCGTGAAGGGTGCTGAAGAACTTAAAATGACAGGACAGTATTTGTGACCTTTGACTTGGACTAATAAAATCTATGAGCATGACTTTAAACATTTTCTTTTGATTATCAGAGCTAGCTTTCTCTCCCCCCACCCCACCCCAAATTGCCACTGGCAGTGCCATTGTTCCAGGAGCTCTCATGTGAAGGGCTGCATTTGATTACAGCAGCTTGGAAACTTTAGAGTCAGATCTTAACCCTATGGTGTCTTATCACTTCCAACACTCACACTAACAATGCCTTTGTCTTTCTGCAAACTGGCTTCAGGTATGAGCACTGGGAACACACAGTAAAGGAAAACATCCACTGAACCACCTTCTTGCAAGCCACTTTCATGTGGATCCAATAACTACCTCCTAAATCAACTGATGAGAATTTTGATTGAAGAATCAGCAAACCAATTTATCTTGCTCACTGCAAAACAGAAAATATACATACTGTACACAGTCACCTTCTTAGCAGCTAAATGTATTCACAGCCCTGTTTACCTTGTCTTACTCAGATCCTTCTTTCTTTATAGTTCCAATATCCTGTTCATGAATAAAAGGAGTCATTTCTCACCCCAATTTGTAAAGAGACAAACATGTCCTTGTAATAATAACCAGCTCCAAGAGGTGATCGTCTGTCACCTCTGACTATCTGCACATTACATAAGTAATCTGACCAGTTTCTCTACATTCCTTTTCTATAATATTCCAAGACAAAAAGTAAAATAAACAAACTGGCATTTGTGCTGATATACACCACCTGCCTCCTTTGTAGTCAATTGTTTAAATTTTTTCCTAGCATGTTTAAACAGAAGGGATTATTGCACCTCCTAGTGGCTAATATTTTATATTAATTAGTTTTTGTCCATCACAGGAAGCAATTCTATTAGCAGTGTTAAGCTCCCCAACAGCTATTTTCTTCAGAAGTTAGGTCTTACTTCATTAAAATAGACCAGGTATAATAGAAAGAGACTAAGAGTATTAATGTACAAATGATTAGCAAATATTACAATTTTAACGTTCAAAGAGAACTATTTTTCTCTTATTGTAGGACACCATGTTAGGAGATATCTATCTTCTTCAAGAATTAATGGTTCCTAGCATTAATACTAGCAGAAGAGAACTCGGTTTCAGTGGTGATGACAGCAGACAAATCTCTTGAGCAAAGAACACCAGGCAGCAGAAATAGTGGACGATAACACTGGCAAAGGATCTTTCACTGACAATGGCAGTGACACTCAAGCTATCCTCTTGTTAGTACAGAATGGAAAGAAGCAAAATGGTAAACTACTTTAACATGTTATTCAGTCGCACAGTCGATCCTGACCCTTTGCGACCCTATGGACCATTGTCCTCCAGGCACCTCTGTCCTCCACCATCTTCCTCAGCCTGCCCAGCTCTGTGCCCATTGCGCCTACAATACCATCTAGCCATCTCATCTTTGGCTGCCCCTTTCTTCTTTTGCCCTCCACCTTTCCCAGCATCAAGGCCTTCTCAAGTGAATCCTCTCTTCTCATTTGATGTCCAAATTACTTCAGCTTCATTTCATCTTTACTATTTGACCTTCTAAGGAGCAGTCAGGGTTGATTTCTTCTAAGATTGACCTATTTGTTCTCCTCGCTGTTCAGGGGACTCTCAAAACTCCTCCACAACCACATTTCAAAGGCATCTATTCTTCTGTGCTCAGCTTTCCTAATGGTCCAGCTCTCACAACCATACTTTACCAGTGGGAATACCATTGCTTTACTATTTCTAAGCTCCATCAATCATAAATCAGAATTGTGGACTGAAACCAGGAATATAATCAACAAAGACAATAAAAAGGCCATTTACAGAAGGAAAGATATAGCAACAGCAATAGCACCTCTATACCGCCCGATAGCACTTAGTGATCTCTTTGGGCGGTTCACAAGGTAATTAGCCCCAAACATGTTGGGTACTCATTTTATCGACCTCAGAAAAGCCGAGTCAACCTTGATCTGTATCAGGATTGAACTCACAACGTTAGCAGTTTTGGCAGCAGTACAGCCTTGTGGAACCTCTTAAAATTTGTAGTATCAGATAAGAAGCAAAAGAATAACAGTGATACAATATGTCACAATTCTAAATCCAATTTTTCAGTAACTTACATGTAGGGATAAAGAACTGCAAAGAAATAGAATAAGGAATAAAATAAAAATAAAAAAGATCTATAGAAGAAACAGAAGAGAAATTTTAAAACAAAGTAAAGGATGATGAAAAATCTGCAGGGAAATAACTTAAGATGAAATACTGTCAAGATGGAAACAATTGCTATACGACACATGCGTCGTATAGCAATTTTCCCTTTGGGATGCCTCGTACAACCATTATTATTTTTTTTGCTAAGTGGTTTTTCCCATTGAAAAATTGTTGTACGATTTTTTCCATAGGGAAAATTGTTATGCGAGACACCATTCCCCCCTCCCCAAACCTAATTGTTATGTGATTTTGTTGCTATACAGGGCAATTGTTGCATGAGGTTCCACTGTATTTGGAAGAAATAAATTTAAATAAATAAATAAAACCAATAAAAACCATTTCAAAGTACAGAGACTTAATGTCAAAATCCTAACAAAAATATGCTGACAAATAGGAACAACAAAAGAATTCTGGACACAAATCTACATTTCAATCCACCAAAAACAACCAAATGCATTAATTCCCAATGCAAACAAATAGATATTCAAGATTTATTAACAAAGACTTTCCTCACATAAGAAGCAAAAATGCCTGATGTTGAAGCTGGACTCAGAAAAAGAAGTATTAGAAAACATGTTGCAAATATATGTGGGCTATAAGTGTGTACCAAATAATTTCAGAAGATCTGTTTATACTTTAGATTACAGCAAAGCCTTTTATTGTGTAGGTCATGAAAAACTATGGATTTTCTAAAAAAAAATAGGTGTGCCACATTTGACTATTCTGAGGCACAATCTATACTGTGGACAAGAGGCTACTGTTAGGAGCGAGTATGGAGAAATAAAATGGGTACCAATAAGCAAAGATGTCAGACTTTTATCACCCGTTTTATTTAATCTATATGGAGGATATATAATACAGAAAGCTTAGATGACAGCAATATGACAATGGAAACAATTATATTGGAAGGTGGTGAGCATGCCAGCGCTGGAGGCATTCAGGAGAAAATTGGACAACCATCTGTCACATATGCTTTGATTTGGATTCCTGCATTAAGCAAGGCCTCTCCCAGCTCAATTACTGTATTCTGATTCTAGATTCAAATGAAGGAAAAGTGGAAATGGGGGTAGAAAAGATCTTCAAATGCAATGATGCATCCCTGAAAGTGTATGATATATGAAAGCTGAACACTATATAAAACACACACACACACACACACGCACACACAGGAATACAAATGACTCATTTGAAATGTGGCTTTGGAAGAATAATTTATACCATGGACCAGCAAAAAGACCAATGGATGATATTAAGGCCAAATCAAGGCTGAAATCTCATTAGAATTGAAAAGGATTAAAAGAGGCTGTCTTACATTCAATATGAAAATTTGAGTTTGTAAGACCAGTGTTGAGCAGCTAGGAACGGGACCTTTAGAAAACATTCATTCATATGACTGCCATCCCCATGCAATACATTCATATTTTTATGGGCATTTGTATGAGTGGGGTATACTCACGTATAATATACAAAAAAGTTGGTATTTACTCCTGCTTCCTAAGTACAGGAGAAATACAGAGAGATCATGTTTGAACCAATTCTTAATATAAGTTATGTGCTAGCTGATGTTGCCTCCTTTGCTCTTACTACAATATTGTCCATACCAAATACAACAGCTGAATAAAACACCTCTAGATATAACAGCACTGAATGGATACTACTTCTGAAGATTATATGGATCTCAATGAAGTTCACTATATTCAAAGATTTTCTTTATTTAACACACAAAAAACATTTACAGCATGCAAGTAGTTAACTATAGGGCATTTTCTTCAAACCACTTATTATTCAATGTATCTTCATGTAATGCAACAAACAACTGTGTCCACAGAAAACCTTTCTCATTTCAAGTCTAAATCAAAGTACTTTATCAGTAAAATTATGCAAATAATTTAGTTGATATTCTTGAATAAATAAGTGTTCTTTCATGTCAACCAATTCTTGCCCTAAGCCTTTTTTAAAATGACTTGGAGGAATTAAAGACTGAAGGGCTTTAGAGCAAGACAGCAGTGCACTGCTAATTCTATTGCAGATTTAAGGTTTTAAATGTAAAAATCCTGAAGTTGTCATATCCATGAAATCAACTGTAGCTGATCCAAGGAATTGAAATAGTTCTTTTGAATGTCTAAAGTTGCAGTTCTAAATAAACTTCATAAAAGGCTAAATAAAAAAACCAGGTATAAAAATGATGTACATTTTGATCTACATGCTAGTTACAGTTTATTTAACTGCTTAATTACACAGCCATGTCAGCACCAAAACCCAAGATACATTTCTTACAGGAATGAAACTACCATAAACAGCCATGAGAAAATATCCTGCTTCATCTCAGTATAATGCCAGGCCAAGAAACCAGACTTGAAACTGTGTAAACTGAATCGGGACTAAAACTATATGGCTACTCAACACTACAACAGAAAACATTTACAAATATTTCTTAAATACCCTTTCCCCTTGTACGAGTCCCCTCTCATTTTCCTGAACTGCTTTATTTTAAGTTTGGAGTGTTTAATTCAAGCACAAAAAGGTTAAGTCTGTTATGACAGTTCAAACTATCAAAGGTCTGACTGATTTAAAAAGTCAGCCTCTAAAGACTATTATTTTTAAAAGGTCATGGGCAATAGGGAGAAAAAAAGTCTAATTCTTCTACTGCTAAGTTCCATCATTGTACAAATACCTGCATTTGTAAAAAAAAAAAAAGTTAGTCAAAGATCTACAGAAAACCTCCCTTCCCCCAAGTGCCTGTGAATGCAATATAAAACTGGTATCAACTTATGTTGGAAAAAGTTACTCACAATCTCTTAACTGTTGAAGTTTGTTCTTTTGTCGTCTACAAATCTAGTGACTGACAAGAATGCCTTCTAAACCCTTTGGAATATATCAAGCAGGGAATCTCTATCAAAGGCATTGCTTCAACTTCATGGCATGTAAATTCAAGTACTATTTCACGGGGCAAAATTTAACTTTTTAAACCAAGATTCAGGATGTTGCTTGCTTGGGGGGGGGGGGGAATGAAAGGCAGCAAAATGTCTGACAAGATCTCTGGAGCAGTGGACAATTACAATAGCTCTAGATTTACAAAACAGTTACAGTACATTTTCAGTGTAGAACAATGTGCAAATCCATCCGACATTCCTTGCCATTGTGAACATTTGCCTGCTTTATTCATACCGCTTGTTCCAATTATGCAATCAACTCACACATGCTTAAAGTTTAAGTCCGATTTGTAGGTGAGCAAAGTATAACAAAAACACGAAGCGCTAAATGCAAGAGGCATTTCTACAGTGTCCCGATTTTTCACCATAGCTGTTAACTGAAATGATAATAGGCTCATCAAGATGAAGCAGAATGTTTTCACCTCATCCCACTGTCTTATGTATAGTCAGGAACAGATGAAAGTCTGCCAAGTTCTGCCATGTAAACCTACTACTTGCTATTCAGTATTTAACACATTAACCTGATAACAGAGTTTTAATTAAACAGTTAAGTAGCCCCACCAGAACAGAAGTCCTTCGTTTCATGTTTTTGAGACTTCAGTGCCTTTATAAAGAGGCAGTTGTCATAAGCACATCTCAGTAATTGCATATTGTACAAATAATTTTAGTTTTATATGCTACACAGCCATGTAGGCACATTTAATGTACAGAGCTGCTCTAACTCAAGAGTGGGCCAAATAGTGTTATTAAAAGTGGTAAAATTCAAACTTAAGTCAACATTGTTCCACATTCCCTAAGACCATTAAATATACATAAATTAAGCTAGGAAATTCTTTAACTAAGATGTTGCTGTAACATACATTCAACTTGGCACAGTGCAGACTAAATTTAAGACGTGAAAAACATCAGGTAATGAGAGCTACATTTTAAAGTTACACGTCCATTTTCCAAGATGAATAATTTTTCCTAGTTTTGTTGGGAATCAATTAGCCAAATTCATAGAATGAGAGCTGTACACATTGGAATAGTTTTATACAAATTTCAAAAAATAATCCTATAGTCCTCAGAAGAGACAGATAGATATCACTGTCATGGAATGACTCTCACTGCAATAGCCAATCGTCTTCATGCTGCATATATTTTTCAGCATCTAGAAACAAAGAAAGTTATGGATAGACAAAATAATAACCTCATATAGTGCTATACCAAACAGAAAAATAAGAAATTATTTCTTACTGAGCACTAGTTTGCTTAACAATCATTTTAAAATTACCTTCTAAACCAGGGGTTCCCAACCTAAGGTCCACGGGCCAAACCCAGCCTGTGGCAGCATTTCATATGACTCCACACCCCTCCAAGGGCATTCAAGAAACAAAATGACTGCCCCCTTTGAAGCTGTTGGAACAAAATGGCCACCCCCATCAGGCAGGCAGGGCAAAATGGCCATCTGGCCCTTGAAGCAGACTGAGTGTGTGACCCGGACTCCGGCTTGAAAAGGTTGGGAACCCCTGTCCTAAACAGACAACTCAGTCTGTTTCATACATATATATATATTTTGCTTAAACTCTTTTTGAAGAATTCTCATCTAAATAAGTAAGAATCAATATTTTAATTGTAAAATCACCCTCTTAATATCTTGTGTTTTTCTTTAATTGGTCTAAGCACATTTCACCTGGGTCAAATAGATGATATAATGATAAATTATAAAATGAACATCCATAAATGATCAATTTATGAAACACACTTTAAACAACTATTTTGGACGATTTCAAAACTACTTTAGCTTGGACAAACTGAATTTTATCATGCCCATGAGCTGAATTTGAGGATATTCCTAATCCCCTACAACAGGGGTTCCCAACCTACGGCTTGCGGGCTAGGCCCGGCTCCCAACACCATCCTATCCAACCCATTGCTGCATCTGCCACACCCGGAAGTTGAAGTGGGGCATTTACGTCATCCATAAAACGCACCCGCAACTGTTGTAAATGCAGAAGTGGGCACATTTACATCTGTAAACACACCTGCTTCTGCTTCCGGGGTGTGTGGTCCAGCCCACTCAGCTGTCTTGGGGGGCATGATCAGCCCCACGGCCAAAAAAGGTTTGTCACCCCTACCCTACAAAGTCTCTTTGGGACCCTGGCTTTAATCCAGTGCTTAACTGAAGTTTCATAATCTTTTACTGTCCTAGAAAAACTGGTTTGTAAACAAAAAAGTACAAACCCCCCCAAACAAATAAATGGAAGGCCAACCTTGGTAATGTAAATTTACACTTTCTCCTGCCGTGCTCCACCTCCACGTACAGCAAGTGGCTGGCTGTTTTGAGTAAAAGCGCCTCCCCCACGAATTGCACTTGGATGAGTTGGAGAAGCTGCTGGATGCTGGCCGGGACGAATAGGCTTAGCTGCACGAAACAAATAATGTTAAAAGGTAAAGCAAATCTGCTTGGCATTAAACCTACTAGAATTTGCCTAACATCATAGACGATATAACAGCAAGTACAAATAATCAAGGCCTAGGAAAGTATTGTGGAACATTTCTCTTTAGGACTCAGAAGCCCTTTATGATCAATTTTTGCTGAACCGCTTTTACAATCATTTTAGCTCTGTTGGTTTATTATTATTCCAATTTTGTTCTTTTGTTTCCTTAAGGGTAGTAATGGAGTAGACTAAAAGTCTTACTGCACCTTAAAGACTAATTTTTAGGGTATTAATTCTGTAAACTTACTTCATGCATCTATTGGAATAAAGAAAGAAGAAAGGTTGGTGGAACTCCTACTATGCAAATACAAAAGTTCTATGAGCTGTCAGCCTTGTATGAAGTTATCATCAAACTCAATTTCAATACCACTGAAATCAAAGGGGCCTATATTAATTTCAGTGGATCTACGTAACTCTATGACTAACAATGGATTTAATCCATAGTATCAGTTTTGTCAGTATCAGAAAGTATTTTGGACTTTTGGAAATTGTTTTGGCAACATTTTCAGGTGAAGAATGAGATTATATGCATCTTATTTTACACATCAAACTATACAAAATTGAGACATTTGAAACTGCCCAAAAAAATGCACGCGCACATGTACATAGAGGAATGATCTGGTCCTGTCTTGCCCTTTTACATGAGGTCACTAGGCTTAAAAATGAAACCCTCTGCTGCCACTGACAACTCTCTAGGAAATCCCTTAACATTTGAGTTAACCATATTTCCAAATACCCAACTATGATCAAGAAACACACACACACACACACACACACACACACACACACACACACACACACACACACACACACACACACACACACACACACACACACACACACACCTACCTCTAGGCAACAACTGTACTAATGAATTATTTTCTCTACTAACCAATCTGTGCAGAATGTGCCTTTCTGATCATGTTCTTTGACCTCACAGCCTCCTTAATACGATCTACTTCTTGTTGATAACGCTTGCGATCACGCGATGCATTCTCCTTGGCTTCCTTTAGTGCTGACTCCAAAGCTTTAACTCTCTCAGCTGTAGCTCTAAGTCGTTTTTCCAGTTTCGGAAGTTCACAGCGAAGATCTGCATTATCACGTACCAGCTGGAGAAATTACAGAGACTTATGTATACATAAACACACACCGAACTATGCCTCCAGTCAGAGTTATTAGCCTTTAGAAAAGTCCTCAAAACCTGCCTGGCCCAGCGGGTGTGGGGTGTTTCCCGTGGAGCAGCCCCCGCTGGTTCATATGAAAGGCCATCTGGGTTTTAGTTTTTAACTGTTGTGAATGTGGAGGGGCATTTTAACCGTTTTTAATGCTTTTATGATTTTAATTGTTATTTTGCTTTTATGATTTTAATTGTTATTGTGGGGATGCTTTTATATTTTAGTACTCTTATTGGTTAGACTGTAAGCTGTTCACAGTCGCCTCAGCAAGGGGGCAGTGATAAAAATCGAACAAAATAAAATAAATAAATAAATATTGACCTTCCCATCATTACTACGAAGTATCACTTATGTCTTCCTGTTTCTCCTCTATAAATCTGCACTATATGGTAACAAATGATTGTTCACGGTAACGTATGGAACAGATACCCATTAATATTCATATTACATTACAACATGAACCGATCTCAGAATAAATATAGCTAGGGAAATCTCAGACACATTTAAGAATCGACAGTACAGTATTGTCTGTCAGGTTCAATAAACTCAACTCTAATCTTAGACATTCATATAAGCCAAACAGCTGCAGTGGCCTTGAATTTCATTCCATTGCGGACAATGTAATAGAAACAAACTTCTCTCAGTTAAAGAAGTTCAAGTCTCTCATATAAATAATCATCCTTTAGTTTCAAACAGATACAGAGCAGGGATGCTTAACTGTAACAATATCTGCTGTCATAGAAAGAATCCCCGTTCTAACTGTGCTTTTTTCTATGATTTGTGTTGCCTCTCCACAATGGAGATTTCGGGCCACATGGGAGCCGCATGGCAGCATCTTGAGGAAGAAGGAGTGGAACTTGGTATGTGATTGAAATGTCTTGCTGGAAGATCATTGGGGCAAGCCCTAAGGAGGAGGGTCAAAGGGAGGATCCTGATGGGAGAAATCATGTCCGGGAGGAAGACACCCTCCCACATTCCTTCAGTCTCTCTTGGGAAGCCTGCTGGCAAACAGCCAAAATGTAGTCTCTTGGAAAGAAGGGGGCGACCAGCTTTCTCCCCACCCACCCAACAGATTGCTTTATCTATCAGCTTCTGATCTTTTACTTGACTGTATTTGGAACCTTGCTGTGCTTTTAATACAATTATGAAAATGCTTGAAGAGACTTGGAGTGATTTCTTTGCTCGATGCTACCTGATTTACCTGATGGAGAAGCCTGATCTGAGAGGGCCAGATCTAGGCCAGAGGGCCATATCTGGTACACTCTCGCAATTCTATTGCCAGGAAGCTGGAAAAGCATGGCCTGGATGTAAGAGGATTGTTACATCTGCTTGGAATGCACTATCCAGAATTTATCTTTTAAATATATGTGAACATACAGTAGGATGCTGGGAAATAATATCAAAGAAAGTAAAGTCATTACACTTGTTAATTGTCATCAAAGTTATTGAATTTTAACCCCTTACTTCATGAATGCAAAACTGACAAATCATTTCTTCTTGCAGTTCAAGGTCACCAAACCATAAACCTAGAAACCTTAAGGTCTACATAATAAACAGGGTTTATAAAGGTGTTGTCTATGAGCTTTTTAAATCATGCAAACAGTGAATGTACCTGTTTATGCACTTTTGTGAGCTGTTCAAGATTATTTTCAAGGAAAGAAATCTTCTGCTTTTGGGCAGCACTGCCCCCAGTGTCATCTGAGTCAATTTCTGCACTCTGGATGTAAGATAAACAACTAAAGGTTAAATTCCTATGGATGACAAGAAGATTATTAGATTAAAATAAAGAAGAGAAATTCATATTACCTTCTTAACTCTGGTAGCCAAATCTTGAACAAACAATTTTCTAAGATTGTGGAGAGTCTGAAGTTCTTTGGCCTAACAACAAAAGAGATGACTCAACTACAGTACTCCTAAAGGAAAAATTCAAGAATCTGAAACTTATTTTCTGAACATATAGCTTACCACAGTCTCTTCTAAACCTTTCAAGTCTTGTCTTGCTTGTTCTCTTCTGTCTTGCATAACCCTAAAGTCAACATGTATAAATATTAATATTTTACTGCTCATTTTTCTTTCAGTTTCTGGCTGAAAACTTCAAAGAACAATGCAAAAATAATAATAATAATAATAATAATAATAATAATAATAATAATAATAATAATAATAATAATCAAACAAACCAAAAAACAGCTATGCATCAAAATCTGAATTACTCATTTAAATATCTGATCAAACAAAACAGTCCTTGCTCATGCTATGAAGCCACAAGATGCTAAGCCAAAGCAAATGTAATGTGAAAGAATTCCACAATACTTTGGCCAATAATCAAAGCAGAAAAAGGCCAATAACTGCAAGAACCACATGCATCCATGTATTTCATATGTGGCATTTATAATGTCACAGCCATTAATCACAATAGCATGTTGGTAAATTGCTTGTGAAGCAAATGGTCAAGAGAGTTTATTTCAAAATGAAAACTACTCTGACAGACTAGAGAAAAAAGTCAAGCAGTGTGTTGGAATCTAGATACAGTGGAACCTGGTATAACAAAAATAATTCGTTCTATGGGACTGTTCGCTATGCAATTTTTTCATTGTACAATCCCTCACCACCACCATACTAACGAAAATCCCTATGGGGAAAATCGTACAATGAAAATCTCTATGGGAAAAAATGTACAATGATTTTTTTCGTTGTACGATTTTCCCCATAGAGATTTTCGTTGTACGATTTTCCCCATAGAGATTTTCACTGTACAATTTTTCCCATAGGGACACTTCATCGCATAGCGAAAATTTTTGTTATATAAGGCACCATGTTTTGCTATTTTTTTCCACTATAGGAGGCATTTGTTATATGAGGTTCCACTGTACTTGACAAAGTGTGTATGAGATGGAAGAGAATACAACACCATCATTTTAGAAGGGAAAGGAAGAGAAAAGGAAATGTGGACTGCAGAATAAATCTATTTTGTAATTCTGTATAGAAATTGCATTAGTACACATCACATTAAATATGCCTACTTTATTTCCCCTAGCTTTCATGTTTATTACGTTAAATATCTAAAATGTTACACCCATATTTCCACAGGATATTAAAACCTATTTAAAAACTGTATATTTACACACTACAAGTTTGCTATATGGCTTTTTAAAAAGACTTGCTATTATTCTAGTTTCCAAAAATCCATTTAAACAAAAACCACAGATTTTGAATAACTAGCATAGGGCAACATATACCAACTCATTCAATTTATAATTTCCTATACCTGAAGTGATCTTAAGAAAACCATTTATTGGAGTATAACCACCACATGCTCTGGAAAGTTGGGAAACCCACATAGGATGCAAAACTATGGAAGCTAACTGCTCAAAACAACATGTGAGAAAGAACATAGTTTTAACAAATACTATTGCATATGCTCAGTCACAGCCTTTCTGTATTAATGTTGATACTTACGTAAGTTCATGCAGTTTTTTGCTTTTCTCTTGATCTGTAGCTTTTAGCTTATCATGCTCAATTCGGAGTCTTTCCTGTTCAAGCATCATCTTCTGATTCTGACTGAATGTAAGCGGGGGAAAGGTAGGTCAATTAGACCAAGAATGTTCATAGATATCAGCTCTTAATTAACCTTGTGACATATGATACTAACTATCAATAAACACACACTAGGGAAGCGGGTTCATTTTGTCACAGTAACCAATATTTAAATTAACAAGCCCTACAAATCCAAATTGTTGGAGCAAATAATCTCTTTCGAATTGACAAACAATTTAGCTCTCAGCATCTGGTACTGGCAACCAAATTCATAATCCAAATAAAAAGCCAGTGCTGGTTTGATTTAAACATTTTACTTCTACAATCCTAAACATTAAGATTCTCTTCCACAGAAAGATGTGTAGGGCACCTCTGAACACATGGTTTTACTATCTCTTACAAGAAAGTAAGAAATTTAATTATCTAAAATCAACATGAATTATGCATTTAGGAAGAGCTTTAGCAATTTATTATGCTACTAGCAAAGGTTGCCCGGCGTTGCCGGGCTGTTTTAAATGGTGTTGGAAAGTTTTTGTTGTTGCTGTTAATGTTTGTAAAGAAGAGGCTAATCTATATTTGAAATTTTCAATTTTTTATTTATACAAATTTTTTTTGATGGCCTGTTTTAAACTGTGATGAGTTTTGTTTGGTGTTTTGGTTTTGTGGATGAAAAAAAGAATAAAGGATGATATACTTTTTCGAAAAACTCTTGGGGCCTTTTGTGTGGGGCTATTGTGTCTTTTTGAATTTTTTTATTATTGTGGGCAGCAAGTGCTGCTGGTAGGGGTTATCTTGTATTTTGACTGTTTTTTCTCTCGTGGCCTCTGGGTGGAGCTTCTTCCAGTAAGTAGTCTCTTTCTTTATTCATTTCTTTTCCAGTCGTTGTGGTATGAGGTCGTGTGGTGGTGAGTTAGCTGTTTTTCTTTATTTGGGGTGGTGGTGGTGGTTGGATTTTGTGGTGTTTGGCTGGGTGCTGGGTGTGTTTGGAAATGTTTGTTGTTGTTTACTTTTTGGTGTTATTTTTGTTTGTTTTTGTGTATTTTTGAATGTTTTTGATTGTTTTTGTGTTTTTTGGTGTCCGGGGGGGGGGGATCCCCTCTCAGACAGACTCCTTTGGTCCTCCCAACCCTCTCAACCCCAGGGGAGCCAGTAGAGAGGGGGATTCCCCCCCCCAACTCTGTTTTTAAAGAGAAGTAACCGCTTGGTTTCTTTTCTTCAATATGGGGCGTGTGTGTGTGGGGGGAAGGGAATCCCCTCTCTGCCGGGTCCCCTGGGGTCAGGAGGGTTGGGGAGACAGGCGCCTTTGGTCCCCCCAACCCTCTCAACCCCAGGGGAGCCAGTAGAGAGGGGGAGCACAACACCCCCCCCAGTGATATTAAAGGGGAAACTCCGATTAGGAGCTTCAGGCGCCGTTGGGGAGGGGGGCTTTGGTTCCTGCGGCTTGGCGGACTTGCTCTCCCGGTGTTTTTTTTTGGGGGGGGGTGCCGGCTTCCTCAGCGTTCTGCGCGCTCATGGCGCGCAGGACGCTGGCGCTTGTAGTTATGGGTTGGTGCTTTGTGTTTGTGCTGCGTTTTTTTTATGGTTTTCTTTTGATTGGCTGCGGCGCGTTTCCGAACGCTGCACCGTGCGAGAGCCTCTCAGCCTGATTGGCTCTGGCGCGGCGCAGCGCAAGGAATGTTGGGAAGTGAAGTTGTTTCCCTTTCTTCACGTTTGTGGGGCTGTTGCCCCACTGCCGGTTTTCTCAATCCTTCATTGACCCGCGGACCCAGATCGGCCATGTGCAGGAAGGGTGAGTGCAGGCAAGTAGGGCGAGGCATAGCAACCTATAGCCAGTTCCAACAGTTAACCCTTGGATTTATAGGTTAAGATTCCCTGCCCTTTCTCATCAAGACACACAAGGTACTTTATGGAACTTACTCTTGCAGTTCAGTAATTAGTTTTTCTTTTGCTTCAATTTCATCTCTCAGGCTGCTAATCTGCTTCTGATGAGTCTCGCGGTGACTTTGAATTTGCTGTTCAACAGCTTGCTAAAGAACAAAATGATCTGGTTATTTTATATCATGATCAAAAATTAACTTTTTGAATGGGGCTTTACATTTTTTTAAAACATTAGGGATACAGAAAATAAACAAGACAGGGAGAGTTTTAAAAGTGCACAAAATTCATAGTCTGAAGAGTCATTGTGTAATTAACATACAAGATTCAAATGAATATCCCAGATACAGTACATCACCACTTCAGGAAATTCTTTCTAAGCTATAGTTAGTATTAGCTTAAACTCAAAATATTATCTAAAGTAACATTGTATCTGAATACCATACATCAAATAATATGTATTTAAGAATATGAAGGGCTATATAAATCTTTCTCACAAAAAATTACATCTTAACTTATTAAGCATTTAATCTTATAACTTCACTTATCTGATAATGTAGCTATCTAATAGAATACAGTACTTTTATTAATTATATTGCACTACAATATCCTAAAGATCAATGTTTCAACAGCTACAGAATCACATAGCAATCTAAATTGTCTAATCTTAATCCATAGTACGCAAAGTATGTTTCCCATTTCTTTCCAACTTTTAAAACAGCCTTTTGTTTATGTAGTCAATTTTGCCATCGTAGCATAATCTGCCATTTTATTTTTCCAGCTCTCAATAGTCAATAATTCTTCTGCTTTCTATTTAGATGCCCATATACTCTAGCTGCAGTTAACATATACGCGAGTAGTTCTCATTGTGATCTTTCAATGTTGTGTGGCAAATTCTCCAATATTTCTCTGGTTCCATATCAAAACTAATTTTTAAAATTTGAATAAGTTTATTTTGAATAATTGATTAGAGTAAATTAAACTGTTACTTGCCTTGACTTCATTTGCAGTTTGAACCTTGTTTAAGTGCTCTTTCTCCATTTCATGAACTTTTTCTAGTGAAGATTTAAAGAAAGGGATTTTAGCTAACAGATACAAAAATAGCTTTTAATATACCTTAATAATGCTGAACAATCACTATATAGCATTTAAAAATATTAATATCATGCACAGCCATATGCCTAAAGCTCAAAAAGTAACATAAACCCTTAATTTTTGAACAGAATTACTGTACAGTATTTGCATTATCAGAACATATGTTCAGTCGCACACGCGCACACACACGGGCGCGCGCACACACGCACACACTCTTAATATCCAATGTCAAGGGTATAAAACATGCTCTGAGATAAACAGCCACCTGACAAGAAGTCATTTATCATGGCTGCCATGAAGCTGCAGTTTGAACTTCAGATCACAGTTCATATGTTTAAATCACAACACATGTTAAAAGCATAAATGTACGGTAACTCATACTTTGGGCTCGAAGCTCGACTAGCTCATCATTGAGGGAATCCACAGACTCTTCAAGCTGTCTTTTCTTCTGTTCCACATTTTGAAGATACTCTGTGAGTGATTTGATCTTGGCTTCATGCTTTCAGGAAGAAAATATGATTCACATTACAAGATGCTACATATAAAAAAACTATTGTATAAATTTAAATCAATAGTTTAAGCTATAAGGTCAAAACTAATATGTGGGGAGGTATCCCAATTATTCTACTAAGTTTTTAAACTATGTACATGTGAACAGAATATCCTTCAAAAGCTGTTGAAGAACACCTCTTATCCTGTGTCAATTGCAACAATATTCTCTTTTAGATTTGTGAGATTTGCTTAGTCTATTCTTGTATTTTTAAGATATAACTTGTCAGTGTCAAAATTTGAATCTGAAAGTTTAAATGCTCTTTAAGAAAAGTTAAGATGTTCTGAAGGTTGACACAGCAAAACCTTAACCACTGTCAATCCTGAGAAACAGGCCTAAAATATAGAAATCCATTACATGATAACATTGACTTTTGTCTTTTGAAGTGCATTAGGATTGAATATTTTCAGTGACTGTTTTCAGTATCAATCATAACAAACTCAGTAAACATGCATTTTTTTTAGCCAATGAAAAATGAGGATCTGAAAGAAGCCATCCCTTACATGAATGCTTACTATAAAGATACATTAGACACCTTGAATGCAATAAACAATTTTGAAAAGCTAAGTTAAGACTTCTGCAGATTAGCTATGCACAAGACATAAATCACAGACTTCCAAACCCAGTGGAAAATAATATGAAAACAAATATCATTTGTTTCTGCTTAAAAATTTAATTTGAATTCTTTATCAGCGAATATAAGCCATATGCTCTAGGCCAATGATGGTGAACCTTTTAGAGACCGAGTGTCCAAGGAGGAGGTGTACAGGCAGGTACTGTGTGTACCCACGCACCCATGTGACGTTGACATCACGCCTCTGGCAATATCACGTGGGTGTGTGCACACGCACGCACACACGCTGGTTCCCCCCACGCATGTGGTTGCCTCACCTCTTCTTTGACGCCACCTCCCAGGCAGGACATCAGCCTCCCTTTTCACCTCCCCATTGGCGGAGGGAGAGGGATGGGTGGGGAAGCGGCACTGCTATTGATGTGGGGCGGGGCTTGCCCCGGACAGCATGTGTGCTCACAGAAATGCCTCTATGTGCCACCTCTGGCACACGTGCCACAGGTTTGCCACCATTGCTCTAGGCCAGTGATGGCGAACCCTTTAGAGACCGAATCCCCGAATTGCAACCCAAAACCCACTTATTTATTACAAAGTGCCAACACAACAACAGGGGAGGAAGAAAACACTCCCATGGGGCTGCTGGGAAGAAGGGATGGGGCAAAATCTATGCTGGGGAGGGGGAAAGCACTCCCATTGGGCTGCTGGGCAGAAAGGGGGCAAACTCTAGGCTGGGGTGATTGCATGGGGTACCCACAGAGAGGGCTCTGAGTGCCACCTCTGCCATAGGCTTGCCATCACTGCTCTAGGCTAAACCCAATCTAGAAAAGACTAATTGAAATCAATATGACTTTAGTTAGTCATTTCAGCAGCCCTACTCTAGACATTCCAAACTAACACTGAATCTTATCTATTATTCCAACACCAAGGCTATGAGTGCCATTTGATATGTAATAAATACTGTAAAGGCACTCACAAGTAATGAGGTAAATTGGGGGAACCTCAAGATTCAGAAAAATCCTAAGGAGGAAGCCTAAGGGAGCCCAGTAATAATTAAGCACACTTAATGGTAATGGAACCTGGTTGGGCCAGCATTAACCACAGTGGGAGTGGCTGGAGTCTTGAGCAACAACAGTTCAAACTCATACATTTTGTTGCAGGTCCCTCTTTCACCAATAGTGAAAAGGTCTAATTTATCTATAAATCAAACTGGTATCCAGAATCAAAATGGAGAAACGACATAACTGCTACAGCCAAACCACACTTACCTGTGATATACGCAGCTGGCAGGCTGCTAGCTCTTTTTCATTCTCTTCCATTTTCTTATTGCTTTCTGTTTGTGTACTTTCTAATTGCTTGCAGCGTTTTACCATAGTTTTCACTTCAGATTTCATCTTACTGATATAAAGTCTTGCAACTGTAAATTCCTCATCTATCATGCCAGTTCCTTCTGGTTGCTAAGAAGAAAAACTAGTGTTTAGTTCCAAACATCTGAAACTTTACAAAATGATGCTGCAACACTCAGAACTCCAGCATTTCCTTCCTATCAGTGGGCCTGTTGTGTGACTTATTTGAACAAGGATCACGGTAAACTACAACCCACACAAAGTGAACCCCTCACCATTCAAGAAACAGCCATACTATTTATAACTGCCCAACTGAAGAGACCAAGCTGTGTAATTTTCTAAAGCTGACAAGTGGCACTTTCTATAATGATTAAAAGTCACATTTTGTTGCTACTTGAGCCCACCATGGAGAAAAGCTGGCTAGCTGCCATTTGCCCATTCAGAAGGCCACTCTGAATAATGCTATCCTCGCAAAATCATTCCAAAAGCATTCGAGGAGATAGTCCCCCAAAAAACAAAATGACTCCCAGATTTTAATGTTTTTTAAAAGAACAGTTTCACCTTACAACCAGTCTTTAAGTCAGGAGTAGGCGGCCCACGGCACCAAATAATTCGGCCCCTGCCCTCGCTCCAGTCGCCACCGCCAGAAATGGCCACAAAATCATTTATGGCTGTTGTAAACATGTTCATGACAGCCATAAATGGCGGGGGGACCACCAGTCCGGCCCCCTCAACTGTCTGAGGGAGTGTGACCCCGACTCAAAAAGGTTTGCAACCCCTGCTTTAAAGTGAACACCTTCAATCTTTCTAACATCACTGCCTCCAAAGTACTGTCTGGACATTAATCAAAAATAGCAAAATGTGGTGGGAGAAAAGCCAATGATAATTTATAACTTATTTATGCAATTGTCAGCATCTAAGATTCAGTTGATATAACTAAAATAATGTGTCTATATTTGTCGCCATTCACACAATGAGGGAAACCTTAGCAGGTTTTTCTTATGTCAAAGGTAGGAATGGAAAAGACAGGGACTAAAAATCAGAATGCTTGTCCCTATCTCTTCAATTTCCATTCCAAACAAGTTAGCATTAAAAAGGCAGCAAAGGCTCTCTTGAATTCCTGTGGTAAAGTTTAGCTCCCACTTACCTTCACATCATTATTGCCTACAGCAATTCCTATTTCAGCCAGGTCTTTCAACAGGGATGCCATCATTTCTGTTGCACGTTTTTTCTGGTGATTAGTCATTTCTTTAAGCTTTTGAAGTTCTGCATCTATACTAGTTAATATTATCTAGAACAGAAAGAGAAATATGCATCAAATAAACTATGAAAATTATGAACAATATGAAAATACATGGCTAGCACCCATTGTTCTCAGCAGCTAAGATCAATCAAAATATCTGTCAGAAGCACAGCTTTTCAAAGTGAACAGTCCCTTTTTTTTTCATAAAGTATGTATACATTTAGCAAAACTTGTTTTTTTCTACAAATATATGCTTTTCACAAAGTAGCCCACTGAAGAAGAGTAAGAATTTTCTAGGTGTTCTCTAAAAGAAAGATAACATAAAGTGTAAGCCTAAGTCAGCACATTGGCTGATCAGTGCTTTGGGGAATTGACTTAGACTTCTGGGAATTGAAGTCCAAAAAACCCTAAAGATTGGAAGGAAGTAGGAGAAATACAATTTAGTCTCCTTCAGCACAGAAAGTGATTGGATCTACTCAGTCCAGACATCTGGTCTTAAAATACCAATAAAATTAGACAAGGTAAAGTAAACTGAAGGTGTAAGATAAAGGGTGAAAGGTCACCCTTGCTTGAAAGTCAATCGTATCTGATTTTAGGGTTCAGTGATCATCTGTTTATAGCCAAAGAGCCAGTGCTGTTTGCATTTGGAGACATTTCCATGACTAGACACCAGAGTGCATGGCATGCTGTTTACCTTCCTATTGGTACCTATTTATTTACTTGCAATTTCTTGTTTTCAAACTCCTAGGATGGCAGGAACTAGGACAGAAATGGGAGTTCACTCCATCATGCAGCACTTGTGTCTCAAACGGTTGACCTCTTGACCTTCCACTCGTCAAGTTCAGCATCTTAATCACTAAGCCACCACAAACTGAAGATGTAGCATGTATTGCAAGGATCCTCTGGAAAGCTGTGCACCACATGTATACTACACAGAGGAATCTTGAAATACATATACAGTAGAACCCTGTATTACAGATGGCTTGCTTAAGGGAAAACCCACTTCACGGAAAGAAATCCTGAGAAAATGGTCCCACAATTGATGGGAAAAAATTGCTAGATGGGCAGTTTTTTTGGGTGTTCCAATGCGTCCCATGGTGGTGGGCGTTTGAAGCATTTCCGCTCTATTTTTGAAAATTTTTGTTGCATTTTGGCACCTCCAGAAGCATTCCCCCGCAACCAGGAAGTGCTGGAAATTCCCCCATCCCCTCATCAGCTGTTTGGCTGGGACTTTTCCTGCAATTACCATGGCTGACCACAAGATGGCACTGTCAAAAATGTCAAATATGCAATGAAAATCAATACAATCAGCTCCGGAGTTCACTAAAAAGCCAAAATAAAATAAAATAAAATCTTTCATCTTTCAAAACTCCTTCCAAAGTGCACTTTGGAATTTTTCGCTGTGTATTCACCACTTTAGAAAGAGTTTCGAACGGAAAAAATAAGTCCACTTGGCCCTTTTCTAACATCAGAAATGGAAATATTGTTTTTCAATGTATTCCTATGGGAAACCGCAATTCACGTTAAGGAAAAATCGTTTTTAGAAAACCCCCGCAGAATGGATTAATTCCATAAAGTGAGGGTTCACTGTACAAGAAACCTTGTTTCATTTTATTGATAAACAAACACTGGAGCAGTATACAACTTCCTAGTCAAGGATGCAAATTTCAGTCAACAGCAAACAGCCAACAGCCTATTTTTCACCATTGCCATTTTAGGCATACTTAATGGGGATGAAGCAAAGGGCCTTATCTGTGACATCCTCCAGATTACGGAATGTACTCCCTTAGCAGGTCATCCTTTTAAAAATCGTGAGCCACTCTGAGTCCCCCATTGGGAGAAAGGTGGCTTATAAATAAAATAATTTTTTTTAGTGTTTGTAAACTTCACACACTAACAACACAAATCCAGAAAAATACAAATTGAACAATTAATATTTTAGTTGACAACACATGGTCTTAATTGTAATTGTAATAGACTGACAATTGGCTAAGGGCAAAGAGGTCTTACTACCAAAACATGTAAGGATATCAGATGCATTTCAAAATCACCAGGAAAGCAATTTTATATCTCTGTGCCTATGTATTTACATTTGAAAAGGTACACGCAAGTGCATACAGACATTTTCCACAGGCATAAGCACAACATGAAGTCTTGCTAACTCTCCCAGCTATTTTTTTTATATATAAAAAAGATATTTCGGTTTTCAAGTAGGTCTACAAACATGCCACCCCCTCGAGCAACAAAAAAGGGATTTTGAAAAAAAAATTCTATTCCTTCTCCTAGTTTCTTACCGATTTCTGATTCAATTCATCACTAAGCAACTCATATTCCTTTGCTTTGTCTTCCACTTCTTGTGACTTTTGATCATAGTTGACAGCAAGCTCTTCAAGGGCTTGAAGGACTTCTTTCACCTCCTCTTTAGATGCATCATTTTCAGCTTGAAGGCGATTCAGTTCGGCTTGCATATTATCTTGGTCCCTCCTGGTAGATGCTAGAAGCTACACAGAAAAAGTATGCCAGTAGACTCTATATAGTGACTGTTAGTTTCTTAGCAGTTGCTTCTTGAACTGTAAAAATGACTACCTGTAGTTTATTCTTAGAAATCCTACACTTCTGCTGAGTCATTCCCCTTCTTTCTACTGAACAATTAATAATTTAGCATTTTAATATTAAGTTATTATAGAACTTTTTGGGCCAATCATGTGGTTTAGCTGGCTGGTCACTTGGTTCCTCCCACCGGAAGTAAAATGCGCCTGGCAATCTGTTTTGCAAGAGGATATAGATTTAAGGCTGCCATTTTCTCTGCTTAAACCAGGGTGCCCAAACTATGGCCCACAGGCCGAATCTGGCCCTTGACATCAATTCATCCAGTCCGTGCCACCCTCGTCACTTCCGTAAGCGGAAGTAAAATGTGCCCGTACAGGCGTAATTTATTTCCACTTCTGAGAGCGAAGTGCAAGCTGGATGAATTTGTGTCAGGGGCCAGATCCGGCACATGGGCAATAGTTTGAGCACCCCAGCTATACAACAATCAGTTTATTTAAAAGTTTTACAAAAACAACCATCATTTAAAATCCTGACAGGCTCTGAGTTTTCTAGACATCTGAATCTATAGTAGCTAATGTTATCTAGAATGGATAAAATTGACTAGTGTAATCAAGTAGAAAAAATTCAATTTGATTTCAGTATTTAACCTGAATACAGCCGATCATTCCAAAATAGTTTAAAAATAAGTTGACATGAATTTACATTTCAATAACAATCAAGTTTAACATATAACAGCAACAATAAAATTAAAATTCTCTGCTGCCAAATCACACACATGCTACATGATCTTGGTTCACCTCTCTTCCAGGAGGAACAGAGAAGATTTGAACTCCAGTCTGTGGTTCTACAACCAGGCACTAAAAACACCTTGAATGATATCAATAATCGATATAAACATACATGTATTTCTGTTACCGTGACACTGTATTCTGTAGTGCTATGCCAATTGTTTTTAGTGTAAATTGGATACAAAATGTGGAGCTGGAAAAATAGTTGTACAGCTCAAAATTGATAGATATGTAGTTGAAAAATAGGGGGGAAATAAGGTTTTGCTCACCTTTTTATTAAGTATAATGGCAAACAGTGTCATGAAATAATTTATGTAAGGGTTAGGAAGTGTTTAGGGTGGTACCTCATACAACAATTTTAATCCGTTCCACAGGGCTCATTGTTACACAAAACAATTGCTATACGATGCATGCATCGTATAGTAATTTTCCCTATGGGATACATCCTACAACGATTTTTTTCGCTAAGTGTTTTTTCCATTTCCCCCAAAACCTAATTGTTATACAATTTCGTTGCTATACGGGGCAATTGTTGTATGAGGTTCCACTGTACTTCCGTAAGTCAACCAAACTGCTCAAACCCAATGAAAGCAATTATAGCCAGAACTGCCTGTTCTTTGTCTTCACAATTTGTGTTTGGCTTTTTGGCTGGGGTGTGTGTGTTAATGGAACCTTTGTATAACAGAGTAAAGCTTACCTCTTCTTGATCCAACATCTGTGTTTTTAGTTTTTCTACCAACTGACTCTGTTGATTAATTTCTTCATCCTAAATTTAAAAAGAAAATAAATCAATTCATTCTAGAATTCATAAAAAGCAGCACACTATATAAAAAGTGGAACTACCTCAAATTTGTATCACATTACTTCAAATTTGGATGAAGAAAAACCTTGCATCCAGTTACGCTAATGGACTTGCAGGTTGTATTCCTCAGAACTACTGTTTCATGCCAAACAACAACTGATAAGACTTTTTAAAGATTTGACATGGTATGGAGGTGGCTGGTTTGTTTTAAAGAAGCCAGAATTAATAAAAATGGCAATCTAAAAATTTGACATAATTGAAGGACCTCTTCAGATTATGTTTAACTTTCAAACTGTATGCTCAAGCCAATCACACTCTGTATGAATTTATGTACGTAGTTTACACATACAAAAAAATGGGGAACTGTGTAAACAAGATGTATTTTAAAATATATACTATAAACACATACTTATTGCCTTGAGTGAGTATTACTAAAACCCAACAATTCCACCAAACAAAATGGTTACATGCAGCTTTATAAATTCGGTGTATAGATAAATGAACAGCCACAGAATAGAGTAAAAATGACCTTCCTATGCAATCAAAAGGTATGAAACCAAAATATACTTTCACTTAGAGCAGACATACTGAATCAGTGGGATCGGGTCAAGTTCTGAACCACTGATTCAGTAGAAATAAAAACTAGACACTGATCATGTTCTTGTGATGGCATACTCGATTCTGAAATGATCACTTTGATCTACAGATTGGAAAGTGTAACTAAGTTCCACTAATTTTCCTTGGTCAATTCTAAATGTGACTAAACTTAAATTTAGACGGTCTAAATTTAGATGAATTTAGATCTGTCGTTTTAGCATTAGATCTTCCAGATTATTTGAATATTCAACATCCATGCCAGACTACAGTTAATTTTACAATTTCCACCAATATTTCCTCCTTACTTCTAACTGGACTGATGGGACATATCTCTTTTTAACATTTATAGAGGGAGCATGTACACGTGTACTCTCAAGTCCCACTGAACTCTCTGAAATTTATTTCTGATGGAACAGCACAGGACTGCATCTTAAACTATTTTAAATCTGATGAAATGAGGTAGCAAATGGGTTACAAGCACATTAAACCTTAAAACATACCTTGTCGTCTAGTTGTTTATACAACTTAGCTATTTCTTCCTCACACTTTCTCCTTTCAGCATCAGTAAAATTGCCTATCACTCCAATAGTAGCAGTTGGTGTATCATTAGTAATAGTAATATCTTTATCCACTGCAAACGCTTCCAAATTGGCTTTTTCCTTGTCAAACTGTTCATCAACAGGAACAGTCTCTCCTTTAAAAAAAAAACACAAATGAACCATTTGTTTGAAATATCTCTACAAATTAACATTATATTAGGTTAGTTTCGGTAACATGACCATTTCAATGAAACCACATGATTCCGATTTGTAAGACCACAATGTTTGCCGATTCAACACTGCAGTTCTGACGTAAAACAAGTGATTTGTTTAACAAAAAGTTATTTACATCTCGATCTGTTAAAACGTCTTTGAACTGATCAAGTGACATGCATTTTTTAAAAAAATCTACATTGGGGAAAATTCTGCAGTATTTTGTGTGGGTGACAATTAAGAATGGTGGCAAAAATGCTTACAACTCCTAAGTTTAACTATGATTTTATATAGCCAGCCATGCTAGAACTTCTCCAGCTCAAAAACTTAAGATTGTTTTATCACATTGTCAAACAGAACATCCTTCTCTCACATGTTAAACTGCAACCAAAGATAGTACAAAACATCTGCCATGTTAACCCACCATTACGCCATCTATTGAGCTCATTTTCAAGCCACTGTATGGTGTTGCGCAATGTCTTGTTTCTCTCTTTTTCTCTTTCATATTTTTTCTTCCACTGTTCTGCAGTTAGTTCTACATTGACACACACTGTGTTCTTGATAGTCTTGGCTCTAGAAAGGAGAATTAAACATCAGCTATATTAAATGGATACAAGAATACTTATCAACTCACAAGGAAAT
This sequence comes from Bradypodion pumilum, assembly GCA_035047305.1. NCBI lineage: Eukaryota > Metazoa > Chordata > Lepidosauria > Squamata > Chamaeleonidae > Bradypodion > Bradypodion pumilum. The sequence goes on along the minus strand of JAWDJD010000006.1, from coordinate 17,395,008 downwards.
TTAGTTTTTACCAACAGCAATGCTTTATACTCTTTTCAATATGGCAACAACCAGCTGATTACTTTGTCACATCATGCAATGCTCCTGTATGTTTAACTTAAAATCTTAGCCAGGATCCATTTGAAAGAACTAGCTGCACAACAGATACCCCAACAAATCAGAGAAACTACCTACATGATTAACATTCTTTCTCTTTCTGGCCTTCATAGGCACTTAATTGATACTGTATTCTGTTTTTAATACAGAAGCACATGCAATCATACAGCATGAAAGCTTAATTTTATTATCTTCTGCACAGATTACACATAATATAAGGAGGTTAAAAAGATTTCAACTGATGTTCCATTTGTCCAAATCTGTAATAACCTCTATTGAAGAAAATTCAGTATTGACATGCTTTTAAGTAGCATTTTACAGAAACACTATTTAAAAGCATGAATGAAGGATTTACTTATTTTTATGAAAATGCACATGGGCCATCATTATAAAGAGTAGACTATGAGATATTTGCTGGAAGTATAAAACAGATTATTTTCCACATTTGTGTGTGTAGACTGTTCTATGATTATTCATGTGTTTAGCTTGCTACTCACCTTTGCCCAAACATCAGTGTAGATTTTGTTTCAGATTCATTATAAGATGATGGAGAGCAACAAATGACAATTGTGGTTCTACAGTTGCCACCTAATGAATCTTGTAAGATTCTAGTCATTTTACTGTCACGATATGGGACATACGTCTACAAATAAGAAAAAGGAGTTTTAGATACAGTTTATGAAACTATATGAATAAAGCTAATAGACTCTGATATATATTTTATACAACAACCTGCGTTGCACTGAACTTTAGTATATCTTCAAGCAAAATGTTCTTTCTGAAGATTCATTCTTATATATTGGAAATGTTTTTTATCTTATACAGAGTAAATACTGTCAAGGCACTTTATAAATATAAAAGCACAAAAATACAGTGTCATATAAATGCTGCTATATATTCACAGCAACTATTTCTTAGTTCAGCTTTGAAAATGTGCTATATTAATTTTCTTAATTTCAAACGAGCATTTTGTGTAACTCCTTTCAAAAATTAAAAAAGAAACAAATTCCAATTGGCAATTCATGCATTCATAAGTGAAACTGCATTGTTGCATTGCTATTGAATTATTTACTGAAATTAATTAATCCTAACCCAAAGTTTTCAAGCAGAGATATGCCTGAGCCCTGGTGGCACATTGGTAAAACTACTGTACTGTAACCTGTGAGTTCAACCCTGACCAGGGATCAATGTTGACTTGGCCTTCCATACTTCTGAGGTTGGTAAACTGTGTACCCATTATTTTGGGGGCAAAATGCTAATTAACTTGTGAATTGCCCAGAGAGTGCACTAAGTGCTATGGGATGATATAGAAGAGTGATTGCTTTGCTTTTTTGCTTTACTTACACTATTTTCAGCTAAAGCAGAAATGACATTTCCAAGAGCTGACAAAGACTTGTTGATATTCTTAGCTTCGTCTAGTACTGCACCTTCAGCTCCTGTTTTACTAACCTGAAATAGAAGGCATTATAAGAAACTTTAAATAAATATTTTATGAAATCTGGAAGAGGGACAGAAAGGAAGATAAGCCTGCAAAAGGTGTATAAAACATTCACAGGACTTTATAAAAGCAAAATTCTTATAGTATGCTATAAGGCTTGAAACCTGAAATATCCAAAGGCTTATAATTAAACATTGATTTATATTAAATTATCTCTATAATATAGCAGAGCAATATACACAATCCTTTTTTACCTCAATTCTTTGTGACTACTGCAAACATCTCAAGGTAGCATATTTGTCTAGATCCAAAAAGTACAGAAATCTTCTGAATACCTGCAAAATCTATTGATCCAGTGCAAAGCACTGAAATGAATTATGTTTCACATAACAAATGTAATGAATATATTTAATCAAGCATTTTCAAATAAAAGTTCTCTAATATCTGCCATAAAAATAAACACTATTTTGAGCTTTCTTTCTTTCTTTTTTTAAAGGGATCCATTCAAGACAGTGCCCTTTCTATTTAAATTAAATAATATGTGCAGATGAAAGCCCAGAACAGTTGTCAAACGTAGACATTATCAAAACTGTTTTAGTACATTAAATGTTAACATTTGTCAGAATCTCAGTAGCTAGGTCAAATTCCAGTACCACCACCTAAACATTTTAATTTTATTACTGGTGAGCAATTGGTTCCAGAAATATTTCCTTTTGTATTTATTTGTGCACATTGTTGTGATATCAACTAACAGATAGTAGGGTTATCTTTTAGTGCGAAAGAATCTGCATAGGAATTGAAATGACTGTGAAATGCAGTTTCTTTTGCTACATATAGACGATCGGCTCTTCCCAATCGCCAAGGCAGGGACTCCAACTTTTAATTCCACTGTTATTGTCCTTATTTATTATTACAGCACTGAATACAATAGAAATACTAAGGCCAAGTTCATTTCTAGGGCCTTACTGACAGAGGAATTTCTGAGTAAATGGTCTCTCATGCACTGTTTACTTCTTTCTAGTATCTTAAGTATCACTGCTCTCTCAGGAAAGGGGTAAGCACACATATACACATTTTTTTGACATGGTCCAAAAACAGGAATACGAAACTTAAAATGCAATTTAGTTTAATGACATGTTTTACTTGGTGCAGTTTTAAATTATATAAAAGTATTACCTTTTCACTACCTGCCAAGTCTACAAGATAAAGCTTCCCGCTCAATTTCTGTTCTGTCTGAGTATTTTCTTGCTTTACATTAATGAGAAAAATGCTATGACTTCGAGAGCTATGTTCATTCATGTCTGCAACAGAAATGTTTTAAAGAATTATATAAACATGCATTATAACAAAAATACTCGATTCTTATACCAGAAATTCTTCCGTACAGGATAAGGAACAGGTCTATAGAAGTTACTGTATGACTTTTCCAAATTCTACTTCTGTCTCTTTACTGAAGCACCCAAACAGTAGCAAAAGAAAATCCTTGTAAGGATTTTCCATACATGAGTTTTAGATATTTTCTAGTAATTATTAGCTAATAACAAACATCAATATATTTCCAACTTCTAATCAACCTGATCAGGAAAAATCTTGACTTTTCTCTCAATCCCTAATTGAGAAATGTATTCATTCTAATTAAAGAACAAAAAAAAGAGAATGTTTTTTTTAAAAATTGTACATAAAATTTTAGATACTTGTGAGATAAAAAAACATAATTTATATGAAGGATAGCATATGTGCCTTTATTTTAAAATACTGTAGTTGAGAAATCAATGACTTACTTGTAACTGCTACATGTCTGTTAGATTTTCCTTCATCTATAGTATCCATAACTTCATCTGGACTACATACAAAACGTTCAGTGCAGCCCTTGAAAATATAAACATCATATGAATAACATCCACAAGACCTCTAAATTTGGCTGGGTTATTTCAACAATCCTTACACTCACCTTCACATAAGGTACTCTATTCTTGTCCTCATGAACAGAAAGATTGGTCTTTGAGACTGAAAAATAAGAGACATTAGAACAGCTTTGTTCTTCCTGTCTGTGGAAAGGAACATGTGTTTCCTTCTTCTGGCACTCTGTTCTTAGCTGTAATAAACCAAACTCATCTAGAAAACTCACAGGTAAACCATTATCACTATGGTTGCATTACTACTCACTGAGGATACAGCTACTCATAATCTGGCAGCTGGATTAGTTATCAGTGTTTATAGTGGTTGATAGACCTGTGTTCCATGAATCTAACTACAATTGTTTTAGCCAGATTATCTGCCAGGACCAGATGTTGTGCCAATCATTCCCTACTACAATGAGACATATTTAGTATCTGACAATAACAGTAACAAATGCACTATCAATATCTTGTACTCCTTTTCCAAACCCAAGTACTACTCTCAAATTGATTCTGTATCTTGTTTTTAAGATTCATTTTCTTATTCTTATTCTCAAATGTTATCTTTGCTTTCTGTTAAATGGTTCCACTTTGGACTTCCACATAATTTTTCAAAAGCAAGCGCTAACAGAACATATATTCTCAGGTATAATCACATCATGTTTCACCTACAAATTAAACCACACCCCTCTCATCTTTTCTAGTTTTCAGTTCTAAAGCAGATAAATACAGGATCATCAAGTTCTATTATACCTTAGACACTTTCACCTTCAAAGAAAATAATAGTACTCACCATCCAAAAGGTCCCTTATTTTATCCAGATAAATTTCAAAATATGACACCTGAAATAATATAAATAGTTTAGTCAACACAATAATTCTTTCCCGGCTATGCAAAACCAGCAATTGAAATTCTGGATCTATCACTGTAAAAGCAGTTTGGAACCTATAAATATTTTACTACTGCAAAGTACTTTGAGAGTTAGTTGCTGAACGCTTGTGCACTTAAGTTAAGATTTCTCCATAAATATTATCTGTTGCATACCATATCAAGCAACTTGGTGTGGAAGTGACAATACCTATGGAAATTTCTTAAATTACAGTTATTTGTGTTTAAAACTGCTATCCTATTTGCATAACTGCACAACACAATTTCAGTCACTATAGACAAAAAGAAGTAGCAAAATATTTTACATTAGGTAAAAGTCGCCATTGCCCAAAAGCCAGTCATATCTGACTCTAGCGTTCGGTGCTCATCTCCATTTATTGCCAAAGAGCCAGTGCTGTCTACAGTGTCTGCAGACATTTTTGTGGACATGTGGGAGGCATGACTAGACACCGGAGTGCACGGAACACTTTTTACCTTCCCACTAAAGTGGTACCAATTTATGTACAGTGGAACCTCATACAACAATCGTTTCGTATAGCAACGAAATCACGTAACAATTAGGTTTGTGGGGGATGGTGTCCCACATAACAATTTTCCCTATGGGAAAAGTCGTACAACAATTTTTCAATGGGAAAAAATACTTAGTGAAAAAAATGTTGTATGATGCATTCCATAGGGAAAATCGCTATACGATACATGTATCGTATAGCAATTGTTTCATACAACAACGAGCCCCGTGGAACAGATTAAAATCATTGTAGTATGAGGTACCACTGTACTTGCAATTTCTTGCTTTTGAACTTCTACGTTGGCAGGAACTGTGACAGAGACAGGAGCTCACTCCATCGTGCAGCAGTCCGGTCTCAAACTGCCATCCTGCCGACCTTCCAATCATCAAGTTCAGCGTCTTTACATTACAACAGGTCAAATTCCATCACCCTTCACTGTTGGCTAGAACATCAGGAAGGCCACTCTGTAATGGAACTTTTATATCCAATGGATTTATTCTACCAATGAACATCTTGTACTTACAATTTTTCCAATGGACATCTTATATTGACAATAATACACTATTATTTGTTACATTTAAATCCTGCATTTCCTTCAATGAGTTCAAGGCAGTGTACATTGCACTTCTCCTCCCAAATATCTTACAAATTATGTCAGGCTGAGATAACATGGCTAGCCCACTGGACTTTATGGTCAAACTTTGGGTTCAAACCCAATTTCCTATTTCCCATTTCAATGAAGAAACCAAAAGCAAACTTTACCTTAATATGAAACTCCAAATTTTCATCCATGGAATAAATATAATTAAAAATATCTTGCACTATCCTTGGAATGATCCCCATTCCATCTGGATCATGTAGTGTCCCCTTGACAGGAACAAAGGAAAAATAAATGTAGTGGTTGCAAAGGCTGCATATCCCATACAATTTAGAACACTAATGAGGAAGGTATTTTAGATTATCTCTGCAACCAATATATCGTCCAAAGTTCTGAGTATGACCTGATTACCAAACTTAACAAAATGTCCTACTGACTTTATGTGTAAAGAAACAGCCACTTGTTTAATTCTATTAATGCAGTTAGTGAAAAATCCAAATCTAGTCTATGTACATTTAGTAGGGAGTTGAAGCCAATCAGGTTAAATTAGGTTTACAATAATAATGTCGTATCAGAAATTATTCTGGGTTGAAATGATTTTTGCAGAAGAAACTCCGCTCAGGGAATGCCCAAATGAGGCTCCTTTCATGTCCCCAAGAGCTGAGACAGAGACGGTTGCTCAATCCATCATAGAGTACCTGGCGAGCTTCTTAACCACTGAGCCACCGCAGCCCCAAGGTTTACAATGCTCAACTTTGGATGGACCATGGTTTACTAGCAAACAGCAACCTATCAGTTACTACTAGCAAGTACTGTAGATTTTTAAAAGTAAAAGAAAAGGTGCATTGTTAGTTGTACAATACCTCTTTGTATGTAAATTGCACTTACCTCCATAGTATGAGTCTTCCCAGATGACGTTTGCCCATAAGCAAATATTGTACCATTGTATCCCTCAAGTACATCTAGGGTAGAAGCAAATGTATGCTTATATTTCACAAAATCTCATGTAAAACCCTTTGCTTTGAGATAGATGCTATTTTATGTAAGATTTTTTCAAAAGCTTCGGGAAGGCTATAGCAAGGCTACGTATAGCACAGTATCATACATCTAATATATAAAAACAAATATAAAAGAAGAGCAGACACTAGATAAGATACTTCCTGTCAAAAGCTCAACATTATAGACAAGTGAAGTATTTATTTAAAATAAATAAATGTACTGCTGGATATCACATACAATTCTGCAACACTGACAAGGAAAACTTTTTAAACTATCTCTACAACCAACCTCGCATTTGTGAAGTCTTAACCCATAAAATGTATATTTAAATATCAGTACTAAAAGTTTCACCAGAAGATCCATTAAAGCATGGCTGAATAGCTCTTCTCGTTAAGTTAAAAAAAGTGATGCATAAACTAGTAAACTAAAATACAATAAATAGTTAAGCTAAACACATAGATACACCACCACAGGGAAAGTTGACTTCATAGTTTGCAATTATGATAGAAAAGGCTAAAAAAAATGGTCTGAAGACATATCAGATCTAAACATCATTTTTTCCACTGGACATATTAATTGCTTTGTGCCCCAACTACAATCTGTATTTTAAAAACATAGCTAAAAGATGAATAAAGTATTATGGCCAAAAAGCTTCACTTCTGACTCATGTTTTTATTTCTATATATATTAAGCAATCTCCTCTTACCTTTGACAATCTTTTTTGCACAATCATTATATACTTGCTCTTGTGATGTGTGCGACTGGAACACACGGTCAAACGCATAAGGCTTAGACTAGAAAAAAGATATCAAATAAAATATTATAAATAAAAACTATGACAAAATTATAAATTAACTTTTATGTTTTACTCTACACTTTAAGATTGCAGAAAAAAGAAAGCTAACATGTGACCAACATACATGAAGTACATAGACAAAGCTATTTCTTTTGCTTCAGAACTATCTGGTTTAGAACTGAAGTAAACCTCTAATACTCTTGTTAAAGTATTCCCTTGCTCAAAAGCCAGTCATATCCGACTCTAGGGTGCGGTGCTCATCTCCATTTACAGTGAAAGAGTTAATGCTGTCTACGTCTGTGGACATGTGGTAGGCATGACTTGATGTTGGAGCACATGAAACACTGTTACCTTCCCACCAAAGCAGCACCTATTTATCTACTTGCAATTTCTTGCTTTCAAACTGCTAGGTTGGCGGGACCTAGGACAGAGACGGAAGCTCACTCCATCATGCAGCACTTTGGTTTTGAACTGCTATCCTGCCGACCTTCCAGTCATCAAGTTCAGTGTCTTAAACACCAAGCTACCATCGTCCCATTTATAAGCCTCATACAATTTCATTATTAAACATTGTAGACTTTCTCCTTTGCTCTTTATTCAGCCAACTGAAAATGTAACATGAAAGGCTAGGGCAACTAAACAGTGTTTCACACCTTTATTTTCTTTATTTATTTGCATCAGAGTGCTGCACAATTTTAAAATTGGGATGTATATAAAATACAGATATAATTAAAGAAAAATTAGAATGTTAGGATACTATTTTTAACCTGAAGCAGGCTGCTTTAGTAGTGCCATATTTGCTAGAACATCTTTTGCACTTAGAGCTTCTGGGAATTGAAGTTCCAGAACACCTGGAGTGCCAAGGTTCACCATCACTGTTTTATGCTATCCATGGGTTTAGCCTAGCCTCTTCTGGTTTAATATTTAGAGCTTGAGAGATGTGCAGCAAAATCTTCCTCTATTTTAGCAGTTCAGCTATGGGTTGGTATCTACGAAGTGCACGGGTTTGGTGCGATAACACCTAATTTAATTCATTATATGCTAGCACCTCTTGATCTACTTCCAAAAGAGCAATGCCATCTAAATAACAGATTTTTTCAGCAGAGGTAGAATTGAGAAAGCCAGTAATAATTCTGCATGGTTCATTAGGACCTAAATCCACTTGTATGACATATACTATATTGCACAAGCATATTCTGCTGCAGAGTAGCATAGGGACAGAGCTGTTGCACATCAGTCTGAGCCAGACATTTCCCTAACTACTGTATGTTATTTCCGGCAGCAATTTTTTGTTTCATGTTTAGACAACTTTTTGGTAGGTAAGGATTCAATTTATTTGAATCCTTACCTAATGCAGGGGTGCCCAAACTTTCAGGCCGTGGGCCAGTCACGTGGTTCAGGGAGCTGGTCACTATGGCCCGGAGGCCACATCTGGCCCCAATGCCAATTTATCCGGCCCACGAAGCCCTTGTCGCTCCTATAAGCAGACCGTATGGGCACGTTTTACTTCTGTTTACAGGAGCGACAAGGGATTAGTGGGCCAGATGAATTGGCATTGGGAGCCGGATCTGGCCCCCGGGCTGTAGTTTGGGCACCCCTGGCCTAATGCAACAGGCTAATCTCCTATGCAGTAGCAAACATATAGTAAGCTATCAAGTGCAAGGAAGACCCTTTATCCTAACTGAGGTCCTGTACTCAATAATGAATTTGAAAGAATTCTGGTCCCTAGAAGTGCTTAAATCGAAGGAATTCACAATGAAGCACAATTAAGGCAAAATCAGCGTAAACATTATGGGTTGTTTTAGTCCTAAAAATTGTGGAATACATTAGATATCAGAACTTTAAAAAAAAAAGACATTAAAGTATCAGACAAAAATCACATATAGAATGAAGTATATCTAATGATCTGAGAACAATTTCTCAGATGAAACAGGAAATCCTTAAGCATAAAATAACGTACTGCAATAAACATGAATGTTTCAGTATGTCTTTATGTGTGCGTGAGCATGTATAAACACAGTCTTTCTCACCATGGAGAACCTGAGGCAACTCACAACAATTAAAACAATATAAGAATCAATAATTAAATATACCAATGAAAGCACTTTAAAGCAAACATTTATCAATACCAATAATTAAAAACTGAAGCACAAAATGAACAAACAATCCACATGAATAAACTATATGAAAAAAGAAGACTTCCAATTTGTAAGCTGGACACTGTTCAGTATTGTTCAAAGCATTCAGGACAAAAGGCAGGGCATGTAATACCCCTTAGATCAGTGGTTCCCAACCTTTTTTTTTGGCCATGTGCCACCTAAGCATCTCTAAAATTCTGATGCCTCCCACCTGTGACATATAATTCTTATTATTCAAAAAGTGAACTCCTATTCATGTGGAGGAAGCTTAAAAGGCCATTCAATGTTAATAACTCATTCTTGAATTACCCCCCTTGAAAATCAAATTTCCGTGTGTGTGTGTGTGCGCGCGCGCGCGCGTGCGTGCGCGCGCCCGCGCCCCATGTTTGGGAACCATGGCCATAGATGCTTCAGACTACCAGCTGCTATAATTTCTCATCACTGTCTACTCTGGAGCAACCAAGAGCCAACAAAAGTTGTGATTCACCACCTGAAAGAAGTATTGGTGCTGTCTCATTTACAAGCTGAATGTTGAAGAATTCAAGACTCAGGGAACAAATATCATCAGTATTTTAGGGGCACTTACTAAGATAATGTGCTGACCAAACCTGAGGAACTCTCACCATCAATAAAGATTTGCTGAGATGAGCAAAGATAATGGGAGGTGTAGCCCAAAACATTTGGGCAGGTCAACTTATGGCACACTGCACTAAAACATGCTTCTGAAATTTGTACAATGTCACTTATTTATCAATATACAGTATCGAGTATATAATACTTACAGAAAGTAACATAAGCAAGAGAGACAAATGGTGAGATGTTATTTCAGTACATGGAAAAACAGATCTTCCTGCCTTTTTCAAAAATGGTCACAGGAAAGCAACAGTTTCGGCAACTTTATTTCAAAACACACTGCTATAAGATATTTTGGTAAAATTCATGTCATTGTTTATAGGCAGCCAATTAAGATTCTTCAACCCAAAGATATGCTACTTAAATGTATAAAACATTCATCCAAAAATGTATGAAACGATTACAATACTTAACTGCAGGAAACATGCTGCTTCTGATTCTTCCACGCTTTCAAACAAGTAAGGTTTTCTTTTTCTTTTCTTTTTTAATCCAAGTAAAAAAAATACTTTATCCATATTAGTCAAATTAGTTTGACAAAATAAGCTTTGTGTTCTATTCTGATCAGAATTATAACATAGCTACACTGATATCCAACAACAGCCTTTGTAGTTCTACTGGACTAAAGTCCTACAATTCTCAAATGACTCATTTCACTAAACACTCCATTAAGCACTATGGAATTTGCAGTGAATAATCACAACTATCAGGTAATTATGCCAGGTCACAGAAACTACCAATACAGTACTATACTCTATCTTAGTTTCTGAATGTGTTTCAAACAGATCTTTTAAATTTGGAAGTCAAGTGAAAAGTCAGCAAGTGAAAACAAATATCAGAGTTGAAAAATGTAATGCAAAACTATTCACATACAACGCAATCACTTGTCTGGCTTTTTAAAAAAACAGCAATTTTCTAACAGTTCCCGATCTGTTCACAGATTCACACTGGCTTACCTAGATAGGCTAAAAAGGTACGCACATAACTTGCTCAGCAACAGTATCAACAAACGTTGCTCCAAACAAAATAACACCACTTCTAGTGATAGTACAAAGGTTTGTCATATGCCTATCTGACCTCTGCACAATAGCTGCTGTTTTTCTATACACAAAGATGATTCTGCCAACATGCGTGAATTAATAACACTCAGGGCAAAAGTCTCAACTTTATCTGGCGTAAAAGTTTCCAATATGGCAATGGACAGTCATTTGCCAATAGGCATAGGGAATTGAAGGATCAATTCCTGTGAGAAAGATAGAGCAAATACATAGGAGTGGCTAAGCTCTGTGGGAGCTGCAAAGGATTAGGGAACAAGTAGTCTCTTTCCCCATTAACTTCTTTGTAAGGCGCCTCTCAAAAAAGCTGCCAGTCTCCTAATTCTTTGCTGCTGCCACAAATTTTAGCTACTCCCATCCATTGTCTCTCCCCGCCCCCTTCAAACAGGCATAATTGCTGATATAGGTAGGCTTCATTCTCAACCTAAAAGTAACTGAAGATTCTTGTGAGGGCTCTACTTTTTTGCAGCAATTCCTACAATTCTGGCAGTGGGGAATTCCTGGCAAATTTGGGGGGTTGAAATTCAAAAAATACAGGGGTCCTATGACTACCTGCCAAAAATATTTCGAAAGAACACTTGAAACAAAAATGAAGACAAAATAATGCACCAGTGCATTTCTCCTAAAATAAGTACAAGTTAAACAAGTGAATGTGATCTGTACCTCATCTACTGATCAGGTTATTCAATGCCAACTACAGCTATCAAGGGCTCACAGAAATGATCATTATAGGACTGGCAGCAAATGTTATTATGTGCTTGTTTTACCCAATCCAAGGTGAGTCGGTGAGTCCACTTGCAGCATATACTTTGGAGAAGCTTGAGAAGGACAAGTTTCATCACAACAGAATTGGGGAAAAAGCCAAAATCTGAAATAAACATCACGTTGCAGAGCACCTAGGACAGTGTAGGCGAACCTATGGTATGTGTGCCAGAGGTGGCACACAGAGCCCTCTCTGCGGGCATGGATGCCAGCGCAAGCAAGCCCTGCACCGCTGGCACCAATGGCAGCACCACTTCCCCACCCACCTCTCTCCCTCAGCCAAAGGGGAGACTGAAATCCTGCCCAGGCAGTGGGGAGAAGGTAAGGGAACCAGACACCCCACACCCCTCCCATGAGGTAGAGGAGGTGGCACTTGGGCAGGTGTGGGATTTCAGCCACCCCTTGGGCGGAGGGAGAAGGGTGGGTGGGGATGCAGCGTCACCATTGGGCTGACAGCGGAGGCTGGGTGTGCGCGCACATGCAGTGCGTGCCTGCATGCCTTCACCTCCTTCTCAAGCACTGGGTATCTAAAATGTTCGCCATCACTGACCTATGGGAATGGTAAACAAATAATATTATCCAGCTTTTAATGCTAGAAAAAAATCTATTAAGCCCTAACAGCCAGGAACACAAGAACATCCTTTAACCCTATTTTGTAAAACCATGGCTAAAATCCTGTTGTGCAACTTTATGCTATACTGTGAGGATGAAATTACTGCATGTTGACCCTCCCCCTTTAGCTTCTAAGACTCCCCAGTAAAACCCTGTACAACAAATGCATTATACAATGAAAAAATTGTACAACGGAGAGAATTTTGGGGGAAATGGTGCATCGTACAACAAAATTTTTCATTATACAATGAAAAAATTGTACAACGGAGAGGATTTGGGGGGGAAATGGTGCATCATACAACAAAATTTTTCATCGTACGATGCAATGTCCTCCCCCCCCCCCCCCGCAGGATGCATTGCACCTGGGAGGTTTTGGGTTCAAAGCAGCTGGGGCGGTGGAGATTCCTTTAAGCTGCTTTGACTGGTGGCTCCTGAACCCCCGATCTCCACTTTGGGTTCAAAGCAGCCAAACAGGAGATCGGGGGTGCCAGTCAAAGCACCAAAAGGAATCCCCCCCCCCCAGCTGATTAGACCAGTGCTGCGCATGCCCACGATCTCAGCTTTGGATTCAAAGCAGAAGGGCGGCAGAGGGAAGGCTTCCCCTAGACACTCCGACACTCCCGCACATCACGTGCATGCGCAGCCAATGGTTCTGTATAATGAAAAAATCATACAATGAAGAGCCCCGTGGAACTGATTATTTTCGTTGTATGGGGTACCACTGTATTCAGAATATGTTAACACACTAAATGTCAAAATATATCTTCATAATCATATACCCAAAATCTCAATCTGTCCTAATCAGAAATGTCAAACTGCTGAGGAATGGGCCATTTAACTTACTTCGATACTCAATCAGATAACTACATATACGCCTAAAAGTTCATAAGGGACTTGGTAAGAAATAAGAATGAATAAGGCTGCAACAGCTAAGAAATCAACCAGACAGCCCTATACAGACCAATGTTCTTTGAACAAATAGTATACAATATATACATTAAGACAGGTGTTCTCAACCTACGGCCCACAGGCCGGATCCAGCCCACGGCACCAACTCATCTGGCCTGCAACCCTACTCCAGCCACTGCTTCCTCCACCACCACCTCAAGGCTTGTCTCCTCTGCTTGGGTTGGTGTGTTCCTAATGGCACCCCATAGTAGGGAGGATGTTGTAAGGCATCCGCCCTGCTATGGAGCGCCGTTAGGGACAAGCCAAGCAGAAGAGACAAGGATTGAGGCGGCGGCTGGAGTGAGGTCGCAGGCCAGATGAGATGATGCCATGCAGCTCCTCCAGGCTGGTAAGCAGGAAAGCGGCATGGGAGAGTGGTGGGTGGCTTGGGATGGCGGTGGCACCTATCCAGCCTGCCAACTGTCTGAGGGGGTGTGATCCAACCCCCAGCTTAAAAAGGTTGAGGACCCTTGAATTAAGACATGTATGTTTTTTAGACACTTGTGCATAAACTGACTGAATCAAAGGCACTGGTACAAATCTGGGGCAACTATGGGGTGAAGAAAGGAGACGCTCTTCCCAGCTAGAGTACAGCAATATCCCAATGGCTGGTTTGCAATCCATTCAGCATTTGTAGGATGTTTTAAATAGTCAGTGATTTAAATTAAGGCAAGAGGATATTTCTCCTGCTAAAAGAAAGCTGAGTGACATAAACATCTCCTTTAGGTACATCAACCACTAACACACTAGGGCAGGGGTTCTCAACCATTTCATGCCATGGGCCAGACAACTCTCCCTCAGACAGCTGAGCGGGTGGGACACGTGGTTCCCCTGCTGCGGGCACATTTGTGGCTGTTGTAAATGTGTCCACTTCCGGGTTCATCACCATGGGCCGGATGGAATGGCGTCAGGGGGCGGGTCTGGCCTGCAGGCCATAAGTTGCGAACCCCTACAGTAGGGAGTACTCAAACTAAGGTTACTTTGTGGTGCATATATCCTTTTGATATCTGCCATTTTACAAAACTATAGGGGGGAAACTTGCATTGTTTAGAAATCCTTTCAGTTTTGCGGATTATTTTCTTTCTTCTTTCACTCAAATTCATTTACCAAACTTTAAAGTACTACACATTTAGGGTCATGTATGTGGAAGGATGACTGTTATATGATTCAATAGATCATAAAACCAGAGTGTTACACAGCTCTCTCCCAGGTCATAACCAAAGCACTGGGGGCGGGGATCCACAAATGCACAATGTCATCAACCCCAGGTCAGAATGTCTTCAGGTAAACAGCAGATCACCTCTGATCTGTAGTATCTTTATTTAGGTAAACAATAAAGGGGCCTATTTAATATGCAAATCTAATTTATGTTCTCTAGTATGCTTTCAGAGAGGTTCAACTACCAAGGAAAACCTTCAAAAAAACCTATTAAAGCTTAACTTCAATATGCAGTACTTCTACAATACGGTAGTCCACATTTTATTTTCTGAAACACTGCACACTCAAAATATGTTCAAATAAATATAATTATTTTCTATAACTCAGTTCTGATGTCATATATCATTCTTCTGAAAACTACTGGCAAACTGCAAAAGTTGCAAAAACACAGACTGCTCGTGTAGCATCTTCTATCTAGTATGTAAAAAGTATAGCAAAAAAAGATGAGGTACAATGCAAATACCTTATGCATGCTAGAGAAACAGACATGCAATCAGCTACTAGACTACTTATAAGCTGCCTATATACCAAATGTTTAACTAGTCTTGGTTCATTAGCTCAATGAGTATCTTTAGGTTCAACAGAAAGAATATTTTCTCTCTCTCTGATCTTCCACCTCACTCTCCCAACAGAGCTGGGGATTATTTCAACTTCATTCCTGACTCTCTCATCAAAACCTAGCCACTACAAAGTTTGAAAATGGAAACAAAGTAAACTATAGGACAGACAACAACAAACAAATAACAAACAAATGTGACAAGTGGAAAGCAAGCCAAGGGACACACATTTACTAAGAGAGATGCACTGAAAAAAAGTACAAACAGTCAAGCTCAGAGGAACAGCCCTTGTATATGAAGAGGTTGTTTTCCTGTACGCAAGAGAAAGTACAGTAACTGCATATGTGAGCCACACCTTACTGCTCATTCTGATCCCTAGTTACTCATGGTTTCTGTATTTCCAATTACAGGAAGACACCACTGTCAAACTACTCAATACAATCAACCTATTTCCCTTTTGCGGTCAAGACTACACAAGTTCAGCAGGAGGTAGATGGATAACAGTTGGCCAGGATTTACTGGCTGACTGAGCAACAAGGCCATTTGCCTCCTTTAATTCTCTAGACAACACCACACACAGGCCTCATTCCCTTTATGTAAGCCTAACTAGGATTATTGCGCACTGCAGGGTTATCTTACTATCTCACATCCTATTAGGTCCTTGATACCTAATTTGTGAGGCTTCAAATTGTCCATGTTTCCCACTAATATTGACATGTTATTTCAACCCTTGCTCATCCATATCTCTCTTAACATGAAAGCTGCACCACAGATTTCATCCTAGTAAGAATGATCCACAAGGAATTACACTTCCACCCAGAGACATGGGGAGGACACAATGCTTTAATCCCTTGGAAGCCTGCCATATGTCTTACAGCTTTTATATTGTTCATCTTCAACAGCAGCCACAGAAGAATTCATGGTTTACAGATAGATAAGAGACAAGATATTGAACTGCTCTAACTCATAGCTGAGCTGGGATTTGAATCAAATCTCTGTCCTCACAGATACATACTGTAATACTTTGCCAGGTATTCAGTAGGATTATAAATTTAAAAAATGTTTTTCTTTTATTTTTAGTTCTTTCAGGGGTGTCTATCTTATTTTTGTCTTATGTTCACCAGTCTTTTATTTATTATTTATTATTATTTCAGTTTATATGCCGCCCCCTTGCAGCGCGACTCAGGGCAGCTAACAAAGTAACAAGTAACAAAACTAAACATAATATCACAAAGAGGAGAGTTCAAAAAAGTCCTGACAAAAAAAATGTTCAGGGAGAGTCCCCACAATAGCACCTCCATATCCTCCTCCAGGGAGTGCATTCTTTTAAGCAGAATCAAAATATCCAAGACAAAAAAAGCTATGAAGATGCTAGGCTTTTCCATTAACATGAAAGTGACTGCCTCTTTCGGGTCACTTTCTTTCATTTCATATTCATGTTCTATCTGACACTCACCCAAAAGCCTTAAAAATCTATAAAACTACCCAAAACAGTAAAAGCAAAGCAATAGAGAATCATTAAACTCCCAAAGCAGCCAAGGATACTACAAACCACCACCTCTCTCATACACAAACAGGGGGAAAATAGGAAAATAAAACACATACATACAAACAGCCCCTTCTCCAAAAAGCTAAGGGAAACAAGCAACGAAACAAAGGCAAACAATATAGAACAAGCAAAGCCTGTCCCCTATTTTAAAAAATGGGAACACTGTACAGGGAAATATCTCCCCTCCACTCACTTGATGTCGCAATTATCTTTTCTTCTTTGAGTTTCATGCAGCAGCAGCCAGGTATAAACAATAATCCAAGGGAAGGACCAGTCACACACAACACACCTGAAAACACCTCAAATATTTTTTTGTGGAGGGTTAAAAAATAATCCAAAAGCGGCAAGGTAAAATGAAAAGGATCTAAGATAAAACGAGACACAATCAGATACTGTAGTTCAAAATGGGAGAACACCAAGAACTAGCCCTATAGCAAACAAGTGAAACAAAAGAACTTGCCCACTAGGTTTCAACCACAACAGCCCCTCCATCCAACCCCTCCATCCAACAAAGCTGCAAACAAATCATAGCTATGAATTAAAAATTAAGGAAAAAGCAATAAAATAATAACCGAATGGCAACAACTGACAGCAAATAAAATAACATCAGCAACAAGTCAAAGGATCTACCTGGAGAATATGTTTTCAAATAGCTCTAGGGTACATCCTGTGGAAGGGCTTTCTTATTATCTGGTGACAAGAGCCACTGTGACACAACTGCATGGAAAAGTTTCCCAGCTCATTTGACAAAGGATGAAATGGTAGAAAATGCTAAAACTTTTCTGTCCTTTTCATTTGACATGAAACATTCATGCTTAGGAGGCTCTCTTTCAGGAATCAACAAAAAAATGAATGCAACAGTTTTGTTCTCTCTCCCCCCCCCATTTTTGATAACACAAAAATCTGATTCCTAGCGTTTTGATGGAATTTACAACTTTGCTTCTCCATAGTTACATTCCCAACCATCATATAATTAGCCTATGAGTGCATTCTTTTAAGCAGTATCAAATAGCCAAGACATAAAAAGCTATGAAGATGCTAGGTATTTAAAATATACATGTAATTGGTCAGCAACTGCTCTTTATAAATGTTTGCTCACTGTATTTCTCATTTTTTTTATCAACAACACAAAGGAAGCATTTTCTCTATATAAAATGAGGTAAATTAGATTCAGCCAAATAATAAGAATCTTTCAAAGTTCTGAATTCTAAATTTAGAATTATTTCAGGTGTTGTTGGAAGGTTGTTGTTGTTTTTTGTAATGAAGATCAACTTATCTAAAATATAAATTTTTCAGTTGTGGCAGGCAGTGTCTCTGAAAAATACAATCCAGTTTTTTTAATAAATTTTTTTAGACTTGATAGCTAACTAGAAAAGAGTGTAGGTTGTTTTTAAACAAAGTTCTCTGAGGAAAAAAAAGAGAAATGCTTACAAAAAAGAAAGCTCCTGTAAATAAATTACAGAAGTACTGTCAAATGAGTTGTGAGACTAGCCCAGATAGTTTTACCAAGGAAAGCCCTTTTTATGTAGCCCCACTATCTTCTCTCTTAAAGTGGGTTCTATCCAAAATTTTATAAACACCTGTTTTCCTTTGGCTATCTTTCCTCAGCTTTATTTATTTATAACTACAGTGATACCTCATACAACTATTTTAATCCATTCCACAGGGCTCGTTGTTGTATGAAACAATTGCTATACAATGCATTCATCACATAGCGATTTCCCCTATGGGATGCATCGTAGAGGCTTTTTTCGCCAAGTGGTTTTTTCCATAGAAAAATTGTTGCACCGATTTTTTCCATAGGGAAAATTGTTATGCAGGACACCATCCACCCCCCCCCAAAAAAAACCCCCTAATTGTTATGCAATTTCACGATTGTTGTATGAGGTTCCGCTGTACTTTAATTATTTAGTTAAGATAACATTTGAGGTATCACTAATGCCACTGGCTTCATAATATTAACTCCCACTAAATTCAATGGGCTCAATGCAGCCCAAGCGTCATATGTGCAAAAGGTTGTTAACTCAACTGTTTACATATTGTTTTATAACCTCCCACCAGCCCAGAGTATGGCAAAGTTCCTTGGGCTCACCATTTGATGTTTTCCAGCTATCTAACTGATGTGGTAAGAACACCTCCCCTTAGCATCAAAGTGTCAGCAGGTATCACCTCCCATGGTGGAGGGCGAACTGTGAAAACCATCAGGCAATTCCTATTACTAGTGTAATGAAGACTACCATTACTACTATATTCTACAGTGAAGGTATCTCTGACTTCACTGACTACAACATTATCCTCCCCCTAATCATGTGTACCATGTAAACTAACATTTCACAATTTTTATGAAGAGGCTATAGGAAGAGCCCTGGTGGCACCGTGGTTAAACTGCTGTACTGCAGCCAAAATGTGAGTTTGGTCCTGGCAGGGACCAAGGTTGAATCAGCCTACCATCCTTCCGAGGTGGGTAAAATGAGTACCCAGCAGGTTGAGGACAAAATGCTAATTACCTGTAAACCACCCAGAGAGTGCACTAAGCGCTATGAGGTGATACTTAAGTGTAGTTAGCCCATGAATACTAGTGCTATGCTAAACATGTTCGCCTTCGCAGTGGCACATGACTTTCGATGTTGACTGTTATCACTCATTCACTGAACTGATCCAGTTCGTTCAGGCAAAGGCTTATTACCCAAGGCAAGCTCGGTCGCTAAACCACGCAAGGGGGCTTTTGTTTTGGAAGTTCACGATCTCCTGAACTGCCTCTTGCAGCAAATTAGGCTTCTGAGGTCTTGGGAGACTTCTGAGATTTGATCTGTGGGCCCTAAACAAAACATAAGAGATCCAGTAGCCAACAGTTTTCGCAAGGAGTTTCTTCGGGGAAAGACAGCCATGGGGGGAAAGGGTGTGTGTGTGTGTGTTGCAGCCAGCGCCCAGTTTGGTGAGGGGGCCTCCAGTCCGTCCTGACTGGTGCCCATCATCCTTTCTAATTAGCCCTTCCCTCTCTCTCCTAATCCCACCCCACATTGCTCCTCACATTCCTGGCTGAGGCTCTGCTTTACCCTCCAAACTCTGCTCCGTCACTCAACCCTCCCGAGACCCCCTCGCCTTCCCCAGACACCACGGCTGTCCCCGACCCTACAGCCACCGCGCCCCCCCTCAAGGCCCTACAAAGGCCGCCTGGGCGCGCCCCCCCCTGCCCTCACCGCGATGACGACCGTGTCCTCGGCCTGGAACTTGGCGATATACTTGTCGCCCCGCGTCACCTCCGCGTCGTTGAGGGGCCTGAAGCGACACATCACTTTGATGTTGCACTCCGCCGGGTCCGCCATCTTAGGCCGCCGCCTTCGCCGCCGGGGTGCTCAGCCAGGCCCAAACGCCGCCGGTGGTGGTGGTGGTGAGGCCTCCGGCTTCTCCTTCACGTGGCTGTCCCCGGGGAAGGGGGCTTTCGCCGGCCTCCGGGCCGTAGCTCGAAGAATGGGGAAGGGCTGCTCCGCCCCAGGCCGCCACCGCCACTGCCTCCCTGCACTCACTTCCTTTCCAATATGGCAGCCATGGCGGCGGCGCCTGCCCTCCCTGCCTGCCTGCCTGCAGCCGGCGAATCCGGGCCCCTCCCCTTTTCCTCCGACTGAGGGCGGAGTCAACGGTAGGGGCAGCAGGCGGTGACGTCACCTTCTGCAGAAGACGCCGACCGTTGGCGCCGCCTCGCGCTGGCTGCGCACGCGCAAAGTCGGCCCTCCTCCTCCTCCTCCTCCTCTTCTTCATCCGATCCTCCCGTCCCCGCCCTTTGAATAATGTCAAGTTAGAAGCAATGGTGTTCCAGGTGGCAATGTGTGGGTGTGAGAGCTGGACCATTAGGAAAGCTGAGCGCAGAAGAATAGACGCCTTTGAAATGTGGTGTTTTGTAAATGTGGTGTTACAAAATTATCAACATACTCCCACCCCACATATACACATTTAACCCCTAAAAAGCTCTAAATCTAAGGCTCTAAAAACCCTAAAAACTAAAAACTATACAGAAGCTCCCTCATAGACAGCATTGCACTGCATTCAAAGCCAGAACGGCTTTTGGGTAGAAACTATTTCTCAAGCGGCTGGTCCTGGTCTTTATGACCCTATACCTTCTTCTAGAAGGCAGAAGCTGAAAGAGATCATTTCCGGGGTGCGTACTACCTTGCGCAATCTCTACAGCTTTCTTATAACACCTGGTGGCGCATAGATTTGATCTAGAGTGGGAAGAGTACGCCCGATTATCCCCTACGCAGTCTTTACGACCCTGGACAGCATTGTTCTTTCCCTAGCTGTACAACTCCCAAACCATGCACACAGACCATAGGTTAACACACTCTATGGTACAGTGGTAGAATGCTAACAGCAGGTCCTTTGAAAGATTGTTCTTCCTGAGGATTCTCGAAGTATAACCTCTGCTGTGCTCTCTTCATCAGATTTTTGGTGTTTGCTCCCCATGTTAGATCATCCCTCAGCTCCATTCCCAGAAATCGAGTCCCCTGGATGGCAAAGAGAACAAGTATGTCAATATTAGAAGAAATCAACCCTGACTGTTCATTGGAGGGATAAATAGTGAAGATGAAGCTAAAGTACTTTCGGCATCAAATGAGAAGGGAGGACTCACTTGAGAAGGCCTTGATGCTGGGAAAGGTGGAGGGCAAGAGAAGAAGGGGGCATCCAAAGATGACATGGCTAGATGATATTGTAGACACAATGGGCACAGAGCTCGGCGGGCTGAGGAGGATGGTGGAGGACAGAGGTGCCTGGAGGAAAATGGTCCATGGGGTCGCAAAGGGTCGGAATCGACTGTGCGACTGAACAACAAAAAAAGAAAAAAGAAAAGAAGAAGCGACTGTTGAATAGTCCGTCGAACCTCCTTGCGCGCGCAATGGAAGGGCGTTTCTGAGTCGTGGTTTACATCCACCAAGTTATGATAATACAGTGTTTAAACAAGAACTCAGTAACATCTAAAAATAAAATCATTTGCAGTCACTATTATGTGTGTAGAATCCATTCAAGGGGTGGGTGGGGGATCAGCCTACAAATTCAGTTATTAAAGTTCCTCAGGCTGCTCTGCTTCTACACACTTATTTGGAAATAAGTCCCATTAAAGCTTAAGTCTCAATAAATATATAATTGCTACATTACTGTAGTTTCTTTTTCATTATATAATGTTGTACAGTATAAGAAGGGTAAAGGGACTGCGGTGGACGCTGTGAAGTTGACTGGAAGGCTGGCAGGTTAGCATTTCAAGATCGGAGTGTTGCACAACGGAGTGGGCTCTCGTCTGTCCCAGCTCCTGCCAACCTAGCAGTTCAAAAACAAGAAATTGCAAGTACTGGCTACTGCAGATAAATAGTTACTGCTTCAGCAGGAAAGTTAACAGCATTTCATGCTCTCTAGACGTCTAATCATGCCTGCCACATGTCCACAGATCACAGAGATGTCTGCAGATGCATACAGTGCTGTCTCTAGCTGTAAATGGAGATGAACACCACACCCTTGAGTCAGATTCAACTGGCTTTTGAGTAAGGGAGACCATTACCTTTATAAGAGGGCTACACAGAAAGAGCCTCCTCGAAGATTGTGGCATTTCTGAACCACAATCGGGCATACCCCAGGCAAGAGCAAACTTGTGCCAGATAATCTTTCTGGGTCAGACGAAAGGAACTACATAACATAATGAATTAACCAAAAGGTGGCTTCATTTTGTCAGTTTCACGTCTAGCCTAGACATGGAAGATGAAGAAGCTTTATAAGAAGAATACAATTTTATTTTCAACAATTGAGTTTGATGCCAAAGAGGGAAGCTAAAGCATTATGAAAAATACAGGAATAGATTTTTTTTATTTTTTAAAAAAGAACAATTTGGTCATTTATCTATCAAGGAATCAGCGAACATCTGTTATAGACCCCTGAACATTGCATGCGGTTTCAATACATAAGTATTGGTGATGTCTGTTTTACTGAATTATAAAAGGAAGCTGTGATTTATTTGTTTGTTTTGATTTATATAGCCACCCACTTGCCATGGCGACTCAGGGTGGCTTACAATCAGCAAAACAACACAGCACAAAATCAAAAAATGATACAAAAAGTGATACAGAAGCCATGGGATTGCTCTGTCATAGGGATATTCACGGGCAAGCTATTCTTAGGAAGGTGGTCTGTCATAGAACCATAAAACTATATAATTGGAAGCCCCTCCCCAAATGGTCATCAAGTCCAAATATCAGCAAACAAGGAAATCCATAGCTTAGGCACTCCTATGAACAGTAGCAAATGTCATTGCAAATTACAGTACAGTATTTGTGTTCTTAGCAGAGAATACCCAGTAACTTAAAAAATTAAAAGGTTACCCAGAACATATTCTGAAAACAATTATGCTGCAGAATCCAGATAATTTCTGCAGGAAGGAGACTTTGTAAGAATACTGAAACTTTGGTAAGAGTTTAAAATGGGCTAAATGCATCATAGGTACTATATGTTGTATGTTTTAAAGACGTTCCCTCTTTGTAATCAAATGATATTAAAGATGCGGGGTGGAACTGTCTATAATATCTTACACTCATTTTCATGGTGCATCACTTCCTACGCAGTCTGAAGGCATTCTGGCAACTGGATCCTAATCAATTCTTTTCTGGTAAGCAGGGCATAATAATGTCTCTACTAAGGTTCCTTTTTAGTAGACCTGTTCATGCCACTAGTTTTATTGGACCAGGTTCAAGGACAGTTTTAAGCAAAATAAAACTGCCACACAGTCAATATATGGGTACATCTTTTAAATCTGAGTTCATTTAAGGGCAGTCAAAATTGGCAGCCACTTGTTTCCACTAAAGCACTTTTTAAATGGGATTGACATAAATAAGGCATAAAGGAGCTCTTTCTTGGCAAAAAAAAACATAGCAGCTCGGAATGCCTAAAAAATCCTGAGTATTTTCCCAAAGCGCTTTCGATACTGTACTTGTTAAAGGCTATGGTTGATGATACAATCTCTATTTGGCACCCTTCCAATTTGTATAGTGGCTATACATCACACATCTAACATCTTAATAATAAAGGATTTGGTATTACCATTTAAAATATGATTTTAAGTTCCATGTAACTTGTCAGATAGATTGCTGTTTTTGCTGCAAAAGCTAAAATAGCTAAGTATCTTGCACTATCTTGGCAAATGTTTCCTAGGAAGTATGTTCTTCTGAACCCAGAAGGACTTCTTTCTAGGAAGACTTCTAATGTGACCTTATACATACCTCCTCAGTTGAGTTCAATGAAGCCTTTTATCAGGTAAGCAGATGTGACTTGCCCATCTTCCTCCATCTTGATTACTGAGTCACAAACTTATTTTACAGTGCAACTGAACTTTATTAACAAACTTAACAGTGCTCTAACAAAGGAAACACAACTTGTCCAGCATCTCCAAGATGACAAGTTGCATCACCATGGTCTATTGTTGTCTTTTGGCAGCCCAGTTACTTCACCTATTACAAATCCCATTCTTTTAAATCCAATTCACATGCCGCTAGGAATGAGAGCAGGTTGCGGGTCAGGCTGTTCTGTGGGTCCTAGGCTGTCAAACCTGGTCCCCACTTAATCTCCTGAGGATGGAATGACTTTCTTACTTTTGGCGTTCATGTCAGTTTTGCTCTCCCCAGTAGGAGGGCTTCACAGCTACTGGTTTTTAACCTGCCTTTCCACTACTAGAAGATCCTTTATTTGGACCAACACCCTGTCCACTTGTCCTATTTAAAGATGAGGGTCCACCCCAGTTATAATATCTCTTACATGGACTCCAGGCTCTCCTTGCGTCTGTACTGCAGAGGACCAGGAGGCAGTTTTCCCTGCTATATCTTGATCCTCTCCTTCCCCAATCTTCTTCCATATCTCCTCCATCACCAAATGACCCAGCTCCTCAAGGTCCTCCACCCCTTTACTTCTAGAAGCTTCTCCATTATTTCTGATGCCTCCTTCCCCACCAAATCCTCATCTTTTATGGGGAAAGCAACGGCCTTCCTCTGAATCATTTGTGTCCCAGTCAACAGGGTTAGCAGACACAGCAGACCATGAACAATGTAGGTTTCTTCTTCACAGCAGGTATTGGATTGTAACTGCACAATGCAATCCAATGCACAGTTACTACTTGTTGTGTATGTATGCGTGCATGTTCATTGTACTGTAAAGGCAAGAATGTAACCACTCCAAATACAAACGATCTCTGCTGTAAAGGAACGCTAGCAGACAGCCCATAGAGGGCAGCTGCGAGCGTTCAGTCTCACATGGTTCACATTGCTCAATCACGGACAGCCGCGGGAAAACCTTCCCCGCATTCAGCAGCTGAAGAAAGAGGCGTGCCTGGGCGAGGCCACGCCGGTAGCAGCCAATGAGCTACCGTGCTACAAGATTCAAATATAGAGGGCTACTGTATATATTGAGATGTATCACCGCCATTACCTCATGCTTCACCGGAACACCATGCAATAAACCTGTGTTAAACCAACCCTTCGGTTGTCCTGTTGTCTTTGGTCCCATACACTAAACTACTAGAATGAGGTTTACTCTCATCCATGTACTAAATATTTATATCTCAAGAGAAACAAAGTTCACAGTAATAAATCTAATCCCAATCAGGGATCTTCTGTTATTTTAGTTGTAAATAGCCACTCTGATCTTCTGTTATTATTAGTTGTAAATAGCTATCTGTTATGCTAGCCAATCATTGTGTATCTCTGTATCTGATATGTGTACAATAATGCCATTAAGTCTCAGTCTTATGTCTGACAAAGTGGACTTGATTCACAAAGCCTAACATTAAAATACAGGAGTTAGTCTTTAAGGTGCCGCAATGTTTTGTTTTTTTTTGTCTTGTTTTCTCTCTGATATGCTTGCACAGACTAACACATCTATCACTTCAAAAATCTCAACTAAGAATGCATCAAAGGGGATTAAATCTCATTGACCACAGCGGGACCATTTTATTTAAAAGCTCTCTACACTGTCCTTCAGTAGAGCTTCAACAGTTATTTACAAAACAAATGCAAATAAAATTATTAAGAAACATAGTCAAAATTATTTTCACAAAATATGGCTGCAATCCCATATCCCATATTAGCAGTAGACAAGTATATGGTTACATTATTAAGGATGTTGAAATGCCTGAGTAAACATGCTTAGAATTGTATTTCTATAATTACTTTGCAATCATATGCACATTTTAGAAGTCCCATTTAGCTTGTTTTAAAAAGCAGAGGTCAAAAAACATGAAGGAAATAACCATTATGTTCATCGATCTGTCTGTTAATGCGTTAGATGTTTCTTTAATAGGTAAAGGTAAAGGTTTCCCTTGCTCGAAAGCCAGTCATATCCGACTCTAGGGTGCAGTGCTCATCTCTGTTTCTAAGCCGAAGAGCCAGCGCTGTCTGCTTTTGCAGACGTTTCCGTAGTCATGTGGCAGGCGTGACTAGACACCGGAGAGCACGAAATGCTGTTACCTTCCCACCGAAGTGGTCCCTATTTATCTACTTGCAATTTCTTGCTTTCGAACTGCTAGGTTGGCAGGAGCTGGGACGAAGACGGAAGCTCATTTCCGTCCTGCAGTACTCGGGAATCGAACTGCTGACCTTCCGCTTCCCAGTCAGCGTCTTAGCCCTTAACGACCCTTTTTTAAATAAGTACATATACCCACATAGATAATTAACAAAACCTTTACCATATATTCTTAAGATAATTAACAAAGCCTTTACCGTATATTCTTAAGAGTCACTTCCAAATTTATTTAAATTTATTTCTTCAATGGTGCATTTAGATTTCAAATCATTCTTGAGTAAAAAGAAGACAATGCTAAGTGTATTAAGATAAAAGTATGAGATGTTAACAGTGGAGCAGGTTTTCAAGAAAATGAAACCTGTTCTTTCACTATGAGAGAGGTTTTTAAAAGAATTAGAAATGTAGGTAAACCCTTAAATCTTATCCTCATGGTTAAGGTATACCTGTCAAGTTATGGATTTGGAAATAAGGGAAATTTCCTGGCAAATAAGGGATACTTGACAGCTATGCTTATCCTGTGCTGCCCTCCAATGACAGCAATGGGGTATTGCAGTCTAATTAATAAGGGGTGACAGCGGGAAAGAGGGTAAAATAAGGGGTTTCCCCGGCCAATAAGGGATACTTGACAGCTATGGGTTAAGGTCACGTCATTTTCATGTTGTTTGTTGAGAGGTTCATTTGATTCTAGTATCATTGGAATTGTGGTCAATTGTCCCGTTACTTGTTTTACCCAGTGATCTGCCACTTTAGGGCAATATGCTATGCTATACTGTACAGTACGTATTCCTATATTCCTATGCTGAATCCAAAGCCTGATTAGCCATGATGATTTCTGACCTACAGCAGAGGACTGAGCAGCACATATTGTTGTTGAAACAGCTTTTTAGTTATCTCATTACACCTTGAGGGGTGTATGTTTTTCCACAAAATATCGTAGGCATTTAGGGTAGCAAACCATGTTTTGAGTCTTCTTATGGAGATGTGTTGCAACAAGTCCATTGAGCTAACACAGTTAAACCTTAAAGGAGTGTTCTGTCTCTATGAAGGTGAAACAGAGCTACAATACTTTGCAACTTAATATGGTAAATGCTGTAGGCAATTTATTCACTAGGAAAAGGGTGTGACTACATTTTTAAAAAGGCCACTGTTGTTTGAAGGGGTCTGAGGTAAAATTCCCAGCTGGTACATCATTCCAAAGATATTCTCATGACCATTTTTGAAATAAAATGTAGGGAATGCCATAATCATAACCATGGTCTAATCCAGGGATGCACCCCTTTTGGGGGGGGGGGGGCTGCAGGCCTGACTATGTTCCCCAGACAGCTGATCAGGCTGGTCATGTGGTCCCTCCCACCGGAAACAGAAGCAAAACGCATCCCCTTGATGTGCAGAACGCATTTACGACATGCCTTACTTCTGCTTCAGGAAATGGAGAGGGCGTCGGGGGCCAGATGAATTGGCACACCTGACTTATAGTGACCTTAATAGTGTTTTCAAGGTATGCGCAACATCTAAGTACCAGTTTTAGCATTGCCCCTTCCCCTCGAAGGAATCTGAACTCTACTGAATCCTATCCCCTACATTACACTACCTTGGTTAATGTAATAGTAAATGTAGTGTATTTACACTGTTAGTGTTACTAACAGTACACTGGAAACCAGAGCAGTATTGTGGTTAGAGTCTAGAGATGAGGGTTATTTTCCACTCATAGCTATGAAACTAATGTATGTCTGGGAGGTGTTCTACTAAATGTACCAAATAAGGTATTCTCATACCTGTCAAGTTTTGGATTTGGAAATAAAGGAAATTTCCCAGCAAATAAGGGATACTTGACAGCTATGCTTATCCTGTGCTGCCCTCCAATGGCGGCAATAGGGCTTTGCAGTCTAATTAATAAGGGATGACGGCGGGAAAGGGGGTAAAATAAGGGCTTTTCCTGGCCAATAAGGGATACTTGACAGCTATGGGTATTCCGCACCTGAAATTGGGTGAAA
The DNA here is from genome assembly GCA_035047305.1 of Bradypodion pumilum. Taxonomy (NCBI): domain Eukaryota; kingdom Metazoa; phylum Chordata; class Lepidosauria; order Squamata; family Chamaeleonidae; genus Bradypodion; species Bradypodion pumilum. The sequence goes on along the minus strand of JAWDJD010000006.1, from coordinate 17,366,777 downwards.
GGTATTTGTTATTTCTGCTCAGGCAGCGAAATGTCTGGGCCCAGCTCTCCTTGTACAGTACTTCTTAAACTTGCTTCCTGCCCAAGTAAACTGGAGCATAGTAGCCAGTCAGCAGCATGGAAATAATGCTGTCATTCCAATTGGCTTCAATGCATTGAGTGGGATGTAGGTGTCCAAAATTGGGAGGGTCAGACATGCTTTGGGAAAGAGTTTAGAAATATTGCCCTTTGGGACTACTCGTATCTTGGAGACTTCTGGGAGCTGTGGTTCTTAAAAGCTATGGTGTGTGTCAGTGGGAAAGTACACAATTGCCCCCTTTCTCTCCTCTGAAATTAGTGTTGGAGATGTGTTATTTCAATCCTTATTTTCCAAGCAAAACAAGAAGGTGAGTAATCTCTGGGTAAAGATAGGCAGACATTCCAAAGTCTGGTTGAAACGTTTCCCTTCCCAAAGCACAGTTTCTATAAGGCATTTGTTTTAAGGCAGAGCTTCTGTTCAGGGCTGGGTTGAGAGGCAGAGCATTTGCTGCCCTGGTACTTGTTCTCTGAGAGCTCCTGTCAGAGGCTATCTATTCAATTATCGACTCAACAGCTGACACAAAGGATGCAAAAGTTCATCCTCATTTGTGCAGCTGGCGCCACTGCCTTGAAGACAAATGTCAAGCTAAAACAAACTTTCTGAGAAAAGCCACTCTGCAGGGTGTGTCAACTGAAAAGGCCCTGCTTTGCGGTATATTAGCCAAAGCTAAAATAAATAAATAAAGGACTTTGGGACACAGCTGTTGTGCAAGATGCCAGGAGCAAAGATAGCGCTTAGAGTAGTTCTTAGTAACTGTCAACTTGTCAAGAGTAGAGTGTTGTTCAAGTAGGCATTTTTCATACTGGTGTTTCACCTGGGAACAGTATTGGTAAGGCTTTGACTGCCATTGGCTCAGTTGCTCTGTCATCACAGTCTGTGAGCCCAGGAGTAAACAGCTGAGGGCCAAAATTGATACAATGCAAGTAAATTTGCAGGTTTGTGATGAAGCCAGGAAAGAGCTATAGCGGTTTTCAAATACCAGCACAGAATTGGATTTACCATGCAAACTGACAGGATTTTGATAGGGATGGATTATTCTTCCATTTATTATTGTTCTGTGTATAGTATTTATTTATGCAGAATTTTACAATCAGGATCTAATTCTAATGCCTGAAATTCAGCAATACTAAAGTAGTCCCACTGAATCTATGGGGATCTGATGATTCAGTTCCTATGCACGTTCTATTGATTCTATAAGTTTATTTTACCTTGGACTTAATACTGAATTTCATCCAATAATGATCTATAAATAAATGTATTCACATGATGCCAAGTAGAACTGCAATGCTAAATACATAAACTGATGAGTAAGCCCTGCTGTACTCTATAGAAGCTGCTTCTGATTGAATAAACCCCATTAATATTTCCTTTGTAAATAAGTCTCTTTCAGTTCAGTGATGGTGACTGCCCAAGTCAATTGTCCTTAGCACTGTAACCTCGGGCTCTTACAGTTATTGTTCATCTCTCACAATTAACCTTGAAGAGTGTATATTTCACCTGTTACCATATAAAAATAACATTTTAGGCTTATTTACTGCAGGGTTTGGCCAATTCTGGGGCTTACTATAACTACATAATAATGTAATTTGTTAAAAAGGATTAGTAGTCAGCAAATTTGATTTGATCTAAAAAAATAATTTGACTCAATTGTCAGCAAAGGTACATAGGTAGGCTCAAATGGAACTCCCCCCCCCCATCCCATTTAACAGTCAAATAGATTAAGAGCCCTGGTGGTGCAATGGTTAAACTACTGTATGGTAGCCAAAACATTGTGAGTTCAATCCTGATGGAGATTTCAGCTGTATTTTAACTTTGCTATATATAATATATAATAGGAAGTAAAGATTAGCAATATGTTTTAACAAGGAGCATTTTTTTATTGTTTGGAATTATACAACAGAGTGAGCCTGACAATAAAGCAGGTATACAACCTTAGAAAACTGACTACATGATTACACAATTGTGATTCCCATGGGGTATACATCTTTATTTGGAGTATGACAGATACCTGGGCAATTAAAACTAGTAACTAGCAATATGAGTGTTGCTATATGGAGTCAAAGCTTGGACATTGACTAAAGCATCTGAAAAGAAAATCAAAGCTTTTGAAATGTGGATCTACAGACGGCTACTAAGGATATCATGGATTGACCATGTGATTAATGTAGAAGTATTGTGCTGGATGGATAAAGAACAAAGACTCTTTAAGACCATTAAGCAAAGAAAGCTCCAATACCTATATACCTGTTTTAGTGTATGGGACCAAAGACACCCGGACAGCCGAAGAGCTGGCTTAACACAACTTTATTACATGCTGGTCAGAGGGAACATGAGGTAATGGCGGACGAACAGCTCAATATATACAGTGGCTATACATTTGAATGTGGCTCCTTGATAGCCTATTGGCTACAGGCTGCGTGACGTCATTGCAGGTCACGCCCTTCTTGTCCAGGTGAAGGTAGTGGCGGGAATCTTCCCGCGCTGTTGTTCTAGGTGAGTCTTGGACCAATGAGCTTGGACGCTCGCTATTGCCATCTAGTGGTCACTAGCTCGCGTCCTATTAAGGTTACAGTGATGCAGCTGGAGGTTACAATGTTGCACATAGAAAAGGTTACATTGGATACACATGGATAGGTACATTGTTTAAAGGCACAGGCTTTAGGACACAACACCCCTCCCCCCTAGGATGAGAGAAAGTCTCTTAGCCAAGATGGTTTATTGCACTCGCGTTTGGGCCGCGATTTGGGTTGGCCCACCCGGGGGCCGCTCCCGCTTCCTTGTTCCCTGGATCCTTGTCCTGTAATGGGAGAGGGAGACTTGTTAGAGGCTTGCTGCGGTTTTGCAGCTTTAGGGGAAAGGGTAGATTCCGTTGTGGTTGAACCAGGGGCACCAGGGGCTAACGTAAAACCCCTCTTCTCGCTTGGATGGGTGGGGGACCACTCCAAAACCCCCCCCCGGTTCCGAAAATCAAAATCAAACTCTGTTGGGGGATCCCGCGGGATATCTACGAGGACAAATTCCTTCTCCTCCCCGCTTGGTGGGGACTCTGGACCCCCCTCCCCTCCCCCTTGGGCTAAACGGGTGGGGGAGAACCCTAACGCTGAGTTTGTATCCGTGTTTCCGGCGCCCTGCTTCCCTGGGACCCGGCTCCGGAGCTGGTCCGCGTGCCGCTGCCAGAGTAGACCTGTGTTGGTCTCCACGCGGTACGATACGGGACCGGTCTATTCCACGACCACCCCCGGCACCCAGGCTGGCCCCGCGCTGGCGTAATTCCTGCAATGTACCGGGGCACCCACGCTGAAACTCTTGGTGGCTTCTAACCCTATGTTCCTCCCCTTGTCCTCAACTCTCGTGGGATCTAGTCTAGTGAGTATGGTGGTCAGCTTCCTGCGCATTAAAAGCTCCGCAGGGGAGTAGCCTGACACTAACGGGGTCACCCTGTACCCTAGCAGAAACTGACACACTTGCAGGTTGAGGTCCCCGGGGCCCATGCGCCACAGCGCGTCCTTCGTGGTGCGTACGAGGCGCTCCACTTGGCCATTGGTGGCCAGATGGAAAGGGGCGGAGGTGATATGCCAGATGGCGTTGATCTCTGTGAACGCCCTGAACTCAGCGGACGTGAAGCAACTAGCGTTATCGCTAATTAGAGTGTCGGGTATGCCGAACGTGGAAAAAATTCTCCGCAAATGCTTAATTGTCGTGGCCGAGGAGGTGCTCGTGACTGGGACGACCTCCAACCACTTGGAGAAGGCGTCCACCACAAGGAGAAACAGGGTTCCTCGGAACGGGCCCGCGAAATCTATGTGCACCCGGGACCACGGCCCCTTAGCCGTGTCCCATTCCCTATGGGGAAGGCGGGCCTCCTCCGGTCTTGAGCATTGGCAGCTCTCGCAAGTGCCGACCATGTGCTCGATGTCGGCGTCTAACTGGGGCCACCAGAAGTAACTTCGGGCCAGCGCTTTGGAGCGCACAATTCCGGGGTGGCTGACGTGCAGCAGTTTAAGCACCCGCGGTCGAAGGGATGTGGGGACCACCACCCGCTGCCCCCACAAGAGGCACCCCCTCTCTAGGGACAGTTCCAGCTTCTTCCTAAAAAATGGGGCGAATTCCTCTGCTGGGGAAGATGCCGGCCACCCCTTCTGTACCCAGGAGCAAACCGCCGCCAACATCTTGTCCTTCCTTGTCGCTGTGGCAATGTCGGCGGGCACTACGGGGGGGGAATCCAGTACCTCTATCATGAGAACCTGATGGTCCCGCTCCCCCTTGCTCACCTGGCTGGGCGTCAGGGGGAGGGGGGACCTCGACAGAGCGTCCGCATGGCTGATCTCTTTCCCGGGCCGGTACACCAACGCGTGCTGGTAGGCGTTGAGGAAAATGGCCCACCTAAGCATTCTCGGGGACAGGATCTGTGGCGTGGGCTTGTCTGCGGTAAAAATGCCTAGTAGGGGCTTGTGGTCAGTCACGATGGTGAAGGGGCGGCCATACAGAAAATCGTGAAATTTTTTGGTCCCCGCAACTATCGCCAGCGCCTCCCTGTCTGTCTGGGCGTAGTTTCTCTCCGCTTGGGACAGGGACCTGGAGTAAAACACTATTGGGGCCTCCCTCCCGTTTTCCAACACGTGGCATAACACTGCCCCCACCCCCACCGGGGATGCATCACAGCCCAGTACCACCGGCCGTTCGGGGTCGAAATGGGTCAGAATGGCGTCGGACGCCAGGAGTTGTTTCAGTTCTGCGAATGCCCTCTCCTGGTCATCGCCCCACATCCATGCCGCATCTTTCTTGAGCAACTTGTGAAGCGGCTCAGCCACCACAGCCTTCCGTGGAAGGAAGGAGTGGTAGAAATTTAAGAGCCCTAGGAACGACTGCAACTCGGGCTTGGATGTGGGGCGAGGGGCTTTCTTGATGGCGGCCACCTTGGATTTGGACGGTTTGATCCCCTTGGGTGTTACTCGGAACCCTAAGAACTCAACCTCCTTCGCGAAGAAGACGCATTTGTCTTTTCGCAACCTCAACCCCGCCCGTTCGAACGCCGCCAGGACCTTGTTTAGCCTTTTAGCCAACTCAACCTCACTCCCCCCCGTTATCAATACGTCATCAAAATATGGTAAAACGCCGTCCAGCCCTTTGAGGAGGCGTTCCACGAGCAACTGGAAAATTCCCGGCGCCGAGTTCACGCCAAATTGGAGGCGCGTCACCTGGAACGCCCCCTTATGCGTGATTATGGTCTGTGCAGCAGCTGCGGCAGGGGTTACCATGAGTTGCTGATAGGCCTGTGCCAGGTCGAGCTTAGCGAAACACTTTCCCCCATGTAACCTGGCTAGCAAATGGCTGACCACCGGCACCGGGTACGCATTAGGGCGGATTGCCTTATTAATGGTGCACTTATAATCGGCGCAAATGTGAACCTCCCCATTGGCCTTCAATGCTGTGACAATTGGAGTTTCCCACTCCGCAGAATCAACAGGAACAAGAATCCCCTGGCCCACTAATTTGTCCAGTTCCGCCTCTATTTTGTCCTTGAGTGCAAAAGGCACCCTGCACGGTTTAAGTCTGATTGGGCGGACCTCCGGGTCCAGGTCGAACGTTACTGGGGGTCCATTGAATTTCCCAAGTCCCTTCCTGAAGACTTCGGGGTGCGCGTCGCACACCTCCTGTATCGGGTCAGACCCAACGGCGTGCACCCCCCCAATGAACAGACCCAGGGGCTGAAACCATTGAGTCCCGAGGAGGCTGCAATTACCTCCCTTAAGAACGACTAGGGGGAGTTCCGTGGCGTGCCGCTTGTACTGAACCTGGAAATTCCCAACCCCCAACACCGGAATACTGTTCCCTTGCACGTCCCGAAGCGTGGACCTCAACGCTTTGAGCTTGGGCCGTACGCGGGGGGCAATTCTCAAAAACTCCCTCTGGGAAATAATGGAGTAAGAGGAGCCAGAGTCAATCTCCATCCTAACAGGGGCCCCTTGCACCAGTACCTCAACAAAGTAACGGGGGTGTCCCATGGACACGCTGAAAACCGGGTCGTCGTCGTTGGAGATGCGGCCCACGCCGTCCGGCTTCCTCGTGGGCCGGGCGCCATCCTTCGGTCTCGTCGAGCGGACTGGTGCGCTCCTCCGGTCCTTGCGCCGTCGTCTGCAGACTTTGGCGATGTGCCCGCGGCGGCCGCAGTTGTGGCACTCGGCCTTTCTGAACGGGCACTTCGCGCGGTCGTGAGCCGCCCCGCAGCCGTCGCAGCGCCGGCCCTCCTTCCGGACCCTCCGGACGTCCTCGTCGTTGCTGCTTTCGGCGGACGATTTCGAAATTCGCCGGGCCGCGTGCACCGAACCCTCTGTTTTGTCGGCCTTCGGCCGCCAGTCCTGGAGCTCCTGCACCCCGGCCTTCGTGGCTTCCGCGGCGTGTGCCGCCTTCAGGACCTCCTGCAACGTGGGGAGCGGCTCCTGATTCATTAGCGTGCACTGAATCTCGGCGTCCTTCAGGCCGCATAGCACGCAGTCCCTGAGGGTGACTTCCAAGTTCTCCCATTTGCATGGGCCGGCAGCCAGACGCAGGGCCGCTACGAAAGCGGCGACCGACTCATCAGGCGCTTGGACTCGCCTCCAAAACGCGCTCCGAGCGGGAAACATCGCTACCGAGGGCCGGAAATGGTCTCGCAACACCATCAGGAGCTCTTCTGCCTTGAATTCAGCCGCCTTTTTTGGGTGCGATGAGGTCAATCAAGACCCTCTTGCCATCGTGCCCGAGCATTCTGGTAAGGATGGCTCTTTTCTTCGCCTCGTCCTTAACCTCGAACTCCACCAGCGCGCCTTGGAAGTCCATTTCGAAGAGTTCCCAATCTTGCGGTTTCTGGATGTCGAAACCGGCGTATGTCTTGGTCCCGTGGGCCGCCATGATCCCACCTTCGTCGCCAATTTAGTGTATGGGACCAAAGACACCCGGACAGCCGAAGAGCTGGCTTAACACAACTTTATTACATGCTGGTCAGAGGGAACATGAGGTAATGGCGGACGAACAGCTCAATATATACAGTGGCTATACATTTGAATGTGGCTCCTTGATAGCCTATTGGCTACAGGCTGCGTGATGTCATTGCAGGTCACGCCCTTCTTGTCCAGGTGAAGGTAGTGGCGGGAATCTTCCCGCGCTGTTGTTCTAGGTGAGTCTTGGACCAATGAGCTTGGACGCTCGCTATTGCCATCTAGTGGTCACTAGCTCGCGTCCTATTAAGGTTACAGTGATGCAGCTGGAGGTTACAATGTTGCACATAGAAAAGGTTACATTGGATACACATGGATAGGTACATTGTTTAAAGGCACAGGCTTTAGGACACAACACCTGTATAATGGGATAAACAATAGTCTCTAGTTTTGCTCCTATACACATACATAGATGTCATAATAGCTCTGTCAACAGTTTGTTTACAATATTAGAATCAGTATCTTTTTACACAAGATGGCAAACATAGCATTTTATGGGAATTGTACTTTCTACTAAAGAAATCAGGAAACGACGACGCGTCTCCTGGCCCCGGTGGGGGTGAAGAGGCCCTCCCACCTCCCGGCCACTCCACCAGCCGGCGTCCTGGGCCCCACCCTCCCCCTCGCCCTCGGACTCAAAAGGCGAGGGGGTGCCGGGCGAGCTGCCGCCGCCACGCTCCTGGCCCCGGTAGAGGCCCTCCTGGCCACCCCACCAGCCGGCGTTCCTGGTCCCCGCCCTCCCCCTCAGACTCAAAAGACTCCAAAGGTGGGGGGTTTTGTGGGTGGTCCTGGCTTATTTTTGTTACTTATTATTATTATTAATGTTTTTATATATATGTTATTAATTAATCTATGTTTATTACTGACTATTGATTTTTGTATCAAATTTACTTTTCATGCTTCTTTATTATTGTATTATTGTATTGTATGGTATATACATGTTGTATTGGCCGCTTTGAGTCGGCTTCGGCTGAGAAAGTGCGGGAAATAAAGAGCCTTTTTTTCTGAGACCTGCTGGGAAGTAACCAGCTGCATTATAATAAATGAGGCCAGGAGTTGTATCTCTGTTTACTTTTATAATAATAATAATAATAATAATAATAATAATAATAATAATAATAATAATAATAATAATAATAATAATAATAATAATAATAATAATAATAATAATAATAATAATAATAATAATAATAATAATAATAATAATAATAATAATAATAATAATAATTATTATTATTATTATTATTATTATTATTATTATTATTATTATTATTATTATTATTATTATTATTATTATTATTATTATTATTATTATTATTATTTAATGTTAGAAATTATTCTGGGTTGAAAGGATTTTTGCAGAAGAAACTCCGCTGAGGGGACGCCTGAATGAGGCTCCTTTCATGTCCCCAAAATCTTCCCCCCACTGAAGTGGTCCCTATTTATCTATTTGCAATTTCTTGCTTTCTAATTGCTAGGTTGGCAGGAGCTGGGATATAGGCGGGAGCTCAAACCATCATGCAGTACCTGGGTCTCAAACTGCTGACTTGCCAGCCTTCCAGCTAACAGTGCAGAGGAGGGCAACCAAAATGATTAGGGGACTGGAACACCTTCCTTACCATCTGAGGCTGCAACGGTTGGACCTCTTCACTCTTGAACAACGGCGTATAAGAGGTGACCTGATTGAAGTTTATAAAATCATGCACGGTGTGGACAAAGTAGATAAGGAAAAACTATTTTCCCTATCGGACAACACTAGGGGGCACTCCATGAAACTTTTGGGTGCTAGTTCTCAAACAAATAAGAGAAAGTACTTTTCCACCCAGAGGATCACTGGTCTATGGAACTCCCTGCCAGAAGACGTGGTGACAGCTGTCAGTCTTGACAGCTTCAAGAAAGGATTAGACAAGTTCATGGAGGACAAGGGTATCAATGGCTATAATTATGGATACCTAAGGACAACCTCCGGGTTGGAGAGATAGGCAGGATATCTCTCAATGTCATTTCACGGAAATCCTAAGCAGGTGAAGACATCTGCTTTGGAATACCCTGAAGCAAATGGTGAGCCACTGTGTGTGACAGAATGCTGGACTGGATTGGCTGTGGACTGCTCCAGCAAGGCTGTTCTTATGTTCTTAAGGCGAGCTTCTTAACCACTGAGCCACCACAGCCCTCTACTTTTCTCATGAAACACAGAGAGATGTATCACACTGATTACATGTCTACAGGTTCCTCCAATTAGGTAAATTTAAAGGTCACCCTGCTAGAAAGCCAGTCGTATCCAACTCTAGGGTTCAGTGCTCATCTCTGTTTATAGCCAAAGAGCCTCCAATTACCTGGTACTAATTTCTTAGATTCCAGTTTTAAAACCTCTTGAAGCATCACTGTTATATGTCATAGATATTAATGTTACAAACATTATCTGAATGGAGATATATTTCTGAGATAGGTCTTATGAAGTTTTAGATAATTTTTGAGGATGTCTCTAAAGAACTAATGAAGGTGTCTTGTTTTAAATTATTTCTGATATAACAATATACATGTCCAGTGTAAAGAGATGTTGATTCAAACACTCCCAACAGGAGATTTAAATCTACTGCTTCCGCACTTGATCTGTGGCAAAACAACCAGCATTGAAAATGTTGTTAGGTTTTACAGATTCCAGAATTAAGAGTTTCTGTTCTCATTTCCCCCCCAAAGGTATAGGTGGTTGTTACATGTACAGTAGATACATTTTGCATCATCCTTAGGTGACAAAAAGAAAAAGAATGCAATTTTGCCAAAATAACTTTTATCTTCCAGGAGAACATCCGACTCATCCTTAGTCATCATGTTCCAAATTACTGAAAACAATCCGCCAATTTCATTAACAATAGAAAAGTACTGGAGAGTTTGGCCATACTATTAAGGTAATCTGCTATACTCTAGGATCCATTACACTCCACTCCAACACAAAGCTTTTATGATGAGACATGTTCAGAAGTGCCATTTTTAATAGTGAGGGGGATTATTTATTGCTTCTATTACAGAGTGACAGCACAAAAGGTTTTGGTACAGCAAGAACAACTCTAGTTGTGACGTACTTATTGTGACATACTGCTTGATTTTAGCCATAGATTCCAATGGCTCACTTTCATGGTAAAAAATAAATAAATACCCAAGGCCAAATCACAAAAAAGTATGGGATCACTATTTATGGAGGAACCTTAGGCTGGTGACAGACTGCATGTGTTACATGCCTAAGATCCCCAAAGTAAAGTAAGCTTTCTAAGTTCCAGTTCGCAGAGTATGGGAAGCAGTGTATCAAATAATAGAGGGCAACTGGACAAAGAATATTCAAGAATTGCAAAGTCAGGCAAAATAAATTTGATTATTGATAGCAGAATGTTCAGAACAGACATAAACTGAACTTCCTCTCTGAAAATGCTTTATAACTGAACTGATGATGTACAATGAATTATTACAGCTTTCTCATTGAACAGATGCATAGACAAAGCAGGCTTGCTTTGGGAAATCAATATACAGTATGTGCAAGGATGGTACAAGTACTTCTGTTATTTAATAGAAGCTTGTCTAAGCCTAAATAGGTTTGTTTGGATGCAAATATTTCTGACAGGCACATTGTGGATTGCATTTAGTGACTTTTACACATTTTACATTTCAGCTTTGAAGGGGCATATGCATCAATTGCACCTCCAGTTCTAGTGGCCCATCCATATGCCTATGCATTCATCTTTTACTGACTTATATGAGGCATAGTTCTGTTTCTTTTTCTTTATGCTTTGGCCATGAATGCAGAAATGTGGCTGTCAAGATAATGTTGAACTGAACAGCCAATTATGGGCTCTAATGGGATGTGTATCCTAGCAACATCTGGAGGGCTGCACACTAACCATACCTGTTTTAGGCACATGTAAATAGCATATGCAAAGAAGATACAGTACTACCGTGTTTCCCCAAATATAGGACCTCTTCCCATAATAGGACCCCCCCTTTCTCCCTGCCTTTGAAATATAAGGCCCCATCTAAAAATAAGACCTCCTTACCTCCTGCCTGTAAGGCGGCCGGCGTGGCCCATAACAAAGGCTGCCGCATCGGAGTCTCGATTGCCTCCCCGCTCACAACCAAGAGAAGTTCCCCCTGGTGAGAGTGGGATCGAGACTCCGATGCGGCAGGCCTTCTGTTGTGTTCTGTAAAGCTGTGCCTTTAACAATGTACCTTGCCATGTGTTATCAATGTAACCTTTCTGTGTGCAACATTATAACCATCAGCTGTATCAATGTAAACCTGATAAGGGGACGCGAGCTAGTGACCACCAGAGGGCAGTAGCGAGCGTCCAGCTCTCTTGGCTCATATTCACCTGGTTCAGCAGCGCGGGAAGATTCCCCGCCACCTCTTCACCTGGTCAAGAAGGGCGTGACCTCCTACGACGTCACGCAGGCAGCAACCAATAGTCTGTCGACGAGCCATTTTCAAATGTATAGCCAGCTGTATATATTGAGCTACCCATCCGCCATTACCACATGTTCCTCCGGATCATCATGCAATAAACCTGTGTTAAGCCAACCCTTCGGCTGTTTCATTGTCTTTGGTCCCTTACACTAAATTGGCGACGAAGGTGGGATCATGGCAGCCCACGGGACCAAGACATGCGCCGGTTTCGAAATCAGGAAACCGGGCGACTGGGAGATCTTCGAGATGGACTTCCAGGCCGCACTGATCGAGTCCGAAGTCACGGAAGAGGCGAAGAAAAGAGCCATCTTCACCAGAATACTCGGACAAGAAACAAAAAGGACCTTGGTGGACCTGATTGCACCAAGGAGGGTGAGCGAATTCAAGGCCAAGGAACTCATGCAGATGCTGCGTGAGCACGTCCGGCCCGCCACAGCGATGTTTCCCGCTCGGAGTGCGTTTTGGAGGCGAGTCCAAGCGCCCGGGGAGACGGTCGCCGCATTCGTGGCGGCCCTGCGGCTGGCGGCCGGCCCGTGCAAATGGGAGAATGCCGAAATCACCCTCCGAGACTGTGGGCTGTGCGGCCTGAACGACGCTGAAACCCAGCGCACATTAATGAACCAAGAGCCGCCTCCCACGTTGCAGGAGGTCGTCAGAGCGGCCCAGGCCGCAGAAGCTACGAAGGGGTCCAAGAACTTCAGGACTGGCGGCCAAAGGCGAGCAAAGCAGAGGTTCCGGTACAGGCGGCCCGGCGAACTTCAAGGTCGTCCACAGAGAGCAGCGACGACGAGGACGTCCAGAGGGTCCGGAAGGAGAGCCGGCGATGCGACGGCTGTGGAGCGGCCCACGACCGCGTGAAATGCCCCTTCCGGAAGGCCGAGTGCCACAACTGCGGCCGCCGCGGGCACATCGCCAAGGTGTGCAGGAAGAAGCGCGAAACCCGGAGGAGCTCCGCAGACCGTTCCGCCGGACAAGACCGCCCAACGAGACCCAAGGACGGCGCCCAGGCCACGCGGAAGCAGGACGGCGTGGGCCGCATCGCCGACGGCAGCGAGGACGACGCCCCAGTGTTCAGCGTGTCTACTAGACACCCCCGCTACTTTGTTGAGGTACTAGTCCAAGGGGTCCCCATTAGGATGGAAATTGACTCGGGGTCCTCATATTCAATCATTTCCCAGAGGGAGTTTTTGGGAATTGCCCCCCACAAGCGACCCAAGCTCAAAGCATTGAGGTCCACACTACGGGACGTGCAAGGGAACAGTATTCCAGTGTTGGGGGTTGGAGAATTTCAGGTCAAATTCAAGGAGCACGCCGCATCCCTTCCCCTAGTCGTGCTCAAAGGAGGAGATTGCAGCCTCCTCGGGACTCAATGGTTCCAGCCCCTGGGGTTGTTTATTGGGGGGGGTGCACGCCGTTGGGATGCACGCCGTTGGGACTGATCCAATTCAGGAGGTGTGCGAGGCGCACCCCGAAGTTTTCAAAAAAGGACTGGGGAAATTCAAGGGGCCCCCAGTGACTTTCGACCTGGACCCGGTGGTCCGCCCAATTCGCCTTAAACCACGCAGGGTGCCGTTCGCACTTAAGGACAAGATAGAGGCGGAACTGGACAAGTTGGTGGGCCAGGGGATCCTTGTGCCTGTAGATTCTGCGGAGTGGGAAACTCCAATTGTAACCGCTCTAAAGGCCAATGGGGAGGTCCGCATATGCGCCGACTACAAGTGCACCATCAACAAGGCGATCCGCCCGAATGCATATCCGGTGCCGGTAGTCAGCCATCTGCTGGCCAGGTTACACGGGGGAAAGTGTTTCGCTAAGCCCGACTTAGCACAGGCCTACCAGCAGCTCACGGTGTCCCCTGCTGCAGCTGCAGCGCAGACCATAGTCACCCATAAGGGGGCGTTCCAGGTGACGCGCCTCCAGTTCGGCGTGAATTCGGCGCCTGGAATTTTCCAGTCACTCGTGGAACGCCTCCTGAAGGGATTGGAGGGGGTGTTGCCTTATTTTGATGATGTGTTAATAACAGGGGGGAGTCGGGCTGAATTGGCCAAAAGGTTGGGGAAGGTCCTGACGATATTCGAAAAGGCGGGGCTGAGGTTGCGAAAGGACAAATGCGTCTTCTTCGCAACCGAGGTTGAGTTCCTAGGGTTTTGTGTGACTCCTGAGGGAATAAAACCATCCATGTCCAAAGTGGCAGCCATTAAGAAAGCCCCCCGCCCCACCTCCAAGCCCGAGTTGCAGTCGTTCCTAGGGCTGCTCAACTTCTACCACTCCTTCCTTCCCCGAAAGGCAGCGGTGGCTGAGCCGCTACACAAACTGCTAAAGAAAGACCAGGCATGGAAGTGGGGCGGTGACCAGGAAAGGGCATTTGACGAGCTGAAAAGCCTCCTGGCGTCCGACGCTATACTGACCCATTTCAACCCCAAGCGCCCAGTAGTTCTGATCTGTGATGCATCTCCAGTGGGGGTGGGGGCGGTGCTGTGCCACGTGTTGGAAAACGGAAGGGAGGCCCCGATAGCATTTTACTCCAGGTCCCTGTCCCAAGCAGAGAGGAACTACGCACAGACGGACAGGGAGGCACTAGCAATAGTCGCGGGGACGAAAAAATTTCACGATTTTCTGTACGGCCGCCCCTTCACCATTGTAACAGACCACAAGCCCTTGCTAGGCATTTTTACCGCTGATAAGCCCACCCCACAGATCCTGTCTCCGAGGATGCTCAGGTGGGCCATTTTTCTCAACGCGTATCAGCACGCGTTGATCTACCGGCCCGGGAAAGAAATCAGCCATGCAGACGCCCTATCTAGGTCTCCCCTCCCCCTAACGCCCAGCCAGGTGAGCATGGGGGAGCGGGACCATCAGGTTCTCATGATAGAGGTGCTGGATTCGCCCCCCGTAGTGCCCGCCGACATTGCCAAAGCAACTGAGAAGGACAAGACGTTAGCGACAGTCAGCTCCTGGCTGCAGAAAGGGTGGCCCGCGTCCTCCCCAGCGGAGGAGTTCGCTCCATTTTTCAGGAAAAAGCTAGAACTGTCCCTAGAGAGGGGGTGTCTCTTGTGGGGGCAGCGGGTGGTGATTCCCACTTCCCTTCGGCCGCGGGTGCTCAAGCTGCTGCACGTCAGCCACCCCGGCATCGTGCGATCCAAGGCGCTGGCCCGGAGTTACTTCTGGTGGCCCCAGCTGGACGCCGACATCGAGCACATGGTCGGCACTTGTGATAGTTGCCAATGCTCCAGACCAGAGGAGGCCCGCCTTCCCCACAGGGAATGGGACGCGGCTAAGGGGCCGTGGTCCCGGGTGCACGTTGATTTCGTGGGCCCGTTCAGAGGCACCCTGTTCCTCCTTGTAGTGGACGCTTTCTCCAAATGGTTGGAGGTTATCCCAGTCACGAGCACCTCCTCGGCCCAGACCATTAAGCATTTGCGGAGGCTCTTTTCCACGTTCGGCATACCCGACACCTTAATTAGCGACAACGCTAGTTGTTTCACGTCCTCCGAGTTTAGGGCATTCATGGAGATTAACGCCGTTCGGCATATCACCTCCGCCCTGTTCCACCCGGCCACCAACGGCCAAGTAGAGCGCCTCGTCCGCACCACGAAGGACGCGTTGCGGCGCATGGGCCCAGGGGACCTGAACCTACAAGTGTGTCAGTTTCTGCTAGGGTACAGGGTGACCCCATTGGTGTCAGGATACTCCCCCGCAGAGCTTTTAATGCGCAGGAGGCTGACCACCATCCTCACTAGGCTAGACCCCACGAGGGTAGAGGACAAAGGGAGGAACATCGGGCTGGAGGCTACAAAGAGTTTCAGTATAGGCGCCCCCGTGCATTGCAGGAATTACGCCAGCACGGGCCCAGCCTGGGTGCCGGGCGTAGTTGTGGAGCAAACCGGCCCCGTGTCGTACCGAGTGGAAACCAGCACAGGGCTCCTGTGGAGGCGGCACGCGGACCAGCTCCGACGCAGGGTCTCCGATGAGCAGGGCACGGATCAAGCGGGAAATAAGTCAGCGTTAGGGTTCTCCCCCACCCGTTCAGCCCAAGGGGGAGGAAAAGGGGACCGTGGGCCCCCACCAAGGGGGGAGGAGGATATCCTCATAGATACCCTGGGGGATCTTTCCGAGGAGGAGGAACCCGACCCCATACATATCTCGCGGAAAGTCCCCACAGATGCGGGTACCCCTACCAAGTTAGATTTTGATTTTCAGAACCGGGGGGGGGGTTTTCGGAGTGGTCCCCCACCCGTCCAAGCAAGAAGAGGGGTTTTTCGTTAGCCCCGACGGCCCCCGGTCTGCCCACAATGGAGTTTTTCCCTTCCTCTAAGGCCGCCAGACAGCGGCAAACCACTAACGAGTCTCCCTCTCCCATTTCAGGACAAGGGTCCAGGGAACAAAGAAGCAATAACGCCCCCGGGGGGGCAGCCCTCGTCACGGCCCAAACGCACATGCAACAAGCCATCTTGGCTGAGAGACTTCGTCTCATCCTAGGGGGGAGGGATGTTGTGTTCTGTAAAGCTGTGCCTTTAACAATGTACCTTGCCATGTGTTATCAATGTAACCTTTCTGTGTGCAACATTATAACCATCAGCTGTATCAATGTAAACCTGATAAGGGGACGCGAGCTAGTGACCACCAGAGGGCAGTAGCGAGCGTCCAGCTCTCTTGGCTCATATTCACCTGGTTCAGCAGCGCGGGAAGATTCCCCGCCACCTCTTCACCTGGTCAAGAAGGGCGTGACCTCCTACGACGTCACGCAGGCAGCAACCAATAGTCTGTCGACGAGCCACTTTCAAATGTATAGCCAGCTGTATATATTGAGCTACCCATCCGCCATTACCACATGTTCCTCCGGATCATCATGCAATAAACCTGTGTTAAGCCAACCCTTCGGCTGTTTCATTGTCTTTGGTCCCTTACACTAAACCTTCTTATGGGCCACGCCGGCCGCCTCACAGCTGAGGCCAGTCTCGATTGCGCTTCCCCACTCACAACCAAGGGAAGCATCCCTTGATTGTGAGTGGGGAAGCCCGATCGAGACTGGTCTCGGCTGTAAGGCGGCCGGCGTGGCCCATAAGAAAGCCTGCCGCATCAGAGTCTCGATTGCCTCCCCGCTCACAACCAAGGGAAGTTTCCCCTGGTGAGAGCGGTATCGAGACTCCGAAACACGGTACATATATCATCATATCACACTGAACATATCTCATCTGATTTTGGAAGCTAAGCAGAATTATGTCTGATTTGTGTTTCAGTGAGAGACCTCTATTTAATACCAGGTATCTCTAGATAGGTGCCACAACACAAGAGAGAAAACAGTTTGCTTCAAACAGGTCTCTTCAGATTTCCCTTTAGCTTTCCATGTAAATTATTATGCTATATGTGTGTGAGTATGCTAATAATTATATTATGATATACAATACACTGTATGATGATTTTATGTAATGAATGATAATATCATTCCTTTCCCAGTGGTTCTTATATTATATTAATTATAATGCTCAGAATTGCTTTTAGAAGTGCTACAGGTATATGTGTGTGATTATGCTAATACAGTAGTTGATTTGTTGAGTGGGCGGCATATAAAGCCAAACAATAATAATAATGATAGGGGCTGCAGTGGCTCAATGGTTAAGAAGGCTGGCAAGTTGGCAGTTCAAGACCCAGGTATAGCATGACTGATTGAGCGCCTGTCTCTGTCTCAGCTCCTGCCAACCTAGCAGATCAAAAGCAAGAAATTGCATGTAAATAAACAGGGACCACTTCAGTTGGAAAAGATCTCGGGGACATGAAATGAGACTCATTTGGGTGTCCTTTGAGCGGAGTTTCTCCAGCAAAAATCCTTTCAACCCAGAATAATTTAACACAAAATTATTATTATGCTAATGATTATGACTATGATACAATACATTGCATAATGGTGTTCTGTAAAGATAAAGGTAAAGATTTCCCTTGCTCAAAAGCCAGTCATATCCCACTCTAGGGTTCAGTGCTCATCTCTGTTTCAAAGTTGAAGAGCCAGCGCTGTCTGCTTCTGCAGATGTTTCCGTGGTCATGTGGCAGGCATGACTAGACACTGGAGCGCACAGAACATTGTTTATCTTCCCACCAAAGTGGTCCCTATTTATCTACTTGCAATTTCTTGCTTTCGAACTGCTAGGTTGGCAGGAGCTGGGACAAAGACGGGAGCTCATTCCATCCTGCAGTACTCGGGAATCAAACTGCTGACCTCCCGCCTTCCAGTTAGCTTCTTAGCCACTTGAGCCACTACATCCCTTTTACAGTAGTTCTTGTATTCTATTAATTATAATGCTCAGAATTGCTTTTACAAGTATACATGGGTGTGGCCTGACTAAATGATGGAAGAGGAACATCTCATGGTTCAAACTTTGTTGCATGCTATGGCTTGTACTGCTGGCTCATGGGCTAAAGTAGGATGCTGAGATGGAAGAGGATTGTGAGTTTTGTTCTACCACAACGCAGTTATCTGTAACATTCTGATGTTTTCAACAACCTACAGTAAACACCAAGGAAAGGAGAGATTTTTTTATACTTAAAAAAATCCACAAGCATGATGATATTGAACTATTGTAGGGGAGTTTAGAACTAGAAGTGTAGTTAATTTTTTAAAAAAATGTTTTTCCCCATGACAATAATATTGGTCTAGCCATGAGCAGGCTGGTAGTGGAGTTTTATCATTCAGATATGATGATTGTAATGATTGCTTTGTGTGTGAATTGAGGCAGGCTTTCTAGTGATTCATCAGTTGCTACCACGTAGCCTCACCGTTGTTGTTGCCTTTTTTTTCTTTTCAAACATGAGGTATGTAAGGTAAAGGTAAAGGTCTCCCTTGCTAGTTGTATCTGACTCTAGGGTTCAGTGCTCATACAGTATATGTTTATAGCCAAAAAGCCAGCGCTGTTGGCATCTGCAGCTTTTCCCTGGTCTTGTCTGCCGCAAGACCAGGGAAACGTCTGCAGATGCATGATTAGATGTTAGAGAGTATAGAACACTCTCCTCCCTGCCTCCTTCTCCGCCAGCCGACCTGCCGGGTGAACTCCGCTGGGACGGCAGCAGCGGGAATGGCGGCGGCAAGGCGGCTTTGTAGGGCCGCCGGAGAGAGCCTTCGTGTTGCAGGTAAGCCGGGGGAAAAGGAGGTGGGGGGAGAGACAGTTGCAACATGAAGGGTCTCTCCAAAGGCCCTAAAAAGGCGCCTCACCGCCGCCACCACTGTCCCAGTGGAGTTCGCCCGGTAGGTCAGCTGAGGGAGAAGGAGGCGGGGAGGTGCCTTTTTAGGGCCGCCAGAGAGACCCTTCATGTTGCAGCCATCTCTCCTCCATGCCTCCTTCTCCTCCAGCCAGCCTGCTGGGCAAACTCCGCTGGCCCGGCGGCGGCAGTAACGGCAGTGGCAGCGAGGCAGCTTTTTAGGGCCATCGGAGAGCAGCTGCTGAGGGGGAAAAGGCATGCGCAAGTCAGCTGTTTTTTTCCTCTCTCTTGTGCGCCAGCTGTCCCTCCTCTGTGTTCGCGTCCTCATGCCTGATTGGCTGAGGCACGCCGTGGCACAGAGGACGCTGGGTAGTGTAGTTTTTAATTTTTTTCCCCTTCATGGGTCGTTGGCCCCACTCTTGGTCCCCGGACCCTCGCGGCGATGTTGTCTGGGAGGTGCATTACGGGATGGGCTGGACATGTGTGGACACGCATTCCAGACAAGCACGGCCCAACCCCCTTCTTAAAAGGATAGATTTAAAATAGCAAATGGCAACTATATTTGTTATTTCAAATGGCAACTCCAACTTATCCCCAATGCTTATTCTCGATGGTTTTTGTTTTAAGTATTAAATCACCAGTTCATCCGTGAGTTGATTCACAGAGATGTTTTTAAAAGAAATATGGTAGCTTGGGTCAAAAAAATATTCCCTTGTCATAGGAAAAAAATTCTTTTCATTGCTGACATGTCATATTCATAGGCTAGTGACAGCTGGCAGGGTCTGATAGAATCCCATTGACAGTTTGCCAAATCTTTTCCCATGTTTATTCAAAGATAACAGTCATGGGTTTCAGTAGGATTAAGTTTCATCTAAATTTGCTTAAACCTCTGTCATAACATGTGAATTGCCAATATATTGGAAAAATAGATCATCTGTTGTTGCAACATCCTACTGGCCACTGTGATCACAAACATAAACCTTGGATTAAAATTGGTCTTTCTCAGTAAAGGAAGGCAAGAGATTAATAAAAAAGGTTCTCTGCTTTTCCTAGTTAGCATTAGGGTTATCTGTTTCTAGCTCAACGGATCTTTGTTCAGCTGTGACCAGCTACTGGCTGAAATCCTGTTGGCTTTCACTTTTGGAAGGCCTCAATTTTGGAAGGCTGGTGACATCATCAACAGGAGAATTATTTTTCAGAAATTGAATACAGTAAAACCTCTACATACAATTTTTTCTGTTCCATGAGGTTATTTGTATGTCAAAAAATCTGTATGTCAAAAACACATTGCATTACCAGAAGAGGCCACTAGATGTCACCATATATTTTTAGTATGTCGAATTTTTCCTATTAAAAATTTGTACAGTAAAACCTCGACTTACATATGTCTCGAGTTTCATAAAATTTGACTTACATAATGATTTTGTGCTAAAACCATGTCCTGATCTACACGCTTTCCTATGGGTTTGCTTCAAGTTACGTAAAAATTCATTTCCCTATGAGTTTGCTTTGATTTACATAAAAAAATAATTTTTCCTATGGGTTTGCTTCGAGTTACATAAAAAAACGATTTAAGCAAAAGCCTATGGAACGGACTTTTTTTTTCATAAGTAGGGGTTTTACTGCATGTTGAATTTATATATTTTTAGCCAGAATTTCTATTTATATGTCAATTTTTTTGTAAGTTAAACCGTTTGTATGTCGGGGTTCCACTGTACTTTAATCTCCTCTCCCATGGCTCCCTGGGAACCATGGGAGAGAAGTACGAGACTTTAGTGTCTGAAAAATCGACACTGTCAATGGTGTCATTAGCCTTCCACAGGTACAGTTATACAAACAGAATTTCAGTGCTGTTTTCTATCATGGACTGTTAAGCATATTTCTTGGCATGATCATTGTATGAATTGTTGCAGAAATACCTGCAGACAAAATGTTCCTGTCAATGTTATGGTATACTATTCCTCTTTTAATTATAGTATATATTGCAACCTACTAGGGAGCTAAGGTACGCTGAATCATGGAATCATGTGGCTTTCAAAGAAAGAGCTGTGTTAGTCAGTGCAAGCATATCTACACACACAAACACACACAGTGGCATCTTTTAATGTAAGGTTGCACTTCTGAAGTGGATGTATCTATGAAAATATTACATTGAAATCTAACTATTTTAAGGTGACACAACATTTTTGCTTTTCATGTTTTATTATTTATGTTTCAATTTGTGTTTGGATTTAGAATTCTTCGAAGTCTATGGAGTAGAACAATTCTTTTACTAAGGATAGGAAACCTTTCACCCACATGATTGAGTTGAGTTTCTGAAACATCCCACCCTGAGCCCATGCATCAGTGGTTGGTGTAGCCCAGAGCAATCAGGGGAAAGCAAAAATACTGACATACAGTATTTTAGTTTAAAGCTCTTACTTTGGAGACATTGAACATTTTTGAAGGGGGGAGAAACGTTTAGAAAAGCTGGACAATTGTTCAATAACAGTGTCAGACCAGTAGGCAACATGGCCTTCTGTGGCCTCATAAAGTAAAATGCTCTACCTTTGGTCCACAAAAGCTCACATTTAAATACAGCAGTTAGTCTTTAAGGCATCACAACATTTTTTGCCTTTTTTTTTGCTGTTTTGTTTTGCTTACTCTTTAATATATCCTTATAAGCAATTCATAATTTTGGCCTGAGTTTAGTCCTGATATTATAGCACAAGAATAATCTTAATTTTAAAACAACAGAAAACTATATTTTTTTATCTGTATATTTATGTAGCACTTTAGAGTACAAACAGCTTCATAAACACTAGCTCACTAATCTTTACAATGGCCTTCTGGTGTAAATTAGTGTTTTCATTTCCTGTAATACCATTGGTGTAGGAATTGGGGCCGCAGAGGGCCGGAGGTCCCGGAGGAGACTGATCAAGGAACGATACGAGGCAGCATGGAGGAGGATAAGATCAGTGGTTTATTGGGAAAAAGGCATCATCATATATAGGAGTAAAAGCGCAACGGTGGCAAAAACAGTCATCTGACAGAAATCACATCACCTGTTTGCTCGGGTTAATTGGGAATCTCTCAGAGGGAAGTTGATTAACTTGGCCAAACACAGACCGGGAAAAACACCATTGTTTAAGGATTAGGCAGGGGTAAACATGGCATCTGTTTACACCCGGGGTAAAGTTGAGCTAGGAGATGAGTGATTCTTCTAATGGGTAACTGGGTTAGCTATTCGCTCTCTCAGCAGATCGCTGGTCAGGTCAGGAAATTGGGTGAATCAAACCCTATCATTTATCCACCCCCCTAGATTTCTCTGCCCGCAGAGCCCACGGCTCAAGGAGCGTTCCCCTGAAGTGGCCTCTGCGCGGGCCGTTCCATGCCACTGGGGCATGGGGAAACCACATCTCCCCTTTTAATTTCATTTAAGGACCTGACTGGCGACTCTGCGTAGGAGAGGCATCAGCTGCTGAGCGGGAATGACGCTTCGGGGTTCCCTCCATGGGGGACATCTCGATAGCAGTGAGGGAATACATTGCACGAAACAACACACTGTTGTGCCCAGTATTACTACCCCCACAATCACTTTGAGTGTCGTCTGAAGCCGTCCCCATGGGAACCACGACCACAAGGAGTCCTACCACCCCCATGAAGAATCCTCCTTGATGTCCCTAACTAGGGTGTGGAGGTCCGTGAGCTGGCTCTGTATCTTGTGGGTATTGTCTGTGAGATTTAAGCAACACATGCCATGGACAGACTTGCAGCCCATATGATGTAACAATAGGGGATAATCGATAGCTGCTTGATTATCCAGTATGGCATGGCGAAGCTCTGCCTGCTCCTGATTGAGCAGCGCTATTGCTGAGGAGGTGTGGTTGATGGCTTTTGCTAAGCCAATTGACCAATTCTCCGAGCGTTGCCTATGGCTAAGCCTGACACACTGAATATACTGACTACAGCCTGGTTTTTCAGAGCTGTGGGTCAGAATTCAGACTGCTTTCTGTAGCAAGGCAAGATAATGAGATGTGTCATTGATTTACTGTGACCTGGGGTGATTCTGCAGCTTCTCTGCAACTTCTGGCGTTGTGCAAATGTCTTTCTAACACCTATGGGGAGGTGTGAAAATTACAATGGCTGGAGATAGCCGGCTACCGGGTGCTCAATCTTTCCAAGCAATGGGCCGGTGCAAAACATGGGCCGGTCTGGCTTCCTTTGGTGGAAGCTGGCCGTTATTAACAATATACAGAAATTCAAGTGTCCCTTGCAAATCCCAACTGGAGCATTGTACAAGGCATGAATAAATAATAGCAACTACAGATAACAATAGCAATAAAAGACATTGAGCAGCTTTTCGAAGGATGAGGCTTCTCTTCTTGGTGGGGTTTCATGTGTGACTTGAGCTTGGAAAAGTCTTGTTTTGGGGAAAAGCATGGTCCTCAGAAGTAGCACTGAGTATGCAAAAATGTTCATAGAAATGTCTTTGGAGATGTAAGTCATAAAGGAAGACGGACAGCTGATGACATCCAGGACAGTGACTGGTGCCGCTCTTTGCAATCATCCGGGTCTGATTCTGGCCTCTGGGACCTGCATGGGGAAGAGACTTGTTTGGGAGATAAAAATTCTGAAAGAGTTAGTTAGTTTTTGCACTTATAGGATAGCAATTGCTGTGCAACTATGGGACATGGTTTCCCCCCCTTTCTGTTTGTTTGTCAACGTAGGGGGAAAGGAGATGCTGCTCCACATGGGGAGCCGTTTCTCCCTTCTGTGCTGTTACCCAAACAAACTGGGGGAGGGTATTAATGCAAACGTGCATGTACTGCCATTTGCCAAAATGTGGGGATGTGTGACGTCCATTTGCCACACCTGAATGGCCTCTGTCCCTCGTGGGTTGACCCCCCACGAGGGCCCCCCCAGTGGCAGGTTGAACTGCCTTGCGAGCGCTTTGGCATTCTGAAGAGGGAATGCATGACTCTGAATTGGAGTTGTGAGGAACAAACTTAGCACATTTTTGTCTATCACGGGAGTGATGTGTGCTCCCGGTAGACTGTGAAGCAAATTCCTGTGAAACTGGCTGTCAGCAATTATGTTGAAGCGTTCTTTGGCAAAGGTGCGCAAAGCGAGGTTCACGGCTGCCAACTCTGCCCGCTTGCGGAAGAGTCAGGAGCGTGCGCCAAGCTTGGTCCTCTTGCCAAGTAAGAACCTAATATGTGCGACCCCCATAAGTGAAAACTGTCCTAGCCCCCCCGAAGGGGAATCAGTGACATGAATTCACACAAGGTGACTGTCTGCGTTTGAAGCGAGACGAGTCTGGGGTCTTATGGCAAACCTTGGTGCATGAAGCGCCAGGCTTCCCTTGGGTAAATTTCTCATGGAGGCCCCCCTGTGCACATCCATTCATGGTGTGCATGCACACTTTTAGAAGGGTGCCAGATGGTGGCTTAGCCTTTTGCCTGTGCTTAGACTAGCAGCCAAAAGGGAAGGGGTGGCCTAAAAATGCCTGTATCTGATTGAAGGTGTGACCTGACTGCACTCTTAAAATGGTCCTAGGCAGTGCTGGCTAATGGGTGGCACTCTGCACATGCTCGGGAGCTCAGGGACTAATCCTTCCTCTGTGCTCTGGAGTTTACAAAATGTGTCTGCACACTAGAGAGGGTGCTGCGGGCCAGGTGCCATACTTAATATGACCTACTATGACTTATTAAAAACAACTCAACTATGACGTGCCAGCTGTAAGGAAATAATACACAAAAAAAATGAAAAGACACACAAGTTAAACATTTCCAGCAGGGAGCTCCACTGGCGAAAGGAGGAAAGACAAGTCAGAAGTTAGCACAATGGGAATGCAACAACTCTTATCATAGCGAAATCAGATTAGGTCAGGTAACCAAGGCAACCGGGTTCTCCTGTTAAGAAAATCCCTATCAGTAATTAACCATGGAGCCTGTGAAAGGAAGGCTGTAGAAAGAAAGAAATTGGTTAAGGCCTGGAGAGGAATTTTGTCCCTGTTTGCGTGCTTTTTCCTGTGAAAGGGGTACAATGAGTGAGTTACTTTGCACAGATTAAAGTCAAAATACCAGAACAGTATATTTCCTAAGAGAAAGAAGGAGAGTTAGAACGATTCTCAACCTGCGGCCAGATGTGGGCGAGTGGGCCAGAGCCCACGTTGCTCTGCCACTACCCCCGCCAAGCCAAGAAGGGCTGTGTGGCGAAGGAAGGGCAGGATGACTATCCGGACGCCCAGAGCTGCCTGCGGCCCCGGAGCTTTGGCCCCTGACTTTAAAAGGTTGAGAACCGAGTTTACAAGATGATAACACAATACACACATGAAGACAATGCAATTCTCTCACTCCTAGTGAGATACGACTTCCAGACGCTAAGAGACATTCAAAAAACCTTAAACACAGAGATGGGGGTTTGAGGAACACAGACGTAGGAAGGGGCCCCATAGCTTATGATACAGTGAGGAGAACTCATAGAAGTGATTTTTGTTTTCAGATCGCGCTTCTGAAAAGAAAAATCTGTAAGAGTTGCAAAACCGGTTTCCAAGAGTGGCTTAATCCTTTGACAAAGAAAAGTCTCAAGGGAGGAGGGGGCAACCACCCCGCCCTATTGCAGGTTAGGATTCCCCCCCTCCTTTCCTGCTTAAGCTGCTAAGCAGGCAAGGCAAGGGGCTTTGTTCATCATGCTTTCCCAAACTTTAAATAGTTCCTGCCCATGAGCAGAGTGCAAACTGTTTAACACATATTTCACAGCGACATTACCACGCAGTTACACACAAGGAACACTTTTCCAGTCATGCTGTGGTCATAGAGACAGGGCTTTCGCAATCATACACAGTTCTTGCAGTCATACATTCAGTGGTGCACCACGCATACACACATTTATTTACACATTCGCACATTCCTCCCCTGATCTGCAGCGTTCTGTACTACACATGAGGAGATGGCTAATACACAGCTGGCTATTTTACAACCACCTGGGTGCTTCTACTTAGGGGCAAGTTTCTCTGGGCTACTCCCAGGGTGAGACAAGTAGCTTCTGCCTGTGCCCTGGGGGAACTCGGGGTACTATTGCTGGGATGGTTCCTCTGGCATAGCCAGGGCGATGGCTGCCTCCTTTCTAGCCTGGGCCAGATGCATGCCAGGGTGGCCATTTGGCATGAAGACGATCTTTTGAAGATCTGCCTGGTCTAGATTGGCTTTCTCTTCTAAGGTGTCTCATTTTTCCACACTGGAAGCAGGCACCTTGGGGTTTTGGCACTGCTCTGTGCCTGAGTGTGGTAATGGGTCTGCTCTGGAGCCCTGCGTGGCCAGGGGCCGTGCAGATTTCCGTGAGCAGTGGGCGCTGAGCAGCCCTGCCTGAATGTGTGTCTGCCTTCAGATAGGCTGAGCACAGCAGTTGGGCGCTAGCTAATTGTGCCACTGGCAATTTCCCCGTGAATGGATCTTCCTCACCCCTGTGCTGAATGGAGTTCTTTCTTTGCAGGGAACTTTTAACTGTCAGAGAAGTGCCAGGGCCTCTCATGCCATGAATTCCTTCAGTGACGTCTGCAGCTGTCGCTGAGGGAATGCTCCCTACACTGCCCTGCTTAAGTTGAAATGACGAATAGAGACTTCTTGGGGCTGATGGTTCTGACTGCGCTGGGGTTTTCTGGGTCTCTATCCGGACTGGGTCATCCTCTACTGAGAGCTTCCTACATTTGCTCCATGTGCAAATTATGTCCTCTGGAGCTTTCGGGGGTTGCTGAATGCAGTCTCCTATCTGATCCCAGAGCTCAAGGGCTAACGTACCTACTTCTGGGTAAAGCAGGCAGTGTTCCCCTAGGTACACCAAAAGTCTCGCTAGCTCCCTGCTGTGAAAACGCAAATTAAATACCCTGGCCAGGATGATGAACCCCTCCTCATGGGTTCTTTGGCTAGCGGATGGACGCTGTCGCTGAGGACAGGTCCCCATATTACCTGCGATTGGGTCCTCAGAAGATTCCTCCTCAGGACGAGTCGACGTGTCTTTGGCAGGCAATAGGTTCTGCCGACGACGCTTCTGGGTAGAGCTCGGAGCGTGGACTGCGGCCACGGGCCCTCGGTGGCCACTGCGCTGTCAGGGGCTCACAGCTGCCCTGAGCGGAACGCGTTTTTCCCTTTGGCGCAAGCCGCCGCGAAAGTCGGGAGCAAGCTGTAGGATGCCTCTCTGTAATGCCTCACCACGTAGCTGTCTTCCCAATCGGATGGCTTTCCGACTGGGGCTGCTGCTCTGTCCTCCGGGATGTTTGGACAAGGTTCAAGCGCAGAACCTGGCTGTGCTGATCGCTTACTCATGAGTAGACCGCTCGGGGGTCGCTTACTCTCGAGTAGATCACGTCGGGGTCACCAGATGTAGGAATTGGGGCCGCAGAGGGCCGGAGGTCCCGGAGGAGACTGATCAAGGAACGATACGAGGCAGCATGGAGGAGGATAAGATCAGTGGTTTATTGGGAAAAAGGCATCATCATATATAGGAGTAAAAGCGCAACGGTGGCAGAAACAGTCATCTGACAGAAATCACATCACCTGTTTGCTCGGGTTAATTGGGAATCTCTCAGAGGGAAGTTGATTAACTTGGCCAAACACAGACCGGGAAAAACACCATTGTTTAAGGATTAGGCAGGGGTAAACATGGCATCTGTTTACACCCGGGGTAAAGTTGAGCTAGGAGATGAGTGATTCTTCTAATGGGTAACTGGGTTAGCTATTCGCTCTCTCAGCAGATCGCTGGTCAGGTCAGGAAATTGGGTGAATCAAACCCTATCATTTATCCACCCCCCTAAATTTCTCTGCCCGCAGAGCCCACGGCTCAAGGAGCGTTCCCCCGAAGTGGCCTCTGCGCGGGCCGTTCCATGCCACTGGGGCATGGGGAAACCACAATTGGAGAACAGATAATTTTCACATGTGGTTGAAATGAGATTTGAACCAAGGATTTTCCAGATTATTTTCAAAACAGACAACACTTTACAAAGTTTGTCATAATCTCAGATTTGTTTTAGATTGTGAAGTATTTAACGCTAGAACGAAAAAAAAAACCTTATGTGATATACATCATACATATTTAATTCCTAAAAACATGAATGTCTATTCAGCTGATCTTGGACATAAAGTTTAATCAAAAGTAGATTATTGGAGTTTGAATCACCTCTGATTGTTGCTATATGCTCTAAGGATCCTATTGTAAAGTATGTTTGGATGAACTGTTCTTCAATAGGTATTCAAAACCCATTATTTGAAAATGAAAATAAAGATTAGAATGGGGATGAAAACTGCAGAACTGATGTAGAGTTTGGACTCCTGACAATACAGACTGTGTGGTTGCAATTCAGAATTTACCACCATTGAGTTGCAGGAAGTTCTAGGGACAGTTTTGAGAAGGGCAATTATTTTTGTTATGAGACACTACTGGTGAATTGTTAATTAAAGCCTCTTCGGTTGTGGTATTGCTCACATGTTGCTGAATTTCTTAGGAGGGATCAGATAAAAGCAAATTCCCCTTTATCCCCAGACCTTTAGTGATCCTTAAGGCTTTTAGATTTTAAATTGACACTTTGTGGATCCCATTGATCTAATCTTCTAAAACAAACTGAAGTACTTTCCTGAGTGCGTAGATCTTGAATCCAATCCATTTAAAAAAGCACAGGCATCTCATTAAACGTCTCAAAGGACCCAAACAAAACTTATGAACCCATTATCTCATATACCAAAATCACCATCAGAGGACCTAAACATGGGAGGACAAAATAAAAAAAAAACACATTCAGGTGAACTATTAAACCAAATTGTTATAGTGGGTTTCAGGAAACCTGGGGCTAAATGCAATGTCCCCCCTAATTATAATACA
The DNA here is from genome assembly GCA_035047305.1 of Bradypodion pumilum. Classification (NCBI taxonomy): domain Eukaryota; kingdom Metazoa; phylum Chordata; class Lepidosauria; order Squamata; family Chamaeleonidae; genus Bradypodion; species Bradypodion pumilum. Next base: position 17,338,224 of record JAWDJD010000006.1, on the reverse strand, counting down.
GTGGTACCTCATACGATTTTAATCCGTTCCACGGGGCTTGTTGTTGTACGAAACAATTGCTATACGAATACGATGGTTGAATTGTATAGTGATTTCCCCTATGGGATGAATCGTACAACTATTTTTTTCGCTAAGTGGTTTTTCCCATTGAAAAATTGTTGTACGATTTTTTCCATAGGGAAAAATTGTTATGCAGGACACAATTTCCCCCTCAAAACCTAATTGTTATACGATTTTGTTGCTATATGGGACGGTTGTAGTGTGAGGTTCCACTGTACTTGCATGTTGTCAATTCTGATCTTTTCCAGAATTTTAAAGGTAGAGAATATACAGTGGTTTACCGTTCCCTTCTACTGGGGGGTGCCTTTGAACTGTCCCATTATATCTCTCTGCAGCCAGACACCTAGACCATGGAGCTATCCAATCAACTAAGTGCCTTTAATATTTTGGCTTAAATCCATCTGCCAATTGCAGCTAGAGCAGATTCTTTGAGTCAAAGTACCGAATGGCAAGTTGTTCCTGTAAATCTCATTGATTCAGCGTGTCTTCCCTAGCTCATACCACCATTGGAATTTATGCCTATACTTATTTTAAGAATATCTACTAGTTCTTGCGGCATGCTTCATTTGGCTCAGTCTATGGCTTGGGAATTAGAGCTCAAAGCACAAGTCTTTGAAGCTGTGGGAATCTTTGCTGCACAATCACACAGAGAAATATTAAGTAAATGCTACTGGTAATTAGTACAGGGCATTGGCTACAAACCATGGTAAACTGTTCATTAGTTATGTGTTCACAGACAAGATACCAGAAACAAACAAAATATTTTGCAATCTGGAAATTGTCGCTTAAATATACTAATTTGTAGAAAATCTAAATGTGGGACAGAACAGATTGTTTTAGATTTTGCTGTGTTCCTCAGAACAAAAACTAAAATCTGCATTATAGCTAAGATTTTCACCTGCATGGCTATGGAGACTTGTTACAAGAAGGTGATGTCATGCTATATTAGCTTGGGCAAGAAAGCTTTTATTGGCAACAAAATCAAGTTGGCATAGTTAGTATGGTATGGTCAAGTGCCTAGCCTTTATATAATTGTCATTAGGAAATGCTGACCTGGCGCACTGAATCTTCCAGATAATAAAAGCACACACACATATCCCACATACCCTATCTCCAGTGGTGGGCTCCAAAAAAATTTACTACCACACTGTGGGTGTGGTCAGGGGGAAAGCCCTGCGTTGCACCCAAATTAGGGCTACTTTATTTCAAAACTTGGATGGGTGGGGCCAGCCAGAGTTTCTGCTACCGGTTCTGGTGAACTGGTGCAAACCTGCTGATGCCCACCACTGCCTATCTCTGATTAGCAGGTTGCAGCCTTATTTCATTAACTGCAGTTACTATCTTTGAGCGCAGCATTTAGTTGTGTAAAAGGCATAATGGTTCAGGGAATGGAAAAAGGAAATAACAGTAGGGCTCATGAGTTCTGCTGTGGCTTTACAATGTGTGGATGTAGCACCTCGGAAAATAATTTGCTGGTTAATGAGGATGATAATGACAGGCTGTGACCAAGCTTTATTCAACTTGGAAGCCTGCTTTCAAATGTGGAAAAAATAAGAGGAAACTATTAGCCTGCATTCACTCTTTCTTTACATCCATATCTGTCAAGTATCCCATATTGGCCGGGATTTCCCGTATTCCAGTGCCGCTTTTCCTACTTTCCCACCTGGAGCCACCACCATCCCATAATTTGACAGTGGGGGAAAAGTAGTTATTGTGCATCCCCTTTTGCGCAGAACCGTTCTACGCATGCGTAGAAGGGACATGCGCAGAACCGTTCTGCGCAGGTCCCGTATTGTCTGGAGCCGCGCTTGACAGGTATGCTTATATCCTCTATGGCAAGAATCCTCAACCTATGGCCCACGGGCCAGATCGAGCCCACAACACCTACTCATCCAGCCCATGCCCTTGCTCCAGCCACCCTGCCACTGCCTCAGTCCTTGTCTCCTCCACTTGGCTTGGCGTGTCCCTAACGGCGCTCCGTAACAGGGCAGATGTTATAAGGCTTACAACATCCACCCTACTAGAGTGCTGTTAGCGACATGCCAAGCCAGGCGGAGGAGACAAGGATGCAGAACCCATGTGTGGATTCACAAACAACACAAAGAATGAGGCTGTGGCGGCAGCGGCCCCGTTTCTGGCGGCTGTGAGGGCATTTCTGGTGGCCACGGTTCTTTCACCCACGTGACACAGCTCCTCCGGGGAAGTGGTGTGGGAGGAGCGTGTGGGGCTTCTTTAGGGTGTGGTGGGCTTGGGGTGGCCACCACCTTTTGTGCCGGGGGAACCACCAGCCCGCCCTCTCAACAGTCTAAGGGAGCATGACCTGGCCCCCAGCTTAAAACAGTTGAGGACCCCTGGTTTATGGTGTCTGTTTCCTTCTCATTGTATTTGGGAAGGAGAAAGATCTCAAAGTCCATAGTGATTACATTTGAAGGTAGCCTCTCCCAACTTCCACACTAAATTAAACTAATTCTGGGCTATCTGTTACAATGTCAACCATTATGAGGCCAATAGCTTTATCCAAAGAGAACAGGGAAAGGGTGTTCCTTCCTGTCATGCATTTTGTCTTCTTGGTTGCAGCAAAGGCATATATTTATCTTAAGATTGTCAGCAACTTGTTACAATAAAACCAAAAGTTCACAATCAAGCTTCCTTGTTAATAATGCAGTCACAATCTGCCCTAACTACAGTAGGCAAGTCCATATTTGCCCTCTTGGCTAGAATGATGCACAACTTAGCTTCTCATTGCTTGCCTAATAATTGTTTTTTCAAATATTCTGGCAATATTGTTAGAAGGTTTACGGTCTGCTCATGGTGTATTTACATCTAGCAAGAAGAAAACTGAGGCCCTGGCATCAAGCTACCTCAAGTTTTGAAGACGTCCTCAGTCGTGGCAGCTCCCTGATGGAAAGAATTCCCAACGCATTCAAGGCTGGTTTCTCTTCCCTCTCCCCAATTCAGCACATTCAAGCTACATTTTTTTGTGTTAATCTGTTACCGATAGTCTTGTGACATTTCTAACACCAGCAGGTTTTTCCTAGTTATTCTCATAATTCCATGAAAAATAATGCCAAATTAAACATAAAGAGAGTGTGAGTGGAGAGTGAAGTCAGAAAGGCCCTAAAGAGCACTGCAAACAACAAAGCTAGTGGAGATGATGGTATCCCAGTTGAATTTTTCAAAGCTTTAAAAGATGATGGCATCAAATTACTGCATTCAATATGCCAGCAGATTTGGAAAACAAAACAGTGGCCACAGGACTGGAAAAGATCAGTATATGTTCCAATCCCAAAAAAGGGCAATGCCAAAGAATGCTCAAATTATCGAACAATTGCGCTCATCCCACACGCCAGCAAGGTGATGCTCAAGATAATACAGGATAGACTTCAGCAGCATGTGGAAAGAGAACTACCAGAGGTGCAGGCTGGTTTCAGAAGAGGCAGGGGGACTAGAGACCACATTGCCAACATACGCTGGATCATGGAGAAAACAAAGGAATACCAGAAACAAGTTTACTTTTGCTTTATTGATTACACTAAGGCCTTTGATTGTGTGGACCACAACAAGATGTGGCAAGTGATTAAAGAGATGGGAATACCAGAGCACCTCATATGCCTCCTGAGAAATCTGTACAGGAACCAAGAAGCAACAGTTAGGACAGAACACGGAATGACAGAGTGGTTTGGAATAGGAAAAGGAGTAAGACAAGGCTGCATTTTGTCACCCTGCTTATTCAACTTATACACAGAGCACATAATGCGCAACGCAGGGATGGAGGAATCACAATATGGGATTAAAATTGCTGGGAGAAACATCAACAATCTGAGATATGCAGACGACACCACCTTAATGGCAGAAAGTGAGGAAGACCTAAAGAATCTCTTGATCGGATTGAAGGAGGAGAGTGCAAAAGCTGGCTTGAGACTCAATATCAAGAAAACCAAGATAATGGCAACAGGCCCGATCAGTTCCTGGAGAATAGATGGGGAAGAAGTAGAAGCAGTGACAGATTTTACATTCTTAGGATCTAAGATCACTGCAGATGGAGATTGCAGCCATGAAATAAAAAGGCGACTGATTCTTGGGAGACAAGCCATGAAAAACCTGGGGAACATGGTGAAAAGCAGAGACATCACCTTGAAAACAAAAATTAGAATAGTCAAAGCAATGGTATTCCCAGTGGTAATGTACGGATGTGAGAGCTGGACAATTAGGAAAGCTGAACTCAGAAGAATAGATGCCTTTGAAATGTGGTGCTGGAGGAGAGTTTTGAGGGTACCCTGGACAGCGAGGAGAACAAATAGGTCAATCGTAGAAGAAATCAACACTGACTGCTCATTGGAAGGTCAAATAGTAAAGATGAGGCTAAAGTACTTTGGGCATCAAATGAGAAGGGAGGATTCACTTGAGAAGGCCGTGATGTTGGGAAAGGTGGAGGGCAAAAGAAGAAGGGGGAGGCCAAGGATGAGATGGATAGATGGTATTGTAGACACAATGGGCACAGAACTGGGAGGACTGAGGGGGATGGTGGAGGACAGAGGTGCCTGGAGAACGATGGTCCATAGGGTCGCAAAGGGTCGGAATCGACTGTGCGACTGAACAACAACAAAAACATAAAGAAACCATACATTTTTGTTTACATCTTACACGTTTTGCCCCCTTAACATTTCTTGTGATTCTTAAATTCTCAGTATTCTCCCAAACAGGGTCATTGTACAGTATATACTTTATTTTGCTTGCTTCTCCCTTCTTGACCACTTTGGTGTGTGTGTGTGTGTGTGTGTGTGGATCCAGGCCTTTCAGAGATCCTCTGGAATGACATTTGATGAAGCCAGACTCTAGTCTCTTTTTATCTACACTGCTTTGACTCCTGTTGCAATGTTTCCTAGACCCTGTGCGTCCTTTGGAGGCACTCTCTAGTCTACACAGCAAGACTACCACACCTAGGAAGCATTGTACCAGGAAATGAGACCCAGAAAGCTATACAGCAGGGGTGCCCAAACTACAGCCCGGGGGCCAGATCTGGCCCCGGGCCGTAGTTTGGGCACCTCTGAACCATGTGACCAGCCCACAACCCAAAACGTTTGGGCACCCCTGCTATACAGCTTCAGAGGACTAGGCCTGGCTAAAGGTAAGTAAAAAGCAGGTTTCTCTAGATATGGGTCTATGTGCTGCACCTCTCAGAAAACTACCTTGGAGATTCTTGGAGTCGAAGTCCTCCATCTTGTCCCCACCCACACCAAAAGGCACACATCTGAAGTGCTCAGAATAATTTTAGAGATGGGCTTGATTTGTATTTCTTATCGCAATTAGATGCTGTCTTTCTTCTGGCAATGGGAAGGCTTTGGTGTGAAACAGAATGCTGTATGGACTACATCCATAGCATAAACAAGAGACATGTGCATTCTAGCTCCAGCACTCTGGCTTGTGACAACAAAGTTAAAAAACAAGTCCTCTTAGTGTGCATGTGGACTTTTATGTGTTTTTAAACTTCCAACCAAAAGTTTGCTACTTAACCAGTTTACCTCCTTTTGCATAATTGTTAAGGTTGTTGGCCAACAAGAAGGACTGTTTTTTAATATTTCTTTATACTGTATATTGGCCTGTGTTGCTTCAACAATTGCATAGTGTCAGGCTAGTTCTACTTGTATAGAGCAGACTGTTCATTCTCTCGTATGAACACACCTAAGAGTGTCCTAACAATATATTAAGAGTTGTGAAAGCACCAGCTACTTTGCAAACTCACTAGGAGAGATACCTATGATAGTATCAGGAAAGAAAGAAACCAGGGTCCGGAAACTGAACAATGAACACCACGTTTCACTGAAAAGATTGAAATAATTCAGACAGCTTCTTGATTTTATCTTTATGAAACTGAAGACATAGTACTTCAGATAGCTCAGATCAATCAAAGGCCTGATTTGATTACTCTGAAGATCTAATGTACACAGCAAGAATGTTTTGTTCTATGTTTCAGAAATTTGATTTTAATAGCGTAACTGGTTTAATTCTGAACTGAGTTGTGTTGTCTTAAATTGTAGTATCTGGCTGGTTTGATAACCTGTAGGCAAAATGTGGCACAAACTGAACAAATGAAGTATAGTATGAAACACACCACACATTTGTATGTCAACATGTAATGCCCTGGGTTTATTTTGTGAGAGTTCTATCACAATTTTCCAGGTGGGATTAAAAACCTTAAGGATAATGTACGCCATTGGAGTGGGCATTCAGGCTTCGGTACTGACAAAGCACTAGTAAGTAGAGTCTTAAGTACCATTCTCTTCACAGAAGAGAGGGCAAATTTCCAAAGGAAGGCACCCAACAGTTGTGGTTCTGGCCTTGCAGCCTTCTGGAGAATCTTAAAAGAAAAGAAAAAAGCTGGCTGTTTTCAGAAACTGGAATGATGATACACGTACAGCAATTACTGCATTCTTCTCCCTTATAGCCTTTTTAAAAGAACAAGTAAAGAATGAAGTCTTTAACAATTATACAATAAAAAAATATAATTTGTGATCAAAAGAAGGGCAAGACAACATAAAAACTCCAGTTGTAAGGACTCCATTTGCATACTTGATTTGACACCACCACTTTTTTTTTTTTTGGTGTGCAAGGAAATGGGACAACAGAGGGGGCTGTATGAAGAGCAGCAACATAACTTTAGTGCTTTAAGTACCAGAAAACTTGCACACATGCTTGTGAGCTAGTCAGTTGGTAGAATCCATGAGACTTCATTTTTAGCTTGTTACTTGCCTTACGATATTAGAACAGGAAGATCCCATTGAATAGTACACTCCCCATTTTTAAATTGATGCCTTTTTAAAAAATTCTGTATGTATGTCACCATTTTTCACATGATACACAGAAAACTCAAGGACCCAGAGGGGGGAACCAAGTTATGTTAATACCATTTACAAAATACCAAGGAGTCCACAGCTACCTAACACATTTACTACAGCACAGGAACCAATGAAGGTACAGTGTACAAAAAACTGTAAACACGGCACAATAAATAGATAAAACAGCAGGTTCCGCACCATGCACATGATGTGATGACACTTCATCTCTACACAATCTCACCTCCTCACACTCTTACTCTGTTGCAATTCTCCCTCCCACCCCTCCCCCACCCCAAGTGCAAAGCATCACAAATGAATGGTTTCTGTATTCAAGTAACATATATACAAGGGTATTACAAATATGCAGTACTGTACAGATAATTGCTGTAGTTTTAATTTACAGATGTTGATTCTTTCCTATTAACAATAAGAAAAGAAAAACCAAAGCATGAGAGATGTGCATTGCTGTCAAGTCCCCACAGCTGCCATGGAAATGCAATATTCTGCATTCCATCATCCCTTGCATTCAAATTGCTACTGATGCATAGCACCTAAACAAGTCCCCAAAGGCTGCAGTTCCATTACTATGGAAACTACGTCACCTCCATTGCTACTGTATTGTCTGCTATATTGTTCAGTGCTGGCTTTTCTGTTTCATGGTTTTCCCTGTGGAAAGAAAAAAAAGGGGAGGGGGAGAGAAAAAAAAGTTAATATTCAAGCAGGACAGAAGAACCAAGGCAATCTGTGAAAGATCTAGACCAAAATTATAGTAAAAAATAACTTGTTTCTATCTTCAGAATGCAAAAATAAGTCATGTGACCCATCCATAAAAATCAAACATATGCAGAATGGAGGCGATACCTTTTATAGCAGGGATTCTCAACCTGCAGCCCATGGCACCATTTGATTTGATTTATTCAATTTGTATGTCGCCCACTCAGCATACACTGACTCAGGGCGGCTCACAGCAATCACAACATAAATCAACAATATACAAAGTAAATACACAATAATAAAATTCAATCTACAATCTACAAAAAACAATCTACATTTCATATGGCCCCAACACACCAGGAAATGACATGTGGTGAAGGAAGGGCAAAATAGCCATGAGGGAACGTGACCCGGCCCCTGGCTTAAAAAGGTTGAGAACTCCTTTTTATTGTTGTTGTTCAGTTGCATAGTTGAGTCCAACCCTTTGCGACCCCATGGGTCACTTAAAAATAAAACAATGCAAGCTTTCGTAACTCAAAGATCACTTCTTCAGGCAAATGTTCTGGCATGGTGTTCAAGCTAGGTGTGGTTTGTTTGGATGTTACATGGGGGGAAAGACAGCAGGCTGTATCTTTTTGCAGGCCCTGGCTTCCTGCATCCATTCTGCATTTATCTTCAGAATGTCATTATAGCACTGAACCATAGAGTTGTAAGGGATTTCAAGTGTTATCTAGTCCAATGCCCTGCCAATGCAAGAATGGTATCACTCTCTCAAATACAATTACAAACACTTTCAAAAGCATAGCATCTCAAAAGTGTATCTAAAATAGACTGAATAGTGGAAGAACAGAGAAGGAAGGGGGATGATACATTATAGAGTGACTACTTACAGAGGACAGAAGCAAAAAAGGGTCAGAAAATATGATTTATTGTCTGGACAGAGGCAGTTCTAGATCTACATGTGCTATTTTTAAAATGAATGATGACACAGCAGCTTACCTTGGTACTGTGTCCATAGAGGATGAAGCTGACACCTTGGGCACCTGACAGTTTGCTGCAGCCAGCTTTAAGGCAGATGATGGAACAGCACTTAGAGTCCTTGGTATGTGTCGTGCATTGAGCGTACTAATAGAGTTTGCAGTGGCAACAGATGAAGGTACAGTTAATCTAATGTTGTTCCCAAACAGAACCTGAGTTGTTGCAGAATTGGCAGCAGTGACTTGATGACTCAGTGCACTGTGGGAACTTGAAGTCTGTGTTATATTTGAAGGCTGTAACAAAGTTGAACCTGCTGTTGATGATGAGCTTGTATGTACAAGTGCGGCAGGTGAAGTACTACTGAGGTGTAAGCCCTTATATACTCCTGTGGAGAAGGAAAAACAAAACCAAGTGAGGTATACAGTCAAAATACCAGATGTTGGCTGAAATCCTGTTGCATAGTCATGCAAATGGCTTACCCAAATCAGAATGTAGCAGGTAATGTTTCCAGAGATTACTTAACCTATGGTACTTCACATCTAAGAGTTACACTGTTCGTGTAACCACGCAACAGGATTTCAACCAATATACACATATGCAGGACATGCCAACCTACTGTTTCTTACCTGAGGCTTGAAGGATGCCATTCACCCCAATTCCAAGCACCATATCATCCTTCATTTTGAATCCCATGAGCTGTTCTGATGTAATCAATGCTGAAGCAGCAAACTGAGCACTAACGGAGTCTAATGTCTTGGAAATAAACCCCTTTAAGAAAAAGAAAAGTAATTAAGAATTTACACAGGAAGGTAAAAAAACACACAACAGTAATTTACTAATTACTGTAACTAACTAATTAACTCTAATTGATAGTAAAGTAATTTACACAATTAAACTAGTTGAAAATAAGTGATGATTTAAAAAGCCATTACAGCTAAAACAGTTGGGGAGGGGGGAGCACAACAACAGAAAATTTTAAACAATTGCTAAATAAAGATTAGGTTAATTTGTTCTACTCATAAATGTTTACATCTTTACTCTTCTAGGAAAAAACAGCCAGGGATTAAAGCTCCAAAGAAAGACAATCCTACACTCTTAAGAGGAAACACACAAATACAGAAGGTGCCAAAAATGTATACACATTTTAAGAAAAGAAAAACCTGTAATAAAATTGTAATACAATATATAACTATCATAAAAGATGAATAGAGGTCATGTTTGACTTCTGGAATTACAAGAGGTGCTCAGATGGGTTACCATCAGTGTCCAAAGTGTACAATTGTACTGCTGCACATGCAGCATTTTTCTGTTTTAAGAATGTGTTGTATGCTTCTTCTGCTAACTCCTGTCTCACATGCACATTGTTTGATAAACTTCTGTGGCGAGCATGTAAACTGTTCCAACACCATAGCAGAAGAAGCAGGATTTGTTGCTGTGCAAGGCCTCCTGAGTCGTCCCTTGTGCAGTAACATGCATCTCAAAATTATTACAAATACTTGCAATTGAGCGTTGTGCTTCAACGTTCTCGAATTTCAAATACCACTTTCTAAATGGTGTGGTGCTTCTCAAAGGACATTTTCTTTGACTGTCCTGCCTGTCACGTGGTGATGCTAGAACCAATTCTTTTGAGCAAATGTCATACTACATATTGCTACCGTAATCCAATTCAACCTTAAAAAGTAAGTCACAAATAACATCTCTTAAAATGTGTATACATTTTTGTCACCCTTTGTATTTCAAAGGCAGTGTAAAACTTGGCATGCATTCCAAGTAGGATACGGGCATGTTTGACTCCAGTATTAATATACCTTTATCTTCTGTTCTTAAAATGTTTGTTACGAAAGTCAAGAAGCTGAAAAAACCAAGCACCTAAAATCCACCCATGAATCCCTATACCTTATCACCTTTAGTGATAAGTAATATATTACTTTCTAAAGACAACTAAATGTCTCTTGCATTTTGCAATAGTTAAGTTCTGAATGTTAGCTGAACGGGGGAAGCCCAAACAGACACACAAATATATGCGGACTACACTAATGGTGCTGTGTGGAAGTTTTTATAGGTCCTTAAATGCCAAGCCACCTCTTTTCTTTTAGGAGGCAATGCCTACTATACTCACCTGTGGCATCCTTTCTAAACATTCTAGAGGATGGCTAAGATGTAGATTCAAGCGAAAGCCAGTTTCCTGTCGATTAGTTGCAAGGTGCTATGGCAACAGCTCATAATTAGAGATGAATCCTGGTGGAAAAAATGAGGGATAAATCATAATACAGACAACTCCCTCACCTGTGTAGCGTTCGTAGAAGAATTACTATTTGCTTGCTGTTGATGAATTTGTGCAAGCTGCTGTTTCTGCATTAGTGCCAGTTGCTGTTGATGTTGCTGGTATTGTTCGGCTGTAAATGCTGAACAAAATACAAAATAAGAGAATACCATATCAAAATATGTAAATCTCCTGCACACTTATATCTTTAAAAAATACATGCACGCCTGAGGGATAGCACATATGTACAGTGCTCTGACTTCAATGGCAACTGGTACTAGTTTTGCTTATTATACAAAGAGTGATTGGTACACAGGATTATTTGTATGGCTTGCCTTTTCAGGACAGACAGTTGTCAGGATATTATGTACAATAACTATACTGACAGAGTTGCTGCTATTGACTTTCTTAGATTGAGTTTCTATCCTACTCTTATGTTAAATAATGTCTCCATTCAGTCCTAAGGAAGACTTAAACATTATTCCCTTAAAACTTTTAAAATTAAATTGTTGTAAAGTTTTAATCATTCAGTTTCCCTCGGTTGACCCACCTGGGGGGAAATCCAGTGAATTAGAAGATGGTTATGCTGATTTATAGGAGTGAAGAAATACTTTATTATATTACTTATTTTTCTATGGAGAGTTCTAAAAAAAATAGAAAATAGAGAGGTTTCATTGCAATTTTCATTTTAGTGCATATTAGTGAAAAACTCCCTACTATCAACATTTCATGTGCGTTCAACCTGGAGAATATTAATATTAAAATATTAATCTAGTTTTTATCCATATATTAAGAGATTTTCTACATTAAAACTTTTAGTTCTGTATTTTGGGGAACTTCAAATATTAGTATTTGAGATATTTTATAGCATCAGTTACTACTATCCAAGAAGGATCAAAATATCTTAAAACAAGAATGTAACACTTAATTGCAGATCTCAACTTGTTAAAATTGACAGGCATAGATAGAAGTTGTTTCTGTTTTTTGTATCAGGACAATTGCTTGTACACATGCTAGACCAGTGGTTCTCAAGCTATTTTTGGCCATGCCCAACCCTAAGCATCTTTAAAATCCTGGCACCCTCCTTGACATAGAATTCTTATTATTCAAAAAGCAAACTATTCATGTGGAGAAAGCCAGAAAGGCAATTCACTGTTGAAAAGTCATTCTCGAATTGCAATCCCCTAAAAATCAAAATTCCCCCCTGTGGGGCGTGTGCCTCACGTTGGGAACCACAGAGGTAGACTATTTGTGAATCATAAAACTCTCTAGATTTCTCTACATTGAGGCCTGAATAACTGTCACACAGAAATCATATACAAGAATTGTTATTCTCCGGAAGAACTGGAAATCTGAACATTCATAGTCTACACATAATTTCCAGTATCTTCTGAGCAAATTAAAAATTGTATTTAAAGATATGGTTTTCTCTAGTGCTATGAAAGTCAGTCTTCTTGCTTTAAGATTGTTAAAAGTGAAAGTTCTAAAACATTTGTAAAGGTCTGTTAAGTGAACCAGTAGGAATACAGTAAAAACCCCAACTTACATATACCTCGAGTTACATAAAATCTGACTTACATAATGATTTTTGCACTAAAACCATGTCCTGGTTTACATAAATGTCATAATTTGCACAACACAATTTCCTATGGGTTTGCTTCGAGTTATGTAAAAAAATCATTTTTCCTATGGGGTTGCTTTGATTTACATAAATATCATTTTCCTATGGGTTTGCTTTGAGTTAAGTAAAAAAATCCATTTTTCCTGTGGGGTTGCTTCAAGTTATGTAAAATTCATTTTCCCTATGGGTTTGCTTCGAGTTAAGTAAAAAACCGATTTACATAAAAGCCTACGGAACAGACTTTTTATGTAAGTAGGGGTTTTACTGTACTGAAAGGATTTAAATTATTTAAAAACTGTTAGTAAGTCACCATTAGCTCCAACTCATAGATATTAACAGCCAGATCTAAGACTGTCATAAAAATGCTTTTTCACATAATGAAAGAAATAACCTAGTTAAATTCAGGGGGGCTTCTAAGAGCAGCTCATCTATTTATGTGGATGCTTTTAGTCAGTGGTAGGCATCAGCAGGTTCGCACCAGTTTGCCAGAACTGGTAGCAGAAATTCTGGCTGGCCCCACCCATCCAAGTTTTGAAACAAAGTAGGCCCTATTCGGATGCAAAGCTTTTCTTTGTCGTTTGTGTTTTATAATTATGCTGCATTGTAAATCAGGCAGAGAAGCCATTTGCTAGATGGGCGAGTAAGTCAGTCAGTCCTTCTCCAGTTACTATGAGCAACGGTGATACAATAGTGGTCTGCCCAGTTGTTTCTTGAATTAGTCAACAATCATTCCACTTTCCTCAAGCATAGGGAGAGTTGCCTCTTGAGGGAGGGGCACGAAAATTCCAAAGTGGGGCATGAGCGCATGGTATTTTCATCACTGTTAATATTAAATGTGGGTGGGAAGTAACATTTTAACTTCTGTTCTTTTTGCTGTACTATGCTGGTCTTGGACCGTAATAAAGATTGACTGATTGTATTTCGGCGGATTTTTGTTATTTCTTAAGTTAAAATGCATTTTCATTTTAAAAAGCTATTTATGCTTATTTGTTATTCAAAACAAGTTGTACTTGGATTTGTAATTTATTTTAAATTAGCTTACACTCATTTTTGTTAAAAGGAAACAAATAAAAATAAAGGCAGAAGTCTGCATGCTCTTGGATGAAAAACGTGGAATATGAATGTAACAAATAAGCAAACAAACAAGGATTTCTCAAAAAGCAGGTAGGACAGTAAGTTTCAATTTCCCTATTACTACAGGAAAATACTTTCTAGGAAGTTTTTCTAATTTCAGAACATATAATAAGAAATTACCATAGAGATATACTTCAACACTGTGCTTGATGTGTCAACAGGAAAGGCTGTTTCACATTTAAAGCTATAGGTCTCCATGCCTTGTCCACTTTTTACTCAAATAACACAAAGAAGAAAAACTCTACACAGGTTGGTTGATTTAGGTGGCACATATGTTTAATAAAGCAATGTTACTAGCAGTATGCCAACTGATACCATCAGTACAGAAATGCTCTCTCAGAAGTAGTCACACAGCATGAATTGGCAATGATGATTATATTTGAAATCCTGAGAAGCGTATCACTCATTTACATTGAGATGTTCCTTTTGTGTAGTATTTGTACAGTATATGTTCAGTAAAGGCCTTTCAGATCTGGTCCTCCATAGAAATCATGTTATTTCATATTCATTCTTAAACTTTCTATGCATACAATCTAAATGGTGTACAAAATTTATCTTCAAGATTCAGTTAAATAAAGGATAGGTTCAGTAAAATAAAGGATAGTACAGTGGTACCTCGCTTAAAGAGCATAATGCGTCCCACGGGATTGCTCTTTAAGCGAGTTTGCTCTTTAAGTGAAACACCATTGTAAGTGACTGATTGTGACTTCTGGTGTGTGTGTGGGGATTGCGAACCCTGAATTAGTTGTTAAGTGAGTTTTTGGTTGTTAAGCGAGGCAACCATTCAGAGAAAATTCTGCTCTTTAAGCAAGTTAGTCTCTAAGCGAGGCGATCTTTATGTGAGGTTTTACTGTATCTTGAAAAATCATAAAAACATAAAAAGCTGAAACTTCTCCAAGCATAAAACTTGCTTCATTTTTATACAACAGAAGCTATGACTATCCTACAATCTACCTGAAAAGCTACCTCTTCATAGATTAGCATTGCTCATGAGAAGCAAAGATAAATAAAGGGCTGAGGACATTCAGTAATCTATCACATCTCTAGACAGAAGAAAAAGCCATTTAGTTTCCACAAAGTTATGAATGTCTTGAGTAGCTGAATTGCATATAAAATTCAGACTTTTGTTCTGCCAATCTATGAAGCATTAAACCTGCTGATTGTTTTATACACACACACACACACAAACACACACACAAACACACACACAACAAACACACACACACACACACACACACACACACACACACACACACACACACACACACTCTGTATGGCCAACACTAAAGAATCATATGCCACACCCAGCATGATTTTGAACTTACAATCACTTTCTCTTCTAAGCAAACCATATCCAACAGTATCACTCGTTTGTTGTCCACATACACAATAGAAACCTTTAGCAAATTAGTTTATACAAATAATTTGGGAGAATAATTGTAGTTTGTTTCTGCTTCTACTGAACTTTCCTTGTATTTTAGCAATTAAAGGTAGATTGGTCAATCCAGATTCCTCTCATTTGGAGGGGGGCATGAATGAAAGCCAAAGGAGTATTAAAAAATATTACAAGCCAAAGAAGTATAAACAAACATAAGACTTTAAAAATAATTAATGCCAAACTTCCAAGTGATGATATCCTATCTCCTTGGTGGTGAACCTCTGGCATGCAGAGGCCTTTCTTCTCGCACAGGGCCATCGAGGGAAAGCCTCGCCCCACAGTGCCACTTTCCCATTTAACTTATTTGCTTCTGGCAAAGGGGAGGGGAAAGGGGAGGCTGAAAAACCGGCAGGGAGGCTGCAGCTGGGCTAGATAAAGCGGGGAGTACTCATGGGGGTGGGGAGCATTTGTGGGGCGGGGGCTGGGGAAGCCCTCTGGGGGGAAAGGCCCTTTTTGGGTTGAGGATGTCCTGTGGGGAGGAAAGCACTCACAGGGGAGTGGGGAGGCCCCATGGGGGTAGGGAAGCCCCACAGGGAGGTGGGGAGCACTCGTTGGGGATAGAGAAGCCCCTTATGGGGGTGGGGAGCACTTACAGGGCGGAAGACACACACTTGATGTCACCAATGCGCCTCAAGTAGCGTACGTGCACACCCACCCACATGACTTCACTGGAGGCACGCCGATGACATCACATGGGTGTGTGGGCACTCGTGGTGCATGCCTGCGTGCCGCCTTCTCCTCCTTGGGCACTCGGTCTCTAAAAGGTTTGCCATCATTGTCCTATATGATTCTTTTTCTAGGAAATCTAAAATTAAATGAGGATGTGAAAATACTCTTGGGTTAATTTAAGAACACCAAAGAGTATAGTTAGAAATGTCAATTTCCCCAGTATAAATCTTTGCTATTTAACTCTTCACTGATTTATCTGAAAATACTTCTCTTTTCAAACTGTCCTATATTCATTTAATGTAATAACCAGAGACTAATATTCCAAGCGTTCCATGCACTTCGGTGTCTAGGCATGCCTGTCACATGCATACCTGTCAACCATCCCGATTTGGCCGGGAAAAACCCGTAATTTGACATCGATTGACGTCATAACCTGCCCCACGCTGCCAAAACCCCGTAATTTGGCAGCGGGGAAAACGCTTTCCACGCATGCGTGGAAACGCTACGCCGCTTGCGCAACCCCTACGCAAGCGGCGTAGCGCTTCTGCGCATGCATGGAAGGGGTAAAACCCTTCCATGCATGTGTGGAAAACGACCTGCGCACAAGCGATGTGCGCAGGTCCCGTTTTTCCAGAGCCACGGGTTGACAGGTATGGTCACATGTCCACAGAAATGTCTGCAAACGCACAGTGCTGGCTCTTTGGCTAGAAACAGAGATGAGCACTGAACCCTAGAGTCAGATACAACTAGCTTTCAAGCAAGGATGACCTTTACCTTTGCCTAATGTTCTAAGAAAATTCCATCCATGAATACTTTTGCTAAAGAAGCTACAACTCTGGTTTAAAGAAGTTCAACAATTTAAAGATGAAAATTCTCCCTCTTTTTATATGAATATCTATATATCGATCCATTTATCTATATTCTCCTGTGTCTTTTTGTGTTCAGTTGCATCTAGGAGAACACTGAGGAAAACATATTGCTATGTTATTTTTCCCCAACTAATTCAATTATGGGTCATTGGCACTGAGAGAAGTTTACTGGAAAGTATAGCTCATGTTTCCCACTCAATAGGGGCTGGCAACTTCTGAGAGCTGCACACACCCTGTGAAACTCAATCCTGAAGTATTTTTCTTTAAAAAAGGCTTTTTGAAAAGTAAAAAATTCCTTTAAGTCCTCTAGTGACCCCAAAGGTTTTCCTAATTTTCTTTTTTTGAGGCCAAGGTACAATAGGGGACTATAGGGACTCCAACACTTGGCTAAACTGCTTCCTACATCCTGACAGAGAGCATAACCTCTGCATTTTGTATATTGTATTACTGTGTATTTACTGTGTATTGTATATTATGTACAGTATATTGTTTATTTTCCATGTGAGCCGCCCTGAGTCGGGTTCCCTGATTGGGCGGCATTCAAGTGCAAAAATTAAATTAAATTAAATCTGAATTGCTGAACCAAAAAACAACACATTTTTTAAAAGCTTGTGGTTTCCTTTGATTTTGAAGATGCCGAAGATTTTGGCCTCAAATAAACCCTGACCAAAATGCAAGGGACTGACTAGATTCAGATTAAAGAACGTACAAATGTACTGGCTGAGGTGGAATTTTCTGTGCCGTTCTTCCACAGAAACCCTGGCAGTTCTTTAAAAAAAAAACTGCACTGACAGCTGAGTGAGCTCTTAAGAACTGAGCAGATGCCCTTTAGCCCATGAAGCCTTTCACCCACAGAAAGCATAGCCTGGCTCCATTGTACAAATCGTGGTGGTTCTCATTTTCAGCATAATGGATTGAAACATACAGTATAATGATTGCTACTTTCTTATAAAACATATAGAACGGTAAGTGATATACCTGTAGAACAGGGGTGCCCAAACCTTTTGGGCCGTGGGCCAGTCATGGGTTCAGGGGGCCAGTCACTATGGCCCATGGGCCAGATCTGGCCCCCAATGGCAATTCATCTGGCCCATGAAGCCCTCGTTGCTCCTGGAAGCAGAAGTAAAACGCGCCCGTATGGCCCAGATGAATTGCCATTGGGGCCCGGATCTGGCCCGTGGGCTGTAGTTTGGACACCCGTGTTCTAGAATATGGAAATACAGGATAGGACGAAGCCAACTTAATGTCCTTGCAAATACACACCAAAAACAACTCATCCTTTAACTACCTTTTGCCATCACTGACCATAAATTTTATTTATCCCAGTCTAACCAGGATATGATTTAGATTATGAAAAGTATATTTTAATTTCATTATTCAATTAGCTGACAACTCATTCCTTTTTTTTTAAAAAAGTACAATATTCCAAATCATAAATGACACATGACAAGTCACTTGTGCGAAACAGTTGCCATTCAAGTACCAGTGCTTGAAATGGCAGCCTTTCAGTCTTTTGTAGACAAATCAATGCAGTGAGGAAATCACTATTTTATGCAGAACATCCAACTGTTTGGTGAAATGCAGTTTCCTGTATATCTGAATGAATGAAATGGCTAGCACATGTCCTGTGAATCATAATCTGAAGTGTGTTTTTCAAATTTGGTTTGCACAAAAGCCAGTCATATCCAGATCTAGGGTTCGATGCTCATCTGTTTATAGCCTGAGCCATCTGCGTCTGGAGATGTTTCCGTGGACCTGAGTGCACAGAACACTTTTTACCTTCCCACCAAAGTGGTACCTATTTATCTACTTGCAATTTCTTGCTTTCGAACTGCTAGGTTGGCAGGAGCTAGGACAGACGGGAGCTCACTCTGTCATGTAGCACTTGGGTTTTGAACTGCTCACCTGCCAACTTTCCAGTCGTCAAGTTCAGCATCTTAACCACTAAGCCACTGCAGTCTCTTGGTTTGCAGGACAAGCACAAATGATAACTTACTATATTTAGCAGTAATCACAAATTACAACTTTTCCAAATTCTACAATTGCAAGTTTTGATTGTAGTTTAAACATGGAAGTTTAAAACCTAAGCTGCCATGTGGAATGTATATAACTTTTAAGGAGCATTTTATTTTCTACCTGCTATCCCACTCATCAATATCCAGCACTGAAAATCTCTTAGTAGCCCCAAAGTCTATGAAATTAAAGATCACCGGAGATTTCTTTTAATTAATATGAAACACAAAGAGCTGAGAAAAAAAGAGTGGAAGAAGTAAATAAGTTTGATTAAATTTGCCAAAATTATTTTTAGAATAAAATTTGTCAAAATCAACATACCAAAGTGTGCTGAACCACTGCTACTTTTACTTTGTATAGAGGTACTGCATGTCTGGGTCCCAGGTTGTGCTGTGCCTGTTCGACTTACACTTCTGTGTAATTTCCTATAGGAAAGTTCGTCATTGTCATTGTCATGTAGGGTTGGTGTCCGAGGCCTAAAATGCCGCCATCTACATGATTTGATATTAACTAGTATCTGACTGAGGTCTTTAGAGAAAGATCTGTCGGAGGTATTTGTTTCTGAGGTATTGGAAAATTGATTGATTGAAGAGTGCAGCTGTGAGGAAAGCATTTCTGAATCCAGCTGGCAAAATGTACTGTTGTTTTCCGAATATGCTCTGTCCAGTAGCACCCTTTTAAAAATAATAATGGAAAACAGATTTTTAGTAGCATACAAGCATGATATTCCTATCTCTACCATGCATAAAGCCTAGTCAATTGTAGCATAACAGAACAGAAACAGAATTAGAATTTTAAGGTGAATATTCTTTTCACATCAATTAACTGAGAACATCTCAAATGTGAAGGTTATATATACTGTTATGAGCTCTATAAGCAAACAACAGATAAAATATAAAAAAAATTGATTCATATTTGGAAAGAAAATTGTCATTTTGGCAGTATAACATATGTAGCTCTCCAGATTCTAGATGTCACTCTCAATTCAAATAAGGTTGTTTGAATGTCTTTCTTTGATCGTGTTTTGATTATTAAGGTTTCCTATAGGGACTTGTGTGTCATCCCAGATGTTTTTAGACTGCACAACTATGAGCTAAGCCAATGGTGAAGAATGTGGGGAGTTGTGGGCCAATAACACTAGAAAGTCTACTCTGCAAATGAGTGTCAAACTTTTTTTTCATGTCTTCATAGTCTTTTTAAGTTTTCTGAGAAGGCTCAGACTCACATGCTCTCTTCCTAATGCCTCCTGTACAGATCCCTTGCTTCCTGATAGTGACGGGGCAATCTACAAATATGGCATTTTGATAAAATGGCAAATCACAGTTTATTTCTAACAAGGACAAGATGAAGAAACATCATTGGAAAGAAGAGGACCAGCTGTCATTTTCTACAAGTATCGCAGGATTGATGGGATAGGGAGATCTCCCCAAATCAGAATAGCTTTCAACTCTTCAGATGTTTCCACTAACACAGGGGTTCTATACTACAGAGATGAAACTATGGTTGTTATCAACTAGTGAGTAATGATGATGATAATAATAATAATAATAATAATAATAATAATAATAATAATAATAATAATAATAATAATAATAATAATAATAATAATAATAATAATAATAATAATAATAATTTTGTGTCAGAAATTAGAAGATACTCCATTCAGGGAACATCCAAATGAGGTTCCTTTCATGTCCCTAAGAGCTGGGACAGAGATGGGTGCTCAATCCGTCATGCATTACCTGGGTCTCGAACTGCCAACTCGCTAGTCTTCCTGCTAACAAGGCGAGCTTCTTAACCGCTGAGCAGCCCTAACTAGTGAATATGCAGACAATACACAACTGTGTTTACTGTAATGGCTTTTTCTTGAAAGCAGCAGTTTAAGGACTAGGAATGCTGGGCTGGAGAAAGCTTAGCATTCACCATAATCAACAGACCTCAAAATCTATGTGCAAACAGCAGGTCAACATAAAAATAAGATTTATCATTGGCAAAAAATATTGCCATTGTGGCAGCGTAACAAATAAAACTTCCAAATCCTAACTCTAGTTTGCTATGAGTACAGTTATTGCTGACCTCCAAACGGCTCAATGATGATGTGTAAAAGGTGGCATCAGTCAAGCTGCCAGAGGCAGCACAATGGGAGGGCAAAGCACATGCTTTTGTAAGCAGAAAGCATGGCAAACAGTCTGCAGCTTTTACAGGAAAGGCTGGAAAAATTCCTGCTTGAAACCCTGGAGTGTTACTGTCAATAAAATCTGACACTGCTGGGCAAGATGAACTAATAGTGTGATTAAGTATAAAGCAATTTACTATTTTTCTATGTAGCTAGACTGTCAAGAAACTCAGACATATATTCAAAATTGACAGTACAGGATTATCAATTAAATCATGAGTACAATTGATAATCTGTTTAAGATTTTTATTCCCAAAGGTGTCTATGCGTAGGTGTAATATTGACAACTTGGTTACTGAGACCTGAAACTTACCTTCCACCACGTCCCACCCGTCTACGTGCAAACCCAATGCATCTATGTGGTACAGTAAGGGTTGTTAAACAGTATCTATAACGTTCATCTCCTAAACCTGTCCCTTTAGGACTGTTCCATGGCCAGTCACCAGTTTGGTCTAAACGAGGCTAGAAAAGAAAAGATTTGAGAAGGATTTTAAAATGGTACTTTTATTATATAAACCTTAAAAATAAATCCGTGAAAATTCAAGACTTACAGCATAATATTGACAGCCTGTTCTCCTACGGAAAGCAAATGGACCATCAGGATCATTTTCTTCCTCAGCTTCAGAAGAACCAGACAAGACCTTTTAAAAAATTAAGTAACAGGTAAGAATTAGGAACTAATTCTTCTCCCCGCCCCCAAGCTAATAAAATATGTAACTCTTACTTGAGAAAGAGGTTCCTCATCAGAGCTAGGGAAATCATACTGATTCATATCTTTCGCATTAAAGATTGGCAGTGCAGCAGGACTTGTCTGTTGAGTAGCAGCAGCAGCTGATGAAGGTACAATTTTGGGCTTCTTCTCATATTTTCTTTTGGGTCGGATAGCATCAGCTTTCTCTTGCTGCAAGAAGAAGAATCAGATTGATACGTCTGCCTCCTCTGTCTTACTTAACTTTAAACTTTTCATGTTTGGCAAGAACTATAGTATCCAGATTTCTATTGTGATTTTATAACATGATACTAAACAAAATTGATCACATAGCAATAGCAATTACTGTACACTTATATCCCGCCACATAGCATGGTTCACAAGGTAATTAGCATTTTGCCCCCAACATGCTGGGTACTCATTTTACCAACCTTGGAAGGATGGAAGGCTGAATCAACTTTGATTCCTATCAGGACCAAACTCACATAATCAGCAGTTTGGGCTGGAATACAGCAGTTTAACAACTGCACCACCAGGGCTGTTCTAAGTCGCTGGCAAGAATCCTGTTGTGATTTGCATGTGCATTAACTGCCTAACTCACCATGGCAAACTGCTATTAGGTAAAAAAGTGCCAGTTATCTATCCAGGTTTCATGTCCACTTGGCAATTAGATGGGTGCCTCATAGCACAACCAGCACCTTATCAGTTAGTTCTAATAAACTGCAGCATTTTACTTATTCAAATGTAAATCATCAACAGGATTCTGACATTGTTTTGTACACTTTCATTATGGATCTAGTTCAAAGTGTTACTAGTTGTTCTGATGACTCATTATGATACAATGTTGTTACAAAGGGAATTCACCTTCCCTAATGGATGTGCAAACTGCTTTCTCTGAAGTATGACAATGGGAAATGCAGGTTGTTTTCTCTATCTCTAACAGTGAATTCTATATTTTACAGTAGCACTGGTGGCCAACTGTGGTAATGCAGCATAGAAATACATATACCGTATACAGTAGAACCTCAGATAAAGTCCAAACTCTGTTCCAAAAGTTTGGATTTTATCAGATTTTGGTCTTTATCCAAATCAAATGGGTGATGCATCAGATAACGTCCAAAAATTGACTTTATCCGAGGTTCCTATGCCAAATACCTCATATAACGTCCATTTGTTTTTAGCGGTTTTGGACTTTATGCGATGCATCATGTGTGCATGAAAACCACGACTTTATCCGAATCGGACTTTATCCGAGGTACCACTGTACATTCGAATATAAGCCGACCCGAATACCTAATTTTGACCAAAAAACCCAGGAAAATAGAGTGAACCGAGTGTAAGCTGAGGGTGGGGAATGCAGCAGCTGCTAGTAAGTTTCAATAATCAAAATACGAAAATATGGTAAAATTAATGAAATCGTTGGTGCATCTCAGCCCAGGGCGGTCTTGGGACCTTCGTGGTAAATGACCAGAGTATAGGCCGTGTCCCCTTTTTGGAGCTCATTTATGGGGCTAAAAACTCGGCTTATACTCAAGTATATACAGTATATTATGTATTTAGGATTTTTAATTGAATATTCTTAGACCTGCCTATAACTGAAATCGTGGACACTGAACCTGCAGGTATTGGGGACAACCTGTAATCACATTTCACACACTGTTACAAAATAATTCACATGGTAGCTGGTACATTTATGGCTTACATTGTCAAGTAAATTTCCCCCCTCTACCAGCAACCAATTAAGCATTTCCAGCTTTTAACAGATTCAGTCACCTTGTTGACTTTAAATTCCTTCAGCTCCATACTTTCTTGGTGCTTAAACTGAGCGCTGTTAGCAACTGGAACAGCAGGGATGGCATAAGTAGGCTTCATGGACTGCCGTTGCACCATTACCTCAGACATGATATCTCCATTATAATCACCCAAATTATATCTGAAAATTAAAAAAAAAAAAACAAACAAGTTTGAGGTTGTCATAATTTAAAAATATTACCTTGGTAAACTAATTTTACTTTACCTAATGTTTAACACACATGTGGACTTTTATCTAGTGAACACATTTTTTTACTTAATTTTTATTAATTAAAAATATTTTACTCAAAGAGAAATATCCAAACAGAATACAGAATATTATGGTGAAGAAAGATCCTGCATAGACAAAGAGGGCCTAGAAGAGGGTGGTTACTAATGTGTCAAATGACACAAAGCCACAAGCTAGTGTAATGGAGAGACCATATCATTCTATGTGCAAGTAGAAAACACAGATCACTAATTTATTCAGCTAAATTTCTAAAAAGGAATGATAAATATTTCTTCACATACTGCAAGCACACTTTTTAAAGGACCGAATAACATTTAAGGCCAAAGTGACGTGTACTTACCATTGTAAAGATAATTCTTAACCACTATTAAGTATCCATTTAAAATGATTTTCCCTACTGAGTAAACTATTTATTGTAAATTATTTTATAGCTTACTGTTGTAATTAAATACAAATGTGGCACTTTATTATACACAGCTTCATGTCTATGCTTTTCATTTAACAGCATTAGGAATACGAACTTCAAGAAACAAATATCCAGAAAAATCCAAGCATTCCTTACCTCTTCTCCATAATTTCCAGTGTTAGATGGAGTAACTCTCTCTTACTCTTTTCCCTTCTCTTTATCATCTCTAGAATTGTTACTGCACGACTCAAATCTCGACGTAGTTTAAGCATCTTTTCATAGGAAGCTTCATCATTCTTCCGATTCTGCAAAAAATGAAATAAAAACCCTAAATAAGCAAAGCAGACAATTGTCTTAATTTTTATAAGCCAAATATTTTATTCAATGAAGCCAAAACATGGTATCCCCTATTCCCTTTACAGTGCCAGATGCTAAACAATGTATATAAGCAAACATTATAAATATATATACACACTCACTTTGCGGGTCTGCATCTTTTCTGTTCGCCTTCGAAATGCAACATAAGGATCATTTGTGCTTGAACCGTCACGCTTCTCTTGCTTCACTGCTGGGATAAGAGAGGGGCCTCGACAGTTTTTCCTCTTTTTAATCCAGTACTCATATACTTCTCTAATCAGTTCATCATCTTCCTTCAAGAGCAGTTTGGCTTCCTGCAGACTGACTGGCTAATAGTAAAACACAACTATGTCACTTTCATATATTTGTTTCTTGGAAATTGTCAAATGATTGAGAAGTACTGTACCTGCTGACCACTGCCTTTTTCCAGTCGATCTATCATTTCTTCAAATTGCAAAAGAGTAATATCAATCTTTTTCTTCAGTTTATTCACAAAGGCCTCATCTTCTGAATCCAAGTCATAATCTGGCTGCTCGGCATCCAAACTAAAAGCTGAAAAAGGTAAATTTATGTTTTTTTCCTTTTCAGGTACTGTACTCTAGGAAAAGTGCATCAAATGGAGCACAAGATTTTGTGCTAAATTACTTTAAAGAGTAAATGAACTGAGATTAACAAATGTTTGTTTTATAAACGCCTAGGCTCAAATTCCTGTCCCACTTTAAATCAGAACTTCAAAATTAACTATTATGGGAATTATAAACAGACAAGTATATTCCTTTAACTTCTAAAATGGTTATCTGCTGTCCCTGTAACAGCAAACTGTTCTCAACTTGGAGCATTAAGGATAAGGGGAATCCCAGAAGTCTTAATTATAGTTAAAAACACCGTAAGAAACTAGTACTTTGACTCTAATATGGCAAAGCAACTATGAGTAAGATGCTATGACTTCTTATAAACCACTTGTTTTTGTGCAGTAAATACGTTAAGTCTTCTGAAGTTGTGCTAATGTATTCACAAGCACTTTTAAGTCAGATATAAATTTAATATTTAAAGACACAAAAGCCATTCTCACTTCTTATAAACTCTGTAAAACAAGCCTTGTCCTAGTGAACCCTGGAAACAATATACAACAGCAGAGATGAGCACTGTACACTAGTCGGATACAACTAGCTTTCGAGCAAGGGCGACCTTTACCTCAAGCTAAGATATAAAGATTGTTGCTTCAATATCTTGGGGATACCCAAAATAACATTGCTTAGCTTATAAATACATTAGAAATGATGCATCTTTTTGTTGGGACATACTAATTAATAATCACTGTTATTACTTTTAAGTTCATCTTAAATAACCTTATTTCAATAACCTTCCTAGCAGCAGTCATACAAAAAGAAGTACAAACAAAAACATGTGTCCAAAATCATGAAGTGTAGGAAAAACTGAGTTGGATGGATACCTCAGTGGTTTAGGTATCTCGCTATGAAGCCAGATATTAGGAGTTTGATCCCCCACTTTATCTCCAGGGAGAAGAGACAACCTGGGTGCAAGATGCATAGTCCCAGCCTCAGCTCCCCCCCCCCCCGGAAATAAGCCACATCTGTGTATTTTCTATCTAGTAAACTTTAGAAAGGGTTGCTATATGTCAGAATTGATTTAATGGTATACAATTGTTGTTGGCTGGCCCAGTAGGTGTGGGGTGCTGCCTGTGGAGCACCCCCCCCCCTTTGCTGGTTCATATAAATGCCATCTGGGTTTTAGTCTTTAACTGTTCTGAATGTGGAGGGGTATTTTAACGGCCTTTAATGTTTTTATGGTTTTAATTGTTATTGTGGGGATGCTTTTATATTTTAGTATTCTCATTGGTTAGACTGTAAGACGCCTGGAGTAACCTGGGCAAGGGGGCAGCAATAAAAGTTGAACAAAATAAATAAATAAATGCTGTTGATATAGATAAACTGGGGTGTATTTTCTTATGTGTTGAAAATACAGTAATGAGTTGGCGCAAGCTGCAGGTCATGGAGTGGGGTTCGGCCTCTCGAGTCCAGTGGCAGAGGCCCTGGGGGCTGTAGAACAGGTGGTTCAGTCACATGGGGGCTGGTGGCAGGGGCCCTGGGGTGGCAGAGTTTTGGACAGACTGGACTTTGGAATCCACGGTTCTGTTTGGGCCGTTTATGCCATAAGGACTGGTGTGAACAACTGGTGTTAAGGACTGGGGGCCGGACATCATCCCCTGGCCAGTCTAGGCCTTGGACTCTCTAGCGGACGATTTGTGGGACTTTTTCAAATGAATGACTTTCTTCTTTTTACTCAATGTTTTATGATGGTTGTGATTTATGATACTGTGAGTTATTTCTATTATTATTGTATTGTGTTATGTACATTTCCTGATATGATATGTATAATGTGCATTAGATGCCGTATTGTACTGTGAGCTGCCCGGAGTTGCATTGGCGAGTGGGAGGCATACTACTACTACTACTACTACTACTACTGATGATGATGATGATGATGATGATGATAATAATAATAATAATAATAATAATAATAATAATAATAATAATAATACTATAGTAAAACCTCGTGTTACAACGGAGGTCCGTTCCAACAGCCTCCGTTGTAACATGAAAAAATCATAACCCGAAGCATGTTTTCCCATAGGAATGCATTGAAAATAAAAAAGTCCCGGCCAAACCAGTTTTTTTTAAATACAAAAAATCACCAACCCCCCCCCCACAAAATGCCAGACATGATTGTCCCCCACCCCCACAAAAAGCAACCAAGCCATCTCGCTACCTTTTCCACGTCATTTGGGGACCTTATCCACTCTGTTCCGACCTGGGGGAGGCGGGCATTGAGCCCATTTTCTGCCCCTGCTGGTACGGGGAGAGTCTGGGGACCTTGTCCACTTGGTTCCCACCTTCCTCCAAGCTCCCAGGGCAGTGCTATAGCTGAAAGCACACACCTCCCCCAGGAATTGGGACTTTGTGTGGAGGGGGTGGCCACTTTAAACTCTAAAATGGTCGCAGAGACCATTTTAAACTCTAAAATGGAGGGGATGGCCATTTTAGAGTTTAAAATAGAACAATTTTCAGTCGTAAACCGAAAACCAGTCGGAATTTTTTAAATTAAATGTGCGGGCGTAACCTGCAGCAAAAGTAACCCAGGGAAGTCGTATGCTGGGGTTTTATTGTAAGAGGTTTTGATCCATTACTTATAAACACACCATCTTTCTGTTTATAATCAGCAAATGAAATCTGGTATCAAGAGACATTCCCACTGCATTACAAACTTTCCAGACTCAGAACGTGATCCCTTGTTAAAAATATATCAGAAGAAATTGCAGATTAGCTGAACAGAACTAATACAGATTGCTGAGAAATTTGCTAACATTTCAGAATTTCAGAGTTGAAAGGGACCCTATGAATCATCAAGTCCAGTCCCTGTAAAAAAATAATAGCACAATAGGAAATTGAACTCCCAACCTCTGGCTCCACAGCCAAACATGTAAACGAAGGAGCTATCCAGCTAACTTCCATTTTCCATTATGAAAATTGCCAACTGCTTCCTTTGGAGTAACTTCTATTTAAAAATAAGTCTCATACTAATTCAGTTTATATACTTTATGCAAATATAAATTACTATACACAGGTAACAAGCAAAAACTATGAAAAACATTTCTAGTATCTTTCAATAAAACAAACAAAAAGCATTATATAAATGTCTTTCATTGTTTGTCTGACCAAATGTTTATATCTAAGTTTTTGGAATACCCTGTCAAGATTGCTTACACTTGAACCCCAATATGTAATGCACAAACATTAATAAAAACAATGTAAGAGCTTCCAATTACAGATATTACAAATTCCTAGCAACTGACCGTGTGCTATCTAGGAAAATGCAGTTTGAAACAATAGGAAAACTTCGAGTTGCCCAACTAACTATGCTTCTGGAGTACAGTAAACACTCCATCTTTGCATTTACAAGATGGAAATGAGAAAACCACAAAAAATATGTAACATGGCAAACAGGACTAAGTCCAAAATCACAATATGGCTTATCAAACCAAGCTTAGTGAACTAAACTAAATCTGCCTATAACACATTTTTCTGTAAACATCCTCCCAGGAGAGTAGAAAGGAATTTCTTTTGCAAATATGATGATCAGTAAATGAGAACAATAAATTCCAGTTATGTTTTGCCAATCTTACTTTCTAGAACACTCTTAGTAGCAGTAAGGTTTTACAAACAAATCTCAACATTCAGGGATCCTCATAACACTGCACAACAAGGATTTTGCTACTGGGAATAACTCATGTGATTTACATGATATCATGTGTGCTGATTCCAAATCCGAACTCATAATTCGCCTATCACATACAGATTTCAAGGCATGCTATAGCTGTTCAAATGGTCGGTAATTGGGTAATGTATTTTCACATGGGATCATTATAACAGTTGCAGCTACCACTATGCCTGCTGCCACCTCAGCTGAATCATGTCCCCTGGTGGCATGCATGTTTCAGCAGCAGCTAGGCATGTCTGGGCAAGTCAGTGAGATGATGTCAGGAATAGGTATGTAAGGCAAGATGGACCAAGGGCTTGTCTCTAGTGCAAAACCACCTTATTGGATAGTACAGCTTGGCCATAGTGAATCTGTTTTGAGCTAGAGATGAGTAGGTGCAGCTGTGTTAATAAACCCGACAATTTTTGCTATATTTGTGGCAAATATCCCCCATGTGATCAACACAAGAACCTAACCAAGAGGGTGAGATTTGCTAACTTAAGATCCTGATGTCCTAGACAGAACCAGACTTCAAATTTGGATTCAGCACACTTGATTTAGTGTAGGACACATGGATTAGACCAAGTAGCAGACAATATTTTTTTTGTGATGTACTGCAGTGGCTCAAGTGGCTAAGACGCTGACTGGGAGGCGGAAGGTCAGCAGTTCAATTCCCAAGTACTGCAGGACGGAATGAGCTCCCGTCTTTGTCCCAGCTCCTGCCAACCTAGTAGTTCGAAAGCAAGAAATTGCAAGTAGATAAATAGGGACCACTTCGGTGGGAAGGTAACAGCGCTCTGTGCACTCCGGTGTCTAGTCATGCCTGCCACATGACCACGGAAACTTCTGCAGAAGCAGACAGCGCTGGCTGTTCAGCTTTGAAACAGAGATGAGCACTGAACCCTAGAGTCGGATACGACTGGCTTTCGAACAAGGGAAACCTTTACTAGTGTAATTAAGCAATCCCTGCCTGTGGCTCTGTGGACCAGACACACTTTTTGTTGCTTCAGAACAAAGACAAGGCCATGCAAAAACAATGACAACAATCTCAGCCTACATAATTTGAAACAAGAAGCTAATATCATAAGCATGCAGTCTGAATCCATCTGTTAAAAACATATGCCTCTCCCCATGACATCTCTCTGACCCACTGCTATTATAATTTTGGTCTGCGTGGAATGTTTATCTCCTTTCTCTCTAAGCAGATACTTATTAAACATTTCTTCACTTCATATCAAAAACAGACTTCAAATTGTATTTTCAGTCAATCTCCCTAATTGCTCCCGTCAGCAATAAAACTCAGCAATCACTGTTGAATTAATGGGATTAATTAACATCTGCTGGCTTAACATCTTGCACCAGTGGAATCTTTGGGGAGGGAATCCATTCTCCCTGTTTCCTCTCTTGAGCACCCCCCCCAAAATAATAATAATAATAATAATAATAATAATAATAATAATAATAATAATAATAATAATAATAATAATAATAATAATAATAATAATAATAATAATAATAATAATAATAATAAAATACTGCTCTGGAGAGCTGGGAAACCTGCTGGAGCTGGTTTTTAGGCTGCACTGAGGGCTGCTATAGGAGAAAAGGAAATAAAGGTTTGATGCACTGCAGCACTAGCACAGACATGGACCATTATTTTGTATATTAAACCACCAGCTGAAAAATCCAACCAAGGGGCCTTTCACAGACTTCAAACATTCAGTATAAAATCAGACTTACGCTGTATGTGAATAAGCTGCTTTGGCATCTTAAATTCTCCAGGATATATAGATTCATAATAAGCAATATTACTTTCTGCTTCTGGGACTGGTATGACCATATTATCCCTCTTCTCTCCATATACCTGCTGTGCTGAAATTGCCCGCTGAAGATGATGTTCCTAGAAATATAAAAAAAGAAAGCGGAATGCTGAAATCTGAAATACATTTTTACATTTAAATTAATTCGGGATGGGTGGGTAAAACAGAACCTGTAGGTGTGTTACAATTACTTTAGTCGCTTGTATAAGGAAAAGTGCAGAACATATACAAAAGATTACAAGATTCTTGCACTCAGGCAGGTGATATTAGAAGCATTCTAACAAAAAATCATATATAGCACCTCAAGACAAAAATCAAGATTTTTTTAAAAAAACATGTTGACAGTGTCTATTTTACCCGTTAACTTCCAGCATTTTAAAAACTGGCTTATATTTCTGATTGTTATTAGTGTCTTCCAGGTGGCACGGTAAAAATTAAAAATAAATAAAAATAAAGCCAATGCATATTTTAAATGAAACTATTCCTTCTGCTAGAACCCATCAGTCATGTAACTTTCTAAACATCATTAATCATCGTCACAGTGGTTGAAAGGGAATTTTGCTCTCTAGAGGAAAGGGAAGATCCAATCTCAAGGCTGGATCATGATTTTTGCAATTTGTTGTTCACAAGATCAAATTTTGCTGGCAATTCTTCAGGCCATGCTTCCGAGGAGGAAGTTATCAATGTTCAGGAGCTGTTGAACACCAGTTGTCATTATTCCTAATCAGAACAGTCATAAGTCAGGAATGATGGAGGCTGGACCTTAACAGAACCTAAGAACAAAATATTGCCCACCTCTGCTTTAGCGGGTCTGAAACTATACAGTGTTTTCTTTCTCTGATATGTTATAACCCATGAACTGACGTGGCACTGAAACTGAGCAAGCTATTGTTAATTAAAAATACAGTATTTATACAGTAAAACCTCGCATAAAGAGCACCTCGCTTAGAGACTAACTCGCTTAAAGAGCAGAATTTTCTCTGAATGGTCGCCTTGCTTAACAACTAAAACCAACCAAAAACTCGCTTAACAACTAAATCGGGGTTCGCATCCCCCCCGCCAGAAGTCACAATTGGTCACTTACAATGGTGTTTTGCTTAAAGAGCAAACTCACTTAAAGAGCAATCCCATGGAACGCATTATGCTTTTTAAGCGAGAAGAATGTATAACATTCTTCTTAATATTTATCAAAGACCATTCCACTAAAATTGATAACCCAATTCAAATGAATAAATATAGTTCATTTAATGTTAACATTATGATTGAAGAACTAAGCTAAACTTTTAGGGTAGTACTCAAATGTGATATCTTATTTAGTGAACAGAGAGATAAAACAGAATTTCGAACTCCCTGTAGCTTGCAAACAATTCTCAAGATATTAACACCTTACAATAACCTAAATACCGGTAGCATAAGTACTTCCAAACCTTAATCTGGGAATAGTGGCAAAACAAGCTTGCTCTTATCAATTATCATCAAATAAACCAATAAAAGGAAGGAACCTGGAAATCTCACTTTTCTCTCAACAATCTGCTGAGTCTCCAAACCAACTGGGCTGATGTTATCTTTAACTGATATATAATATAGTAAAACCTCGCATAAAAAGTGCCTCACTTAGAGACTAACTCGCTTAAACAGCAGTATTTTCTCCAAATGGTCGCAGCGTAGAACTAAAAACTCGCTTAACAACTAAATTGGGGTTTGAAATCCCCCTGCCAGAAGTCATGATCGGTCACTTACCATGGCAGCGGCGCTTTTTTCAAAGAGCAATCCTGTGGAACACATTATGCTCTTTAAGTGAGGTACCACTGTACAAAGTCTCTCTGTAGTACTCTTTTCATTACTGATAATGTACTAAAAATGCATTTTGACCCAGTTACTCAGATTCTCTAAGAAATGCTAGACAAAATCCAGTAACATGAAGCTGCACTGAACAAGCCTGAAACATCAGCAGCTGCCAACATATTTTGGTAATGAAAACTCTATCTTCCTGAAAGTTCCTGGACTCCTTTAAGATTCCTTTCACCCAGGGAAGCTTCCCTAGGGCAGCGATGATAAACCTTTTAGAGACCTAGTGTCCAAACTCAATAGGCTGCTGTCTACGCTGCAAAGGGGCGGGGCGAATTCTGTGCTGGGGGAGGGAAGAAGCACTCCCATTGGGCTGCTGGGCAGAGCAAAATCTGTGCTGGGGGAGGGAGGAAGTGCTTTCATTAGGCTGCTGGGCAGAGGGGCGGGGTGAATTCTGTGCTGGGTGACGGCGTGTATGCCCACAAGTTCACTAGCACTGCCCTAGGGACCAAGAACGTAAAATATTAAATATCTGAAGATCACCACCCTAGGTGCCAGCAGAACATGTGGAGATTTTTTTTATATTTAAGACCTCTCACACAGCCCCCAAAGACTTCACAAAAGTGATTATAAGAGAGTCTAGGAACGGGGATGGGTGGAGGTTTTTAATTACCAAATATGACCATGGCTGATGATGCCATCAGACTTATATGGTGTGATTTTTTTACTGGATTTCAGCCACTGTACACACTAGTTCTAACATGCAGCTGAGTATGAAGAAATTGAAACCTTATCCATCACCACAATCATTTCAATCTGATTTCACACAGACAAACTTAGAGCTTTGACACTGACTTCACTCATACAAAGCTATTTATGTAACTTCCAAAATTCCAAGGATACAAAACATGTGGAATATAAATCTTTCAGAACACACTTTCCCTGTTGTGTTCACAATTAAATCTCAAGGAGTATATCTTAAACCTGAGAAATCAAATGTCGTGCCATTAAAAAACTGGGGTAGCATGGTTACTTTGAGGGTGCTTTTAAAATGCCGCAAGGTGGATAAAAATCAATGCTTTCTTTAAATTGTTTTTTAAAAATAAAATGCTTTTTGATATGCAAAAGATAAAATCAAGACACAAAATGCTAAATCAGAAGCAGTAGCAAAGAGCTATTCAAGAGAAGAATTCAGCAGACACCCCTTGGGTGTGAGTGTGTTTCTGCTGCCTACCTACAAGGGAGTCTATTGAGACACCCCAATTTAAGAAGACATTCTGTTTTGCCCATCTGCAACACATCGGATAATGGTGAGGAAGCAGTCTATGTGGCACAAGAGCAAAGATACTCTTATCTTAAGGGATTTACCTAGTGCTCCAACAGCCATGGAACGCTAACATGCAGGCAGTCCAAACTCATTTTCTTAAGAAAATGTCGATAAGAAAATGAGTTTGGACTGCCTGCATGTTAGCGTTCCATGGCTGTTGGAGCACTAGGTAAATCCCTTAAGATAAGAGTATCTTTGCTCTTGTGCCATAGACTGCTTCCTCACCATTATCCGATGTATTGCAGATGGGCAAAACAGAATGTCTTCTTAAATTGGGGTGTCTCAATAAGATAGCTCAGCACACCCGTAAAACAAGTCATTCACTGGCTTTGTAATTACTCCTCATTTTCTTTTGCTCAAATTTTCTCTGGTGATTTTAGAATTACAAGCATTTTAAAGAAATCAAGTCAATGCTGGAGATCAAATATGCTTGCTACTCTTTAGATAACAGGGCACACGTGCTCTCATTATCAGGTTAACAATCTTTAACTATTTAGGTATACTCAGGTTTGCTAAATGGTAAGATAAGACCAAACCTCAAATATTGAAGATATGTAGTCTCCACAAGGAACAAAGTAGCCTATAGTATTATGTTTATATTATTATGTCCAGGGTACTATCAAAACTCCAACACCACATTGAAAGGCATCTATTCTTCTGCGCTTAGCTTTCCTAATGGTTCAGCTCTCACAACCGTACATTACCACCAGGAATACCATTGCCTTGACTATGCGAATTTTTGTTTGCAAGTTGATGTCTCTACTTTTGACTACATTCCTCAGGTTTCTCATAGCTTGCCTCCCAAGAATTAGTTGTGTTTTTATTTCATGGCTGCAATCTCCATCTGCAGTGATCTTGGATCCTAAGAATGTAAAGTCTGTCACTGCTTCTACTTCTTCCCCATCTATTTTCCAGGGAGTGATAGGCAGTGATGCTCTGCAAAAAATAAATAAATTACTACCTCCACCATGGGTGTGGCTAACTCTGTGGGCATGGCTAACTCTGTGGGCCACGCCTGCTTGGCCTTCCTACGCCATGGCCTGGGATAGGGAGGTGGGCGTGGCTGGCCAAGTGGGCATGGCCTGGGGGAATTTCTGCTACCGGTGCCCGGGCACCAGTTGGCACTGGGAGCAGCTCAACACTGGTGATAGAGCCTGTTGCCATTATCTTGGTTTTCTTGATATTAAGACAAGCCAGCCTTTGTACTCTCCTCCTTCAACCTAAGCAAGAGCTTCTTTAGGTCTTCTTCACTTTCTGCTTTAGGATAGTGTCATCTGCATATCTCAAATTGTTGATGTTTCTCTGTGTATAAGTTAAATAGGCAGGGTGACAAAACGTAACCTTTTTAAACTCCTTTTCCTATTCCAAACCACTCTGTCAGTCCATATCCTGTCCTAACTGTTGCTTCTTGACTCATTTATAGATTTCTTATGACACATATAAGGTGTTCTGGTATTCCCATCTCTTTAATTACTTGCCACATTTTATTGTGGTCCACACAGTGAAATGCCTTGGTGTAGTCAATGAAACAGAAGTAGACTTGTTTCTGATATTCCTTTTTTCTCTCCATGACCCAACGTATGTTGGCAATTTGGACTCTAGTTCCCCTGCCTCTTCTGAACCCAGCCTGTACTTCTGGTAGTTCTCTCTCCATGTGCTGCTGAAGCCTGTCCTGTTGAGCATGACCTTGCTAGCATGTGGGATGAGCACAATTGTTCGATAATTTGAGCGTTCTTTGGCATTGCTTTTTTGGGATTGGAATGTATACTGATCTTTTGCAATCCTATGACCATTGTTGTGTTTTCCAAATACAGTATTTCAATCTGCTGCTCTTTGTTTTGTTAGTATAATAATAATAATTTTGCGTCAGAAATTATTCTGGACTGAAAGAATTTTTGCGGAAGAAACTCCACTCAGGGAAGGCCCAAATAAGGCTCCTTTTATGTCCCCAAGAGCTGGGACAGAGGATTACTGCCTTGTCGGGGTGTGGGGGGTTGAGTGGTCTAACCAGGCGGTGCTGTTCATCTCTCATCAATGGCGTTAGGCTGGGACTAAAACTCACAAAAGCACCCTCTGTCAGATCCCTTGGGCCAGGTGAAAGGAGAGGGCATACATCATGGTCTGCCTAGCCAGCAGGTAACATGATATCCAAATGGCTAAAAAACAAACAAACCGCAAGTCGTGCGGAATGTCGTTGTGGAGATGTCTACTCATGCCGGGACTTCTCGCTGAATAACAACCCCAAGGATCCAAGGTATGCAATTTTATATTTCCAGCTGTAAACCCGTCACTTATTGTAGAGATGTTCTGAAATAGTGCAGCTTGCTTGAAGCTACAAGAAGTGGCTCTTCACTTTGGAGGCAAAGCAGGGAAATGAACTCCCAATCCTGCGTTACAATTCAATGAGCTGTCCAACCCATGTAATCTTATAGCAAGTAAACAACAACAAACATCACAGCTCCTAATCTGAGCAGAGAGCATGAACAGAACAAAGTGGGGTTACAAACCCTAGGACAGATTATTGATGACATCAAGTTTCATCAAGCTTGTCTTGAATTATTGTAGGAAAATACAATACCTGTTTGAACTAATGTAAGAAAACCAGATTTCCTTTTACCAAGGAAAGAGAAGGATCCTTAATGAAATCTAAAAACATGATTTCTGACCTTTCCTTGTTCGTGGAAATCATATTTAGGAACCTATAAGTCTATCTTGCAGTGTGTCGGATCACTGGCCCATTTAACCAATTTCTGCTGACACCAACTATCAACTGCTCTCCCGCTTAAACCAGATGATGTCCAAAATTAAACATGGAACTTTTGCACATAAAATATGTGCTTTACTACTATACTACAGTCCCCTCCCTGACTTGTAAAAATAACAATTAAGATAACAGTCAAACAATAAAGGAAAATTACATTCCTTATAATTCAAGAACTAATCTGCATCTTGGTCTAACATAGACTACCAAGTAAGGAAGATTGTGCTGCAAGGCAAGACATAAAGGTGCAAATTCATCATCCCAATGATATATTTACCTGCCAAGTTTTGAATAGGAAAATCTATCATGAGAAGTGTTAATGACAAGAAAAATAAAGACAAGACACAGAAAGAGGGACAAAATGTAGGAAACTATTGAAATCTGCTCCCTTGTTTTTCTTCAAGTAGAGAGGCAATGTTATTCCTTTTCACATCTACTTAGGAATAAGGTATCATAGAACATGATGCCAGATAGATACTCAATGAACTGTGATGCAAGAAGCCAAAAGGAAACAGAAAGAGCTTTAGAACAATGACACTGCAATTCCCTTTTCTGAAATTCTGGATGAGTACTGTATTTTGTTAGCCGTAACCATAAAAACTTTGAGGAGAGTCACACTATTCAACCAAATTTATTCCTTGCATAACTCATAAGCTGACATCAACAACCCTAAATATACATACATCAAAATTATAAAATGCTCAACTAAATGTAGAATTAGGACCAAGACAGGGAACAAAAGCTGCAACAAACCTGCAATTCTTCTACTTTTAATTTACTCACCAATACAGTAAAACGAATGCCTTGGGTTACGTTTGCCACAGTTTACAACAGCAAATCCTATGAAAATGACGTCCTGGCTTACTTTTTTTCGACATTAGACCAGGAATTCCCTATAGTGCATTGTACCTGGGGGGGGGGGTATATAAGACCACCCACAGCCATTTTTGACTCTGCAGGTGGGACGATTGCAGTGGGGCAACTTTGCTTTGTATGTTCACTGTGCCTCTTTCAGAGGTGCCAGATTTAAAAGACATCTGGCGCTTTAGCGGAGGCTCCGGAAGAGGCGCCGTGAATGTGCAAGGCAAGATCGCCCAACTACAACCACCTCTCTCCCCCTTCACAGCAATGACCAGGGCACAGAAGGGGGTGGGGGAAAGAGGCGGTCACAGTGGGGCTCTTTTGATATTAAGACATTGAACAAAATGGACAGAAGGAAAATACTAAATGTAAGAGCCACATTGGAACTAGTTAGGGATATGCATTAACTCAAATATGAAATTAGTTTTTTCTATACATGGTAGAACAGTGAAACAATTTTTAAACCACTCCTTCCCTCCAACACTGTATTCTAGTGACTGAACACCCAACAACTTGAAACAAACACTCAAACGACACTGAAGTAGTAAGCTAGGGAAACTCAAGCATGTTGTGTTATGTTTACCTGTATTATTGTACTATCCTATTGTTATTATGTACACC
Organism: Bradypodion pumilum; assembly: GCA_035047305.1. Lineage (NCBI taxonomy): Eukaryota > Metazoa > Chordata > Lepidosauria > Squamata > Chamaeleonidae > Bradypodion > Bradypodion pumilum. The sequence goes on along the minus strand of JAWDJD010000006.1, from coordinate 17,300,484 downwards.
GCTTTGAGCTGCCCGCTGGGTGAGTAAGCGGTATAGAAATTAAACATGAAATGAAATGAAAATGATAATTCATTAGGCATGCCACTAAATATAGTCAGGTCCAGAAGAAGAGCTTTTTTGGCATGTAGCCTCTGCATCCCTCTACATTTCTGCTCAAAAGAGGTGTTTCTGGGTTGAAAGGATTAGCCGTTGACAATCACCATTGACAAAATGACCATCCCCTTTACCACAGGAGAGTTGGAAGAGGCAATAGGCAGGTGTAAGAAGGGTAAAGTAGCTGGCATGAATTGAGATTTGGGTTGAGCAGATCAAACATTTTGGACCAATAACAAAACAATAAAGTTATTTAGCCTGTACAATAATTGCTTGAATGTAGTTCAGATACGAAAAATATGGAGGAAGGCTCGGGTGATAGCTATACTTAAACCAGGCAATCCACCAGAAAACCCAAAAAGCTAAAGGCTCATGTCTCTTCTTAGCCACCTATACAAGAAGATATACAAACATTTAATTCTGAACCAACTGTCTGCAATAGTAGAACCCCTGCTTATACCACAGCAAGCAGGTTTCAGACCTGGCAAAGATTATACAGCACAAATTCTTAACCTAACACAGCACAGTGGACCGTCGTTTAACAAGCAGCTCGCTTAACACAAAATTCCCACAACAAAAGGAAATCCATAGAAAATAGTGGCTCAGTTAACATTTTTTTTTGGAATGGATTTGTTGGTTTTCAGTACATTCCTATAAGAAACCGTGTTTCGGTTAACAATTTTTAGTTTTCAATGCTTTCCTATGGGAAATTTGTTCTACAAATTTTTTGTAGTACAAAAGATCCCAGAGAACGCATTAAATTTGTTAAGCGAGGGTCCACTGTATATAGAAGATGGTTTTGAACTGAAGGAAATCATAGGTGTAGTGTTTATAGCTCTCACTGCAGCTTATGACACAGTCAATCATGCAGCCCTGCAGAAGCAAGTCTCCCACATCCAAAGGATTTTAAATTTACAAAAATCATAGGCTGTTTACTGGAAATCCGTAGATTTTTTGTCCATTTCCAAGGACAATGCAATTGTTGGAGAAATCAAAGAAATAGCATCCTACAGGGCAGTGTGCTAGCTCCCATGCAGTTTAACATATATACAGTGGAATCTTATACAACAATCGCCCCATATAGCAACAAAATCGCATAACAATTAGGTTTTGGGAAAAATTGGTGTCCCGCATAACAATTTTCCCTATGGAAAACAATTTTTCAATGGGAAAAACCACTTAGCGAAAAAATTGTTGTACGATGCATCCCATAGGGAAAATCGCTATACGATGCATGCATCGTATAGCAATTGTTTCGTACAACAATGAGCCCCATGGAATGGATTAAAATCATTGTATGAGGTACCACTGTACCAGGCATTCTCAACCTACAGTCCATGTGCCAAACCTGGACCCCAACACCAATTCATTTAGCCCTCAACGCCCTTGCCGATCCCAGAAGCAGAATTAAAACGCATTCTGTGCATGCACAGAATGTTCTGTGCATGCGCAGCGCACATTTTACTTTTGCTTCTGGGGAGGAACCATGTGACTGGCCCGATCAGCAGTCCAGGAGGCATGGTCAGGCCCACGACCCAAAAACCTTGAGAAAGCCTGGGATATACTAATGATTAACCACTGCTGGAAGCCACTAGCTTTCTCTATGCCACTATTCTTGCAACTGCCGCATAGTGCACAACCTTCGAGGCTGTTGAGAAAAAACGGAGGCTTTGAACTTAATGGCTATATATTATAGGGATAACCAACAGAAGCCAAATTGTCTAAAAACTCAATTCTATGCTTCTCATCTGAAAAACCACAAAGCATCAAAAGGTTGCATGTGAACTAGAATAGCATCAGACTCGAACACTAGGACACCCCCCAAATACCTGGGAGTCACCCTGGATTGAACTCTCACCTTCAAGACCCACTGCCTAAAGACAAAACAGAAGTTTTTTCGCCAGGAACAATATTTTGAGGAAAATAGCAGACATAAGTTGGGGTGCCCAACCACACACATTAAGAACTTCTGCACTAGCTTTATGTTACTCTGCAGGAGAGTATGCTAGTTCATTGTGGTGCAGATCAAAGCATGCAGGGTAGGCGATTGGTCACAGGATGCCTAAAACCAACCCCAATACAAAAACCTGCATTACTTAGCTGGCATCCCTCCACCAAAATTTCGCCGAGAAAGTTCTCAAAAAGAGTGGGTAAAAAAGCAAGATCTTCAGAAACACGCCTGCTATTTCATCACCAACTACCAAAGCAGAGACTGAAATCAAGGCACAATTTCCTCATAACTTCTGCCCCTCCGAACAACCAGCCCCTACAGACCACCCTAGAACTTTGAAAGGCAAGCAAGGACTACCAGACAACTGGGCAGAACCACACAATCCTCCTGGCCAAGAACAACCATGGCCTGTGTGGAAAGCTTTAAACAGATTGTGTGCCGGGGTAGGAAGATCAAGGGCTAATCTGGGAATGTGGGGTTTCCCTGTAGATGGTAGCCTGTGTGAAAGCGGAGAACAACAAACTATCGCCCATATGATACAATGCACACAATGACCCTCAACATGCAATGACAGGACTTTATTATGTTGGCAAGAGGAAATGATGTTGATGTGGCCCGATGTCATTTAATTTCTTTTTATTTTAGATATTTTAATTTTAGCTTTGTATGTTATTACAGTATATGCTTGTGGTGCCTCTGACACGAATAAATAAATAAAGACCCCCTCCACAGTGAAGATGAAAGGAAACACTCAAGATGTGAGCTAAGTCAGGACTGCCAGCTTTAATGCAAGGGGTTTGAACAAAGTGGGGCTTTAACCATTCAAGAAGTGCTGCATACCCATTTTGGTGGCTCATAAGTAATGGAACAGTGTAAAGCAGTTGCATGGCCATGTGAGGCCTGTTTCCTGGATTCCCAATAAACAATAAAGTAGATAAAAGGCTTGGAGGTGGTTCTGAGTGTTACACTTGCATATGGTAGCTATTCACTGGAACTCTCCACATGAAGTCCAAAAAGGTGTCCATGTCAGTGAAGGAGATCATCACTAGGTTGAGAAAACAAAATAAACCCATCAAAGAGATAGCAAAAACACTGGAATTGGCTTGTGCAATGGCTTGGAACATCTTGAAAAAGAAGGAACTGGCAAGCTCAGCAACAGCAAAAAGCCTGGATGACCACAGAAGACAATGAAAGAGGATAAAAGAGTAGGAAAAAACCTCAGATGGGTGGGGGTATAAATGTAATAAATAAATAAATAAATAAATAAATAAATAAATAAATAAATAATAGCAGAATCTTGCTCATGGCGAAGAGGAACAGTTTCACAAGATCTCACTTGGTCAAGAATACTCTCCAGGGGGTAAGTATATATTATCCAAATCTACAGTCAAGAAACGGCTTTATGAATGCAAATATAGAGGCTTTACAACAAGGTGCAAACCACTGGTAACACTAAAGGATAGAAAGGACATATTGGACTTTGCCAACAAACAAAAGAACCTGCCCAGTTCTGGAATAAGTGTGCTTGGACTGATGAAACCAAGATTAACTTGTACCAGAATGATGGGAATAGGAAAATAAGGAGAAGGAAAGGAACAGCTCATGATACAAAGCATATCACATAATTTGTCAAACATGGTGGAGGCAGTGTTATGGCATGGGCATGTATGGCTGCCAATGGATCCCGGTGGCTACATCAGTCTTTGAATCTCAACCCAATAGATAGAGCATGCTTTTCACTTACTGAAAACAAGATTGAAGGCAGAAAGACCCATGAACAAGCAGCTTTTGCAGTAAAGGCCTGGCAAAGCATTTCAAGGGAGGAAACTCAGCATTTGGTCATCTCCAGGGGATCCAGACCTCAGGCAGTCATGGCTGCAAAAGATTTTCAACCAAGTATTGACAGCAATTCCTTCTGTTTGTGCAGATGTTAGTTTGTTCCATTACTTATGAGCCACCCAAAAATGGATGTGTGTATCTGCTAATGAATGTATTTTCTGAGTGGTTAATACCCCACTTTTTGTCAAACCTCTTGACAAAAAGATATGACTTTTCTCACATCTTGAGTGTTTCTGCTCATTTTCACTGTGGTAGAGTGCAGAAGCCACAGTCCCCCAAAAAATTATCCTTGTTCCATTATTTCTGGACCTCACTGCATGTTAAATCTGTGTTAAAAATACTGCTTGAAACATGCATGCAAAAATAATCTGTTGAATATATATAAGTGTACAGAAAACAGATAACACAATTTACACACCAACAATAAGCCAGGACTTTTGGTTTATTGTGAAAGAGTAGTGCACTGGTGTTCAAGTCTGCCATTCTGCTCCTCCCCGTTCATGCATGTTAGCAGAAATAAACCAAAGATTCCTAGTTTCTTGCTCCTAACAACCCATAAACTAGCAACAAACTTAGTTTGGGAAGCCCTAGAAAATTTCATTGGGATTCTAATATCTTTCATCTAAACATCAATCTCAGCCTGGACCAATCCACAAGCATTTTCTAGACACCAGTGTAACACAGATATCTCAGCATCACAGTGTATCAAAAACCTACTGATTGCTATGCCTACTTACATGCCATTAGTTTCCATACTGAACAAACCACAAAATATATCTACAGCCAAGCCAGCAAGCACAATTGCATCTGCTTGGACCCACAAGAAAGACTCCAAACTCAAGGACCTATAAAATGCTATTCTCAAAATACAATATTTACCCACTTTGGTTAAGAAAAACAAATTATCAGAAGCTATCAACTGCAAGACAAACCCAAAAAAGAAAATGGCCAAACACAGCTATTTGTCACTTTCAACTCACATGCATCATAAATTATCTCCAATCCATTCTTGAAAAGAATACTTTACAATAGGGATTCTCAACCTGTGGCCCACGATGCCATTTCATATGCCCCCCCCAGGAAGTGCCATGTGGTGGAGGAAGGGCAAAATGGCTGTCCGGGCCCCGAAGCTATCTGAGAGAGCATGACCCGGCCCCCAGCTTAAAAAGATTGAGAACTCCTGCTTTATAACATTGTTACACAACATCAAGGCCACTTTTGCTAGTTCCTTTGTAAGTATGATCTAAGTGACTTTCCCCAACAATATCTATACAGTATAGGACAAATGAGACAATCTCTGCACAAAAGAATTTACTAAATCAGACATCAGGAATGGTAAACAGACAGAAACTTGTTTCAAATGTTTCAATCTTGCAGCAACTGAAAGTTGTGATCCTGAAGAAACATTATAGAATAATTAGCCAGAGGGAGACAGCTGAGATAAATATATATAATATACTTGATACCCATCTCAACATATCACGTATTAGTCAAGGGTTCTTAAGTCATTACCAAATAAAAAAACTTAGATAGTTATCTTCTGTTGTTTTCACAATTCATGTTCTTTCCCAATTAATCACCACCTCTTTCAGAACAAGATTTGAAGAACAAAGCTTTGTTGGAAAAGAACTGAATTATCCAACTAGGTTCTTGAGGTATCATTAGATGACAAATTCCAAACTGGCTCAAATAATTTGCATCTGTGTTGTTATCTATAGCCTGAGGTACCTACACCCACCTACTGTTGTTAATGAACTAATCTCCACTAGAAAAGAATGAATATCAAGCAGGAGTCTTAATTCATTACCAGGCAGAATTTTGCAGAATTCTACAGTCATGTCTAATGCCTGAAATCCAGCAACACTAAAGTAGTTCCACCAAATCTATGGGGATTTGATGAGTCAGTTCCTCTGCATGTCCCATCGATTCTATAGGTTTACTCTATCTTGGACTCACTACTGAATTAGGGCCTGCAGTGGCTCAGTGGTTAAGAAGCTTGCCTTTTTAGCTGGAAGGCTGGCAAGTCGGGGCAGTTTGAGACCTGGATACTGCATGACGGATTGAGTGCCTGCTTCTGTCCCAGATCTTGGGGACATGAAAGGAGCCTCATTTGGGCGTTCCCTGAGCTGAGTTTCTTCCACAAAACTCCTTTCAACTCAGAATAATTTCTGACACAAAATTATTATTATACAAGGCAGGAAATTCCCCACAACTCAGTTTGCAACCTGCGTCTAACTAATTACTATCTGTTTTGAAGCAATATACTGTATAAATGACTGCCATGTAGGTGGACTTGATCCAAGAAAGCTCACATTAAAATATACGTGTTAGTCTTTAAGGTACAGTTTGTATTTTTGTATCGACTCTTTTCCTGATATCCCAGCACAGACTAACCTATCTACCAGTTCCAAACCTTGTTCATTTTGCTATTTTTTGAGTGAGTAATAAAGCAGGATAGCATGCTCAAACACCTCAATAAAAAATTATTTCCTAGTTACTTTTATTTCTGTTTGAATGGAAGCACAACCAGGTTATTGTACCAATAAAGCAGGGGTTTCACAACCTTTTAGCGGACAGCTGCGCAGGCTGGACCACGTCCCCAGAAGCGGAAGTAAATGTGGCCGAATGTGGGTGTATTTACGGCTGACCTAAACGCGTCCGCTTCTACTTCCAGATGTGGCAGCGGCAGCGGGTCAAATGAAATGGTGCCGCGGGCCAGCCTAGGTTGGAAACCCCTGCAATAAAGGATTCATTGTGAACAATGATAAGCTATGATTTCTGTCTTATTAATGCAAGTGAACACAGATGTTAGGTTGAAAACAATTCCCCTTGAAGGCATATAAAGAGCAAAGAGGCTGCCAGCTTATTCAACCTACTGGGCAGCTTCTAGTAAATATAATAGAAGAGAGTTCATTAGTGTTAGGAGAAGGGGAAATGCTTATGAAATAACTCGTTTGCACTACTCAGCATTGATGTCTCAGGCTCCAGGATCAGAGAAAGTACTGCTGATAGTATTTTAGCAAGATATTTTTATTTCCACTTTTACAATTAGGCTCCACTTTTGTAGCAATGACTGAATCCAAGGAATACTCATCTTCCAAATGAAATGGTCATTAAAATCAAAGCCAAGATGAACCCTACAGAATGGAACAACTCTCCACTGCCATGCTGCAGTCTCATGTTAGGAGACATTTCAAGCTATATGTCACAGTAGGGGTGGTGGTGGTGGAAATGCCATGAAGGAGAAAAGAGTATTGCTTACTTTCTTTTTACTCCTGAAATGCCCACATCCAAACAGCAACCATCCATTTAGAAGATGGATAGGTTCCATTTAAAAAAAATTGTTTTCATTTACAGGCACAATGGTGCAAGTACAGTACATGAAATATTATAAAAATCAAATCTAGTGTAATCTCATGGATATCATTTGAATGACTACTATGGTTACAGAACAATTTGGCACTTTCATATTCACCCTCTCCCTTAACATTACTCTAAGTTTTTGCATAAGTATGCCAGCTAATTTTAGCAAATACTCCCACAAGCTCATCCACTGCCATACTTTTATACCTATTTAGGCTGAAACCTACAATTTAATGGCATAAGTCTTACAGAAACCAGTGTATCCCACTCCTGAACACAAGAGGTGCTCATTTTTGTCAGCGAGCTCTGATGTGACTTCCTGATCCTCTCTTGCTCTGGACCACCAACTGTGGTGTATCCGCAAAAATCTGACCCAAAAAATACATAAAACAATTTTGGATAGCTGCAATTCAGAAAGATTATACACTGGACACTTGGACGTCAACAGGTAGAAAATACAACAGGACTTGCTTTTTATTTTCAACTTCATCTTATGCTAGTTTATTCAGAAAGAGGTCCCATTTGTTCCTGCCAAGCAATGACTGATTCCAAAGCTTTGTTATTCTAGCTTTAGCATTGGTTTCCACATATTCAATGTGATTCTTATTCTGCTGATACCCTCTATTTAAAAAAAATGGTATTTTGTTTACAAGCACAGCACTGCAAGGGATGACTACGTTAAAAGTTAAAGGTCGCCCGTCAGAAGACAGATCTATCGTTCCTTCTAAAATACATCATCCCAAGCAGGCACTCATCATATATTTTACTAAGTAAAACTGTAGAAGTTTTTATATGTCAAAGAATTCACCCTGCATCCATCTGGGTCAGTAAGCTTCAGTTTATACAGATACAATTAAACAACAGAGGCATCATACTTTGCAACATTCCTGCAGCTCTTTAGAATTTATCATTCCATTATAATACACTATATATAAAAATGCCACTTTAGTTAGACTTGCTTGCTAAAAATTTCAAAGTTAATCTGCATCTTGACATACAAATTTAAGGATAACTCAATAAAATTGGGGTAAACTGTCACAACTAGCTTTAAACAGCAAGAGATCCTCCTCTGTTTTATGATTGCAACTAGTTCTACAATCGCACATTTTAGAACAAGCTATTTTGAAAAACAAAACCTAGATAAACAGATAAAAATTACTGTCAAGGCTTGTAAGAAAATTATTTCTGACTTTCTCAGTATGGAATAGAACTGTGTTAATATTTATATACTGTACTATAAATATTAGAAAGTCTCTTTCTTTCAGTAATGTTGAAAGTGTCCTTAACATTTAAGAACATCAGAACAGTGTATATATAAACAATTATACCTGCATATTGTGGTGAGCACACTTTTCTAATACATTTACCTCAAATTCTGTTGTTTTTTTCTTGTGAATATTGCTAGAGAAATTGTAGCCTTGAATTTTCCTGCTGTTCAGAGAGCAATCAAGTTTTCTCTTAAGCTACTGAAAACCTATATTGTCCCTACTTCTTTTAATTGCGAATACATGTTGCCAAAAGCCAGAAACTTACTATCTGCAACTTTTAAAAAGGAGTTTCTTAATTTTGAATGTGTAGAAAATAATTGTTAGATTTTAAATGTCCAATTCAGCGTAACTGCAATCTAACAAAACTGTAACATACTCTGGCTTTTGTTGTTGTTGTTGTTCAGTTGCACAGTCGGCTCCGACTCTTTGTGACCCCATGGACCATTGCTCTCCAGGCACCCCGTCCTCCACCATCCTCCTCAGTCCACTTAACAATAATTGTAAGCAGACAAGAGAGGAATGAACTGCTTATATTTTTGAGAATAGTGATATAGAAGAGACTGCAGTAATGCCATATTAGTCAGTGTTCCAAGCATATCAGAAAGTTAAAAAAGACAAAAAACCTGTGACATTTTGAAGACTATCTGCGTTATGTTAATTATAGGTTTCATGGATGAAGTCCACTGTCAGACATAAGAGAGTTCATGCCATCAATTTATACACGTCAGGTACAGAATGGTTGACAAATAAGTATACAAATCAATGTGGCTTTTTTCCAACTAGTGATAGCAAAAGATCTCTTTTTACAACTGGTGGTAGCAGACGATCTCTCTTCCAAAACAAGTTATCTATTGTACGACTTATAAACTAACATAACCACCCACGACAGATTTTTTTCTTAGCACTTCGAATGTGGGCAAAAGGGAATGAGAGGAAGCACAACTTTTAAAAATCTCACAACTTGTAAGATTTGGGTTACACCATGGTTTTCAGCACTTTATTGGGGTACACAGGAAGACTGTGGCTATTTGTTTACATTTATTAACCGCAATCGAGCGTGCCCTGGGGGCAACGGCAACTTTTATTTCAACGGCTAACCTTTCTCACACCAGACACGAAAGAATAAGCAGCAGCAGCACTCTATTAAACACCTGGCTCAAACACTTCAAAGCCAGAGCTTCCCCATCCAGAAGAGAAAAACACGCCGCGGACAACCACATGGGACAACCTCGACTTCCTGCCCTGCACAATTTCTTTCGCGACGCGAAGACGCCACCTAGCGCCCAAAGGGCAAAACGTCACCCTCCCACCCACCCACCCCCCCCAGCTCGGCCTCTCTCGTCGGCTTCCAACTGCAACCACCAGGGCCCGCCCGGCCCACCCAGAGGCATAACAAAATGGCGGCCGGCCGCCGCGTCACGTGACCCCCTTTGTGCCTTTCGGGGCCCCCCTGCCGGCGGCCGTAGGACTCGAGGCGACTAAGAGCAACCGTTTAAGGAGGCCGGGGGCCCCTCTTCGAGGGGAACCTGCGAGGCACATGAGGACTCAAGTGTCTCCCCCCCCTTCCCCGGGGCCAGAGGAAGGAAGCGGAGAGAAAATGGCGGCCATTTTGTGCTTGCGCAGAGCGATGGCGGGGGGTCCCGGCCAGAGCAAGGAGGGGAGGGGGTCTCTCACGTACCGACTCCTCTTCCTTCTCCATGCCCGTGGGCATCTGCGGCACGGCACGGTTGATGGAGGCATACTCGGCCAGGTCGGGCAAGTCCTCGCAGCGGAAGACGGGAAGCGGCTTAGACGCGTCCAGCGCCCGGGCCCGAAACGACAGTTTGCTCATGTTAGTCGTCGTCGACGGCGGCAACAACAAGAGCTATTATGGCGGCGGCTCCGGCTGCTGCTAAGGAAGGGGGGAGGGAGGCAACGCAGGCGCGCCGAGCTGAGAGCCGGGCCCCGCCGAGCGCTCTCATGGAGGGGCCGGGGCTCCCGCGGCGGGGCGGGGCTCGCTCCGAGGCGGGTGTCCCAGCAGCAGCGCCGGCTGCCGCTCCGAGGCTGGGGCGCCGCCGCCGGTTACTCTCCTCCGCCGCTCCGGCTCTGTTCTCAATACGCCACCACGGCCAACATGGCGGACATTAAACCTCGACTGGCCGCCTTTCAGCCAACCCCAGCGCCACAGCCATTCCCACACTGCATCGCGCAAAGGCGCGGGCACGGCGCTATAGCGCGGAGGGGGGAAAAAAAGAGAGAAAAAAGGGGGCGCGCGCGACAGGGCGCGGGCACGGCAACTGACGGGCGCGAAACTGCGGCGTTGTATATGGGCTTTTTTTTTTAAAAAATAAAAATCCCGAGGGTGAAGTTCTTCAAGCCTCCCTCATGGAAGCCGTCACTGCCTGGGAAATCTCTTTTCGCTGCTGAGGGAAATTTAGGAGCACCAAGCTGCTCCACAACGGGCATGGGATGGTACGGCCAAGAGTGCACACTCACTCACACTCTCACACACACACGTGTTTTTGACTATAATCCACCTCCCCCTTTATAAAGCTGTAGTGTAACCTATTCTCTCTCAGTCCCCTCACTTTGGTTCTTGTCTCTGTGACATCAATACATTCTATGGAATTGGCGAGAAACAAAGCACATCCTAGGCAAAGTTATTTGAAACTAGTTTTTAAAGTTAAGGTTTTTAAAAAATAAATTTTTGCTCCAATGGAGCTCCTACATTTACAAAGCTTCTTTAAAAAGCCCAGCCATGGGTTTTGTATGCATTCTAGGCACAAGACTCCCCTGCCATTGACAGTATTGAGCTTGCTTGATTTAACTGCCTCAACTATTTATTACTAACTACAGTAATACCTCATACAAAATCCGCTTCATACAACATCGAATTCATACAACATTGCCTAATTCCTTGAAAAAGTTGCCTCATATAAAGTCGCTGCAACTTTGTATGAGGCATTGGGGTTTTCCCCAGGTTGCATTGTGCCTGGGTAGTATAAAAGGCAGGACGCATGCGTGCATTGCTCTTGTGGTTTTGCACCAGGCAAAGAGTGTTTAGGAGTGGTTGAGCGCGATTTTGGATTTTTTTGAATTTTTCGTCAGAATTTTTAGAAGCATTCCTGGGATTTTTGCAGCATTCTTCAGGTTCTTGGACAATCAGGATTGTTTGACATGTTCTTGTAATGTATTTAGCCTTTAGACAATGATTTCTTAAAGTTCTGTCAGTTTCCTGTCTGTTTCCTTGACTTTGCCCTGAAGTCTGTGCTGTTACAGTACAATGTATCTCTATGGAAATGACGTTTTATGAGGCATCACAGCAAGGATTTGGACGTTGTATGAGGCATCGCGGCTAGGATTTTGCATGCCTCATACAAAGTCCAAATCCGTATAAAGGTATCACTGTGTATCAGCTAGAACAGGTTCTCTGAAACCTTTTGCATTTCCAATCCCCTTCAAATGTGTCCTGCTCCCACCATCCCTACTAAAGGTCTCCCTTGCTCAAAGGTTGACTCTAGAGCGCACAGAACACTGTTACCTTTCCCGCCAAAGCAGTACCTATTTATCTACTTGCAATTCCTTGCTTTTGGACTGCTGGGTTGGCAGCAGTTGGGACAGATGACAGGAACTCACTCCATCATGCAGCACTTGGGAGTCCAAACTGCTGACCTGCCAACCTGGTCATCAAGTTCAACATCTTAACTAAAACACCACAGCCACCACCATTCCTAATCTAATGCAAATTACTGCTTTCGGAAAGCCAGAAGTTGTTGCTGCCTACCTGACTTGGCAGTGACAATCTAGTTCCTGTCAGAACAGCAGATCAGGTGGACTTCCATGGCTTGATTGCACATTTCAAAAATCAAGGTGAGCTTGCTTGTCAGAATGCTCACCTCCAGTCTACATAACACTGCCCAAGAAGCATGCTAGGTTAGTCTTTTCTTCCAGTGTGTTTTCCACATTTCTGTAAATTAATTACACTTGCATTCTGAAAGAACACCTGGCTCAGACACCAGAATCTCCTAGTTTCAAATACTATATATAGCTAGGGAGGCAGGATGGGGGGGAAAGGTTTGGTGGCTAGAATACTAAATCTATGACGGTTTATGCATCTCAGTTTCTCAGTCACAGTGCCGTGGAAAATCTTGTAATAAAGAAAGTTCGGTCTACAATAATATATATCATGTCTTGAAGCTGTCACAAGATGCCCACAACAAATGTGGCTACTGCTCTGCAAAAGACATGAAAAACATGTTTACAGTTTAAGCAGTGGTTCTCATATTCTGTTAAATGCTGGGGGGGGCGAGGGGGGCCTCAGGCTGAACATAGTGAACTGGAAGGAAAGGAGGTATAAATGCATAACTTTCCATTCCATCGTGGGAAAGTGTCCAGCCACAATTCTGGGGTGTGCACACAACCAAGTCATGTACACGCACATCTGCCTGCCCACTTCTGAGATTCTAGGCAGCATTACTTTTGTTTACCAGGGAGAAAAGGACAGTTAATGCTTTCCTTTATACTATTAATAGATTTTCGCTAATAAGAAATGCTACTGTTAAGGATAATCACAATCTTTTTGCAAGTGTGCAATATATATTTTAATCTTATCCACAATATACATATATTTTACATCTTTACCCAGCAGTAAGTCCAATTACATTTATTCCTGGGTAAGCAAAAAAAGAACTAGTTTACAAATAGAGTTTTTCAATACAACTGTGGGCCGTTTACTCATCCATAAATATTTCAAAACACAGTATGTGAAGGTGGCTTTAAGCATACATATAGGATTCAAGGAGGTGCTGGACAAGATTCATTGGCTTATTTCCAGCCTCAGCCCTATTTCATGTGATCTAGGGACACAGCAGCAACATTCTGGGGTCATTTTACACTGAAACATTTTCAATAGGGTGGGTAACCACAAATATTAGTTTGAGATTGGAGTACACAGAAAGAGCCTCCTCAAAGATTATTGTATTTCTGAACGACAATTGGGTGTAACCTGGAAATGGCAACCTTGTGTTGCCAGCTAATCTTTCTCACACAAGGAACTGCAGAATGAACTCACCAAAAGTATCTGGCCTAGACAAGGAAAGAAATTTGAGATTTCTCAGTTTAAGATTTTAAGAAGCAACTTTAGTTTCTTCATGAGAAATTATGTTTTGTCCAGTGATGGACTATTCAAAATGGTGTACAAACCAACTTTGGCCAGCATCTGATTTCACAGTTGTGTTAGTAGGCTACTCTTCCTGTGCCTGATCTCACACTGATTATAAAAGTGACTAGTTGCACAACCAGTTATGTAAAGATCTGGTGCAAGCAAGGAAGTGAGGATGGTGGACGATCATCTTTACTGTAGTGATTTTTTTGTCCAATTGGATTTTAACCACTGAGAAACAATGATGGAAGAGTAACTTCCCATTGAGATCCCTTCAGAGGTTGCCTGGCATACAATCTTAACCTATAAAACCAAGTGTTCACCGTTGGAATTGGCTATGGGCTGCTGTGCGTCGCCCTACTTACCCGTTCCCTCCCTTCGAGAGCACGGGCGAAGTGGCTACGCAGGTCAACGAATGGTTTAAAAAATCGCGATTGGGGCATCAGCCCCACCATTGGCAAGAAAGGGAAACAACTTCATTTCCCAAAAAGCATTGCGTTTCGCCGTGTTTCTCCCAGTGTCAGCCAATCAAGATGATAAAAACAACGGACTCAGTCTTTGTTTTACGAGCCGCAACCAATCAAAAGTAGCGTTTCAAAACCTTGCCGAGCGACGGACGTCAGAAACTACAAGTCCCAGCGTCCTCCGTGCTGTGACCCCTCAGCCAATCAGGCTAAGGGACATGAGCATGGAGGAGGCTGGGAAAGCCAATGCGCCAACAACTTCCCTCCAGGAGGCACTTCGTCTCCCGGAGGGAAGCCATCCCCAGCTCATCGCGGTGGGCGGCTGGCCATGTCGGATCCTGGACTGCCTGCTTTTGGCGGCCCCCACCCAACCGGCGAGGACCTCGGCACCAGCGGAGAGGGAGAAAAGGCTGCGCCACAGAGGCGCCCCAGTCTCAGTCCCCTGCCCCACTTACCTGTTGGCAGCTGGCCAATTCGTACTCTGCGCCTCCCCAGAGCGGCCTTCTGTGCTGGACCACTCACCTTCCATGCCTCCATGGTGTGGCCTTTCCTCCCTCAATGCCGGCGCCAAGGCCTTCATCGGTGGGGTGTGGGCCACCAAAATCAAGCAGCCCAGCTGGCAAACGATGCTCCCGCCCGCTCAGCAAAGGCCTCCTGGGTGTCCTCACCAAGGCTTGGGGGGAGGAGGAAGAGCTCCTCCTCCCCCTGCAAAGCTTCAGCATGTGTGTGTGTGTGTGTGTCCTCACCGAGGCTTCAGGGGGGAGGAGGAAGAGGCCTTCCTCTTCCTGCAAAGCTTTGGCATGTGTGTGTGTGTCCTCACTGAGGCGTCAGGGGGGGAGGAGGAAGAGTCCCTCCTCCCCCTGCAAGGCTTCGGCGTGTGTGTGTGTGTGTGTGTGTGCTCACCAAGGCTTCGGGGGGGATGAAGAGCCCATCCTCTCCCCATGGAGCTATGGCATGTGTGTGTGTATTGTGTGTGGGTGTGTTTGTGTTGTGTGTGTGGGTGTGTTGTGTGGGTGGTTGTGTTGTTTGTGTGGATGTGTTGTGTGTAGTTCTGTTGTTTGTGTGGTTGTGTTGTGTGTGTGTATTGAGTGTGTGTGTGTGGTTATGTTGTGTGTGCTGTGTGTATTGTGTGTGTTGTTGTGTGTGTATTGAGTGAGTGTGTGGTTGTGTTGTGTGTGTGTTGTGTGTGTGTGGGGTTGTGTGTGTGATTGTTTTGTATTTGTGTATTGAATGAGTGTGTGGTGATATTGTGTGTGCTGTATGCGTGTATTGAATGAGTGTGGTTGTGTTGTGTGTGCTGTGTGTGTATTTTGTATTTGTGTGTATGTGTTGTGTGTGTGTGTATTGTGTGCGCGTGTGTGGTTGTGTTGCATGTATGCTTATATTGTGTGTATGTCTACCCCTCAAAACCACCCCAACCACAAGCACACATGTTATACCTGCCCGGCAGCACAAAAATGCTGATCTTAACCTATAAAACCAACCTATAAAACTTTACAAAGTTAAAAAAATAAAAATTTTACAAAAAACAACAAAGAATTCATTGTTTTATATAAAGCACAGGGGGAAAAAAGCCCGGCAACGCCGGGCAAACTATGCTAGTTAAGTCATATATTAAAGAAACATTTTAATGAAGAATAATGGTTTTAATTATCCCACATGATTATGAAAAACATGCCCATTTAAATGAGCAGATTATTTCAGCCTGAAGTAGAAGTTTTTTGTTGTAGTAAAACCTCCTGTAATTAACATTATTCTGTTTTCCTGAGTGAGGGATAAGAGAACATCTAAGCTGATTAACTGTGGTTAAAAAAAGCACCGTTGTGTGTCTAAACCTAAACCTGACCAGAATATTTTATAGTTTAGAGCTAAAGGAACCTGTACAGTACTTGATAATCATTGAGCAGAATTCACTAATGAACTGAATTTCCTTCTAGATACAGAAATACTGTAAACAATTCTGACAGAAAGTTGGATTTGAGGGATGTGCTAAGAATTGGGAGGGGGTAGATTTGCCATATTTTAGATAAAGGTCGCCCTTGTTTGAAAGCCAGTCATATTCGACTCTAAGGTCCAGTGCTCATCTCTGTTTATAGCCAAAGAGCCAGCGCTGTCTGCATCTGCAGACATTTTTGTGACATGTGGCAGATATGCCTAATGGAACACTGTTTACCTTTCCACCAAAGTGGAATCTGCAATTTCTTCCTTTCAAACTGCTAGGTTGGCAGGAGCTGGGACAGAGATGGGAGCTCAATGCACTTGGGTATTGAACTCCGACCTTTCAGTCTTTAAGTTCAGCGTCTTAACCACTTGAGCCACTGCAGTCCATTTAAAGTTCTACTGGTGTGTAACCTTTCTATGTTGCCCTCATGGTTCTCCATTTTATCAAAGTAACTTGGAGAACTGATATACACGTGGATATCTTAGTCATGTGGTTACCAACTTTTTTGGCCATGCCCTACCTAAGCATCTCTAAAATCCTGACACCCCCCTCCCCCGGTGACATAGAATTTTTATTATTCAAAAAGTGAACTATTCACATCCTCCGCTTAAAAATCGACACACGTGTGTTCCCCATGTTGGGAACCACGGCTCTAGTCCCTTAGGAGAATTCTCGTGAAGGGCACGCAATCTGATATGAGTACCATATTTGTGGTACTGCACAAAAGGTGCGAAACTACAGAAATGAAACATCCATTGCTTAATGCTTTGTTGGACTACACAATTACAGCACAATGGGCCTGCCACAGATGAAGATATCCGGCTGCATCTGTCTTATTGATTTTAATAAAGCTGATATTCATCCAGTTTATTCTGAATCCTATTTGTTATGTAAACATTCCCAACTCAGTGATTTTATGTGGAAGTAGGCTTTCTAGGTTTGAACTTTATTTCTGTTTTTATTCTGCAAAGTGCAAAATAGGACAGTATTATAGTATTATATTAAAGTACTAGCAGAGGTTGCCCGGCGTTGCCGGGCTGTTTTAAATTGTGTTGGAAGGTTAAATTGTGTTAATGTTTTTTAAAAATTGCTTAGTCTGTAATTTTAATTTTTTAAATGTTTATGTAATTTTTTTTTGGCTTGCCTGTTATTAACTGTGATCTGCTTTTTTGGTTTTTTTTTGAGGATTAATAAAAGAACAAAGTATGATATAATTTTTTCAAATTGTTTTATGTAAGCGAATAACGTTTTAGTTTTTTGAATTTTTTTAATTAGTTGTACCGTAGGTCATAATTTTAATAATGTAAAAGTAAATGTTTTTTACATTTAATGTTTTTAAAATGTGTTTAGATGTTTTGGGTTTAAATTTGAGTTAAAACTCAGCACAGGATTTTTAAAGGTTTCTATTGTATTTTATTGACATGTTTGTGATTTGTGTTAAAGTGTGTTTTAGTGTAATGTTTTTGACTTTTTATTGGTGTGACCTTTTGTGTAAAATTGTGAATTTGTGTTATGTTTTTGATTTGTTTTTACTCTTGTGGCCTTTTGTTTGGAGCTGTTGTGTGTTTTTGAATTGTTTTTACTATTGTGGCCAGCAGGTGGTGCTGGTAGGTTTCTTCTCTTTAAAGACGGAGTTTTTTTAGGAGGGGGGAATCGATCCACTCTCCCTGGTCTCCTGGGTCCAGAATGGTTGGGGTGGGGGGCATACCCCTTTTGTCCCCACAAACCTCCCAACCCTAGGGTAGCCAGCGGAGAGGGGGATCGCAACCCCCCCACCCACTGATGTTAAAGGGGAAACTCCAGTCGGGTCCTTCAGGCGCTGTTGGTGAGGGAAAGAAAGCCAGCTGGTGTTTGCTTGGCTGTGAGGCAGTGAGTTGTTTTTTGTTGGGGGTTATGAAGGGTGGGCTAGGTGGTGGGGAGGGGGGCATGGTCATTGGGGTTATGAAGGGTGGGCTAGGTGGCGGGGAGGGGGGCATGGTCTTGGGGTTATGAAGGGTGGGCTAGGTGGTGGGGAGGGGGGCATGGTTGTTGGGGTTAGGAAGGGTAGGCTAGGTGGTGGGGAGGGAGCATGGTCGTTGGGGTTAGGAAGGGTGGGCTAGGTGGTGGGGAGGGGGGCTTTAGTGTGTTATGGTGCTTTGTGTGGAGTCGTGAAAGTAGATCGGGTTTCCCCTTTAATATCAGTGGGTGGGGCTTGCGACCCCCCTCTCCGCTGGCTCCCCTGGAATTGGGAGATTTGGGGGGGACAAAAGGGGTATGTCCTCTCCCCAACCCTTCTGGACCCAGGAGACCAGGGAGAGCGGATCGATTCCCCCCCCCTCCTTAAAACAACTCTGTTTTTAAAGAGAAGAAACCGCTTTGTTTCTTCTCTTTAAAGACGGAGGTTTTATTAGGAGGGGGGGAATCGATCCACTCTCCCTGGTCTCCTGGGTCCATAATGGTTTTGGGGGGGCATACCCCTTTTGTCCCCCCAAACGTCCCAATCCCAGGGGAGCCAGCGGAGAGGGGGATCGCAACCCCCCCACCCACTGATATTAAAGGGGAAACGCCAGTCGGGACCTTCAGGCGCTGTTGGTGAGGGAAAGAAAGGCGGCTGGTGTTTGCTTGGCTGTGAGGCGGTGAGTTGGTTTTCTTTTTAATTTTTCGCGCGCCGGTTTCCTCAGCGTCCTGCGCGCTTATGTCGCGCAGGACTCTGGGGCTTGTAGTTATGGGTTTGTGATTTGTGGTTGTGGTGCGTTTTTTTTGCTGCGGTACGTCAATTTTGATTGGCTGCGGTACGTTTTTCAATGTTCTTTGTGGTCGCGCCTCTCAGCCTGATTGGCTGTGGTGGGCGCGGCACAAAGAACATTGGGAAAGGAAGTTGTTTCCTTTTTTTCGCGTTTGTGGGGCTGTTGCCCCACTGCGTTTTCTCAATCCTTTGTTGACCTGCGTACCCAGATCGGCCGTGTGCACGAAGGGTGAGTGCAGGCAAGTAGGGCGAGGCATAGCAACCTATAGCAAGTTCCAACGGTTAACCCTTGGATTTATAGGTTAAAATCAGCATACAAATGATCTTGCAGCATGCTTTTTTAGTATTTCTAGAGGAAAGAAAATGGCTATTTGTCATCATTGTCTTGGTTTTGAGTTACTGAATATGAGACTAGTATGATCTTTATTTCAGATTAGGCAAATAAAATTAATGAGACACAAAACTTGTTCTCTGCTTTTGTTCTCTAGCTGCAAATGTTGTTGGCAATAATCTGCATTGATCTGAACATGTCAGTCTTTTAAAGCTAATTTTCATAAATATTCATGTTGCTATTTCCTTTAAAAATATTGTTACAATGAGCCTTTTTTCCTTTCAGATATAAGGCTTTCTCTTAACAGCTAATGGGCTAGAGGTTTAAAGAATCAGAATGATTACATCATTGACTATAATTTTTTGTTTTGTTTTCCATGCTCTTAAACAAGTCAGAGAGTAGATTTAACTGTTATATGAAGCAGAAAAGTCCAGAATTACCTCCTGCATTCACTTGTGACAAGAAAATAAGAGAATTCTGGTTGATCATCCATTAGGCATAAATGTCCAGGCTACTCCTCTTGGTGGGAGAAGTTAAAATAACGAAAAACTGACCAGAAAGTGCAAATTATTATGTTTTAACTGGCACTTCTGATTTATGCTGCCCAAATCAGTCAGACTGTGAAGCTAAACCTGAATCTATTTCTAGTCTCCATCTAGTTCAAGAGCAACACGTTAGAAGCCCTATTTTTATATAATACAGTGGTACCTTGCATAATGAACACATCATATTGAACGCATCAATCGGGTTCCCAGATTGGGCGGCATATAAGTGCAAAAATTAAATTAAAAATCATATAGCGAAAAATTCACACAACGAAGCATTCGCTATGCAATGGCGATACCCCGCGTAATGAATTTTCCCCCGTTATGCGGTTTTTTTTGTAACCAGGATATACACGCTTAATGGGAACCTTGGTTAACGAACATTTTTTTCCATTATACGGGGCATCTCCCATAGGGAACCACATAGCGAAAAAACCGCATAGCAAAGAGCTCCGTGGAATGGAGTTTTTTCATTATGCGGAGTTCTACAGTACTAAGCTTTTGTTTCCTGCTGGGTTTCTAGTTACTTTAATTATGCTCACCTATCATAGGAGCCAAGCAAGGGCCCATACATAACACAACGTCAAAGATAAACCAGATTCTCTAAAATTCTTATCTAGTATACCTGAAGACAAACTGCTGAGATTGCATAGCGGTAGCTATTAATTTTATCAACAAAGTACTTTGCAGTTTCTTAAAGGCAAATGAGCCCCATTCAAATCAATGGCATGGATCCAGATAGGGTTTGAAACATGTATTTGATATACTGATACTATGTTTTTTTAATCTGATATTGTATTATTGTCGATTATTGGTGTTATTATATTTGTGTTACTGTATTTATACATGTTGTAAGCCGCTTTGAGTGGCACTTGTGCCAGGAAAGTGGGATAGAAATAAAATTTATTATTATTATTATTATTATTATTGGTAGGGACAGAGTGAGCATGTAAGCCTTGCCCCACCCCACCCCCAAAAGATCTACAACATATTTCTAAGTTTGTTCTGTTGAATGTTCTTGCAGCATTTCCATGCTTGGAAGCTCTTATAAAGCAAACCCAAGTGCACTCAAAAGAATATGCTTAAAAGCTTCACTGTAGACCAGTGTTTCCCATGCTTTGGTTTTTGAAATTCAATTCCCAGGATAAGTCAATTTCCCAAAGCACTGATCAGCCAATGTACTGACTGGGAATTGAAGTCCACCGGTGTTCCGCAGAACATAGTTTGGGAAACGCTGCTGCAGACCATCAAGATAGGGTATATAGATAAGTAGGGGACAAGATAGTTCAAACGTACTTGCACCATCACATCACCATCATGCTTCAAACTCTGTGTGCCCTCAGACTGTAATGCCAAAATGGGACTATGTATTTTATCTGATAAAATGGGCTATAGTCTATATAGTCCATGATAGCTTATGGGAAATAAGGGGCCTAAGATCTTGATTTGTCCTGGGAACAGAGCTGCAAAATCACCTCCCTTGAAAATTCTATTAACACTGCACACTTTCGCTGGATTTCTTAAGAGGCATCTCACCAAATATACTATTGATTAAATGCTGGCAGACTGATTTTTAGTCCAATCTAATGGCATATTTTTAAGTTACAGAAGATTATTGCTATTTTGGCCAGTTTAAATTGATTTTGGAATAAGGGAAATCTTCTGTGGAGACAAAAAATACCTGTAAGAAAATATCACAGGTTGTTCTAATGCCCTAAGACAGGAGTTCTCAACCTTTTAAAGCCACAGGCCAGCTCGCGCCCCCTCAGACAGCTCAGCGGGCCGGACTGGTAGTTCCCCACCAGTGGTGGGCTCCAAAAAAATTTGCCACCACACTGTGGGCGTGGTATAGTGGGCATGGCCAGGGGGAGAGCCTTGCATTGCACCAGAATTAGGACTACTTTGTTTCAAAACTTGGATGGGCGGAGCCAGCCAGAATTTCTGCTACCGGTTCTGGCGAAGTGGTGCAAACTTGCTGATAACCACCACTATTCCCCACGCCATAAAACACGTCCATGGCTGTTGTAAATGCATTTACAACAGCTGCAGGTGCATTTACGGCTGTCATAAGCGCTTTCGTGGGCAGCAACACAAGCCACATGAAATGGTGCTGCAGGCCAGGACCATACCATGGGATGTAGGGTTGAGATCCCCTGCCCTAAGAGGAATGCTTCTGTTCAGGGTTCTAGCCAGTTAGCCATGTTCTCTATCACGACGGTTCACTGTGACTCAACTTCCCTATCACAACGCTTCACTGTGACGCAACTTCCTTATCTCCATGGTAGCTTTCCAATCTGTATCCATTTTCTCTGACTACTATGTTGCTCAGCCATCTTTGGTTTATTTTTTCTTTGTCCTCAAAAATTGTGGGGATCAGAGCATGCCAATAACTTCCTCTTCTTCCTCAAAGACTCATTTTTGCCTCCATTATCTATTTGTACTCATCAGACAAGTTACATATTAGAGGGGTGGTGAGAGAATAGGTTTAACAATATGAAAAAACCTATCTTTTGCTTATTAACAATGGGCTCATCAGTTTCTCTATTTTCCTTAACCAACTTCACGTGAGTCAATATTTTTCCTTATCCTCATTGAGGATATATATTTGGGCTCTTTCTTTTAAAAAAAAGGGTGAGTCTTAGAAATGCACACTCTGCATACAGATCACTGCTGCTGCTATAGTTGTAATCTTTACCTATAAAATGGTGGATGGGTGGTATGTGTCCAGCATTAGCAGCCACACCCGGCCCAACCATCCTGTACTGAGCAGCCCACACTTACCTTTAGACCCTACGAGCATTGCCACGAGGGTCCAGATGCCAAGAGTGGGGCACTGGCCCCACGAACACGAACATAAAAAACCATTCGCTTCCCAGTGTCCTCCATGCCATGCAACCCCTCAGCCAATCAGGCTGAAGGGCACTAGCGCGGAGGAGGCGGGGCAAGCGGCGCGTGTGTAAAAGGCCGACGCGCCAACCACTTCCCTTCTTCTCCTGGACAGAAGCCATCCATGGCCCCAGCAACAAAGGCCGGTGCCGGCCTCACTGCGGCTTTGGCGGGGAGAAGAGGGAGAGCCCATTTTCACCCTGTGCGGCTTCGGCGGGCTCAGAGAGATGCAGGCAGAGAACGGCGCTCCGTTTTTGGCCTTTGTCTCCCGGAGGGAAGCCATTGCCTTCCACGTAGGGCAGGGGCCGAAAACTTCCCCGGGAAGCAAAGGCTGAAAACGGTCCTCCGTTTTCTGGCTTCGCCTTCCAGAGGGAAGCAAGCCCCTTCAACATTCGTCCCTTGCCTGTCGGAGAAGGGGGTTGCTTTCTTAGACAGGCAAGGGCCGAATGCAGATCTCTGTTTCACTCATGCCTGTCGGAGAAAACCCCCCTTTCTCTGACAGACAAGGGTGACATGGAGCTCCGCATTCGTCCCATTGCCTGTCAGAGAAGGGGGTGGATTTCTCTGGCAGGCAAGGGAGAAACGAAGCCCCTCTCACCCCTCTCTCCCTGTGTGTGTGCCTGTGCGCACCCCAAAACCACCCCAACCAAAAAACACAATTTATACCTGCCTGGCAGGGCCGAGCAAAAAATGCTAGTAATAACAATAAAAAGCACAGAACAAAACAAACATGTCAACCCACAATCCTGAATTGGTTTGTTTATTCGTGTCAAGAGACATCATGAATTGGTGAAGTGCTTAGTTTGAGTACTTGAAATTAAAACACCAGTGCATCTTATTTGAACTTAAGAACTAACGCCTGAGGCTCTTTGAAAGTGAACAGATGTTACTTTCTATATTTGTAGCCACCTTGAAAAGGATACACAATTATTCACAGTTGTTAGGCAGAAGCTGCTTATAGAGAATAATGGAATGATTTCGTATAATTGAATGTATGGGATAGAACATCACATTACATCCATTATTAGTAGAATAAAGTTTAATCTTTATTCTATATAATAAAGTAGAAATGGCCTTTTCTCATGAAGAACCCAGCAGGACTCAATATTCTTATTTCTTCATTTCATCTATTTCCTGCAAATAATTCTAAATTGTATTTGGATACCTGCACCAAGGCAATTTAAGGATCAGGAAGTATGTGCATGCCCTCCCATATGAATCTGCAACAGTTTCAATATACAGAAAGTGTATGTTTTTCTACACTTACCTGGAGATGTTCCCTTGAATGCAATGTGGCCTACTTCTGAGAAGACATTTAATAGGTTTGCATTGTAAGGTCCTTTAGCTTGCATTCAGATAATAGTGAAAAGGATTACAACAAACACATTAATGTAACTAGAACTTTTTTATCTTTCCATTACCAGAATAAATGCAGGGTGCAAACCTATGCCATTAGTGATGAGCAAACCTATTAATTAGTGAACCTTACTAATTAATGCAGTGAAAAAGGCAAGAGAACACAGAACACTCAAAGTTTCCCCACTATGTTGTTGCATGTCTCACACTAAATGCAAAATGTCTGTTTTATCAACACCAGTCTCCTCTGAACCAACTCTTGTGTTGATTCAAACCATAAACACTCACCATTGTCCAGAATCAGGTCATCTTCAGAAACTGTAGCATGAGCACGATGAGATGGGGGAAGAAAAACAGCAGTTTTTTGTGCAATTGTGCTTTTTTTAGATATATAAGAACATATTCTATATTTTCAACTATACAAATAACATATATCCTTCCACTGTGTTGTAGTGTTGTCTTGAAGACTTACATGCCAGAAGTAAAATAAAAAGATCTCACATTCATCTAAAGTTATATTTAAAGCCCTACTATAGAAACCTCTCTATGTATGTGTGCACTTTTTGGATGGGTATTTAGCTGTAAAAGCTACAACCTGTTACCAGGAATGAGTCATGGTAATCTAGTTCAAATTAAACTCTGTCCCTACCTGGACACTTCTTGTCTAAATTTTCTAAAACTTAACTTTTCTAGCCTCTTTTTCTTTTATTATCATCCATATCAGAATGTCTGACCTCATCTGTTTTTTTACAGTAGCATACATTTTATAAGCATCAGATTTCTAACCCTCCTATATTGGCCTGTCAATTCCTTGCCTCTGATTGGCCCTCTGTTCATATATGGCTTTCTTAGCACCTGATTTTGCCTAAGGTCATTCATTCTTGAGAAATCTATGCTTTTATTCACTCATATTTTCTCTGATGATTTTCTTAATGCTTGAAAAAAAAAGATCACATAATCTGTTCAGGAAGATGTGAGTATAAAGCCCATCCCTGAACTGCCCTAGCGCCATCATATTAGCTCATGCACCACTCTAAAAAAAATTCCATTACCAAAACTTCACACTTCTTGCCAATCTGACAATTTTCTTGTTTACTTTTAAATCCTCTATTGCAGCTACCATATCAATTGTATTGAGTCCAGAAATTATAATAAATAATTGTTTTAAAAAGGTGTTGATAATATATTCTGTAGGCTTTACAAGGTCTCACTGACCTAATCAAGTTTACCATAACATGTTAAATTTATAAAATTGCTTAAATAACAAACTTTTCTTTTTCACAGTTATAAGTAAATCTAGCTTTTCTGACACAGGCTATGCCATTTGGCCCTCAACAACACTTGGACATGAATGGAGAGTTTTAGATATACATCCTATCAAGTATTAGCAGACAGTCTAATTACTGCAGACAAGTTTTCATTTTTTTAATGAAAAGAAATATAGCCATCTTGTAACCGGAGAAGGGGGACTCCTCACCCCCAAATCCTCAAATGAGCCTCCCTGGGCCTTGAAATAACTTGGGTAACAGTCTGCCAATGTCTGACCTAATTCAATTTATTACTATAATGGGGGCCTAAAGAATATCTACACTGGGTTGCCTTGCTTCATAGATGAATGCTTGGTTAGGCTAACAAAATCTCAGGCACAGCTGTTTTCTAGATATCCAATAGAAGTGGAAGGACTTCAACTTCATTCTTTTACAAAATATTAATTTTATGCTAAGTGACAGACTTTCAGCCCCTTCCCCAACTGCCCTGGCCTCCCTGAAGAAGAGAAATAAAAGAATGCCAAACAACCCAAATCTACACCACTGCTTGATCAAATGTGTGTGAAGACTTAAGAGGGATGGAGAGTAAGCAGTTGATCTACCAGAGCCAACCATGGCACAATGCAAACTCCTCTTCCTTCAAAGCAGCTGTGTGCACAAGGTGCCAGGGACTGCACCCATGTATCAAGGTGCCTGCAACACTGTATGGCGCAATCATGTGCTGCACTGCCACATTTTACTGAGATGGATGCTGCATGAGTTGCATTCTTAAATCTGCAAGAGAACATCCATGACTGGCCTTTTCAAACCACCATTGTTATTACACAGAGAGCCCTATAACCAGTAAAAGCATCTCTTATCTAAACCAATTTTTACTTACTCAAACGTGAAATTTTTCAGTTAACTATTTATCCAACTAAATCATCGTCATCCAATAAGAAGTGACCTTTATTAAGCAAATGTACTTTGAAACCTTCAGATGAATGCTCTAGTGTGTAACTTTTAAATCAATTTTTTGATTTAATGGACAAGAATGAATTATGTTTAAGGATACAATATTCTAGTATACAATATATATGAAGCAACAATGTCCTCTAGAATTGCTGCTAAACATGTATGCCACCAAATTATATAAATTACACATACAAAGGACTTCATAATACTTGGTCAAAAGATCCCTAGAGAAAAAAACATTCCTTTACAATACTTTAAATAGATGTCTTAACCTGTTGCATTTTCTAAGATATTTTGGTTTTTTCAAAACTATGTAATTTAAGAGGAGACCATTATCTTTTCCAGCATGTATGAATACATCTTCCCAGCCATCTTTACATCTCATTATTATTTTTTGTTTATATATGAATATAGATTTCTGCAGATGATAGTATATAATTGTCTTGTGTGTGTGTGTGTGTGTGTGTGTAAATATATACAAAGGCTTATGTAATATTTATCTTGGCTTTGTCTTAGCTTCCATTCTAATACAAATAAATCTAAATTAAAACATAACCATTTAAATATTCTTAAATACACAGGATTTTAAAGGGCCCAATCCCTAAATTGTGTTTCCTCTTTATTCTTTGTTTCTTCTCTTAAATCTTATAAGGACTAAAAGATTGAGCCAACAATTACAAAAAAATATTTATTGTATGTTAATAAATGTATAGCATGCTAAAGTGATTCTATAGATACTTCCATATATTGCATTGAACTGTTCTTAGCTCTTGAAAAACCCTTTATACAGCAGGAGTGAAAAGACTACCAAAGAATGGCACAGTTCTTCACATACCTTAGGAGGGTTTTCTAAAAGAAAAGAAAAATCCAAACCCTCTTCTCGTCTCATAAAACAACAAAGGACTGTGACGACACGTCTGTTACCACGTACTGTATACTGTACTTAATATGTATAGATTTTTTTAATGTAATGTATCTGCATTTCACGCACAATGTAATACACGTAGTAAGATCCCAAGTTATCTTTCCTTAGAAGAAAAGAAAGATACAAAAGATTGAATCTTGCCCCACCTTTCTCTGCCCCCCTCTTTTCTTGGTGAAACGAACATAAAATTGTTTAGGAGAGCACCACAGCGCCACCAACACAGATCAATACAAAACAAAAAAGATTTCTCACCGTGTGCAAAAAACAAAACCCAGAAAAATGCCCAAAATTACAAAATGTCTCCCAAATGCACCTTCTCAAAAGACCACGACACCTACATGAGGTTTTGCCCATTCGGATTCTTTATATAAAGGAGGATTAAAGACGGAGTGACCAAAAGGGAGCTGATTGGCGAATAAAAAGGCCAATGTTTAGTAACAGACATAACTTAATATAAACCCTGTTGTGTCAATCTCCTCCTTCATTACACTAAAGACAGCTTCTCCTGTAGTTTTCGACAAGCCAATTCACCCACCTCTTAAACCCCCCCCAGTAATTAGAAAAGACAAATATCTCAAGGCGTTTCCTCTGTTCAAATTAAACAATACACTGTTTCTCTTTCTTTAAAAAAACAACACATTTTGTTCTGCACATATTTATCAAGAATAGTGACGACTCCAGCTCCACCTTGTAAATATCTTAACTCATCCTAAAAAAGATGTAAATTCAATGCATGCTTCTAATATATTCTTATTTAAGGAGAGAAGCAAAATTGTTTTTAATGATTTTTTTTTTTAAAAATGAGATATTTGGTGTAATTGCTCAAAAGAACCAAACGAGAAAGGCAAGCGCACATTTTATTCACTAACGTGAGGAATGCTCCTGGGCGCTAATAGATTACCGCAAACAGGGGGAAAAAAACCCTCAATAATAATATATATATTGCATTATTGAGAGGATTAGTAAAACTTACCTCGCATTAAAGAAGCAGACAGCTGCCTCTTCACCACCAGTGTAACCAAATAGGCTGTGCATGGTTTCTGGCTTGGAAAGAGCCACCACCTCCACGCAGCAAAAGGATCCCCAAACATCTTTGGGGGAAAAAAAATCTTTGCAAAGGGAGACGACGGGAGAGGAGACCCTCTTTCACGATCTGTGGTTGGTTCCGAAGGGTTTTCCTCCTCGGGATCTGTGGGGGCGTTTTATTTCTTTTGGTAAAGCCAGCGGAGAAATACCCAAAGAAGATTAAGAGCAAAAGGCAGCCGGAGCACACACAGCAGCACACTCTGGGGTTAACAACTTTGTAATGGCACACAGGCGTGCTCTGATTGGTTGGGAGGGCAGTGTCCCTACACAGTCTGCACTATCCCCCGCTCGCTCCCCCCCTTTTTGCAGCCTGGGAAGGGGGAAAAAATCGCAGAAATGCAGTGTGTGTGCCATTTTATACAGGCAGGCTTTTTTTATTATTAAAACACACCCCAACTCCGCCAGCCAAAGCTCGTGCTCCGTGTGCTTCTGCTTTGTGACCCTTACACAACTAGAGGACTTCAGGTGCTTGCTTCCCCCCACTGGGTCTCCTTCAGGATACAAGCGTTGTCCTTGGAGAAGCCAAGAAAAAGCAAGAAAGGCGGGGTAGTGTGGGGGAGAAAGAAGACACACAAAACAACCTACTCATTTTAATACACGGGGCTTTTGGCCACCTCCTCTTCCCCACCCCCACACAGCCACGCCAAATTCCACACGCGCTAATTAGCACCACCACCACCTTCCCACGCAGGTCATGGGACCAAAAATGCAATTTTAAAATAAACGTGGCAAATGTAGTTTGAATAATGGCTGGTCACGCCTGGAAACAAAAAAATCTTCGAGATTTCGATAAAGATTGGGAAAAAGCAGGGAATACTTTTTCTCTCTCTCTCGCGAATTTACTTCCCTCACCGCCGCCATAAAGAGAACTAAGAATACGGATTTCAATAGATATATATATATATATCTTGTCAAAGGCATAGTTATTTCACAAAGACTGTTTAAAAAACCCTCCTTATACTGACTGACAGAATCCGACCATGCTGCCCACAAACAAAATGGCTGTGGCACCGAGCATTTTTTTTTTTTTTTTGGATCCTCCCACCCTGCCTCTCCCTGCGCGGCCTCCGGGAAGCGGTAGAAATCCAAAATAAATCAGTACTCGAAGTAACGACGACTCACGGTCCAAACTTTACATGGCACTAAAATGGCAAAGAGGGACCCTGGCAAAATTATGTACTGTATTTAAGCGGGTTTTTTTTTAACTGTTGAAAAGTGTGCATCAATCACCAGGCATTTACATGGCTGTGTAATTCGAACTTCCTGCTTTACATATGAATAAGGTCTCTTTCACCTATCTTGGCATGCTTTCAAGTTAAGAGAGCTGGGAAATTTGACGTGTATCTTTTTGAGTTGCGAGCTGAGTCAGTGGCAAAAACGTTGGCAAAATCCTTGACCTAACAAAACACAAATCAATATAATCTGCAGAACGAATCCTCCATTTTCCTTTCATTGTCTTGGATTAATAATGTTACATCTCTCCATATATACAAGCATTAAACTTTCCTTCTGATGTTTAGCATTTTATTGCACATTTTATTTGTAGCTTAAACACTGATCTCTGAATAATCCTAAAATACAGCTTTGTAGCTTTTAACAGCCTTCTCATCAGTAATTTCCATAAGAGGAGACACTTCTTGTTCGAATTAAATTTACTATCCATTTAATTCAAATCTTGAAACAATAAGCATAGACAACACATCTTAATGTTCAATTCTACAAAAACTGTAATACCCAAACCGAGTAGAGGTTGGCTCAGCATAGGACCCATACAGCCTGGCCTTTGCACATTCATTCTGACCCAGGGGTTTCTCCCCATTCCTCCATCCTCTCCTCTCCCAGTATATGCCAGGCCAATCAATTCCCAGAAGCCTAAGTCAATTCCCCAAAGCACTGATCAGTACGACTTAGGCTTCTGGGAATTGAAGTCCACCAGTATTCCACAGAACAAACATACAGTAGTTTGGAAATGCAATCAATGGGGCAAAAAAAACTTTGGTGCTAAAATTGCTAGTTGCAGCTCTGAAGCCTAGTCTGTCTAGCGGTCACTTGTTTCCTCCCACTGGAAGCAGAAGTAAAATGCGCCTGCACATGTGCAAAACGCTGCCGTAAATGCACCTGCAGGGTCATAAATGCGTTTATTACAGCCGCGGGTGCATTACGGCAGCATTTTGTGCATGCACAGGCATATTTAACTTCCGCTTCCAGGAGTGGCATAGGCCAGATAATCAGGTGTCGCAGGCCGGATCCGGCCCATGGGCCATAGTTTGGGCACCCCTGGTCCAGGCTTAATGTGCCCTTTATCCTCAGAATTGGTGGAACAGAGAAAGCAAAAGCATACAATCTTGTGCATTTTTGTTACACAAGGCCTTGTAGGAGTGAGTGGAGGAACTCAGGTTGGCACTGAACTTTCTAATATCCTAGGAAGCAATATAAGTTGTGGAATAACTTTAACTTGTCACCTGTGCTGTAGGTAGGTCCGAGTGCATGCAAAACATAGCAGAAAGAACACTAAATTTTTCTGTTTGCTATCATGAGAAGTTTGCTTCCCCCACCCCATCTCCTAGTTGCCATATCACCTAGTTAAGCTTGTTTTACTGAATTCCAGATCATGAATTCTAATTGCAACAATTACCTGGTCCAGAAGTAGTTCCACACTTCCTCCTTGTCTTTCCAGTCCTGCTCCTATGAAACCACAATCCCATGAACCAGAAGAATTGTGGTTTGAAACCAGATACAGTATTATTATGGAAGAATGCAAAAAGACAATTCTTGTAGATAAAAGAATAGAAAATACTGACAGAAATACTGACTTCAGTTTTACAATGACTGTCATGAAGAGACAAAGAGAACAATTATAATAACCAGTGCCAAGAAATAAAGGTGGGGTGAAGGGGGGACACACAAGAGATCTCTTCCAGCTGATCCAAGAAATCAAAGAGAAATTTAAACCTAGATTGCAAGTTGCTGAATGACAAAGAGGGAAGCACACTATCTGATCAGGAGACAATAAAGAGACAATGAAAACAATATACTGTACTGTACTGAAGAACAATACAAAAGAGATAAAAGGATAACATACTCCTTTGAATAGGAACCCTATGAGGGAAAAAATCTGTCATTCTAGAAAGTGAAGTGAAAGCTGCTCCAAAAGCACTAGGAAGAAATAAATAACCAAGGAGATACTCTTCTACTTCAGAAACATAGCCATGGCTTGTATGCTGAGTTAGACCACTGGCTACATAGCCCAGCGTTGTTGATACTGACAATGGTTTCATGGGCATTCAGGCTTGATGTTTCATAGCCCTGCTCAGAGTTATCTGGATTGAAACCAGGACTTCAGATTTTCCATTAGAGAATTATTGAGATAATGTTTTGGAACACAAATGATGAGAATGGCAGAAGTAGCATTGAAAGTCAGACTAAGGATATTGTCTAAGTTTTGTTCACTATTTTGCAGCATTATTTTCTGGTGGACAGATACTTATATAGGTTGCCCCCATACCCGTTGGTTCAGTATCCAGTTTCAGTTAGTCATGCGTCTAAAAAGATTCCATAAAAATTAATAAAATGTATAATATCTTAACCTATAAAACCAAGTGTTCACCGTTGGAATTGGCTATACGTTGCTATGCGTCGCCCTACTGACCCGCACCCTTCCTATGTGCGCACGGCCGAATTGCCTACGCAGGTCAACGAAGGATTTAAAAATCCGGCACGGGGGCCTCAGCCCCACAAACGGCAAGAAAGGGAAAGAACTTCACGTCCCAACAGTCACTGCGCCGCGGCGCGCCAGAGCCAATCAGGTTGAGAGGCTCTGGCATGGCGCAGCGTTCGGACACGTGCCGCAGCCAATCAAAAGAAAAGCATTTTAAAAAACGCATCACAAACACAAAGCACCAACCTATTACTACAAGCCCCAGCGTCCTGCGCGCCATGAGCGCGCAGAACGAGGAGGCAGCCGGCGCGCGAAAACAAAACTTAAAGAAAGCCGGCTCCGCCGCCATTCATCCCCACGGGCGAGCCAGCATGGCCCGTGGGGGAAGAAAATGAAACAAACCTGCCGCCCATGCTCTTCCGTTCGAAGAGCCAGCGGCGCATGAAAAAAAATACAAACAAAAAAACCCCACAACTCCCCTTCTTCACCACGGGCCAGCAAGTATGGCCCACGGAGGAAAAATAAACCTCGGCCGCCGCTGCCCTTCCATTCGAAGGGCCAGCCACCGCGCCAAAAATAAAAACAAACCACCCACCACCCCTCCCTCGCAACTGCCCTTCTTCCCAACGGACAAACAAGCATGGCCCGTGGGAACGAAAGGCACCCTCCCCGCAACAACGCACCCTTCCCAAGGGCCATCCAGCATGGCCCATGGGATCAAAAGGCACCCCCGGCCGCAAGTTCCCTTCCTAACCACGGGCCACCAAGCATGGCCCGTGAGAACAAAAGGCACCCCCCCCTAAAAAAAGGATGCACCAAAAAACAAATCAAAACCATTCAAAAACAGAAATCTAACCTTTAAAAAATAAACACAAACAAAGACAGGAAAACATACAACAAAAAACAACAGCCCCCCCCAACAAAAACTCAACTCCCCCCCACTTCATGGCGACAGGAACTCGAATGACCAAAATAAAGGAAGTAACACTTACCGGAACTGAAACCCAGAGGACAAGAGGAGAATGGAAGAGAGGAAACAAAGTTCACCACCGCCACCCAGAGGCCAAAAGAAAAACGAGTAGAGGATGCATTCATGATGTGCTAAATGAGGAGTTCTCAACCTTTTCAAGTTGAGAGCCAGGACACACTCCCTCAGACAGCTTTGGGGGCTGGATGGCCATTTTGCCCTTCCTCCACCACATGGCCCTTCCAGGTGTGGTGCAGGAGTGTGGAGCACATGATAGATAAAGATAAATTCATAATTCCAAAATGCAGAAAATAAGTTTGCAAAACATTCCAAAATATACACACTACTCTCAAAAAAATAATAATAATAATCACTTTAACACCAAATTAAATATAAAATTTTAAAACATTTTTTTAAAAAATTAAATTTGTATGAACAAAAATAAAATAAAAACTCCGCCACAGCCGGACCCAGCGCAAATAAGCCACAAATTCAAAAAAAACTTTAAAAACCATTAAACACAGCCCAGCACCATTTGTACAGGAAAACAAAAAAAAAACCTTACCTGTCCAAAACATTTAAAAAATGCACGGCATTTTTTTAATTAAAAAAAAACCCAAAAAAAGCCCGGCAACGCCGGGCAACCCATGCTAGTACAATATATTTCTATTGCACATTACTACAACTGGTCACTAGAGGCCACTGTCTACAAAGTAGAGGTGGAGGCTGACATTTAGGGAGCTCTCATGTAGACAGAGGCATTAGAAACCCCTCCCTTACTTCTATGACTCAGGTATATGTATTAAAGATAGGACTTGTTGTTATCTATGGTTTCAGGTATCCACAAAGATGTTGGAATGTATCCCCTGTGGATACAGGGGCATGGGAACTGTATATGATTTAAACAAATACAGTAGAACCCTGCATAATGATTAAGCTCCATTCCACGGAGCAATTCACTATGCAGTTTTTCAGTTATTCGGATCAAATGGGTATACCTCTCTTAACGAAAACGCCATATAACAATTTTTTTTGTTATGCGGAGTATCGCGTAGAGCACATGAATGCTTCGTTGTATGAATTTTTTGTTATACGAAGCGTTCATTATGTGGGGTTCCACTGTAGTGTGACATGCAATGTAACTATTTTTCAGAAGTGGGTGTTCAAAGCAAAGACATTTTTTCAACAATAGATTGTTGCCAACGTAGCAAACTTCAATATACTATAATTTAAAAATTAAAGGTAAGAAAGTTGTTTCTGTTCAAAACATATTAATTCAAATTACAGAATGCAAGACACTGAAGATTTCAGCAACATGCATTAAAATGTTGTAGCATAGTAATAAAATAAACTGTAAAATACATTTCTCATCCTTATGACATTTTGCCCTTTGAAGGAGTAGAAAGTACATAACAGTCTTCTTTTTGAAGAGCTGGAAATAAATTTTGAAAGTGTGTGATGTAAAGAGTCAGGCGATGCTCCCTCTTAGAACATCTTCCCACATCACTCGATCTTTCCAGATGGGCCAGCTCTTAGTGCCAACACCAAAATTGGCAAGGAAGGTGGCGACCAGGAGAAGAGCCTTTTCGGTGGTGGCGCCATCCCTATGGAACTCCCTTCTGGCAGAATTGCTTCTTTACTGACATTCAGAAAACAACTTAAAGCGCTTCTGTTCAGGGAGGCATTTGAGTAGGGGCACTCACTGGATTAGTGTTAGGCTTTTATTTGTTCCCCTGGTTTTAATTATATTTGATATTTGCATTTTATTAGGTGATTTATTATGTGATTTTATTATGAGTTTTTAATGTGTTGTTGTTAGCCGCCCAGAGTGGGTATAACCAGATGGGCGGGATATAAATGGAAGATGATAATGATAATGCAAGAAATAGCAAGTAGATAAATAGGGACCACTTCAGTGGGAAGGTAACAGCGCTCTGTGCACCCCGGTGTCTAGTCATGCCTGCCACATGACCACGGAATCGTCTGCAGAAGCAGACAACGCTGGCTCTTTGGCTTTGAAACAGAGATGAGCACTGAACCCTAGCATCGGACACGACTGGTTTTCGAGCAAGGGAAATCTTTACCTTTACTAATGATAATGACAATAGCATTGTATGCTTGCAGTCCCATGTTTAAGAGTTTCTCAAAGATTTGATAACACATTTCGTGATCTTTCTTTTGCTTGAATTTGGTGATTTTTCTTTTGCTCCTTTTCTGAATCTTGCATGTATATTTTCTACAATATCAATGATTCTTATGATGTGATGTCATCAAGTTGATTCTAACTTTTGACAACCATTTCCAGGGGTTTCTAAAGAAAAGTTAGTTGAGTTAGGAAACAAGAACTCCAGAAATATTTCACTCCAAAAAGAGGGAGCCAACAATTAATAGATCAAGAACTCCTATATGAATGTCACCCTTGAAAGGCCCAGCTCTGGGTCTCTATTACCTGATATGACTAGAGAAGATACAATCTTCCAAGTAATTAAATTTGTATCAGGAATAATCAATCATTGATGGGGTATGTTTCACCTCACACAGACTACAATCTAGCCACGGACTATACTGTGGAGTCCCTACCTCCAGAGAGGCTTGCTCTTCTTCTTTTCTAGGCCTCAGATGACAAGACTCTGCCATTTCAGTAGTTTTGGCAATAAATACAGTTATTTACTCATGTCTGTTCAACTGTTTCTTCATTTATTCTGGGTTGTAATATTCTAACTGATTTCTATACAGTATTGCCATTATTAGCTCATTTTGTTATTGATGTCAAGCTGCCTTGATAAGGTGGCTAATGGGGGAAAAAAGCAGGACATAACCATTTTAATTAAATAAAAATCTTACTTAGTTTAATGATATTGTAGTTTAGAATGAACTGATTATAAGCCTTATTATATTTTTATTTGGCTTAAGTATCTACTGTCTATTATTATTTAGGGAAAGGGAATGACTAATACATTTATATTAATCATCTTCCTAAATGTATGGTTGTGAGAGCTGGACATTAGGAAAGCTGAATGCAGCAGAATAGACGCCTTTGAAATGTGGTGTTGGAGGAGAGTTTTGAGAGTCCCCTGGACAGCGAAGAGAACAAATAGTTCAATCTTAGAAGAAATCAACCCTGATTGCTCCTTAGAAGGTCAAATAGTAAAGATGAAGATGAAGTACTTTGGACATCAAACGAGAAGAGAGGATTCACTTGAGAAGGCTTTGATGCTGGGAAAGGTAGAGGGCAAAAGAAGAAGGGGGTGGCCAAAGATGAGATGGTTAGATGGTATTGTAGACACAATGGGCACAGAGCTGGGTGGGTTGAAGAGGATGGTGGAGGACAGAGGCGCCTGGAGGACAATAGGGTCGCAAAGGGTCGAAATTGACTGTACAACAAAAAGAGAGGGAAAACAATCTTAAGGATCATGCATTGCCTATAATTTATTTCTTAAATAGAACATTTATAGTGTAAAGCAGATGCAGGCCACTGAAAAAGCTCCAGATATCATAGCTGTATGTGTATCTTCATGAAGACAGGGACTTGAAACAGTGCTCAGATTCTGGCTGGAATATGCATACAGGAAATATGAAAAGACTGGTCATTAGTTTATTCAGCTCATTTTAGGACTTTTCAGATTCATACCAGTAGCTAGTAAATACTTACCATAACCTACAATCCAGCTGTTGTATTTTGCAGTTTCCAAATGGAAGGGCAATCCCAGACAGAACATACAGCAGTCTAATCAAGTAACTAGGGCATTAAAGATTGTAGTAATGTTGACCTTTGTCAGGAATGGTCATTGTTGGGTCAGCTAAGTAAAGTCAGAAAAAGAAGCTTCTGGCAAGTGCTGCCACCTGTATACCTAGCAATGTGCTAGATCAAGGAAAACCTAGAAATGAGAAAGTTGATTTTCCAGGCGTATAACTCCGTCTAAGATAGGTCAGACATCTAATTGTTACACAGGTACTTCACGTGTCAACAGAATCTCCAACTTGTCATGATGGTACTTCTGCTCTGTTTGCTCTATCCAGGTTGTCACAATTATAGCTGTAAGACAGCAGTTTGTGACTTCTACTGCCTCCCTAGATATGGATGAAAATGTGAGCTAGCTGGGTATTAGGTGCATACAGCTGACTCTGCAGCTCATATTTTTGGATGACATTACAAAATGTTTCATGTGGATATTAAGCAGTGTGGTGGATAAAATGAAATCCTGCAGAGCTCTATAAGCTGTCAGCCAAAGAAATGAACAGTGGTTCCCCACAAGCGCATTACAATATTGCCAGTATCCATCCCCTTGCAGGCAGCCTGAAGGATACCACAATTAGTACAACTAATGACAAATATTCCAATGAATTTGTTTCTACCTTTGTGTCTTCACACTGGGAAAAGCTGCACTTGTTGAATCAGAATGTAACTTGTGTA
The DNA here is from genome assembly GCA_035047305.1 of Bradypodion pumilum. NCBI lineage: Eukaryota > Metazoa > Chordata > Lepidosauria > Squamata > Chamaeleonidae > Bradypodion > Bradypodion pumilum. The sequence continues at coordinate 17,263,309 of JAWDJD010000006.1, read as the reverse complement.
AGGAAAAAGAAAGTTTGTAGCTCTAATGAAATTCTGGAGGTAATTGATGTGTTATGCTTTGTTTGGACCTGCTTCTAATTCTATACAAAAATTGGATACATTTTATAATTTAACATAACATTGTGATATTGCAATCTTTTTTGCTTAGTGTAAAGCAAGTCCGATTTAATACCATCAGGATTAATTTTAGGATTAGATCATAAATGACATAATATAAAATAAAATAAAGCAAAGCCAATAAGAACTTAAACAGATAGAGTGGTGACTTATGGCAACCATTTCTATAGTTTTCTAGGGAAAAGAACACATAGAAGTGGTTTGCCATTGCTGCATTCTGGGGTGTTCTGGGACTGTGCAGCTTGCCCATGACTATGCAGGCTGGCTCTTCTCCTGGAAAGGACAGTGGAGGGTACAAACTCTCAAACTATATCGAACTCCGAACCTATCTAGCCAACCATTAGACTTAGTAAGGTAAAGGTCTCCCTTGCTCAAAATCCAGTCATATCCTACTCTACGGGATGGTGCTTATATTTGTTTATAACCAGAGCCAGTGGTATCTTCATCTGCAGATGTTTCCATGGGTCATGCGGCAGGCATGACTAGATACCAGTGTATGGCATGCTGTTACCTTTCCCGCTGAAGCAGTACCTATTTATCTACTTGCGATTTCTTGATTTCAAACTGCTAGGTTGGTAGGAACTGGGACAGAGATGGGAGCTCACTCTGTCATGCAGCACTCGGGTCTCGAACTGCAGACCTCCCACCCAGTCATCAAGTTCAGCATCTTAACCACTAAGCCACCGCAGTCCCCAGCCCTGGTGACCTTATAGTTTACCCTAAAAAAAAATTCCTTATCCTATTATCAGAGGGTAAACTCTTATGCCTGATGAAGTGGAATAAATTCACATTTAAAATACAGGATTACTGCAGTAGCTCAAGTAGTTAAGTCAATGACTGGGAAGCGAAAGGTCAGCAGTTCGATTCCCCAGTACTGCAGGACGGAATGAACTCCCGTATTTGTCCCAGCTCCTGCCAACCTAGCAGTTCGAAAGCAAGAAACTGCAAGTAGATAACTAGGGGCACTTTGGTGGGAAGGTAACAGCGCTCTGTCCGTGTGCTCCAGTGTCTAGTCATGCCTGCCACATGACCACGGAAACGTCTGCAGAAGAAGACAGTGCTGGCTCTTCGGCTTGGAAACAGAGAAGAGCACTACACCCTAGAGTCGGATACGACTGGCTTTCGAACAAGGGAAACCTTTATAACCCTTTATAAGTCTTCAAGGTGCCACAACTTTTGTTGTTTTTGTTTTCTCTCTGTGATATGCTTGCACAGGATAACGCGGTAATCACTTCAAACATTTCATTTATCCTATTATGTTTCTCTTGTTGAACCTCTCTCCCCTCTCCATTGCTGGAGTGCGTGAGAAGAAAGCGGGGTGGGGTGACGTCAGTAAAGGGACCTGTTAGTGCCCCGCCCGCCCCGCCCCCCGCTTTCTGCAAATTCGAAACAAACGACCGTTAACGGCGTGCAGTGAGCATGCGCGCTGCCAACCCAGTCCTACTAAACTAAGCGCGGCAGCAGCAGCGCGCGGGAAGCCAAAACAAAAACAAACCAGCCGTGGGTGGGCCGGAGGCGATGAGGCCGCCCGGGTAGCTGAATAACATAACAACACCCTCCGGAAACACAATCCCTGACAGCAGAAAGGAAATAATTAACACGGCCTACGCTTAGGTGGGTCCGTGGAAGCGAGGCGAATATTCGCCTCAAAAGTGGTGGGCGTCGTCAGAAAAAGGCGGGAAACTCGCCGCCTCAGCTTAAAGTCCTTCTCTAGGGAGGAAAAACGAGGAGGAGTTTCCTTCTGAGGGAAAATCTCTCGACCGCTAATAACGCGCCTTCCCTGCTCCCTCCCTCAAATCTCCTCACGTCAGTGTTCATCAAAAACTCCCGCCCATGTTATATAGAACTTATAGTTGCGAACTTTTAAAACCAAAACCTGTTGTGTAGTATCCTTAAGATAGCAGAATGTCATCCTATTTGTTGTAGCGTCTTGTTTGTTTATCTAGTTATTTAAATTATCCAGCCAACCATCCCCCCCCTTTCCTGGCCATTGCAGTCTTATCTGGGGGTTGGCACTGAAAGAACCAACTCTTAAATATATCTTAATCTTTTAGAGACCCAAAGGAATTGATAAGGCACATCTATTGGTTAGTGTTAACAAATGTGATGTAAAATGTGTGCTTACATTGCATTAGTATAGGTAAAAGTTAAAGGTTTCCCTTGCTCGAAAGCCAGCCGTATCCGACTCTAGGGTTCAGTGCTCATCTCTGTTTCAAAGCCGAAGAGCCAGCGCTGTCTGCTACTGCAGACCTTTCTGTGGTCATGTGGCAGGCATAATGACACCGCAGTGCACAGAACGCTGTTACCTTCCCACCAAAGTGGTCCCTATTTATCCACTTGCAATTTCTTGCTTTCAAACTGCTAGGTTGGCAGGAGCTGGGACAAAGACGGAAGCTTATTCCGTCCTGCAGTACTCGGGAATCGAACTGCTGACCTTCCGCCTCCCAGTCAGCATCTTAGCCACTTGAGCCACTGCAGTCCCTCTTACATTGCATTACTTACAATATATTAAACTTATGGAAGTGTAAACATGGAAACATTAAAAGGACTCAGTACTTAAAAGATTAAATGCCATAATTAAGTATGTTATTTAATACTACATGTTTGATGTGTCCTTTTGCAAAAATGAGTTACAGTCCTCTTCAGACAGAAGTAACAGTTACAGCTGTTATTCTTGTTTATATAATGCTTAATGTGTTAGGAAGGAAAAAAAACTTGCATACAACCAAAAAGATAGTAACATAAAAATAATTTAAACCAGTACAGTACTGTACTTCAGACTGATTGAGGAAAAGAAGCCTCCATCAGCCAGGAAACATTGCATACATAAGAACCGTGGCACTATTTCTATTTCTTTATCCTACTGTATTTTTATTCCATCTTTCATTAAAGGGTTTTAATTTTCTTAAAAGTGATGAGAAAACACACGCACGCACGCACGCACGCACGCACGCACGCACACACACACACACACACCCTGATAGGGACCAGAAAAGTGGGAGTATTTAGATTGGCGGGGAAAGGGGTTACTGCGCACGCGCGCACGCATAGTACCTGTTTGCATATGCACAAATGTGTTCTGCACGTGCAAATGGGATCTGCGCGTGCGCATGCGCAGAAATTCCCCATATTTTTAGGAGCCACGTTTGATGTGTATGGATATATGATTTAACAGGTTTGGGCTGTCTCCACTGAAAAAATATGGATTCATGAAGATCCGTGCCTAGGATCCACATTTTTGAGCCACTAGGAAGTCATGTGAGGAAGAATCCCTAAATCCTTTGGTGTATTCTATAGGGTCAAATGGTACCTTTGATTTAATGGAGGTTTTGGTTGTTTCTAATGAAGAAATGTGGCTCCATGAAGATCCGTGTCTTTGATCTCTTTTTTGCACCACAGCGAAGCCATACACTAAAGTATCCCTGATTTTTGTGTTCTACCCCATGGGGATAGATGGGACTTTTGATTTGACAGAGGTTTTGGTTGTGTCCCTTGTGAAAATCATGTGGAACCATTAGGACCTGTGCCATGGAATCACTTTTATGCCACTGTGAAGTCATTTGCTGAGGGACTCATGCTTTCTACATTCTAGTTTGTAGAATATGACGGGATATACATTTTAACAACAAATAAAAAGCACATACATCATATACTGTACTATAAAGCAGAAGTTGTGTATGCAATTACCTGGAAATAAGTTCAATTGGATTCAGTGTGGCATCTGAGTATACTGACAAGCTGAATTTATACTTAATACTCTCGGTTTAAAATCTAAACGGTATTTCAGATGAAGCATTTGTTCTGTTAAGTACCAGTTCTGCACTGCTGCTGTTCATAATTCCTGTATCCATATGATATTCCCATTATCTTATTTCTTACGGTAAATTTCTCCATGACTTCCCAATTCCTCTTGAAAACATGATTACCCCATATTGCTTTGTACTGGTTTAGCACTATGTTGTATCTTACCATTAGCATGAATGTGTTTGTTATCATAATTCTTTTTATTCACCCTCTTTTCCTTTTCTAGACATACACTCCTCTCTGTAATTCTTATCAGTTACCCTTCATGTTTGTTTAATAAGACTTCATTGCTTTAGTGTCTTGCACGGAAGACAAAGAAGGAGCCGCAGTGGGGGCTAAAACACAGGTTTATTTCATGATGGTCAGGATGAACATGTGGTAATGGCGGAGGTACAGCTCATTTTATACTACAGTAAATACATTTGAATATCGTGCACGGTAGCTCATTGGCTGCTACCGGCATGACGTCATTCTGAGTCACGCCCATCTTCTCCAGGTGATCCTAGCGCGGGAAAGATTCCCGCGGCTGCCGGTGATTTGGGGAATGTGAACCATGTGAGCTGAACGCTCGCAGCCGCCCTCTATGGGCAGCTTACTCGCGTTCCTTAAACAGCTGGGTTACATTGTAATCGTTGTCAGGTTGCATTAATACATTCTTAAAGTAATACTGTTACATACACAACACTCCTCCCCCCTAGGATGGGACGAAGTCCCTCAACCATTGTGGCTTCCCGCACGTGCGCTTGGGGCGTGCGGCTGCTTGGCTTAGCACAGGGGAACTAGGGGCTCCGAGTTCCGCAGAGTCTCGTCCTGCAATGGAAAGGGGGGACTCGTTAGTCGTTTGGCGGGGACTCTGCGACAACCTTGCATTGGGAGAAGGGAACGGGACATATAGCTGAGATGTGAACCCCTGCCTGCTGCTTGTAGCGCCTGGGGACCCCCCCAGTACGAACCTCGGGACCGACGAGGAGACCCTTGTTGCCTCCCCCCGGTTCCTTGCGCCTGCAACTGGCGTACTTGCGCCACCCCCTGCCGCCTGACCCGGAGTTCGAGGGGATGAGGAGAGCGAATTTCCCCCTGCTGCCTGGCTCGGGGGGCTTGGTGATATGGTATATTCTAAAGCAAAAGGGCTAGGGGGACTGGAGGTACCAGGGCTGAACTGAAACCCCTCTTCTCGCTCGGACGGGTGGGGGACCACTCCGCGACACCCCCCTGGTACGGTAACATAAAGTCAAACTCATTCCACTCTTTCAAAGTATCCTCCTCGGCTGAGAATCCAGGGTATGCATTTGTACCCGAGGCCGCCGCCGTGTCTCCCCCTTGGGTTATGCGGGTGGGGGAGGACCCTAACGCTGATTCCCCTTTACTAGTGACTCGCCTTCTGAGTTGGTCAGCGTGCCTCCTCCAGAGTAGACCTGTGCTCGTCTCGACCCTATAGGATACTGGCCCCGTTTGTTCAATGACCGTCCCTGGGACCCACGTTGGTCCCGAGGCCGCATAGTTCCTGCAGTGAACCGGGTCCCCTACCGAAAAACTTTTGGAACTCTCTACCACTATATTTCTCCCTTCATCCTCCACCCTGGTCGGATCCAACCGATCAAACAGGGTTACCGGCCGCCTCCTCATGAGGAGTTCGGCCGGCGAAAGTCCTGAAGCTAGGGGGGTTGCCCTATAACAGATGAGGAACTGACACAGTTGGAGGTTCAATTCACCGGGACCCATACGCCGCAGTGCGTCTTTTGTAGTGCGCACTTGGCGCTCTACCTGACCGTTTGTGGCGGGGTGAAACGGGGCAGCGGTAATGTGCCTGATGGCATTCCTCTCGATAAACGCCTTGAATTCCGCAGAAGTGAAGGTACTGGCATTATCGCTAACAAGGATGTCTGGCAGGCCGAAACAACTGAACACCCTGCGCAAGTGTTTAATGGTTGCAGCAGATGAGGTGCTAGTCATGGGGATTACTTCCAGCCACTTGGAATAGGAGTCGACTATCAGCAGAAACATGGACCCGCGGAAACGGCCAGCGAAGTTGACATGTATTCGGGACCATGGCCTGCGGGTCGTGTCCCATTCCCTATGGGGTAGCCGGGACTCCTCGGGCCGAGAGCTCTGGCAGCTCTCACACGTGCCCACTAAGTGTTCTATATCCGCGTCTATTTGGGGCCACCAGAAGTAGCTCCTGGCCAGGGTCTTGGAGCGCACTATTCCCGGGTGGCTGGTATGCAGCAGTCTCAGCACCTTCGCCCGCAACTTCTCTGGGATGACTACCCGCTGGCCCCAGAGCAGGCAGCCCCTTTCAAGGGAAAGCTCTACTCTGCGCCTGAAGAATGACTTGAAATGCTCCTCGGGGGGAATTTTGGGCCACCCCTTCCTAACCCAGGAACTAACTTGGGACAGGATTTTGTCGCCCGCCGTGGCTTTGGCGAGGTCAGCCGGGACTATGGGGGGTGAGTCGAGTGACTCGATCAGCAGGACTTGGTGGTCCTGCTCTACCTCGCATGCGGGATCTCCTAAACTAGGGAGGGGAGACCGGGACAGCGCGTCCGCATGGGAGATCTCCTTCCCTGGGCGATAGACCAGTTCATACTGGTAGGCGTTAAGGAAAATTGCCCAACTTAGCATCCTGGGGGATAGGATTTGTGGGGTGGGTTTGCCTGTAGTAAAGATTCCCAGAAGGGGCTTGTGATCAGTCACAACCGTAAACTCGCGGCCGTATAGGAAATCGTGGAACTTTTTTGTTCCCGCGATTATGGCCAGGGCCTCCCTATCAGTTTGCGCGTAGTTGCGCTCCGCCTTTGAAAGGGATCTGGAGTAGTACGCAACCGGGGCTTCCCACCCGCTCTCCAACACGTGGCACAGCACCGGCCCCACCCCCACTGGGGACGCATCACAGACTAAAACTACTGGTCTCCTCGGATCAAAATGGGTCAGGACAGCATCCGAGGATAACAGCGCTTTGAGCTCCTTGAAAGCTTTCTCTTGCCTATCCCCCCACCGCCAAACCGCTTCTTTCTTTAGTAGCGCATGCAGTGGCTCTGCAACGGATGCCTTCCTTGGCAAGAATGAATGGTAAAAATTTAGGAGCCCTAGAAATGACTGCAGCTCCGGTTTCGCGGTGGGACGAGGGGCGTTCTGCACAGCCGCAACCTTGGACTCGGAGGGCTTGATGCCCTCCGGGGTTATCTTGAACCCGAGAAACTCGACCTCCCTCGCAAAGAATACACATTTGTCCCTTCTCAGTCGAAGTCCCGCTTTCTCGAATACTGAAACGACCCTGTCTAGTCTTCTCGCTAGTTCTGATTCGCTCCCTGCTGTTATCAAAACATCATCAAAATATGGGAGCACGCCTGGAAGCCCCTTTAAAAGGCATTCCTCAAGGGACTGGAAGATCCCGGGGGCCGAATTTACGCCGAACTGTAGGCACGTTACCTTAAATGCCCCCTTGTGCGTAACGATGGTTTGCGCAGCGGCAGCAGCTGGGGTTACTGTGAGCTGCTGATACGCCTGCGCCAGGTCTAGCTTGGCGAAACACCTCCCCCCATGCAACGTGGCCAGTAAGTGGCTAACCACTGGCACCGGATATGCGTTTGGCCGAATGGCCTTGTTAATTGTACATTTGTAGTCAGCGCAAATCCTGACCTCCCCGTTTGATTTTAAGGCTGTAACAATCGGAGTCTCCCACTCCGCTGAATCAACTGGAACCAAAATCCCCTGCCCCACCAACTTGTCCAGTTCCGCCTCAATCTTGTCCTTGAGGGCGAAGGGCACTCTTCTTGGCTTGAGACGTATGGGCCGGATTTCTGGGTCCAACTCAAAAGAGACTGGGGGCCCCTTGTAAGTCCCGAGCCCCTTCTTGAAAACGTCCGGGTGCGCATCGCACACGTCCCGCATTGGGTCAGTCTCTATGGCGTTAATGCCAGACAGTTCGATTCCCAGGGGAGCAAACCACTGGGTTCCCAAAAGGCAGCATCTTCCTCCCTTGAGAACCACTAAGGGCAGTTTCTCTGTGTAATTTTTGAACTTCACTGTGAAGTTCCCCACCCCCAACACTGGGATCCCATAGCCCTGCACGTCCCGTAAGTGTGACTTCATGGCCCGCAACTTGGGCCGCGCATTTGGGGGAATGCGCATGAATTCTTTTTGGGACAGGATGGAGTAGGACGACCCCGAGTCTACTTCCATCCTCACTGGAACCCCTTGTAACAGTACCTCTACGAAGAAACGCCGGTGCTCCAGGCCCACGCGGTTCACGCCTTCAGCGCCATCGTTGGCTGAGACCTTCCCGATGCCGGCCGCCTTTCGTTGGTGTGCTTGAGGGTGTCTCGATGCGCCCTTGTCCTCGGTTCGCCCGTGCCTGCAGACTCTGGCGATGTGGCCCTTCCGGCTGCAGTTGTGGCACTCGGCCTTCCGGAATGGGCACCTCGTCCTGTCGTGAGATGCCCCACAGCCGTCGCAACGGCGGCCTTGTCGCTCGCTGGTCTGGTGCTTCTCCCCGCGTTTCTTTATCCTCTGGACATCGTCGTCCTTGCTGGAGCAGGAGTCTGCCGTCGTGGACGACTCCTCGGAGGTCGCTGGCGTGCCTGCGGGCGACCGGGGTGCCCGCCAGGCCATCTTCGCCAACATCCGCCGGGCCGCTTGCACGGGTGATTTGGCCCTTTCGGGTGCGGCCCCTCGGGACTTGAACACTCTGACCCCGCTCCTGGCCGCCTCGGCTGCTTGGGCTTCCCGCAGTACCTCGTTGAACGTGAGGCGATGGTCGCGGGTCATCAACTTCCTCTGGACCTCCTCGTCCCTCAGGCCACACAGCATGCGGTCTCGGAGGGCCGTGTCCAGGTCCTCCCATTGGCAGTTGACCGCCACGAGCCTGAGGGCCGCCGCGTAGGTGGACACTGACTCCCCCGGGCACTGGTCCCGCCTGTGGAATGCGACCCGGGCCGGGAAGATTGAGACGGGAGGCTGGAAGTGCTCACTCAGTAGCGCCAGGATGCGGTCGATGGGCACCACGTCTACCTTCCGGGGAGCCACCAGGTTCATCAGGATACGCAGCGTGGCCGGCCCCACCTGGGCAAGGAAGTGCGAGCACATCTTTGCGGCGGCGTCAATGCCTGCAGCATCCATCGCGTGCCGAAACTGGCACTCGTACAGCTCCCATTGTTCTGGATCGCTGATATCAAATTGATGAGGCTTGACCTTGGAATACGCCATGGATCCCACCTTCGTCGCCAATTTAGTGTCTTGCACGGAACAATTGCGCTCATCCCACACGCCAGTAAGGTGATGCTCAAGATAATACAGGATAGACTTCAGCAGCATGTGGAAAGAGAATTACCAGAGGTGCAGGCCGGTCTCAGAAGTGGCAGGGGGACTAGAGACCACATCGCCAACATACGCTGGATCATGGAGAAAACAAAGGAATACCAGAAACAAGTTTACTTTTGTTTTATTGACTACACTAAGGCATTTGACTGTGTGGACCACAACAAGATGTGGCAAGTAATTAAAGAGATGGGAATACCAGAGCACCTCATATGCCTCCTGAGAAATCTGTACATGAACCAAGAAGCAACAGTTAGGACAGAACAGGGAATGACAGAGTGGTTTGGAATAGGAAAAGGAGTAAGACAAGGCTGCATTTTGTCACCATGCCTATTCAACCTATACACAGAGCACATAATGCGCAGTGCAGGGATGGAGGAATCACAATATGGGATTAAAATCGCTGGGAGAAACATCAACAATCTGAGATATGCAGACGATACCACCCTAATGGCAGAAAGTGAGGAAGACCTAAAGAATCTCTTGATTGGGCTGAAGGAGGAGAGTGCAAAAGCTGGCTTGAGACTAAATCTCAAGAAAACCAAGATAATGGCAACAGTTCCTGGAAAATAGATGGGGAAGAAGTAGAAGCAGTGACAGATTTTACTTTCTTAGGATCAAAGATCACTGCTGATGGGGATTGTAGCCATGAAATAAAAAGGCGACTGATTCTTGGGAGACAAGCAATGAGAAACCTGGGGAACATAGTGAAAAGCAGAGACATCACATTGAAAACAAAAATTAGAATAGTCAAAGCAATGGTTTTCCCAGTAGTAATGTACGGATGTGAGAGCTGGACAATTAGGAAGGCTGAACGCAGAAGAATAGATGCCTTTGAAATGTGGTGTTGGAGGAGGGTTTTGAGAGTCCCCTGGACAGCGAGGAGAACAAATAGGTCAATCTTAGAAGAAATTAACCCTGACTGCTCATTGGAAGGTCAAATAGTAAAGATGAAGCTAAAATACTTTGGACATCAAATGAGAAGGGAGGATTCACTTGAGAAGGCATTGATGTTGGGAAAGGTGGAGGGCAAAAGAAGAAGGGGGAGGCCAAGGATGAGATGGCTAGATGGCATTGTAGAGACAATGGGCACAGAGCTGGGAGGGCTGAGGGGAATGGTGGAGGACAGAGGTGCCTGGAGAACAATGGTCCATAGGGTCGCAAAGGGTCGGAACCGACTGTGCGACTGAACAACAACAAACGGAAGACAAAAAAGGAGCCGCAGTGGGGGCTAAAACACAGGTTTATTTCATGATGGTCAGGATGAACATGTGGTAATGGCGGAGGTACAGCTCATTTTATACTACAGTAAATACATTTGAATATCGTGCACGGTAGCTCATTGGCTGCTACCGGCGTGACGTCATTCTGAGTCACGCCCATCTTCTCCAGGTGATCCTAGCGCGGGAAAGATTCCCGCGGCTGCCGGTGATTTGGGGAATGTGAACCATGTGAGCTGAACGCTCGCAGCTGCCCTCTATGGGCAGCTTATTCGCGTTCCTTAAACAGCTGGGTTACATTGTAATCGTTGTCAGGTTGCATTCATACATTCTTAAAGTAATACTGTTACATACACAACAATTGCCCAATAAACAGGTAGACACACCAGCCACTTCTGGAAAGCAACAACATATGGCCAAATGAATATATCCGTCTAGCTGCATGACAAATGATGAAACTGATTAATATTGAAATGTTTTCCAGCAAACCTATGCAGAGACTTGCCTTGTAATATAGTCAATGCATTTTGTGCAGAAAATTGTAGACTTCAGCTACAAGGGATGTTGAGATTACTGCTTGGTGAAGTTTTGAGGTGTGTTATAATAATTGATGTCAAAAATTATTCTGGGTTGAAATGGGAATGCCCAAATGAAGCTCCTTTCATGTCCCAAGAGCTGAGACAGAGACGGGTGCCCAATCTGTCATGCAGTATTCGGGTCTTGAGCTGTGACTTTGCAGCCTTCCAGTTGTGTTATGAAAACAACTGGTAACTACCATAACAAGGCATTTGAAGAGGGGGGGGGGTAGAATAACATGGGGCAGTCTGGAAGACCCCTTAGTTTCTTCTGTGACATCCATTTTATTGTGGAGTTGTTACACTTTTTCATTTAATTATTGCATATTATTCAGATTCCTTGTCAACCTAGTTCTAGTTTTTTTTGTTAGGTTGTGTTCTCATATCATTGGGATTTTTTGTTTCCATTTAAAAAATAATCAAATACAGTTGCATTATTAGTCTGCCCACTGGTTGTAGGATGAAACTGGTTTGAGTTAATCATTCACTAGAAAAAGAATTATTTTTCTTTTCTTGTTTGTTGTTGAAATTACAAACCAAAATATATGAGCAATTGTTCTGGCCATAAAGAAAAAACAGTAATAAACACCTTGTTAGTGTTGGATCAAATAAATCAATATTTAACCATCACCAGTCGCATGAAGGGAACAAGAACAGACTTTTAAAGAAAGAAAGAAAAATTAGTCACAAAGGGCAAAGCTGCAAGTGGAAAGCTTGTAATTTAGAGCTCAACCACACTGTCAAATACCAGAGGATTTGGTTCACTTATAAAATAAGTGAATTCAATTTTTAGCACCTACGTGACACAGAGGCTGAATCAAATCTGTCTGGCTGTTTTTACTCCCAACACTTTCCTCCCCTGTCGCTGCAGGATTTCTACTTTCCCAAGACAGAACAATTTAAACAGGCTTTTCCCTGTGTAATTGTTCTTATGAAGATAGAGGTCATGCGTGTATGTGGTATTTCAAGGGTGAAGCCATTTGTGGCATGATGTTTAGGAGCTATAATCTCTTTCCTTTTCCCCAATCATCCTGGTTTTTTAAAAAAATCATATATAAAGGAGATTAGTGCTGGAGCACCCTATCACAGAGTTGTCATTGTTAATTTTCCACGGGCATGTGCTGCTATATCAGGCAATCGGGCTTTGTCCCACCCCGCCCTTGCCTCTGGTGCCCTAGGGCACCAATAGCAATGTATGGGATTTTCTCCAACCCCCAAATAGGCGCCCCCACCACTCCCTGTCCAGTGCCTTCCCATGGTGCCCTGCACACCCCTGGTTTTCCCCTGTATGTATTGCGGTAAGAGAGTGGAAGTGAATACTTCTGAAAGTTGTTCTTGCCAACAATTTCTATCTTGACCAAGTGTCAAGGAATGGAAACAGTACTGTTCCCACTCAGAAGACAGGAAGGAGAATGGTTTCTCAGTCTGTGAACAGGAAGATGGACTGGAGGAGGAATCCTAGTATGTTTAGCATTTCAAAGCTCAAATTGTTTTCCCTTAGTGGGACATTTTCTAACATTCTCCTGCTGTCATTAATAAGGTTGTTAAGGAGATTCCCTTATGTGGTTTTGATTAGATTTGCTCTAAGATTGTTTTCTTTAACTCAAGGGAAAGACAGCAAGCTATAAAAGGATCTGCAGAAGTGGGACCAGAGGGGGAAAAGGGCTGACGGGTGGGACTAGAGGAAGGAAGGGAGGGAGAGTGGTGATGGGCTGGATTTGCATCCAGTGTGAATGGTAGACTACCAGTTCAATCCACAGCCCCTATGTGAGAACTGCCTGTGATTTCAAATATAAATGAGTGCTGTGAAAATAAATGAATGAATGAATGAAATGTGTCATTTGGAGTTAACTTTTTTGTTCTGTTTCCTGCTAATTATGGAGCAAGAATGTCTTGGCAGTGTAACACTGTGGAAGCATTATTTTTAATAACATGTTTTTTTTAAAAATCTGCTTTTCCAAAGGTAACATAGCCATCACAATGCAAGCATCGAATCAAATGAAAAATTCCTTACCTTCTGGATCAAAGAAAAGAGGAAGACCAAAATATGAACCTGAGCCAATGGTTATACTGCCAGCAATTCCTGCAGAATCCGTTGCACAATATTCTCTAGCTCTTCCATCAGGCAATAAAGACAGAACACTGGATCAGATGGATATGCTTAGGAAGATCACAAAGAATCTAAATAAAGTATGTTAGACATTAAAATTGTTTCCATATTTGTTCATTTGTAGATATGTGCTATTATTGTTAGATTTTTATATGAAAACATCAGGTAAAATTTATGTGTGAAAAATTATATTATTTTACAGAACATTGATGGAAGATTGCTATGGATCAGGGTACAGTTAGGACTACTGTATTTGATGGCATATAAGACACATCAGAGTATAAGCTGCACCCTATTTTTATACACATTTTAAAGGAAAGAAATAATTTTCCATGTTTTTCCATGAATTTCCAAAATTAACTACAGAAAGAGGGGGGGGGAGAAAGAGGGCTCCTTTGAATCTAATTTCCCCATTCCACTACCGCTGACCAGGAGCCAAGGGGGGGGGGGAGAAAGATCCTTTATGCCCATTTCCCCCCTCCCGCCAACTCTTTTTGCCTGGGAGGGGGGGGGAAGAGAAGGATCCTTTAAGTCTGTTTCTTCCCCTCCCCCAACCCACTCTCTTCAGCTGGTGGTGGGGAAAAAGAAGATCCTTTAAGGTCCATTTCAACCCCATTCCTGCTCACTGTCAGAAGCTGAGGGGATGGGTGGGGTGGAAAAGAAGAATCCTTTAAGGTCTGTTTCCACCCCACTCCTGCTGCCTGACAGAACCTGAGGGAAGTGGGATGGGATGGAAAAGAAAGATCCTTTAAAGTCCATTTCCACCCCATCCCTCCCCCGCTGAACATCAGGAGCCAAGGTGGGTGGGATCAGCCAGACTACTTGCAGTCAGCGACAGCCACCGACAGGGCCGCCATCAGAAATTTCTGGGGCCCATACTCCCACAGTAATGTCACAGTTATTGCCCATGGCGGCAGGGCCCCTGGCAGCTCCGGGCCCTATACAGCAGTACTGGTAGTACTGCCCTGATGGCGGCCCTGGCCACAGAACCACACCAGTATGTGTATGTGTGTGGGGGCTGTTACCGGCATATAAGATGCACACATTCCATTTTCCGGTGCATTTTAAGGGGGAAAGTGTATTATATGCCAGCAAATACTGTAATTTCCATACTGTTTCACTATTCATCTATGTTGAAGTACTGAGCCGAGTTTGCCTTTTGTTTTATTTTGTCATTGGAACTTCTGCAATTACATACTGCCATCAATACACTAGCATTTGGTAGTTTATATATGAAAAGGGGACATCCTGTAATCAGTACGCTCACTGAAACATACGTTAATCTTTTTTAGGCTCTTTGAAGTAATTCTATATATAAAGAAAATGTCAGTATATGACAAAGTAGTGGCCTATTATCCTGCGTTTTAGCTGTGGTACAAATTTTGGCATAATGTGGAGCTGTTGAATTGATCAATTTTATCCCAACCTGACATTTTCTGAACCCTGGTGTAGAGGTTTTTACTATTTCGTGGTCTCTACTTTAACCTGATCCCAAGCAAGGGGATTTGAACTCGATACACAGAAATGGAGATTTTTCATCCTTTCGCTGAAGCAATGTGCACAATGATAATTGTATAGAAAAAATATTTCTAAACCATTGATCAGGGGAAATGATCAATTTCTGGTGTCCTGCACCAGCTGTCAGCTGTTGCAAGATACTGAAAATGTATTTATATTTACATTGTATGCTGCCCACTCGACAATGCGACTCAGGGCAGCTTACAACAATACCCATGCAAAACACTATACTGTACAATAAAATACACTATACAAAAGGTCCAGACTGGCCAGAGGGCAATGTCCGGGGCCCCTCCACAACGGCCAAGTCCCTGGCATCAAAAATCCTAACCCCTGGCCGCAGGTGGGGCCCGGGGTCGGCATTGTGCCTGCTGCCCTCAGCTGCGGCGGCTCCTCAACCCTGGCCCTGGGTGGGCCCTGGGATCAGCAGTGGTGGCGTCTCTGCTGCCTACAGCGTGGCGGCTCTTCAAATTGAATTAAATTAAATTCAAATTGAGTCGGTAGAAGAGAAAATTCCTGTTGGGATACTTAAATTGCACTGAATGGTATTTTGCTCCTTCCTTGACTTCAAGTCACTTTTAAAAACAACACTACTCTGTTCCAGTGTAGGCAAGCTCTTAGCTGTTGTGCAAGAATCTAAGCATAATGCCATTTTTTTCCATGAGCATAAGACAACCTTTCTGAGAAAGTAGTTTTATTTGGGCTGCTGATAATAATAGTTTTAAGCCTTTGTTTTTATCCCTAACTTGTCCCTATATTTTTGATAAGGGTATGGTAGAGAGCAATTTGTGGAGTTGCATGGTAATTTTTAGAAATTAAACAGTTGCTTATTTGCTACTTCTTTCAATGTTTTCTTTTCCTGTAAGTAGTGTTTATCTCTTCCCTGTAATGCTGTAAGCATTATAAACAATGTTGAAGTTGTGGTGTATTTGTTAAGGCATTGCACTGGGATCCAAGTCCTGTGTTTATGTGTGAGGAAAAAAAAAGTAGTGGAAAGAAGGAGAATAATGGACACCATCTTGAGGTCATGGGAAGAAAAGCAAGTATAATTGTAACAAGTGTATAAAAGTTAATAAATCCAAAAAGGGTGATGGATTTTGAAGTTAACCATACCTTTATTGTATCTCTTAGTCTTTTCTAGTATGAGATAAGTAGGAGGTATAGCTATTGAGATGTTATAAAATTGTTTTGAATTTTCTCTAGATTGTAAATAACATGGAAGGTGCCTATATAAAGGACGGTGAAACAGAAGAGGAGGAAGAGGAGGAGGAAGAAGAAGAATCCACACCAGTATGTGTTGTGAATCATTTTATTTATCACTTCAGTAGGCCTATGGTGCCATGATTTAACTCAGGTGCGGTACATTTATGTGTAGTTTCCTTCTGTATAGTAGCATACATAAATAATTACTATAGAAGGATACTTGCCAATCATCAGTGATACAGAAGTATATTATTTTATCCAAAACAGTTTATGGATGATAAATATTTTATAATTGCTTTGTGCAAAAAGCAAATGCTTCAGTTTTAGATACGAAATGTTCAGCAAAATGGGGAGAAGCTTTGCGGTTGTTTTTTTATAAATATTCTGGACTGTCAAAGTAGCTTTTGGTTTATGAATTAATGGTCTCTAAAAGGTATGATCTAGACAACATCCCTAAGGAATATACGGAATAGATTTAATGGATTAGACTTAATAGACAGAGCACCTGAAGAATTATGGACGGAGGTTCATAACATCATTAAGGAGGCAGCAATTTGAACCATACCCAAGGAAAAGAAGTACAAGAAAGCAAAGTGGCTGTCTACTGAGGCTCTTCAAATAGCTGAGGAAAGAAAAAAGCAAAGGTAAAAGAGAAATATTCACTCAACTAAATGCAGAATTTCAAAGAAAAGCAAAGAGATAAGGAAGCCTTAAATGAACAGTGCAAAGTAATAGAGGAAAACAACAGAAGGGGAAGGACTAGAGACCTTTTGGGGAAAAAATGGGGAAATCAAGGGAACGTTTAAAGCAAAAATGACCATGATAAAGGACCAAAACGGTAGGGATTTAGTATACACAGAAGAGATCAGGAAAAGATGGCAAGAATATATGGGAGAACTTTATAAAAAGGGAGCTACAGGCTTGAGTTTACAAGACAGAGCATTTTAGAGATCCTTCATTCATAGGGACTGTGGTGGCTTAGTGATTAAGATGCTGAACTTCATGACCGGAAGGTCGGCAGGTTGAGACCCGAGTGCTGCACAATAGAGTGAGCTTCTGTCTCTGTCCCAGCTCCTACCAGCCTAGCAGTTTGAAAGCAAGAAATTGCAAGTAGATAAATAGGTACCACTTTGGTGGAAAGGTAAACAGCATTCTGTGCACTCCGGTTTTGAAGCATGCCTGCCACATGTCCATGGAAACATCTGTAGACACAGACAGCACTGGCTCTTTGGGTATAAACAGAGATGAGCACTGAACCCTAGAGTCAGATATGACTGGCTTTCAAGCAAAGGCGACCTTTACATTCATAGGATTGCCATAAATTGGAGACTTTTTGACAGCATATAACAACAATTTTGCTCTTTGTAATTTAGCACAGCTGGATAACTGGAGTTTGGCACATTATCTTTCCCTGGGGGAAAATATGCAGTGCCTTAGAGGCAATGTGAAACTAAATTAAAAGAGATGGATTACCCAACACCTCCAGATTATTAACCTGGATTTTTGGAGAAATGCAGTGTAATCCAAAACTGATTTAACATCATTTGGCTAGTCACATAGTACAACAACAGCACTTCTGTCTCGTGTGGACTGAGTTTTTGTATATTCATTCTTACTCATTTTATCAATAGTTATTGAGTACTTGGACTCAAAGAATATGGTTTTAAATCCCTGCATAGACATGGAAACTCACTATAGGTGGTAATATTAAAACTCTTGTAATATCTGACATACCTTGAAAACCCTGTTGATATTGCTATAAGTCAGATGTGACTTCATAGCACATAACAACCACAAACTCAGCCTATAACATACCAACTGAAAGTGTCAGATGAGGGATGCTTTGGGGCACACTTGAATCTGTAGGGGACTGCATGTTGCCCAATACCATAGTTTACCAGCTCCTGATATAGCGTAACTAAAGGTAATATTGTTGAATTTCAATAATTAGAAGTTTATGGTAGCTAAACTAAAACGCAGGGGGAGGGGTATCAAGAATTGAAGTGAAATTAATGTAGTCCTCAGGACAATTTTTCAGTAGGCAATACTGAATTCTACATTAAAAAAACCTGGAGTATACTATATTTCAATTTTATTTTGTCTGTTTGTTAGAAGGAAGATATTGAAGAGATGACCTCTTTCCTCTTATGTTGTTCGCAACTCAGGGACCAATTAGAAAAGGCGCTTCATGAAGAAAAACAAGTATGTGCACGTAAATAGAATTCAGAACAGAACATTCATGTAAAATTTATTTTGTTTCTAGATTTTCTTTCTTTCAGTCCTTGAAACATTTTCAAAACAATCCTATCTACCACACCAGCAGACTGGTAAGGATGAGGATATAACTGTCAGGGCTCCCAACACCCTTCACAGACACCTAAGCATATTTGAGAGTGTTTACCTAGCCTTTCCCTGACTAGGCTGTAACCCCTTGCCAAACATGATTCCTTGCCTGGGCCCTCCTACATCCTGGCCAGTTCCCACTTGGATTGTATTCTCCCAGGAACAGAACACATCTCCCCAGACTCCACGGAGAAGTCTGCTTGGACTTCCAGCTGACCAACCACAGCTGCCTAAGATCTACTACTCTAGTGATCTCAGAGGAGGGATTTTAAAAATATTTTAACTCGGTAACTGTGACCTTAGATATCTGGCAAACACTCTTTGTTAAGACCCTTTTTAATAACTATGCATGGTTTTAAAAACACAAACTATACTTTATTTAAAACTAGCAGGCTTTGCCCAGCGCTGCCGGGCTGTTTTAAATTGTTTTGGAAGGTTATTTTTTTATGTGTATTGTTATATAAAAAGACGTTAAATTGTGTTGCATAGTAAAGGTTTTTTTTTCCTTGAACAAATGGTGCCGGGCAGTTTTAAATGGTCTTGAAAGGTTTTGTGACTTTTAAAATGTTTATTTATATGCACGGGCTGTTATAAACTGTGATCAGCTTTTTTTTGTTTGTTTTTTTGGATTAAAAAAAGGAGGAAAGGATGATATAATTTTTTACATTTTTTTAACCAAATAATGTTTTACTATGTGAATTTTTTAAAATAGTTGTACCTTGGATAATAATTTTAAAAATGTGTAAGTATGTGGTTTTTTTAATTCAATGTTTTCAAACTGTGTTTAGATGGTTTTTTTTGAGTGAAAACTGTACACAGGATTTAAGAAACGTTTTAGAAATTTTAGATTTATTTTAGAGAATATTTTTGACTGTTTTTTCTCCTGTGGCCTCTGAGTAGTGCTGTTGAGGTTTTCTTTTACTTTGACTGTTTTTCTCTACTGGCCTCTGGGTGTCGCTTCTTCCGGTAAGTAGTCTCTTTCTTTCCTCATTTTAGGTCGTTTGGGTGAGTTCTCTGGTTTAATTTCTTTTGGGGGTTTGTAGTGTTATTATTATTATTATTATTATTATTATTATTATTATTATTATTATTATTATTATTATTATTATTATTATTATTATTATTATTATTATTATTATTATTATTATTATTATTATTATTATTATTATTATTATTATTATTATTATTATTATTATTATTTTGGGGGGGTTCTGTGTGTTTCTTTTTGGTGTTATTTTTGGGTTTGATTTTGGTTATTTTTGGATGTTTTTGTTTGTGATTTTTTTTAATTACTGGTTTATTTTTGGGGTAAGTAAAGTCAGCAGGCATAGCGCCGTCCGCTGGCTTTGCTTACCTGGGAATGGGTTCACTTTCAAGGGGGGGGCAAGGCACCATTGCCTTTGCCCCCGCTTGAAAGCGAAAAACTTTTGGGGTAAGTAAAGTCAGCGGGCGGAGTGCCGTCCGCTGGCTGCTTACCTGGGAATGGGTTCACTTTCAAGGGTTGGTGAAGGCAATGATGCCTTCCCCCTCCCTTGAAAGTGAAACACTTACTCGGAAAGTAAAGGCACCGGGCGGATCGCCCGTCCGGTGTCTTTGCTTTCCGGAGGAATTGTTTCAAGGGGGGCGCACGTGAAGGCATCAATACCTCCCCCCCTTGAACTCCCTCTGATGTTGTGTTTTTTTCCTACTCCGGCTCAACTTTTGTTGAGGCTGGTGGTGGTCTCGACGTGTCTTCGGCGGGGTAGCGTGGAGAAGAGGGAGTCCCTCTCCTCCCCATTGCTCCATGCAAGAAGGACGGCGGGTGTTTGCATGGCTTTGAGGTGCTGCGGCCGCCTGCAGCAGACTTGCACTCCCAGTGTGTTTTTTATTTTTATTTTTCGCATGCCGGCTTCCTCAGTGTTCTGCACGCTCATGGCGTGCAGGACGCTGGGGCTTGTAGTTTTGCATTTGTGTTTACCGTTTGTGCAGCGGTTTTTTTCTGCGGCTTCATTTTGATTGGCCGCGGTGCATTTCTGAACATTCCTTTTGCTTGTGCCTCTCAGCCTGATTGGCTGTGGCGTGGCGCGGCCCAAGGAATGTTGGGAAATGGAGTCCTTTCTTTTTGTTTGCAGTTGGGGGGCTCCTGCCCCACTGGCACAAAATTCAACCTGACAGTTACCTGCGAACCTCGGTCGGGCGAGTGCACGGAGGCTCGGTCGGGACTAGTGGGGCCTGGTGCAACATCCTTTGTCACATTCCAACGGTTAACGCACAGATTTATAGGTATAGATTAGATAAATGTTCCTTATACTGTTTTAAGCAGTTACAAAAGTTCACAATACATTCTATATACCTCATTCTCCTCCCAGGAACTTAGTTCACCCCAAAGATAAATAGAACCTAACTGTTCTCCTTCGTATAGTTTGTGAATCCACTATTGGGTTATGCGCCTGCGCAGAACGCTGATCGGAGGCTTAAAAAGCTATTGGTTAAAAGTTTTGGCGGTAAGACCGCCCACCGTACCGCCCACCCTGAGGCGCCAGTCCGCCATTTTACTTCAGTTCTCTTCTTTCCGCCTTAGCAGCAGGACGATCGTTGAGAGCTTCCTCATTTTTTTCGTCTTTTCTGAGGGAAAGTCTTTGACGAACTTAACAATTTTTTTCGGCGATCTTGTCCTTTGGGCAGGATTGCCATCCCGGTGCTGTTTCTTCCTTCTGGTGGACTCAGTTACCTACTCGCTCCGGTCACCGTTTCCCCCCTCAAGGGGGTGGCGGCTGGCCTGCCCTTCGGGGTGCTCGCCTTCTCGAACCTTCCGTCGGAAGAATTTTTTGATGGCTGCTGCCTTCAAGCAGTGTTCTGCTTGCCTCAAGAAGTTCCCTGCCTCCGACGGGCATAGCCTCTGTCTTTTTTGCCTGGGAGACTCTCATCAGAGCCAATCCTGCGCTCACTGTAAGAACTTTACTCGACTTGCAGTCCAAAACCGGAGCAACCGGTTGAAAGCGCACCTTATGGAGCTCGCTTTGGCTCCCGCCGCGGCTGCTTCCACCTCTGCCGGTGCCTCTCAGCCCTCTCGGCCTCTACCGCTTCCTCCTTCTTCTTCCACTCTCTCCATCAGAAAGAAGAAAAAGAAGGATAAAAATGGGGAGAAGAAGAAGAAACATGGCTCGGGGAAAAGGTGATCTCTCCCTCCTACGCCTCGCCCTCCAGTTTCTCCGGGGCCCTCGCCTCCCTTTTCGGTTGCGAGATGTCCACCCGGATCTTCGGGGTCTCCTGCAAAAGGTCGCAGGGCTGGGGCTCCAGCTCGCCCACTGCAGGTACTCTCTTCTCTGCCTCGTGAGAGGGGCCGTCCACCCACGAGGCAGGCTTCTGTCTCCCCGAGGCCTAGGACTCTGACAATAGACGAACCGGCAACCACCATTCCGGCCACCGTTTCGTCTCCGATCATTCTGACCACCTTTGCCGGCCACCGTTTCGTCCCAACCATCGGCGGTGGATGCATCCCAGGTGGACTTCTTTAAGGGGATGTTCGAGGCTATGGCAAAATCCTTTGCCCAACAGTTCAAGGCCTCCATGCCTGCGGCCTCTGCGGCTCTGGACCAGGGATGTTGGTCCTGCTGTTGCTCCGCCGACCTCTCGAGGGTCGAGCGTTCGCTCCGCTGGCCCACCCATATCGTCTTGGTGTGGTCCAGACGTTGATGCGGTGAGCTCCCAACCTGTCGACCTGCCCAGGCCGTACTGGCGCGGTCCCGACGTGGATACCAGGATTCCTCCCTCGTCCTCCGATGCTTCCAACGAGTCTTCGGAGGAGGACGAGGGGGATGTCGACGCCGACAAGATGCCGGACCAGGCTATCGGCGCGATTGACCCACCGCGTGGTGAGGATCAACGCTCCCTCACGGCAATGTTGACTCGTTTGGGGACCGCTCTTAACCTGAAGGTGGACCAGCCGCCACTGGAGGGTGAGGACCAAATGACCGCCAAGTTGGACAAAAAGGCGATTTGACCGGTCCACATCACCATGCTTCCATCCATGTTGACGTCAGCGAAGGCAACATGGAAGAAGCCGGTGTCGTCGCACTCCGTTTCGTCCAGGCTTGACGGAATGTATAGAGTCTTGGACGACAACGTTGAGTTTCTCCAGGCGCACCCATTGCCGAACTCGTTGGTGGTCAAGGCCTTCCAGCATAAAACGCCCGTCAGCGGTTTTCCGGTACCTTCGACTCCGGAAGGGAAGAAGCTGGACGCGGTGGGCCGTAAGTTTTACGCCACCGGTTCCCTCTTCCTACGAGCCGCTAATTACTCGGCTGCCATGGGTCTCTATCAGTCCCACCTCTGGGAGCAAGTGAAGGTCCTTGCTGCTAAACTGCCTGCCGATGCACAGAAAGGATTCGACGCGCTGGCGGCAGAAGGAGACTTTCTGGCAGAGCAGCAGATGAGGACGGCCAGGCACATTAACGATTACGCGGCCAAGGACATGTCTTCTGCCATTTTACTGTGTCGTCATGCCTGGCCCAGGGGCACCTCTCTCGATGATGCCATGAAAAAGCTCATCGGGGAGTTCCCGTTTGATGGGCAAGCCTGTTCGGTCAGGACACCGATAAGGTACTGAACGAACTGCGACAGACAAATTCGACGGCTAAGTTCCTGGGGCTCACCACGCCGACTCAGCCTGCCAAACCGCGGTTCCAACCCTTTACGCACCAGTATCGGGGGAACCCACAGCAACAGGGTGGCTCAACTGACCAGCCCAGGCCCGGGTTCTACAAGCAGCAGCGCCAACACAAGCCTCGCTACCAGCCTTACGGACAGGGAAAGCGTTCCGACGCGAAATCCAAGTCCCGGGTTTGAAACTGCGATGGCCAAGTCTCTCTCTCTCCACATCCCATACCTTCCCCTCCGGAACTTCCTCCAGGTGTGGTCAGGCATCACGGACGACCGGTGGGTCTTAAAGATCTTATCCGCTGGTTACGCCATCGAGTTCGTACGAGTGCCTCGGATAGGAAGACATCGTTTCACCATCTCGTCCCCCCATTTGGAGGAAGAAATATCAACTCTTCTGTCCAAGGGAGCCATCGAGCGGGTAACACCGTCCGACTGGGACAACGGCTTCTACTCGAGGTACTTCGTGGTTCAGAAGAAGGACGGAGGACTTCGCCCAATTCTGGACCTGCGCCGCCTGAACAAGTGCATCCACACCAGGAAGTTCCGGATGGTGACCCTGCAGACCGTCCTCCCCCTCATCAACAAAGGGGACTGGTTCACAGTCATAGACCTCAAGGACGCTTACTTCCATGTCTCCATCCTCGAGGATCACAGGCGGTTCCTCCGCTTCCGCATCGGCAATTCTGTGTACCAGTACCGGTGTCTACCGTTCGGTCTGGCCACGGCACCGAGGGTCTTCACCAAGTGCACAGCTCCGGTGGCTGCCTTCCTCCGTCAGCGGGGGATCAGGGTCTTCCCGTACATCGATGACTGGCTGATTGTCTCCCCCACCAGCTCGTCATCCATTCGGGACACACAATTCACGGCTCACCTCATGGAGAGTCTTGGCCTCAGGATCAACTTCGCCAAATCGAAGTTGATTCACTCTCAGCGCGTCGAGTACATTGGAGCGGTACTCGACTCGCTTGTTACCAGAACCTTCGCCCCCCAGAAACGCTTGCAGGACATTGCACATGGGGTGAGCAACTTCTGGACCAAACCGTTCATCCGGGTGAAAAAGGCACAGAGACTTCTAGGCCTCATGGCCTCAACGACGGCGGTAGTTCCTCACGCCAAATTGAAGTTCCGGTCCCTGCAGTCGTGGCTCCTCCACGAATTCGACTCGCTCAGGGAGAACCAGTCCAAACGGCTGACTCCGTCTCCAGAGCTGATGGACCAGTTACTGTGGTGGACCATGCCACCCAATGTGGCCATGGGGAAGAGTTTTTACCCCCCGCAACCTTCGTTGCAGGTGTTGACCGACGCAAGCAACCTCGGCTGGGGGGCTGCCTGCAGGACTCTAATGGTCAACAATGTTTGGTCGCCTCACGAGATGGTGCACCATATCAACTATTTGGAGCTGTTGGCCGTTTGGAAGGCCCTACGTTCCTTCGAGGCCCTACTTACCGGCAATGTGGTCCAAGCGGCCTCAGACAATACCACAGCAGTGGCGTACCTGAACAAACAGGGAGGAACGCGGTCCACCATCCTACTTTACCTTGCAGTGCAACTCTGGGAGTGGTGCCTGGAAAGACACATCTTTCCGATTGGAGTGCACATTCAGGGCAAGCTGAATGTCTTGGCCGACCACCTCAGCCGTCTCACCTTGACGACCCACGAATGGGAACTGGACGACGAGGTATTTCGGTCCCTTTTCAGGGCCTGGGGGACTCCGAGCATCGACCTCTTTGCGTTGGAGTCCAACAGGAAATGCCACAGGTACTGTTCCAGGGCAGGCATCGGACTGAACTCCGAGGGCGATGCCTTCATGAAACGGTGGGATCAGGACTACCTCTACGCCTTTCCTCTGTTTCCTCTGGTCCAGAAGGTCCTCATCAGGATGCACCAACACCGGGCCAACGCGATCCTCATGGCTCCAGCATGGCCTCGCCAGCCCTGGTTTCCGCTACTGTTACGCATGTCGTCGCAGTATCGCACACTGCCGAAATCGCCAACACTTCTCCAGATGTCCACTTCTCCGGCTCCACCATTCGGACCTACCCAGCCTCCACCTCACCACGTGGAGGATAACCCCAGACTGTCCAGGATCCTGGAGTTAGCACGGCGCCCTTCCACAAGGAAGTCTTATGCATCCAAATACAGGCGCTTTTGTGCTTTCCTGGCATCCCGGCAGACGTCCCCCCCACAGGTGGGACTACAGGACGTCATGGCCTACCTCCTCCATTTGGCGGAGTCTAGCCTTAGTATCACTTCCATCCGGGTCCATCTCGCAGCGGTGGTGGCTCACTCCCCGGCTGGTTCACCTGCCTCTGGTGCCTTTCGCGACCATACGGTGAAGCGTTTCCTCAAGGGACTGCGGAACGCCTTCCCGCCGGTCAGGACTCCAACAGCACAATGGTCCTTGTCTGCCGTTCTCAACGCGCTCACCAGGACTCATTTCGAGGCTATGGCTACTGCGGATGTTCGTCTCCTCACGTGGAAGACGGCTTTTCTGGTGGCTATCACGTCTGCTCGACGGGCTGGTGAACTGGTTGCTCTGCGGGCAGATGCACCGTTTCTCCAGTTTTTCAATGACCGCGTGGTGCTTCACACGGATATCACCTTCCTTCCTAAGGTGGTCTCCCAGTTTCATATGGCGCAGACTATCTCGTTACCAACCTTCTTCCAGAACCCCACCAACGCCCAAGAAAGGACTTGGCACATGCTGGATGTGAAAAGAGCTTTATTGTTCTACACCAGCAGGACAAGGGAGTTCAGGAAGTCACAGCGTCTCTTTGTGGCCTATGGAGGAAAGTCCAAGGGTGAACCCATCTCTGCCCAGAGGTTCTCCAAATGGATCACGTCTACCATCTACCTGGCCTACGAGTCGGCCTCACTGCCACCTCCGCCGCATGTCAGGGCGCATTCTACGAGGGCGGTTGCCACATCCACTGCCTTTTTGGAGGACACACCCCTTGAGGACATCTGTAAGGCTGCCACCTGGTCCAGACCTTCTACATTTGTCCAACATTACAGGGTGGACACCAGAGCCACTGTGGACGCCAGACTTGGCCGTGTCGTCCTCACTAGGGGGCTCCGGGCTCATCGCCCTTGACAGTTCACCCTACCTGACCATCATATTCATCGTGGGATCATCTCATCCGACTGCCCACCGACCTAGTGAGTGTGAGCTTGCTAATCTCCCAATAGTGGGGATTCACAAACTATACGAAGGAGAAAGTTCGGTTTCACTTACCAGTGATAACTTTCGTTCTTCGAGTATATAATTTGTGAATACACACTACCCACCCTGCCTCCCCTCTTGAGCTGCACGGATGAGATCAATTGGTTTATCCTGTGCTTGGCTTAAGTATGGAACTGAGGTAAAATGGCGGACTGGCGCCTCAGGGTGGGCGGTACGGTGGGCGGTCTTACCGCCAAAACTTTTAACCAATAGCTTTTTAAGCCTCCGATCAGCGTTCTGCGCAGGCGCATAACCCAATAGTGTGTATTCACAAACTATATACTCGAAGAATGAAAGTTATCACTGGTAAGTGAAACCGAACTTTCTAAGTCCTGGGAACTTACATACTGTACATTTGCTCTTTGTTTTAGAGAATTTCTGCTTTCTCTTTCTCCTGCACTTTTCTTCTGTTGTGGTTCCTCTTTAGGTCATCACCATCTTAATTTTCTATCTCCTCCCTCTCTCTTCCATTGCTTGCTTCCTCCCTTTTATATCTCTCTCTTGCCTCTCTAATTCTCAACTCCCAATCAGAGGCTTGTTTCCAACTGGTAGGAAAACCTGGTTTTCCTATCACCTTCATTCCCTCTCTTTTCCTTCTTCCCACTTTATACAATAATTTCTGCCAATAGGAAGAAACATAGAGGGATACTTTGTTCCTTTAGTTTACCACCAATGAAATCTCTGTACCTAAGGTGTCTCAGAATCTTTCTTTATATTCCCCCAGAGATAAGACTGTTAATATCATCCCTGCCTCTGCCCTCTATAGGTTAAACAGAGTACATGGTTTGTTGTTCAGTCGCACAGTCGATTCCGACCCTTTGCGACCCTATGGACCATCGTTCTCCAGGCGCCTCTGTCCTCCACCATCCCCCTCAGTCCTCCCAGTTTTGTGCCCATTGTGTCTACAATACCATCTATCCATCTCATCCTTGGCCTCCCCCTTCTTCTTTTGCCCTCCACCTTTCCCAACATCACGGCCTTCTCAAGTGAATCCTCCCTTCTCATTTGATGCCCAAAGTACTTTAGCCTCATCTTTACTATTTGACCTTCCAATGAGCAGTCAGTGTTGATTTCTTCTAAGATTGACCTATTTGTTCTCCTCGCTGTCCAAGGTACCCTCAAAACTCTCCTCCAACACCACATTTCAAAGGCATCTATTCTTCTGCGTTCAGCTTTCCTAATTGTCCAGCTCTCACATCCGTACATTACCACTGGGAATACCATTGCTTTGACTATTCTAATTTTTGTTTTCAAGGTGATGTCTCTGCTTTTCACTATGTTCCCCAGGTTTCTCATGGCTTGTCTCCCTAGAATCAGCCGCCTCTTTATTTCATGGCTGCAATCTCCATCTGCAGTGATCTTAGATCCTAAGAAAGTGAAATCTGTCACTGCTTCTACTTCTTCCCCGTCTATTTTCCAGGAACTGATCGGGCCTGTTGCCATTATCTTGGTTTTCTTGATATTGAGTCTCAAGCCAGCTTTTGCACTCTCTTCCTTCAAACCGATCAAGAGATTCTTTAGGTCTTCCTCACTTTCTGCCATTAGGGTGGTGTCGTCTGCATATCTCAGATTGTTGATGTTTCTCCCAGCAATTTTGATCCCATATTGTGATTCCTCCATCCCTGCATTGCGCATTATGTGCTCTGTGTATAAGTTGAATAAGCAGGGTGACAAAATGCAGCCTTGTCTTACTCCTTTTCCTATTCCAAACCACTCGGTCATTCCGTGTTCTGTCCTAACTGTTGCTTCTTGGTTCATGTACAGATTTCTCAGGAGGCATATGAGGTGTTCTGGTATTCCCATCTCTTTAATCACTTGCCACATCTTGTTGTGATCCACACAATCAAATGCCTTAGTGTAGTCAATAAAGCAAAAATAAACTTGTTTCTGGTATTCCTTTGTTTTCTCCATGATCCAACGTATGTTGGCAATGTGGTCTCTAGTCCCCCTGCCTCTTCTGAAACCAGCCTGCACCTCTGGTAATTCTCTTTCCACATGCTGCTGAAGTCTATCCTGTATTATCTTGAGCATCACCTTGCTGGCGTGTGGGATGAGCGCGATTGTTCGATAGTTTGAACATTCTTTGGCATTGCCCTTTTTTGGGATTGGAACATATACTGATCTTTTCCAGTCCTGTGGCCACTGTTTTGTTTTCCAAATCTGCTGGCATATTGAATGCAGTAATTTGATGCCATCATCTTTTAGAGCTTTGAAAAATTCAACTGGGATACCATCATCTCCACTAGCTTTGTTGTTTGCAGTGCTCTTTAGGGCCTTTCTGACTTCACTCTCCAGGATGTCTGGCTCAGGTTCAATTTCTTCATCATTGTGACTATCAGGAGTGTTGAGTTCCTTTTTGTAGAGTTCCTCTGTGTACTCTTTCCATCTTTTCTTAATCTCTTCTGCATCAGCTAGCTCCTTTCCGTCTTTGTCCCTTATCATGGTCATTTTTGCTTTAAATGTTCCCTTGATTTCCCGGATTTTTTTGAAAAGATCTCTGGTTCTGCCTTTTTTGTTGTTTTCTTCCATTTCTTTGCACTGTTCTTTTAGATAGTTTTCCTTATCTCTCCTTGCTTTTCTTTGAAATTCTGTGTTCAGATGATTGTATTTTTTCCTTTCTCCTTTGACTTTTGCGTTCCTTCTTTCCTCTGCTATTTTAAGAGCCTCATACATGGTACTGTGACCCATACCTGTCAAGCGCGGCTCTGGAAAATACGGGACCTGCGCAGAACCCTTCTGTGCATGCGCAGTGACTACTTTCCCCGCTGGTCAAATTATGGGATGGTGGTGGGGAAGTGGAGGAAGCGGCGCGGAAATACGGGAAATCCCGGCCAATCCGGGATACTTGACAGGCATTCTGTGACCTAAAGTTGACCCTGTGCAACAATACAGTGCCTTACTCTCGAGTAGACCTATTGTTCTTATGAATTGCAGCTCCCTGGTTGGACAACCCAGGCATCTAGATATGTGTAAATAAGGTAGCGTCAAGCCAAATAACCACTCCAGTCTTCTTCAGGAATTTTAGAAATACAATTGAACCTCATATAACAATTGCCCCGTACAGCAACGAAATCACATGACAATTAGGTTTTTTAGGGAAATGACATCTCGCATAACAATTTTCCCTATGGAAAAAAATTGTACAATAAATTTTCAATGGGAAAAACCACTTAGCAAAAAATATCATTGTACAATGCATCCCATAGGGACAATCGCTATATGATGCATGAATC
Organism: Bradypodion pumilum; assembly: GCA_035047305.1. NCBI lineage: Eukaryota > Metazoa > Chordata > Lepidosauria > Squamata > Chamaeleonidae > Bradypodion > Bradypodion pumilum. The sequence continues at coordinate 17,234,006 of JAWDJD010000006.1, read as the reverse complement.
ATATAGCAATTGTTTCGTACAACAACGAGCCCCATGGGACGGATTAAAATCATTGTATGAGGTATCACTGTATATTGAAAGCATAGCAAGATACAGGATACAGTCCATCAAAAGATCAGGAAGCATTTCAAAGCAAGGAAATGAAGCAAACTGGTTCTCTAAGGGATAGCCCATGGGCCCTCCTTTCAAGCTTCTACATTTTTGCAGCTTAAAAGCACAGCATTCCAGAGAGTGTCTCTGTGTTTGCATGTGTGCATGCATGAGTCTCTGGGTTATATCTCCTCCCACAGGGTCCACCTTTGGCCCTTCCCTTTAAGGATTCCAACCAATGATCTTACAACAAGACATGTCAATCACACATTAGGTTTCGTTTCACTAAAGCCACGAGGCAACTAATGAGGCAAAGATGTTTACATATTTTCTCTCTGCCCCTGATTTGAAATAGTCATTTTGAAAGAGGCTAAAGCATACCTGTCAAGTATCCCAGATTGGCCGGGATTTCCCGTATTTCTCTGCTCATTCCTCCCCTTTCCTGCTGCCCTTCCATATTTGAACGACAGGGAAAGGGGTTACTGTGCAAGTGCGCCCATCGCAAATGGGCTCTGCGCATGTACAGAGGGGTACTGCGCATGCACAGATGAATTTTTGTGTGTGCAGAGGGGTTCTGCGCATGCACAGATGAGTTGTTGTGGCGCATGTGTAACCCAGGCCGGAGCAGTTCCCGTATTTCCAGGAGCCGCGCTTGACGGGGTATACTTCATTCTGTGTTACACCCTGTAAGCACTTTTCAATATTCAAGCATCAGAATATGACATTTTGAACCATTTAAAAACCTTTTTAACTTTTAGAAAGTCTGGTTTTCAATGATGGTGTGCTCATGGGAATTCCCATGACAGTGGCATTCCCATGACAGTAAACTAGTACATGGTTCCCTTGAATTATGTTTTACATCCAAATTTTGCTCAGATTCTGGTAGTCTTAGGCCCCCAAATTAAAGTGTTAGCAGATGGGGTTATTTGGATTCAAGGCTGTTCATGTCTTTGAATGGCTCAGGAGCAGATTTATTCTCCCATCTTGAAGCTGATGAACTACCTCCCCTCCTGTTTTCAAAAGGATAAAATTCAAAAATATTGACTAGGTTAAAAATCTCTAACCAGGAAGAACTGGCATGGTTTGGAAGCGGCAGGCAAACCACAACATTTAGGGCTGCTTTACCCAGTCAGCAATATATTTTGGTTATTCATTTGTGCATTTATGCTTGGAGTATGTAGACTTCAGGCCAACCATTTAACCTGAAATTTTTTAAAACAGTCCAATCACAAAATCTCAAGTTGACATATTAATGCTATCTTACATGGCTTCTATTTGACCCATGTGAGGAAGCAAAATAGGTAAGCCGGCTGTGCCAGTGGAAATTTGAAAGACCACATAGGAAAGTGGTCAAGAATGAAGCTAGGTCTGTGGCCGAAGAATTGGATGGACAACTATCCAAGGGCCCAACAAAGCCGGTGATATCTTCTAGTCTAGGGAGGGCTTGGGATAGGAGAAATCCCCCTTCATATACCCACCCTTTCTTTAAGGAAAGGGAATAACATGTTGTGTGTATCTTAAGAAGCATGAAAGAATGGACATTGTCGAGAATTGACATTGTTGAGTTTTTTTGTTATGTATAAATGTTTAACAGAGCTCAAATGCTATTTTTCAAAGTTAGTTTGTGAATGTATTTTCTAGGCAACCATGATTCATATTTAAATGAGTGAGAACACTCATTCAAGCTCCCAGAGATCATTCTAGGTGTGTAGTATCTGCATTTTGTGGGGTTCAGCAGTGGGGTTCTACTTTTTAGGATCACTCAGAAAATGGCGTGCCAATTGCTTCAAGATGCTTGGGATGTCATTTAAACAGAGTCAATAACCTTCAAAGGATGCTTCCTCTGTCAACATCCAGTTTCTTGACAGAGCTAACAAGCCTGTCATATAATGGATGTTTTCAATTTACACTTCCCCTTCTTTACAGAGAGAAGGAATTTTCCCCCCACTTACCAACCATTCATAGCGCTGAATCGGGATGGAGGGGAAAAAAATATATATTTCCCATTCCCTTTTTATTGCCAATTGAAACAGCAACTATTTGCTATCAGCTGTAGCTTCAATCAGTGGTCAAAGGGGAAGGATCCCCCACTGATCCTCCTCAGCTATGACAGGTTGGGCAGGGGAAAATATTATGCTTTCCCTCCCTCTATAAAGCAGAGGAACAGTATCATTTTTCCCACATGGCCCCTCTCCTGCCTTCTAGTAACCTAAATGTGAGTAAACGCAGACTGTTTCATATGGGGCAGTCAAGACACGTTCAATGTGTGATATACTGTACGTGATGTACCTATTCTTATTTACAATTTCTTATTAGTTTCTACATGTACAAACAGAGTACACTAAAACCCCGACTTACAAATGCCTCAAGTTACAAAAAAATTGACTTACATAATGACTTTATGGTAAAACTATGTCCCGATTTACACGGTTTCCTATGGGTTTGCTTCGAGTTACATAAAGATTCTTTTTCCTATGGGTTTGCTTCAAGTTACATAAAAATTCATTTCCCTATGGGTTTGCTTCGATTTACATAAAATTTTCATTTTTCTTATGGGTTTGCTTCGAGTTACGTACAAAAGAATTTTTCCTATGGGTTTGTTTCAAGTCACAAAAAAATCGATTTAAGCAAAAGCCTATGGAATGGCTAAGTAGGAGTTTTACTGTATAGTTATTTCTAAAAATATTTCATGGTATATTTGTAAACTTAGCATTGAAATAATCTACTTTTTATTTTATAGATATTAGAATCATTGCTCAAGGTAAGAAATTGTCCTTTACATACATAATTGAGCATTTACTTCCATTTCAGAAAAAAATGTGTAATCTACCAAAGCCTAATTATATTTATTCATTTATTTTTCTATGAAATCAGTGGTTTCAAAAGGAAGTCCATGAAATGGAAGAGGTAAGCTAAAATGTGACATTTTGTTTAATAAGGTTTGATAGAAAATACTTTCAGTAGTTGTATGAATGATTTCCCATGTACATTGTCATTTCTTATTTATTAATAATTTTATAGTAGCTAATAGAAATTTCCAACTTTGTTCTTGCACAGATAGAGAGAAAATATAGGATTAATTCTCATTCCTGCATCAGGATGCAGCGAGATGCTGGGGAAATTCACTCTCGTATTAATACTTGAATGTTTCTATGCAGAATGAGTAGATTTCTTGCAGTCTTTTACCATTTCCTTCAGCAAGACAAAAGCTAACTAATGCTATCATATATCCTTTGTGCAGAAGAACATCTTAGTAGGAAATGAGATAATTTTAGACCTCTCCTGTAAAAGCTACAAAGTGTTGCCATCCTCAGTAGTGTCCATAGGAAGTCTTCTTGAATCTACCAGCACATTACATTCCCCTAATTTTAAAGTATCTTAGGAATTAAATAAAGAAAATGGGAAGTAGTATGAAATGATGTCTTGTTTCATATATTTGATATTAGCCTCTTTACTCTTCACATATTGTGCATGACCACGATCCAGACTGACATTAGTGCACGCCAATTCAGGGGTTTGAACTTCTTCCAAATGACTTTTATTTAAAAATTTCCCCTCATCTCACTAGTGGGGAAGATGGTTTTTAAAAAAGGAGCTTTGATACAAGATTAGTTTTTTTCTTTGCTTAGTCCGGCGGAAGGGTGATTTTGAAATTTAGAAATGTGATTTTAGTGTTTAAATCATCCTCTATTTGTGTGTGCTGTTCCTGTCCAGATTGGGACAATGTCAGTTTATCTGAAGATAGAAAAAGAAAGGTTACTACTGGTACATATTTAGTAAAGTTCTTTCTTTAGTTTGTCCTTTCATTTTCATGTCCTTTCTTGTTGTAGTTTTGCATGTTAACAAGACTTCACAAATGTTTGAAAGATCAAAAAGTAAAGGATCTTAGAAACAGAAAGGGGAATGCACATTTTGTAGATCCTCTATTCCTCTGCAGCCCTTCTCCCTTTCCATAAGGGTTTTCTGAATTTTAAAAGAAGTTATAAGGTACCATAGAAAATATCAGAATTAATGAAAGTCACATCCCTTCTCCAGTGGTAGGAGTATTCCATAACTGGAAATATGATGTTCCCATTTGCAGAGGCAAATGTGATTTTAGCCATGATATCCTGGTTAGCCCTCCTGAAATTTCCTTGTTACAAGGGCATGTTTCTTAGCACTACCTTTTCAGATCCTACGTCATCCAACATTTAATGGCCTGAGTTATATACATGAGATGAATAGAAATACATTAGGTAAGAATTTACTGTTCATTTCTGTCTGTCTGTGTCCTAGCTCAGTCATTTGAATGAGCAACTGAGTTGTATAAAGTGAGAATTCTGGAAGCACCTTTTGTTGTTCACAAAGGTAAAGTGAGTGTTTCACTTTTATTTCAAAATTTCCACCATATGACTTAATTTTGAAATAAAAAAACTGTTGTAGCTTCTGAGCTTGGTAGAAGGTTGGAAGAAAGTGGCCAGTGTGTAATAGACTGTGTTCCAGGGATAAGGATTAAAACCAGTACTATATTTCCCCCATTCCGATTCTGTACCATTAAAATAAATATCAAACTGTGCAGGCCAATATTGTGCATGTTTACTTGGTCTTTCCAAATAAATATGAAAAGTGTAGCTCCTTTCAATAGTTTGAGAGAAACTCAGCTAACAACTAACAGGTTATATTATTATTTTGATATCTGACTATTTTTCAGGTAGGTGAAGAGCAACTTATTCCCGACTGGCAGATCCCCTTAGCTGATAAAAACATAACAGATAACATTAGTAAATTACTGAATCGTATCCAAAGGCTCGAGGAACTGAAGGGTCGTGTTCAAGAACTGCCCAAGCTTATCCAACAGGCTGCACCAAAACCGTAAGAGAATTATGAAATAGGTTTATAACAACATTGTGTGTGTGTTTGTGTGTTTGTGTTTGTGTGTGTGTGTGTATAATCCTTCAGATGGGTGGGACCCATGCCTTCTCTCTCTCTTTCACTCACTCACTAACCCACTCACTGACACACACAGGCAATTACGCACCCAGTATGTCTCTCTCTCTCTCACACACACATTCTCTCTCTCTCACTCACCCATTTTTCTCTCTTTCACTCACCCTCTCTTTTTCTCTCTCATACACACAAACACCAACACACACAAAATCACCCCACACACACACAAATATTCAAACAAGGCAGCGGCGGGTGTGGCCTTGGCCTTCCGGGGAAGTGGGTCACTTCCCCCTGGCTGTGGGGGCTGAAGGCAGCCGTGCTTTGGGCCTCTGTCCCCCAGGGTAGGCACTCGCTTCCCTCCGGGAGGCGTTGATGGAATGGAGCACCGTTCTCTGCCCTCGTCTCCCGGGGAAGTGGCTCGATTCCCCTGGTAGGCGGGGGCCGAAGGCAGCCTCGCTTTCTGCTCCTGCCCCCGTGGTAGGCGTTCACTTCCCTTTGGGTGGCGAAGGCGTAACGGAGTGCCGTTATTTGCCCTCGCCTCCTGGGGAAGTGGCTCGTTTCCCCCGGAAGGTGAGGGCAGAAGGCAGCCGTGCTTTGCCCCACCCCTCGGGGTAGGTGCTTGCTTCCCCCGTGAGGTGAGGGTGGAACAGAGCACCGCTTTCGATCCTCGCCTCCCGGGGAGGCTGAACAGAACACCAACAGACTGCCTCCGTTCTGTCATTGCGCGCCCCCGGCCCCGCCTCTCCTTTGCTCATGCCAGCCAATCTGATTGGCTGGTATGTGGCGATGTGGCTCGTGCCAGCCAATCTGGTTGGCTGGTGTGTGGCACAGGGGTTTGTGGGGCTTGTAGTTGTTTTTTGTTTTTGTGGAGCGCACGACCCATCCGCGGCACCCAAATTTTGGCTATGCAATCTGGGACGCGGATGGTAGGCATGAGCCAGGGGGCTGTGTGGCCTTGTCCTGGTGTGTGGAAATGCATTCGGGACTCACGGGCGCACACTCCTGCTTTATTTATACAGATATTTAAAATCGTTTCATTTTATAGAAAAAATGTAATACAGTAATACCCTGGTTAATGTGTTCACTGCACAGCGTTAAAACCGGATAACATTGGGGAATTTGAGGAAAACTTTTGCACTGCACAACATTAAGATAACGTTGTGCGATGCAAAAGTTTCCCTCAAATTCCCCAACATTGATCTCTGCCCCAAAGCCCACAGGGCTGGAGACCAGTTCTCTGGGCTTTGGGGCAGATATCTCCAGAGGCCCCCTTGCTGGGGTGGGCAAGGGGGCCTCCGTAGACCCAAGCGTCAGATCGCTGGTTTCCTATGGGTGAGAGAGCACTGTGCATGCTCTAACACCAAGGAAACCAGTGATCAGAGTGCCGGCTTCCTTGGGGGAGACCAGGCACGCGTGACCTCATCCGAAGGAAACCGCTCTCAGATGCTCAGACTGCCGGCTTCCTTGGGGGGAGACCACACATGCACACCCTCACCCCAAGGAAACTGACATTCAGGTGCTCAGACCGCCAGAGTGCCAAGCTTCGAAGTCGGAGACAAGTACTGCTGACTTTGGGGATTGGCTCGATCTGCTTGCCTCTTTGGAAAGGGCAGCGGGGATTTCAAAAAGTCAGGTGGATTGACCCCCTGATCCCTTTCCTCTTCGGAAAGGGAACCAGGCTTTTTTTAAATGTTGTGCAATCAATGTATCGCACAACGTTAAAAACTGGATAACGCTAAGACTTGTGGAACAAAGTTTTAGCATTATCCGAGGTATTACTGTAGCTGGAATCCTCTTGGTGATTAATGCATGTGTAAGTAAAATGCCATAAATTAAATAAGTGCAGGTCATATGCCTTGTTGCATGATGGGCATATGATCAGGAATGTAATTTGGACATTGTTAATAAGCAACTCACCACTGTGATTTTCATGTTTTCACTTATACACTGATTCCAGTCAGTGTCTAAACAACTTTTCACTGTGTAATGAGGAATATTACTTTTCATGAAAGTTCAGGGGTTCTCAGGCAGTATTGCTGTGCAAGAAAGGAAAATAATAAATCAGATTTCATAGCTACCGGTTTTCTCTCTGGTTAATTGTCTTTTGGACAGGCATGGTTCACCCCCATTGAGTGTGTAGAGTTGACAACAAATCATGGCATGAAATCTGGAAGGCATCTCTCTTCTGTGTGCAGGGCTGGATTTAAGCATAGGATACCTAGGCTGCAGCCTATGGGTCTGCACCACAAAAGAGTGCACCATGTGATTCTACGTCAATTTTTAAAATCAGGTTTTTTGTTTTAGTAAATAAATAGTATAAAGGTTGGTGATCGTAATTATTATTTATCATTTGCATTTGGTTTAACTTAATGTGGTGTTTGGATGTTTGACCAGCCCGACAAGAATATCTCCTCCCACTGTCTGCCAGCTGGAGGTTTCGCGAAGGCGACAGAAAACTCGGAGCACAATGAGTGCATACTGTTTCATATTAAGACATTTTAAATACAGCAAAGTAAAGTTGTAGTAAGTCTTTTTAAATATTTTTTGATTTTTTCGTTTAATCTAGTATTATGGACCACCACAAAATACTAACTAATTGACATAAAAAGAAAGAGGAATTTAAAAGCAAAAGTGGATACTTGCTGAAAATGCGGTTTTTGTAGGTTAATTTTTTAAAAATACTTTCCCCGGTAGGGCCCGTGCCACAAGTTCAGCCTAGGGGCCCACAGATCCTAAATACAGCACTGTCTGTGTGTGTTCCTTGATAAGGCCCTCTCCCTCATCTATCTCTTTGATTTCCTTCCCCTTTTTATAAGGTTTCTTTGCAAGGCACAGTGCGTCATTTAATCTACTCTTAGTGTATATATGATGTACAGTATGCCAATCTTTGCCAGTCATGGTACATCTATATTATTCTGAATGTATAAATGTTCAGGTCATTACTAGTACAGTACATATATAACTTGAAGTCTGCTCTTCCCTCCTCCCATCTAGTGGATGACGTAATGCATACATACATTGCTCTGTTCCCCCCTCCCAACTGTGAGTCTAGGGTGAAAAGTTCAATTCTTTCAGGTTCATGCCAAATACAGTATGTAAGCTTATGCCAACTTTTGGAAATTGCTGCGATTCTCAAATTTAGGCAAATGATTTCTACAAATTACTACAACTAGGCACTTAATACAATGTGACCTAGGCCTAATATAAGTCAAAGTAACTTATCATAATGGATTCTTATTACAAAGCTGTCTTAAGTATGATAATATGATATATATATATATAATATAAAGTTTAAAATCTTTTTTAGAAGTTAGTGAATTGATATTAATCTTTGAAGATTGTAATCTTTTTGATAGAGAAAAGAAAAGACCAACAACTCCAGTGGCACCTGCTCCAAAAGATCCAAAAAATATTATTGAAGGTGAGGAATGTGATTTAATATGGCTTTGTAGGCAGCAAAATATAATGTTGTTAATAGGAACATGTATGAAGATAAAGTGGAGAGAAATAAAACTTCAGGACAATGAGAAATATTGGATGAAACATTCATGGCTAAAGGAAGCAGGAATGCTAGAAATCAAGACTGGTGGTACCCCTGCTGCTACACCCGCCAGCGACCACCCTGAACCCACACCACTACCCCCCACCCCTGGTGACCACACCCACTCCCCCCACTGCCACCACCAACCACACAAACCCCCACTCCCTCACTGTTTCCAGTGACCACCCTGAACCCACTCCACTCCTTCCTACAGTCATCCACCGTGAGCCCACCACACTCCCTACCATCACCAGCAATCACCCTGAACCCACCCCACTTCCCCTTACCACCCCTGCCAGCGGTGACCAACCCGAACCCACTACACACACACACCACACCACTGCCACCGCCAGCAACCACCCCGAGCCTTACAACATCCACCCTGCTACAGAGCATCGGCAGGGACACACAAAGCCAAGCGGAGGGGGACAAGGATTGAGGCAGCAGCAGAAGCGGCGCCTGGAGCGAGGGCATGGGCCAGATGATTTGATGCCATAGTTTGGGGACCCCTACTTTAAAAGACCAATGGTAAATTGTATGCATTTGGGGGAAAATCATATACTGTAGAGTCCACTTAATGGTTATAAAAATTCTGTTTCAGAACTTGCTATGAAACATGCAACAGAGGATGTGATGAACATGGTACAGGTTTTCCAGGATGAATCAGGACAACCACGTAAGACATTGAAAAACTGAAAAATTGCCAAGGTGTAAAAAAATCATGGTTGAAATACTAGGCTATGATTCAGCCAAAATTAGTCAGTTTTGAGTCCTAATGGTTTCAGTAGCATATTGTCTCATCGAATTCATTGGAATTTTAATATTTGGATGGATTATATTTCTAAATGGATTATCAAGAAAGAATAAATAATCATCTTCTCTTTCTGATAAAGAAAGGAATAGAAGATAGGCACAAACTCAGTATGGATAGATGAGACATAACAAGTCAACTTCCTAGCTTTTGGAATAAGAAAGTGCAGTGCTTGTCAAGATCTAGAACTGCTGGTTAAACTCTCTTCCATACCTAACTCAAGTTGCAGCACATATAGTGATAATTTATATTGAATTCTATTTATCTCCATATTTGCTGGCTTATAAAATGCACCGGATTATAAAACGCACCCATTTTTATAAGACACACCACAGGGTGGAGCGGAGCCCAATGAGTGGAAGCTGCCAAGGTGGCATAGCCCTTTAGTTCTAAGTAGCCCTTTCCTGACTGGAAAGGGTCCAGATAATCCGCTTCCTCCAGGATCCCCTGGAGTTGCCACATCACCGCTTTCTCGATAACCTTTCCCAAAAAGGGGAGGTTCGAGACAGGGCTGAAATTGGATGCTATATTCGGATTGAGCGATGGGTTTTTAGAAGGGGGCGCACCCCCTCCCTCAGCAAAGCATTGACCACCACTCGAATCCAACCGCCCATCACGGTCCTGCCCGCTTTCACGAGCCAGGCCAGACACGAGTCTAACTTGCAGGCAGTGGTGCGTACACTCCCCAAGATCCTGTCCACCTCATCAGAGTCAATTGGACCAAACTGATCCCAGATAACCTGGCAAGACTGGCTCCTGGCCAGCTCCCGTGACACGATGTTAAACCCAGAGTTAAACCCTGAGTGAAGCTGAGTGATTTTATCCTCCATATAATCAGCAAACTCCTCAGCGGACACCTGCCATCTGGGACCAGATACCCCTCTACTAAGGAGGGACCTAGTCGCCCGGAAAAGGGCCACCGGGCGATTATCTGCTGACGCGATACAAGCGGCGAAATAATGCCGTTTGCCGGCCGTATCACCACAAAGGTAGGCTCTAATAGAGGCTCTAGCTTGTGTTCGGTCCGAGACACTCCGGGATCTCCTCCAGCAGCGCTCTAGGCATCTCTTTACACATTTAAACTCCCCTAGCTCCTCGGAGAACCAAGGGGTGGCCCAAGGCCCACGTGTGTGGAGAGTCTGTAGCAGCACGATAACATCCAATACTATAGCAGCCCCCTAGTTCCAGAGGGTAACCAAGGCCTCAGTAGTATTATGCAGCCGATCCATAGGAAACTCCCCCAGCTCCCTCTGGAATCCTTCTGACTCCATCAGGCGCTGAGGGTGGGCCAGAATAATAGACCCCACCTCCCCGTGGTTAGGAGTTATTTCTGGGAGCTCCAAGGTCACCAGATATTTCAATTCAATTCAATTCAAGGTCACCAGATAGTGGTCTGACCATGGCACAGGGATAATGTTTGGGTGTTGTAATCCCAGAGCACTTTGCAACGGCTCCGAGAGAAAAATTAAGTTGGGTGTATGGCCACTGCTCCTGGTTGTGCCCTGAATTACTTGAGCCAGGTCCATGGCTGCCATGGAAGCCATGAACTCCCTCGTCACCTTGGACCCCAGTCCCAGGGAAAGCAGATTGAAGTCCCCCAACACAATAAGTCTAGGGAACTCCACCACCAATTCTGAGACAGTGTCCAAGTGCTCAGGCAGGGAATCATCTACCCTACAGGAGGGCAGGTATAGGAGAAGGATCCCCAACTGACCCATAGGGCCCAGGCGCAGTAACATGTCTCACAACCCGCTATCTGCGGTGCTGTTGCCCTGGTGCCTCTCAGAGACTCCCTATGCTGAACTATTATTGTAAACTATAAGATCATCTCTTGAAAACATAATTAACATGATACAATGCTTCAGTTAATTAGAATGTGAAATGAGAAATATTAAATGTGCTGGAATGAAGATGTTTGTTTCATTTTTATGAATTAGGTGAAGGGGGTTGATGGACAGATAGATGGGAGATGTGAACAGTCTTTTTTAATTAGCCTAGTGTGAAAGCTGCTTCTTTCTCAATGGTTGGGAGCAAAACTCCAATATTATTTAAGTAGATGCCCTATTTGTCACACCTTGTACCTTCAGTGGGCTGGTATTTTGATTATTACAATCAGAACATTTGACATATCAATTACCTATTGTCAAAAGGTGTAAAATTAGCCCTTCTTCTGTACTGCTGAACAGAGAGCCGTTTATTATAGTGTCAAGGCAGGCATAAATTCTTATCTAGAGGTTTCTCTGCTTTTTCTTTGCAGACAGCGTTTTGAGCTTCGCTAACCTCTCTTTGTCCAGAGATTTCTGGCAATTAAAATGGCGATGCGGGACTTATTGGAATGTCCAGTATTCCCAAACAACTTTTTTATGCCTCCTCCCTTTTTATAACACTTTCAGAGTCCAGCTAACCAGGGGTTTAGATAAAAATTACCTCAACAGGAAGAGACTCCGGCAAAACCTGATAAAGCTCCTTTTTCAAAGAACGGAACTTTTAATGAAGTCGTCTTCTTCTCTCTCTGGAATTCACTCCTCCTGACAAAGACCTAATTTATGGCCTCCCTCTCCCTTCTGGTTTTTGTATGCTGGATTCTAAGGCTTCTCCTCTTTGAGGATAATAAAAATACGCTACTACAATTCTTCAAATATAGCAGCTTTTTATTGGTACAAAAATAAAGTAAAATAGCATATGGTTAAAGGCAGTTCAAATAGAAACATAAAACAAATATAAATGGCTAAGCTAGCTAAGTAGGTAAAAAGTTGGGCCCTGATGAGCCCCAATTAAACATTAGACTGGTCGTCTAACATTTAAGCATATTAAAATAAAAAATGGGCACAGTCACCCCAGGCCGTGGGATGTCTGCTGCTGAGAAGCTAATTTCCCCAGTTTGTATACATTTTCCCCACTCACACCTCCCCTTTCAAATATGTAAAAATTCCCCAAATATGACATGAGACAGAATGGCTGCACACCTGCACATCCAGCTGTGTGTTATGCACCTGCATATTATGTGAGATGGTTATCTTAGATTCCATCTTGGTATCTTCATGCGATAGATCAAACTGTCAGATTCCCAGACTAAGTGTCCTTGGGACTGGCGTCGATGAGACAATGGGAGTGTGGGGTTCTAACTGACACCTGGGCATGCAACAATTTTATAATTGGCGTTACCGCATAAACATTAATTGGCTAAACATTCCTCTACTTCACACAGAAATAAATGAAAATTAATGGCATCCTTTGGATTCCCTTTATACCTATATGTAACAATGTGCTTTTCTTTTTAATTGAAGTGTCCAAGGTTATTCAGCTGAATTCTGAAACCCAATAATAATACTAATCTTTACCTTTTTGCACAGAAACAATTGAATCAATGAACAACCGCATGATAGAAATAATGAAAGTATTTGAAAGACAAACAAATAAATTACACAGGTAATTTTGTGATAGTTTTTAATGGGGTTCAAATTGTGATTTTAAAATTGTGATGGTTTTAATATCTGTACGCCACCTAGTCTTTGGAATTGGGTGGCAATACAAATCCTAAAAATAAATAAACAATAAATCCATAAGTCACTTTATACAGAAAAAATGAATGCTTTCATTGGACATGAAACACAATAGTAGTGATACAAACCTATTCAGAATAACTCAATTAACTAACATTCTTTCAGAAAATTAAATAAGCTAGTGTTATAGCCAGTAGGATCTTGTTAAAATACAGTAAAACCCCTACTTACGAAGAAGGTCTGTTTCGTAGGCTTTTGCTTACATCAGTTTTTTATGTAACTCAAAGCAAACCCATAGGAAAAAATGAAATTTTTATGTAAATCGAGGCAAACCCATAGGAAAAAGAATCTTTATGTAACTCGAAGCAAAACCATAGGAAATCGTGTAAATCGGGAAATGGTTTTAGCACAAAATCATTATGTAAGCTGAATTTTATGTAACACGAGGCATATGCAAGTCGGGGTTTTACTGTAATTGCCAAGTTTCAGGGTATCTGGGTTCACAGTCTTGGATCTATGGCAGATTCAAATGCACCCATGGATATGCATGTTTTCTTTAGTACTTTAAACTAGGTGTTGATACAACATATTAATGATATAATATTGAAAGATTTGGACATATTAAAACATCCAACCACAGTATGGATAATCTTCACCTTGGTTTAGAGTACTGCCTCTTTCCTCTAAAGTATTTTATAGTTACAGTAGACCCTCACATAAACGATGTTACTTGGATCCCCAAGTAGCGTTGCTAAGCGATTTTTGTTGTTATGCATGTTTCTATGGAGTTTCCCGCATAACGACGTTTTTGTCCAGATAATGACAGTTATTTTAGCATGATTGTCCGGACAATAACACTAAATACGTTGTTATGCGGGGGAACACGTGGTGCATAACGATGCGTTGTTAAGTGAAAATGATGCTATCTGAATGCGTTGTTATGTGAGGGTTGACTGTACTTCATAGTTCTCCTTCGTATAGTTTGTGAATCCACACTCATGGGTTATGCGCCTGCGCAGAACGGCCGATCGGAGGCTTGAAAAGCTATTGGTCAAAAGTTTTGGCGGTAAGACCGCCCACCGTACCGCCCACCCTGAGGCGCCCGCGCACCATTTTACCTCAGTTCTCTTCTTTCCGCCGTAGCAGCAGGACGATCGTTGAGAGCTTCCTCAATTTTTTCGCCCTTCTGAGGGAAAGTCTTTTGGCAAATTTCACAATTTTTCTCGGTGATCTTGTCCTTCGGGCAGGATCGCCACCCCGGTGCTGTTTCTTCCTTCTGGTGGACTCAGTCACCTACTCGCTTCAGTCACCGTTTCCCCCCTCAAGGGGGTGGCGGCTGGCCAGCCCTTCGGGGTAACCGCGTTCCAGAAACTTCCGTTGGAAGAATTTTTTCTTTGATGGCCGCGGCCTTCAAACAGTGCTCGGCTTGCCTGAAAAAGTTTCCGGCTTCCGACGGGCATAGCCTCTGCCTTTTCTGCCTCGGAGAGTCTCATCAGAGCCAGTCTTGCCCCCACTGCAAGAAATTCACCCGTCTGGCCGTGCAAAACCGGAGCTACCGGCTCAAAGCTCACCTGATGGAACTCTCTCTGGCTCCCGTTGCGGCCGCTTCTACCTCGGCTAGCGTCTCTCAGCCTCCTCCGCCTTTAGCCTCTTCTTCCGCTACCATCAAGAAGAAGAAGAAGAGGGACAAGAACGGAGAGAAGAAAAAGAAGTGCGGGTCGGAGAAGAGGCGATCGCTCCCGCCTACTCCGCACACCCCTGTGTCCCCGGGACCCTCGCCACCATACTCGGTCGCGAGATGTCTGTCTCCTGGGTCTTCCATCTGGGGAGGACGGTCCTCCTCGGGATCGCCTGAAAAAGGACGCAGGGCTGGGGCTCCAGCTCGCCCACTTCAGGTACTCCCGTCACCGCCTCGTGGGAGGGCCCGCTCGCCTATGAGGCAAGCCTCCGTCTCCCCAAGGCCCAGGAATCCGATGCTCGACGACGCGGCAATCACCATGCCGGCCACCATTTCGTCGCCGATTCTACCGGCCACCGTTTCGTCGCCGACTCTGCCAGCCACCGTTTCGTCGGCCACCGTTTCGTCGCTCCCGACGGTGGGGGACCCATCCCAGATGGAGTTCCTGAAGGGGATGTTTGAGGTCATGGCCCAGACTTTTGCCAACCAGTTTAAGACCTCCATGCCTGCGGCCTCTGCGGCTCTGGTACCGACCACCGCAAGCCCCAGGGATGCTGGCCCTGCTGTGGCCCCACCGACCTCCCGAGGGTCGAGTGTCCGCTCCGCTGGCCCACCCACATCGTCGCGGGTTGATCCAGACGTTGAAGCGGTGGACTCCCATCCCGCCGGCCCGCCCAGGCCGTACTGGCGCGGTCCCGACGTGGATGCAAGAGTTCCTCCCTCGTCCTCCGATGACTCCAGCGCCTCTTCGGAGGAGGACGAGGGAGACGTCGACGCCGAAAGAACGCCGGACCAGGCCATCGGCGCGGTTGACCCACCGCGTGGTGAGGATCAACGCTCGCTCACGGCCATGCTGATGCGCCTGGGGACCGCGTTGAACCTGAAGGTGGACCAGCCACCACTGGAAGGTGAGGACCAAATGACCGCGAAGCTGGACAGACGTGCAGTACGGCCGGTCCATATCACCATGCTTCCGTCCATGCTGACGTCGGCGAAGGCGACGTGGAGGAAGCCGGTGTCAGTGCACTCCGTTTCGTCCAGGCTCGACGGCATGTATAGAGTCCTGGACGAGAACGTCGAGTTCCTGCAGGCGCACCCCCTGCCGAATTCCCTGGTGGTCAAGGCTTTCCAACACAGGACGGCCACCAGCGGGTTCCCGGTGCCTTCGACCCCGGAAGGGAAGAAGCTGGACGCGGTGGGCCGTAAATTCTACGCCACCGGTTCCCTCTTCCTCCACGCCGCCAACTACTCGGCTGCCATGGGCCTGTACCAGTCTCACCTCTGGGAGCGAGTGAAGGCCGAAACGGCGACGTTACCTGCCGACGCCCAGAAACGGATCGACGCGCTGGCATCCGAGGGCGATTTCCTGGCGGAGCAACAAATGTGAACCGCCAGGCATATAAATGACTATGCGGCGAAGGACATGTCGTCTGCGATCCTGCTCCGTCGCCACGCCTGGCTTAGGGGCACCTCCCTCGATGATGCTAAGAAGAAACTCATCGAGGAGTTTCCCTTCGACGGGCAAGGCCTTTTTGGACAGGACACAGACAAGGTCCTCAATGAAATGCGGCAGACCAACTCCACCGCCAAGTTTCTGGGGCTTACCACGCTAGCTCCGGCTGCCAGGCCGAGGTTCCAGCCCTTCACGCGGCGCTACCAGGGAAACCCGCAACAACAGGGTGGCCCTGTGGAGCAGCCCAGGTCTGGCTCTTACAAGCAACGACGCCAGCACAAACCGCGCTATCAGCCCTACGGGCACGGCAAGTGTTCGGACGCTAAGTCCAAGTCGCGCGTTTGAAGCTGCGATGGCCGAGTCTCTCGCGCTCCATCTCCCGTACCTCCCCCTCCGGAACTTCCTCCAGGTATGGTCAGGCATCACGGACGACCGGTGGGTCTTAAAGATCTTGTCCTCTGGCTACGCCATCGAGTTTGTGCGGGCGCCTCGGGTAGGAAGACATCGTCTCACCACCTCGTCCCCCCATTTGGAGGAAGAAATATCAACTCTTCTGTCCAAGGGAGCCATCGAGCGGGTGGCCCCGCCCGATTGGGACAACGGCTTCTACTCGAGGTACTTCATGGTCCAGAAGAAGGACGGAGGACTTCGCCCGATTCTGGACCTGCGCCTCCTCAACAAGTGCATCCACACCAGGAAGTTCCGGATGGTGACCCTGCAGACCGTCCTTCCCCTCATCAACAAAGGGGACTGGTTCACAGTCATAGACCTCAAGGACGCTTATTTCCATGTCTCCATCCTCGAGGAGCACCGACGGTTCCTCCGATTCCGCATCGGCGATTCGGTGTACCAGTACCGATGTCTACCGTTCGGTCTGGCCACGGCACCGCGAGTCTTCACCAAATGCATGGCTCCGGTGGCTGCCTTCCTTCGCCAGCGGGGAATCAGGGTCTTCCCATACATTGACGACTGGTTGATTGTATCCCCCACCAGCTCGTCGGCCATTCGGGACACGCAGTTCACGGTCCACCTCATGGAGAGTCTCAGCCTCAGGATCAACTTCACCAAATCGAAGTTGATTCCCTCTCAACGCGTCGAGTACATCGGAGCGATACTCGACTCGCTTGCCACCAGAGCCTTTGCACCCCAGAAGCGCTTGCAGGACATCGCGCAGGGAGTGAACGACCTACGCACCAAACCGTGCATCCGGGCGAAAAAGGCTCAAAGACTGCTAGGCCTTATGGCCTCAACGACGGCTGTGGTCCCTCACGCCAAGTTAAAGTTCCGGTCCCTACAGTCGTGGCTTCTGCACGAATTCGATGTGCTCCGGGAGAGTCAGTCCAAACAGCTAACTCCGTCCCCGGAGCTGAGGGACCAGCTGGTGTGGTGGACGACACCACTCAACGTGACAACGGGGAAGTGTTTTTACCCCCCGCAACCCTCGTTGCAAATATTGACCGACGCAAGCAACCTCGGCTGGGGGGCTGCCTGCGGGACTCTCACGGTCAACAACCCTTGGTCGCCTCAGGAGATGGCGCACCATATCAACTACTTGGAGCTACTGGCCATTTGGAAGGCCCTCAGTTCCTTCGAGACCATGCTCATGGGCAAGGCGGTCCAAGTGGCTTCGGACAACACCACGGCTGTGGTGAACAAGCAGGGAGGAACACGATCCACCAGCCTTCTTTACCTCGCCGTGCAACTCTGGGAGTGGTGCCTAGAGAGGCACATTTTCCCGATTGGAGTGCACATTCAGGGCAAGCTGAATGTCCTGGCCGACCATCTCAGCCGCCTCACCTCAACGACCCACGAATGGGAACTGAACGACGAGGTGTTCCAGTCGCTTTGCGAGGCCTGGGGGACTCCGAACATCGACCTCTTCGCATCGGAGTCCAACACGAAATGCCACAGGTACTGTTCCAGGGCGGGCATCGGTGTGAACTCCGAGGGCGATGCCTTCATGAAACGGTGGGATCAGGACTATTTCTACGCTTTTCCTCCATTTCCCCTGGTCCAGAAGGTCCTCACCAGAATGCTTCAGCACAGGACCAGAGCCATCCTAGTGGCCCCAGCATGGCCTCGCCAACCATGGTTTCCGCTGCTGTTGCGCATGTCATCTCAGTATCGCACGCTACCGGAGTCACCGACGCTCCTCCAAATGGAGCAGGGCCAGCTCCACCATTCGGACCTGCCCAGCCTCCACCTCACCGCGTGGAGGATAACCCCAGACTGTCCAGGATCCTGGAACTAGCCAGGCGCCCTTCCACAAGGAAGTCCTACGCTTCCAAATACAGACGTTTTTGTGCTTTCCTGGCATCTCAGCAGACCCCCCTCTCGCAGGTGGAACTGCAGGACGTCTTGACCTACCTCCTCCATCTGGCGGAGTCTGGCCTCAGCATCGCCTCCATCCGAGTACACCTCGCAGCGGTGGTGGCTCACTCTCCAGCTGGCTCGCCCGCTTCTGGCGCTTTCCGCGACCAAACGGTGAAACGTTTCCTCAAGGGATTGCGGAACGCCTTCCCTCCGATCAGGACTCCGACGGCCCAATGGTCACTCTCTACCGTCCTTAACGCGCTCACCAGGACTCCTTTCGAGCCCATGGCTACCGCGGATGCTCGTCTCCTCACATGGAAGATGGCTTTTCTTGTGGCCATCACGTCTGCTCGGCGAGCTGGTGAGCTGGTCGCCCTGCGGACAGACGCACCTTTTCTCCAATTCTTCAATGACCGTGTGGTACTCCAAGCGGACATCACCTTCCTCCCCAAGGTGGTCTCCCAGTTTCATATGGCACAGACTATCTCCTTGCCAACATTCTTCCAGAACCCCGCTAACGCCCAAGAAAGGACTTGGCACACGCTGGATGTCAAACGGGCTTTATTGTTTTACATCAGCAGGACAAGGGAGTTCAGGAAGTCGCAACGCCTTTTCGTGGCGTATGGGGGCAAGTCCAAAGGAGAACCCATCTCTGCGCAGCGGTTCTCCAAATGGATCACCTCTACCATCTACGTGGCCTACGAGTCGGCATCGCTGCCCCCTCCACCGCATGTCAGGGCGCACTCTACCAGAGTGGTTGCAACATCCACAGCCTTTCTGGAGGGCACACCGCTTGAGGACATCTGTAAGGCTGCCACCTGGTCCAGACCTTCTACATTTGTCCAGCACTACAGGGTGGACACCAGAGCCACTGCGGACGCCAGGCTTGGCCGTGTCGTCCTCACTCGGGGGCTCCGGGCCCATCGCCCTTGACAGTTCACCCTGCCTGACCGACATCATCTTCATCGTGGGATCATCTCATCTGACTGCCCACCGACCAAGTAAGTGTGAGCTTGCTAATCTCCCATGAGTGTGGATTCACAAACTATACGAAGGAGAAAGTTCGGTTTCACTTACCAGTGATAACTTTCGTTCTTCGAGTATATAGTTTGTGACTACACACTACCCACCCTGCCTCCCCTCTTGAGCTGCACGGATGAGATCAATTGGTTTATCCTGTGCTTGGCTTAAGTATGGAACTGAGGTAAAATGGCGCGCGGGCGCCTCAGGGTGGGCGGTACGGTGGACGGTCTTACCGCCAAAACTTTTGACCAATAGCTTTTCAAGCCTCCGATCGGCCGTTCTGCGCAGGCGCATAACCCATGAGTGTGTATTCACAAACTATATACTCGAAGAACGAAAGTTATCACTGGTAAGTGAAACCGAACTTTCCCCTTCAACATTAAAAGGTAAAAGTTCCCCTTGCTCGAAAGCCAGTCATATTTGACTCTCAGGTTCAGTGCTCATTTCTGTTTCAAAGATGAAGAGCTAGTGCTGTCTGCTTCTGCAGACGTTTTTGTAGTCATGTGGCAGGCATGACTAGACACCAGAGCGCATGGAACGCTGCTTACCTTCCCACCAAAGTGGTCCCTATTTATCTACTTGCAATTTCTTGCTTTCGAATTGTTGGTTTGGCAGGAGCTGGGACAGAGATGGGAGCTCATTCCGTTCTGCAGTACTTGGGAATTGAACTGCTGACCTCCTACCTTCCAGCCAGCGTCTTAGCCACTTGGGCCACTGCAGTCCGTGTCTAAATGGGCACAATAGCTCATTCTTTGTGGTGTTTTATAGGTGGATGTGGGGGTTGGCACACAATTAAAAAATTGCATGCACACATCTTGTTTACTGAAACAGGCAACTCAGTCTCAGCCTTCCTTTTTTTGAACTCCCATCTGGAGAGTCTTCCAAATTGCTTTGCTCTGTTCAATTCCCAGTGTATGTGTATGGTGGGGATGGGATAAAGGTAAGCAAAGCGATCCAGTGTAAACTTCCTGGCATGTTAGCTACTGCAAGTCAGAATATTAAACACTTCCCCTGATTTTCTGGAGAATTTAATGAGAAATGTAATTTTTTTCTTATGTAGGTGATTGCTGTTAGGATTGAAATAATATCATCTACCTAATTCCTTCAGTCAAGAAGCATCCAGACTAATAATTTTCCTATTTACTTCTACTCTACTTAACAGAGGAATAGGGTATTGTGCACAAATAGAAGGAGGCTGGCAGGAGTTCAGTTTGACTACATTATAACCAAGGTCATAAGAATTCCAGTTTCTACCTAGTGGAGCCACAAATTCCCGATATGTGTACAATTACAAAAACATTTCATTTTGTCGAGTAACACATGAAATCTCACATTGAAATATCTGTTAGTCTTTAAGGTTCTGTAACAGTTCTTTTGTTTTTGTTATGAATGATGAAGCAGGATAACATGGTTCCCTGTTTGAAAATTGTTTATAAAAGAAGAAAGATTTAAATGGCATTTCTCAAACTGTCTTGTACTAGTGAATACTGTAGTTCCATTTTTGTAGGGTTACAATTTAATCTTGGGTTTAAAAAATTTATTCATTGAAAAATAAATGAAATGTATCCCCTACTTATATGATGCTCCCCTACATGTGTATTTTGAGTGGAGTCTTCTCAATCTCATGTTGATATACATTTTTAAAAGCCCAGGTTTTGGTGATACTGTGGCTGATATCCAGATATGTAAACTGAACACGATGTATGTCTGATAATGCCATCAGCCACAACCATATTTTGGTAACGTTTAATTACCAAACGACAGCTGCAGCTGATGATCTCATCAAATTTAACAGTGTAATTTTATGTTAGTATAATTTAGCCCTTATGTCTGTGCATCTTAGCTAGACTTTGTTGAAGTTTATATTAAGTTAACGATATATTTGGTATCTTTGTAATTTTCAGAGTTGCAAATGAACAAGATGTGCTGGAAGGTGTAAGTATACTACAATTTTTAGATTCTGTGGCTGTTCAGAGCAGTCACTTGATGCAAGATGCAATCATATATAAAAGGTAAAGGTAGTGCTAATGTTTACTATGGAAAAGGAGACAAGTTTGAAAACATTTGGATACACTTCTAGAAACCACGTCTTCGTCTTCTTGTATCATGTCTAGGTCACATGACTGCCAAAATAAAGCCATCAGTTAGTGAATTCATTCCGTAGTTTCTTTCGTCTTACCTAATGTGAGAAAGATTAGCTGGCACAACAAGGTTGTCGTTGCCTGGGTTACGCCTGATTGTAGTTAAAAATACCACAGTCTTCAAGGAGGCTCTTTTGTGTACCCCTAGAAACCACTGATTCTATATATTTCACAAAATTTCTAAAATAATGGTTGTGTGCTCATGGAGTATTGTGGCAGGAAAAGATAAACATTCCTCCCTTTAGAATATGAGATCAAGGAGCAGGGCGGTTAAGTGAATACCCCCAAACTGCAGCCTTAGCAGACTAATATAATACAATTACCTTGTATTGCTGATTACTTAGAATTGTGGTTAGATGAAAAGGCAGCTTTTTTATAGCTGTAAACCTGAGTGCAACAGTCTAGTGCAGGGATTCTCAACCTGCATTCTGTGGGCCAGATGCAGCCCACGGCACCATTTCATGTGGCCCCCGCCGCCTCTACCACACCCAGAAGTGATATGTGGTGGAGGAAGGGCATAATGGCTATCTGGCCCCCAAAACTGTCTGAGCAAGCATGACCTGGCCTCCAGCTTTAAAAGGTTGAGAACTCCTGGACTACTGGGTATACTTATTTCTTCTCCTTGGATATACTTATTTCTTCTCCTTGTGATATACTGTAGATGAAAATTGGGATGGGGCTGAGATGTATCCATAGTATATCAGTATGTTTTAGCTCTAAACACTTTGAGATTTAACCCATTTAGGACTTTGTTCTTCAAGGGGGTAAATGAGGAAGTGAAGAATCTGTTCTCCCAGAAATATTTAACTGTCAGAAGCATGAATATATCAGTCTCAATTAAACCCCCTTCTCTTCTAGATATGAAGAAGCCAAAGCCTTTAAAATGTAACATGCTGGATAATAGAAAGATTTATAGTTGGGGACATGTACCTAATAATCCAGCTTCATCAACTTTCTCCATACTTAGTATATGGGACTCACAGCCTCTCTGGCATCTTCCTCATTTTTGTTTTCTAAAGATGACCTAAGTGAATTCTTATGCATTCTTAGCTCCTGATTCCCAAATGCTTGATCTATATTGTAGTAATAAGAATACTGATGCTGTGTAAATTCCACATTTTGTCTGTTTGAAAGTTGTAGGATAAATATTTTTAGAGAAAAATAATTTTTTGGGAAGGACAGAAGTCTACATTTTTTTGTTTGATGAATAAATTTGTAATTAAGTTAACTGGCTGTGTAGAATTCCTAAGAAAACAAAAGGAACTAACTTACAGTATTAGTTTTCAAAAAAATATATAGTGGCCTTAGGGCCTTTCTGTTTGGAATAAATATTATGTATTACACTAAAAAAAATTTTTTAAAAAGTAGTACAGTAATTGCATAATTTCTGAATAGTAACAATGGTGCCAATGTCCTTACCCAGAGAGTAAAATGGTAAATGTAATGTTGTTATTTAAAATATGTTCCTTCTGACCAATGACTGTGTGTATTAGTGTTAAAAATTACTTCATATTAATAAAAATATTCCTTTTCAGTTTTTAAACATATTCCCTACTTTGCAAAATAATTATCTGATTCCCATTTCCCCTCTCGATGTACCTAGAAATTACAGAAGATTCAGCAAGAATTTCGAAAGCTAGCAGAAGAAAAAGAAATAATGGAGGATGAACTTCAAAAGATGAAATCTGCAGAGGTATTACAATTGAAGCTTAAATCATAAACACATTTGCTAGAGAGTAACACACTATATATGTAGTGGACATCATTATGAAACACTATATGTAGTTGCAACTATAGTAACAAGAGATAGAAGTCTGGTTAATAGAAACTTTGGGGATTTTTTGGGTAATGATTATCCAACTAAACAGAAACCCCACAGACATAATAAGCATTGCACAGGTATACAAAGAAGCATTTTTTTTACAAAAGAAAAGCATAATTATGAAGTACTGTATAAGAAAAAACCCAGTAACACTTGAATTTCACAAATGGGTATTCTACAGCTAAAAAGGATCCTGTATTTATTGGGCAAAATTGAATGTGAAGAAGAAGCAATATAAATTTGTGAAGAATTTATAGTTAGCAGCAACATTCAGATTACTACCCAGAAGACATATAAATCCCCACCAGATGGCACTAAATTATGTCTTTGTTAATCAGGTTAATTAATTTAATTTATTCAATTTTTATGCCACCCACTCAGCCTAGGCTGAGTTAAATTGTTGGAAACTTATCCTTGAGTTGGCAAAAATTCCAATCATAATCCTGCCAAAGGTACTAAAAAAGAAGATACCAAAAACTTTTATAGAATTGCTCTGTAATTCCCTCCCTCCTCACTTTCAGTTTTTTAACATCAATACAGTAATACCCTGCATAACGTTAAAGCTTGGTTCCACAAGCTTTAACGTTATGCAGTTTTTAACGTCGTGCAATACATTTATCGCACAATGTTAAACCAAAGCCCATGGTGGCTGCTTTGAGTTGGGAAAGGACGGGGAAACCCAGCACCAGCCAGGGCAGCTTCTAGCCCCCGCCCTCAAAGTTAAACTGGCCACCATGGGCTTGCCCTCCACTGGCTGCTTTGACTTGGGAAGGTCTGGGGAGAGTGCCTATTTGGTGTCTTGCACGGAAGACAAAGAAGGAGTCGCAGTGAGGACTAACACAGGTTTATTGGTTGATGATCAGGATGAACATGTGGTAATGGCGGAGGTACATCACATTATATACAGTAGCACAATACATTTGAATCTGGTTGCACGGTAGCTTATTGGCCGCTACCGTCGTGATGTCGTGTGAGTCACGCCCCTCGTCCATAGTAGTTTGCTGGTGCGGGAGAGTTCCCGCGGCTGCCGGTGATTTGAGGAATGAGAACCATGTGAGTTGAACGCTCGCAGCTGCCCTCTATGGGCAGCTTACTCGCGTTCCTTTACAGCTGGGCTACATTGTAATTGTGGTCAGGTTACATTCAATACATTTCTTAAAGCAACATTGTACATACATAACATCCCTCCCCCCTAGGATGGGACGAAGTCCCTCAACCATTGTGGCTTGCCGCACGTGCGCCTGGGGCGAGCGGCCGCTTGACTTAAAACTGGGGAGCCTGGTTCTGCGGAGTCCTGCCCTGCAACGGAAAGGGGGGACTCATTAATGGCTCGGTGTGGGCTCTGTGGTAACCTTGCATTGGGGGACGGGAATGGAATGAACAGTTGGGAAGTGAAACCCTGCCTACCGTTTGAGGAGCTTGGGGTCCCCCCCAGTACGAATCTCGGGACCGACGAAGAGGCCCTCGTGGCCACGCCACCCCCCGTTACCTGCCCGGGAGTTCTAGAGACTGTGGTGGGCAGACTCCCCCCCGTTGCTTGTCTTGGGGGTGTTTGTCTCCGGGAAGCTGGCGCTATGGGATATTCCAAAACAAAAGGACTGGGGGGACTGGAGGTACCAGGGGCTGAACTGAAACCCCTCTTCTCGCTAGGACGGGTGGGGGACCACTCTGCTACACCCCCCTGGTACTGCAAATCATAATCACAATCAAACTGATCCCTCTCTTTCAAAGTATCCTCCTCTGTGGTCGATAACCCAGGATATGCATTTGTATCCGCGGGTTCCGCCGTGTCTCCCCCTTGGGTAATGCAGGTGGGGGAGGACCCTAACGCTGATTCCCCTTCACTGGTGACTCACCTTCTGAGTTGGTCGGCGTGCCTTCTCCAAAGTAGACCCGAGCTAGTCTCAACCCTGTAGGATACTGGCCCCATCTGCTCAATGATTGTCCCTGGAACCCACGCTGGCCCCGAGGCCGCGTAGTTCCTGCAGTGAACCGGGTCCCCTACTGCAAAACTTTTGGAGCTCTCTCCCCCTATGTTTATATTCCTTCCTTCATCCTCCACCCTGGACGGATCCATCCGGTCAAAAAGTGCTACCGGACGCCTCCTCATGAGGAGCTCGGCTGGGGAAAAACCTGAGGCTAGGGGGGTTGTCCTGTAACAGATGAGGAACTGACACAGATGAAGGTTCAACTCACCGGGACCCATGCTCCGCAGTGCATCTTTCATAGTGCGCACTTGGCGCTCTACCTGACCGTTTGTGGCGGGGTGAAACGGGGCAGCGGTGATGTGCCTGATGGCGTTCCGCTCGATAAACGTCTTGAACTCTGCAGACGTGAAGGTACTAGCGTTATCGCTAACCAGGACGTCCGGCAGGCTGAAACAGGCAAAGAGCTTGCGCAGCTGTTTGATGGTTGCCGCTGAGGAGGTGCTGCTCATGGGGATTACCTCCAACCACTTGGAGTAGGAGTCGACTACCAGCAGAAACATGGCCCCGCGGAAAGGGCCAGCGAAGTCCACATGAATCCGGGACCATGGGCCGCGGGCCGTGTCCCATTCCCTATGGGGTAACCGGGACTCCTCGGGCCGAGAGCTCTGGCAGCTCTCACACGTGCCCACTAAACGTTCTATATCCGCGTCTATCTGGGGCCACCAGAAGAAACTCCTGGCCAGAGCCTTGGAGCGCACGATCCCCGGGTGGCTGGTATGCAGTAGCTTCAGTACTTTGGCCCTCAGTTTCTCTGGGATAACTACCCGCTGACCCCAGAGTAAACAGCCCCTTTCCAGGGAAAGCTCTACTCTCCGCCTGACAAATGGCTTGAACTTTTCCTCGGGGGGAGTAGTGGGCCACCCTTTCCTCCCAGGAGCTAACTTGGGCCAGTATCTTGTCGGCTGCCGTGGCTTTGGCGAGGTCGGCCGGGAGAATGGGGGGTGAGTCGAGAGACTCGATCAGTAGGACTTGGTGGTCCTGCTCTACCTCGCATGTGGGGTCCCCAACGCTAGGGAGGGGAGATCGGGACAGTGCGTCCGCATGGGAGATCTCCTTCCCTGGGCGATAGACCAGCTCGTACTGGTAGGCGTTGAGGAAAATGGCCCAATGCAGCATCCTGGGGGAGAGAATTTGCGGTGTGGGTTTGCCCGTAGTGAAGATCCCCAGAAGTGGCTTGTGATCCGTCACTACCGTAAACTCACGGCCGTATAAAAAGTCATGGAACTTTTTCGTTCCCGCGATGATGGCTAGGGCCTCCCTATCAGTTTGCGCGTAATTGCGCTCGGCCTTCGAGAGGGACCTTGAGTAGTACGCTACCGGGGCTTCCCGCCCGCTCTCCAACACGTGGCATAGAACCGCCCCCACTCCCACCGGGGACGCATCACAGACTAGGACTACTGGCTTCCTAGGGTCAAAGTGGGTCAGGACAGCACTTGAGGATAGGAGTGCCTTCAGTTCCCTAAACGCTTTCTCTTGCCTATCTCCCCACCGCCAAACCGCCTCTTTCTTCAATAATGCGTGCAGTGGCTCAGCAACGGATGCCTTCCTCGGCAGGAAGGAATGGTAGAAATTTAAGAGCCCTAGGAACGACTGGAGCTCCGGTTTCGCGGTGGGGCGAGGGGCGTTTTGCACAGCCGCAACCTTGGACTCGGAGGGCTTGATGCGTTCCGGGGTTACCTTGAACCCAAGGAACTCGACCTCCCTCGCAAAGAAAACACATTTGTCCCTTCTCAGTCGGAGGCCCGCTTTCTCGAATATTGAAAGGACCCTGTCTAGCCTTTGCACTAATTCTGACTCGCCCCCCGCTGTTATCAACACTTTATTGTAGAGTAAGCAATCTGAACATGAGGTAATGGCAGAGGCGCAGCTCCTTTTATACAGCATGGCACATTTAAAACTGGTTACATGGTTGCTCATTGTTTACTGTCTCCGTGACGTCATTGTGACGCACGGCGTTCTTCATCAGGTTTACCTGTTTTAGTGTCTCGCACGGAAGACAAAGAAGGAGTCGCAGTGAGGACTAACACAGGTTTATTGGTTGATGATCAGGATGAACATGTGGTAATGGCGGAGGTACATATATACTGCAGTACATACATTTGAATCTCGTTGCACGGTAGCTTATTGGCTGCTACCGGTGTGACGTCATTCTGAGTCACGCCCATCTTCTCCAGGTGATCCTCGCGCGGGAAAGGTTCCCGCGGCTGCCGGTGATTTGGGGAATGTGAACCATGTGAGCTGAACGCTCGCAGCTGCCCTCTATAGGCAGCTTACTCGCGTTCCTTAACAGCTGAGCTACATTGTAATTGTGGTCAGGTTACATTCATACATTTCTTAAAGCAACATTGTACATACATAACACCTGTGGCGGGAATATTTCCCACTGCTGGCTGTAATTGGTTAACTTGTATCATGTGTGTAGATCGCTATCAGCTGCCTTTCGATACCATCGAGAGGCAGGGGTAGCTTGTTGTAACTGTTGCAATATATTGGGTTACATTATTAAATTCCATCTTAAAGGCATAGCATTCCATACATAACAAGGGGGAAAAAGCACTTCACCTCTTCCCTTCCAAGGCAAGCAGGGTGGCCGTGTAGGCCGGCCCCAGCTCACCTCAGATGGGAAGGGTGGCAGGCTGGGTGTGTGGGCTTAGCCTGGGTCACCTTGGAAGGGAAGGGGGGAAAAGCTGGCTTAGCCTGGGTTGCTTTGGAAGGGAAGGGTGGCAGCGCTTCGCCCCTTCCCTTCCAAGGTGAGCAGGGTGGGCGCTGTTATGTATGTATGTTTGCATGTTCATTGTACTGTAAAAGCAAGAATGTAACCACTCCAAATACAAGGTATCTCAGCTGTAAAGGAACGCGAGCAGGCAGCCCATAGAGGGCAGCTGCGAGCGTTCAGTCTCACATGGTTCACATTGCTCAATCACGGACAGCCGCGGGAAAACCTTCCCCGCATTCAGCAGCAGGAGAAAGATCTGCATTCAGCAGCAGGAGAAAGATCTGCATTCAGCAGCAGGAAGAGAGGCGTGCCTGGGCGAGGCCACGCCGGTAGCAGCCAATGAGCTACCGTGCTACAAGATTCAAATGTATAGGGCTACTGTATATATTGAGATGTATCACCGCTATTACCTCATGCTCCACCGGACCATCATGCAATAAACCTGTGTTAAGCCA
This sequence comes from Bradypodion pumilum, assembly GCA_035047305.1. Lineage (NCBI taxonomy): Eukaryota > Metazoa > Chordata > Lepidosauria > Squamata > Chamaeleonidae > Bradypodion > Bradypodion pumilum. The sequence goes on along the minus strand of JAWDJD010000006.1, from coordinate 17,205,546 downwards.
ACCCTTCGGCTGTTCTGTTGTCTTTGGTCCCATACACTAAATTGGCGACGAAGGTGGGATAATGGCTGCCCACGGGACCAAGACATGCGCCGGCTACGAGATCAGGAAGCCGGGGGACTTGGAGCTGTTTGAGATAGACTTCAATGGAGCGCTGGTGGAGCTCGAAGTCTCAGATGAGGCCAAGAAGAGGGCCATCTTCGTCCGCATGCTCGGACACGAGACCAAGAGGACCTTGGTGGACCTGATCGCGCCGAGGAGGGTGAGCGACTTCAAGGCCACAGAGCTCCTGGCGGCGCTGCGCACCCACCTCCGGCCCGCGATAGCGATGTTCCCCGCTCGGAGCGCGTTCTGGAGGCGAGTCCAGGCGCCCGGGGAATCGGTCGCTGAGTTCGCCGCGGCCCTGCGGCTGGCCGCCGGCCCATGCAAGTGGGAGACCCCAGAAGTCACCCTCCGGGACTGCCTGCTCTGCGGTCTGAGGGATACCGAGACTCAGCGCGCGCTGATGAAAAAGGAGCCGCCTCCCACGTGGCAACAAGTCCTCGACACGGCACAGGCCGCGGAGGCCACGACTGCCGGGGTGCAAGAGCTTCAGGACTGGCGCCCGAAACCCGCCAAGGCAGAGAGCTCGGTGCGCGCGGCCCGGCGAGTGTCGAACTCGTCCGCGGAGAGCGGCGACGACGAGGACGTCCGGAGGGTCCACAGAGAGGGCTGGCGCTGCGACGGCTGCGGCGCCGCCCATGCCCGCGCCAAATGCCCATTCCGCAAGGCCGAGTGCCACAACTGCGGCCGGCGCGGGCACATCGCCAAGGTCTGCCGGAAACGGCGCGAGGCCAAGAGGAGTTCCCCAGACCGCTCGGCGAGGCAGGACCGCACCACGAGGCCAAAGGACGGCACCCGGACCACGAGGACGCGGGACGGAGTAGGGCGCATCTCCGACGACAGCGAGGACGACGCTCCGGTTTGCAGCGTTTCCACGGAGCACCCCCGTTACTTCGTTGAGGTAGTAATACAAGGGGCCCCTGTTAGGATGGAGGTGGACTCGGGTTCTTCATACTCTATCATTTCCCAGGGAGAGTTCATGAAAATTGCCCCCCGCGTGTGGCCCAAGCTCAAAGCGTTGAGGGCCACACTGAAGGACGTGCAAGGGAACCGCATCCCAGTGTTGGGGGTTGGGAAGTTCCAGGTCCAGTTTAAAAAGCACACCGCAACGCTTCCCCTAGTCGTCCTCAAGGGAGGTAAATGCAGCCTCCTCGGGACTCAATGGTTCCAGCCCCTGGGGCTGTTCATTGGGGGGGTGCACGCCGTGGGAGCACACGCCGCCGGGACTGATCCAATACAGAGCGTGTGCAACGCGCACCCCGAGGTTTTCAAAAAGGGGCTCGGAAAATTCAAGGGCCCCCCAGTGACTTTCGACCTGGACCCTGGAGTACGTCCAATCAGACTTAAACCGTGCAGAGTGCCCTTCGCACTAAAGGACAAAATAGAGGCGGAGTTGGACAAATTGGTGGGCCAGGGGATTCTTGTCCCTGTTGATTCTGCGGAGTGGGAAACTCCAATTGTAACAGCGCTCAAGGCCAACGGGGAGGTCCGCATATGCGCTGATTACAAGTGCACCATCAATAAGGCGATCCGCCCTAATGCGTATCCGGTGCCGGTAGTCAGCCACTTGTTGGCCAGGTTACACGGGGGGAGGTGTTTCGCTAAACTCGACCTGGCCCAAGCCTACCAGCAACTCCCGGTGACCCCCGCCGCAGCTGCTGCGCAGACCATAGTCACCCACAAAGGGGCGTTCCAGGTATCGCGCCTCCAATTCGGCGTGAATTCGGCGCCCGGGATCTTCCAGTCACTCGTGGAACGCCTCCTGAAGGGGTTAGAGGGGGTGTTACCCTACTTTGATGACGTATTGATTACAGGGGGGAGCCGGGCCGAATTAGCAATAAGGTTGGGAAAGGTCCTGGCAATATTCGAAAAGGCGGGGTTGCGGTTGCGGAAAGACAAATGCGTTTTCTTCGCAACTGAGGTTGAGTTCCTAGGGTTCCGTATTAGTCCCGAGGGAATAAGGCCATCCCAATCCAAGGTGGCCGCCATCAAGAAGGCCCCTCGCCCCACCTCCAAGCCCGAGTTGCAGTCGTTCCTTGGACTGCTCAACTTTTACCACTCCTTCCTTCCGCGGAAGGCAGCAGTGGCGGAACCGCTACACAAATTGTTAAAAAAGGACGGGGCATGGAAGTGGGGCGACGACCAGGAGATGGCTTTCAATGACCTGAAGCGACTCCTGGCATCAGATGCGGTGCTGACCCATTTCAATCCCAAACGCCCAGTGGTCCTGATATGCGATGCATCCCCGGTGGGGGTGGGGGCGGTGTTATGCCACGTACTGGAGAACGGGAGGGAGGCCCCGATAGCGTTCTACTCTAGGTCCTTGTCCCAAGCGGAGAGAAACTATGCCCAGACAGACAGGGAAGCACTAGCGATAATTGCGGGGACCAAGAAATTTCATGATTTTGTGTACGGCCGCCCCTTCACCATAGTGACTGACCATAAGCCCTTGCTAGGCATTTTCACCGCAGATAAGCCCACACCCCAAATCCTGTCCCCGAGGATGCTCAGGTGGGCCATTTTTCTCAACGCGTATCAGCACGCGTTGGTATACCGGCCCAGGAAGGAGATCAGCCATGCGGATGCCCTGTCGAGGTCCCCCATTCCCCGGGATTGCTGCCACGTGGGCGAGGAAGAGAGGGACCACCAGGTCTTAATGATAGAGGTCCTAGACTCCCCTCCAGTAGTACCGGCCGACATCGCCAAAGCGACCGGCAAGGACAAAACGCTGGCTACAGTTTGCTCCTGGGTACAGAAAGGGTGGCCCGCGTCTTCCCCTGCAGCGGAATTCGACACATTTTTCAAAAAGAAACTAGAGTTGTCCCTAGAGAGGGGTTGCCTTTTGTGGGGACAGCGGGTAGTGATCCCCACGTCTCTCCGGCCGAGGGTGCTTAAACTGCTGCACGTCAGCCACCCGGGGATCGTCCGCTCTAAGGCACTAGCCCGCAGTTACTTTTGGTGGCCCCAGCTAGACGCCGACATCGAACACATGGTCGGCACTTGCGAAGCGTGCCAAAGCTCCAGGCCAGAAGAGGCTCGCTTGCCACATAGGGAGTGGGACGCAGCAAGGGGGCCCTGGTCCCGGATACACGTAGACTTTGCTGGCCCGTTCAGGGGAACACTTTTCCTCCTTGTGGTGGACGCGTTCTCCAAGTGGTTGGAGGTCATTCCAGTCTCGAGCACCTCCTCGGCCACAACAATTAAACAGTTACGGAGGGTCTTTTCCACGTTCGGTTTACCCGACACCCTCGTCAGCGATAACGCTAGCTGTTTCACGTCCGCCGAGTTCGGGGCATTCATTGATCGCAACGCCATTCGGCACGTCACCTCCGCCCCCTTTCACCCGGCCACCAACGGCCAAGTAGAGCGCCTCGTGCGCACCACAAAAGATGCGCTGCGGCGCATGGGCCCCGGAGACCTCGACCTGCAATTGTGCCAATTCCTGCTAAGGTACAGGGTCACCCCATTGGCGTCAGGGTACTCCCCCGCGGAGCTGTTAATGCGCAGGAAGCTGGCCACGGTAATCTCCAAGCTAGACCCCACGAGTGTAGAGGACAAAGGGCGGAACATAGGGGTGGAACCCGCAAAGAGTTTCAGCGTAGGCGCCCCGGTGCATTGCAGGAACTACGCCAACGCGGGGCCAGCCTGGGTGCCGGGCACCGTAATAGAACAAACCGGCCCCGTCTCATACCGCGTGGAGACCAGTACAGGCCTCCTGTGGAGGCGACACGTGGACCAACTCAGGCGCAGGGTCCCCGGAGAGCAGGACGAAGACGAAAATAGCCACGAATCAGCGTTAGGGTACTCCCCCACCCGTTTAGCCCAAGGGGGAGGAAAAGGGGGACATGGGTCCCCACCAAGGGGGGAGGAAAGGGAATCGATCCTCACAGATCTTTTGCGGGAGTTCGCGGCAGAAAGGAAGAGCCCCGACCTCACACATACCCCTCGGGAGCTTCCCCGAAACACAGATGCCCCTAGAAGTTTAGACGTTGATTTACAGTACCAGGGGGAGTTAGCGGAGTGGTCCCCCACCCGTCCTAGCGAAAAGAGGGGTTTCAGTTCAGCCCCTGGTACTTCCAGTCCCAGTAGCCCCTGTGAGTTAGAATGCAACATAGCGCCAATTTCCCGGAGACCGACACCCCCAAGACAGGAGGCAACAGCGAGTCCGCCCACCACAGTCTCAAGGTCCCCCGAGCGGGGAACAGAAGGTAGCAGAACCACAAGGGCGACCTCATCGGTTCCGCGGTTCACAATAGGAGGGTCCCCGGGGTCCGAGAGCAACAGGCAGGGGTTCACCTCCCAACTGTTCATTCCATTCCCATCCCCGGGCGCAAGGCAGGCACGGACGCCCCACAGAGCCACTAACGAATCCCCGTTTCCCGTTGCAGGACAAGTACCCGCGGAGTCAGGGATCACAGGCTCTCCAGCACTAGGTCAGGCGCAAGCACGCCCCAAGCGCACGTGCGGCAAGCCACAATGGTTGCGGGACTTCATCCCATCCTAGGGGGGAGGGATGTTATGTATGTATGTTTGCATGTTCATTGTACTGTAAAAGCAAGAATGTAACCACTCCAAATACAAGGTATCTCAGCTGTAAAGGAACGCGAGCAGGCAGCCCATAGAGGGCAGCTGCGAGCGTTCAGTCTCACATGGTTCACATTGCTCAATCACGGACAGCCGCGGGAAAACCTTCCCCGCATTCAGCAGCAGGAGAAAGATCTGCATTCAGCAGCAGGAGAAAGATCTGCATTCAGCAGCAGGAAGAGAGGCGTGCCTGGGCGAGGCCACGCCGGTAGCAGCCAATGAGCTACCGTGCTACAAGATTCAAATGTATAGGGCTACTGTATATATTGAGATGTATCACCGCTATTACCTCATGCTCCACCGGACCATCATGCAATAAACCTGTGTTAAGCCAACCCTTCGGCTGTTCTGTTGTCTTTGGTCCCATACACTAAAGGCACGCAGGCATAGCCCAGGTTGCCTTGGAAGGGAATGGAGCAGCGTTTTGCCCCTTCCCTTCCAAGGTGAGCAGGGTGGGTGCAGGGGATTAACCCGGGTCACCTTGGAAGGCAAGGCGAGCAGGGTGAGTGTGCGGGCTGAGCCTGGCTCACCTTGGAAGGGAAGGGGCGGAAGTGCTTCGCCCTTTCCCTTCCAAGGTGAGCAGGGTGGGCGCGCAGGCTTAGCCCGGCTCACCTTGGACTGGAAGGGGGTAGCGCAAGGGGACTTCTGGAGATCTCTGCCCCAAAGCCGGCAGGGCTGGTCTTAAGCCCTGTGGGCTTTGGGGCGGAGATCAACACCGGGGAATTTGAGGAACACTTTTGCATCGCACAACGTTATCTTAACGTTGTGTGGTGCAAAAGTGTTCCTCAAATTCCCGGACATCCGATTTTAGCGTTGTCTGATGCACTCGTTATCCGAAGTATTACTGTATCTGTATTTCCATCAATGTTCACCCACTCTCTGGCCAAATCCACATGTGAGGTGTGACACATATCCTCCTTCTGAAAGGCAATTAAGCATTTCAGTTCTACTCAGAATTCTAAAAGATGCTCACCACTACCTAGCATGGGATCTATGATTATGCATGGTATGTCTGGCATTCTTCAGTTCACTTTAAAGAGGCAAAAAAAAAAGGTGGGGTGGGGGGTTAAGTAACTGTGAGTTATATCAATGTGTAGTTGCTTCCTTGGATGATGTATTGTGGCATGATTCATCAGGACTTTGCTGCAATGTATATTTGTTGTTTTTTGGCAACATCCGTGATAATACAGGACATTAAGCGTGCTGGCAAAAAGTTATAAATGGGTGGTGCAGAAATGAAGATGGGTGAGCCAAGATGAGACGAGGGGAGGCTGCTGGAAATATAGCTACAAGGTCTCCTGGAAAAATATGTAGAGCCTGGTTTGAACAGATACTGTGATTTTGTTAGAATTCAATGAGGACGTTAGCTGAGGAAAGGAACACACAATTTAGATGGAGAAAGGCAGGTTATCTGGATTTCTGTTTTCCCTCTTTTTATTTTTCTTCCATAATGGAGTTTAAGATGGTACACATAATGTTCTTAGATGATTTCTCAGTGAGGCACTGACCAGATGTAAAGTAAAGGTTGCCCTTGCTCGAAAGCCAGTCATATCTGACTCTAGGGTTCAGTACTCATCTCTGTTTATAGCCAAAGAGCCAGTGCTGTCTGCGTCTGCAGACGTTTCCATGGACATGTGGCAGGCATGCCTCAACACCTGAGTGCACAGAATGCTGTTTACCTTCCCACCGAAGTGGTCCCTATTTATCTACAGTACTTGCAATTTCTTGCTTTTGAACTGCTAGGTTGACAGGAGCTGGGGCAAAGAAGGGAGCTCACTCCCTTGTGCATTACTTGGGAATCAAGCTCCGACCTTCCAGTCATTGAGTTCAGCTTCTTAACCTCTTGAGACACCACAATCCCTGATGTAGACCAGATGTAGACCAAGTTAAATTCTGGAGGGCTATGAAATCAAATGCTGTCAAATTATGTTGTGCATGTTAAGGGTGTTGGGATTGGAAGAAATGTTCTATTCTAAGTTACCCAGGCTCTTTGAATAAGAAAATGAATGTTTGTTTGCTTTTAAAGGTTGTACTTTCAGTCATGATTAATAATGAATTGATTTTTTTTGCCTCTTTGATGTGCTATGTTTAATGTCTGCTGTTTTTTGGAAGTAGTATATGCAAAAGCACACTAAAACTGCTATCTGACTAGAGAATGTTTGAAAACTGTTTTCCCTTTCCTAGGTTAGATTTTTTTAATGAGTAATATATACAAGGAATAGTAATTGGTTCTTATCCCTGGGGATTTAAATAAGTATCACATTTTATAAAATGTATGAGTGCTGAGCAAAGTGTTTGAGCATGTAGTGGCAACCTGAATTCCAAAGTTTCTGGATGAAATTAATTATTTAGATCCACTGAAGTCTGGTTTCCAGCCTGTAACTCCAATTGACACTGACTAATGATATCCCTAGATTTCTCAGTAACTTTTCCCGCTAACAGCAAAGGTATCCTTATTGTTTGCTTTTCATGTGAAAAAATGAAGGAAAAATATGCTGGAAAAGAGGAATACACAGATGCCAAGAACTTTTTAAATCAATTTATGACATAACAGACCATAATCTTGACAAGGATTCCATTGTAAGTTCTTTATTGTAGCTAATACATCAAATCCATGTCTTGTCTCTTCTTTTACCCTCCTCTGAAAATACCCAAAGGAGTATGGCATGAAAGGATTAGTCCTTACCTATTTCTCACCTTTTCGCAGTTGACAGCCACCACGTGGCATCTTTCCTGCTGCTTTTCATCTAACACAGGATGAAGACTTACATAGTTGTTTTTTTTAAAAATCTATATCTTTAGCCATCAGAAAAAATGGGGCCAGATGCAAGGAAACAAATGTTGCAAAAAGTGGAGAAAGCAAAAGTTGAAGAGAAACTATCTGCAGAAAGGTAGGACCAAGGTGTAAGAATAGCATTCAATAACAATTGTATACAAACATGTGTGTCTGGCCGGTCATCACGCTATGGTAATGGAGTAGATCGTTCAGCTGACGACTCAATGGCAAGTGTTGGGTGATGGTAAATAACCTGGTGGTCCCCTCAGTGGAGGAAATGTCACTGGAAACCATCATATTGGGCCTAACGGCAAAATGAGTGGAGGAGGAACCACTTCACTACTCTGATTCCCAACAATTATGCCAAATGGACTGGCTGTGAAGGTACACCTTGAAGGTTGCAGCAGTCCATTGCAGTCTTGGTGTTAAATCCTGCATGTCTCTTTTCATACACGCTGCAGGAGATCGCTCTGTGATCATAGCATGTGGGTCACTTCATGGCAAGCTGGGATTCACCTTAAACAAATTCACCCCAATGGCATTTTCCCTGGATATACTCGGATATGAGTTGCAGCTGATGAATAAAAACATAGACTGTTCAAAGAAATTCTCTCTCTCTCTCTCTCTCTCTCTCTATCTATCTATCTATCGAGATAGATAGTATTTGTGCATATTGGTTTTAAGCTTGAAAGATACTTGTACATTTTTAAAAATATACTAGATTCTATTAGTTATTAGCTGATTAGCTTGCTAATGGGCCATTTTGTCAAAGGCTTTGCTGGTCAAGATATAGAACAGCTACAGCATTTCCACTATTAAAAAACAAATTTCTCTACATAGAAACACAGGAAAATCAGTTTACGATATATACTCGAATATAAGATGGGGTTTTTAGCCTTAAAAATGAAGTCCAAAAAGTAGACTTGGCTTATACAAGGGTTAACAACCACAAGGGTCTAAAATATGTTTTTTTGAGTTATTTAGCAGTTTAAAACTAAGCTTCGTCACTTCTGCAGCAAGACATCTAAGAGGCGCAATTGCACAATTGGCCACAATAGGGCGTAAATCACGATTTTCCATAAGAATTCATTGAACATTAATCTTAATGCGCAAGCATGCGGGCGTTACAACTCTGTGCCAGATGCCCAACGTCACAAATGACCGCCTAACAATGGCACCCACGCACGGTAAAATGGCACCCATGCAACAAACGGAGAGCCACAAGCAGGACCTGCATGGGGCCCCTTCCCAGCCATGAGAGCACCACCACCATGCGCCCGGCAAAACCAACAGCTCCTGCTGGCCACCAGCCATTTCCTCAGGCCGCGGCCTGACGTCTCCACTGCCTCATGCCTTCGGCCATGCACCAGGCCTCATGCGCCACCCAGACCAAGGTGTCAGGCCCAGACAGCGCCGGTAACAACATCCCCCACCCCCTGCACATGAGGTAAGCTTGGCGCAGGAGATGGCCCCCTTTTCTCCCCAGCCTGGCGTCAGTCCCGCCCAGACGAAGGATGGACACCTCTGCTAGTTTCTTCTATTCTGAAGTTTGTTTTCAAGTAATTCCTATGGAAAACCGCAGATGGAGAAATAAGCTCTACAATGCAGTCACGTTCCCCTTCCAAACTGTTGTGGAAAAAGAAAGGATTTAATTTACCTTCAAGTCTTGGTTCCTGCTCTGGCCAAGATGGAGGAGAAAGCCATGCTTCTTGCTTGCAGGGGAAGTAAGAGGCTAGGCTAGAGCAACACTTCCTGCCTCCATACAATTGACCTGCCCACCCACTTCCCCTGCAGTGCCATCACTGGTTGGGTGGTGCAAATGCAGTAAAAATATTGCACCTAATTAATTAATTTTACTATATTTTCATGTATTTTACTTATTGAAACTCACTAGCAGCTGCTGCATTTCCCACTCTTGGCTTATACAGGGGCCAATTTATTTTCCTGGGTTTTTAGGTCAATATTAGGTACCTCAGCTTATATTCGTGTCAGCTTATACTCGAGTATATACGGTATTTGCTCCATCAAGAGCATCTGCATTAATATAATTGGGACAAAAAAGAAAAGGAACATGGTAGTTGGAGTCTGATACAGACTGGCCAATGAGAAGATGTGGATGAAACCTTTGAAAAATAAATTGCAATGTCAAAACTATATGACATAGTAATGTCACAGGAATTCTGCCAAATATGGCTCTTCAAGAAATTCCTACCATTTGTGGCATGTACCTTTCTAGAGGAAAATTACACCATTTGTGGCATATAGAATCTAGAGCTATCTTTGGCTTGATATAACCAATAATGACTTAGTGTAAATAATGGCAGCAGGAGGTGACCATCTTCTGCTTGAGTTCTTGATTTCAAAGGAAACAAAATCAGAGCATAGCTGTACATATGTGTTGGACTATAGAAAATCCTATTTTAATAAACTCAGAACAATGATAGTTAAAGTCAAGTGGCAGGAGATTCTGACAAAAAAAGGAGTCCAAGATGGGTGGGAGGTTTCTAAAGAAGGAAATTCTAAATGCACAACTACAATTTGAACAAGAGAAAAAGACAGCAGACACACAAAAAGATAAATATGGCTTCACGAAAAGCTCTGAGTGGACCTAAAAATAAGGACATATATAAGAAGTGGAAGGAAGGCCAGGCTACAAGGGAAGAGTACAGACTTTTATCCATGTGATCAATTGTTTCATTCTCCAAAACAGGAGTTCTCAACCTTTTAAAGCCGGGGGCTGGGTCATGCTCCTTCAGACAGCTTTTGGGTCCGGATGGCCATTTTGCCCTTCGTCCACCACATGACACTTCAGGGTGTGGGTGAGGTGGTGGGCCACATGAAATGGTTCCATGGGCCGCATCCGGCCCACAGGCCACAGGTTGAGCATTCCTGCTCCAAAAAGATGTGTGTGTGGAGGGACAAGTTTGAATCCCATCTCACTCAATCTAAATTGATTTGCAAGGGATTTACTAAGCAGGAACTTCCTTTGTCAGTCCAGGCTTATGAGTTTCTTTCGGAGATCACTCCAAAATTGACAGAGCAGGTACCCCAGAACAGGCTGCTGAATTTGGATTAAAACAGAATATCCAAGGTACTGTCAGCTAAATCTTTGTCTTTGGATCAAGTGATAATTTTTTAATTTTAGGGCACATCATTTACCCGCAAAACAAAAAGAAAATCAGAAGATGAAAGAGGATTTAGCGAAAGCTCAGGTAATAAATAAAAGCGAACTAGTTTTGTAACTAGTTAGAGCTCTCTGAACTTCTCTTCTTTTCAACTCCTAGAAATCTTTAAAATGTAATATGACACTTATCCTGAAAAACAAATAGGTCAGAAGCTACAATTCTTAAAATAAGCCCATTTTTAACTAACCCAGCTCTTCTTCCTTGTCTGCAAAAGTATGGAATTAAGTATTAGTTATTTACTATTTTGTTTTGTGTCAATTAGCCAAAAATAGCCTTGTGCTCATCATTTTTCCATCAGGATTTTGGCCTTTATATTTAAACGTTAATTTCTTCTTTGTGGTCTCTGACTCACACACATGGTTTTGTTCTGCACATGCATGGTGACTTCAGAATCTTCCAGAGCTGAAAAATAGATACCATTAGGACAACCTCCTCCCGTCATTCATGGGTGCATTGCTTCAGTGGTCTTCTCAGTTCTTTTTTTACTGCCATTTCTAAAAAGTTTGCTGAGATTACTATTCGGGACAAATTAGTGAGCAAGGCACCTCATCTGTTTTTGTCTCTACACCAGAATATGAAATAAGTGACATTAATCCTTTGTTACCTTCAGAGGATTACAAGACTTACTCCGATCTTGTTCATCACTTGTCCAGTTCCTTTAATCTTGATATATACACAGACCACCGGCCCCTTGATCTGACTCTCCGTATGATTAAATTAATAAGAATACATTTCCCCCTGTCTATATTGGTACACTACAATCATTGCTCAATTTGGCAAAATTGTCCTGGACCAAGCCATCATTCTCTACTACTTTTCCACTCCACCCCCCCCCCCACACACACACAAGACAAACTCCAATGTGGGATTAAAATGGGCCAGTTTATTAACTTTAACAAGATATCATTTTTTTGCTACCAGGTGGTCCTGTCCCTGTCCATACTCATTCTACTAGAGGCTTATCCACCTCTACTGTCTTCTTTCACAGTGTATAAATACACATATTAGTAAATATGCCACTTGGTCCCAACCATTTATTTTTGTACAGCATTACCATCTTGATTTTAGAGCAGAACAAAATGCAGCCTTTGGAGAGGCAATAATTTCTTCATTGTTTCAGTAACATCCCATCATCCAGTAAGGTAGCCTGCTAATCACTCAACTGGTTTACTTATCTGTAACTTGTTCTTTGAGTGGTCATCTGTGAATTTGTTCAACCCTCTCATCCACCATACACCTGTCACTGTCCTTCACGGTATGTTACAGTGGCAGATGGAAGGAATTGAGAGACTGTTGGAGTTGCATTCATGCACAATGGGAAGGGGTTGTTATAGTTGTATATTTTTCAGCTTTGGAAGATTCTTAAGTTTCCATTTCTGTGTAGAACAAACTTGTGTATATGAATTCCCAGATGACCACTCACAGAACCATCTTAAAGCTAAGTGACCTATTTGTCATAGTGAACAAGCCTTGTTTTCTAAGGCAGCAGTATGCAACCAGGAGGGCCTTAGGGCCAAAATACATCTTAGCCAAGCCTCATAGGCCATACTGTGCTCAGACAAATTTCATTTTTTGGTTTTTTGGGAGATGAAGCTATCAAAGGAGACAGAAGGGGCCCTGAACTAAAAAGTACTACTGCCGAAAGTATCCAGAAACAGGAGCTGACCCTTTATGCTTAAATTAAAAAAAAACAACAACTTTGGAACAGAAAGGTTTGAAGGTCAACTTAGTTTGCAAGAAAGCTAATGGATGGTGCATGGGATCCACATCTGTTCAAGGCCCTGGTGCTTTTCCTTTTACCAATTAGAACATTTCCTCTTGAACAGGGGCCGGACCACGCCCCCTCAGACAGCTGAGCAAGCCAGACTGGTGGTTCCCCCTGCTGTAAACGCTGCTATAAAACACATCCACAGCTGTCATAAATGTGTTTACAACAGCCACGGGCACATTTATGGCTGTTAAAAATGCATCCACTTCCACTTCCAGTAAGAACTTCTGCTCTTGGATATAATAGGAAAGCTTGTAACATTATACATCTCTTCTACTGAGCAGGAAATTCATTTACAAAGAGTGTGTCTTAGATTTTACAGTTTGAATATATTTTAAAAAGTGAAAGAATATTAATTTTTAAAAATGTCTAAAACTTTGATATTATAGGAAAACATTAAGTCACTTGAAAATGAAAAGAAAATGCTTGAAGAAAAACTTCAGAAAGCATTAGAGGTATTATACCACTCTGATATATTTAGATATTGTAAAAATGTTAAACTGAAATATATTTGCATACTTAGGTTAAATTATAGTATCACCACCACTACCACCACTACTACTTCTACTACTACTATTACCCCATCGGATGTTGAGGGAGATGCAAGGTTCTTGTTCTGGCACGTTTAGTGGCCTCCAGTTGTGTTATTTGGTGTTCATGCATATAGTCCATGTCCCTTGAATTTCAAAGGATTGGGTCCAGTTCCTCAGTAGCCTCTGACCCAATTATCCATGTGAGTTCCTATCCCATGACCCTTTCCTCCTCTTCTTCCCTTCCTTTCTCCCTGCCAAATATCTACTAGTATTGGCCCCTGCCTCCTTGCCCAACTTGGTTCCTATCTCCTACTTCTGCCTCATCTCTACCCTGGGGCTGGGCAGAGGATCAGTTGTTGCAACTCCTAAGAGCTATCTAGAGAAAGTGGGGGCAAAGGTAAAAGGTTCAGTCCTCATACATTCCCTTCTTCTGAGGCAACCTGGGATTGTACAGCTTGCCAAGATTGTACAGGTTTCATCTTTTCCTGTAATGAACAGTGAGGAATTGAGCGGCACATGTACTGCACATGTATAGATTGTGCTTCACATGATATAAAGATAAATTTTATTTATTTATTTATTTCAATTTTTATACCGCCCACTTGGCCAAGGCCAACTCAGGGCGGTTCACAGCATAATAAAAACATAATTAAAAACATAGTTAAAACTGCTTTAAAAAACTACCCACCCACTCACTAAAAAGGGTGCAGGGGCCGAGGGTGCTGGGATTCGCTATACCAGCCACCCCATGGAAGTCACCCCTCCACCTGCACCCCATACTTAGCCTGCCAGCCAGGTTTTAAGTTCTTTCATGAAGGGCAACAATTCCATCTGGAGACGTAACTCTGTTGGTAAGAGGTTCCAGAGAGCCGGTGTGGACATGGAGAAGGCCCTCCTCCTTGTGCTGGAGAGGCAAGCCCCTCTAGCGGATGGTACAATGAGAGAGCCCCTCCGGTCCGCTCTGGTTGGGCGGACAGATGTCCTTAGGGTGATGCGGTCTCTTAGGTAACCTGGCCCACTACCATGTAGGGCTTTAAAGGTCAAAACCAGCACCTTGAATTGCACCCGGAGGCAAACTGGTAACCAGTGCAGCTCCCGGAGCATAGGCGAGTCATGAGCATAATGCCTGCATCCCATCACTACCCGAGCCCCCGCGTTCTGGACCAGCTGCAGCCTCTGAATGGTCAACAAGGGTAGCCCCATGTAGAGCGCATTACAATAATCAAGTCTGGAGGTGACCAGAGCATGTGTGACCATGAGCAAGGAATCCCTATCCAGGAGCAGGTGCAACTGGTGAATTACACGAAGTTGTGCAAAGGCCCTCCTGGTCACGGCCGCCACCTGCTCTTCCAGCAGCAATTTAAGTTGTTAATTTAAGTTAATTTAAGTTGTTTTAAAAAATAGGAGGCTGCGAGAGCAAAGAGTCATCTTGCTGAAGTACCACCAACTATTCCAGACTTTCAGTTTACTTATACAGCAGCTGTGGAAGATGAGAAAGATATGCCAAAGAAAAGCAAAAAGGCAAAATCTAAAAGCAAAGGAGAAGATCGAACAGATTTGAAACCACCGTCTCCTAGTGGAGCTGACAAAACGATGCCTAAACTACAAAAAGACACAGGAAAAGCAGGTGAAACCCAGGACCTTTTCACAACACCATCATTGAAGGATATTAAGCAGAAGAGAACATTGTCAACTCTTGAAACACAACCAAGTGATGTTCAAGAGATCACATCAGAAATAACCGACAAAAAGGAAGAGTCAAAGAAAAGTAAAAAAAAGACAGAGGTAAAAATCGGAGATAGTAAGCAATGATTATTATTTTCATTTTAAAAATGTAGACTATTTTTGAATGAAACATCTTTTACATGTTTATGTTAATATTCTAGCTCTTTTTCTTAAGTGAGGCTGACTAGACATTTCATTAGGTTCATGCAAAACTTAAGCAGATGAAACCTGTTAAATGGAATGTTTATACCCATGATTCCCAATGTAGGGCACACATGCCTCAGGAGGGCATTTTGATTTTTAAGGGGGGCAATTCGAGAATGAGTTATTAACAGTGAATTTTAAATTAATGGCCTTTTAGGCTTCCTCCATGTGAATAGGAGTTCACTTTTTGAATAACAAGAATTATATATCTCTGGGGTGGGTATCAGGATTTTATTGATGCTTAGGTGGGGAATGACAAAAAAGAGGTTGGGATGGGAACCACTGGTTTAGACTAATACCAGCCACAAAGTCAAATGTGGATACATCACAAAATCTAAACTGAACAAGATGTTCAGAAGATCACTATGATGTGCCAGGATATTTATAGAAACCCTATCACCTCACTTGTGCTCCAAATGCAGCATACTTTTATCTGAAACTGTTTTATTATAACTACAAACTTGGGCAGTAATATAGCAAGATCTATTTTACAGAACACTTGAGGAAGTCATGTACACATGCACGCACATGCACACACATGCACGCACGCACGCACACACACGCACGCATGCATGCACGCACGCACATGCACACACACACACACACACACAAAACACACACACACACACATCACTCCAAATTACTTTTCAGACTGCAAAGACTCCACTTACATCCATGCATCAGTTATCCTTATGAGATGACTGAAATCCCAAAACCTGTGGCACTGAATTTCTCTGAGGAGACAACACCAATTATTACAAGGTTAATCTAAAACAGCTTTTAAAATGATTTTTGTCACAATCATAATAAATGAATGAAATAAAATGTAAGCAAAATAAAGTTTTCCATCTAGTTTGTTTACAGATTTTTGATTATGTTTTCCTTCAAGGTTGATTCAAAAAGTGTGGCAAAATCTAAGGAAAGTGCAGAAAGCAAGAAACAACGCGCAATAACAAAAGGGTAGGCATAGTTGGAATTTCAAAGTGTGATATTAAAATTATATTAATATATTTCTGAATAGGCATTTGTGATTGTTCTATCCTATGTTGTGAAATTGTGTATCAAAAGTTCTCCTTCGTGTATTCTATGAATCCACACTTTTGGGTTCTGCGCCTGTGCAAAGCTGTTACCGGAGCTTTCAAGCTGATTGGATAAAAGTTTGAATGTTAGGGCCGCCCACCGTACCGCCCACTCTTTGGTGCCATTTCACGCTCTTTCCTCAGTTCTCTTCTTTCCACCTCAACAGCAGGAGACCATTGAGAGCTCTCTTTAATTTTACTGTCAATTCTTCGGAAAAGACTTGCTTCATTCTCAATTTTTCACTTTGTGATCTTGTCCTTAGGGCAGGAACACCTACCTCAGAGCTGTTCCTCCTTGTGGGGCAGCAGTTCCTGGTATTTTCCTCAATTTTTACCTCAGGGTTGCTTCCTTGTGGGGGAAGCAGCTACTTTCCCTTTGGGAACAACCTAAATTTTTCTCAGTGGCTTGTCCCTTGTGGGTTGGGGCAGTGTCTATCTACAATTTTTCTTGCTTGTCAGTCTTTTCTTTGAGAAGGACGGGCATCCCAGCTATTTACTTGTTTCATGGGCATTTGGACTGTTTCTCCTTTACTGTGAGGTAAATATTTGATGGCATCAGCTGCCTTTAAGTGTTGGAAGGGTTGGGGGTGGGCAAAAAGCACTTCACCCTTCCCTTCCATGGCGAGCAGGGTCTGTGCATGGACTTAGCCCTGCTCGCCTTGGAAGGGAAGGGGGGGGGGCGAAAAAGCACTTCACCCTTTCCCTTCCAAGGTGAGCAGGGTGGGTACGCAAGCTTATCTTGGGTTGCCTTGGAAGGGAAGGGGTGAAAAAGCAAGGTGGGCGTGCAGGCTTAGCCCTGCTCGCCTAGGAAGGGAAGTAGGAAAAAACCCACTTCACCCCTTCCCTTCCATGGCGAGCAGGGTGGTGGCACGGGCTTAGCTGGTTCCCTTCCAGGACAAGCTGCGGGTGCACCCGCACTCACCTGCTCTCACCCACAGCCCATCCTGGAAGGGAAGGGGCTGAGCGCCCAGCTGGTTCTCTTCCAGGACGAGCTGCAGGTGCACCCGCACTCACCCACAGCCTGTCATGGAAGGGAAGGGGCAGAGTGCTCAGCTGGTTCCCTTCCATGACGAGATGTGGGTACACCCACACTCACCCTCAGCCCGTCATGGAAGGGGCTGAGCGCTTGGCCCCTTCCCTTCCAGGATAAGCCTCGTCTGGGGCTGAGCGGGTCATCTGCCTCTTTGGAAAAGGAACCAGGGATCGGAGCATCCAATGCCCAGTTCACTTTCCGAGGAGGCAGGCAAGAGGAGATCCAAGCCCCAATGCCAGCAGGGCTGCTGTCTGCCTGGGAAGCGCCTTCCCAGGAAGAGAACAGCCTTGTGGGCTTTGGTGGTGCCCTTGCTGTTTCAAGGCAAACCTTGAAACAGCGAGGACACCTTGGAGATCTCTACCCCAAAGTCAACAGGGCTGGTCTCCCCCTGGGAAGGTGCTTCCCAGGCAGAAAGCAGCCCTGCCGACTTGGGGGCAGAGATCTCCGGAGGAAATCTGGGGGAAAATGGATTCACCACACAATGTTAACGTTGTGTGATGCAAATTTCTCCCAGATTTCCCAACGTTATCCGGTTTTAACTTTGTGTGGTGCAAACGTTAACCGAGGTATTACAGTAATCATCTCAAGGCTTATCTGATGGAGATGGTGCTTTCTCTGGCCATGGCTTCTTAGGCCTCTCAGCTTCCCGCCAAAACTCCAGCACCCAAGATGGCCACCATAGAGGGAGAGGGATCAAAGATGGCTGAGGTGAGGAAGAAGAAGGACAAGATGGGAGAGAGAAAAAAGAAATCCAAGAAGGCAGGTCACCATTTTCTGCCTTCCACTCCAAGGCCGACTCGTTCTCCTCATCCATCGGCATCTTTCTCCTCTTCATCTGCTATTTTTCTGCAACATTTATTACTGGAGTCTTCAAACTTTGAAGGACGTTCTTCTTCTGATTCACCATCCAAAACACAACGTATGGCCAGTTCCTCTTCTCCTCTACCCCACCTCATCCGCTGCACCATTCTTCTCCACCTCCCCCACCACTGCCTCTGATCCACTGGGTGTCCATCTCGCCACCAGCTCGATGTGCCCTAGCTACCGTTTCAGTGTCCGTTTCACCACCAATTGGACCAGCTCCGACTACCGTTTTGTCTCCGCTGGCTCCGTCTCAAGCAGTTCAGCTGGACATCTTGCAACCACTTCTTGAGACGGTAGTCAAAAAAATAGGTGATGAACTTTTAGCTGCTGCGACTCAAGCTCGGCAACTTGGTCCCGTGAGTACTTTTGGTGTATGCAAACCAAGACACAGGACACAGCCTCGGGCTGGGTTAACTCAGGTTTATTGCATCGTGGACAGAGGGAACATGAGGTAATGGCGGATCGATAGCTCTTTATATACAGTAGTGATACATTTGAACGTGGTTCCATGGTAGCCCATTGGCTACTGTCTGCGTGACGTCATTGCGGGTCACGCCCTTCTTGTCCAGGTGTAGGTGGTGGCGGGAAAACTTCCCGCGCTGTTGCCTTTGATGAGTTTGGACCAAGGAGCTTGGACGCTCGCTGCTGCCAGCTGGTGGTCATTAGCTCGCGTCCTCTTACAGGGTTCATATGATGCAGCTGAAGGTTACATTGTTGCTATAGGCAAGGTTACATTGGTTCAGATACATTGTGGAAGGTGAAACCATTAGAACACAACACCCCTCCCCCCTAGGACGAGACAAAGTCTCGAGCCCACACTTAAACACACTCCCCCCCCCTAGGAGACAAAGTCTCTCAGCCAAGATGGCTTATTTCGAACACGCTGGGGTCTCGATGCGGGCTGCCTTTCCCCGGGTTTGCTACCTTCTCTTTGTCCCCTGGTTTCCTGTCCTGTAATTGGAGAGGGAGACTCGTTAGTGACGTGCCGCGGCTCCGCGGCGTTGTTGGAAGGTGTGCTCTTTCTTAGGGAGGAACCGGGGGCATTGGGGGCTAACGAAAAACCCCTCTTCTCGCTTGGATGGGTGGGGGAACACTCCTGAAAACCCCCCCGGCTCGCAAAATCAAAGTCAAAATTACATTCGGGGGCAGCGGTCGCGAACTCCTCTCCCCCTTCCCCGGCCTCTGATAGGACTGGTGTATCAAAAGGGTATGAGTCGGGGCCGCTGCTTCTGCCTTCCCCCTTGCTTGGGACTGTTGTCCGCTGCTGTCTCCCCCTTGGGTTAAGCGGGTGGGGGAGAACCCTAACGCTGAATCCTGATGCTGCGCCCCACTGACTGGCCTACTTACTCGGTGCCTCAGTTGGTCTGCGTGCCTCCTCCAGAGGAGGCCGGTGTTAGTCTCGACTCGGTACGACACTGGCCCCGTCTGTTCTACAACCGTCCCTGGTACCCAGGCTGGCCCTGCGCTGGAATAGTTCCTGCAGTGAACAGGGTCGCCGGCGGCGAAACCTTTCGAGACTGCCAACCCTATGTTTTTCCCTTTATCCTCGACTCTCGTCGGGTCTAGCCTGGACAGGATCGTGGTCAGTTTTCGCCGCATCAAGAGCTCTGCCGGCGAGTAGCCTGACGCTAAGGGGGTCACCCTATACGCTAAGAGGAATTGGCATACTTGGTGATTCAGGTCCCCCGGGCCCATGCGCCGCAGCGCATCCTTTGTTGTACGCACCAGCCGTTCCACTTGGCCATTCGTGGCCGGGTGAAACGGCACGGATGTGACATGCCGAATGGCGTTTGCCTCCATGAATGCCCCGAATTCCGCGGAGGTGAAACAACTAGCGTTATCGCTGACTAAAGTATCGGGTAAACCGAACGTGGAAAAGACTCTCCGTAGCTGGCTAATTGTCGTGGCGGAGGACGTGCTCTTTACTGGGATAACCTCCAGCCACTTGGAGAACGCATCCACCACCAGGAGAAACATGGTTCCTCGGAAAGGGCCAGCGAAATCTACGTGCACTCTGGACCATGGTCCCCTTGCTGTGTCCCATTCCCTATGCGGAAGACGGGCCGCCTCTGGTCGGGATCCCTGGCATGCCTCACAAGTGCCGACCATGTGTTCAATGTCCGCGTCCAGCTGTGGCCACCAGAAGTAACTCCGGGCCAGCGCCTTTGAACGAACTATGCCCGGGTGGCTGACGTGCAGCAGTTCGAGCACCCTCGGCCGCAGGGACGTAGGGACCACCACCCGTTGGCCCCACAAAAGGCACCCCCTCTCTAGGGACAACTCTAGCTTTTTCCGAAAGAATGGGTCGAATTCTGTGCTTGGGGACGATGCCGGCCACCCCTTCTGCACCCATGAACTAACTTTCTCTAGCGTTCTGTCCTTGCCTGTCGCCCTAGCAATGTCGGCTGGTACTATTGGGGGTGCGTCTAAAACCTCAATTAGCAACACCTGGCGGTCTCTTTCTACTCTCGCCTTTTGGTCGTCCGAAAAGGGCAAAGGAGATCTCGAAAGTGCATCAGCATGGCTGATCTCCTTTCCGGGCCGGTACTCCAACTCATGTTGGTATGCGTTGAGAAAAATAGCCCATCGCAGCATTCTCGGGGACAGGATCTGCGGCGTGGGCTTGCTTGCCGTGAAAATCCCCAACAGTGGCTTGTGATCAGTCACGATTTTGAACGGGCGGCCATACAAAAAATCGTGAAATTTTTTGGTTCCCGCTACTATTGCTAATGCCTCCCTGTCGGTTTGTGCGTAATTGCGCTCCGCTTGGGACAGGGACCTTGAATAAAACGCTACCGGGGCCTCCCTTCCGTCATCCAACACGTGGCAAAGCACCGCCCCCACCCCCACCGGGGATGCATCACAGACTAAGACCACCGGCCGTTTGGGGTCGAAATGCGTCAGGATTGCCTCAGATGTTAAGAGTTGCTTTAGTTCTTTGAACGCCCTCTCGTGCTCGTCACCCCACATCCATGTCTCCTCCTTTTTAAGTAACCGATGGAGCGGTTCGGCCACGGACGCCTTCCGCGGGAGGAATGTATGGTAAAAATTGAGGAGCCCCAGGAAAGACTGTAGCTCGGTTTTGGATGTGGGGCGAGGGGCCTTCTTTATGGCTGCTACTTTGGATTTAGACGGCTTAATCCCCTCGGGTGTGATCCGGAACCCTAAAAACTCGACCTCAGTTTCGAAAAAAACACATTTGTCCTTCCTCAGTCTCAGCCCCGCTTTCTCGAACACGGTTAGTACTTTGTCCAATCTCTTTGCCAGTTCAGCCTCACTCCCCCCTGTTATCAACACGTCATCAAAATAAGGCAACACCCCCTCCAGTCCCTTCAGGAGGCGTTCCACAAGCGACTGAAAAAGGCCGGGTGCCGAGTTCACGCCGAACTGTAAACGCGACACCTGGAACGCCCCTTTATGTGTAACTATCGTTTGTGCCGCGGCCGTGGCGGGGGTCACTGGGAGTTGTTGATAGGCTTGTGCCAAATCGAGTTTAGCGAAACACTTTCCCCCATTCAGCCTGGCCAAAAGGTGGCTGATCACCGGCACCGGGTATGCATTAGGGCGGATCGCCTTGTTAATTGTACACTTATAATCAGCGCAAATGCGCACCTCCCCGTTAGCCTTTAGAGCCGTTACAATTGGAGTTTCCCACTCCGCGGAATCAACAGGAATAAGAATCCCCTGGCCCACCAGTTTGTCCAGTTCCGCCTCTATCTTGTCCTTGAGTGCGAACGGCACCCTGCGCGGTTTGAGTCTTATCGGGCGGACCTCCGGGTCTAGGTCGAAGGCTACAGGGGGTCCCTTGAACTTTCCGAGTCCTTTCTTAAAAACGGCGGGATGCGCATCGCAAACCGCTTGTATTGGGTCCACCCCCACTGTATGCACTCCCCCTATGAACAAACCTAAGGGCTGAAACCACTGCGTCCCTAGGAGGCTACAACTTCCCCCCTTAAGGACAACTAGGGGCAGTTCCGCAGAATGTCTCTTAAAATTGACCCGAAATTTCCCGACCCCCAACATCGGAATGCTGTTTCCCTGTACGTCTCGTAGCGTGGCCCTCAACGTTTTAAGTTTGGGTCGCACGTGGGGGTCGATTTTCAAGAACTCTTTCTGGGGAATTATAGAATAGGAGGACCCCGAGTCAATTTCCATCCTAATAGGGGCCCCTTGTACTAGTACCTCAACGAAGTAATGGGACTGTCCCGCGGACACGCTGAACACTGGGGCGTCGTCCTCGCTGTCGTCCGAGACGCGGCCCACGCCATCCTGCTTCCTCGTGGTCTGGGCGCCATCTTTGGGCCTCGCTGGACGGTCCGGTCTGGCCGAACGGTCTTGTGACTGCCTCCGGCCCTCCTTCCGTTTTCTGCATGCCTTGGCGATGTGCCCCCGACGGCCGCAGGTGTAACACTCGGCCTTCCTGAATGGGCATCTCGCGCGCTCATGGGCCGCTCCGCAACCATCGCAGCGTCGACCACCCTTTCGGACCTTCTGGACCTCCTCGCCGTCGCTGCCTTCCGTAGACGACTTTGAGGCCCGTCGAGTCGCGTGCACCGCCTGTCCGGACTTCCCGTGCACCGAATTTTCCGCCTTGCCGGCTCTAGGGCGCCACTCACGCCACTGGTGCATCTCGTCCACTCCAGCATTCGTGGACTCTGCGGCTTCCGCGGCCTCTACGACCTCTGCCAGCGTGGGTGGCGGCTCCTTGTTCATCAAGCTGCGCTGCACCTCCTTGTCTTTCAGGCCACACAGCACGCCGTCCCTGAGGGCCATCTCTAGGATGTTGTCCCATTTGCAGGGGGCGGCGGCTATCCTCATGGCGGCCACGAATGCCTCAACCGACTCGTCCAGCGCTTGGACTCGCCTCCAAAACGCGCTCCGAGCGGGAAACATTGCCCTCGAGGGACGGAAGCGCTCTCGCAGCAGCTTCATGATGTCGTCCGCCTTAAATTCGCTCACCTTCTTCGGAGCGATGATGCCCACCAGCGTCCGCTTGGTTTCCATCCCGAGCATTCTGGTGAGGATGGCCCTCTTCCTCTCCTCGTCGTCTCCTTTGACTTTGAGTTCCACCAGTGCCGCCTGGAAGTCCATCTCAAGCAGCTCCCAGTCTTGCGGTTTGGTGATGTTGAACCCGCTCTGTGCCCTGGCTGTTCCGTGGGGATCCATCATCCCACCTTCGTCGCCAATTTGGTGTATGCAAACCAAGACACAGGACACAGCCTCGGGCTGGGTTAACTCAGGTTTATTGCATCGTGGACAGAGGGAACATGAGGTAATGGCGGATCGATAGCTCTTTATATACAGTAGTGATACATTTGAACGTGGTTCCATGGTAGCCCATTGGCTACTGTCTGCGTGACGTCATTGCGGGTCACGCCCTTCTTGTCCAGGTGTAGGTGGTGGCGGGAAAACTTCCCGCGCTGTTGCCTTTGATGAGTTTGGACCAAGGAGCTTGGACGCTCGCTGCTGCCAGCTGGTGGTCATTAGCTCGCGTCCTCTTACAGGGTTCATATGATGCAGCTGAAGGTTACATTGTTGCTATAGGCAAGGTTACATTGGTTCAGATACATTGTGGAAGGTGAAACCATTAGAACACAACAGTACTGTTCCTCTTCCTTCTTCACAGGACTCCAAAGGGACTGTTGCTCCAGGCCAAGGAATGGACATTGCTCTGCCACCTTCTTGGGCGTCGAACACCCGCTCCATTGAACAGCCCAGGCCGTACTGGTGCGGTTCCGATGTAGAAGCGAGGATCAACCACCATCTATGGATAAGTCTGAGTCCTCTTTGGAGGAGGAGGATGTGGAGGTTGAGGTGGACAAGACACCCGATCCTATTATTGGAGCTGCTGATCCGCCCCGTGGTGAGGACCAGAAGTCTTTTGCGGCCATGATGACTAACCTTGGGACTGCCTTGCTGTCTGAAGACCAAGTCACAGCAAAACTGGACAAGAAGGCGATTCGACTCATCCATATCGCCATGTTGCTATCTCTTCTCAGCTCTGCTAAGGCCATGTGGAAGAAGCCCATTTTGTCTCACACGGTTTTGGCAAGAGTAGATGGTTTGTACAGACTTCTGGGGGACGATGTGGAGTTTCTGCAGGCCCATCCCCTGCTGAACTCCATGGTTGTCAGGGCTTCGCAGAGTAAGACAGCCGTCAACGGTTTCCCCATGCCATCTTCACCTGAGGGCAAGAAGCTTGACACGTTGGAACGGAAGCGCTATACCATTGTGTCATTGTCACTGAGTGCAGCAAACTATTCCACAGCGATGGGACTCTACAATTCCCACCTCTGGGAGTGGGCAAAGTCCTTTGTGGTCAAGTTTTCCACTGACCTGCATGTGGAGTTTAACTCCCTCTGTGATGCAGGCAATTACCTCTCTGAGCAACAGATGACGACGGCTCGTTACATGAATGACACAGTGGCAAAGGACATGTCCACGTCCATTCTGTTGCGTCAGCATGTCTGGCTTCACTCCACTGAGCTCGAGAAGCCTACCAAGAAGCAAATCGAAGACCTGCCTTTCGACTGCCACGGTCTGTTCACCCAAGACACAGACAAGGTCCTGAATGAACTGAGGCAAACCAAAACCGCAGCAAATTTCTTCAGTTTGGCCTCGCCTGGGCAGTCCACCTCCAGACCACAGTACCAGCCCTTCTCGACCCGCTACCAGGGGCTGTCTTACCAACCACCCCCTAGGCAGCAATCTGATAACCAATGGACAGACTTCTACCGCCCACACCGAAAGCATGGCCTTCAGGGCAAGCATTCCGAAAGGAAGTCAAAATAACATGTTTGAGCTTCCTCCAACCAAGACTCCCTCCATCTTCTGTATATCCACCTCCTGAATTTTCTTCAAGCATGGATAGGCGTCACAAACCATCAGTGGGGCTTGAAGATTTTATCCTCTGGTTATACCATCAAGTTTGACTGGGTTCCTCGATTCAGCAAACTCCATCGCATGGCTCCATCCTCTCACCTGCAGAGGAGGAAGTGGCAACGCTACTGTCGAAAGGAGCCATAGAAACCATACCACCATTTAAATGGAGCAACGGTTTCTACTCAAGGTACTTTGTGGTAGAAATGAAGGATGGAGGACTTCGTCCTATCTTAGACTGCAAAGTCTCAACAAGCATATCCACACAAGAAAATTCCGGATGGTGTCGCTCCATACCGTCCTCCCGATCATCAACAAGGGGGATTGGTTTACTGGGATAGACCTCAAAGATGCGTATTTTCACGTCAACATCTGCAAGGAGCACAGGAAGTTCCTCTGTTTCCAAATAGGGAACCAAGACTATCAGTACCGATGTCTTCCCTTGGGCCTCTCTACTGTGCCCTGGGTCTTCACAAAATGCATGGGATCGGTGGCAGCTTTTCTCCATCAGAAAGGCAAAAGGGTATTCCCTTACATTGTTGACTGGCTGATTGATTCTCCTATGAGATCAAAGGCCATTCAGGATGTCGCTTACGGGGTACGACTCATGGAAAGTCTTGGTCTATGAATCAACTTCAACAAGTCAAAGCTGTATCCGTCTCAGTGTGTTAAGTACATTGGAGCGATACTAGACTTGCTCAATGTCAGAGCCTATTCCCCTCTAAAGTGCCTACAGGACATCACCAAGGTGATTGAAATATTTTGGCGTAGGACTTGTGTGTGGGCAAAGAAGGCTCAGAGACTGCTAGGATTTATGGCATCAACCACGGCTGTGGTTTCTCACACGAAACTGAAGATGCGGTCGCTACAAACATGGCTCCTTCACGACTTCAATCTGATGATGGAGAGCCATTCTAAATGGCTGGTACCAACTCCAGAACTGGTGGATCAGCTAGCGTGGTGGATATCACCTCTAAGTGTGGCAACAGGGAAGTATTTCTACTCCCCTCAATCAATGGTACAGATCTTGACCGACGCAAGCCACCTTGGATGGGGAACTGCTTGCAGGTCTCTCACTGTGAACAACCTGTGGACACAGGAGGAAGCAGTTTTTCATATAACTACCCGGAACTCCTCGCCATGTGGAAGGCTCTGAGGTCCTTTGAAATTGTGCTGTCCAGTAAGGCTGTACAAATCACATCGGACAATACCACTACGTTAGCCTATCACAACAAGCAGGGAGGCACGAAATCAATGACGCTCCTCTACCTTGCAGTGCAACTCTGGGAATGGTGCCTGGAGGGACACATTTTCCCCATTGGAGTCCACATTCAAAGCAAATTGAATGTCTTAGCAGACAAGCTGAGCAGGCTGAGCTCCATGACTCACAAATGGGAACTGGACAACTAAGTGTTCCAGAGCGGGAATCGGGCTAGCCTCTGAAGGCGATGCCTTCATGAAATGGTGGGACTTGGACTATCTTTACACATTTCCTCTGTTTCCACTCATACAGAAAGTTCTAATCTGGATGCTCCATCATCGAGCTCGAGTGATTCTAATTGCGCCGGCATGGCCGAGACAGCCGTGGTATCCTTTTCTACTTCAGCTGTCTTCACAATCGCTCATGCTGCCGGATTCTCCATCGCTGCTCCAAATGGAGAACGGTCAACTCCTCCACTCCGACCTGCCCAGCCTGCATCTCATGGTGTGGAGGATAACCTGTTTGGCAAGAATACTCAACATGAGTAGGAGGCCCTCCACACGGAAGTCCTATGCATCTAAATACAAACGGTTTCATGCCTTCCTTGACTCCAAACCAGTGACCCCAAACTGTGACAGCCTCCAGGACATTATGAAATATTTACTCCATTTAGCAAAGACTGGCTTAGGACTTGCGTTCATTAGGATCCATTTGGCAGCCATTGTGGCACACTCTTCAATGGGCTTCGTAGCTTCCACGGTGTTCAGGGACCAAATGGTGAAAAGGTTTCTGAAAGGCCTCCGTAACGCTTTTCCACCTGTAAGGACTACAGGCACACAATGGTCCTTGTCCACTGTTCTGAATGTGCTTACCAAAGCTCCATTTGAGCCTCTGGCTACTGCTGACCTTTGTCTTCTGACATGGAAAGCTGCCTTTCTGGTGGCCATCACATTTGACAGAAGAGCAAATGAATTTACCGCACTTCATGCAGATTCACCATTCACCAAATTCTTTAAAGACCAGGTGGTTCTCCATCCAGACATCACCTTTCTCCCTAAGGTTGTCTCAGAGTTCCATTTTGGGACAGTATATTTCCCTGCCAACTTTCTTTCCAAATCCAACTTCGGGTCAAGAAAGAGCATGGCACACACTTGATGTAAAAAGGACGTTATTGTTGTACAGCAGCAGGATGAGGGGATTCAGAAAGACACAATCTCTTTTTGTGGCGGATGGAGGGAAGTCCAAGGGAGAGCCCATCACATCACAGAGGTTCTCCAAATGGGTCTCATCTGTCATCCATCTTGCTTATGAGATTGCTTCTGTGTCTCCTCCTCATCACATCAGAACACATTCTACTTGGGCTGTTGCCACCTCCACTGCCTTTCTGGAGGGCACACCAACTGAAGACATTTGTAAGGCTGCCACCTGGTCCTAACCTCCTACATTTGTCAAACATTACCGGATGGACACCAGAGCCACCGTAGACGCCAGACTTGGTCATGTTGCCCTTGCCAGAGGGCTCCAGGCTCCATACCCGTGAGGGTCTATCCTGTTTACCTGACGTGACAGTGTGTGGGACTGTGGATTCATCTCATCCAGCTGCTCACTTACCATGTAAGTGTGATCTTGCTAGTCTCCCAAAAGTGGGGATTCACAGAATACACGAAGGAGAAAGTTAAATTGTACTTACCAGTAATAACTTTCATTTTTTGAGTATGTATTCTGTGAATTCACACTTTCCCATCCTTCCTCCCTGCTTGAGCTGCACGGATGAGATAACTTATTGTTATCCTGTGCTTGGCTTAAGTATTAACTGAGGAAAGAGCACGAAATGGCACCAAGGGCTGGGTGGTATGGTGGGTGGCCCTAACATTTAATTTTTTATCCAATCAGCTTGAAAGCTCCGGTAATGGCTCCACGCAGGTGCAGAACCCAAAAGTGTGAATTTGCAGAATACATACTCGAAGAACGAAAATTATTACTGGTAAGTACAACTTAACTTTCTTTATAGTCCCTGTGGTTAACACATGTTAACCACATGTGCGGAAATCACCCATTTGTGTGAATTCACAGGTGATCGCGCAAAGAGCTGCAATTACAGGTAAGCAACCTGTCATTTTAGACATTACCATACCAAATGTATAGTTATTGTTTGCTATTCTAATAACCAGACAGCAGTTACAGATTACCTGTTACTGAAATATTAGCTATCCTTGATACTTGTCAATTCTTGTCCAAAATATAAAAGACCACCAAACTATTCCATGTGGGTATTCTTCTGTTCAGGGTCTGGATTAAAAAAAATTCTAATGGTTTGAATGGGATTTGAATAACACCTAAATACCATAATCTTTTCATCCTTTCAGGCTTTCCTATGATCCCATTCTTCCTTTGAAAAATATGAAAATTATTGCATAATAAAAGGAAACATATTATAGATTAGTAGATAGAAAGTAAACATAAGTTGGTTCATTTGTTCTAATCATATTTCCCTTTCCTTCAGAGTTAGGAGTCAGCAATTAAAATGAGTAGAAATTTAAGATACAATAAAATTACAAGCTTTAAAATAAGATTAGATGGATTATAAAATTATAATGTTTCAATATACAGTATTTGATTAACAAGACTAAACAAGTTTAGCTTTAAAAAGAGAACCAACACACTATGTAAAATCTTAGAGCTCGAGGCAATTCATTTATGAAGGCCTGCTTGAAAAAGCATATCAGAGAGTAAACAAAACAAACAATTTTTTTTAGCACTTTAAAGACTAACTGCTGTGTTTTAATGTTAGCTTTCATGGATCAAGTACACTTCATCTTGAAAAAGATGATTTTTGCTGCTGGAAGTGTAACAGGGAGAGGGCAAACCTGGTGTCTCTTTGAAAAGAGTTCTAGAACCAGTACACAAGCACCAAGAAGGTTCCCGTGGCCTAAATTCCCCACAGAGAACTTGGTGAAAGTTGCTAATTATTTATTTAATTTCTGTACAGTAAAACCTCACATAAAGAGCACCTCACTTAGAGACTAACTCACTTAAAGAGTCACCTCACTTAACAACTAAAACCAATCAAAAACTTGCTTAACAACTAAATCGGGGTTTGCAATCCCTTCCCACCAGAAGTCACAATTGGTCACTTACAATGGTGTTTTGCTTAAAGAGCAAACTTGCTTAAAGAGCAATCCCATGGAATGCATTATGCTCTTTAAGCGAGGTACCGTACTGTATTTTTGCTTCCAAATGAACTCAAGGCAGCTCACAAATTGTAAAATAACCGATATAACAGGTAAACACACAAAAATATTTAAAAGACTGCTAATATAAAAACAAGTTAAAGAAAACACATGTGATAAAGAAGTGAAACACATATTGTGTTGCCTGCTGTCAAATCAACTCTGACTTATGGCAATGCTAAGAATGAGTGATCTTCAAAATATTCTGTCAGCAGCCCCATTCAGTTCCTACTAATGTAAACCCATATCTTTCTTTATGAATTGAATCCATCCCATATTTGGTCTGCCTCTTTTACTCTTGCCTCCAACCTTTCCCAGCATTATTTTCATTTTGTAGCCAATCTTGCCTTTTCATCATATGCACAAAGTAAAACACCCTACCCTCAGTTTCATCATTTTTGCTTCCAGAAAAAGTTCAGGCTTGATTGATATAGGAACCATTTGTTTATCTTTCTGGCAGTCCAGCATATCTACGAAGCTCTTTTCCAGCATCATATTTCAAGTGGATTGGGGTTTTTCATGTCAGTTGTTTCACCATTGAGAAAAATGGTTCTAAAATGCAATTCAAATAACATTTCTGTTGAATATGAAGTCTAAATAAAGAACAGAAGTTGCATTCATAAATTCAACCGATCATGAATTCGAACTGTAGCTTTAAATTTTGTTGTTCAGTCGCACAGTTAATTCCGACCCTTTGTGACCCTATGGACCATTGTCCTCCAGGCACCTCTGTCCTCCACCATCCTCCTCAACCTGCCAAGCTCTGTGCCCATTGTGTCTACAATACCATCTAGCCATCTCATCTTTGACCGCTCCCTTCTTCTTTTGCCCTCCACCTTTCCCAGCATCAAGGCTTTCTCAAGTGAATCCTCTCTTCTCATTTGATGTCCAAAGTACTTCATCTTCATCTTTACTATTTGACCTTCTGATGAGCAGTCAGGGTTGATTTCTTCTAACATTGACCTATTTGTTCTCCTCGCTGTTCAGGGGACTCTTAAAACTCTCCTCCAACACCACAATTCAAAGGCATCTATTCTTCTGCACTCAGTTTTCCTAATGGTCCAGCTCTAAATAAGATAGCTTTAAATAAGAGATGTTATAAGGAGGAATGAAAAAAATATTCCTGTAATCAAAAGAAAAGGAAAACCTAGATAGATGATTGATAATAAGAGATTTGTTAACAAGAGATGGGGAGCAAAATTCATAGTGCAACTTTTTAGTAACTTTTATTATGACACAAAAGATAATTAAAGATAATTATTACAATAATCAGTTTGTACACTTGGAAAAGAACAATAGAAGAGGGAAAAGAAGGAATTTCTTCCACAAAATTGAAGAAATCAAAGAGCAATCTGAACATAGAATAGGTTGACAACAGAACATGTTAGCTGACTAGAATAAAATAAAAAGAAGATGGAAACAATATACTTAAACTATACAGAAGAAATTAAAGATGTCTATGAAGACAGTTTTTAAGTTTTCATCTTCTGGGGTGTTATTTTGCTATTTTATACTAGAATACTATATATATATATATTCTGTCAAATCTTTTGCAGTCACTAAATTAAAAAAAAAGGAACTATCAATCTTTATATCATACTAGCAAAGGTTGCCCGGCGTTGCCGGGCTGTTTTAAATGGTGTTGGAAAGTTTTTGTTGTTGTTGTTGTTAATGTTTGTAAAGAAGAGGTTAGTCTATAATTTTTTAAAATTTATATTTATACAATTTTTTTTGATGGCCTGTTATAAACTGTGATAAATTTTGTTTGGTGTTTTGGTTTTGTGGGTGAAAAAAAGAATAAAGGATGATATACTTTTTCGAAAAACTCTTGGGGCCTTTTGTGTGGGGCTATTGTGTCTTTTTGAATTTTTTTATTATTGTGGGCAGCAAGTGCTGCTGGTAGGGGTTATCTTGTATTTTGACTGTTTTTTCTCTCGTGGCCTCTGGGTGGAGCTTCTTCCAGTAAGTAGTCTCATTCTTTATTCATTTCTTTTCCAGTCATTGTGGTATGAGGTCATGTGGTGGTGAGTTGGCTGTTTTTCTTTATTTGGGGTGGTGGTGGTGTTTGGATTTTGTGGTGTTTGGCTGGGTGCTGGGTGTGTTTGGAAATGTTTGTTGTTGTTTACTTTTTTGGAGTTATTTTTGTTTGTTTTTGTGTATTTTTGAAGTTTTTGATTGTTTTTGTGTTTTTTGGTGTCCTACGGGGGGGGATCCCCTCTCTGCCGTCTTCCACGGCTCTGGAAGGCTTGGGGAGACAGACCCCTTTTGTCTCCCCAAACCTTCCAGACTCATGGGACCCAGGAGAAGGGATCGAATCCAGGCTACCCTCTGATATTAAAAGGGAAATCTCAATTGGGGATTCCCCTTTAATATCAGGGGGGGTTGTGATCCCCCTCTCCGCTGGCTTCCTTGGGTTTGGGAGGGTTGGGTTGAGAAAAGGGGTTTGTCTCCCCAACCCTTCCGGACCCAGGAGAGCCATTGAGAGGGGGATTCCCCCCCCCAACCTCCGTTTTTAAAGAGAAGTAACTGCTTGGTTTCTTCTCTTTAATATGGGGCGTGTGTGTGTGGGGGGAGGGGAATCCCCTCTCTGCCAGGTCCCCTGGGGTCAGGAGGGTTGGGGAGACAGTCTCCTTTTGTCCACCCAAACCTTTCAGACTCAGGGGACCCAGGAGAGGGGATCGAATCCAGGCCCTCTGATATTAAAAGGGAAATCTCAATTGGGGATTCCCCTTTAATATCAGTGTGGGGGGGTTGTGACCCCCTCTCCGCTGGCTTTCTTGGGTTTGGGAGGGTTGGGTTGAGAAAAGGGGTTTGTCTCCCCCACCCTTCCGGACCCAGGAGAGCCATCGGAGAGGGGGATTCCCCCCCAACTCCGTTTTTAAAGAGAAGTAACCGCTTGGTTTCTTCTCTTCAAAATGGGGCGTGTGTGCGTGTGGAAGGGGAATTCTCTCTCTGCCGGGTCCCCTGGGGTCAGGAGGGTTGGGGAGACAGGCTCCTTTGGTCCCCCAACCCACTCAACCCCAGGGGAGCCAGTAGAGAGGGGGAGCACAACACCCCCGCCCCCACCCAGTGATATTAAAGGGGAAACTCCGATTAGGAGCTTCAGGCGCCGATGGGGAGGGGGGCTTTGGTTCCCGTGGCTTGTCGGACTTGCTCTCCCGGTGTTTTTGTTTTATTTTTTGGGCGCCGGCTTCCTCAGCGTTCTGCGCGCTCATGGCGCACAGGACGCTGGGGCTTGTAGTTATGGGTTTGTGCTTTGTGTTTGTGCTGTGTTTTTTTAAAATGTTTTTCTTTTGATTGGCTGCGGCGCGTTTCCGAACGCTGCGCTGTGCGAGAGCCTCTCAGCCCGATTGGCTCTGGTGCGGCGCAAGGAATGTTGGGAAGTGAAGTTGTTTCCCTTTCTTCGCGTTTGTGGGGCTGTTGCCCCACTGCCACTTTTCTCAATCCTTCGTTGACCTGCGGACCCAGATTGGCCGTTTGCAGGAAGGGTGAGTGCAGGCAAGTAGGGCGAGGCATAGCAACCTATAGCCAGTTCCAACGGTTAACCCTTGGTTTTATAGGTTAAGATTGATCTGTAAATGGTGTTCTTTAACAAGATGTTTGGTTCATTCAAGCTTGTTCTTCCTATTATGGTGATTCATAGTCTGGAGTTTCTAAATGTGGGGTTAAGAACAGGAAGACTATCACCATGATAATAGCTAATATCTAGAAGGGATATGGCACTTGAAGAAGAAGAAAATGTGGGAGAGAGGTTGGAAGAAGCTGTACTCATTATGTGTAATTCCATATTATATATTTTCTCAGAATTTAAATCCAAGGCATTTGATGACGCTTTTGAAAGATTCCATTTCATGTTACATATTACATTAAACTGTCTCTTGTCATTTATGGATTTATTTAAAATGATAAATAATAGGCACTGGATCAGGATTGAGGCCATGATATTCTGGGAAAGGAGATAATCTCTTTAATTTGCTGACATGGACTTGATTAAGGTGTTGCTAGCCTCAGGAGGAACATGAAAAAGTTTCCATTGGCACCCATGTAAGATTTTCCTTTTGAACTTGTAACCATTTTGCAAAATATTTTTGTAGTTGCTCTTCACTGTGATATTACCTTAAACTCAACAGGGGAAAATCTACAGTTATTTACAAAAGTAAATAGAATTACAGTAAGTGTGAACTACAGTATTACATAAAGAAAGATGGACAGGATATAAATATTCTCTGTCATAGTGACAGCAATCTGTTTCAATCATGAATAAATATGCACATATGATTTGGTAACTTGTTAGGCAAAATATAGAGTAGATATTACAAACATTGTTAAAATCAGAACTGCAGACGGGTTCAAAAAGAAATATATGGGACATATGAATAAAAATTAAGAGCACTATAGAACAGCTTATTAAAATTAATCCTGGATTGCTCTTTAGGTCCTAAAAGAATATCTGAAAGCCTTTGAAGAATGGTTCCCAAACATCTACAAGGAGAAAAATACAGTAAAACCAAAACAAGGATGCTGGGGCTTGCTGCAGAATAAATAAGATGGTTTGAACTTTAAAATGTTCTACAGTCTTATTAAAAACTAGCATTTTTTGCCCGGCCTTGCCGGGCAGGCAGGTATATATTGTGTGTTGGTGCTTGGGGTGGTTTGGGGGGGTGCGCGCACACACACACAAACACACACACACAGAGAGACAGAGAGGGGGTGGTGGAGCTCCGCATTTGGCCATTGCCTGTCGGATAAGGTGGTGGATTTCTCTGACAGGCATTGGCGAATCGGAGCTCTGGATTCAACCTTGTCTGTTGGAGAAAGCAAGCCCCTTCTCTGACAGGCAACGGCCGAATGTGGAAGGGGCTCGCTTCCCTCCGGGAGGCGAAGGCAGAGAATGGAGCACCGTTTTCTGCCTTTGCTTCCCAGGGAAGGGGCTCGCTTCCCTCTGGGAGGTGAAGGCAGAGAACGGAGTGCCATTCTCTGCCTTTGCTTCCCAGGGAAGTGGCTCACTTCCCTTGGTTGGAAGGGAATGAAGGCACCAGTGCCTTCGGTCCCCGCCCCCCACCCCCCGTGAAAGGTGCTCTGGGAGGTGAAGGCAGAGAACAGAGTGCCATTTTCCGCCTTTGCTTCCCGGGGAAGTGGCTTGCTTCCCTTGATTGGCGGGGGCCAAAGGTGATGGCTGCCCTCCGGGAGGTGAAGGCAGAGAACAGCGTGCTGTTCTCTGCCTTCATCTCCTAGAGGGAAGCGGTTTGTTTTCCTCGGTGGGTGGGGGCTGAAGTTTTCGGGCCCCACCCACTGTGGAAGGTGACGGCTTCCCTCATGGAGCTAAGGCCAAGAATGGTGTGATGTTATCAGCCTTCGTCTCCCAGAGGGAAGCACTTTGTTTTCCTCAGTGGGCGGGGCCCAAGGTTTTCGGCCCCATCCTCCGTGGAAGGCGATGGCTTCCCTCCGGGAGACGAAGGCTGGGAATGGAACGCCGTTCTCGGCCTTTGTCTCCCTGAGGGAAGCACCAGCCTTCATTGCTGGGGTTAGCGGGGAGAAGAGGGGCTCCCCCTCCTTCCTGCAACCCCGCTGAAACCACGGCGAGGCCGGCGCTGGCCTTCATCGCCAGGGCCGCAGGGAGAAGAGGGGCTCCCCCTCTTCTCCCAGCCACCTTGCCAAAGCCGCGGCAAGGCTGGTGGCCTTTGTTACCGGGGCCACAGGGAAAAGAGGGGCTCTCCCTCCTCTCCGCCGAAGTCACGGCAAGGCCGGCACTGGCCTTCATCCCCGGGGCCGTGGGGATGGCTTCCCTCCGGGAGACGAAGGCCGAGAACAGAGCGCCGTTCTCGGCCTTCATCTCCTGGAGGAAAGTGGTTAGCGCATCGTCGGTTTTTTTTACGCACGTGCTGGCTGCCTCGCCTCCTCCGTGCTTGCGCCCTTCAGCCTAATTGGCTGAGGGGTTGCATGGCGTGGAGGACGCTGGGAAGTATAGGTTTTTTTGTTCGGGTTTGTGGGGCATTGGCCCCTCTCCCGGCTGCCGGACCCTTGCAGCGATGCTCACAGGGTCAAAAGGCAAGTGTGGGCAGCTCGGTACAGGATGGTTGGGATGGGTGTGGCTGCACATGCCGGACATCCACGGCCCATGCAACTTTTTATAGGTATAGATTAAAGAAAAACAGCAAAAGAAATGTTTTTGTGCAACTTGACCAAAGGATTTTCTCTTTTTAGTTATGTGTTGTTCAATCATTTTCTATTTATGTATCAATATTTACAGATATATTAGCAATTTCCCCCCAACTGCAGAACTTCAAATGGCTCTCATAAGTACTATATAAAATAATTAAATATGAAAGATTCATTTAATTATTTTTTTTAATAGTAGCCATGCTAGTCTGTGATTCAAGCATATCAGAGAATAAACAAAACAAACAAAAAATATTGTGGCACTTAAAGACTAACTGCTGTATTTAATGTTAGCTTTCGTGGATCAGGTCCATTTCATCAGATATGGGAGTGGGACTTCATGGCATAAATTTATACACATCAGGTACAGAGATTCTGAATGGTTAGCATAACAGATAGATACGTGGGTTGTTGTTTTTTACAACTGGTAATACCTGTTATTCTGACTAATGGTGAAGCTTCGCCCTGTTGAATTGCAAATGGATGCAAGACAACCCAAGCAAATATAGGGTGCAGTACTCATCTCCTTTTAGAGTCAAAGAGCCAGCGCTGTCCATGTCTACAGATGCTTCCATGGCCATGTGGCAGGAATGACTAGACATTGGAGTACACAGAACACTGTTACATTCCCATTGATGGGACACTAATGCAGTTTCTTGTTTTTGAACTGCTAGGTTTGCAGGAGCTGGGACAGAGAAATGAGAAATGAGACATTCCTGAGAAATGAGAACTTGCCTTTCCACTCATCTGCAGAAGAGAAGGAAAAGGAAGATTTGCATTTCATTTTAATTGTTGCTGACTGATGCAGTAGCTAGCTGGATAGCTCAGTAGTATAGGTATCTGGCTGAGAAGCCAGAGGTTCAATTCCCCACTATGCCTTCAGGAAGAAGAGTCAACCTGTGTAGTCCATGGACAAGCTGCACATTCCCAGAAAAAGGGAATATAAATCACCTCTGTGTATTCTCTACCTAGGAAATCCTGGAAAAGGCCACCATAAGTCAGAATTGGCTTGATGTTTCTGCAGGTGACCAGTGTTATAAAGTTGGAGTGTTCATTTACACTGGAATCTTACCTTAAAGCAGGGAGGTATGAAATAATAATAATAATAATAATAATAATAATAATAATAATAATAATAATAATAATAATAATAATAATAATAATAATAATAATAATAATAATAATAATAATAATAATAATAATAATAATAATAATAATAATAATAATAATAATAATAATAATAATAATAATAAACACCTTTATTGGCATCACCAACAAAAACATACAAAAGCCAAATACAAGGAAGAGTAAAACACAGTGTTAAAAGTGGGTGCAAAACAAGTAAAAACTGGGCCAGTATAAAATATTGCTTTACTGCTTGGTAGAACAAATAAATTTAGCTAAGAAGGTGGTGGCCGGCCATATGATGTCAGGAGTATTATAGGTTAGGAGGAGATGCATAGTGCTATGGTCAGAGGAGGATACATGTTCCCTAAGTAGAGGGCAGATCCAGTTATCCCTAAGGTTAGCATAATGAGCGTCTTGCAGGAGGATATGGGGGGATAGAAGTAATCAGTGGTGGGCATCAGCAGGTTCGCACCAGTTCACCAGAACCAGTAGCAGAAATTCTGGTTGGCCCTGCCCATCCAAGTTTTGAAATAAAGTAGTCCTAATTCGGGTGCAACACAGGGCTTTACCCCTGGCCACGGCCACCATACCACGGCCATAGTGTGGTAGTAATTTTTTTGGGAGCCCACCACTGGAAGCAATGGCTGATTTGCCGCAATTGCAGTCTGCCCTTGCCTGGAATTTGCTTGTAGCGCCCACAGGTGTATTCAGATGGAAAGAGATTCAGACTGGCCAGAATAAAGGCTCTTCTCAGTTGTCCGTGAGAGTTGAAAAATATAAAGGGCAAGTCCACTCCCTACAGGAGGGGAAATGAAAAAGGGGTTTTAAGGCTGCTCCACAGGTTTGTGACTCAATGTCCAATAGTGGCATTTGATCAGGAGGAAAGCTGATTTACCGTTGAGATGGACTACTTGGTCAGTGGATAAACCAATGCTCAGAAACTTGGAAGAAACTTTGCTGAACCAGAGAAGACAGCTAAGGATGCAAATTATTGATTCCTTGCAGCTTCCTGCTGGGGAGCTGAAATGCAGAGCAAGCCAATATTTAAAAGTACAGAGCCAGAATTTAGGCTCAGTGGAAGGGAGCCAGTTTCAGCGCATCATATTGGATATGGTACCTCAGTGGAAACTTGAAGGAGTTTCCTGAGGAAGATTGTGCTGCAAATATAACCGCTCCCTTTTGAAACAGGAGGTTGGGAAGGATGAGCTTTCTCATCCATTCCTACAGGTGACCAGTGTTATAAAGTATGAGTGTTTATTTACACTTACAATAGCACCTGAAATTTTTAATTCTGTTTTCCTATTTTTAATAATAACTTTAGGTATGAAATGAAATGAGAGACTCATTTCATGCATGTGAAGACTAATGTTTGATGAGGTTAAATTAAATAATAGAAACAGCAGGGTTGAGTGGGGATGTGTCATTACATTTTGAATAGCTGATGGGGAAGCTGAATCATGCTTATTTAGCCAAGATCGACTGGGATACTGAGAAGGAGCCTCCTTGAAGATTGGATGTACCTCGGGCAATGGCAACCTTGTGCCAGTTAATCTTTCTCAAACTTGGTCAGGCGAAAAGGTGGCTTCATTTTGGCAGTTTCATGTCTGAACTAGACACAGAAGAAGCCAAGGCGGACTGACAGCAATTTATGAAATGGGAGTGCACTTGATATATAGGAGGGAAAAAGTGAACAGCCATTCCTAGGTTGACAGAAAATGGAGTGGGAGTCCTCTAAATCTTGCTTTTAAAATAATGCCTGGGATCTGTCTTCCTCTATGGATGGTGAAAAGAAGGGCTTCAATCCAGTCTGTGTACTCTTACCACTCAGTCAGAGGCCGGAATCACACAATTTTCTTGAACTGCTTTCTAAGTGTTCTTGCCTTCATCCAGTTGGATGATCTGCTTTGTGCTCCTCCTCAGCAGTTGGTTTGTGTTTCTTTTCCTCAAACCTAACTACCATTTTAAATTGTCTATCATATAAATATTTACTTCTATTTTAAAAGACTCATTTAGTTTTCCTTATAATTATTTGTTCTAGTTTTAAACATTCTTTACTAAAATATTTGAAACATACAAAATAAGGTTAGTAAAGGAGAAAGAAAATAAAAATGAAGAATGAGCAAACAAGATACATCTTTTTGTAGTCAAATCGTGTCATGCTAAGCATGCTGGCATGAGAAAATTTCAATGTGAGTTTGCATATCACTTATTTGGGGCCTTTATTATTAGAGTTGCATCACCTGGTTCAGTTTCCCATAGAACATCATTAATGAGAATTAGAATCCATGTATTGTGAAAAGACTTCTGCTTTTTGGAAAAGTTTGAAAAAATCACTATAGATGGGTGCATTTGTTCAACTATGAAATTCAAATGTGTTGATATTTATTTTATCCTTTTGAGAAATGAAATGATGCAGTTGATTATAACGCAAGTGATTCTGTATTTTGTGTGCGTTAGAGTGACAGAAGTAATTCTACAAATAGAATAGTTGTGCAGAATATATTGAAACATGCAGTTTGTAACCAACTCCTTTACTTTATTTTTAGATTTAGTCTGTTAA
Organism: Bradypodion pumilum; assembly: GCA_035047305.1. NCBI lineage: Eukaryota > Metazoa > Chordata > Lepidosauria > Squamata > Chamaeleonidae > Bradypodion > Bradypodion pumilum. The sequence continues at coordinate 17,166,539 of JAWDJD010000006.1, read as the reverse complement.
AATCTTTTTGAACTCAGTGACACCAAATATTTCTCTTCTGAACCCTGATCCGTCCTGAAATGGACATTCATATTTACTGAAATAACATGCAACACATCATTTTTCTAGTACAATTTGGACCACTGATTGGATGCAACAGCTATTTTGTATATGAAATTTAATATTAATCATAGTGTTAATCACAGAGATAATGATAACCTGCCCCACTAACTACAATTTGTTTGTGCTGCCACAAACATTAACCTGTTCTTGATGTATCTTGTTCTCACCATGCACCTACCTATGTTGTAAATCAGTAATTGTAAAATGCGAAACCTATTCATCCAATTCATAATAATAACCTACCCTTCAACAAGCTATCACTTATTTAAGTTAATATTCCATACGTGTGGAACTACAACAATAGGATGCAATAATGTGTTTTAACTAGATTCTAGATTCAAATTGCCTTTATGCAGGAATTAGGAGAAAGTTAAAGCATATGAGATGTAAACACTGAATGCCTAGTTTATTACATAGTTCGTTTTATTATAGGTTGCCAATTTACAATACTGTACCCATATTAAATTAAATTTCTGTCTACATTCAGTTACGATACATTTTCTGATACTTAAACATTCATTTGCAATTACATAATGGTAGTTTTCAAACTATTGTACATTGCATGTAATCATAGAGTTATAAGAGATTCTTAAATCAGTAATGTCTATTGCTAACTAAAAAGCATCTTTACAACTGTTGATATCCTCCACAAGTTAAGTATTGTGTATGCTACCGGTACACAATTCAGAGAGGGTGATAATGAATTTCAACTGCCTGATCAATGTCTTGTGTAAAATGAACATTTTAAATATTTTAAAAATTGATTTTAATCATGGTTTTAATATTGATGTATATTTAATTTTTTAAATATAGTTTTTGTATAGTATTTTAAATTCTTTAGCATAGTGTAGTTTTAATTATTTTGAGCTGCCTTGTGTTCTCAAATGGGAGAAAGGTGACACATGAATAGAATATGATAGCAGAAATATTCAGTTCCTCAAATATAGCCCATCTGCAAGATGTCAAGTTTCCTGGCTGCCATGGAAAATACACATGGAGACATGGAAAGTGAAATAGCACTAGAATACTGCATAAGAAAGATGTTGAGTTGATGGGATGGAAATCATAGTAATACTACTGCCCACGACTATTCCTGCTCTGGTTGTAATAAAGTGACAGAGCTTCAGATATGTGCCTCCTCAGTGCCATTTATGGTTACCCTGACATACTGTACTATATAACTCAATAGTTGAATAAAATAATTGAGTTAGTACCATTTAATTTGTGTGGATAGTGTAAAACAGGTGCTTACATAAACTACTAATTTCTTTTTTAAAGCACAGGGAAAAAATCCCCAACATTATCTTCTGTCCAAGAACGGGAGCAGTTACCTGATTCCATAGGAATTGAGGCAGTATTACCAGTCACTTTAGTTAGGTCTCCAGAAGAAATACTTCCACCTGACTCTAAAAGAATTAAAACAGACATTACGATGCCTCCTGAATTTGGTATTAAAGAGGATTCACTCAGCAGTGAACAGAAAGTCTCACCACTTCCAGGATTTCAAACAGAAGAGCCAGTTGAACTTGAAAAAATTATTGGAGTGTCGGAAGCAAGACCTGCATTTGGTGTAGCAGTGGCATCTGAACCCATTGGTACCATGGAAGGGAAAACAGCAATTTTTACTTCAGAAAAGGTATAAACTTGTAGCAAAGGAAAACTTTCTTCACTCATATATTTATTTTGAGTATTTATAATACTCCACCGGCGGGGAGATAAAGGGAGCCTCCCGTGGTCTGGGGGGCTCCGAAGAGAGACGCCGCCGCCGCCATCGTCGCCGCCGCGCTCTCCCCGCCCCCTTCATCGGCGGGGAGATAAGGGGAGCCTCCCGTGGCCCGGGAGGCTCCGAAGAGAGACGCCGCCGCCGCCATCGCCGCCGCCGCGCTCTCCCCGCCCCCTTCATCGGCGGGGAGATAAGGGGAGCCTCCCGTGGCCCGGGAGGCTCCAAAGAGAGACGCCGCCGCCGCCGCCGCCGCGCTCTCCCCGCCCCCACCACCGGCGGGGAGATAAAGAGGCGCTGCCTCTTCCCGGGGGCCCACGTTATTCGGCCCGGGAATGGGAGGCAGGGGTGTCCCATCTCCCTTTGGACCCTGCCTGTTGGGGGGCTTAAAGGAGAGGCGCCGCCGGAGGCCCGGAAATTTTGTTCGGTGCTGGATTTGGAGGTGGATGGCGGAGGGGGAGGGAAGAGAGAGTGTTGGCCTTGCCAGCCAGGAAGGAGGGGCAGCATTCCGTCTAGGGAGGTTCCGGAGTTTAATATAGGTGTTGTGACGGGCATGGGGCGGTATGGCGGGTACCGTGGGGCGGGCCGCACTCGGGGAATGCGGGTCCGATGTTTAAGTGCGGTCCCTCATTCCAGCCTTGCAGGTACATCTCTGGGTCCTGAGCAGCAGATCCAGAGTGACCCCGCCCTTAGGCTGCTGCTGGTGAATGCCAGGTCGGTTTGCAATAAGGCCCCCTTGATTCAAGACGCCATCCAGGATGGGCGGGCCGACCTGGCATGCATCACCGAAACCTGGCTGACACCTGAGGATGGAGTACCTCTTTCGGACATGTGTCCAGCTGGGTTCGGTATCTGGCACCAGCCTAGAGGTGAGGGGAGGGGCGGTGGTGTCGCCATTGTTGCCAGGGAATCTTTGGGAGTCGCTAGGGCCACTGCTCCACAAGTGTCTGGTTGTGAGGCCCTGCTTTTACGGTTGGGCCCCAAGGGTCAGTTGGGGATCTTGCTCCTGTACCTGCCCCCTTGCAGGGTAAGGGATGCCCTGCCTGAGCTCCTCGAGGCCACCTCGATGCTGGCGTTGGAGTTCCCGAGGCTTATGGTTCTGGGGGACTTCAATTTGCCATCGTTGGGGATGGCCTCTGAGGGGGCAAGGGAGTTCATGGCTTCCATGGCAGCCATGGGCCTGACTCAGGTAGTTCGGGGTCCGACCAGGGGCAGTGGTCACATGCCAGACTTAGTTTTCTTGTCGGAGCAGTGGCAGAGTGATCTGAGACTACAGGATTTAGTCATCTCACCTGTGCCATGGTCGGATCACTATCTGGTGACTCTTGATTTCCTGGGGGCGACACTTCATCGTAGGGAGGCAGGGCCTATTAAAATGGTCCGCCCTCGGCAACTAATGGATCCAGATGGTTTCCAGAGGGAACTGGGGGATGTACCTCTGGATCGGCTAAACGATTCACCCGAGGCACTCGTCGACCTATGGAATAGGACGACAATAGCTGCCTTGGATGAAATCGCGCCACTGCGGCCTCTCCGCGCCCGAGGAACTAGGTCATCTCCGTGGTTCACAGAGGAACTACGGGAACTCAAACGGGCAAAGAGACGCCTAGAGCGCCGCTGGGTGAAGACCCGGGATGACTCCGATTGGACACTAGCTAGAGCCGCTATTAGGGCCTACCTAGTGGCGATGGGGGTGGTGAGGCGGCAATACTTCACCACCCTTATTGCCTCCGCTGATAATCGCCCAGCCGCCCTGTTCCGGGTAACCAGGTCCCTCCTTGGTAGAGGGGGATCGGTGCCCGGTTGGCAGGGGTCGGCTGAGGACTTTGCTGACCATCTGGTGGAGAAAATTGATCGGATTCGTTCAGGATTGAATCCTGGCGTGGATGGGGAGGGTCGGGGGGGGTGCCGGAGCACAGTCTTGCTGTTCGATCTGGGATCGGTTTGATCCTGTTGTCCCTGATGAAGTGGACAGGCTCCTTGCAGATGTTCGTGCCACTACATGTCCTCTGGACCCCTGTCCCACCTGGTTGGTGAAAGCTTCCAGGGGGGTAACAGGGGGCTGGGTTGGGGGGATTGTAAATGCTTCTTTACGGGAGGGGGTATTTCCTGCACAGCTAAAACATGCTTTGGTGCGCCCCCTCCTGAAGAAAATGTCCCTCGACCCAGCTGTCCTTAACAACTATAGGCCGGTTTCCAACCTGCCCTTTCTGGGTAAGGTTTTGGAGAAGGCGGTGGCGCGCCAGCTGCAGAGTGTCCTGGAGGAAGCGGATTATCTAGACCCCTTTCAATCGGGATTCAGGCCCGGATATGGAACGGAGACGGCATTGGTCGCACTGATGGATGATCTCTGGCGGGAGCGGGACGGGGGTTGTCCATCCGTCCTTGCTCTTCTTGACCTCTCAGCGGCCTTCGATACCGTCGACCACGGTATCCTGCTGGAACGGCTCGAAGGACTGGGGATCCAGGGCACTGTGTTGTCCTGGTTTTCCTCATTTCTGGAGGGCCGTACCCAGTCGGTGTGGTTAGAGAGTGAGAGGTCCAGCCCTAGGCTTCTCAAATATGGGGTGCCTCAGGGATCTGTGCTCTCTCCTCTCTTATTTAACATCTACATGAAGCCGCTGGGTGAGATCATTCGTTCCCACGGGGTGCGGTACCATCAGTACGCGGATGATACTCAATTGTACATCTCGGCCCGGGGGGACCCCAGTGATGCTGTTGAAATCCTATCTGGATGCCTGGAGGCCATTGGGGTCTGGATGGGGGCCAATGGGCTTCGGCTGAATCCCAGCAAGACAGAGTGGCTGTGGATAAGGGGCCCCACGTTATCCAAGGAGTTACCATCTTTGGTACTGGATGGGGCTGTTTTGCCCCAGACAGACCCAGTGCGCAACTTGGGGGTCCTCCTGGACTCACGGCTCCTGCTGGAAGAACAAGTGGCAGCTGTGGCCAGGGGGGCTTTTGCCCAACTTCGGGTGATTCGCCAACTGCGCACGCTCCTGGACCGGGGCTCCTTGCTTATGGTCACTCATGCTCTGGTTACTTCCCGACTAGATTATTGTAATGCGCTCTACATGGGGCTGCCCTTGACGACCATTCGGAGGCTGCAGCTGGTCCAGAATGCGGCGGCCCGGGTGGTGATGGGGTGTGGGCGATATGCCCATGCCTCACCGCTGCTTCGGGAGCTGCACTGGTTACCAGTTTGTCTCCGGGTGCAATTTAAGGTGCTGGTTTTGACCTTTAAAGCCCTATATGGCAGGGGGCCAGGATACCTTAGAGACCGCATCGTCCCAAGAGTGGCTGCCCGTCCAACCAGAGCGGACCGGAGAGGCTCTCTGGTGGTGCCATCAACGAGGGGTGCACATTTGACTAGCACCCGAAGGAGGGCCTTCTCTGTGTCCGCACCAACCCTCTGGAACCTCCTACCAACAGATCTAAGACTGCAAAGTGAACTGCTGCCCTTCAGGAAAGGAGTAAAGACCTGGCTGGCAGGGCAGGTATGGGGCCCGAACGGGACTATGGCCCCCGCCGGCTGGCTTTTATAAGACTCTCTCTCTTTCCCTCTGTGTGGTAGGTGGGACGGGTGATTGGGATATGGGTTTTAAATGGGGGTGGATGTTGGTTTTTTCTTATTGGGTGGGCTTTTTATTGGGTGGGTTTTATAAGGTTTTATAATGTTTTTATGTATTTTTTGGAGTTGTTGTAATGCCGCCCTGAGTCGGGTTCTGCCTGAGTGGGCGGCATTTACAAATGTGAATGATAAATAAATAAAATAAATAAATATAAACCTTTCTCCATAAGTTGGAGAATTAAAATTAAAGTACCATAAACCTCTTATGATAATAATATCTTACTTGAAAAACACCAGCATATTCCAACTTGTTAGAAGGCTGTTAATTGGCAAAGACTTGCTTAAATAAAACAGTCTTTGTCATCATATGGTAGTAGGTCAACGGAGAAGTATAATCCTAGGTTGCAAAGATTTCCAGAACCTGGGAGTGACCCCAGAGGACTCTCTCTCTGGAGTCTGCACCAAATGGCCTCTGAAAGTGGTGGTACTGTGAGAAACACCTCTTTGACCAGGCTTGGGTGGAAGAATTATACAGCCTTTACATGACCTGGACCTGAGGCTTTATTCATCATTGTCTCTGAATCTATGGGTCAGTGCTCTTCTCTGTTTCCAGCCATCTGCAGACATTTCCATGGCCATGTATGTGACAGGCATGATTAGATGTGCACAAAATGCAGTTACCTTTCCCACCGAAGCAGTACCTATTTATCTACTTGCCATGTCTCGCTTTTGAACTGCTAGGTTGGCAGAAGCTGGGTCAGATAACAGGTGCTCACTCCATCATGCAGCGCTTGGGTCTTGAACTGCTAATCTGCTAAACTTTTGGTTGTCACACTCAGCATCTTAAGCTTAGCTACTGTGGCGTGGTTCTCTAAGAACATGTTAAGACAGGGAATATTGCTCACTAGTTGGGGCCTGTAGGGATTGCTCAAAGCTACAGTGCCCACACTGGATGTTAGAGCACTTCAACCTTCCCTTGAGTACTGCTTTTTGAACACCTGTCAGTGAGTTCAATTTTGGGGTACTTATTTTTAGCCCATTTACAGTGTGTTTGTATGGTTTCCCCATGCCCATCGGGCATGGAAACGGCCCTTGCAGAGGCCGCTTCGGGAGGACGCTCCTTGAGCCGCGGGCTCTGCGGGCAGACAAATTAAGGGGGGTGAATAAAATATAGGGTTTGATTCACCTAATTACATGACCTGACCGACGATTCTGCAAGGTAGGCTAATCACTAACTCCAGTGACTGATCAGGTAAACACTCATCTCCTGGCCAAGGAAAATCCCCGGTGCAAACAGTGCAGATGTTTACCCCTGTCTAAGCCCTAAAACAATGGTCTTCCTCATCCCGTGTTTGTCCGAAATAATTAACTTCCCCTTTGAGAGGTTTCCCAATTAACCTGAGTAAACAAGGTGATGTGATTGACTTTCGGGTGATGGTTTTTTCTACCTGCCTTCTGATCTATATAAGGTGTATATATTTTCCCAATAAACCACTGATCTGATCTCGCTCCTGTTGCCTCGTGTTGTCATTGATCAGTCTCCTCCGGGATCTAACGCCGCCCTAGCGGCCAGACATCGCTACAGCTGGTGACCCCGACGTGATTTACTCGTGAGTAGGGGACCCCGGAGAGGTCTACTCGTGAGTAGCGATCCCCGCGGTCCGGTTCTACGCTTGAACCGCGACCCGCCAGCCCGGAGGATAGCGCGGCGCTCTGGTCGGCAGCCAGCCGGACAGAGAACGGCCTGCCGCGAGGCATTCCAGAGAGACATTCCTACCGCTTCCTCCCCGCTTTCGAGAGGTTTGCCATAGAGGGAAACGCGTTCCGCTCAGGGCAGCTGTGAGCCCCTGACATCGCAGAGGCCGATAGAAGGGCCCGTGGCAGAAGGTCCACGCTCCGAGGTCTACCCCAGACACCCGACGCCCGAACCTGTTGCCTGCAAAGACGCGTCGACTCGTCCCGAGGAGGATTCTTCCGGAGACCCAATCGCAGGTAATATGGGGACTTGTTCTCATAGACCAAGTCCGTCCGCTAGCCAAAGAACTCGGGAAGAAGAGTTCAGAATCCTGGCCAGGGTTTTTAAGTTACGCTTTCACAGCAGGGAACTAGCGAGACTTTTGGCGTACCTCAGGGAACACTGCCTACTTTACCCAGAAGTAGGTACGTTAACCCTGAAGCTCTGGGATCAGATAGGAGACTGCATTCAGCAAACCCCGAAAGCTCCAGGAGGGATAGTCCGCACATGGAGGAAGTGTAGGAGACTCTTAGAGCAGATCGAGCCAGTCCGGGTAGAGGCCAAAGAACCCCCGTTAGTTGAGCCATCAGGCAAGCCAGTCGAGCCGACTGCGCCCACGGCACTCTATCCATCAATTAGCTATCGGCAGAGTAGCGCAGGGAGCCTTCCCGCGGTGACAGCTGCAGACGTCACCGAGGGAACGCAAGGAATGAGAGGCGCTGGCGCTTCTCTGACAGCTCCAGGTTCCCTAGTCGTGAAGAGTGCCCTTCAGCGCACAGCTGAGATAGAATTTAAGAAGGGGGAATTGTCAGCTGAACAGCTAGCTGAACTCAGACAGATTTGCCCCATCCGCTTGGAGATGGATGCGCTCACGGGCGCACAGCAGGTAGTACACTCCCCAGTCCCGTACAAGCTTCTCATGGCTTTACGGAAAGCAATTTCAGAGACAGGGCTCCAAAGTCATTTTACGAGGGGCACGCTACAGCAACTGTGCGAAACCACCATGTGGATTCCTCATGATTGGAAAGCCGTCATGAGGATGATGCTTACCCCCAGCCAGTACATGATTTGGGACAGTGAGTTCCGCCTAGAGGCGCAAGCTCGGGCTGCCAGGATGGGAGGCGCGGTAATCCCTGACCAGTTGTATGGTTCAGGTGCCTTTGAGCCCATCAACGCTCAAATTAACTTGCCTCTCGCCACCCTAGAGATGTCAGCCGAGGCTGCCTATAGGGCATACTTCAAGGTCCCAGCGTCTGGCAAAACGGCCAAAAATTACACCACTATTAAGCAGGGAGCCAAGAGCCCTACATGGACTTCATCAATCGCCTGGAAGAAGCAATTAGCAGGCAGATTGACAATGAGCAGGCCCAACAAGAGCTCATGATTAAGTTAGCCAAGGACAATGCCAACTTGGACTGCCGTAAAGTCTTGCAGTCCCTGGGCAATCGCCCTGACTTGACCTTAATGGACATGATCCGAGCATGCTCCGACGTTGGCACAGACTCCTACAAGATGGGTCTGCTAGCGGCAGCAGTGCAGGGGGGAAGAAGACCTAATGGCAAGAGCAAAGGGGCATGTCACACTTGTGGCAAGATCGGTCACTTCGCTAGGGAGTGCCGATCCAAGGGGGGCGGACAAAAGTCCGGCCGTCCCAAGGCTCCGAACACCCCCTGCCCGAAGTGCAAGAAAGGCTACCATTGGGCCAGGTATTGTCCGAGTTCGGGAAACCGGAATCCGGGCACGTCTCTGGCCCCAGTCCAAACAGAGGCTTCCTTCACCCAGATCCAGAACTCCCCAGATTTAGACTAGATTCCAGGCACATTCCAGGCACTGCGAGGGCACAGGCCAGCCCCAAGGGCAGCACAGGGCTAGAATTGACTTGCCAGGCGGACGTTACATGCGACCTGCCAGGCACAGTCTATCTGGTCGAATCCCAATACATGGGACCCCTGCCCAGAGGCTTTATAGGTTTAGTTTTGCCCCGTAGTGTAGCTGGAGCACGCGGAATTTTCATAATTCCAGGAGTCATTGACTCGAATTTTTCAGGCATTCTCCAGGTCCAGCTTTGGACACACCTGCCCCAAACAATCCACAAGGGAGACACCTTAGCGCAACTGATCATGGTTCCTTGTCACTCGCCAGCAGGCAGCCAGGAAGGCTCAGGGACAGCTCAGAGTCCGGTTCAGCAGACCGCTCGAGCGCGAGTGAGGCAGTGCAAGGATACCAGGTCTTAGCGACAGTGGAGACCAACATTGAGTGGAAGCAGCGCCCCGTTATTGAGGTATTTTTGAACAAAAGGGTGTTCTCAGGGTTACTCGATACCGGAGCGGATGTGACAGTGATAAGCAGGAGCCAGTGGCCAAGAGAGTGGGCCATTGAGCCGGTCTCCGATGTGTGGGGGGTAGGAGGCGTTCAGGAAGCGTTTAGAAGCCGAGAGTGGGTAGAAGTCACAATCCCAAGGGCTGACGGCACGGCGGTAATTCGGCCGCACATTCTTGACGTGCACGTCAATCTTTGGGGGCGAGACATTCTCCAGCAGTACGGTGCTACGCTTACCTTTGGGTAATGGCGTTGCCACTTAAATGGCTCACCGACACACCGGTCTGGGTAGAACAATGGCCGGTAGTGGGAGAGAAATTAGTTGCCCTCAAGCAGCTAGTTAAGGAACAGCTAGACGCAGGACACATAGAACAGTCCACAAGCCCCTGGAAATCGCCAATTTTTGTTATTAAGAAGAAGTCGGGGAAGTGGCGACTCCTCCACGATCTCAGAGAGATCAATAAATGCATTCAGCCGATGGGTCCACTTCAATGCGGCATCCCAAATCCGAACATGATTCCCGAGGGGTGGGAGATTCTAGTCGTAGATCTCAAGGATTGCTTTTATACAATCCCCTTAGACCCCAGGGACCGGGAAAGGTTCGCCTTTACAGTGCCGGTCGTGAACCACGGTGAGCCCACGCAGCGATACGCGTGGAAATTTTTGCCACAGGGCATGCTCAATTCGCCCACCCTGTGCCAAATTTATGTTCACGACGCACTGGCAAAGTTCCGAAGCCTTTACCCTAAAGCTATTGTGTGTCACTTCATGGACGACATCTTAGTAGCGTTGCCGCAGCTTGGCAGCGAAATGTTTTCTGACCTCCAGGCCAGCCTGGGGGACAAAGGCTTACTCATTGCCCCGGAAAAAGTGCAGAGAACCGAGCCCTTCTCATACTTGGGCCATTGGCTTCTCCGCTCTTTTGCAGCGCCAGTTCTGCCTCAGATAAATTTACAAGACTCAGTCACCCTCGTAGAGTTGCAGCAAGTTTTGGGGAACATCAATTGGGCCAGACCGTATTTTCGTTTAGATACGGATCTTCTAAAACCGCTCTTCTCGCTGCTAACCTTAGGTAAGCAGCCGGCAGACCGGATAAAAATCTCTCGAGACGCGCGCTTGGCGCTCGAGAAGGTGAACCAAGTTCTCAGCCAGAGGTGGGTGGATAGGATCGCCCAGGGGCCATACGCCCCGATCCTGAATTTGTTCATCGTACGGTCAGGATCCATGTTCACTGGGGCGCTGGGAGTAGACTCAGAGAAGGGAGTGAAAATTGTGGAGTGGGTATACTTGCCTAACACCTCCTCTCGGAACATTGTTCCGCCCCAAGAACTGGTCTCCGCGGTGATCTACCGCGGCAGGCTGAGAGCAAGGGACATTTCTGGGCACGATTTAGCTAAGATCATAGTCCCGTTCACCAAGGAACAAATTCATCAGTTGATGCAGCTAGGTGACTCGCTTCCGATAGCTTTGGAGGGATTCACTGGAAGCTTGGCATACCATTTGCCCAAAGACCCCATACTTGTCTCACTCCAGACAGGAACAGTCAGTTTGTTCGAATTGCTTTCGCTGGTCCCGCTTCGGGGGGCCGGGACAGTTTTTACCGATGGGGGACGCACATATGGTGTCCTGACTTGGCAGGAGGGCGAAGCTTGGCACACGCTGCTAACTCTTCCACAGAAGTCCGCGCAGCGGGCGGAGTTGGCGGCCGTGAACCTTGCCTTGCGCACCTTCGCCAAGGAACGTTTAAACATCATTGCTGACAGTCTGTACGTTAGGAATTTACTCCACAGTCTACCGGGAGCTTACATCACTCCCGCGATAGACAAGAACTTGCTTAGTCTGTTTCTCACCGCTCAATTTCATTTGCGGAACCGCACAGAGCCGCTCTATATTGCCCACATCCGAAGTCACCAAGACCTACCGGGTCCGATTTCCGCGGGCAATAGCAGAGCGGATGCGGCGGCAAAGGAAATTCAGCAACGTTCGGTTTTGGGAGTTTTTACTACTCCAATTCAAAGTCATGCTTTTTTTCACCAAAATGCCAAGGCACTCGCCAGACAGTTCAATCTGCCGCTTTCTCAAGCCCAAGGCATAGTCCGCTCGTGCCAGCATTGTGCAGGAGCACCGGGGGGGGGCCCTCGTGGGGGGTCAACCCACGAGGGACAGAGGCTAATCAGGTATGGCAGATGGACGTCACGCATGTGCCACAGTTCGGCAGATGGCAATACATGCATGTCTGCATTGACACTTTTTCTCAGTTCGTTTGGGCGACGGCGCAGAAAGGGGAGGCTGCTTCCCACGTGGAGCAGCACCTCCTTTCCTGCATTGCGGCGATGGGCAAGCCGCGGCACGTGAAGACGGACAACGCGCCGGCCTACAGTTCCAGGCAGTTGGCCGCCTTCATGGCTACTTGGGACATCAAGCACACATTTGGAATTCCCTACAATCCGCAAGGGCAAGCGGTTGTAGAGCGGGTCAATCGGACGCTAAAGTCCTATATTGACAAACAAACAGAAAGGGGGGAGCCACCAGCCCTCCCCAAATCACAGGGAGAAGCACAGTTCTGCCTGAATAAGGTATTGTTCACATACAATCACCTTAATGTTTTTTCGGATTGTACGCCGCAGGAGAAGCATTTCCGCCGTTCGGAAGCTCTCCCGCGACCTATGGTCCGGTACCGAGTGCCACCAGACCCTTCTTGGAGGGGCCCGGTGCCGCTCATAACCTGGGGAAGAGGGTATGCTGCAGTTATGTCTCCTACAGGTGTCGTTTGGATTCCAGCTCGGTGCGTCAAGCCTCATTTGGAACCTCATGACGTGGACCCAGACCGACCCGAGTCCGATCCCGGAGATGGAGGATCTCACGCTGACCGACAGGACCCGCCGGAGGAGACGGCCACCGACGGCGCAGAAGATCACCTGGGGGATGGTCAAGGCGCTTTGCAGTAAGGCTGAGGACGCCCTCCAGCGCGAGGAGAGGGAGCCGACACCGGAGAACCTCGTAGCAGCAGTCTTTGCCCAGATTCATGCCAACTCCATTGCGGTCACCGTCATCCTGACCCTCACCCTGCTTTTGGGCGGAGGCGTCCAGGCCGCCTCACTGGAGGCCAGCGATTTCATGCCAGGCGGAGACCTCTCTGCCCGGATGCAGTACAACATTTGGGAAAGGTTGGCTACCCTTGTCAACCAGTCCGATTTTTGCCTCAGGCAGGACGTCGGTTCTGCCTCAATCCTCAGCACCTGCCTTGTCCCGGTGTGCCATTCTCCAGGCGCACACCCCCGGGACGGGGACTGGCTGGTGAGGAGACTCTTCAGCCCATACATCCCATCAGCTTCCTCGGAATATGCTCGTTGGGAGATGCGGCTAACCATGACCTTGCCGGCTGATGCAGCCACTCTCCACACTCCTCGAGTGGCGGTCAGCCCGAACTCTACCTGCGGCCGGATACACGGTTGCTCCGGACCCGGCCGAGCCCGGCGCCGTTGCCTCGATGTAGGCAGCGGCAATTGGACTTGCAACGACCCAGTGTCACTTGGTTCAAAGTATGCACACATCACCCTACCGTCTGGATGGTTCTTCACTTGTAACCAGTACACGTTTAACTATATTCCTGCTAATATTACAGACTCTATATGTTGTATCAGTCGTTTAACTCTGTTGCTTCCTACTAAGGATATGATTGCCCCTAGCCCTGACGTTCCCAATGTTTCTAATGTATCCCATGTTCCCTCACTCATAAGACACACTCGCACCACCATGTTAGACAGCTCCTGTGAAAGCAGCTTTAGAGTAATGAGACCTGCCGAATACCTCTCTTTGGCAGTCAGCATCTTTGGCGTGCCCGGCTTAGCCGTCGGCAACGCAAAGAGGATCGGTCGCTTGGCTTGCGGTTTAGCAAAGGCCATCAACCATACCTCCTCAGCGATAGCGCTCCTCAATCAGGAGCAGGCGGAACTTCGCCATGCCATTCTCGATAATCGGGCGGCTATCGACTACCTCTTATTGTTGCACCACTTGGGCTGCGAGTCTTTTCATGGTATGTGCTGCTTTAATCTTACGGACAACTCTCGAAAGATTCAAAGCCAGATCACAGATCTCCACACCATAGTAGCAGGCATCACAGGAGGCTCTGCATGGGGGGCTTGGTGGAGCTCTCTGTGGAAATGGATGTGGTCGTGGATCCCCTGGGGGTGGCTTCAGACGGTGATCAAGGTGGTGGTGGTGGTAGTTATACTAGGCATTGCGGTTTGCTGCTTCGCTCAATGTATTCCCCCGCTGATCTCGAAGTGCCACCGCAGAAGGAGACCCCGTGACGTCATTCCCGACCAACAGCTGATGCCGCTCCTACGCAAGATCGCCGGTCAGGTTCTTAAATAAAACAGAAAGGGGAAATATGGTTTCCCCATGCCCATCGGGCATGGAAACGGCCCTTGCAGAGGCCGCTTCGGGAGGACGCTCCTTGAGCCGCGGGCTCTGCAGGCAGACAAATTAAGGGGGGTGAATAAAATATAGGGTTTGATTCACCTAATTACATGACCTGACCGACGATTCTGCAAGGTAGGCTAATCACTAACTCCAGTGACTGATCAGGTAAACACTCATCTCCTGGCCAAGGAAAATCCCCGGTGCAAACAGTGCAGATGTTTACCCCTGTCTAAGCCCTAAAACAATGGTCTTCCTCATCCCGTGTTTGTCCGAAATAATTAACTTCCCCTTTGAGAGGTTTCCCAATTAACCTGAGTAAACAAGGTGATGTGATTGACTTGCGGGTGATGGTTTTTTCTACCTGCCTTCTGATCTATATAAGGTGTATGTATTTTCCCAATAAACCACTGATCTGATCTCGCTCCTGTTGCCTCGTGTTGTCATTGATCAGTCTCCTCCGGGATCTAACGCCGCCCTAGCGGCCAGACATCGCTACATGTTTGGCTATAGCAGCTATCACATGATTGCTTCTAGAGTAAATTTCCTGTATGTTGAAGTGGCTTACAAATGGCAGACCACTCCTATCCCACAAAAAAGGTACTGACACTTTTCCAGGCAGTCCAGCAGCACAGTCTAGATGTACCATAAGTGTACCATTGCAATACAATGATGATTGAGAATTGCCAATAAATTTAGTAGAAGTGGTGGTGGTGGTGGTGGGAAACCTAAACTACAGGCTTTTAATTTCAGTCAAACAGCAGATCTTAAAAATATAGCAAATTAGAACAAGGTTTTTGTCTTTTTTCATTTTCAAAACAGATTTTAACTTCAGGGAAAGAAATTTCAGGAGGACCCATAGATTCATTAAGATATGGAGGTAATTACTATTTAAAATTGTTAAATATAATTTAAAAAATATTTGAGATAGTTTGCAATAAATTCTTATGGTATCTTCTTTGAGAACAGGAATACTAAATTATTATTAATGTATAAATATGTTAAATATTAAATTGACACTTTAAAATGTAATTTATTGAGTGGAAACAAAGATTAGATAATAGGCAATTGATAGTAGTACTATGTAAAATAAAGGTAAAGATCACCCTTGTTCGAAAGCCAGTTGTATCCAACTCTAGGGAGCAGTGCTCATCTCTGTTAACTGCCAAAGAGCCAGCTCTGTCTGCATCTTCCATGGTCATGTGGCAGGCATGACTAAAGACTGGAGTGCATGGAACACTGTTTACCTTCTCACTAGGAATAAAAGCCATACCTATTAATCTACAGTGGAACCTCAGTTAACAAAAGGCTTGGTTAACATAAAAATCACATAACAAAAGGAAATCCATAGAAAATAGTGGCTTGGTTTATGGAATTTTCCCCCAAATGGATTAATTGGTTTTTAATGCATTCCTATGGGATACCACATTTTGGTTAAAGTACTATATTTTGATTTTCAATGCATTCCTATGGGAAATTCGATTAAAGTAATTTTCACTGTAAGAAACATCCTGGAGAACTCATTAAGTACATTAACTGAGGTTCCACTGTACTTGTAATTTCTTGCTTCTGAACTGCTAGGTTGGCAGGGGCTGGGACAGAAACAGGAACTAAATCCTTCGTGCAGCACTCGGGTCTCAAACTGCTGACCTGCTGGCCTTCCAGTTGTGAAGTTCAACATTTTAAGACCACAGTCAGTAGCACTATTAGGTAGTATGTAGGTAGTAATATATCTGCAGAGAAGCAGGCCTGACTGGCAGACAGATGATTGTACACCTGCAGAAGTCTCCATGGATGTAGAAGCCTGGTAACAGTGATGAGCAAAAAAGATTAACTGTAGGATTATTTAAAAAGATTATTTATTGTAAAATTTACTGGTATTTATTGCACAGATACTAAAAATAAAAATAATATCCTTCCATCCTTCCAAGGTTGGTAAAATGAGTATTCAATGTGTTGGGGGCAAAAATGGTAAATGCATTGAGAACTGCCCAGAGAGTGCTCTAATTTCTTTTATTATTATTCTTGTGCCGTACCCGATTCCGGATATTGGTGATCATAATGGCAATCAGCCATGAAGACTGTCCTGAGAATATAACACAGTGGTCTTTCTTCTTGCCTTCCGCATCACAGCATGACCCCCATACCACTGATCCAGTTCCATGAGTCACTTTCTGGTCCTGAGCCCTTTTTAGCACACAAAGTGTTCTGCAGCCCCAGGCCAGGATTGATGAAGCTGCTGCTCTCCTTCAAGATGGATTCAAGTGGGATTTAATCCACTTGGGGACCATCACCCTTCCCTGTGGACTTTGCTACCCAAGGCTGTTAGTCCTCAGGGTTGTCAGGTTAGTTAATCGCTGCCTGACAATTGGCATTGAGTCCCTGGCAGTATGGTCTATTACCATAGCAGGAAAACCTGGCCAGACACTTCTAAGTGCTATGGGGCAAATCTAAGTGTACAGTAATTGCTATTGCTGTTTGTTTTTAGATTAACTATTTGCAGGTAGTGCAAGGACGTTCTGGCTCCAAAGTATGTTCACTCTGTTTGAGACTCTACACTTAGAGCAGGAATGTTCTGTAAATATCCTGAAATAAAACTTTCATTAATAAACTTATTTTTTTGTTGTTGCTGAGGAACATTGTACAGTTAATAATTTATAAAAGGAATAAAAAAATAATTTCCTTTTTCTTTCTTCATAGAAGTTGAAACTAAGGATACAATCAATAAAAGTATGCTTCAGCTTGCAGACAATTTGAAAGAACTAGAAGGAATGCCTGAGGCAGAAAGTTTAGCTAAAATGTTGCTAGAGCCTGGTAAAAGCATGGGTAAGCATGGATCAGAACTCTTTAAAAATTATAGCATAGTTTGTGCATGGGGTGATCGGTGAAATATTGTAGCTCTGCCTTCTAAGTCTACTACTGATTCATTAGGTATTTGTGGAATGAGTGATATAGTAAGAATGGCTTTGCAGGCATTAAACCTGACACCTGTCAATTGGATGCTGAGATCAGAATTTGCTCTGAGTAAATTGAAATGCTTGACAACAACATGTCACTGCCGTTATTTTTTCTTAGTTCAATTACCATACTACAGTGTGTGTTTTGCACCAATTTAATCAGTTTTTTTCAAAATTGCCTAGAAACATTTGCCCAAACACAGCTATTATTCTAAACTAGGTCAGATTATCATAAAAATAGGATTTTAAAAACAAAACATTTATAAATCCTTTTAACTTAAAGAGCCTGTTCAAGTTGGAATTGATAACTGGATTTTCCTCAGGATTTTTTAAAATTTTTTATTTATTTATTACACTTATATCCCACCCATCTAGGAGATTTTCCTACTCTGGGCAGCCAACAGCACAAACTCACACATTAAAAATAGACACACATTTTTAAAAAAAATCCTACATATATACACATCAGAAACAAAAAAAAACCCTAAAAGAAAAACATATTGGTGATGGAGAGAGACAAAAAAGTTACAGTAAAAAAGTTACAATTGAATCATTGTCAGGATCATGGTCTACTATGTCATCAATCATTTTAAAAAGTTCTACCATGTCCCAGAGATTATTGTGGCAAATCACACAATGATTTGAGTGATTTTTTTTAATGTAACCAAAACCTGTCAGTAATATATAATCAAAATGTATCAATAATGTTGTTCCTTAATAAGATTGTAATCTACATTTCATGTCAATGAGACAGATGAATTACCAGATCGGCAAAAGCTTCAGATGCTCCAGTTACTAAATGATTTGATGACTCCAGGTGAAATAGAGCAAACTGGTGAGTGGACAGTTAGTAATATAAATATACTCCACTGTACTCCAGAGTTAACATGAGTAAAAGTGGGGGAATGCCTTTTTTTGTATAATAATGTGATCCCTTAGATATATCACTCCATGTAGGTAAAGAAGATGAAGAGCAGAAAGAGAAGAAAAGAAGGTTATTCGCAAATATTGCATCAACTCTAAACCTTCTGCAGGAAACACATGTTCCTGAAGCTGGCCAGTCAGGTAGAATCTGAGAAATGTAACCATAATATGATTAGAATAGCCATACTGTACCTGCTGCTGTATGATAAATTAAAATGCTATTATAATGCTGTACAAAATACAGTAGAAAAGTTTGACGTGGTAGCTGTGTTAATATGTGCAGGCATATCAGAGACTAAACAAAACAAAAGAGGGGGGGAAGACAAAAATGTAATACAGTATTGTATGAGCAAAATACTGTACGTAGATTTTTTTTGTTATTTTGGCTAAATACAATTTTTAAAACTTTTTTTCCTAGAGGAAAAAATTAATGAAATGAGAAAAAAAAGAGGAGTCTTACTTGGAACTCTAGAAACAATCTTAGAGGGCATTAAGCAACCACAGTCTGTTGAAGGACCTTTTCAGGAAGACATTGGTATGTTTCAGATTCAGAACTAACAGATAAGTGTACGTATAATAAATATGGCATGATTGTAGTTTTTTTAAAAGGGTGTTTTTAAACACTGCTTTTATTTAACTGATATTTTGTTGTTGTAGTAGCAGCTACTGCTGTATTTCAGTATGGCTGGTAATCTGTTTTAGTATATTGTAGTACCATAATCATTTTGGGGTTTTTTAGGCAGAGAAGTTAATAAGCTTTCAGAAGAAAGAAGCCTATTACTTGAAAACTTAGAATCAAGCATGAAAGATTTGGAACAAGCCCAGGCTCTTGCAGCTACTCATCCATCGGAGATGAATGGTAAGTACTGGCAAGCATTTACGTTTTTCTTTGTGGTCTCTGTAACTTGCATATACAGTATGGGTCCTGCACCTACCCAGAACAAACTTGGGAATATTCCAGCCTTGGTAGTTTCTGTTTCACCAACCTCCCTCCCTTGTGCATGACTGAGCACACTAATGGTTGTCTTTCAATTCCCTCTCATCTGTCATGCAAACAGCAGTCAGATGAGCATTCATAGTTGTAATTCTCCTTAACATTTATCTAAAAATTAGAGTAGCTAACATTTCTTGTTAACGATCCCTTTGATTAACACGACTGGTTTATTTTGTGCATATTCACACAACTTGGAACCTTCCAGAGAGCTTCAAGCATATCCTATCCATTTAGCACATGCTATCCCACCCATTGATTACTACCACAGCTGATGTCTCATATCTCAAGAAACAATATTTGAAACAGACAAAACAAACACCTAAGAAAAAGAAAACAGAGCCTAAAAAGTAAAAAGAAAAGTAAAAAGAAAAATCTAAGCAGCTGAGTAAATCCTCATTTCCAGGCATAACCTTATCTTCGAACATATCCACTGAAAGGGAACAGCAGCATGAGGATCTAGTTTTCTTGGGGACAGCTTCAGAAGACGATCTTGCTCCTTCTTCTCCAGCCTAGATACAGACTCTCAATCACCTCAGTGGGTGGTTATGCAGCAGGTCATAGCAGAAATATATATAATCAGCAGTGGCAAATTCCAGGGTCATCTCTGGTACTGAGCAAGCATAGCCGTGATCAGTCACCTCCACAACTCTGACAATCTTCATCGGAATCAGAATCAACAGTACATTCATTACCTAAAGCAAAAAAGAACTATCCTGAAAATATCATCTTTCTCCATAAGGATGTCATGGAATGGGGGAATCATGTTTCTCACCTCATCCATATTATACTTATCCACCTTGCTACAGGTGTGTGGATTTGCAACCCCCACAACACTATTTTCCATTCCACAGACCATATGGAAGATTCATAGTGAAGTGCATTGGCTTTCTCTTGAATGCAGATGTACAGTAATTTTGTAGAAAGAAACACAAAAGGACAGACCACCAGATGGAACTGGCTTCTAAGTTGAATGTTGAAAGCTTGCATTGAAATCAACATTCAATCCTCTATATCTGCACCTCACCCTTTGAGTTCAAATAAAAGACAATGAGAGAAGTTGATATACTGGTGTTGATGCTGAATGATTCTGACACTGATTCTGATAATGTTTCCATGCCAAAAGCACATTCCGAATCAGCATCGAAGACATCTAAGCAATGGAAAGCTAGACAGGCTGCAAGTTCAACTGTGACTATAGTGAACTATCTAACTTAATTTCAAAAGCACATACCAAGTCAAAAACTAAGAAGCTTGAAACTACCCACACATCTGATCATCAGCCTTCTAAACAATTTCCTGTGTTCAAAAGGGACATCATAACAATACTTCTAAACATACAATATATCAGTATTGACAAAACAGGCTTCCACACCAATGAAATGTACACAGTCTTATCACTCATGGAACACCGATGTCAAATCAGATGTTTACTCAGCATCATCTTCAACTACACCAAAACAGAGGAGACATGTATACTTCTTAGGTAAATCATTCTGAAAATGAACTAATGATAAGGAAGGAGAACCCATACACATAAATAGTTAAAGATATTCATTTTGGAGCATAAGAAAGCATTACAAAGTCACTCCATTTGGGGGCACAGTAGTGCTCTTTGTCTGAGAATGGGATGCCCATTGCAATTTCAGAATGAATTGGTACATCTGCCATGCTCAAGAACTACTTGTTATGGTTGTGATCTCATTATGATCATAATTACTCTACATATTTGAATAATGTTTGGAGTGAGGCCCATTGGCAATGTGGGCTGCCAAACTACAAAGTTCATTCTAGGACAAGCTAATTTACAAAGAAGTTTCATATGTTAGTTTTCTTTACTATCTCATAATCATTGCCCAATACTACCTTAATTGAGAGGATTCAGTCAATGAAAATAATAGTTTGTTTTGCTGGGCTTGTAACAATGTATTTCTTTGAGGCTTTCTTCATATTTTTGAAATGATCCTTCATTATCTCCTTTCATTTATCAGTATGTCACAGATATTAAAGTCCATCTCTTGAATTATTTAAAAACAATTGCAGACACAAAAATATTTCTGCCTTTTACTTTTTTTCAGAAAACAAAGTAAAGGAGCTACTAAAACAAAGAGGATTACTGGCCGAAAATTTAGAAGCGAATCTTCAGGATCTACAAAGAGTAAAATCTTTTGAAATTGGATTAAATGAAAAAGATAAGCATGGTAAATGACAAATGTATCCAACTGGATTAGGGAAATGGAATGAAGGGCGGTTTAAAACCATCTATCTCCAAACATTTATTCCCAGCATAGCGGCTTTCTTTAACAGAACAGATTAGCAGCTGGAAATCTTTTTTTCTAACACCCTCTTAAATGATGGTGTTGAAAGAAACATGACAAATAGAACATTAACATTGATGATGATACTGTATTTAGAACTTCATTGACATTTGACCAGTGTGCCTATATTGCCATATATTTATACCAGTGGTTCTCAACCTATGACCCATGGGCCAAATCTGGTCCAGAATGCCAAATAATTCGGGCCCTGCACTCATTCCACCTGCCACCGGCAGAATCAGCTGCAGACTAAATTAGTCCGTGGCTGATTCCGCTGGTGGCGGCTGGAACGAGGGCAGGGGCTGGATTATTTGGCATTATGGGCTAGATTTGGCCCATGGGCCATAGGTTGAGAACCCCTGGTATAGATATATAGCAATATATGCCCACTGGTCCAAGGTCAATGAAGTTCTAAATATCATCAATGTTAATGTTCTATTTGTCATGTTGGGAATAAACGGCGGGGTGGGGGCAACTAGTCCAGCCCCCTCAACTGTTTTAGGGAACATGACTCGACCCCCACTTAAAAAGGTTGAGAACCCCTGATCTATACAGTCCAATGTCTGCTTAAATTATAGCAGACATCACACATGTACATATGTTTGGGGACCCTCTTTGATGTTTTTAGACATGGACCACATGGTTACTTTATTTTCTTTCTGTTACATTGTTTTATAATATTTGTCTTTGCCTCCCATTTTTAAACATGGCAGTTATGACTAACAAGATTAATGACCAGAATCCTATTGACTTGTAATATTCTTCCACTGCTGAGTGAAGCCACACTTCTATAATTATAAAAGAAAATAAGAGATCTGTTACACCACAAAAGGAATGCTGTTAATTCCTCATTACACTAAAGAAGGCTGAGCTCAGAAAGGGAAGTAGTGAACTCATCTTGAAGACATTGTTCTGTAGTTAAGGAAGAAACAGGTGA
Source organism: Bradypodion pumilum (assembly GCA_035047305.1). NCBI lineage: Eukaryota > Metazoa > Chordata > Lepidosauria > Squamata > Chamaeleonidae > Bradypodion > Bradypodion pumilum. The sequence continues at coordinate 17,144,543 of JAWDJD010000006.1, read as the reverse complement.
CACAAAGCAAAGAGGGGAGCCTTTCAGCTGAGCCACCAATGCAGTTCCCAGTGAACACAATCCTTATTGGAGGTAATACAGTATTTCTCATTTCAGAAGGGGAATTGTATGAAATGCACAAGATATTAGAAAAGAAACAAGAGCTATTGGAAAAGTTGGAATCTAATCAGAAAGAACTGCAAGAAGCTCAAGATCTTGCAGTTACCCAGCCAGGGATTGTTAATGGTATGTACTGTACATTGCAATAGAAATAGCAATAACACTTATATAATGTCCCATAGTGCTTAGTGCACTCTCTGGGTGGTTCACAAGTTAATTAGCATTTTGCCCCCTTCATGCTGGGTACTCATTTTACTGACCTTGGAAGGATGGAAGGCTAAGTCAACCTTGAGCCCTGGTCAGGATTGAACTTGCAACTGTCTGGCTGCAGTACAGCAGTTTAACCATTGCACTACCAGGGTCTATGAAATTAAAGTTCTTCATGGCAAAGCATGCTCATGTTAAAGTTCCACTTTTCATTTTTTTATACTGCTAAAAAATATAACACTGTGATGTATTTAATAGTTGCTCATTTGTTAGCTATAATTGGTTTTCCCTGCCCCATCGATAGTCCATATGAGAGTACAGGGAGTAGATAGAGAAAGCAGAAAAAGTTGATTCTAAAGCAGTGGTTCCCAATGTGGGTCCCACGTCCCACGCGTGAACTTCAAATCCCAGAAGCCTAAGTCAGTACATTGACTGATCAGTGCTTTGGGGAATTAACTCAGGCTTTTGGGAATTGAGGTCCAAAAACCAAAGGTTGGGAAACACTGCTCTAAAGTATATCCACACATTCTTTAAGTCATGACATATTGAGACCCAAGGTTGTGAACCAATGATTGAAAGCAAAACTGTATTAAACATAGTTATTTCAAAGTATTTTGATACTTCTTTATTTTATATTGTCGAAAAAATTGATCTGATATATTTTTGTAGAGCATAAATTAAAGGAATTAACTGAGCAAAGAAAGCGTTTGACTGAAGAGCTGAAGTCAACTGTGATTGGTATGCATCCTTCACAAAAACCTGTTTCAAGAATCAGTGGTATGACAAAGATATTTCTGTATTTTTTTAAAAAATGAAATGAAATGCCAGTTCTAGCCATCTCAGCATGGAATTATACTGGTAAATATGTCACAATTTGCTGTTGAATTGGCATGAGTGAATTTGAATTATTTTTCAACGATCGTGTGATATAAAAACAATGTGAATCAACCTATCCGTAATCTTTTGGAATAGTGGGAAAACCCACTACTGTAACATGTTAACCAGTCTTCCAAAATATTTTTTATGTTTTTAAAACAAAGTTTTACTACTAGATCATGTTGTCATTGCATTGCTACCATAGTTTAATGCTAAATTATCCCAAAAGATAAAAATACATATCAAAAATACCCCAATGAACAAAGTTTCCATGGCATATCTGTAGGCTTGACTCTGCATTGAGAACCTTGGGAAACTGTCTCTTGTCCCTTACCACAGTCCAGCCCTTTAAAGCAGGGGTTCTCCTTTGGGTAGACCGTGAATTGCCACTTATGGGACTGCACCTGCGTGGAGCCGTTATCGGAGCCTCAAAGCTAATTGGATTAAAAGATTCAATGTCAGGACTGCCCACCATACCACTCACCCTTAGGTGCCATTTCGTGCTCTTTCCTCAGTTCTCTTCTTTCCGATGCTGAAGCAGGAGTCCATTAGAGAGCTCTCCTAGGAGAATTCAATTTTTGGTGCTTTTTCAAGCCTCCTCGTGCTAAATTTTGGGTGATCCTGCTTAGGCAGGACGTCCCCTCACTGACCTGCTCTCCCTTGTGGGCGCAGCCTTCACCTTCAATTTTTCTTGCTGCCGTCTTTTCCTCGTGGGAGAGGCGGCTACGTTTGTCAATTTTTCTTGTCACCTTCCTTCACAGGAGGCACCTTTGTTAAAAAAAAAATCTGCCAATCTTCTTTGAGGACCGGCACAACCCTGACTGTCTACCTCGTGGCGGACGATTGGTTTTTTTCTTTTCTTCTTCGTTTCACCTCTGCAGTTGATGGCCTTGGTTGCTGCATTCAAGTACTGTACCATCTGTAAGAAAAAAAATGCCTTCCAATGATGGTCATAGCGAGTGCCTCTTGTGCCTGGGGAAGAATCACCAGACACAATTCTGTGTCCACTGCATGAAATTCACTCGCGTGTCCATCCAAAATAGGCAGAATTGGCTTAAGGTCTGTCTAATAGCTCAGGCCTTGTCCCCCACTTCGGCTGCCCAGGCCTCTCTAGTTCTCACTCAAACTGCTTCACCCAAGATGGCATCCAATAGCGAGGAGAAATCCAAGATGGTGGAAGAGACATCTAAGAAGAAGGAGAAAGAGAAGACTGGGGAGAAGAAGAAGCCCAAAGAGGTGGGTAGGGACCATCACTCCCTACCCCCCACTCTGAGACCAAACCATTCTCGTCAACCCTCGGCTTCGTTCTTTCCCTCCTTGGCTATTATTCCATGTTGTTGTTCACCAGATGCAGATTCCAGGTCCTCTGTGTTTGAGGATCCTCCATCTTCTTCTAGCTCACCTACCAAAGCACCCAGACGATTTACATTGGTCTCACCTCCTCCACCACCAGTGCCACTTTGGCATTCGCCTTCCCTGCCGCCGCCGCCGCCTAGAGGCAGGTCATTACTTCAACGAGCGTCGGTTTCATCTATAGCTCAGCAGAATGACTCGGTTCCGTCCATCCAGGGCACTACTACTATTCCATCGTCTGCACTCCAATTGGATTTCATTGCTTCTCTCATCCAATCTGTTGTTCAGAAGATTGGTGATCAGTTGTTGGCTGCAACGGCGGGCCCTTCACTCACGGGTGCTTCACATCATATCAGTGGCCACTGGTCTGAAACTCAACACGTGGTTGAGCTTTCCCGGTCTGGCTCAACACAAGATTCCATGGGTCCACTGCCTCCTCACCAAGTGAGTGTCCGTGTCCCTCCACCTTCTCCGGTTTCGTTGACAGGTAGGTCCATCGGTCAGCCCAGGCCTTACTGGCGCAATTCTGATGTAGACACAAGAATACTGCCTCCTTCCACTGATGACTCAGATTTCTCTTCCGAAGAGGACGAGACCCAAGCTGAGGCGGACAAGACTCCTGAAGGTGTCATTGGCTCGACTGAGGTCCCCCATTCCGAGGACCATGTTGACCCACCTCGTATCCATCTTAGGAATCCAGGCACATCCACCACTACCTTTTGAGGATAAGGTGACAGCGAAATTAGACAAAAAGACAATTTGGCTGGTGCATATTGGCACGCTACCTTCCATCTTCCATTCTGCCAAGACCATTTGGAAAAAGCCTGTCTCATCCCATACGGGATCGACTAGGGTCGATAGCATGTACAGACTACTAGGCAATGACATGGAGTTCCTTCAAACCCACCCTTTACTGAACTCCATGGTCATTAAGGCCTCGCAGAACAAAACTGCGATAAGTGGATTCCCATTTCCTTCATCTGTCGAGGGGAAGAAATTGGACGCGTTGGGCAGGAAGATCTATGCGACTGCCTCTTTATCCCTGCAAACAGCTAACTATGAGACTGCAATGGGCTTATACAATTCTGAACTTTGGAAGAAAGCCAAAACCTTTCTACCCAAACTGCCTGCTGAACTCCATGTGGAATTCCAAGCCCTGTGTGTGGAATTTGACTTTCTGTCAGAACAGCAGATGCGCTCTTCATGACATATCAGTGACACAGCTGCCAAGGATATATCTACATCAATTCTCCTTCACTGTCATACCTGGTTGTGGTCCACTGATCTGGAGGAACCAACCAAAAAGCTCATTGAAGATTTACTGTATGATGGCAAAGGGCTCTTTGCCGAAGAAACCAACAAAGTCCTGAATGAGCTGCAACAGATGAGAATTTAATTTAATTTTAATTTAATTTTCACGCTTATATACTGCTCACTCAGGCGAACCCGACTCAGGGCGGTTTACATAGCGGACAATAATACAAAATACAGTGATATAACATACAATAAATACAGCACAAAAAAAATCAATCACCAAAAGTACAATTTTATATATATATATATATATATATATATATATATATATATATATATATATATATATATATATATATATATATATATATATATATATATATATATATATATATATATATATATATATATATATATATATATATATATATATATATATATATACACACACACACACTACAATATGCACTACATGTGCACTACAATACAGTTTCTAACAATACATCAAATAAGGTACAATACAATAAAATCCTAAACATCAGTTAATCACATCAAAGAGTACACAATATATATAAAAAATTCAAAACATCAAATAACAATATAAAAATATTCCAAGCACAGTCCTTTCAGTCCTTCCAGAAGGGGGGTGGGTGGGACAAAAGCGTGCACAAGTCCTGGAGCTCCAAGGCGACCGGCCTCCTTGCATCCACCGAAGCCCAGACCATGGCAAGTCCAGCCGCCCGCCGCGACTGGCCCCAAGTCCTAGCCAACAACAAGAAGATGGTAGCGAGGCATCCCGGGGGGGGGGGGGCAACCAGGACAACCCGCAGCATCTCACACCTGTCTCGACTCCCGGGAGCCAGTGGTGTGGGCTCCCGGGCGAGACAGGAAGCCCCTCTCCGTGATGGCGTCATCTCCCCTTTTTCTGCCCTCTGGGCGGGCCAACCCAGAGAGCGAAGTCAGCTGTGCAGGGGGGGGGGCGGTGCCTCTCCCACCTGTCTCCACTCACAGGAGCCGGTGGCATGGGCTCCTGGGCGAGACACGGAGTCCCTCTCCACGATGGTGGCATCTCCCCTTTTTCTGCCCTCTGGGCGGGCTGGCCCAGAGAGCAAAGTCAGCTGTGCAGGGGGGGCTGTGGCTCTCCCACCTGTCTCCACTCCCAGGAGCGGGTGGCATGGGCTCCCGGGCAAGACAGGGAGTCCCTCTCCGCGACGGCAGCATCTCCCCTTTTTCTGCCCTCTGGGCGGGCCGGCCCAAAGAGCGAAGTCAGCTGTGCGGGGTGGTGGTGGCTCTCCCACCTGTCTTCACTCCCAGAAGCCGGTGGCATGGGCTCCCGGGCGAGACAGGGAGTCCCTCCCCACGATGGTGGCATCTCCCCTTTTTCTGCCCTGTGGGCGGGCCGGCCCAGAGAGCAAAGTCAGCTGTGTGGGGGGCCGTGGCTCTCCCACCTGTCTCCACTCCCAGGAGCCGGTGGCATGGGCTCCCGGGCGAGACAGGGAGTCCCTCTCCACGATGGTGGCATCTCCCCTTTTTCTGCCCTCTGGGCGGGCCGGCCCAGAGAGCGAAGTCAGCTGTGCAGGGGGGGGGCGGTGGCTCTCCCACCTGTCTCCACTCCCAGGAGCCGGTGGCATGGGCTCCCGGGCGAGACAGGGAGTCCCTCTTCACGATGGTGGCATCTCCCCTTTTTCTGCCCTCTGGGCAGGCTGGCCCACAGAGCAAAGTCAGCTGTGCGGGGGGGGCGGTGGCTCTCCCACCTGTCTCCACTCCCAGGAGCCGGTGGCATGGGCTCCCGGGCGAGACAGGGAGTCCCTCTCCGCGACGGCGGCATCTCCCCTTTTTCTGCCCTCTGGGCGGGCCGGCCCAGAGAGCGAAGTCAGCTGTGCAGGGGGGGGCGGTGGCTCTCCCACCTGTCTCCACTCCCAGGAGCCGGTGGCATGGGCTCCCGGGCGAGACAGGGAGTCCCTCTTCACGATGGTGGCATCTCCCCTTTTTCTGCCCTCTGGGCAGGCTGGCCCACAGAGCAAAGTCAGCTGTGCGGGGGGGGAGGGCGGTGGCTCTCCCACCTGTCTCCACTCCCAGGAGCCGGTGGCATGGGCTCCCGGGCGAGACAGGGACAATTGCTAAGTTCTTTGGTCTGGTGTCACCAGCTCATTCTTCCACTCGCCCGAAGTATCAACTCTTTTATCACAAGCAACAAGGGCAGTACTTTTCCCAACCACTGCAAAGATAACAGTTTTTGGGCCAACCACAGTCTTTCTACCAGCCGAAACGTCACCACAACTAGCAACGTTACCAGCCCTACCACCAGCATGGAAGCAAGAATGCTGAATGCAAATCCAAACAACGAGTTTGACTATTCCCCGGCCAATGCTCTCACCAACTTGCTCCCTTCCTGCCACCACGGGAATTTCCTTCAATCTTGGACATGCCTGACAAATGACTGGTGGGTCCTGAAAATCTTGTCCATGGGCTACACTCTCAAATTTGAAAGAACGTCTCAGATTGGAAAGCTCCACGACATGGCTTCCTCCATACATCTGCAGGAGGAAGTCTCAACTCCATTTGCTGAAAGGAGCTATAGAAACCATCCCGCCATCCAAGTGGAGCAACGTTTTCTATTTGAGATACTTCATAGTCTCATCAGGCTATATCATCATCAAGCTCAAACGATCCTGATAGCCCTGGAATACTTGTTATGCCTGGCAGAGATGGGACTAAGCTTCGCATCCATAAGGGTCCATTTGGCAGCCATCATGGCACATTCCCCAATGGATTCAGTGGCATCCATTGCAATCAGAGGCCAAACCGTGAAAAGATTCCTGAAGGGCCTCCGTAATGCCTTTCCACCCGTTTGGACCCCAGCTCCACATTGGTCTCTATCTACCGTGCTCACTTCGCTCACCAAGCCTCCATATGAACCGTTGGCTACCACTGACATTCACCTTCTAACTTGGAAAACAGCCTTTCTTGTGGCGATCACATCTGCCAGGAGGGCCAGTGAGATCACAGCATTCCATTCTGATCCGCCCTTCACAAAGTTTTTTCCAGATAGCGTGGTCCTCTATCCAGATGTCACTTTTCTGCCCAAGGTGATTTCCAACTTTCACCTTGGGCAATGCATCTTCCTGCCAACTTTCTTCTCTAATTCTACCACAGATCAAGAAAGGACATGGCATACGCTGGATGTAAAAAGGACCTTATTGTTTTACATCAACAGAACAAGGGAGTTCAGGAAAACACATCGACTGTTTGTGGCTTACGGGGGAAAGTCCAAAGGAGAACCTATTACAGCAAAGAGGTTCTCCAAATGGGTCTCATCTGTGATTCATTGCGCCTACGAGATGTCATTGCTGCCTCCTCCTCCGCATGTCAGAGCACATTCTACAGGAGCCATGGCTACTTCTACTGCTTTTTTAGAGGGCACACTACTTGAGGACATCTGTAAGGCTGCCACTTGGTCCAGACCTCCTACATTTGTCAAACATTACTGAATGAACACTAGAGTCACAGCAGACGCCAGACTGGGTCGTATCATCCTTGCTAGAGGGCTCCAGGCTTCTTGCCCATGATGTCCATTCCGCATCTCTGACGTGACCGTGTATGTGACCATGGATTCATCTCATCCGGCTGTCTACCTACCAAGTAAGTGTGAGCTTGTCAGTCTCCCATAAGTAGGAATTCACGGACTACCCAGAGGAGAAAGTTAAGTTGCACTTACCAGTGATAACTTTCATTCTTCAAGTATGTAGTCTGTGAATTCACACTTACCCACCCTTCCTCCCCACTTGAGCTGCACGGATGAGATATCTTCTTTTATCTTGTGCACAGCTTAAGTATTAACTGAGGAAAGAGTGCGAAATGATGCCTAAGAGTGGGCGGTCCTGACATTGAATCTTTTAATCGAATTAGCTTTGAGGCACCGATAATGGCTCCACGCAGGCGCAGTCCCATAAATGTGAATTCATGGACTACATAATTGAAGAACGAAAGTTATCACTGGTAAGTGCCACTTAACTTTCCCAACCAATGGCCCATGGGCCGGACCCAGCCTGTGACGCCATCCCATCCAGCCCATTGCCGCCTCCACTTCACTTAGATGTGGAAACGGGCATGCTTATGTCAGCCATAAAATGTGCTGCACATGCACAAACATACCCACAGCTGTGATAAATGCAAAAGTGGGCACATTTATGACAGCCATAACTGCACCCACTTTCCCTTTTAGGGGCATGGTCCAGTCCGTTCAGCTGTCCAGGGGTGTGGTCAGGCCCGTGACATAAAAAAGTTGGCGACTCCTGCTTTAAAAAGTCCCAGTGGTTTTGAAGACTGATCATAAAAGGAAGGATTTGATGAGGATTAGCAAGAGTGTGTTATGGAAGGAAGGGGCTGTGGAAACAAATGGACCCTCATCAGAAAAAAAGGCCAGTATGGACATTGGCACTAAAACAACCGGGGTCATTTATGTGGTCTCTTAAAATGAATGGGGTCTCAAAGTAGAATGTAAATCAAGTGAAGGTAAATGTTGCATGTTCAGTCAGCAATAAGAACATTAGAAACAATTTTTAAAAAGATCATTCTAAAGAATTTCTCATTGCAGAAGGGGAAAATTATCAAATGCATAAGGTATCTAAAAAGAAACAAGAACTATTAGAAAAGTTGGAATCTAATCAGAAAGAGCTACAAGAAGCCCAGGAACTTGCAGCTACCCAGCCAGGGATTGTTAGTGGTATGTACTGTATGTTGTGATTTCTCACACTGCTTTCAGCATTCCTTCATGTTAAAGTTCCACCTTTCATTTGCTTTTTTACTGTAAAAATAACAATGTGATATCTTTTATAGTTGCTCATTTGTTAGCCATAATGGGTTTCTCCCTGTCCCATAAATTGTTCAAATGAGTGTACAGTACAGTGAGTAGATAGATGAAAGCAGAGAAAGTTTGACTTTAAATTATGTTCACATATTCTTTGGGCCAGGGATTCTCAACCTATGGCCCTCGGGCCAGATGAGGCCTGTGGCACCATTTCATGTGGCCTATTATCACCTCCACCACACAGGGAAGTGCCATGTGGTGGAGGAAGGGCAAAATGGTTGTCTAGCCCATGAAGCTGTCTGAGGGAGCATGACCCGGCCCCTGGCTTTAAAAGGTTGAGATCTCCTGCTGTAAGCCATGACATCTTGAGCCCCAAGGTTGTAAACCACTGATTGAAAGCAAAACTGTATTAAATATACAGTGTATTAAACAGTTATTTTAAAGTATTTTGATACTACTATTTTATATTTCTTGACAAAGTGATCTGATATGCCTTTGTAGATCAAAAGCTAAAGGAACTAACAGAGCAAAGAAAGCATTTGACTGAAGAGCTGAATTCAACTGTGATTGGTATGCATCCTTCACAAAAACCTGTTTGCAAGAATCAGTAGTATGCAAAAGCAATTTCTGTATTTTTTTAAAAAATAAAATGAAATGAAATGCCATTTCTAGCTATCTCAGCATGGAATTACACTGGTAAATATTTCACAATTTGCTGTTCAATGGGTGAATTTAAATTATTTTTCAATGATCATGTGATATAAAAGACAATGTGACTCAACTTATCCTTCCCTCCCAATCAGGATCCCTCCCCTTGCTCTTGGGTGTTCCTACTGTTTTCTAACCCCAACAATATGAAGGGTGATTTGCCTGTGCGATTATTTACTTTATTTTTTAAAAAACACCAATTTCTTGACTTTAAGGGTTTTCTAATGCGGTAGTAAGCTGAGGTGTGATATTTTGGAATAGTGGGAACACCCACTCCTGTAACCATTCTAAACAGTCTTCCAAAACCAATTTTGTTTATTTTTTAAAAAACAAAATTTTAGTAATAAATCATGTTGTCATTTCATTGCATTGCTACCATAGTTTAGTGCTAAATTACCCCAAAGGATAAAAATTCATATTATCAAAAGAACCCCAATGAACTCCATCATTCTACAATGTTTCCACAGTATATCTGTAGGCTTGTCTGTGCATAGAGAACCTTGGAAAACTGTGTCTTCTTGTCCCTTACTGCTGTTCAGTCCTTTAAGTCCCCGTGGGCTGACCATAAAAGGATGGATTAGTTGAGGATTAGCAAGAGGCTGTTATAGAAGGAAGGTGCTGTGTAAGCGAATGGAACCTCACTCATCACATTAAGAGACCAGTATGGATATTGGCACTGAAACAACCGGGGTCATTTGTGTGGTCTCCTAAACTGAATGGGGCCTCAAAGTAGAATGCAAATCAATTGGATGTAAATGTTGCTGCATGTTCAGTCAGCAATAAGAACGTTAGAAATAAATTTTTTTTGAAGAGATCATTCCAAAACATCTCTCATTACAGAAGGGGAGATGTATCAAATGCATAAAGTATCTGAAAAGAAACGAGAATTATTAGAAAAGTTGGAATCTAATCAGAAAGAACTACAAGAAGCCCAGGAACTTGCAGCTACCCAGCCAGGGATTGTTAGTGGTATGTACTGTATGTTGTGATTTCTCATACTGCTTTCAGCAGGTTTCCTTCATGTTAAAGTCCCACCTTTCATTTGCGTTTTTTACTGATAAAAATAACAATGTGATATCTTTTATCATTGATCATTTGTCAGCCATAATTGATTTCTCCCTGCCCCATGAACAGTTCAAATGAGAGTACAGGGAGTAGATAGACGAAAGCAGAGAAAGCTTGATTTTAAAGTATGTACACATATTCTTTAAGCCATGACATCTTGAGACCCAATGTTGTAAACCACTGATTGAAAGCAAAGCTGTATTAAACATATAGTGTATTAAACAGTTATTTTAATGTATTTTGATACTACTATTTTATATTTTTTGACAAATTGATCTGATATACCTTTGTAGAGCAAAAGCTAGAGGAACTAACAGAGCAAAGAAAGCGTTTGACTGAAGAGCTGAAGTCAAGTGTGATTGGTATGCATCCTTCACAAAAACCTGTTTGCAAGAATCAGTGGTATGCAAAAGCTATTTTTGTATTTTTAAAAAATGAAATGAAATGCCATTTCTAGCTATCAGCATGGAATTACACTGGTAAATACTTCACAATTTGCTGTTCAATGGGTGAGTTTAAATTATTTTTTCAATGATCGTGTGATATAAAAGACAATGTGAATCAATCTATCCATTTTCTCTTCTAATCAGGATTTCCCCCCTTGCTGTTGGCTCTTCGTACTGTTTTCCTTCAGGTAGTCCATGAATTCCCACTTATGAGATCTGCGCTTGTGTGGAGTTGTTATCGGAGCTTCAAAGCTAATTGGATTAAAAGATTTGATGTTAGGACCACCTACCGTACTGCCCTTAGGCGCCATTTTGCGCTCTTCCCTCAGTTCTCTTCTTTCCGCTGCAAAAGCAAGAGTCTGTTAGAGAGCTCACTATAGAAATTAGTTTTTTGGTGCTTTTTCAAGCCTTCTTGTTCTAGTTTTTGGGGTGGTCTTGCTTAGGGCAGGATTACCTATCACTGACCATCTTTCTCAATTTCTTTCGCTATTTTCCCTTGTGGGAGAAGCGGCAGCCTTCGTAAATTTTTCTCACCACCTTTCCCCATGGGTTAGGCAGCGCTTCCTTCAGTTTTTTCCGTCAGTCCTTGACCAGCATGGCCCTGACCGTCTACCTTGCAGCGGACGGTTGGGTTTCCCTCCTCTTCATCTGAATGCTGAAGCTGATGGCCTTGGTTGCCGCCTTCAAGTACTGCACCGTTTGTTGGGATAAAATTTCCTTCTACCAATGGTCCTAGCGAGTGCCTTATTTGCCTGGGAGAAAATCACCAGATGCAAGCCTGTGTTCATTGAAAAAAGTTTACTCGTGTGGCCATTAAAAATCAGCAGAACTGGCTCAAGGTCCATCTAATGGCTCAAGCCCTGTCTCCCGTTTCGGCTGCCCAGGCCTCACAAGTTCCAGCTCAAACTCCTGCACCCAAGATGGCGTCTAAGAGGGAGGAGAAGTCCAAGAGGGCAGAGGAGACATCTAAAAAGAATAAGAATAAGACTTGGGAGAAGAAGAAGAAATCCAAGGAGATGGGCAGAGACCGTCACTCCCTTCCTTTTACTCCAAAACCAAACCGAACTCCACAACCGTCGGCATCATTCTCTCCCTCCTCGGCGATCATCCCACATCATTGTTCACCAGATGCAGATTCCAAGTCTTCGGTGTTTGAGGATCTACCACCATCCTCTGGTTCACCGTCAAAAGTGCCCAGGCAATTTGTCTCAGTATCACCACCACCACCACCTCCAGTACCACTTCATCATTCCATTCGCCTTCTCCACCGCCTCCACCACCTAGTGGTAGGTTGCTTCTTAGACGAGCATCGGTTTCGTCTCTAGCTCCACCACAAGTCGACTTGGTTCCGTCCACCCAAGGTGATACGACCGTTCCGTCATCTTCCCTCCAGTTGGACTTCATCGCTCCTCTCATCCAATTGGTCGTTCAGAAGATTGGTGACCAGTTTTTAGGTGCGATAGCAGGTTCTTCAGTCACTGGCGTCTCATGCCATACGAGTAGCCATCGGTCCAGAACTCTCCAGGTGGCTGATCCTCCCCAGTCAGGCTCCATGCAAGACTCCATAGGACTACTACCACCCTAGCAAGAGAGCGACCGTGTCCCTCCGCCCTCTCCAGCCTAATTGACAAGCAGGTCCATCAGTCAGTCCAGGCCTTACTGGTGCAATTCCAATGTAGACACCAGGATACCGCCTCCTTCAACTGATGACTCAGATTCCTCTTTGGAGGAAGACGAGCCCCAAGCTGAGGTGGACAAGACTCCAGAAGGTGTCATTGGCATGACTGAGGTCCCTCACTCTGAGGACCAAAAGTCATTCACTGCTATGTTGACCCACCTCAGATCCATTTTAGGAATCCAGGCTGACCATCCACCACTACCTTTTGAGGATAAGGTGATGGCGAAATTAGACAAAAGGGTGATTAGACCGGTGTCATGATCTTGGGATGCTAAGCAGTGTCTATGCTGCATTTCTCTCTCTCTCTCTCTGTGTGTGTGTGTGTGTGTGTGTGTGTGTGTGCGTGCGTGCGCGCGCGCGCGTGCGTGTGTGCATTAAGCTAACTGTTTAGAGTTAAGTAAAATGTTTAGTTAAGTTGATAGAAATGTTAATCACTTAGTTATAGGTAAGGTTGAGAAATGAGCTTGTTGCTTGTTTAGAGTGCAGCTTTTCTGACTGCATTACTTTCTGTCTATGTATTCATGCTTTGCATTCCTTGTTGTTGTTCAGTCGCACAGTCGATTCCGACCCTTTGCGACCCCATGGACCATTTTCCTCCAGGCGCCTCTGTCCTCTACCATCCCCCTCAACCCTCCCAGCTCTGTGCCCATTGTGTCTATAATACCATCTAGCCATCTCATCCTTGGCCTCCCCCTTCTTCTTTTGCCCTCCACCTTTCCCAACATCAATGCCTTCTCAAGTGAATCCTCCCTTCTCATTTGATGTCCAAAGTATTTTAGCTTCATCTTTACTATTTGGCCTTCCAATGAGCAGTCAGGGTTAATTTCTTCTAAGATTGACCTATTTGTTCTCCTCGCTGTCCAGGGGACTCTCAAAACCCTCCTCCAGCACCACATTTCAAAGGCATCTATTCTTCTGCGTTCAGCCTTCCTAATTGTCCAGCTCTCACATCCATACATTACTACTGGGAAAACCATTGCTTTGACTATTCTAATTTTTGTTTGCAATGTAATGTCTCTGCTTTTCACTATGTTCCCCATGTTTCTCATCGCTTGTCTCCCAAGAATCAGTCGCCTTTTTATTTCATGGCTGCAATCCCCATCTGCAGTGATCTTTGATCCTAAGAAAGTAAAATCTGTCACTGCTTCTACTTCTTCCCCGTCTATTTTCCAGGAACTGATGGGGCCTGTTGCCATTATCTTGGTTTTCTTGATATTGAGTCTCAAGCCGGCTTTTGCACTCTCCTCCTTCAGCCCAATCAAGAGATTCTTTAGGTCTTCCTCACTTTCTGCCATTAGGGTGGTATCGTCTGCATATCTCAGATTATTGATGTTTCTCCCAGCGATTTTAATCCCATATTGTGATTCCTCCATCCCTGCACTGCGCATTATGTGCTCTGTGTATAGGTTGAATAAGCATGGTGACAAAATGCAGCCTTGTCTTACTCCTTTTCCTATTCCAAACCACTCTGTTATTCCATGTTCTGTCCTAACTGTTGCTTCTTGGTTCATGTACAGATTTCTCAGGAGGCATATGAGGTGCTCTGGTATTCCCATCTCTTTAATTACTTGCCACATCTTGTTGTGGTCCACACAGTCAAATGCCTTAGTGTAGTCAATAAAACAAAAGTAAACTTGTTTCTGGTATTCCTTTGTTTTCTCCATGATCCAGCGTATGTTGGCGATGTGGTCTCTAGTGCCCCTGCCTCTTCTGAAACCAGCCTGCACCTCTGGTAATTCTCTCTCCACATGCTGCTGAAGTCTGTCCTGTATTATCTTGAGCATCACCTTGCTGGCATGTGGGATGAGCGCGATTGTTCGATAATTTGAACATTCTTTGGCATTGCCCTTTTTTGGGATCGGGACGTATACTGATCTTTTCCAATCCTGTGGCCACTGTTTTGTTTTCCAAATCTGCTGGCATATTGAATGCAGTAATTTGACGCCATCATCTTTTAGCGCTTTGAAAAATTCAACTGGGATACCATCATCTCCACTAGCTTTGTTGTTTGCAGTGCTCTTTAGGGCCTTTATGACTTCGCTCTCCAGGATGTCTGGCTCAAGTTCAATTTCTTCATCATTGTGATTATCAGGAGTGTTGAGGTCCTTTTTGTAAAGTTCCTCCGTGTACTCTTTCCATCTTTTCTTAATTTCTTCTGCATCAGCTAGCTCCTTTCCGTCTTTGTCCCTTATCATGGTCATTTTTGCTTTAAATGTTCCCTTGATTTCCCCAATTTTTTTGAAAAGATCTCTGGTTCTGCCTCTTTTGTTGTTTTCCTCCATTTCTCTGCACTGTTCTTTTAGGTAGTTTTCCTTATCTCTCCTTGCTTTTCTTTGAAATTCTGTGTTCAAATGGTTGTAGTTTTTCCTTTCTCCTTTGACTTTTGCGTTCCTTCTTTCCTCTGCTATTTTAAGAGCCTCATCAGACAACCACTTTGCTTTCTTACTCTTCTTTTCTTTTGGTATGGTTTTCTTTGCTGCTTCCTGCATGATGTCCCTCATCTCCGTCCATAATTCTTCCGGTACTCTGTCTACCGAGTCTAAGCCATTATATCTGTTCATCACCTCCACCGTGTATTCTTTAGGGATGCTGTCTAGGTGATATCTTTCTGGTCTCCGTGTTTTCCCTATTTTCTTTAGTCTAAGCCTGAATTTTGCGATCAGTAGGTTGTGATCTGAGCCACAGTCTGCTCCAGGTCTTGTTTTTGCTGACTGTATGGAGGTTCTCCATCTTTGGCTGCAGAGTATGTAGTCAATCTGGTTTCGGTGTTGGCCATCTGGTGATGTCCATGTGTAAAGTCGCCTCTTGTGTTGCTGGAAGAGAGTGTTTGCTATGACCAGTGCGTTCTCTTGGCAGAACTCTATCAATCTTTGCCCTGCTTCATTTTGTGTTCCAAGACCAAATTTGCCTGTTATTCCCTCCACTTTTTGATTTCCTACTTTGGCATTCCAGTCTCCTAATATAATTTGGACATCATTTCTTGGTGTCTGTTCTATGAGGTGTTGTAAGTCCTCATAGAACTGGTCCATTGTGGCTTCATCTGCACCAGTGGTTGGTGCGTATATTTGGATCACAGTGACATTGAAAGGTTTGCCTTGAAATCTGACTGACATCATTCTGTCATTTTTGAGATTGTATCCCATTACTGCTTTTCTCACTCTTTTATTGACAATTATGGCTACTCCATTTCTTCTAAGGTTTTCTTGCCCGCAGTAGTAGATATGATGGTTTCCAGAGCTGAATTCACCCATCCCTGTCCATTTGAGCTCACTGATGCCCAAGATGTCAATGCTTATTCTTTCCATCTCATTTTTTACCACTTCCAGTTTTCCTTGATTCATAGACCTCACATTCCATGTCCCTATGCAGTATTGTTCCCTGCAACACTGTATTTCTCCTCCCCCTTTCGTATCCCTCCCCCTTTTCAGATCTGCTGTGCTGAGCATCCCCTTGTTTTGCCTTTTGTTTTGGTCCATAGGGTTCTCTTGGCAGACTTTGTGGCGTGCCTTGCCGGTCTCTACGCCAGTCTTTTCCCATCACACATGTTATCACCGTTTAAACAGTTTTAAAACAAAGTATTATCATGCACAATATCACAGTTTATCACATAGTATCAAAGTAAAAGTTGAACTAATTAATGAAAGGGAAAGAAAGAAAGAAAGAAAAAGTCCACTATATCAAGTCTCTATGTAAGTCAGTTTCTTGTACTGTCACTATGTCAGTTGCCATAAGCCATCTATATTTAGTCAACTATATTATTTCAGTTCGATTACTTATCCTTTGCATGCACACAGCAGCTCTTGCCTCTCTTCGGCCGCATGGAGTCGGTCAAAGGCGCCGGCTCGGGCCTCGCTGTGATGGTGGTTGTGGATGGTATCTCCTGGGGGTGGTCGGGGGTCTCCGGAGGTGTCCTTCTCTCTGGCCCCAGGCCTTTGGATGGGGAGGGAGGGGCAAGATCCTTTACTCACCTCCCCTGTGGGCCTCTCTGCATGGGATGAGCAGTAGAGCTGGGCCTTGTTGATTCCTTTTTTTCTTCCTCTCTAGGCCCAGGTCTTTGGATGGGGAGGGAGGGGCTGGATCCTTTACTCACCTCCCCTGTGGGCCTCTCTGCATGGGATGAGCACTAGAGCTGGGCCTTGTTGATTCCTTTTTTCTTCCTCTCTAGGCCCAGGTCTTTGGAGACCTTAGAGACCAGGTAATCAGCAGTGTTATACAACACCCAGTAGTGATGGGGAGGAAGGAAATCTCTATGACCCTTTCTCAACCATTTCCCTTTGTGGCCCCTGACCTTCTATGCTCAAGGAAAGAGGGCAGAGGCAGTGAGAAAAGGGTAGAGGTGTTGTGTCCTAATAGTGTAACCTTCTACATGTGATATCAATGTATCTGAACCAATGTAACCTTGCCAATGAGTAACAATGTAACCTTCAGCTGTATCACATAAACCCTGTAATAGGACGCGAGCTAATGACCACCAGCTGGCAGCAGCGAGCGTCCAAGCTCTCTTGGTTCAAACCCATCAAAGACCGCAGCGCGGGAAGTTTCCCGCCGCTACCTACACCTGGACAAGAAGGGCGTGACCAGCCATGACGTCACGTGGACCAGTAGCCAACGGGCTACCGTGGAGCCACATTCAAATACGTTACTGCCTTATATATAGAGCTGTTCGTCCGCCATTACCGCATGTTCCCTCTGTCCACCATGCAATAAACCTGAGTTAACCCAGCCTTTGGCTGTGCCTTGTGTCTTGACTCTCATACACTAAATTGGCGACGAAGGTGGGATGATGGATCCCCACGGAGCCAGGACACAGAGCGGGTTCAACATCACCAAACCGCAAGACTGGGAGCTCTTTGAGATGGACTTCCAGGCGGCACTGGTGGAACTCAAAGTCAAAGAAGACGACGAGGAAAGGAAGAGGGCCATCCTCACTCGCATGCTTGGGATGGAAACCAAGCGGACGCTGGTGGGCATCCTCGCACCGAAGAAGATGAGCGATTTCAAAGCCGGTGACATCATGAAAATGCTGCGTGAGCGTTTCCGACCCTCGAGGGCAATGTTTCCCGCTCGGAGTGCGTTTTGGAGGCGAGTTCAAGCGCCGGACGAGTCGGTAGAAGCCTTCGTAACGGCTATGAGGGTAGCCGCCGCCCCCTGCAAATGGGACCACATCCTAGAGATGGCCCTCAGGGACGGAGTGCTGTGTGGCCTGAAGGACAAGGAAGTACAGCGCAGCTTGATGAACAGGGAGCCACCACCCACACTGGAAGAGGTTGTAGAGGCCGCGGAAGCCGCGGAATCCACGAATGCTGGAGTAGACGAGATGCACAAGTGGCGTGAGTGGCGTCCGAGGGCCGGCAAGGCGGAAAACTCGTCGCACGGGAAGTCCGGTCAGTCGGTGCATGCAACCCGACCGACCTCGAAATCGTCGTCAGAAAGTAGCGATGGCGAGGAGGTCCAGAAGGTCCGGAGAGGCGGGCGCCGCTGCGATGGTTGCGGAGCGGCCCATGAGCGCGTGAAGTGCCCATTCAGGAAAGCCGAGTGCTTCAACTGCGGACGTCGGGGGCACATCGCCAAGGCGTGCAGGAAATGGAAAGAGGGCCGGAGACATTCGCAAGACCGTTCAGCCAGACCGGACCGTCCAGCGAGGCCCAAAGATGGCGCCCGGGCCACGAGGAAGCAGGACGGCGTGGGCCGCATCTCGGACGACAGCGAGGGCGACGCTCCTGTGTTCAACGTGTCTGCGGGACAGCCCCATTACTTTGTTGAGGTACTAGTACAAGGGACCCCTATTAGGATGGAAGTTGACTCGGGGTCCTCCTATTCTATAATTCCCCAGAGAGAGTTCTTGAAAATCGACCCCCACGTGCGGCCCAAACTTAAAGCGTTGAGGGCCACACTACGGGACGTTCAGGGGAACAGCATTCCAGTGTTGGGGGTCGGAACGTTCCGGGTTCGCTTTAAGAGACATTCTGCGGAACTTCCCCTAGTGGTGCTAAAAGGGGGGAGTTGTAGCCTCCTCGGAACACAGTGGTTTCAGCCCTTAGGCCTGTTCATAGGGGGGGTGCATGCCGTAGGCGAGGACCCAATACAAGCAGTGTGTGACGCACACCCCGCCGTTTTTAAAAGTGGACTGGGAAAGTTCAAGGGACCCCCTGTAGCCTTCGACTTAGACCCGGAGGTCCGCCCGATAAGACTTAAACCGCGCAGGGTACCGTTCGCGCTTAAGGACAAAATAGAGGCGGAACTGGACAAACTGGTGGGTCAAGGAATTCTCGTTCCTGTGGATTCCGCGGAGTGGGAGACTCCAATTGTAACAGCACTGAAGGCTAACGGGGAGGTGCGCATTTGCGCTGATTATAAGTGTACCATTAATAAGGCAATCCGCCCTAATGCATACCCGGTGCCAGTGGTCAGCCACCTTCTGGCCAGGCTGAATGGGGGAAAGTGTTTCGCTAAACTCGATTTAGCACAGGCCTACCAGCAACTCCCAGTAACCCCCGCCACAGCGGCGGCACAAACAATAGTCACACATAAGGGGGCGTTCCAGGTGTCGAGGTTACAGTTCGGCGTGAACTCGGCACCTGGCATTTTTCAGTCGCTAGTGGAACGCCTCCTGAAGGGGCTGGAGGGGGTGTTGCCATATTTTGATGACGTGTTGATAACGGGGGGGAGTAAGGCCGAGCTGGCCCACAGATTGGATAAGGTCCTGGCCGTGTTCGAGAAAGCGGGGCTGCGACTGAGAAAAGACAAATGTGTATTTTTCGAAACAGAGGTTGAGTTTTTAGGTTTCCGTGTCACACCCGAGGGAATTAGGCCGTCCAAATCTAAGGTGGCCGCCATTAAGAAAGCCCCTCGCCCCACTTCCAAAACCGAGCTTCAGTCATTTCTGGGGCTTCTCAATTTCTACCATACCTTCCTTCCACGGAAGGCGTCTGTTGCCGAGCCGCTTCATCGGCTGCTTAAAAAAGAGGAAAAATGGCTGTGGGGTGACGAGCAAGAAAGAGCGTTCTCAGAGTTAAAGCAACTCCTCACATCCGAGGCAATCCTGACTCATTTCGACCCCAAACGGCCCATAGTTTTGGTCTGCGATGCATCCCCGGTGGGGGTGGGGGCGGTGCTTTGCCACGTGTTAGACGACGGAAGGGAGGCCCCGATAGCGTTTTATTCAAGGTCCCTGTCCCAAGCAGAGCGGAATTACGCACAGACCGATAGGGAGGCACTAGCGATAGTAGCGGGAACCAAGAAATTTCACGATTTTCTGTATGGTCGGCCGTTCAAGATCGTTACTGATCACAAGCCCCTGTTAGGGATCTTCACTGCAAATAAGCCCACGCCACAGATCCTGTCCCCGAGGATGCTGCGGTGGGCTATTTTTCTTAACGCATATCAACATGAATTAGAATACCGGCCAGGGAAGGAAATCAGCCATGCAGACGCGCTCTCACGGTCGCCGTTACCATTGTCGGACGACCAGAAGGCAGGGGTAAGAAGAGACCGCCAGGTATTGCTAATAGAGGTTTTAGAGTCACCCCCGATAGTACCGGCCGACATTGCCAGGGCGACCGGAAAGGATAGAACACTAGAGAAGGTATGCTCGTGGGTGCAAAAGGGGTGGCCGGCGTCATCCCCAGGCACGGAATTCGACCCATTCTTCCGAAAGCGAGTGGAGTTGTCTTTAGAGAGGGGGTGCCTGCTGTGGGGCCAACGGGTGGTGGTTCCTACGTCCCTGCGGCCGAAGGTGCTAAAGCTGTTGCACGTCAGCCACCCGGGGATCGTCCGTTCCAAGGCGTTGGCCCGGAGTTACTTCTGGTGGCCCCAGCTGGACGCCGACATAGAGCAGATGGTTGGCACTTGTGAGGCATGTCAATGCTCTCGACCGGAGGTGGCCCGCCTACCACATAGAGAATGGGACGCAGCGAGGGGACCGTGGTCCAGGGTGCACGTAGATTTTGCTGGCCCATTCCGGGGAACCATGTTTCTCCTGGTGGTGGATGCATACTCAAAGTGGCTGGAGGTCATTCCGGTAAAGAGCACATCCTCCGCCACTACCATTCGCCAGCTAAGGAGGGTCTTTTCCACGTTCGGTTTACCCGACACTTTGGTCAGCGATAACGCCAGTTGTTTCACGTCCGCTGAGTTCGCGGCATTCATGGAGGCAAATGCAATTCGGCATGTCACATCCGCGCCGTTTCACCCGGCCACGAATGGCCAAGTGGAACGGTTGGTGCGCACCACAAAAGATGCGCTGCGGTGCATGGGCTCGGGAGATCTACATCACCAGGTTTGTCAATTTCTATTAGCATACAGAGTGACCCCCTTAGCGTCTGGTTACTCGCCGGCCGAGCTGCTGATGCGGAGGAAACTGACCACGCTTTTGTCCAGGCTAGACCCGTCGAGGGTCGAGGACAAAGGGAAGAACATAGGGTTAGCGGTCTCGAAAGGTTTCGGCATAGGCGATCCTGTTCATTGCAGGAACTATGCCAACGCAGGCCCAGCCTGGGTGCCAGGGACGATAATAGAACAGACGGGGCCAGTGTCCTATCGGGTGGAAACTAGCACCGGCCTCCTCTGGAGGAGGCACGCTGATCAACTGAGGCACCGAGTGAGCGAGGGGCCGACCAGTGGAGCACAGCGACATGATTCAGCGATAGGGTTCTCCCCCACCCGTTTAGCCCAAGGGGGAGGCAGGGGGGAAAGCAGCGAGCCCGACTCATATCCTTTTGATACCCCGGTTCTATCCGAGCCCGGGGGGAGGGAAAAGGAGTGTGCGGCCGCCGCTGCCGCTTCCCCCAAATCCGATTTTGATTTTGATTTTGCGAGCCGGGGGGGTTTTTCGGAGTGTTCCCCCACCCATCCAAGCGAGAAGAGGGGTTTTTCGTTAGTCCCCAGTGCCCCCGGTTCTTCCCAAACAAAGCACACACCTCCCAACAAAGCCGCAGAGCCGCGGCAAACCACTAACAAGTCATCCTCTCCGATTGCAGGGCAGGAAGCCAGGGAGCAAGGAGGAGGGAGCGAAGCCTGGGCAGGGCAGCCCGCGCCGAGACCCCAGCGTGTTCGAAATAAGCCATCTTGGCTGAGAGACTTCGTCTCATCCTAGGGGGGAGGAGTGTTGTGTCCTAATAGTGTAACCTTCTACATGTGATATCAATGTATCTGAACCAATGTAACCTTGCCAATGAGTAACAATGTAACCTTCAGCTGTATCACATAAACCCTGTAATAGGACGCGAGCTAATGACCACCAGCTGGCAGCAGCGAGCGTCCAAGCTCTCTTGGTTCAAACCCATCAAAGACCGCAGCGCGGGAAGTTTCCCGCCGCTACCTACACCTGGACAAGAAGGGCGTGACCAGCCATGACGTCACGCGGACCAGTAGCCAACGGGCTACCGTGGAGCCACATTCAAATACGTTACTGCCTTATATATAGAGCTGTTCGTCCGCCATTACCGCATGTTCCCTCTGTCCACCATGCAATAAACCTGAGTTAACCCAGCCTTTGGCTGTGCCTTGTGTCTTGACTCTCATACACTAAAAGAGGTGAGGGGAAGAACAATCCTGCCCCCACCTGTGAGAACCCAAAACTTTCCCATTATGAAATCATTATGACACCACATTCCATTTTCCTGAAAACCTAGGTGCCTTTCTCGTGGGAAACCAGGTACCTTTCCCACAAGAAGGCAAATTCCTAGGGGGAGGGAGACTGTTTATTTTCCTTTAAAAAGAGCAATGTTTTGAACGCTTAGACAGTTCTCTGATGGACTGCTTGAAAATGCTGTTCTGTTGGCTGAACCAAAGGAAAATCGCCAGGATGTGATCAACCTGGATATTTGGAGATTCATTTCCCTGCCTAGATTCTGATGGACTATTGGCAATGCCTTGCCTGGAACTTCTCTGGACTTTGCCATTTTATGGGCATTGAACATTTCTGACACTTTGAAATTTATGGACTTTGGTGGGAACTTATTCTCTACAGGTCTACTGCTTTGCCTTATGATTATAACTTGGAAAAATAAAATTCTATTTGGACTTTGGAAATATTCTGAGTATATTCTGGCTTCTATTTGGGCATAACATGGCTCTCTGCTCTCTGCTTTTACCACGTTACTATTGGAACAACCGCTCTCCCTGCAACTTGGTGAGTTAACGATTCTTAGGTCCTTGGGGAGAGGCAACAGAACCTGGGAGAGGGAGTAGCAGATAATTACATCACATACAGCACTCTGTCACAACCGGTGCCTCTCAGGACTCTCCACGGAAGTCATTACAACTGGTACATATTGGCATGTTGCCTTCCATCCTCCATTCCGCCATGGAAAAAGCCTGTTTCGTCGTATACGGTATTGACCGGAGTCAACAGCATGTATAGACTATTGAGCAATGATGTGGAGTTCCTTTAGACCCATCCCCTGCTGAACTCCATGTTCGTTAAGGCTTCGCAGAACAAAACTGCAATAAGCGGATTCCCAATTCCTTCATCTGTTGAAGGGAAGAAGTTGGACGCCCTTGTCAGGAAGATTCATGCTACTGCTTCATTGTCCCTGCAAGCAGCCAACTATGAGACTGCGATGGGCTTATACAATTCTGAGCTTTGGGAGAAGGCCAAAACCTTTCTACCCAAACTACCTGCTGAGCTCCATTCCAAATTCCAAGCACTTTGTGAGGAAGGTGACTTTTTTTATCAGAACAGCAAATGTGCACATCGTGGCATATTAGCGACGCGGCAGCTAAAGATATGTCCACATCGATCCTCCGCCATCATGCTTGGTTGCAGTCCACCGACCTGGAGGAACCAACCAAAAAGCTCATCGAGGACTTACCATTCAATGGCAAAGAGCTTTTTGCTGAAGAAACGGACAAAGCCTTGAATGAGCTGCAACAGACAAGGATGACAGCAAAAAAATGTTGGCCTTGTGTCGCCAACCCATTCCTCCATTCACCCCAAATATCAACCCTTTTATCGAAGACAACACGGGCAATATTTTTCACAACCTCTGCAAAGGCAGCAGTTTGATAGTCAAGCCCAATCATTCTACCGGCCAAAATGACAACACAACCGGCAACACTATCAGCCCTACTGTTAACAAGGAAGCAAACATGCCAAACGTAAGTCAAAGCAACGGGTTTGACTTTTCTCTGGCCGAGACTCTCACCAATTTGCTTCCTTAACACCACCTCCTGAACTTCCTTCAGTCTTGGATATGCTTGACAAACGACTTGTGGGTTCTGAAACTCTTGTCCACTGGCTACGTTCTTGAGTTTGAAAGGACTCCTTGGGTTGGAAAACTCCGTCACATGCCTCTCTCCCCTCATCTGCAAGAAGAAGTCTCCACTCTGCTGATGAAATGGGCTATAGAAACCATCCCACCATCCAAATGGAGTGACGGTTTCTATTTGAGGTACTTTGTAGTAGAGAAGAAAGATGGAGGCCTTCTTCCAATTCTGGACTTGCGTCGTCTCAACAGGCATATCCGCACAAGGAAATTCTGGGTGGTCACACTCCATTCCGTCCTTCCCCTCATCAACAAGGGGGAAGTGTCCAAGGTACTGTTCTAGAACTGGCATCAGAAGAGGTTCAGAAGGAGATGCCTTCATGGTATGGTGGGACAGAGATTATCTCTATGTGTTCCCACCATTCGTTCTCATCCAGAAGGTTCTCATCCGGATGTATCATCATCGAGCTCGAGTGATCCTGATAGCCGCAGCAAAGCCAAGACAGCTGTGGTACTCACTTCTGCTGCAGCTGTCGTCGCAATCGCTCACTCTTCCAGACTCTCCATTACTGTCTGGTTCAAATAGAGAAGGGTCAGCTACTCCACTCAGATCTACTGAGCCTGCATCTCACGGCGAGGAGGACAACCCCAGATTGTCAAGAATACTAGACATGAGCCTTCCACTCAGAAATCATACGCCTCTAAATACAAATGTTTCTGTGCCTTCCTTGACTCCAGGCGCTCGACGCTGTACCGTTGTGACCTCCAGAGCATTCTGGAATATTTGTTACATCTTGCAGAGACAGGACTTGGCTTCACATCCATAAGAGTCCATTTGGCGGCCATCGTAGCGCATTCTCCAACGGATTTGGTGGCATCCTCTGCATTCAGAGACCAAACCGTAAAGAGATTCCTGAAGGGCCTCGATAACACTTTTCCACCCGTCAGGACCCTAGTTCCTCAATGGTCTTTATACACTGTGCTCACTTCACTCACCAAACTGCTGTATGAACCCTTGGAACACTCTAGATGTGAAAAGGACTTTTTTGTTTTACATCAGCAGAAAAAGGGAGTTCAGAAAAACATCACCTTTTTGTGGATTATGGTGGAAGTCCACAGGAGAACCCATTACAGCACAGAGGTTCTCCAAATGGGTTTCAGCGGTTATTCATTATGCCTATGAAATTTCATTTCTGCCTCCTCTTCTGCACTTCAGGGAGCATTCTACAAGAGCCATTGTTACTTCCACTGCCTTCTTAGAGGGCACACCACTTAAGGACATCTGTAAGGCTGCCACTTGGTCCAGACCTTCTACATTTGTCAAGCATTACCAAATGGACACTAGAGCCACAGCGGACTCCAGAGTGGATTGTGTCATCCTTGCTAGAGGACTCCAGACTTCTTGCCCGTGATATCCATCCTTCCTCCCTGACATGACCGTGTATGGGTTCATCTCATCCGGCTGTCCACCTACCAAGTAAGTGTGAGCTTGCCAGTCTCCCATAAGTGGGAATTCATGGACTACCCAAAGGAGAAAGTTAAGTTGCACTTACCAGTGATAACTTTCATTTTTCAAGTATGTAGTCTGTGAATTCACACTTTCCCACCCTTCCTCCGCACTTGAGCTGCACGGATGAGCTGCATGGATGAGATACTTTATTTTATCCTGTGTACAGCTTAAGTATTAACTGAGGAAAGAGTGCGAAATGGTGCCTAAGGGTGGGCAGTCCTAACATCAAATCTTTTAAACCAATTGGCTTTGAAGCTCCCATAACGGCTCCGCACAAGCGCAGATCCCATAAGTGTTAATTCATGGACTACATACTTGAAGAACCAAAGTTATCACTGATAAGTGTAATTTAACTTTTTCTAACCCCAACAATTTGAAGGGTGATTTACCTGTGCAGTTGTTTACTTTATTTTTTAAACACCCAATGCCTTAACTCTAAGGGTTTTCTAATGAGGTAGTAAGTTGAGGTGAATATTTAGAATAGTGGAAACACCCTCTCCGGTAACCATTTTAAACAGTCTCCCAATATCAATTTTGTTTATTTTTTTAAAAAACCAAAGTTTTAGATCATGTTGTCATTGCGTTGCCATGGTTTAGAGCTAAATTAGCCCAAAAGATAAAAAATACATATAAAAATACATATTTACATTATCAAAAGAACCCCAATGAACTCCACCATCTACAATGTTTCCATGGCATATCTGTAAGGTTGTCTGTGCATAGAGAACCTTGGAAAATTGTCTCTTGCACCTTAAAGATTCCCTGTGGGATTCTTAAAGCGGAGGTGGTCAACCTTTTTACGTCGAGGGCCTGACTACGCACCCAGACAGCTGAGCAGACTGGGCTATGCCCCCGGAAGCATAAGCAAGCATATTTACGGCTGTGCCAACTTCCATGTTTATGACAGCTGTGGGTGTGTTTGCACATGCAGTGGAGGTGGCAACAGGCTGGATGGGATGGTGTTGCAGGCTGGGTCCGGCCCACGGACCATTGGTTGGGAACCCCTGCTTTAAAGGACTGAATAGCATAAAAGGAAGGATTATCTGAGGATTAGCAAGAGTATGTTATGGAAGGAAGGGGCTGTGGAAGCAAATGGAACCTCATCAGGTTAAGAGGCCAGTATGGACATTGGCACTGAAACAACTGGGGTCATTTGTGTGGTCTCCTAAACTGAATGGGGTCTCAAAGTAGACTGCAAATCAAGTGGATGTAAATGTTGCTGCAAGTTCAGTCAGCAATAAGAACATTAGAAATATTTTTTGAAAAGATCATTCCAAAACATCTCTCATTGCAGAAGGGGAGATGTATCAAATGCATAAAGTATCTGAAAAGAAACGAGAACTATTAGAAAAGTTGGAATCTAATCAGAAAGAGCTACAAGAAGCCCAGGAACTTGCAGCTACCCAGCCAGGGATTGTTAGTGGTATGTACTGTAAATCCTACCTTGTATTTGTTTTTTTGTTACTGTTTAAAAAATAACCATATGATGTATTTTATAGTTGCTCATTTGTTAGCCATAATTGGTTTCTCCCTGCCTCATGAATACAGTTCAAATGAGAGTACAGGTAATAGATAGACGAAAGCAGAGAAAGTTGATTTTAAAGTATGTCCACATATTCTTTAAGTCCTGACATGCTGAAACCAAAACAAATAGGCAAGAGATAGATGTCTGACATGCAATCTTTAAATGCCTGATGCCACCTGTCAGTTTTTTTAAAAAAAATATATGGGTTGCTTGTGTCTCAGATCAGTTATTCAGGAACTTCAGGGATGTTGTTAGGATAGTTTGAACTGTACTTTGTGAGAGAGGAAATACTGACTGAGGTAGAGGCTCAAAAATCTTCTTATTCCCTGATATGGCATGAGTGCACTGCTGAAAGCTAGAAGGATACCTGAATATTCTGTCCTGCTATGTTCAATACTGAACTTTCTAATGATCAGCAGCACTTGGATCTTTATCAATGTAATATCTCTGAGGTGTAAGGTATTGCTTGAATAATTGTGCAAACAATTAACTGTATTTTGGCCACCATCTAATTCTGTGTGACCTCATTTAATTTTCAGGATAATAAGACATACAGTTACTCCTCATTATAATTGTACCTGTTTTCTGGACTAGTAATAGAATTCTGATCTTTCTAATGTGTCTTGAGCATCAGTTCAGTTGTCTGATATACCTTGTTTTAGAAAATAAACTAAAGGAACTAATTGAGCAAAGAAAGCGTTTGACTGAAGAGCTGAAGTCAACCGGGATTGATATACATCCTTCAAAAAGACCTATGTTTGCAAGAATCAGTGGTATGAGAAAGATATTTTTGTATTTCAAAAAAGTGAAATGAAATGCTATTTCTCACTAACTCAGCATGCAACTACAGATTACCCCCCAATATAGACTCTTTCAATTATCTGTGCCTGTGAAATATTCAATTAAAGCATCCCTATGCATTTCTATGGTATATTACTAGTGCTGACCACTAGAGGCTACTGTTTCCAGGATAACATTTGCAAGAAATGGCGGCAGTAATTTTGCTAGCTCTCAAGTAGAATAACGGAAGCATTTGAAACCTCTCTCCATCATTTATGACTCATCTATGTGTGTTCAATATAGTGTTCATTGTTATCCACGGTTTCATGTGCTTGTGGACCTATACACTGAAAATTACTTTGTAGTTTGTTATTATTGCTATTATTGAATTGGCATTGATAAATTTGAATTATTTTTTTCAATAATCCCATGACATTAAAGTCAGTGTGAATCAGTATTTTTCCTTTCCAATCTAGACATTTTTCCTCACTGTTGCAGGCTTTTACTGTTTTCCAACTACAACAAGCTACTACAGCTTGTTTGTTTCATTTTACAAAATCAACAGATGCCTTGACTATGGGCGACTTTCTGATGCTGTTGAGGTGTGATATTTTTGGAATAGTGGGACACACACTTCTGTGACCATTTTCCTCCCAGTCTCTCCAAAGATTTTTTGTTCATTTTTAAAAATGTACTTTTAGTTCTAGATCACTTTATCACCTTTTATGGTCATCTGACTATGAAAGGAAGAATTAGATGGGGTTTGGCAGGAAGGCAGTATCAAAGGAAGGAGTCTGTGGCAGCAAATGGAACCTCACTCATCACATTAAGAGACCAGTATGGACATAGGCAGTGAAACAACCTGGGCCATTTATGTGGTCTCCTAAACTGAATAGGTTCTCAAAGTAGACTGCAAATCAAAGTATACTGTGGATACAAATGTAGCTGCACCTTCAAGTCAGCAATAAGAACATTAGAAACAACAATTTTTAAAAAAGATCATTCTGAAACATTTCTTATTACAGAAAGGGAATCAAATCAAATGCATAGTCTATCCGAAAAGAAATTACAGTTACTAGAAGAGTTGGAATCTAATCAGAAAAAACTACAAGAAGCTCAGGAACTTGCAGTTACCCAGCCAGGGATAGTTAGTGGTAAGTATGTTGTGATTTCTCACATTAAAACTATAGTTTTCAGCAGATATCTTTGAACCTAAGTTCTTCATAGCCAAGCATGCCCATGTTAAAGTTCCACCTTTCATTTGCCTCTTTTTACTGTTAAAGATGGTGTGGTGTATTTTATTGTTGATAATTGTTTAGCTGCATTTTGCTGTTGGTATCTCCTTGAAGCATGGATATTTCAGATGAGCATACCTGTCAAGTTTCAGGAAATTTCTGTCAAATAAGGGACATTTCTTGGCCAAAACAGGAAACTGGACAGCTATGCTTATCTTGTGCTGGCCTCCAGTCTAACTCCAGTCTAATTGCAGTCTAACTAATATGGGATGACAGCGGGAAAGAGTGTAAAATATGGGGGTTTGACAGAAATTTCCCGAAACCTGACAGGTATGCAGATGAGATTACAGGGAATTGAAAGAGAAAGCAAGGAAGCTGATTTTCAACCTTCCAATATGTAGTGCACATGCATTTTAGCAAGAGAATTAAAACATCTTGATAAATTTAAGGACAAGAAAAATAGGCAATCTAGTTTCTCACAGCAGTAAATTTCAGAGGCTGGGAACCCCAGAAATTAATTTCCCCAGCACATAGACTGCAAACCCCATGAATTATTTTCCCCAGAACATTTTGCACCTGCAGAAGTTTCCACACTGTTTTCAATAGCATCTGTACATTAAGAGCATTCTGTTACCAATGCATTAACCAGGTATTAGGCATTTCATATCCAGATGGGGCACAACAGGTCAGTCAATGTAAGTTGATAAAAGGGACTCCTGGACATAGCCAATGTTTGAGCCTCCATAGAGAGTGCCGAGTTAAGGAGCACCCCCATTGCTGCGGACCTGATCTTTCAGAAAACAAGCTATCATTAACAAAACAATGGAAACAAGAAAATATACAGGAAGAGGGGGAGGGAGATTGTTCAATTGTAAACAATCCATTTCTTCCACCTCTTTGTGTTCAGAGATGTATGCCACAGCAATCAGGCTTGTCAGTTAAACTTCTGCTCACCGGTAATGGCTAACCTAAAAACAAAGCACCCTAAATGAAAGCTATTTGGATGGGGAAACTTAAATGCAAACAAACATATATCTTTCCCAGGCTTAAGAAGTATCTTTTCTCTGAGCCATGTTAGTAATGCCTGGTGTAATTATGCAGTATTTAAAAAGGGAAGTGGAACTGAACAGTGGTAAGTCGCTGCTTGACTTCTAAGCAGTAATTTTTGGAAAAATCCAAGGAATAATTAATGTTTATTATCATACAGTATATCAAATGAGGCTAGTGCTTTGTTATCAAATTTGTAGAACAAAAGTTGCAAGAGCTGGCTGAACAAAAGAGACACTTAACTGCAGAACTAGAATCAACTCTGGATGTTATGCAAGCTATGTTTCGTCGTGCTTCAGAAAGAACTGCATTTGTACAACCTGTTGGTAAGAAGAGAATAAATTACTTGTGATTGCTTTGATGTTGTAAATCTAGTTAATACTGTAATAACTAAGCTCATCAGAAGAAAAAACAACTGTTGGAATCCCCTCCATTGCATCTTTCTAGATAAAGACATACAGTAATACCCCGCATAATGTTAAAGCTTGGTTCCACGATCCTTAACATTGTGCGATTTTTAACATTGTGCGATACATGTATTGCACAATGTTAAACCCTATGGGATGTATCACACAACATCAAACTCCATATAGATACATTGTAACCAGCACAGACTTCAGGGGAAAGCCAAGGAAACATGCTGGAGCCTTTTAAAACTTTAAGAAATGATTGTTTAAAGGGTAAATACATTACAAAAACATGCCAAATCACCCTGACTTTTTTTTTGGGGGGGGGGGGGGGGCGAACCATACAGCATTTTAAAACTTTGAAAAACTTTATAAAGTGCTTTTTTAAAAGGTAAAAACAGTACTGTACATTGCAAAACATGTCAAAACAGCCAGAATTTAGGGGAACAAACCATGAAACATTTCAAAGCTCTTAAAACTTTATGAAGTGATTGTTTAAAGGATAAATATAGCACAGCACAGTACAGTACATTGCAAAAAAATGTCAAAACCACCAGACTTTAGGAGAAAAAACCATACAATACAGTACAACATTTTTAAACTCTTGAAAACTTCATGAAGTGCTTGCTTAAAGGTTAAGTAAAGTGCAAGAACATTCCAAACCACACAATAAACAATAAACAATTGCAGTTCAGTTCAGTACAGTATTTTACCTGGGGGGGAGGGCAACTCATTCAGTTTATTTTTGATAGGTGGGATGATCATGGTAGCATCCGTGGTCAGAAATGACCAAAGTCATTTGACCAAAGTCTTACATGGGTTGTATGGCAGGTACTTTTGGTAGATTTCATGTGTGTGGCACACTTCTTTCAGCTGATTGGTGGTCAGCTCTGAAACCCTCTTTCCTCCTCTTCCTCCTCAGATGAGGAGTCCACCAACTCCTCCTCTTGCTGCTTCAACTCTAACAAGTCCTGGGTGGACAGCTCGGTGTCCTCGTGGCCTTCCACCAGCTCCATCACATCACCCTCTGAAACCTCCATCCCAATGGACCTTCCCAGGCTGACAATTTCCCTGACCACTGTACAGTCCGGTTCTGGTGGAGGAGCAGCTTTGATTTCAGCAGATTGAGAATTGTCAGGCCAAAGGTTATGCCAGTCAGAAATCATATTATGCTGACTGTCCCCGTCCCATACTCTTCTGTGCCAAAGAATGCTCCAATAATCCGAAGAATGCAACAAAAATGCAAGGAATGCCTCAAAAAATGCAGAGAAAACAATCCCCCAAAATTGAAATCTCACTCAAAATGGCTCCAAAAAACTCCACCTACACACTCCTTGCCTCGTGCAAACCCACAGAGTAAGGCATGCATGGGCTGCACTTTTAAAACTGGCCAGATGCAAAGCAAGCAGGAAAAATGCGATGTATCACACAACGTTAACTTAATGTTGTGCATCACAACTTTTTAATCAGATTTCTTAATGTTGTATGGTTATGTGGGGTATTACTGTACTGTACTTAGGAATTCATCCCAATACATGGGCTCATAGCAGTTAGAATTAGTGATATGGTTTTTACTTCTAATTTAAAGGCAACATGCATGAAACACTATTAGGGAACTTAAAATGAATGGAAACCTCCAGATGTACTTAAAACTTTAGGGCAGTACTACTATTGATTTATACCAAAAGACTCCCGGCATATTTCTGATGGCATTGCAACTGCAAAATACATCCATAATGAAGAAGGTGTAATTTTTGAATACCCAAAGTTTTGTTTAGGGATCATTTTCCAATTTCTTATCAATGTACATTATAGTAACAGCAGCGCTCCCGGCCCCGGTAGGGGCGAAGAGGCCTCCCGGCCACACCACCGGCCAGCGTTCCGGGCCCCGCCCTCCACCCCTCGCCAGGACTTAAAAGGCGAGGGGGTCTGCCGGGCGAACCCACCGCCGCAGCACTCCTGGCCCTGGTAGGGGCGAAGAGGCCTCCCGGCCACACCACCGGCCGGCGTTCCGGGCCCCGCCCTCCACCCCTCGCCAGGACGTAAAAGGCGATGGGGTCTGCCGTGCGAACCCACTGCTGCAGCACTCCTGGCCCCGGTAGGGGCGAAGAGGCCTCCTGGCCACACCACCGGCCGGCGTTCCGGGCCCCGCCCTCCACCCCTCGCCAGGACTTAAAAGGCGAGGGGGTCTGCCGGGCATACCCACCGCCGCAGCGCTCCCTGCCCCGGTGGGGGTGAAGAGGCCTCCCGGGCACACCACCGGCCGGCGTTCCGGGCCCCGCCCTTCACCCCTCGCCAGGACTTAAAAGGCGAGGGGGTCTGCCGGGCGAACCCACCGCCGCAGTGCTCCCGGCCCCGGTGGGGGCGAAGAGGCCTCCCGGCCACACCACCGGCCGGCGTTCCAGGCCCCGCCCTCCACCCCTTGCCAGGACTTAAAAGGCGAGGGGGTCTGCTGGGCGAACCCACCGCCGCAGCACTCCTGGCCCTGGTAGGGGCGAAGAGGCTTCCCAGCCACACCACCGGCCGGCGTTCCGGGCCCCGCCCTCCACCCCTCGCCAGGACTTAAAAGGCGAGTGGGTCTGCTGGGCAAACCCACCGCCGCAGCGCTCCTGGCCCCGGTGGGGGTGAAGAGGCCTCCCAGCCACACCACCGGCCGACGTTCCAGGCCCCGCCCTCCACCCCTCGCCAGGACTTAAAAGGCGAGGGGGTCTGCCGGGCAAAGCCACCGCCGCAGCGCTCCCGGCCCCGGTAGGGGCAAAGAGGCATCCCGGCCACACCACCAGCCAGCGTTCCAGGCCCCGCCCTCCACCCCTTGCCAGGACTTAAAAGGCGAGTGGGTCTGCCGGGCGAACCCACCGCGGCAGCGCTCCCGGCCCTGGTGGGGGCGAAGAGGCCTCCTGGCCACACCACCGGCCGGCGTTCCGGGCCCCACCCTCCACCCCTCGCCAGGACTTAAAAGGCGACGGGGTCTGCCGGGTGAACCCACAGCCGCAGCGCTCCCGGCCCTGGTAGGGGCGAAGAGGCCTCCCGGCCACACCACCAGCCGGCGTTTCGGGCCCCGCCCTCCACCCCTCGCCAGGACTTAAAAGGCGAGTGGGTCTGCCGGGCGAACCCACCGCGGCAGCGCTCCCGGCCCCGGTGGGGGCGAAGAGGCCTCCCGGCCACACCACCGGCCGGCGTTCCGGGCCCCGCCCTCCACCCCTCGCCAGGACTTAAAAGGCGAGGGGGTCTGCCGGGCGAACCCACCGACGCAGCACTCCCGGCCCCAGTAGGGGCGAAGAGGCCTCCTGGCCACACCACCGGCCGGCGTTCCGGGCCCCGCCCTCCACCCCTCGCCAGGACCTAAAAGGCGAGGGGGTCTGCCGGGCATACCCACCGCCGCAGCGCTCCCGGCCCCAGTGGGGGTGAAGAGGCCTCCCGGCCACACCACCGGCCGGCGTTCTGGGCCCCGCCCTCCACCCCTCGCCAGGACTTAAAAGGCGAGGGGGTCTGCTGGGCGAACCCACCGCCGCAGCACTCCTGGCCCTGGTAGGGGCGAAGAGGCTTCCCAGCCACACCACCGGCCGGCGTTCCGGGCCCCGCCCTCCACCCCTCGCCAGGACTTAAAAGGCGAGTGGGTCTGCCGGGCAAACCCACCGCCGCAGCGCCCCTGGCCCCGGTGGGGGTGAAGAGGCCTCCCAGCCACACCACCGGCCGACGTTCCAGGCCCCGCCCTCCACCCCTCGCCAGGACTTAAAAGGCGAGGGGTCTGCCGGGCAAACCCACCGCCGCAGCGCTCCCGGCCCCGGTAGGGGCAAAGAGGCATCCCGGACACACCACCAGCCAGCGTTCCG
Organism: Bradypodion pumilum; assembly: GCA_035047305.1. NCBI lineage: Eukaryota > Metazoa > Chordata > Lepidosauria > Squamata > Chamaeleonidae > Bradypodion > Bradypodion pumilum. Next base: position 17,110,503 of record JAWDJD010000006.1, on the reverse strand, counting down.
GGCCCCGCCCTCCACCCCTCGCCAGGACTTAAAAGGCGAGTGGGTCTGCCGGGCGAACCCACCGCGGCAGCGCTCCCGGCCCCGGTGGGGGTGAAGAGGCCTCCTGGCCACACCACCGGCCGGCGTTCTGGGCCCCGCCCTCCACCCCTCGCCAGGACTTAAAAGGCGAGGGGGTCTGCCGGGTGAACCCACAGCCGCAGCGCTCCCAGCCCTGGTAGGGGCGAAGAGGCCTCCCGGCCACACCACCAGCCGGCGTTTCGGGCCCCGCCCTCCACCCCTCGCCAGGACTTAAAAGGTGAGTGGGTCTGCCGGGCGAACCCACCGCTGCAGCGCTCCCGGCCCCGGTGGGGGCGAAGAGGCCTCCCGGCCACACCACCGGCCGGCGTTCCGGGCCCCGCCCTCCACCCCTCGCCAGGACTTAAAAGGCGAGGGGGTCTGCTGGGTGAACCCACTGCCGCAGCACTCCTGGCCCCAGTAGGGGCAAAGAGGCCTCCCGGCCACACCACCGGCCGGCGTTCCAGGCCCCGCCCTCCACCCCTTGCCAGGACTTAAAAGGCGAGGGGGTCTGCTGGGCGAACCCACCGCCGCAGCACTCCTGGCCCTGGTAGGGGCGAAGAGGCTTCCCAGCCACACCACCGGCCGGCGTTCCGGGCCCCGCCCTCCACCCCTCGCCAGGACTTAAAAGGCGAGTGGGTCTGCTGGGCAAACCCACCGCCGCAGCGCTCCTGGCCCCGGTGGGGGTGAAGAGGCCTCCCAGCCACACCACCGGCCGACGTTCCAGGCCCCGCCCTCCACCCCTCGCCAGGACTTAAAAGGCGAGGGGGTCTGCCGGGCAAAGCCACCGCCGCAGCGCTCCCGGCCCCGGTAGGGGCAAAGAGGCATCCCGGCCACACCACCAGCCAGCGTTCCAGGCCCCGCCCTCCACCCCTCGCCAGGACTTAAAAGGCGAGTGGGTCTGCCGGGCGAACCCACCGCGGCAGTGCTCCCGGCCCTGGTGGGGGCGAAGAGGCCTCCTGGCCACACCACCGGCCGGCGTTCTGGGCCCCGCCCTCGACCCCTCGCCAGGACTTAAAAGGCGACGGGGTCTGCTGGGTGAACCCACAGCCGCAGCGCTCCCGGCCCCGGTAGGGGCGAAGAGGCCTCCCGGCCACACCACCAGCCGGCGTTTCGGGCCCCGCCCTCCACCTCTCGCCAGGACTTAAAAGGCGAGTGGGTCTGCCGGGCGAACCCACCGCTGCAGCGCTCCCGGCCCCGGTGGGGGCGAAGAGGCCTCCCGGCCACACCACCGGCCGGCGTTCCGGGCCCCGCCCTCCACCCCTCGCCAGGACTTAAAAGGCGAGGGGGCCTGCCGGGCGAACCCACCGACGCAGCACTCCCGGCCCCGGTAGGGGCGAAGAGGCCTCCTGGCCACACCACCGGCCGGCGTTCCGGGCCCCGCCCTCCACCCCTCGCCAGGACCTAAAAGGCGAGGGGGTCTGCCGGGCATACCCACCGCCGCAGCGCTCCCGGCCCCGGTGGGGGTGAAGAGGCCTCCCGGCCACACCACCGGCCGGCGTTCTGGGCCCCGCCCTCCACCCCTCGCCAGGACTTAAAAGGCGAGGGGGTCTGCTGGGCGAACCCACCGCCGCAGCACTCCTGGCCCTGGTAGGGGCGAAGAGGCTTCCCAGCCACACCACCGGCCGGCGTTCCGGGCCCCGCCCTCCACCCCTCGCCAGGACTTAAAAGGCGAGTGGGTCTGCCGGGCAAACCCACCGCCGCAGCGCCCCTGGCCCCGGTGGGGGTGAAGAGGCCTCCCAGCCACACCACCGGCCGACGTTCCAGGCCCCGCCCTCCACCCCTCGCCAGGACTTAAAAGGCGAGGGGTCTGCCGGGCAAACCCACCGCCGCAGCGCTCCCGGCCCCGGTAGGGGCAAAGAGGCATCCCGGCCACACCACCAGCCAGCGTTCCGGGCCCCGCCCTCCACCCCTCGCCAGGACTTAAAAGGCGAGTGGGTCTGCCGGGCGAACCCACCGCGGCAGCGCTCCCGGCCCCGGTGGGGGTGAAGAGGCCTCCTGGCCACACCACCGGCCGGCGTTCTGGGCCCCGCCCTCCACCCCTCGCCAGGACTTAAAAGGCGAGGGGGTCTGCCGGGTGAACCCACAGCCGCAGCGCTCCCAGCCCTGGTAGGGGCGAAGAGGCCTCCCGGCCACACCACCAGCCGGCGTTTCGGGCCCCGCCCTCCACCCCTCACCAGGACTTAAAAGGTGAGTGGGTCTGCCGGGCGAACCCACCGCTGCAGCGCTCCCGGCCCCGGTGGGGGCGAAGAGGCCTCCCGGCCACACCACCGGCCGGCGTTCCGGGCCCCGCCCTCCACCCCTCACCAGGACTTAAAAGGCGAGGGGGTCTGCCGGGCAAACCCACTGCCGCAGCGCTCCCGGCCCCGGTGGGGGCGAAGAGGCCTCCCAGCCACACCACCGGCCGGCGTTCCGGGCCCCGCCCTCCACCCCTCGTCAGGACTTAAAAGGCGGGGGGGTCTGCCGGGCGGACCCACAGCCGCAGCGCTCCCAGCCCCGGTAGGGGCGAAGAGGCCTCCCGGCCACACCACCGGCCGGCGTTCCGGGCCCCGCCCTCCACCCCTCGCCAGGACTTAAAAGGCGAGGGAGTCTGCCGGGCGAACCCACCGCCGCAGCGCTCCCGGCCACACCACCGGCCGGCGTTCCGGGCCCCGCCCTCCACCCCTCGCCAGGACTTAAAAGGCGAGGGGGTCTGCCAGGCGAACTCACCGCCGCAGCGCTCCCGGCCCCGATGGGGGCGAAGAGGCCTTCCAGCCATGCCACCGGCTGGTGTTCCATGGCCCTGTCCTCCCCTTCATAAGACTGTGGAGACAGGTTTTTTTTTGTAGGTGGTTTCGGTTGAATTGTTTTCTATTTTGATGTGGTGCTGATATTTTGCATTTTGTGGATTGTTTTGCTTAATATTGTAATTTGTATTATTGTATTTACTTGAAACATTGTATTTATTATTGTATTTTGAACATTGTATTTTGTATCTTATATGTAAACCCCTTGAGTTGCCCTGGGGTCATTTATATGTTGTTAGCCGCCCTGAGTCGGTCATGTGTTGAGTAGGGCGGGATATAAATTGAATAAATTGAATTGAATTGAATTGAAGTATATGTATTTTGGTTATTGCTTATTGCATTTATTAATAGCATGTGCATGTCTTCAGTCCAGAAAGAGGTTTGTGACAAATGTGACAGTATGGTAAATTATATAGGACACTAGACTGAAGTGGTCAAAAGCATATTGTGCTGTATATCTGCAATTCTGTATTCATTTCTAAAATTATGTATGATATGCTTGATGATGTCTTAATCTTTTTAAAGCTTAACTGGCCTATTATTTTTGTGACTTTCTGCACAATAATGACTTTTAAAAATGTTTGTCAAGAAACTTGTCAGTAAACTCTTCTACTTTCAGAAAGAGAGTTAGATGAATTGTTTACAAGGAAGCAAGATTTATTGGAAAAGCTGGAAACTAATCGGAAAGAGCTACAGGAAGCCCAGGAACTTGCAATTATAAAGCCAGGCAGTATCAGCGGTATGTATCCTATGATGTCTTTTGTTGTCAGTGAGTCTGATTATATGATCATTCTGGCCACTATACCTTTAGATACTTGTAAAAGGTTTCATGTTATCTCCCCTTCAAAAATGAATGGTACAAACTTTAAACTTTTTCTTTTCTGGTAACTTTTTATGGCTATTATTTACCGATACCACAGTTCTATCTCTTGATCCTCTTACCTTTAAAAAGCTTGCTGTCTATATAGCCATTTCCCCGCCTTTTATCCAAATAGACAATTTAGATGGACTATTCTGAGATAAAAAATGTGTTTTTACAATCATCTTCCTTTGGTGTGATTAGCTTTTTGACAAAGAAACTAAAATCATTGTACAGTAATACCCTGGATAATATTAAAACTTGGTTCCACAAGTCTTAATGTTATGCGATTTTTAATGTTGTTTGATACTTTTATTGCACAACTTTTTAAAAAAGCCCTGTTCCCTTTCTGAAGAGGAAATCTGCCTGGATTGCTAAGGGGCTTTAGTGATCCAGGCCAGGGCTGTGTGTGTTTCTGAAGAGAGGCTGGGGACCCTTTTCCCAGCCTCTCTTTAGAACCTCCCCCCACCTGGATGGCTAAGCCCCTTAGCAATCCTGGCCATACCTGTCAACCATCCCGTTTTACCCGGAAAACCCCTTATTTTTACCCCTCTTCCCGCCCCTCCTGTTTTATTGATTTCCCTGTATTTTCCCTTATTTTTAAAAAAGAAATATCCTGACTGGAGCCCTCACAGGCGAAGCTGCAGTATTTTTTTCCGGCCACCAGAGGTCGCTGTGTGGCTTTTCGCTTGTGGAAGGGAAGAGAGAAGGTGTGTGTGTGTGTGTGTGTATGGGGGTGTTCTGTAGTTAGTTTCTCTTTCATTTTCCTGCCAGCCACATGGCCAATATGGCGGCTTCGTTTCATGCTGGGAGGGACAGGAGTCTACTCTAGAGGTGAGCAATATTTCAGATATGCAGGGGCAAATCAGCTCTTGGTCTGGGGGCAGAGACTTCTCTCTCACTCTCATGCTTTATTGAGCTGTTTCTGCCCCCTGCCTCTGTCCTGGCTGGAGGATTCCGTTTCTAGAGTTCTAGAGTTAACTTGGGAGGGGTGGGGGTGGGGGGTGGTGGGGAAGTGCTTGATCACTATATGCTAAAGGTAAAGGTTTCCCTAGCTCGAAAGACAGTCATTTCTAGAGTGCCAAGGTTCGCCATCACAGTCAGAGATTCCTACACTATATGAAAGAGAGAGGGTGTGTGTGTTCCGTTTCTGTTCTAGAGTTAACTTGGGAGGGGTGTGTGTGTGTGTGCTTGCACGGTTGTGTAAGGGGATCTGAGTTAGGTAAAGGGTTGCTCTTGCTCAAAAGCCAATCATATCCGACTCTAGGGTTCAGTGCTCATTACTGTTTCAAAGCCGAAGAGCCAGCGTTGTCTGCGTCTGCAGACATTTCCATGGTCATGTGGCAGGCATGACTAGACACTAGAATGCACAGAATGCTGTTACCTTCCCACCAAAGTGGTTCCTATTTATCTACTTGCAATTTCTTGCTTTCGAACTGCTAGGATGGCAGGAGCTGGGACAAAGACGGGAGCTCATTCCATCCTGCAGTACTCGGGAATCGAACTGCTGACCTTCTGCCTCCCAGTCAGCATCTTAGTCACTTAAGCCACTGAGCAAACAAGAAAGAAAACAAAACAAAAGTCCCCCAAGAAAATGGGGAAAGGGTTCTTTGGCCCACACAGCTTTGTGCCCATTGCATCTACAATACCATCTAGCCATCTTATTTTTCGCCACCCCTTCTTTTGTCCTCCACCTATCCTAGCATCAAGGCTTTCTCAAGTGAATCCTCTCTTCTCATTTGATGTCCAAATAACTTTAACGTCATTTTTACTATTTTACCTTTAATGAGCAGTCAGGGTTGATTTCTTCTAGGATCGACCTATTTCTAACACTACATTTCAAAGGCATCTATTTTTCTGCGCTCAGCTTTCCTAATGGTCCAGCTCTCACACCCATACATTACCACCGGGAATACCATTGCTTTGACTATGCAATTTTTTGTTTGCAAGGTGATGCCTCTACTTTTCACTATGTTCCCCAGGTTTCTCATAGCTTGTTTCCCAAGCATCAGATCTTTGATCCTAAGAAAGTAAAATCTGCCAGTCGTATCCAACTCTAGGGTGCAGTGCTCATCTCCATTTACAGCCAAAGAACCAGTGCTGTCTGTGTTTGCAGACATTTTCATGGCCATGTGGCAGGCATGACTAGAGCCCAGCAAGTCACATGGCTATATTTGGCCATGCCCATGGATTTGGCCACACCCACAGAGGGGTGTGGCCAAAATTTCCCTTATTTTCAAATCCAAAAGTTGACAGGTATGATCCTGGCAGGTGTGTCTGTTTCTGAAGAGAAGCTGGGGGAACTTTTTCACAGCCTCTCTTCAGAAACCCCTGCCTGGATCACCAAGGAGCTTAGTGATCCAGGCAAGGGGGCATTGTCTGAAGAGAGGCTGGGGAAACTTTTCCACAGCCTCTCTTCAGACCCCCCCCCTTTTAGTGTCTTGCACTGAAGACAAAGAAGGAGCCGCAGTGAGGGCTAAAACACAGCTTTATTGCATGATGGTCAGGGTGAACATGTGGTAATGGCGGAGTTACAGCTCCTTTTATACTGCAACAATACATTTGAAAAGGGTTACACGGTAGCGTATTGGTTTCTACCTGCGTGATGTCATTCTGAGTCACGCCCTTCTTCTCCAGGTGTTCCTTGCGCGGGAAGGTTCCCGCGGCTGCCGGTGATTGGGGGAATTTGAACCATGTGAGCTGAATGCTCACAGCTGCCCTCTATGGGTAACTAGCTCGCGTTCCTTTAACAGCTGAGTTACATTGTGATCATTGTCAGGTTACATTCAGACATTCTTAAAGTGATACAGTTACATACACAACACTCCTCCCCCCTAGGATGGGACGAAGTCCCTCAACCATTGTGGCTTCCCGCATGTGCGCTTGGGGCATACAACTGCTTGGCTGAGCTCAGGGGAACTAGGGGCTCTGAGTTCCGCAGACTCTCATCCTGTAACGGAAAGGGGGAACTCATTAGTCGTCAGGCGGAGACTCTGTGTCAACCTTGCGTTTGGAGAGGGGAACGGAACATGTAACTGGGATGTGAATCCCTGCCTATCGCTTGTGGCACCTGGCGACCCCCCCCCCAGCATGAATCTCGGGACCGATGAGGAGACCCTTGTTGTCTCGCCCCGGTTTCTTGTGCCTGCAACTGGTGTACTTGTGCTACCCCCTGCTGCCTGATTCGGTGGTCTTGGGGATGGGGTGAACGTACTTCCCCCCACAGCCTGGGTTGGGGGTCTTGGTGATGGGGTAAACTCTAGAACAAAAGGACTGGGAGGACTGGAAATACCAGGGGCTGAACTAAAACCTCTCTTCTCACTCGGATGGGTGGGGGACCACTCTGCAACACCCCCCTGGTATGGTAAAATAAAGTTGAACTCATCAGGGGACTCCTCATCCCACTCTTTCAAAGTATCCTCCTCCTCGTGTGAGAATCCAGGGTATGCATCTGTACCTGGGGATGTCCCCGTGTCTCCCCCTTGGGCTAAACGGGTGGGGGAGAACCCTAATGCTGACTCTCTTTCACTGGTAACTCGCCTTCTGAGCTGGTCAGCGTGCCTTCTTCACAGCAGACCTGTGCTTGTTTCGACCCTGTAAGACACTGGCCCTGTTTGCTCAATGACCGTTCCTGGAACCCACGTTGGTCCCGAGGTTGCGTAATTCTTGCAGTGAACCGGGTCCCCTAACGCAAAACTTTTGGAGTTCTCTATCTCTCTATTACTCCCCTCATCCTCCACCCTGGTCAAATCCAACTGATCAAAAAGTGTTACCGGCTTCCTCCGCATGAGGAGCTCAGCCAGCGAAAGTCCTGAAGCCAGGGGAGTTGCCCTATAACAAATGAAGAATTGACACAGCTGGGGGTTCAATTCACCGGGACCCATGCGCCGCAGTGTGTCTTTCGTAGTGTGCACTTGGCGCTCTACCTGACCGTTTGTGGCGGGGTGAAAAGGGGCAGAGGTAATGTGCCGGATGGCATTCCTCTCGATGAATGCCTTGAATTCCGCAGACATGAAAGTAATGGCATTATCGCTCACAAGGATGTCCGGCAGGCCGACGCAACTGAACACCTTGCGCAATTGTTTAATGGTTGCGGCAGATAAGGTGTTGGACATGGGAATGACTTCCAGCCATTTGGAATATGAATCTACTATCAGCAGAAACATGGACCCCCGAAAGGGGCCAGCGAAGTCGACCATGGCCCGCGGGCCGTGTCCCATTCCCTGTGGGGCAGCCAGGACTCCTCGGGCCGAGAGCTCTGGCAGCTCTCGCACATGCCCACCAGATGCTCTATATCCACGTCTATCTGGGGCCACCAGAAGTAGCTCCTGGCTAGTGCTTTGGAACGCACTATTCCCGGGTGGCTGGTATGCAGTAGCCTCAGCACCTTTGCTCGTAACTTCTCTGGGATGACCACCCGCTGGCCCCAGAGGAGGCAGCCCCTTTCAAGGGAAAGCTCTACTCTGCACCTGAAAAACGATTTGAATTCCTCCTCAGGGGGAGTTGTGGGCCACCCTTTTCTAACCCAGGAACTGACTTGGGACAGGATTTTGTCGGCCGCCGTGGCTTTGGCGAGGTCTGCGGGAACTATGGGGGGTGAGTCGAGAGACTCGATCAGCAAGACTTGGCGATCCTGCTCTACCTCGCATTTGGGGTCTCCTAAACTAGGGAGGGGAGATCGGGACAGCGCATCTGCATGGGAGATCTCCTTCCCTGGGCAATGCACCAGTTTGTACTGGTAGGCGTTGAGGAAAATCGTCCAACGCAGCATTCTGGGGGACAGGATTTGTGGGGTAAGCTTGCCTGTCATAAAGATTCCCAAAAGGGGCTTATGATCGGTCACAATTGTGAACTCGCGGCCGTACAGGAAATCGTAGAACTTCTTTGTTCCCGCGATTATGGCCAGGGCCTCTCTATCTGTTTGCGCGTAGTTGCGCTCCGCCTTTGAAAGTGACCTGGAATAGAAGGCAACCGGGGCTTCCCGCCCATTCTCTAACACGTGGCACAGCACCGCCCCCACCCCCACGGGTGATGCATCACAGACCAAAACTACCGGTTTCCTCGGGTCAAAATGGGTCAGGACGGCGTCTGAGGACAAGAGCGCCTTGAGCTCTTTGAACGCTTTCTCCTGCCTATCTCCCCACCGCCAAACCACGTCTTTCTTAAGTAGCCCGTGCAGTGGCTCCGCAACGGATGCCTTCCTTGGCAAGAAGGACAAGTAAAAGTTCAGGAGCCCTAGAAATGACTGCAGCTCTGGTTTCGCGGTGGGACGAGGGGCGTTTTGCACAGCTGCAACCTTGGACTCGGATGGCTTGATGCCCTCCAGGGTTATCTTGGACCCGAGAAACTCAACCTCCCTCGTAAAAACACACACATTTGTCCCTTCTCAACCTCAGTCCCGCTTTCTTGAATACCGTTAGGACCTTGTCTAGTCTTTTCGCTAGTTCCGATTCGCTCTCCGTTGTTATCAAAACATCGTCAAAATATGGGAGCATGCCTGGAAGCCCTTTTAAAAGGCGTTCCACGAGGGACTGGAAGATCCCGGGGGCCGAATTTACGCCGAACTGTAGGCATGTTACCTTGAATGCCCCCTTATGCGTGATGATGGTTTGCGCAGCGGCAGCAGCTGGGGTTACCGTGAGCTGCTGGTATGCCTGCGCCAGGTCTAACTTTGCGAAACACTTCCCCCCGTGCAATGTGGCCAGTAAGTGGCTAACTACCAGCACCGGATATGCATTTGGCCGAATGGCCTTGTTGATTGTACATTTGTAGTCAGCGCAAATCCTGACCTCCCCATTGGATTTTAAAGCTGTAACAATCGGAGTTTCCCACTCCACAGAATCAACTGGAACTAAAATCCCCTGCCCCACCAATTTGTCCAATTCCGCCTCAATCTTGTCCTTTAGGGCGAAGGGGACTCTTCTTGGCTTGAGACGTATGGGCCGGATTTCTGGGTCCAACTCAAAAGAGACCGGGGGCCCCCTGTAAGTCCCGAGCCCTTTCTTGAAAACTGCAGGGTGTGCATCGCACACTTCCCGAATTGGGTCAGTCTATGGCGTTTATGCCGGACAGTTCAATTCCCAGGGGAGCAAACCACTGGGTTCCCAAAAGGCAACAGGTCCCCTCCTTGAGAACTACTAGGGGCAGTTTTTCCGTGAACCCTTTGAACTTCACCATGACGTTTCCCACCCCCAACACTGGGATCCCATAACCCTGCATGTCCCGTAAGTTTGACTTAATGGCCCGCAACTTGGGGCGCACATTTGGGGGAATGCTCAGGAACTCCTTCTGGGACAGGATGGAGTAGGACGACCCCGAGTCTATTTCCATCCTAACCGGGACCCCTTGTAACAGTTCCTCTACGAAGAAGCGCCGGTGCTCCAGGCCCACGCGGTTCACGGCCGCCGCGTCATCGTTGGTCGAGACCTTTCCAATGCTGGCCGCCCTGCATTGGGGTGTTAGAGGGTGTCTCGATGAGCCCCTGTCCTCTGTTCACCTGTGCCTGCAGACCCTGGCGATGTGGCCTTTCTGCCCGCAGTTGTGGCACTCGGTCTTCCGGAATGGGCACCTCGTTCGGTCGTGAGATGCCCCGCAGCCATTGCAACGGTGGTTTCCCTTCTCGCTGGCTTGGCACTTTTCTCCGTGCCTCTTGACTCTCTGCACATCGTCGTCCTTGCTGCAGGAGTCCGTAGTCGTGGACGACTCCTCGGAGGTTTCTGGGGTGCCTGTGAGTGGCCAGGGCCCCTGCCAAGCCGCTTGTGCTGAGGTCCGCCGGGCCACTTGCACAGGTGACTTGGCCCTCTCAGGTGCGGCCCCCTGGGACTTGAAGACTTTAACCCCGCTTCTCACCGCCTCGGCTGCTTTGGCCTCTCGCAGTACCTCGTTGAACGTGAGGCGATGATCATGGGTCATCAACTTTCTCTGGACCTCCTCGTCCCTTAGGCCGCACAGCATGCGGTCTCGAAGAGCTATGTCCAGGTCCTCCCATTGGCAGTGGATGGCCTCCAGCCTGAGGGCTGCCGCGTAGGCGGACACGGATTCTACCAGGTGCTGGTCCCGCCTGTGGAACGCGACCCGGCCCAGAAAGATGGAGACGGGCGGCTGGAAGTGTTCCCTCAGCGTTGTGAGGATGTGGTCAATGGGTACCGCGTCGACCTTCCGGGGAGCCAGCAGATTCATCAGGATGCGCAGCGTGGCTGGCCCCACCTGGGTAGGAAATGCGACCTCACCTTCCCTTCGTCGTCGATGCCTGCAGCATCCATCGCATGCCGAAACTGGCACTCGTACAGCTGCCATTGCTCAGGATCACTGATGTCGAATTGGTGAGGCTTGATCTTGGGATACGCCATGGATCCCACCTTCATCGCCAATTTAGTGTCTTGCACTGAAGACAAAGAAGGAGCCGCAGTGAGGGCTAAAACACAGCTTTATTGCATGATGGTCAGGGTGAACATGTGGTAATGGTGGAGGTACAGCTCCTTTTATACTGCAACAATACATTTGAAAAGGGTTACATGGTAGCGTATTGGTTGCTACCTGCATGACGTCATTCTGAGTCACGCCCTTCTTCTCCAGGTGTTCCTTGCGCGGGAAGGTTCCCGCAGCTGCCGGTGATTGGGGGAATTTGAACCATGTGAGCTGAACGCTCGCAGCTGCCCTCTATGGGTAGCTAGCTCGCGTTCCTTTAGCAGCTGAGTTACATTGTGATCATTGTCAGGTTACATTCAGACATTCTTAAAGTGATACAGTTACATACACAACACCCCCCCCCCACCTGGATCGCTAAGGGGCTTAGCGATCCAGGTGTGTGTGTGTGTTTCTGAAGAGTAGCTGGGGACCCTTTTCCCAGCCTCTCTTCAGACCCCACCCCGTCTGGATCGCTAAGCCCTTTAGCGATCCGGAGATCAACGTCGGGAAATTTGAGGAAAACATTTGCATCGCACAACGTTAACCTTAATGTTGTGCAGTGCAAATGTTTCCCTCAAATTTCCCAACGTTATCTGGTTATAACATTGTGCGGTACACACATTAAATGGGGTATTACTGTAGATGTGTTTTGAGTGGGGGATATTGTTTCAGCCATAATATTTCCCTGTAAATTGAAATTTATTTCCTCCTTTTAGTATACATATTTACTTAACTGATGCCCTATTTCAGTGTTATTTATTCATACTTATGTTTCTCAGTCATTTTTCAACTTTAAACAAAATGTTTAGGAAATATGTCATTGGGATTTGTTTGGGACCCAGGATCTGTAAGGTACATAATTATTTTGAATTGCCTTATTTTAGTGCATCAATGTAAGTCAATGTATTTTTCTATCACATAAATGTCTTAGTTTCTACTACAGAATTCTTGAACCTTTGACTGTAGATTTCTGTTGAGAGCCCCAAAATTATAACACTTCCATTGCTGAAAAGCAGCCCAGAAAAAGGATATACAGTCCCTCACCCCTGAGCAGTAAGTGAGCATGCACAAGTTCAGGTCAGTAGGAGAAATGTCTGTCTTCCCACTTTTGGTAAGTGGGCTGGCCAATCACCCATGTGCATGAGAGACAATATAGAAAAAGAACAGGTAATTTATCTGTAACTGATTATTTGATAATTGGTGAATTCAAACAACTTGTACTTCTTTCTCTGAAGATGTTTGTATTGCTATCATAGCAAACTCTTAATTGAGTGGAGCAGGTGAAGAATGGTTGGTCAAGCACTTTGTACAGATAAGTCAATGTTCCCACCAAAAAAGTAATCAGTTCAAACATATTTCAACACTAGCTTTACATAGGCACAAGATCCATATTTGTACATTCATAAATAAGTATTCATAGATAACTACTAGAAAAACCATAGGTACAGGTAAGCAACCTGTCCTCCTTTCTGACCAAGCCCTATATACTGTTTGAAGGAAATATGGTATAGATATGTGTAGAATAGAGTACTTTTTATTTTTGGATAAGTTAGACAATCTTGATTTTATGAGGCTCTTAAAAAGTTTAAATAAATAAAGGGAGACTGTTTAGGTCTTGTAATATAGACTTAATAACAATAACTAATGTTACAGTATTTTAACATGCACTACATCTTAAATTATTTACAGGTAATATTACATACCTGTTGCAAAATTCTATTAAATACAATTATTTCAGACTATATTAATATTCTGTACGAAGTAATGTAAAATTATTTTTAGAACACAAGTTGCAGGAGCTTATGAAGAAAAGAAGATTGTTGACTGCAGATCTAGAAACAACTATGCAAGATATACAAAGAATACGAGATTCAACTTCAGAAGGAGTTGCAATTATAAGACCCTCAGGTAGGTCGCTGTTGCTTGAAAGCCAGTTGTATCTGACTCTAGGGTTCAGTGCTCGTCTTTGTTTATAGCCAAACAGCCAGAGCTGTCTGTGTCTGCAGACATTTCCATGGGCATGTGGCAGGCATGACTAGACACAAGAGTGCACAGAACGCTGTTTACCTTCCCACTGAAGTGGTCCCTATTTATCTACAGTACTTGCAATGTCTTGTTTTTGAACTGCTAGGTTGGCAGGAGCTGGGACAGAGACGGGCTCTCACTCCGTCATGCAGTATTCGTGAATTAAACCTTCCAGTCAGTGAGTTCAGCGTCTTAACCACTTGAGCCACCACAGTCCTAGACCCTCTGTTAAGCAGAGGATAAATGATCTTTAGTTTTAGAAAGGCATACAAAGTGCATACTTTTCTAATATTGTAAATTCTGTTATAATTTTTAGCACCAGGACAGAAGTCAAATGTGGTATACTGTTTTACTATGAGTATATTCAGAAAGGCATATAGCTTAATAGAGCTCTTTGGATTTGTTCAGATACAGCATGCACATTTGTTTTTACATCGAAATAACTATCTACTGAATTTAATCGTGAGGGTTAACACAGTTTATTGGACTGCATATAAAATTTCTTAATAAATTTCTTTAAAAATGAATGTGGAAGGATGCAAAATTAGTAGATTTCCTTATCTTTGAGCAGAATCATACTACAGTATTTAACTCTGTCAGAGTCGGTCCATTGTTGTAATTTTCAGTGATAAATTGTTGTTTGTTGGGAAGTCATTAATAGTATTTTACATAAGTTATGTGATGGGCCATGTAAGGAAAAAAAATAAATCCTAATTTTTAAACTAGTGGAAAGTTACTGTTGAAATTTATAGCTAGGGATGTATACTGGTGTCCTGTAATTATTCAAATTTATTGTTGGTTCTGTTTCATAACAGTTAGGATGTGTGAAAATGCTACATTTTTTGTTGCCATAATTATAATATTCAATTAGAGGGGTCCAGATGTCACCTTGTCTTAAAATGTATATCTGCTGTGGCAGATGAAAAGGTCATGATTTCTATAAAGTAATCCAATTTTGGTATACTGTATACTTCTTCCTTTTGCTTGCCTTTGTTGGTAGTGATGACATTTAGAACCATTTTCAAAAGGTGATTCAAAAACATTTTTGTCTGAAGGAAGGGAATTATATGAGTTGTCTTCAAAAAAGCAAGAACTACTGGAAAAGCTGGAATCTAATCAGAAGGAGCTGCAAGAAGCCCAGGAACTTGCAGCTACACAGCCAGACACAATAAGTGGTAGGTATCCTGAGATTTCATGCTGTATCTGAGTTCTTGTTGCTCAGTTATCCAAAAGGTGTGACTTTTAGCAACAAATTGCTAGAAGTTAAGAAATCTCCATAGCATACCTGTCAACCCGCAGCTCCGGAAAAACGGGACCTGCGCAGATCGCTTGTGTGCAGATCGCCTTCCACACATGCATGGAAGCGCTACGCCGCTTGCGCAGCCCCTACACAAGCGGCATAGCATTTCCGCGCATGCGTGGAAATGTTTCCCCCCACTGCAGCGCGGGGCGGGTTATGACGTCAATTGACGTCAAATTACCGGGTTTTCCTGGCAAAATCGGGATGGTTGACAGGTATGCTCCATAGACTTTACTTGTTGCATGTTGAGTTTCACGATTCAGCAACTGCAGTGTTCAACTGAATTTTTCAAAACTCACACCAATTCACCAATAAAATTTATTGCTTTTGTGTATATGTGCAACAGAACTTGGGCCATAGTTGTTATTGTCTTCTTTTTTGTGAGCAAACAAAGGAGTGTTGCATGTATTTTATTATGGATTGGCATGATATTATTTTGTAGAACAAAAACTACAAGAGCTAACTGAGCAAAGAAAACGTCTGGCTGAAGAATTAGAAGAAACTTTGCATAATATGAGAAAAGTAGAACGTCATGCTTCAGAAAGAGCTCTAATTGGAAAGGCAGCTGGTAAGTAGGGCCTAAATTTCCTTGTTAAAGAAAAGACACTGAGCATAGATATTTCTTGTTTTTAATCATATTCACTGTTGGAACATTTGTGCATATAAACTAGGCATTTGCCAGTTCTTTGGTCTAGAGAACATATTTCCTCCAACTGCCACCATGGCATAGTTAGGTTAACATAGTCGGAGGGATTCCATTCCATTCCAGTTTTAATTTATACCCCACCTTTTTCGGCCAAGGCTGACTCAAGGCGGCAACAACATGTTCATAATAATACAATACAGGATACAATATAGACACACAATAGCATAATAATACAAGCAGAACAATATCTTAACCTATAAATCCAAGGGTTAACCGTTGGAACTTGCTATAGGTTTCTATGCCTCGCCCTACTTGCCTGCACTCACCCTTCGTGCACACGGCCGATCTGGGTCCGCAGGTCAACAAAGGATTGAGAAAACAGGCAGTGGGGCAACAGCCCCACAAATGCGAAAAAAGGGAAACAACTTCCTTTCCTAATGTTCTTTGCGCCGCGCCCACCACAGCCAATCAGGATGAGAGGCGCGACCACAAAGAACATTGAAAAACGCGCCGCGGCCAATCAAAATTGAGCCGCAGGGGAAAAAACTCACCACAACCACAAATCACAAACCCATAACTACAAGCCCCAGAGTCCTGCACGACATAAGCGCGCAGAACGCTGAGGAAACCGGCGCCCAAAAATTAATGAGAAAAACAACTCACCGCCTCACAGCCAAGCACACACCAGCTGGCTTTCTTTCCCTCACCCACGGCGCCTGAAGGTCCCGACTGGAGTTTCCCCTTTAATATCAGTGGGGGGGGGGTTGCGACCCCCCTCTCTGCTGGCTACCCTAGGGTTGGGAGGTTTGAGGGGACAAAAGGGGTATGTCCCCCCAACCCTTCTGGACCCAGGAGACCAGGGAGAGTGGATCGATTCCCCTCCCACCTAAAAAAACCTCTGTCTTTAAAAACAGAGTTGTTTTAAGGAGGGGGGTCGCAACCCCCACCCACTGATATTAAAGGGGAAACCCGATCTACTTTCACGACTCCACACAATCAAAGCACCATAACACACTAAAGCCCCCTCCCCACCACCTAGCCCACCCTTCCTAATCCCAACGACCATACCCCCCTCCCCACCACCTAGCCTACCCTTCCTAACCCCAATGACCACGCCCCCCTCCCCACCACCTAGCCCACCCTTCCTAACCCCAACAACCATGCCCCCTCCCCACCACCTAGCCCACCCTTCCTAACCCCCAATGACCACGCCCCCCACCCCACCACCTAGCCCACCCTTCCTAACCCCAACGACCATGCCCCCCTCCCCACCACCTAGCCCACCTTTCCTAACCCCCAATGACCATGCCCCCCTCCCCACCACATAGCCCACCCTTCCTAACCCCCAACGACCATGCCTCTCTCCCCACCACCTAGCCCACCCTTCCTAACCCCCAATGACCATGCCCCCTCCCCACCACCAAATAAATAAATTTTAAAAAATTACTAAAACACAGTCAAAAACATCCAAAAATACACAAAAACAAAAACACCAAAACAATACGAAGTAAACAAAAACACAATCAAAAACAAAACAAACAGACCAAAATACAAATTCCAACCCCCCGCCCACACACACACACACAAAAGAAAGAAAACAAGCAAACTTACCAAAAGATGTCCTACCTCCACCAGGACTGGAAAAGAAATGAATAAAGAAAGAGACTACTTACCAGAAGAAGCTCCACCCAGAGGCCAGGAGAGAAAAAACAGTCAAAATACAATAACCCCTACCAGCACCACCTGCTGGCCACAATAGTAAAAACAATTCAAAAACACACAACAGCTCCAAACAAAAGGCCACAAGAGTAAAAACAAATCAAAAACATAACACAAATTCACAATTTTACACAAAAGGTCACACCAATAAAAACAAGTCAAAAACATTACACTAAAACACGCTTTAACACAAATCACAAACATATGTCAATAAAATACAATAGAAACTTTTAAAAATCCTGTGCTGAGTTTTAACTCAAATTTAACCCAAAACATCTAAACACATTTTAAAAACATTGAATGTAAAAAACATTTACTTTTACATTATTAAAATTATGACCTACGGTACAACTAATTCAAAAAATTCAAAAAAACTAAAACATTATTCGCTTACATAAAACAATTTGAAAAACTTATATCATACTTTGTTCTTTTATTAATCCTCAAAAAAACCCCAAAAAAGCAGATCACAGTTAATAACAGCCAAGCCAAATTTTTTTAGATAAATAAACATTTAAAAATTAAAATTACAGACTAAGCAATTTTAAAAAAACATTAACACAATTTAACCTTCCAACACAATTTAAAACAGCCCGGCAACGCCGGGCAACCTCTGCTAGTACAATATAAAAATACAGTATTACAAATATAAAAATTACAAATACAAATTACCCAGGAATCCCCAGGTCTGCTCAACTACCCCACGGCCAACGCCGGGCCGGGGAAGGAGCAAAGTCTCCCACCAAGCCAGCCAAAGGCAGGCAAGCGTCCAGGTGATAGCCGCCCCCTCCCTTGCCCAGCTGTCCAGTGACCCCTCTTCCTCCTTTCCTCCGCATCCTCCAACCCCAACTGGGCGAGGAAATGAACCGACAAGGAAGCAAACTTGTGGTGGAGGCAGTCCAGTGGGGGCAGCCATGGCGATGGCATTTTAAAGCCCCACCAGATGCCCACAGGTGTTTCTGTGCTCCCTCCAGCCCCGGCTGGGCGTGGAAGCGAACCGGCGGTGGAGATGCCTGAAGCCCCGGCATGGCAGGTCTCCTTTATGGCTGCGCCAGCCACCTCTCAGCTGGGGCCAGTCTCTTCCTCCTCCTGCCCCCACTCAAACCAGAGGGGGAGGGAGAAAGCATCTGGCAGCCCCGGTGTGGCAGGTCTATATGGCCGCGCCAGGCCGCCTCTTAGCTGGGACCAGTCTCTTCCTCCCCCCGCCCCTGCTCATACCAGAGGGGGGAAGCATCCGGCAGCCCCAGTGTGGCAGGTTTCCTTTATGGCCACGCCAGGCCGCCTCTCAGCTCTTCCTCCTTCCACCCCCGTTCATACCAGAGGGGGAGGGTGGGAAGCATCCCAGGTAATTAGATAATTAGCTTCTTCTTCCATGTCTAGGCCAGACGTGAAACTTTTAAAATGAAGGCATCTTTAGGTGAGTTCAATCTGCAGTTCCCTTCACCTGGAATGTGACACCTAGTGAAGGGGATAGAATCACAACTGATTAGATGTTAGACCAGGGATTCTCAACCTGCAGCCCATGGGTTGAATGCGGCCCATGGTGCCATTTCATGTGCCACCACCACCACCTCCACCACACCAGGAAGTGCCATGTGGTGGAGGAAAGGCAAAATGGGTGTCCAGCCCCCAAAGCTGTCTGAGGGAGCGTGACTCGGCTCCCTGTTTAAAAAGGTTGAGAACTCCTGCTTTAGACTCTAGAGGAACTCTACCCCTCCAAGTCTCGCCTGTTGCTGCACAAAAAAACCTGCTCAAAAAGGTGAGTGAGATTACCACCTCCAACTTCATCCAACAGGGCTTTATAATTCAAGACAGATTAGCACTCTCATACAAGACCAGGCGCTGGATGGCTGCCCCCCCTTCACAAATTTAATTTTAGGATCTGCTCCAAAGCTGTGAAAAGTTATTTTTTGGAAGAGTTGTAGTATCAAATATAACATTTTCTAGCCTTGATATTTTCAGATATCTTTCATGCATCATGTAAGAGTGGATTTCTATGTTATTTTCAGGTCTGCATCAACTGGGTATTAATTTAATTTACTTCATGCCCATTTGCTCTATATCCATTTCATATATTTCTTTTCCTTATGTTAACATAAGCTATGGCTATGCAACTTAAAGATGCACAAATGTTTGTAAAATTTATATACCAAGGCAGAAGTTATATGTAGGAAGCAGTTCCATGAGCAAAGTTGCACAATTAGTTGTGCAATCAGTTGTAACATTAGTTGCATAATCAGGTTCCTAGATTGTCTGTACATACTTGCTGTGAACCTCCATAGGCATAACTTTATGCTACATCAATTGCAATATGATATTAGACAAGATGCATTAATAAAAACGTATTATTGATTATTTTTGTGCAATTAAATTTATTAACTTTTTGAAACAGTTTATTGCTTTGTAAACTATTGTGATGTTTTAAACTGATTTTAAGAGACTCTAATGCAATTTCTGTTTGAAGAAAAGGAATTGTATGATTTATCAGTGAAGAAGCAAGTTTTACAGGAGAAGATAGAATCTAACCGAAAAGAGCTGGAAGAAGCTCGAACTCTTGAAGCTTCCCATCCAGGCAGTATCAGTGGTACGTAAAAACCCAACTCAGGGCAGCGCACAACAGTTAAAAACATATAAAAACATGTTAAAACACCATCATCCTCCCATCCATCCACCCTCATTACTCCCACCCCATTTAAAACTAAACTAAAAACTAAGAAGGAGGGGGGGGAATGCAAAGTATAAAACCCTACTGCTACGTAGAATAGTAAAACACATTCATTCTTGGGGGGAAAAGAATGAATTACAATAATTTCTTGAAAAAAGTTACCTCATAAGTTGCTCGACTTTGTATGAGGCATTCAGTTTTTCCCAGGTTGCATTGTGCCTGGGCAGTATAAAAGACAGGACACATGCGTGCATTGCTCTTGTGGGTTTTGCACAAGACAAAGAGTGTTTAGGAGTGGTTTTGAGCGTGATTTTGGATTTTTTTGGATTTTTCATCAGAATTTTTAGAAGCATTCCTGGGATTTTTGCAGCATTCTTCAGGTTCTTGGACAATTAGGATTGTTTGACATGTTTTTGTAATGTATTTAGCCTTTAGACAATGTTTTCTTAAAGTTCTGCCAGTTTCCTGTCTGTTTCCTTGACTTTGCCCTGAAGTCTGTGCTGTTACAGTACAATGTATCTCTATGGAAACGACGTTGTATGAGGCATCGCAGCAAGGATTTGGACGTTGAATGAGGCATCACGGCTAGGATTTTGCATGCCTCATACAAAGTCCAAATCCGTATAAAGTCCAAACTAGTGGAACCAAGTTTGGATGTTGTATGAGGTATCACTGTATAGTAATACAATTGGTGATTATTTTGGTCAAAAAAGTCAACATAGGCTAAATTGGTCATGTTTGCCTTGTACAGGTATGAGAAAATGCATGCTGCAGGCTGCATGTTTCCCAAAACCTTTAGGTGTCCCCTAAGAAGATTTAATTTTAAAACATGTTGGGAAAATTTCATTTAAAATGCTGGCAAAAAAGTCTACTGTATAAATCTGGAAGTAAATTGTACGCACTAATACAATTGGATGTCTTTATTTGAATTGGAGGGATTTTGTTAGAAGCAGAAATCTTCATTGTTCAAAGATTTTCAAGAGTTGTAACAAGTTGCATCTTGTTACAATTCTGATAAGTAAAAGGTTGCTTTCCTCATTATAATGTTTAATGATATTTGAACTGAGCCGAAGCAGAATTCCTTGGCACAATCCCTCTGTAAAACATGGAATTAATAATATTGGCCAGCTGGTATGTACCATATATACTCGACTATATGTTGTTCCGAATATAAAAGTTGAGGTACCTAATTTGGACCTCTAAAACTAGGAGAATAGATTGACCTGAGTATAAGTCAGGGGTGGAAAATGCAGCAGCTTCTAGTGAGTTTCAATAATTAAAATACATGAAAATACAGTAAAATTAATCAATTTAGACACTTGTGTGGGTATGTTTATGGTAGTGTTAGTGCAGTTTTTAACTGTATGTTTGAATTTGCACCACCCAACTAGTGGTGGCACTGCAGGGGAAGTGGGTGAGGCCAACTGCACTGAGGCAGCTGCTCTTGCTGTGAGCAAGCATGGCTTTCCCCGTCCATCTTGGCCACCGCATGGAGCAGTATGGTAAGTGATTTTTCTCTGTAGTGGTTTTGGACGCGTCTACTTCCCCTCCTCTCATTGGTCGGCACATCTCTCTAGCTATGAGATCAGGGGAAGCAGGCATACCCGTCAAGTGCTGCTCCCAAAAATATGGGGAATTTCTGTGCATGCGTGGGTGTGCATGCGCAGAACCCATTTGCACATGCACAGAACCCGTTTGCGCATGTGCAGAACCCATTTCCCCGCCATACAAAATATGGGATGGTGGTGGGAAAGGGGAGGAACAAGTGCCAAAATTACAGGAAATCCCGGCCAATACAGGATACTTGACAGGTATGGAAGTAGGCATGTCCCAAACCAGCAGGAGCAAGAAAGGAGATTTCTCTACACTGGTTTGAGATGCGCCCGCTTCCCCCATCTTTTTGTTGGTCGGCATGTGTCAATCCGGTGCGGTTTTGGGACCCTCGTCGTTGTTGACTCAAGTATAAGTCGGGTTCCCCTTTTGGACCTCATTTTGGGGGTTCGAAAACTAGACTTATACTCGAGTATATACAGTATCTCTACTGCGATGATGTACAGTATATAAAATTAAATATGAACATCCATACATTTTAAATTACATATTGTTCTAATTACAGTGATGTAGTTGTGTACTCATTTCAGCATATATTGGTATTTAGTATGAAAGTATCTGAAATTACTTTCCAGAGCACAAACTTCAGGCACTGGAGGAGCAAGGAAGAAGTTTGGCTGCAGATTTGAAGGCAACTGTGCAACATATACAAAAAGTACGGCAACATGTTTCAAAAAGAAAATCTCTGACACCTACAGGTACATAAGGACTGAAATATACATTGTTGTTCTTATTGTGTGCTGTCAGACTGCCTCTGACTTGTGGTAACCATATGAATGAGTCATCTTCAAACAATTATCTTGTGAGAAACAGCCTTGCTGTTTTATGGGATTCTCCCCTCTTTCTCCCTATTTGCTCAATTATTGACCCAGTGATATGATGAAAGGGTAGTTAGTATTAATTTTTGTCTTCATCTGAACTTCTATGTAAGGTTCAGCCCTGCTCCTACTCCTCCCTTCTGGGCTATCTGAGCTCCCAAAGAGAAAATAGGGCCTTAAATACACAGACATGCACAAAACATTATTGGGATTTCCGCACTGATTTGGGAAGTTTAATCTAGTGTGACATACTACACCAAATAACAGGATTTCATCTATAGTTTTTAAAAAGTAACAAAGATATGTTTTATTTCAGTGTTGTAAGCCCTGTATCACTACTATCACTCTGGCTAACAGAGTGAAAGTAAGCATGAGCCAGTAATTATTTCACTGTGCTTAGCATTAAACATGCTTTTAACTTTGCTGTAAGATGAATAAAATATAACTACCATATTTTCCGGCGTATAAGACGACCTCCAACTTTTCCAGTTAAAATATAGAGTTTGGAATATACTCGCTGTATAAGACTACCCCTCTTCCAACGCACACCAAATAAAAATTAAAAAACATCAGATTTTATTTCAATATGGTAATTTTAATTCAAATGCTTATGGCATGCATGTACTTAGCAGAAAAACTGTCACGTATAAACATAAGGCTGTTTTTCATCAAACATGTAAACGTAAACCAGTCCATTAAACTTTTCCTAATTCACTCTAAAGCTGAATGGAAGGATAAGACAATAAACCCATGGGAGCTGCCATGCTGTTTGTTTTCTAAGCTGTCAACTCACTAGAACTGATGATGATAGAAGGGGAAAAAAACAATAGAGAGAGAACAAGTGCCTGGCAACTCCCTGGTGAGTTAGCAACGCCCATCATAACTGCAAGCTATGGTATTTTTATAGGTTTTGCTAGCATGACAGTTTCCCTTTAAAAGCCTTCAAAATCCTCCTGTTCATCATCTGATACCATAAGTACATCAATGATATCTTGTGAAACCTTTGTAAGGCAGTCATCGTATGGATTGAATTCCATATCAGATGGTGTGGTCTCAGCTTCATCTTCAACTTGCCACAAGTAGTCGTCCTCCATACCATCTAATGAATTTGATATTCCACACTTCTTGAAAGACTTGATTACTGTTTCTGCATCAATATCATTCCAGGCTTTTATGACAAACTTGCACAAAACATCCAACTGTGGAGCACACATATTTCCTCCTTTTGTGAATGATTTTTCACCGTTAACCATCCATTCATTCCACTGTTCTCGAAAGCGGTCTTTAAATGGCTTGTTTAGGCACACATCCAGTGGCTGTACCAATGATGTCAATCCTGCAGGAATAACTGCTGCATATGTCTTTAGTCTTGCAAGCCTTTCTTTGGTGCTGGGAGTTAAATGAGCCCTGAACATATCCCACACCAGTAGACTACGTTTTTGAATAAGTCCACCTGGTTGCCTGTTCCATACATTATCAAGCCATAGCTTTATCTCTTCTTCATCCATCCAGCCTTTTTCATTTACGTGTACAAAACAACCAACAGGGAACTTGAGTTTCGGCATTGTTTTTCTTTTAAAAATAATCATTGGTCTCAGTTTGGCACCATCAGCTGTGCATCCCAGTACCACTGTAAAACTGGACTTCTCGTGTCCTGTTGTTTTAATTAAAATTGTTTTTTCAACTTTTTGATGGACAGTTTTATTTCCAACCATATCAAAATTCATTGGAGTTTCATCCATATTTCTAATACTACTTAACGCATAGCCATGTTTAGTGCGCTGTCATATTATGTATTGATGGAAACTATTTACTTTGCTATCAAGATCTGCGGGTAATTTTTGGGCAATTTTCGTCTTTTGCCTCAGTACCATATTATGCCTTCCCATGAATCTAGTACACCAGGATACAGTGGCCTTAAATCTGTTTCTGTGATCTGGGTTAGATTTGGCCCACTGAAGTGCAAACAAACGTATTTGATTTCGTGTCACTATATAACCATTTTGGCGATGCTCATTCACCATGTCTGCTACTTGTTTTTAGAGTTCTGGCCAATGTGGGGTGCCTCTTCTTAATGCACACTTACCCCTTGGCATACTCTTTAATGCTTTTTCATTTGCTTTCCAGTCACGAACCATCTTTTCTGTTACTCCATATTGTCTTGCAGCAGCGCAGTTATTATGTTCCATGGCAAAGTTTACAACTTTGAGTTTGAAACTGGCTTCATATTTCTTTCTTCTTGCTGGTGCGGCCATGATGGGGTTTTGACTGTTAGACATTTTTATATAAGGTATTTTACTGTATGAACAGGTACAGATACAGATACTGGTGCTTTACTGTATCTGGTACCTAGTATAAAACAACCAGCCAATCACAGCAAGTGATGTGCCTTACAACTGCTTTGATTGGTTAGAGTGGACTGCCTCTCAGATCTCGCACATGCTCAATAGCGAGATCTGAGAGGCAGAAGGAACAGTACAGTAATTGGAGGAGGGATAGAGGAGGAGGTAAGAGGCGTGTACAGTGGCTCCTTTTTTTTACAGTGGCTCATTGCTGGATGGCTGCAGCTTGCTTCTCCCTGCTTCATATAGTCACCATATGAAGCAGGGAGAAGCAAGCTTTTGTTTAACAGTTGACCGGCGGGGAAAGTCACCTGCTGCTGCCGCAAGGCTGAGGGTGGTGATATTCGGGCGGCCCCTTGTTCCGGAGGCCTCGTGGTGGCGGATGGCTTTTCCCGCCGGTCAGCTGGTCCTCCGCCTCACCACCTGGGGGGGAGGGTTGAGGAGGAGCAGCAGCAGCAGCAGTTGTAAGGGAAGGCGTCTACGAAGCTCTGTTTGCCTGGGGAATGTGTTTCTAGACAAGCAGAGCTTTGTAGACGCCTTCCCTGAAGAGCATGGGGCTGCCTTCTGCCTGGGAAGCTGCTGGGTCGGTAAGCGCTTTGCCTCCTCATAAGCCAGCCGCCTGAGTCGCAAAGCACTTGCTAATCCAGGTGGCTTGCTTGCGAGGAGACAGGGGCTTTTTCCCAGCCCTCCGCAAACCAACTGGCTGGGTCACAAAGTGCTTGCTGATCCAGGCGCCTCAACACCTCCCCCACGGGGGTGGGGGTGGGGGGGGGGGTGAGGCAGCCCTGCGCTCTTTAGGAAAGGCATCTATAAAGCAATGCTTGTCTAGAAACACATTGCCCAGGCAAGCGGAGCTTTGTAGACACCTTCCCTGAAGAGCGTGGGGCTGCCTTCTGCCTGGGAAGCTGCTGAGTCGGCAAGGAGCAGCAGCAGCAGCAGCAGCAGCAGACCAGCGGGGAAATCCATCCGCCACTGTGAGGCTGAGGGTGGTGAAATCCGGGTGGCCCCTTGTTCCGGAGGCCTCACGGCGGCGGCTGGATTTCTCCGCCGGTCAGCTGCTGCTGCTGCTCCTCTTCACCCCCCGGAGGTGGTGAGGAGGAGGACCAGCTGACTGGCGGGGAAAGCCATTTGCCGCCGCCACCACGAGGCCTCCGGAACATGGGGCCGCCCGGATATCACCACCCTCAGCCTGGCAGCGGCAGCGGCAGTGGCTTTCCCCGCCAGTCAGTTGGTCCTCCTCCTCACCACCTCCAGGGGGTTTGAGGAGCAGCAGCAGCAGCTGACCGGCGGGGAAATTCATCCACCGCCGCTGCCACGAGGCTGAGGGTGGTGATATCCGGCCCCTTGTTCTGGAGGGCTCACGGCAGCGGCAGCAGATTGCTTTCCCCGCTGGTCAGCTGGTCCTCCTCCTCACCACCTGGGGGGTGAGGAGGAGGAGCAGCAGCAGCAGCTGACTGGCGGGGAAATCCATCCACCACCACCGCCGCAAGGCTGAGGGTGGTGATATCCGGGCGGCCTCTTGTTCTGGAGGCCTCGCGGTGGCAGCAGCAGATGGATTTCCCCGCCGGGTGGACCCTGACTCTGGAGTACCTGGCGTATAAGACGACCCCCAACTTTGGCACAGATTTTTCGGGGTTAAGAAGTCGTCTTATACGCTGAAAAATATGGTAACTATATGTTACCTTTTTGTATTATGGGAGTAAGAGGGAAAAAAGATAACTTACAGACCACTTTACTTGATTATCATGGCTGATTTGTGTAAGTTTTCAAAGATGAAAGCCATTTAAAATAGAGAAGAGATAGGTTGTAGGACAGGAAGCAAAGGACCCTTTTGGCAGTACAGTAGCTGTGACAGTAAACACTAATCTGTGGATTTGTCATTATAGGCTTTTATGAGAATCCTAAGAAATAATTTAGTTTTCTTTGGCTTTTTCTTGAATTGCACATGGTTAGTAATAAAGAGAGAGGAAGAGAGATTAGAGATGGTTCAAAACATTTCTGTTTACAGAAAGGGAAGTATATGAGCTATCTGCGAAAAAAGAACTTTTACAGTCATATTTGGAATCCAATTGGAAAGCACTACAGGAAGCTCAGGCTCTTGCAGCTACACAACCTGAGACAATAAGTGGTATGTATCCTATGATTTCATATCCTGTCAATTATATATTTAACATTTGAATTAAATGGTTTTTTTATAATTTAACTGTTATAACGCTATAGATTATTATTATTATTTAATTAGTACTTGCATGACATCTAGAATCAATACCAGTTGAATAAGGCAGACTGCCAGTTTGATGTGTGCAAGATGATCAAGGTCCAAATTGAGAGATGGAAACATATTGGGCACCTGATCAATCCTAGCATGACTTGACATTACAGCCATACTTATGCTGCAGTGTGGTGGACAGAAGAGATTGGGATTTGGGGAGGCAGTGGCAGCAGGGTACTACCTTCAATGGATGGGAACAGGCAGGAGGCCAGCATTTTTTGGGTCACCCCACCCTGCTCATAGAAGGAGTAGGGGCAAGTATGATCACTCCCATTGGCTACAAACAAAACATGAAAGGGTTTGTTGTTGTTGTTGTTCAGTCGCACAGTCGGTTCCGACCCTTTGCGACCCTATGGACCATTGTTCTCCAGGCATCTCTGTCCTCCACCATCCCCCTCAGCACTCCCAGTTCTGTGCCCATTGTGTCTACAATACCATCTAGCCATCTCATCTTTGGCCTCCCCCTTCTTCTTTTGCCCTCCACCTTTCCCAACATCAGGGCCTTCTCAAGTGAATCCTCCCTTCTCATTTGATGTCCAAAATACTTTAGCTTCGTCTTTACTATTAGCCCTTCCAATGAGCAGTCAATGTTGATTTCTTCTAAGATTGACCTATTTGTTCTCCTCGCTGTCCAGGGTACTCTCAAAACTCTCCTCCAACACCACATTTCAAAGGCATCTATTCTTCTGCGTTCATCTTTCCTAATTGTCCAGCTCTCACATCCGTACATTACTACTGGGAATACCATTGCTTTGACTATTCTAATTTTTGTTTGCAATGTGATGTCTCTGCTTTTCACTATGTTCCCCAGGTTTCTCATGGCTTGTCTCCCAAGAATCAGTCGCCCTTTTATTTCATGGCTGCAATCCCCATCTGCCGTGATCTTAGATCCTAAGAATGTAAAATCTGTCACTGCTTCTACTTCTTCCCCATCTATTTTCCAGGAACTGATTGGGCCTGTTGCCATTACCTTGGTTTTCTTGATATTGAGTCTCAAACCAGCTTTTGCACTCTCCTCCTTCAGCCCAATCAAGAGGTTCTTTAGGTCTTCCTCACTTTCTGCCATTAGGGTGGTATCGTCTGCATATCTCAGATTGTTTATGTTTCTCCCAGCAATTTTAATCCCATATTGTGATTCCTCCATCCCTGCATTTCGCATTATGTGCTCTGTGTATAGATTGAAAAAGCAGGGTGATAAAATGCAGCCTTGTCTTACTCCTTTTCCTATTCCAAACCACTCTGTCATTCCATGTTCTGTCCTAACTGTTGCTTCTTGGTTCATGTACAGATTTCTCAGGAGGCATATGATGTGCTCTGGTATTCCCATCTCTTTAATTACTTGCCACATCTTGTTGTGGTCCACACAGTCAAATGCCTTAGTGTAATCAATGAAACAAAAGTAAACTTGTTTCTGGTATTCCTTTGTTTTCTCCATGATCCAACGTATGTTGGCAATGTGGTCTCTAGTCCCCCTGCCTCTTCTGAAACCGGCCTGCACCTCTGGTAGTTCTCTCTCCACATGTTGCTGAAGTCTGTCCTGTATTATCTTGAGCATCACCTTGCTGGCGTGTGGGATGAGTGCAATTGTTCGGTAATTTGAGCATTCTTTGGCGTTGCCCTTTTTTGGGATTGGGACGTATACTGATCTTTTCCAATCCTGTGGCCACTGTTTTGTTATCCAGATTTGCTGGCATATTGAGTGCAGTAATTTGACGCCATCATCTTTTAGCGCTTTGAAAAATTCGACTGGGATACCATCATATCCACTAGCTTTGTTGTTTGCAGTGCTCTTTAGGGCCTTTCTAACTTCGCTCTCCAGGATGTCTGGCTCGAGTTCAGTTTTTTCATCATTGTGGTTAGCAGGAGTGTTGAGGTCCTTTTTGTAGAGTTCCTCTGTGTACTCTTTCCATCTTTTCTTTATCTCTTCTGCATCAGCTAGCTCTTTTCCGTCTTTGTCCCTTATCATGTTCATTTTTGCTTTAAATGTTCCCTTTATTTCCCCGATTTTTCTGAAGAGATCTCTAGTCCTGCCTCTTTTGTTGTTTTCCTCCATTTCTTTGCACTGTTCTTTTAGGTAGTTTTCCTTATCTCTCCTTGCTTTTCTTTGAAATTCTGTGTTCAGAAGGTTGTATTTTTTCTTTTCTCTTTTGACTTTTGCCTTCCTTCTTTCCTCTGCTATTTTAAGAGCCTCATCAGACAACCATTTTGCTTTCTTACGCTTCTTTTCTTTTGGTATGGTTTTCTTTGCTGCTTCCTGCATGATGTCCTTTATCTCTGTCCATAATTCTTCTGGCACTCTGTCTATTGCGTCCAGGCCATTATATCTGTTCATCACCTCCACCGTGTATTCTTTAGGGATGCTGTCTCCGCCGTCAGCGATAACGCCAGTTGTTTCACGTCCGCTGAATTCGCAGCATTCATGGAGGCAAATGCAATTCGGCATGTCACATCCGCGCCGTTTCACCCGGCCACGAATGGCCAAGTGGAACGGTTGGTGCGCACCACAAAAGATGCGCTGCGGCGCATGGGCTCGGGAGATCTACATCACCAAGTTTGTCAATTTCTATTAGCGTACAGAGTGACCCCCTTAGCGTCTGGTTACTCGCCGGCCGAGCTGCTGATGCGGAGGAAACTGACCACGCTTTTGTCCAGGCTAGACCCGTCGAGGGTCGAGGACAAAGGGAAGAACATAGGGTTAGCGGTCTCGAAAGGTTTCGGCGTAGGCGATCCTGTACATTGCAGGAACTATGCCAACGCAGGCCCAGCCTGGGTGCCAGGGACGATAATAGAACAGACGGGGCCAGTGTCCTATCGGGTGGAAACTAGCACCGGCCTCCTCTGGAGGAGGCACGCTGACCAACTGAGGCACCGAGTGAGCGAGGGGCCGACCAGTGGGGCACAGCGACAGGATTCAGCGATAGGGTTCTCCCCCACCCGTTTAGCCCAAGGGGGAGACAGGGGGGAAAGCAGCGAGCCCGACTCATATCCTTTTGATACCCCAGTTCTATCTGAGCCCGGGGGGAGGGAAAAGGAGTGTGCGGCCGCCGCTGCCGCTTCCCCCGAATCCGATTTTGATTTTGATTTTGCGAGCCGGGGGGGTTTTTCGGAGTGTTCCCCCACCCATCCAAGCGAGAAGAGGGGTTTTTCGTTAGTCCCCAGTGCCCCCGGTTCTTCCCAAACAAAGCACACACCTCCCAACAAAGCCGCAGAGCCGCGGCAAACCACTAACAAGTCATCCTCTCCGATTGCAGGGCAGGAAGCCAGGGAGCAAGGAGGAGGGAGTGAAGCCGGGGCAGGGCAGCCCGCGCCGAGACCCCAGCGTGTTCGAAATAAGCCATCTTGGCTGAGAGACTTCGTCTCATCCTAGGGGGGAGGAGTGTTGTGTCCTAATAGTGTAACCTTCTACATGTGATATCAATGTATCTGAACCAATGTAACCTTGCCGAGGAGTAACAATGTAACCTTCAGCTGTATCACATAAACCCTGTAATAGGACGCGAGCTAATGACCACCAGCTGGCAGCAGCGAGCGTCCAAGCTCTCTTGGTTCAAACCCATCAAAGACCGCAGCGCGGGAAGTTTCCCGCCGCTACCTACACCTGGACAAGAAGGGCGTGACCAGCCATGACGTCACGCGGACCAGTAGCCAACGGGCTACCGTGGAGCCACATTCAAATACGTTACTGCCTTATATATAGAGCTGTTCGTCCGCCATTACCTCATGTTCCCTCTGTCCACCATGCAATAAACCTGAGTTAACCCAGCCGTTGGCTGTGCTTTGTGTCTTGACTCTCATACACTAAAGGGTAGGTCCCACCAAAGTCTACAATGAAAAGAATTTCCCACCTATGGAGGAAAAATATATATAGAATTTTAAAAAGCTCGATTGTTTTCGTGTCAGAGATTATTCTAGGTTGAAGAGATTTTTTAAGGGGATGCCTGAATGAGGCTCCTTTCATGTCCCCCACCATGCAGCTCCTGGGTATTGGACCTGTCTTTCCAGTCTCCAAGCCTAGTGCCTTAGCCACTAAGCCACCGGGGGAGCTGCTTTTTAAAAGCTGTCCCAACAGAATAGCCTCCAAAGAGATTATATTAATTGCAAAGATTTAGTATATGAGAGTCAAGACACAAGGCACAGCCAAAGGCTGGGTTAACTCAGGTTTATTGCATGGTGGACAGAGGGAACATGAGGTAATGGCGGACGAACAGCTCTATATATATGGTAGTAACGTATTTGAATGTGGCTCCACGGTAGCCCGTTGGCTACTGGTCCGCGTGACGTCATGGCTGGTCACGCCCTTCTTGTCCAGGTGTAGGTAGCGGCGGGAAACTTCCCGCGCTGCGGTCTTTGATGGGTTTGAACCAAGAGAGCTTGGACGCTCGCTGCTGCCAGCTGGTGGTCATTAGCTCGCGTCCTATTACAGGGTTTATGTGATACAGCTGAAGGTTACATTGTTACTCATAGGCAAGGTTACATTGGTTCAGATACATTGATATCACATGTGGAAGGTTACACTATTAGAACACAACACTCCTCCCCCCTAGGATGAGACGAAGTCTCTCAGCCAAGGTGGCTTATTTCGAACACGCTGGGGTCTCGGCGCGGGCTGCCCTGCCCTGGCTTCGCTCCCTCCTCCTTGCTCCCTGGCTGCCTGCCCTGTAATGGGAGAGGATGACTTGTTAGTGGTTTGCCGCGGTTCTGCGGCTTTGTTGGAAGGTGTGTGCTTTGTTTGGGGCGAACCGGGGGCACTAGGGGCTAACGAAAAACCCCTCTTCTCGCTTGGATGGGTGGGGGAACACTCCAAAAAACCCCCCCGGCTAGCAAAATCAAAATCAAAATCGGCTTCGGGGGAAGCGGCAGCGGCGGCCGCACACTCCTTTTCCCTCCCCCCGGGCTCGGATAGGACTGGGGTATCAAAAGGATATGAGTCGGGCTCACCGCTTTCCCTCCTGGCTTCGGACTGGTGTCCCTCTCTGTCTCCCCCTTGGGCTAAACGGGTGGGGGAGAACCCTATCGCTGAATCCTGTCGCTGAGCCCCACTGATCGGCCCCTCACTCACTCGGTGCCTCAGTTGGTCAGCGTGCCTCCTCCAGAGGAGGCCGGTGCTAGTTTCCACCCGATATGACACTGGCCCCGTCTGTTCTATTATCGTCCCTGGTACCCAGGCTGGGCCTGCGTTGGCATAGTTCCTGCAGTGTACAGGGTCGCCTACGCCGAAACCTTTCGAGACCGCTAAACCTATGTTCTTCCCTTTGTCCTCGACCCTCAACGGGTCCAACCTGGACAAAAGCGTCGTCAGTTTCCTCCGCATCAGCAGCTCAGCCGGCGAGTATCCAGACGCTAAGGGGGTCACTCTGTACGCTAATAGAAATTGACAAACTTGATGATTTAGATCTCCCGAGCCCATTCGCCGCAGCGCATCCTTTGTGGTGCGCACCAACCGTTCCACTTGGCCATTCGTGGCCGGGTGAAACGGCGCGGATGTGACATGCCGAATTGCATTTGCCTCCATGAATGCTGCGAACTCAGCGGACGTGAAACAACTAGCGTTATCGCTGACCAAAGTGTCGGGTAAACCGAACGTGGAAAAGACCCTCCTTAGCTGGCGAATGGTAGTGGCGGAGGATGTGCTCTTTACCGGAATGACCTCCAGCCACTTTGAATATGCATCCACCACCAGGAGAAACATGGTTCCTCGGAACGGGCCAGCAAAATCTACGTGCACCCTGGACCACGGTCCCCTTGCTGCGTCCCATTCCCTATGCGGGAGGCGGGCCACCTCCGGTCGGGAGCACTGACATGCCTCACAAGTGCCCACCATATGCTCTATGTCGGCGTCCAGCTGGGGCCACCAGAAGTAACTCCGGGCCAACGCCTTGGAACGGACGATTCCCGGGTGGCTGACGTGCAACAGCTTTAGCACCTTCGGCCGCAGGGACGTAGGAACCACCACCCGTTGGCCCCACAAAAGGCACCCCCTCTCTAAAGACAACTCTACTCGCTTTCGGAAAAATGGGTCGAATTCCGCGCCTGGGGATGACGCCGGCCACCCCTTCTGCACCCACGAGCATACTTTCTCTAGTGTTCTATCCTTTCCGGTCGCCCTGGCAACGTCGGCCGGTACTATCGGGGGTGACTCCAAGACCTCTATTAATAATACCTGGCGGTCTCTTCTTACCCCTGCCTTCTGGTCGTCCGACAAGGGTAACGGCGACCGTGAGAGCGCGTCTGCATGGCTGATTTCCTTCCCTGGCCGGTATTCTAACTCATGTTGATATGCGTTAAGAAAAATAGCCCACCGCAGCATCCTCGGGGACAGGATCTGTGGCGTGGGCTTATTTGCAGTGAATATTCCTAACAGGGGCTTGTGATCAGTAACGACCTTGAACGGCCGACCATACAGAAAATCGTGAAATTTCTTGGTTCCCGCTACTATCGCTAGTGCCTCCCTATCGGTCTGTGCATAATTCCGCTCTGCTTGGGACAGGGACCTTGAATAAAATGCTATCGGGGCCTCCCTTCCGTCGTTTAACACGTGGCAAAGCACCGCTCCCACCCCCACCGGGGATGCATCGCAGACTAAAACTATGGGCCGTTTGGGGTCGAAATGAGTCAGGATTGCCTCGGATGTGAGGAGTTGCTTTAACTCTGAGAACGCTCTTTCTTGCTCGTCACCCCACAGCCATTTTTCCTCTTTTTTAAGTAACCGATGGAGCGGCTCGGCAACAGACGCCTTCCGTGGAAGGAAGGTATGGTAGAAATTGAGAAGCCCCAGAAACGACTGTAGCTCGGTTTTGGAAGTGGGGCGAGGGGCTTTCTTAATGGCGGCTACCTTAGATTTGGACGGCCTAATTCCCTCGGGCGTGACACGGAACCCTAAAAACTCAACCTCTGTTTCGAAAAATACACATTTGTCTTTTCTCAGTCGCAGCCCCGCTTTCTCGAACGCGGTCAGGACCTTATCCAATCTGTGAGCCAGCTCGGCCTTACTCCCCCCCGTTATCAACACGTCATCAAAATATGGCAACACCCCCTCCAGCCCCTTCAGGAGGCGTTCCACTAGCGACTGAAAAATGCCAGGTGCCGAGTTCACGCCGAACTGTAACCTCGACACCTGGAACACCCCCTTATGTGTGACTATTGTTTGTGCCGCCGCTGTGGTGGGGGTTACCGGGAGTTGCTGGTAGGCCTGTGCTAAATCGAGTTTAGCGAAACACTTTCCCCCATTTAGCCTGGCCAGAAGGTGGCTGACCACTGGCACCGGGTATGCATTAGGGCGGATTGCCTTATTAATGGTGCACTTATAATCAGCGCAAATGCGCACCTCCCCGTTAGCCTTCAGTGCTGTTACAATTGGAGTCTCCCACTCCGCGGAATCCACAGGAACAAGAATTCCTTGACCCACCAGTTTGTCCAGTTCCGCCTCTATTTTGTCCTTTAGTGCGAACGGTACCCTGCGCGGTTTAAGTCTTATCGGGCGGACCTCCGGGTCTAAGTCGAAGGCTACAGGGGGTCCCTTGAACTTTCCCAGTCCACTTTTAAAAACGGCGGGGTGTGCGTCACACACCGCTTGTATTGGGTCCTCGCCTACGGCATGCACCCCCCCTATGAACAGGCCTAAGGGCTGAAACCACTGTGTTCCGAGGAGGCTACAACTCCCCCCTTTTAGCACCACTAGGGGAAGTTCCGCAGAATGTCTCTTAAAGCGAACCCGGAATGTCCCGACCCCCAACACTGGAATGCTGTTCCCCTGTACGTCTCGTAGTGTGGCCCTCAACGCTTTAAGTTTGGGCCGCACGTGGGGGTCGATTCTCAAGAACTCTCTCTGGGGAATTATCGAATAGGAGGACCCCGAGTCAACTTCCATCCTAATGGGGGTCCCTTGTACTAGTACCTCAACAAAGTAATGGGGCTGTCCCGCAGACACGCTGAACACAGGAGCGTCGCCCTCGCTGTCGTCCGAGATGCGGCCCACGCCGTCCTGCTTCCTCGTGGCCCGGGCGCCATCTTTGGACCTCGCTGGACGGTCCGGTCTGGCTGAACGGTCCTGCGACTGTCTCCGGCCCTCTTTCCATTTCCTGCACGCCTTGGCGATGTGCCCCCGACGTCCACAGTTGAAACACTCGGCTTTCCTGAATGGGCACTTCACGCGCTCATGGGCCGCTCCGCAACCATCGCAGCGGCGCCCGCCTCTCCGGACCTTCTGGACCTCCTCGCCATCGCTGCTTTCTGAGGACGATTTCGAGGTCGGTCGGGTTGCATGCACCGACTGACCGGACTTCCCGTGCGACGAGTTTTCCGCTTTGCCGGCCCTCGGACGCCACTCACGCCACTTGTGCATCTCATCTACTCCAGCATTCGTGGATTCCGCGGCTTCCGCGGCCTCTACAACCTCTTCCAGTGTGGGTGGTGGCTCCTTGTTCATCAGGCTGCGCTGTACTTCCTTGTCCTTCAGGCCACACAGCACTCCGTCCCTGAGGGCCATCTCTAGGATGTGGTCCCATTTGCAGGGGGCGGCGGCTACCCTCATAGCCGTTACGAAGGCTTCTACCGACTCGTCCGGCGCTTGAACTCGCCCCCAAAACGCGCTCCGAGCGGGAAACATTGCCCTCGAGGGTCGGAAACGCTCACGCAGCAGTTTCATGATGTCACCGGCTTTGAAATCGCTCACCTTCTTCGGTGCAAGGATGCCCACCAGCGTCCGCTTGGTTTCCCTCCCAAGCATGCGGGTGAGGATGGCCCTCTTCCTTTCCTCGTCGTCTTCTTTGACTTTGAGTTCCACCAGTGCCGCCTGGAAGTCCATCTCAAAAAGCTCCCAGTCTTGCGGTTTGGTGATGTTGAACCCGCTCTGTGTCCTGGCTCCATGGGGATCCATTATCCCACCTTCGTCGCCAATTTAGTATATGAGAGTCAAGACACAAGGCACAGCCAAAGGCTGGGTTAACTCAGGTTTATTGCATGGTGGACAGAGGGAACATGAGGTAATGGCGGACGAACAGCTCTATATATATGGTAGTAACGTATTTGAATGTGGCTCCACGGTAGCCCGTTGGCTACTGGTCCGCGTGACGTCATGGCTGGTCACGCCCTTCTTGTCCAGGTGTAGGTAGCAGCGGGAAACTTCCCGCGCTGCGGTCTTTGATGGGTTTGAACCAAGAGAGCTTGGACGCTCGCTGCTGCCAGCTGGTGGTCATTAGCTCGCGTCCTATTACAGGGTTTATGTGATACAGCTGAAGGTTACATTGTTACTCATAGGCAAGGTTACATTGGTTCAGATACATTGATATCACATGTGGAAGGTTACACTATTAGAACACAACAAAAGACCAACATGCTCAGGTCACACTCTGTGTAAACGTGGACAAATACAGTACTGTATCTGCATTCTGGCTCATTTACTGGTCTGCCAATTACTGCCAGAAACATGCACTGATCAGGACTTAAGTTTGGCCAATGACAAAGCCAAGAAAGTGGCTTCATTTTGGCAGTCCAGGGTTAGATTGGGACACAAAAGAAGATTGCACTACTTGGTAGGAGGCAAGTGAAAGGCATAATATAAAATTCAAGGTGGAAAAGTTCTTACAACGAAGGAATAACAATAACCTAGGTTCTGCAATCTGCTCCAGCACGGCTTCCTCCATTTTCCTCTGGAGATGCACTATGGCTGTGATGGCGAACCTTGGCACTCCAGGTGTTCTTGAACTTTAATTCCCAGAAGCCCAAGTCAGCACTCCTGCTGATCAGGGTTTCTGGGAATTGAAGTTCCAGAATAGCTGGAGTGCCAAGATTTGCCATCACTACACTGTGGTAATGAATGTCCACAAGAAAAGTATACTCTCAATATACTGTATATCATGTAGTTGGCAGAATATACTGTATGTTGAAATAAATAGTGACAACTCCTGGAAAAAACTGTGCTGTAACTGAGCCCTCAGAATGGGAAACAGCTGCTAATTAACATATTTCCTATTAAATGTCTATGCTAGCTGTAGGAATTTAATTGTTAATTGGTGGATATTTGTTTGCAGCTGCATTTATGGCAGTGTAGATATTCAATTGGATTCTGGCCAATATAACTCATGAAAACTAACAATTTATATAAGTAAGTTATATCTGCACTTATAGAATTTCTCACAACCATCCTGTGTCATATTTAATTTAATTTATAAATTAAAATTTATAAATATCATAGTCATCCTGCTATGGTTATAGAGTAAGCCATACTGCTAGAGACTCAATGTTGAGAGCCAGGCGGCAGTTAACTAACCTGACAACCCTGAGGATTAACAACCTTGGGTGGCGAGGTCCACAGGAAAGGGTGATGGTCCCCAAGTGGATTAAATCCCACTTGAATCCATCTTGGTGGAGAGCAGCAGCTTCATCAATACTGGCCTGGGGCTGATGAGGACTTTATGAGCCAAAAGGGCTCAGGATCAGAAAGTGACTCATGAAGCAGGATCAGTGGTACGGGTGTCACGTTGTGATGTGGAAGACAGATGAAAGGCCATTGCATTATATTTGCAGGATAGTCTTCAGGGCTGATCGCCATGAGGATCACTAATATTCGGAATCAGATACGGCACAACAACAAGAGTTTTCGATGCTTTTCTCCATACAATATAGGTTAAATAATATTTTTAAAATCTTGTAAAATACAGTACCTACATAGTTCACTAATATATATTAAGATAACAAAGTCAAATATTAATATTTACAATTGTCAGATAGTACTGCTCATAAATTTACACCATTAATATTTAAGATATATTTCTACTTATTATTAACCTACTTAACATCATTTTATAGAACATAAACTTCATGATCTGTTTGAGGAACGCAAACAATTGACTGCAGATCTAAAGACCGCTGTGCAAGACTTACGTGAAGCAGAAAATCGTGCATCAGATAGGGGTGTAATTGAACAACCCCTTGGTAGGTTACAAATAATGTCACCCCCCCCCCAAAAAAAAGTTACCTAATGACCTTTTCCAGTGTTTTTGGATATTTATTCTTTTTTTTTTGCTTTGTAATAAAATGGGCAGCCTACAAAAAGAAAAACAAGTTCTTTGTTGTGGTCCATGTGCATCCATAGTAATGGGTTGTCAGCGCACATGCATGGCAAGGTGGGCTCTTCCAAGCGGTTTTTTTTTTAAAAAAAGTCTATCCCATCATGCCTAATGCTAGCATCCCACCCCTTGATCTCCAGTTCCATTTTTTTTCTGCTGCGTGGCTATGACACGCTCTTCCAGGCTCCCGCGTGTCGTAACTATATTGGAATTATTTCCTTTCTTAGTTCACTATTAGTTTGTTGTTAGATGTTTATAATTGTTTTTAGTAGCACTAGAAATTCTACTTGGACATTTAATTGCAGTTAAACATTTGGTCTTAAAGTGTTGCTTTTTAGTAGACTTGTGTTTTTCCTACTTGGATATTTTTGGACTGTGTTTTTCTTTCTGACTATTGGACAATTTACCAATTATAGCGGACAACACTAAATCGGCACTGTTTAAATGTTGCTCTGTTTGCCACAATAAGATTCCTATTTCAGATGGTCATTGAGACTATTTGTATTGTCTCGGTGAGAAACATAAAACCACTAATTGTGTATATTGTGCAAAATTTAATAAGTCTACTTTAAAAAAATAGGGCAGCCAGGCTATCCAAATTTTTGTGGCATAGTTCTCTAAAGGGCACGGACATTTTCCCACCCAAATTGTCTGTGACTATGCAGTCATCCATTTTGACTGCGCCATCACAAGTTAAATCAAAGAAAATGGAGGGTTCCTCTAAATATACCAAGAAAGCTAAGCAAGGGAAAGTTAAGGAGCAGTCTTCTAATGCCACACTTCCAACACCTCCAAAAGATAGCACCTTTTAGGAGGACCTTTATGATTTTTTTGCCCTTAAAAGGAATATAGAATCTCCTCAGCCTCCTCAGATATACTTGTACTCTGATGCACCACTTCCGTGCACGCTGCCTCCCCCTCCATCATTGCCAGTACTGCCACTTAAGGAGTTTCCTAAACATGTTTCTACACTGGTTCATAATAAGTGCACCTTTTCATCCTCAATTTCTCCTCCTAGGCTACAGGTCCCTCAGCAAGATGCTCATCAATAGACTAATTCTGATACAGGCTCTCACCACTCCTGCATTAAGCCTTCATCACAGGTTGCAGATGATTATGTTGGCCAAGACTGCCACGGCCAGAAAATTTGCCATTATTCAACAGTTAGAGATACTAATGCCCACAATAGAGAGTGTTCATCCCACCCCCAAGAGCCTCCTCCACCAGCCCAGGGATGGGACTATTCCTATGTCCCTCAGGCTTCGAGACCCTTGGCTCCCAATGCAGGTGGCACCGTGAACGCTGGATTTGATAACCCTTTGGCTGGGTGTTGTGAGCCAGCCTTGCATCACTATGGCTGCAAGTGTCATCATGGTCCATTGGCTCTGAGGGCTCCATCCCTGCAGCAGTATGGCCTTGCATGTCATGACCTCCTCTGAAATGAGCCTGCTCTGATGCAGCTCAACTCCTCAGAGCACAGACATGCTCCAGAACCTAGTCGTTCCAACTCCATTGATCACATGCCTCAAGACTCCCTAGGGCACAGGCATCCTTCGGTGCCTAGTTGTTTCAACTCCATAGTACACTGGAATGCTTTGGCACCTAGTCACCTCAACTCCATGGAGCATGGACATGCTCTGGCACCTAGTCAGCCTTTGGAATGTGATTTGGTGCCAAGCCAATTCCATGCTGAACAACAAGGTGAACTGCAAATTCAGCTCTGACCCTTATCTCCCTTGTTAGAATCTAGTGCTTTGGAGGAGACTTGTTCTTGGCATTAAGGGCATGCACCCCTCTCACTGCCCATTCTCCCCAAACGTAGGCAAGGGGACAGTCCAGATGACCGTCCATGGGATGATAATCAACACATCCCTGAGGACTTAGTTTCCATTGCCACCTCTTTTCCTGCTTCTGAGGTAGAGCAACCTCTACAGGGGCCACTATCCACAGCAACAGCTGCTGAACATGCTATGATTTTGACTTGATTAAGAGAATGGCTACTGCCCTTGAACTAGAACCTAAAAAGGATGAGGCCCGTATTCTTGACAGATGGGACAATATGCTAGGAGATGATTCAGATCCTTTCCTTCAGCTTACAGTACTATGATTCCCACTGTTGTGCGGAAGTACAAAGGATATGGGAGCACCCTGTTAATAACCAGACTACTCCCAGAAAGTTTATAATATGTATAGGGTACAGGAACCTTCCACACCTTTTCTTTTCACTCAACCCCAGCTGAACTCAGTGGTAGTTGAGACCAACCAGTCTAAATTTAAATTCTCTTCCCTTATCACTCCTTTGGGTAAGGATCAGAAGAAAACTGATACCCTAGTGAAAAAGCTGGGTATGTACCAAAGGTACCTTTGGGACAAGCTTGCCTCTAATACTTTCCAACGTA
Organism: Bradypodion pumilum; assembly: GCA_035047305.1. Classification (NCBI taxonomy): domain Eukaryota; kingdom Metazoa; phylum Chordata; class Lepidosauria; order Squamata; family Chamaeleonidae; genus Bradypodion; species Bradypodion pumilum. The sequence continues at coordinate 17,070,534 of JAWDJD010000006.1, read as the reverse complement.
CCAGGAGATGAGAAATCCCTGGCCCTTAAAATACAACAAGAGTCTATGCTGGCAGCCAAATACTTGCAGCTCGCAATGGAGCGGAGCTTTTCTCCAAAAATTTAGTGGCTGCGGTAACTTTTTGCAGACAAGCCTGGCTCCAGTCTGCTAACCTTGGTGATGACACCAAATCTAAATTGGAACAGATACCCTTTGAAGGGTCAGGTCTCTTCCATAATTTGGCTGATGATTCCATAGACAATCTAACTAAAAGACATCTCACAGCCAGGAAGATTTATCAGGGGCCAAAACAAACTCAGACCACCCTGCCTTCTCGCAGGCAATTCTGGAAAAGACTGTTTCAATTTCAGCAACCTTACCAGGGCTCTCAACCAAACCAGCCCTTTCAGTATGGACAGTATGGATGCTTTAACCCACACCCTTTCCCTCAAAGACCTAAGGCAGGGCAGCCTCCCTTTTGGCAAGGGAGACAGCCTAGGCAGAAATTCTGAAACTCCCAGCCCAGGAGTTTCTCTGATGATGTACTATCCTGTCACTCCTCTGGCCCCTTATTACCTTGCATGGTTCCACAAGTCTTAGTGTTATCCGATTTTTAACATTATCAAATGCATGCATCAGATAATGTTAAAATCCTATGGGATTTTAAGTAATGTTTAAATCCTATGGGATGCATTGGATAACGTTAAAACTCCATAGAGATACATTGTAACCAACACAGGCTTTAGCAAACGTTATCTGATGCATCCCAAGAATTTTAATGTTATGTGATGCAATTTTTCCCCAGATTGCTTAACGTTATGCTATTTTAGCATTATCCATGCATTTGTTATCCGAAGTATTACTGTACTGGAAATTGTACTAAGGGGCTATGCTATAGAATTTCTCAGCTTACCCTGCAAGAGATAATCAGGATCACAATTCCCACTCCTGTTTTAGTTCAAGAGGTCAAAACTTTGCTCAGCAAAGGAGCTATCAACAAAGTTCCCTTGTGGGATGTTCACATAGGTTTTTACTCCAGATACTTCATGGTCCCCAAAAAGGATGGAGGCGTCCGTCCCATCATGGACCTCAGAAACCTCAACAATTTCATTATGACCAGAAAATTTCATATGGTCTCTCTGCAGACCATTTTACCCTTTCTGTATCACAGGGCTTGGTTCACCACAGTTGACCTGACAGATGCCTACTTTCATGTAGCTATCAGGGTTTCTACTGTCTGGCCAGATATACGAGTACAACAGGCTCCCATTTGGCCTGTCAACTGCCCCAAGGGTATTCACAAAATGTGTAGCACCTGTAGTGGTCAACTTAAGGACTCTGGGAATTCACGCTTACTCATATTTGGATGATTAGTTGATCATCTCCAAACCAGAGCAGGCAGCACGGAGGAACACTTCCTGCATCCTCTTTCTTCTGGAGCCGACCTTGCCGTACATGCACGCTGACAACCCATTAGTATGAATGCGCAGGTGACCACTTGAAGAACTATGTTTACCGGTAGGCAACCTGTCCTTATTTGCTGTTTTTGTAAAATAATCCAGTTTTGTTTGTAGTTTTTTTAAACACCTCTCTTTTCTGTGACTGTGTAAGAATAAAGACATTTGAAATTTTTTCAAGAGAAGATTCACAATATTTCCATTCACAGACAGAGAATTATATGACCTGTTAGAGAAGAAGCACTTGTTGCAAGCAAAGTTGGATTTCAATTGGAAAGAGCTACAGGAAGCTCAGAATCTTGCAGCATCTCAACCAGGTGGTATCAATGGTAGGTATAGGAACAACTGGTGTTCACTGCAGTTGGTGGGAAAGAAGGTGTAGTTACCAAATGACACACACACCACATAGAAATGGGTCCTCTGTGTCTGGTCAAGATTCAAGAAGAGATGGCAAAATTGGAATCTCCTAATCATGAAGGGAGGGGCCATGCCCCATTCTCTTAATAACAAGACTCCATTGAGTAAGTGTACTGCAGTTCAGAAGCTATCAGTTGCAACCTTTAACAGCTTCAGTAGGAGAGTCCAATGCCTGCATCTCAATAGTGAATTGCTAAGCTATCAGTCAGTTATGAGTCAAGTGTGGCCCTCCTGATGCTGGTGGACCACAACTCTCAGTTTTACTCACTAGTAATGGTTATTCTCGCTAAGGTTGATGAGAGTTGAAGTCCAACATCTAAAGCAGTGATGGTGAACCTTGGCACTCCAGGTGTTCTTGGACTCCAATTACCAGAAGCCCACATCAGCACTCCTGCTGATCAGGGCTTCCGGGAATTAAAGACCAAGAACAGCTGGAGTGCCAAGGTTCGCCATCATTGATCTAAAGGCTGAACTTGGCTCACATCGCTGTGTATTATTATTTCTGTACCAATTTTAACATTTGTATCATATGCCATAGAACACAATACTAAATTATATTTTAATGTTCATACCAAAATATTTCATGATGGCATGAGACCTGTGAGAGCTATGATGAAGAGTTTAAAAGTCTTCAGTTCTGTATTTTTAAATTAATGCAATTGTATTAATCTTGAGAAACTGCTCAGTCTCAGAACTGAGAGAACTCCAAGATAAACTTAAAATCATAGTTAATAAAGCAGACTCAATTTCATTGACAACTCCAATAAATTTGGGGTTCAAATTGTATGATATTGTGATTAATTTTAAATAAAAACAAAAAACTTCTGATTTCCTTCAAGCCATACAATTAAAAAGATGAGCATCCTATCTTGAGTCTCATTGACTCTTATTTTTCTAATACTAAATCATGGTTTAGTGTTATATTCAAACATGTTAAGGACCACTGCTTTTTTGTATATTCCTAAAAATGAGTTTGTAAGATAGATAAATACTTCTCACAATATGTTTCTTGGTTAATACAATAGTTCAAATACTTCTTCATCCACATCTTTAGCCTTATAGAATTGTGTATGTGTAATAGAGATAAAGTAATGCAAGTACTATATAAATGCAAAGCATTAATATTTAAATTTTCTAGCTGTTATAAAATATCAATTGCATTGTTGTACCCTGTTTCCCTGAATATAGGACCTCCTCCCATAATAGGACACCCCCTTTTTTCCCCTGCCTTGAAATATAAGGCCCCATCCAAAAATAAGACCTCCTTACCTCCTGGCTGTAAGGCGGCCGGCGTGGCCCATAAGAAAGCCTGCCGCATCGGAGTCTCAATTGCCTCCCCGCTCACAACCAAGAGAAGTTTCCCCTGGTGAGAGCGGGATCGAGACTCCGACACGGCAGGCCTTCTTATGGGCCACGCCGGCCGCCTCACAGCTGAGGCCAGTCCTGATCGCGCTTCCCCACTCACAACCAAGGGAAGCGTCCCTTGGTTGTGAGTGGGGAAGCGCGATCGATACTGGTATCCTTCTTCATGGAAAAATAAGACATCCCCTGAAAGTAAGACCTTGTGCTAATTTTGGAGTTTTAAAAAATATAAGACAGTGTCTTATATTCGGGGAAACATGGTAGCTACTACACTTATTACATTATATTTATATTATTTAATTTGAACTGGTCTTATTTTTTATAAAACAGAACAGAGGCTACAGGAACTAGATAAGGAAAGAAGATATTTAACTGAAGATTTACAGAACACTTTTAATGAATTAGCAAAATCACAGCATTCTCTATCAATAAAAGGTGCAGCTGGAAAACCAGTTGGTAAGCAGAGGATAAATAAAAACATTTTAAACAGGGACCTAGCATGTATGTTGCTTTAGAACAGGGCTGCCCAAACTACAGCCCCACTCAGGTCCGGATCATGTGATGTCACCATCCGGCCCACAGACTGGATTGGCACCAACATCGGAAGTGATTAGCTGCTGCTGGAAGTGCCGAAATCATGCCGAAAAATAGAAAAGGCACAAAAATGCTCCTACCTTGCTCCTTCCTCCATTGGAAATGGTGGGGGTGGCAAAAAAGGCCGAAAACATGCATTGAATTCACACACCGCCGCTGAGAGGAACTACGTGACCGGCCCACTTAGCTGTTTGAGGGGGCATGGTCAGGTCCCTGCTGGGAAAAGTTTGGGCACCCCTGATTCAGAGTTTCAAGACCAGTTACTACTGTTATAAACATAGCCATCAGATGGAGAAGGAGGTATTAGTATGACATTCTCATGCATAATGTTACATTCAGTTACCAGTTCCACAAGTGGGAGGGAAAGGTCAGAGGGGGAAGTCATTCCTGTATTATTTTAATTTTTGGTGGTAAACTGCCCACTCATTTCCTGCAGTGGCTCAAGTGGCTAATACGCTGACTGGGAGGCAGAAGGTCAGCAGTTCGATTCCCGAGTCTTGCAGGATGGAATGAGTTCCTGTCTTTGTCCCAGCTCCTGCCAACCTAGCAGTTCGAAAGCAAGAAATTTCAAGTAGATAAATAGGGACCACTTTGGTGGGAAGGTAACAGCGTTCTGTGCGCTCCGGTGTCTAGTTATGCCTGTCACATGACCATGGAAACGTCTGCAGAAGCAGACAATGCTGGCTCTTCGGCTTTGAAACAGAGATGAGCACTGAACCTTAGAGCAGGATACGACTAGCTTTCGAGCAAGGGAAACCTTTACCTTTACTCACTCATTCCAGCTATCATTGTTTGGAGAAAGAAACAGATAGAAAGAAACTTGTTAATTATGAATGGAGGCTTTTTTGATCCTTTCAATGTCTAAATAAACCGGTACTCCTTGCTCATGGTCACTCATGCTCTGGTCACTTCCCAACTAGACTACTGTAATGCGCTCTACATGGGGCTGCCCTTGACAACCATTTGGAGGCTGCAGCTGGTCCAGAATGTGGCGGCCTGGGTAGTGATGGGGTGCGGACGATATGCCCTCGCCTCGCCGCTGCTTCAGGAGCTGCACTGGTTACCAGTTTGCCTCCGGGTGCAATTCAAGGTGCTGGTTTTGACCTTTAAAGCCCTATATGGTAGTGGGTCAGGATACCTAAGAGACCGCATCACCCCAAGAGTGTCTGCCTGTCCAACCAGAGTGGACCGGAGGGGCTCTCTAGTTGTGCCCTCAACTAGAGGAGCACATTTATCTAGTACTCGGATGAGGGCCTTCTCCATGTCCGCACCAGCCCTCTGGAGCCTCCTGCCAACAGATCTAAGGCTTCAAACAGAATTGCTGCCCTTCAGGAAAGGTTTGAAGACCTGGCTGGCAGGACAGGTGTGGGGCCTGAATGGGAATACGGTCCCCGCCTGTGGGCTCATAACAAGATAACAGTTAGGAGTCTTCTCTTTCTCTTTTTACAGTGGGTAGGGTGGTTGGTCGGGTTTTACCTGAGTGGGCGGCGTACAAGTGTGACTATAAAATTAAATTAAATTAAATTTTAAATGAACTATTTTTTGGTTTTCAGTAGATTAGAAAAACTTAATTTAGTAATCTCAAATTAATGTGGTAGTTCCCAAAATTTATCATAATGGAATTGATCACCTGTTCACTTTTCATGTGTCCAGAAGCAGCATTTCTGCAAAAACAAAATTATATTAGCTCTCTGCAAGATTATCAATATGTGATGTACTGTACTATGCATAGTTTTCTAGTTGGCACTGATTTGGAGAAGCGTTATGAATGGATTTGTCATCTTATTAAAAGAAGTCAGAGTGAATATTATAGTTTGTGTGACAGTTCTTTGTATGTTCTGGCCGGACCAACTTCTCTCAGCTGTGGGACCGGGGCGGGCTTCAAAATCCCACTACTGACACCGCCAGAGGCAGAGCCAGCTCCGTTCGCCCGGCGGCTGGCCGGACCGACTTCCCTCAGCTGTGGGATCAGGGTGGACTTTAAAAAAAACTCGCCGCTGCCAGAGGTAGAGCCAGCTCTGTTTGTCTGGTGGCCAGCTGGACCAACTTCCTTCATCTGTGGGACCGGGGTGGGCTTCAAAACCCCACTGCTGAAGCCACCAGAGGCAGAGCCAGCTCTGTTCGCCCGGCAGCCAGCCGGACCAACTTCCCTCAACTGTGGGACTGGGGCAGGCTTTAAAATCCAGCCACAGATGCCAATACCGGTGATAAAAGCCGTCGGGACGTGGGTGGCTCCAAAGATCTGCGCTGCTCCCGGGGCCACCCCCTCCCAGTCCGGGAGTGGATAAAAGCTGCTGAGACATGGCCGGACTGTAAGACTGGCCCCAGCTGGGGAGATTGGCCCCAGGTGTGGAGGTGACCAGCGCTGGATGTCGTGTTTCTTTTCCTCCCTTTGGCCTTTCTCTTTCCGCTATGGACTTCCTAAGCGGAATCCTGGGCTCTGTCTGAGGCATTGAGTTTTGGCTCCATCCGTGATGTTGAACCCGGGCTCTGTCTGAAATGTATTGTATGATATTTACTGTATTTTATGCATTGTATGCTTTGATATTGTGTATTGTATATATTTTAATACTAGGTTAATTTTCTTTTCATGTTGTAAGCCACCCTGAGTGGTGCTAACACCAGGAGGGCGGGATATAAATAAAATTTCCATTCCATTTCCATGTTTCTCTGGCCCATGCTTATAGACATACCCTACTTCAACAGTTTTACACCACATGATACTGCTTTGCAATAATTCTGGAAAAAGTTAATATTATTTTATCTTAAAATTTGGATTGACAGGAAGATAAATCTATTTCGTGTTTTTGTAAATTATTCTTAATTAAAAGTCTCTCTCCATATACTGTAGAATTATGAACAGTGAGTGTGTTTGAAACATGTTATCAAGGAAAACATTTCCTTTTGCAGAAACAGAATTATATGAACTATCAGAGAGGAAACAGCTGTTGCTGGAAAATTTGAAAGGACTACAAGAAGCACAGGCTTTTGCAGCTACTCTGCCAGGCCTTGTTGGCGGTATGTATGCCGAGTTTAGTAATTCTTTAAAGTGTAAAAGTGGACACATTTACTGTTATTCTTCTATGACAGTAGTCATTGAAGGTTGCATCCTGTGCAGTATTACTTCTTCGCTTAAATAAGTGGGACCCACAACAACTGCTGTGTGTTTCTTGTCATTATTTCAGCCAACCTGCCATGGCTTCTTTTATGGTAATACAGTACATACTACAGTAAAACCCTGATTTACGTATGCCTCTACTTATGTATAATTCAATTTAATTAAGTTTTTTTGCGTAAATCACGTCCCGATTTATGCAAAAAATAATCGAGTTATGTAAGGGGTTTCCTGGTGTGTTTAGATTTTAAAATGGTGGCACCACCATTAAAAAAGCTAAAATTCCACCCTGCGCCACCTGCCCCACCGTCAAAAGTTGCAAGACATCCCTTACCGCGGCGGTGGTAAAGGCTGCAGCAGTGACGATTTTCTGCAGTCCCTGCTTGGTTCTGCTCGGACTGGGAGAATGCAGGGGATATATCCGCTCCCTTCCGCTGTTCGTGTGAGGTTTCTCCGGGGCGCTCACTTTAGTTGTGAACATGCCTTGGAGAAGAGCTTAAAAGGTGTGGGGAGGAAATTGCCTGTCATTACCAGAGATGGCCACTGGGGGTGCAAAGCACGATTTTCCATAGGGATGCATTGAAAACCAATTTCAAGCCTTTTTTTATTTTTCAGTGCATCCCTATGGGTATACATCGATTTATGTAAAAACCCTATTTACGTAAGAAGCTATGGAACAGACTTTTTATGTAAATCAGGGTTTTACTGTAGCAGCTTCTCCATTCCACCCCATTTGTAGCAGACACTCTGGGTTCTATCCAGACATTCTTCAAGTAAGGAGATTTCTATTAGTGCAAAAGGATTCCCTCCACATATCTTTCTGCAAAATATGGTAAGACACAAAGGGCTCCAAATGCAAGCCTATTTATTATTGGGTTACTTTGGATTTACGTACTTTTTTCTAAAGATTTTTCTACTCTTGTGGAAGTTGATATTCTACAGGCAAGCTGATACCTCTCTTTTACTTTCTTAATAATTGTGTCCTACCGAGTCAATTCTGATTCATGTCAAACCTTTTCAGGGTTTTCTAGGTAGAGAGTACTCAAAAGTGGGTTACCATTATCTTCTGGGGGAACATTGGGACTGTGCAGCTTGCATATGACCTGGCAACTCACTAAACTATGTTATCTGTTGCATATTGAGTTGGTGCAATTTAATGTGGAACAGATATCAACAGAGATTTCTTAACTAGAGATGATTCACCTCTAAAGTTATACATTTTGTACAGCTACACAAAAGAGTTTCAGTCATTGCACATTATATATGGCAAAATCACAGCTGGTAGTGATTTTGAGGGATTAAAAGTCCCCATTTTTTCCATAGTTCTCAAAGTCTTCTCCAGGGCAAAAGGGAGTCTTAAAGATCCTTAGAACCTAAAATAGGAGGATAGGAAGCTTTTCATTAATTTAAATTGAATATTGCTGACTAGCCAATGACATCATTATCAGGGACCGGGGGGGGGGGAATGCCTCACAGGGGCTTCGTTGGGCACCCAGAACTTCTTGGGAACACCCGGCAGGGAGGACCAGAGATCCTGTGACCTGCTGCCTCTATGAGCATATTTCCCCCTAGCCCGATTCGCTGGGGAACAGGGTAAGAGAAGCCGTCTGCATATGGCAGGTAATAATATTCCGTGGCTGAAGCTAAGCTTCCAAATACTGCTTACTCTTCCCTTCCCTTAGACAGAGCAATCCCCTCTCACCTCTCCCTTCTGGCTTGGTGACGAGGACCGTTGAAGTTTCTTCTAGTTGCTCTGCTTGGTTTCCAAGCTGCTTCCTCACATAAAAGGCAGTCACACAAACTACAGGCTTTTTGTAGTTTATTATCGGAAACACGAATACTGGATACAAATATTTCTTACTTACATAAAACATAAAACAAACAAATAAACATAAATATATATCTTGCTAACTTTCTAGCAGGTACCTTCTTAAATGTTAGGGGCTAAAGAGCCCCGCATGGCATAGCTTCTAGTCCCAAAGAGACATCTTGCCAATAAAGTGCCTGAGAGCCAAGGGCTTTGCCCTTGCTCCGGAGTGTGCTTGTGAGTACTAAAATGGAGCCTCCTTTATAGGAAAAGTGGCCCTGGAATGTGATGACCTCATGGGGACTGCACCTGTGTTCCCATGAGTAATGAGACAAGTGTACGTGCAGTGTGACATTAAGCCCCACCTGTACATTCCTGAAATGAGTCAGTCTGCAGGTGTCAGGGGGTGATTGATTTGATTGACAGGAGGGGGCTTCCCTCCCTTGGGATAGCAGGTGTTCAAGGAATTTGTCCAGGACTGGTAAAGAAATTCCTTTATCCTATCTTTGGCGTCAGTATGTCCTGTGAGTGGGTGAAAGAATGCTAACACCT